>CM038221.1:176329499-177635345 GCA_021442155.1 Cymbidium sinense | reverse complement strand
CACTAAAGACGAAGAAGCTGCCGATCAAATTAACTTGTGTGGCTAATGGAAGAAGGGGACAAAAGAAAAACTCCTTTCCACCCGCCACCGCCAGCAAAAATAAGCCACGCCACCGCTCCGCCCGCCATGTCGCCAGATGAGGAGGAGAAGATGGAGAAGTTCTACAAGCTGATAAGTAATCTCAGAGCACTGAGCGGTATATGGAAGAGCGAAGCTCCAAGGAAGAAGATGAAAAGTGAGAGCTTGCTCTGGAAGCCAACCTTCGAATGGGAGGACTTTGCCGGAGTGAGCGATGGCTTGTGCTCGACGACAAGGCGTGATGAAGTTCACCGGAAGAAAAGCCGGAAGGAAATGGAAGGAGGAGAAGCCGAAAGTATTTTTGATCTTAAACTTGGTTTGTGATTCTACTGCGTTGATATGATGGCAGAAGGATTCGTTGCTGCAGGAGAATTAATTTGTTCGATTAATCTCTTAAGGGATTATTGACACGAAATCCATCTCTATTCAATCTTTCTCTTTGCTAAGAGCTGTTTTAATATGATGCATATAAGCTTTGTGTGTAAGCTTGCGTTGCGTTCTGTTTGAATTTTGGGGAGCTCCTGCCTCTAGATGAGAATTATGATTTATAAATCAACATTTTTTATTTGTATTTTTATAGTTTTCACATAAATAAAAAATTATAGCAAAATTATAATTTATATCTTAAACTTTTATTAAATTTTCAATGATTTGATAGAGACATAATAAATATAATTTTTTATGAGATATTTTAGTGAATTTAATCATAAATTTATATATATAATATTTGAAATTAATTTTTTAAATATTTGATAGAATTTAATGATAAATTCATATACATAATATATGAGCTTTAAATTCAAGATTTTTTAATTAAAAATGAGAGTAACTAAGGGTCTATTTGGAATAGCTCAAAAAAATTGTGTTATAAATATTTTTAAAAAATTTTAAAAAAATAGATTTTTAATAATTATTATATTCTAATAACTCTAATTTTAAAATTAATTTTTTTATCACAAAATTTTTTAAAAATCAGTTAAAAAATTAGTAGTCAAATAAAGTTATTTTGATTTATGACTACTTTATGAAAAGACAAAATAATTTGAAAGCTATGTCATACGCATTTTAAGCTAAAATATTTTTTTAAAAAGATTAGCAGTTCAAATAATAATAATATTATTAATTTTATGAATAATTTTTTTTAGTAACTTAAGCGCTTAAACACGAGTCTAAAAATTAATTAGAATCATTATAATAAATGTATTTATCTATTTAAGAATAATGAACGATTTGATCATAATTATGATTCAACTCATGACATTAGAAAAATAATAATCTGTTTTGACTATTGACCCAGAGTCCTCTAACTATATTTATTTATTTATTTTTAAAGTGAAACTATTTTTAATTTCTTATAATTTTAATAGATATTTATACAATAGAAATTTTATATTATTTTTAATACATTCACCCAAATAATAGAATTCAAAATAAAAATACATTTATGTGATTGAAAATATGCTTTAGAAATAACTTTTTTTTTATTAGAATAGTTCTATATTTTGAATTTTTTTATCAATTAAAAATATGCTATATGATCAATTATGTATAATAATCAACTAATGGCCAACACAACAGCAGACCTCATAGAATTATTGATTAAACTAAGACTTTGTATTGAGGGATTTTTCAAAATTATTTTAGACATCTTCTATGATTGCATGTGCGACAGCCATTTTCTGGCCAGGAACAAGCCTTCGAATAGTTGAATTATATTACTAATTTAAAAATTCATAAACAACATATCATTAATTTATGTGGACCCATAATTTTAATATTTTGAAATTTAATATAAAAACAAGATTATCTTTTATAGCATTATAATTGGATAAATTATTATTAATATGAATTGAGTAGGACTGCAAATGAACGAGCCGAAGAAAAATATGTGCACTTTTGAGTTCTAGCTTGTTTATCATTATTGAGCTTGAGCTCAATTTAAGTTTGTTCATAAATTCGATTCAAATTAGATTATCGAGCCTATTAATAAATAAATGAGCTGCTCATTTATTGCTCGTTTATTGAAATAAACGAGCTTTAATCATGCCTTAATTGTGCTTGTTCACAAACTTTAGATGATATTATTTATGAATATAAATAAATCAATGGACAAATTGTTTGAATTTGTTCATTTAATAAATGAGTATTTATAAAAATATTAAACCTCGTTTGATTAGTGAATCAAACAATCATGAACGACTCTAATAGAGCTTAGTCTCGATTAACTTGTCAACTTAGCCTTGATTAACTTGTCAATCATTTGCATCCATACGATTAAATTATTGTAAATTTATTATCAGCGTAGTTTATATCGCTCTTACAAATTAATCAATTCATATGTTCATTTCCAAAGCCCAACTTTGGATGCGATGATGCGCAAATCGAAGCTGAGATACACTCGATGTCCCCGAAACCAATCAGAATAGTCTCTAATTGACGAACTGACATCGTCATCGCGTTCAGAACGCTGAAATTGATTAGAATATACATATTGCACAATTTGACTGTTAACCGATCAAGAAGGAAATCTACCACGCTACACACATAACGATATTTGGAAGCGACGATACGAACCACATCCGCTCATGAAATTGATCGCGCGAAGCCAAAATGAAACCTATCAAATGAGACACGCACCTAATTTGAGGTCCGCACGAATGTCGAAAGCAAATAAGTTACGGCGTTTGAACCAAAATTAACTCGATTCGGCGCCGACATTGCCCAAATGACCTCCGATCGTAAAACGGATTACGCCGTTGAATCCGAAACATTGAATTTACCTAGAAACGATACCAATATTTTGTAGGTTTAATTTCGGCAAAATTCCACACAAATCTCAATGCGATCGGGTCATACGAGGATAAAGAAACTTCTAGTATTTATTTTTAACATGATAAACACAATATTTATAAATAATTTTATTTCAGAATTAATTTGAAATTGAATTGAGCTCTAAAAAGCCTTAATTCTGCCCAATATTTTGAATATCCCGCTCAACTTAATTTGGAAGGATAATTAAGCTATGATTAAGGCTCTTAAATCTCATTATTTCCTACCTAATTAGGGGTGTAAACGAGCCGAACATGAACGAGCTGAGGCTCTATCGTGTTCGGCTCATTTACATTTGTTTGTGTTCGTGTTCGGCTCGTGTTCGAGTTAAGCTCGTTATGAGAATATTCATGTTCGGCTTGTTATCGTTCGTTTGAGCTCGAATATGTTCGTGTTTCGCTCGAATAAGGCTCGTTTATTTGTTTGCTCGAATCACTGATTTCAAATGAAGAAGAAATAAGCTCGAATTTATCAAATAAAGTACTAAAACTAACCTTTTTTTTATTTAGAATTTTTATAACACAATTTCAGATACAAATAAGAAAAAAAATACAAAATAATATATAAATTTTATTACATTAAATAATTCTTCAAATTTATAATATACATTCCACATAAATTTTTTAATGAAAGACATACAACGATACAAAAGTATAAAACAATGTTTTATTAAACTAGAGAAAGTGATATAAAGTCCTTATGGGGGATAAGGCTCAAAAATCTAATGCTCTAGGAGCTACAAGAAGATTAAAGAGTTTAATCCCCATCTAAGTACAAAAAAGCAGAAAATAAAAAAAAAAAAAAAAGCTAAAGAAAGGTAAAAACTGAAAAAGACAGCAGCTGATGAAGAGAACTTAACAAAGATCAGCATTTAGCAGAATTCAGAGTCCAACACCTTGAAAGGAGTAGAGAAAATGATCTACAAAAAATACTTGAGAAGATAGTTAATGAAGAAAAAAAATATATGACTAAGATCTACAAGAAAAGGCATAGATGGCTCAGGCTTAGAGTAAAAAAAAATATTCATTCTAATAATCAATATAAGGGCCAACAAATTAGTGAGCATCCAACTTCCAAGAAGAGTTACAATCACAAAAGATGCTACCAGCCAAATAAAAAAAATTTATGATCGTCATAGCCATCATAGACAATTAGCCACTATAAGCAACAAAAATAACAATATTGCAGAGGTAAGGAGGTCTAAAAAAAGGCACCATGGGTAGGTTGTCAAAAGAAACAAAGCCCAACGATTTCACAAAACCAATAATCAAAGGAGACCAAATTGCTAGAAGAGGAAGGAAGAGACCAGCGACTAAAAGTGCACAAATGACAAGTAAGTAGGTAACATGTTACATCGAGACCAGCCAAAAGTGTACAAAGACAGAGGTTAGATAGTTACAAATGACTTTTACGAGTAGCGACAGAGATAAACTGAGAAGTACATAACAACCAATGAGTCAATCAATGCCATGATTCCCATAGAATGATAGAAATAACAAAATCAAGTAAGCAACCTTCAAAGTTCAAAGTTCAAAGTAACTTAGGCTTTACATTCAAAGCAACAACAGCCAAGTAGGCAAGTAGCCAACAATTCCAGAAAAAATAACAACAATATAAGTATACAACAATATCATTCACCAAAATGTAGAACAGCCCACTCGAAGCAAAGATGATGTAAAAAAAGCACTTAATTGTTCTAATTAACCAATCCAAAAAAATAGTTCTAATCAAAGCAAAGAGAATACAAAAAGGAGCCACTTTAGGTCCACCGAGAAGTGAGAATAGGTTGAACAGCCAACCAAGTTACCAAAGTACCAAGCCTGAAAGAATCAACAAAACCAACCATCAATGGCTGGATAGAAATGAAACCAAAAATAATAATAAGCCAAAATCTTCTGATGATATATCATAGCAATAATACAATAGCACCATTCACCAAAATGTAGAACAACCCACTAGAAGCAAAGAGGATGCAAAAGAATGCACTTAATAGTTCTAATTAACCAATCCAGAAAAAATAGTTCTAATCAAAATAAAGAGGCTGCAAAAAAAAGGAACCATTTTAGGTCCATCGAGAAGTGAGAATAAGCTGAACATCCAACTAAGTTACCAAACTACCAAACCTGAAAGAATTAACAAAACCAACCATCAATGGCTGGATAGAAATGAAACCAAACACAATAATAAGCCAAAATCTTTCTGATGCCATAACATAGCAATAATACAACATCACCATTCACCAAAATATAGAACAACCCAATATAAGAGGATGCAAAAGAAGGCACTTAATAGTTCTAATTAACCAAAAAATGGTTCTAATCAAAGCAAAGAGGTCGAAAAAGGAACCATTTTAGGTCCACCGAGAAGTGAAAACAGGCTGAACAGCCAACCAAGTTACCAAGTTACCAAAAAAAGAATCAACAAACCATCAATGGCTGGATAGAAATGAAACCAAACACAATAATAAGCCAAAATTCTTTTGATGCCATAACATAGCAATAATACAACAATACCATTCACCAAAATATAGAACAGCCCACTAGAAGCAAAGAAGATACAAAAGAAGGCAGTTAATAGTTCTAATTAACCAATCCAAAAAAAATAGTTCTAATCAAAGCAAAGATGCTGCAAAAAAAACTATTTTAAGTCCACTGAGAAGTGAGAACAGGCTGAACAGTCAACCAAAGTACCAAACCTGAAACTCTGAAAGAATCAACAAAACCAACCATCAATGACTAGATAGAAATGAAATGAAACACAATAATAAGCCAAAATCCTTTGATGCCATAGCATAACAAATACTCAATCACATCTAATAGCCAATAGGCTATCTATTATAAGAAGTTATATATTTAAAAAAGTAAATCAACAGTTGAATGAAAATAACAAAATAATAAAACAACATAGAAATAGAATTGGGCAAGTAAGTATGGTCCAAAGTGGACAACAATTGAATGAAAATATAGGAGTTTTGAAACTAGAGGGGCTTAGATTTATTTATAACACATATGTGATAATGACATAACCTCATACACTTTATATGGTTGCACGTTTAACTTTAACATGTCATTCCAAATATAGAGAGACAGGTTGAAACATAAAAGTATTCAATGCACATCAATCATCATCTTAAAATCCCGCATAAGGTTGACAAATTACATGCATTTAAACCATAGAGGATCAATAAAAAAAATATTTGCTCAAATTTGCATATTTTACCAGTATTTCAATCCTCTATAAGGTTAGATGCAAAAATGACAAACCAAAATGAAGGCAACAAGCAATGAAGCAACATTTATCTATTTGAGCATTTTAAATCATCATAGCCTCACTCCTATAATTCTTCTACAAAAAAAGTTAGAATAGAATAATATTACACAGTAATTCATATATTTAAATCAACTCAAAGTAAACAAACAATCCATTATCAGCATAAGTGTATAACTAAATCTATAAAACAAAAATATGTAAATTATTTGTAATTAAATGTATATGATATCCTCAAATGATTAGTAGCATAATAGCACAAAAAAGATATTGTTGGCTTCTTGCTCATGAATCACCCAAAGGGAACACTCAAATTTTCCTCCTTCAACATTTCTTACTGTGAAAAAAAAATTAAAAGATATTAAAATGCAAAATAGATACAATAGAATAACAATATTAAATTGCATGGTACTATATTGAAGCAATGAAGCACTTACCAATGGTGTTTTATTTATTTGGGATGATTTGATCCAATTAGATGCACAAACTAATGTATTAATTATCTTGGCAAATAAGCAACTTCTATAATCATCTAGCACCCTTCCTCCAGCACTAAATGCGGATTCAAAAGAAATAGTCGTCATTGGAATTGATAAAATATCACAAGCCATTCTAGACGAACATGGTTATTTCAATGTGTTCATCTTCCACCATTCTAAAATATTAAATTGCTCAATATTGTAAACAAATAACCATTCCTCAAGATACACCTACAAGTTAGACTTAATAGATTGTATGAAGCCAGATAACATAACAAAATCTTTAAAACCTAACATACAATCAAATTGAGATGTGCCAAGAGGATTTATAATAGACTTCAAAGAAGAAAACCCCACATTGATAAAATCATTCATTGTAGTAATAGAAGAACTCTCAGAAGCATATATTGCATATATTTTATAAAGAGCCTTCTCAATAGATATAATTTAAGAATCAAGTTCATGTGGTTCATAGATCTTAGAAAATGTAAATGAAATGAATTTCAATTTTAAATGAGTATCAAGAAGCAGAAGACAGTAGATTACACTCCCTAATATTTATCAAATTTTATTTTATAATTGTTTCCATTTTTCTCATATAATCATCTTCAGATCTAGATTCTTCCCAGAGAAGCTTCTTAACATGCATTATAGTTGGCAAAAAAATATTTGATGTTGGATATGATGTGCCAAAAATTATTTGAGTGACATTATTAAAAATTGATAAGAACTTCCTGATTTTTTCATACCTCAGCCAATCAGAATCTAGTGATATCCACTTATAATTTGAATCTCTAGTTGCATGATGAGTTAAGATAGTGTGATAAATAAAAGCAGACTCAAGCATCATATAAGTTGAATTCCAACATGTTGGCACTTCAATACAACAAAACCATGATGTAGGCACACTTAACTGTTATAATCTCAATAAATTTGTGTAGCCTTGCAGGAGATTTTTTGAGATATTTAACAATTTTATATTATAAATTATGTCATGCACTTCTTTCAAACCATCCCACCATTATATTCAATATAATGCACAACACGATATGAAAAAAATGACCATGAAAATACAATTTTTCTCTTGAATTAAAGTTATTTCTAAGGCACGAAGCTGCAATATCATTGTTACTAGCATTATCAAGAGTAATTGTGGACACTTTATCGTGAAGATTCCATTCCACAAACAGTCACATATAGCATCATTAATGAAAGTCCCAGTATGTGGAGGGTCAAGTACAATAAAAGTAATAATCCTTTTCTGGATCTTCCATGACAAATCAATGAAATGAATAGTCAAACATATATACCCTATTATCTGATTAGATGTCCAACAATCTGATGTTAATGAAACTCTCTGAACACCGCTAAGATAAGTCTTAAATTTTTTTTTCAACATCATACATCCGCATGCAATCATTTTTTATGGTGTTTCTAGACACACTTTAATAGTTAGGATTCAAATATTTCAATAAGATATTGAACTAAGTGTGCTCTACCATCATAAAAGAATATTAATGGAAAATAATCATCCTTTGATCAAATATTTTAGGATCATGAAAAATAGAAATGCCAAATTCACTAGCAATATCAATTGGGGATATATTTAGTCACTTATATCTTTTATCTGATAAATCAATAACTTGTTTACCTTTTGATTTAATTTTATCACAATCTCTAACATGTCTAAGAAGGTGTGAAGTTGTGCCTATTTTTTATTTTTGAAACTTAACTCCACAAGACATATATTACAAGCAAGGAATCTCAACACCTTAGATATAGTTTTAACCTCTACAAAGTACTCCCATACAGTAGACTTTCTCTTTCTAGATTTTTAGCTTGCACCTCTGGTATAGTGCTAGTACTCTCAATAATTTGTTTAGATGCTTGATTATGATTATCTTCCAAATGTTTCATATCAACTAGTGGTACCTCACCAATTGATGAAGACTGGGAATGCTCAAATGATGACTTATGTTATATGTAAACAATAAATAATTCCAAACATCATGTGTTAAATGACAAATATGTTAAAAAATAATGCATTCAAAGATATAACAGAGTTTAGAACATTCATAATTCATTACAATCAAGCTTTGCATAATCAAAATTGCTATGATGAATATTATTTATAATAGAAGGAGAGTGAGCTTCATTATAATAGAAATAAGAAGAATATTATTAGAAAATTAGTTAACTAGCTAATGGTTATTTAAATCATCTATTTTGTTTCAAAAATAACTTGGTAAAAAAATAAACAACAAATAATCATAAAAAAACTCCTATCTTTTCATTCAACTGATGTCCACTATCACCGGGACCATCGTCTACCCGCCTTTCCAGTTCTATTATTCTATGTTGTTTTGCTATTTTTCTATTTTCATTCAACTACTATTTTGCTATTTTAAATCTACAACTTCTTTGTTGGTTAGATGTGATTGAGTATTTGCTATGATATAGCATCAGAGGATTTTGGCTTAATATTGTGCTTGGTTTCATTTTTATCCAGCCATTGATGGTTAATTTTGTTGATTCTTTCAGGTTTGATACTTTGGTAACTTGGTTGGCTGTTCAACCTGTTCTCACTTGTCGGTGGATCTAAAAGGGTTTCTTTTTTGCAGCCTCTTTGCTTTGATTAGAACTATTTTTTTTAGATTGATTAATTAAAACTATTAAGTGCCTTCTTTTGCATCCTCTTTGCTTCTAGTGGGCTATTCTACATTTTCATGAATGGTGTTGTTCTATACTTGTATTAATGTTTTTTTTTTGAATTGTTTACTTGCCTTCTTGTTGCTTTAACTGCAAAGCCTAATTTACTTTGAACTTTGAAGAAACTAGATGGAACAAACAACGCAAGTATGCAACACATTGAAACTAAACAGTAAACACTCTCATACAACAAAAGAGTCATGCTCCTAAAAAATCACATAATCATAATAATCATAGATTGGTGAAAAGCCAAAGAGATATGTGAGAGCATGCCTTAGCGGTCGAGCACCGCTACTAATCCTGATTAATAAATAATAGAGTTGAGAAGTAAAGGAAATTACGAAAAGAGTCGAAAGACCACTAAAATGAGAATGAGGAGAGAGAGCCATGAGGATCAGATTCACAACTACACAGTCTCTACTAACTTGAGACGCCACGCAGCAACGTAAGAATAAGAGAAATATGAGAGGTAGGACTCGAGAGGAAAGGATTATGGATTGTGTACTGCTCGAATGCTCAAAGTCAAGGGACGAGGAGAAGTGGAGAGAACAGGCGTGAGAGGCTCGTGAGGTAGAAGAGTTAGGGCATGAACGCTCGAATCGCTCACCATTGAAAGGCTAGAAATACTTAAGCAAAATAGTAGAATTTGAATCGCTAGGAGAATTCAAATAGCCGAACATAAATATGTAGAACGAACACAGAGAATCATGTCACGGTGGTTTGAGCCTTATCGATAACACGGCAATTTATTCTCTTGTTCGTGTTCTGCTTCAAAGAATAAAGAATTTTTCGTTTGTTCCTTGCAACGAACGAGCCAAACACGAGCTAATTTTTGAGCTAAACACGAGTTGTTCATGAACAAAGAGTTGTTTTGACAGCCCTATACCTAATATTCGGCTAACGAAAGAAGAGGGCCTTTTTTGATTCAGATTGAAGCAAAAGAAAAAGGAAGCTTTTTTTCTCTCTCTCTCATATGCTCTCTATCTCTCCTCCCTCCCATTCTTCATTCCCTTTTCCTTCCTCTGCTGACAAGAAAATCTGATCATTGTCTCCTCTCTCCCCCTTCGAGCTTCAAATCGCAAGTGGAAAGTTCTTCCTCACACTCCGCTTAAACCTTGTCATACCCTTCCCAAACCAAATGTCCTTTCTCTTCTTAAACCCGAGGAGAGTATCGCTTGGAGAAGGATCAATTCTTTAAAGCATGTTTGGTGTTCTCTTCTTAGGTGACACGAGCAAGAACATCATCGTGGCTTCCTACATCACCAACATCCTTTTTCATAGAACTACCCGCCTCACTCTCTCCTCTGCTAACTTTGCTTGGCACTTCCCTACATTCTTCTGTTGTTCTTTGGCTTCTTCTTTCCCATTCTCTCGCTCGTCCATTGTTCTTCCTTCCCAACATCCGAAACTCAATCTTCGAATTCTGTTTCACTCCACTCCACATGGAACTATAGTCGAACTACCCTCTACAATTTCCCCTTCTTCTCCAAGAAGGCCAACCTACCTATTCCTTTTAACAATCTTTATATCTTCCTTTTTATCGAAATAGTAGGTTATCTTCACTAATAACCTTTTTATTTCAAGGCATGGTTTAAAAAAAACTATTTTTTGGATTTAGATTTTATTTGTTGTTGGGTGATATTAAAACTGAAATCCTTTATAATCTTTTCCCAAATCTCATTATCGAGCAATAATCTCTCAATTCATCAAATTAGAACTTAAGAGATATGAAATTTGATGTCAAGTAGGATTTAAGATTTTCATTTTGTCGTAAAAAAATTCTACTCAAACTTTGCTATTAAATATCCACTTGGTGTTACGTTTAAATGAATAAAAAAATCAAGAAATTTTAGAGTCTATAAGCTTTAAAACCTTCATCTTCCTGTCCATGATTGATTTTGAGGTGAAAGCCATTAAATCCTACTACTAAATGCCCATCTTGTTCTCACATCATTGTGAAATGAAGTAGGGATGTAATTTCGGATCTCTTGTTTCAGCCAACATAACTGCAAGCTTTGCAATGTGTTTATTCCCTTTGCCACAGCCATGAAAGAACTCCATTATCAGGCATGTTCCTCTCAATTTTTGGCATCTTCCTCCTCCTTTCCCTTCCTCTCGGCAGACCTTTCCCAATTTCCTATCCCAATCACCCCCTTTGTCGTAGCCAAGAGGCAACACCATCATTAGGTGGGTTCCTCTTCTAGGTTTTCAGTGTTTCCATTATTCCTGTAGCCAACAGCCCCTCTTTCTTTCCTTGCAAGTGATGAAAATCGAGAAGCAACACCATCATCAGGCGGGTTCTCTTCTAAGTTTTTGGCATTTCCATTATTCCTGTTGCCAAACAGCCCCTCTTTCTTTTCTTGCAAGAGACAAAAATCAAGAAGCAACACCATCATCAGGCGGGTTCTTCTCTAGGTTTCTGGCATTTCTATTATTCAGCCTAACAACCCCTCTTTCCTTTCTTGCAAATGATAGAAACTGAGAAAGAACACCATCATCAGGAGGGTTTTTCTCTAGTTTTTGGCATTTTCTCACCTATTCAATCCAAATAATCAATACTCTAATATCTCCTATTCAATCCTTGCTAGCCAAACTCACACAAAATCATTAGTGTTTTGGATTGTAGATGTATGAAAATATGTGAAAAAATATGCATATGCTTCTTTCTTATGTTTGAAGGCCTCATCATGCTCATCAGGGCATGATAAGATAAAATTCGGCTGTAGTGTCACAATTGCTTGCTTACACTCAATAGAATCGAGTAAGCCAAAATTGTTAGATGCGCTTTGAATGTGTAAAATTGCATATATATGTTTGCTACATGTTGGATCGAAGACCCCAATAGGGCTTAGTGGATATGAAGATTCGGTGGTGTCATAAGACACCATCCCACTCAGTCTTGGGTAAGCCAAAGTAGTTTTGATGTAGCCCCCCCACCCACCCCCCACCCCTACCCCTACACGTGGATGGCGCTAGAATACTACCAATGTTATCAAAATTTTGATTAAATTTTGGGATAAAGGAGGGGCAATCATGATTCATTTAAAAAAAAGAAATCGAGCACATGAAAAATAACTAATCTAAAATGAAATTTCAATGATTTGAAATTGCATATATATTTGCTTTTATGCAGGTGATCGAAGACCCCACTATGCTCAATAGGGCATATCGGGTAAGCCAAAGCAGTTCCGATACAACCCCCTATGCGGGGATGACGCCGGAATATTATGAAAATGCTGCCAAAATTCAAGCTAAGCAAATAGCGCTACCTAAGCTCACTAAAATAAAATTGATATCGAATTAAATTTTGAATTATAAATGAGAATGAATTTGAAATGAATTTGAAGATCATATTTCAAATAAAGAAAGATGGATTGAACTTAAACAGATTTAGGAACTTGAAGTGAATTGAATATTTTAGCAATAAAAATAAATTTGGCACATCAATGTATGTTATTCCAAGGGATCTAATAAGATATAAAAATAATTTAAAACATCTTCATCCCCACCGGATCTGCAATTCTTTGTACAAGTAGACATAATGCGATACTAAATTAAATGCTGCACAAATGAAGGAGCTTCCTTCAATCCAAAAATAAAAGAAATTTTATTCTATTTATGATTTTCAAAATCAATGATTTCATTAATTAGTTGAAATTATCTAAGTCATAAATACCTGCATGTGATCGGACATAGAGATTTAAAGTATAAATTTTATGTCTGAAAAGGATGTGGAGGCTAAGTTGAGATTAAATGAATATGAGATTAATCTCATAATCAAAAAATAAAATAATTTGAATTATCAAATACCTGCATGGGCTCCAACATGAATGTTTGAATTTAGATTTGCAAAGCTAGTTTAAAATAAAGGAGAGTAATGATGAAATCAATTCAATCTATATGCATGTAAGTTAATGAATGTATTCATATGTTAATTCAAGTCCATGAAGGATAAATATTCAACTCCATAAAAGATGATCATAGTAGGCCTAATCCTCTATGCGTGAAATAGTATTGACAGTGTGTACTAACTGATCAACTTCTAAATGAACTTTAATTACATTAGATCATAAGACCCAATCCTCAATATTTGTAATAGAGTCGATAAGGTCTGTTATGATATCAATTTTCTAAATAGTTTAAATTACAAATAAGTCATAGGCCCAATCCTCTATTGGCAAATAAGTAGAGTTGACAAAGTCTACCCCAATGATAGTTGAGTTGATTGAAGATATCAATTGGAGGGGTAACTATTATCAAAATATTCATGATATGATATTCAATAATATCAAATTTCAAATACTCAAAATATAAATCTAGATCTAAACCTCCATTATTAAATTAATAGAATTGACATGATTTAAAGCAATAAACTAAATAATTAAGCACTTATATACCGATGATGGCGTTGATTGAAAATCTCAACCAGGGATATTATCATTAAAAAAATGCTTGAGTTCTAAACTAATTCATCTTAAAATTAAATTTCAACTATGTAAATATATAAACTAAATGAAAATCATTATTTAAATGCTTAAAGTAAACAATTCATTCACTCATCCACTATTGTTTGTTGGGGATGACAGATTAAAAAAACTTTAGCTCACAAAGGAGCTAATGTCAAGTCAAATAAATTACTATATTCAAACTCGAATAATCTCATGCTAGTAATGACGTGACCCATGTCCTCTGTCCATGTGGTTTGGCCAGTAGGCTCCATATATGATGCGATTATGAGTCTCGATCGGTGGTTCGCCAAATGACACCATTATATTACGATCGAACTCAGTATGTTTTGGCTCCATTGAGTTATGAATCATAGGATATATTTGATAGAGAAAACCCTTTTGTCGCTAAGGTAGACTTAAGATTCTCTTTGACAAACACTACCCTAGTCTACAAGGATTACTTGAACAACACAACCCATGGATGACAAGGATCCTTCATCAGTTTATCTATCTCGGTAAAAGCACGCGACAACCCAGGATGACGGAACCATGGGATCTAGATCAGGCGAGTCATTGTTCCCCCAACCATCCACTTTAAAATTAAAAAAATGATGAATTTTATAAATTTATAATTTTAAACTCCACATATTGCTACTATATGCTATGCATTTAGTGATCTAACAGCTAGCCTTAATTGGAAGTTATCTCTCAATATTAGGAGGGGTAATTAACTATAAGTTCTTGCTCTTATAGAAAATTTAAAACCAGATCTAAAGTCCTCGTAAAATAAGGGCAAAATCTCTAGGTAGTGTCTTATCCATCTACCTTTTAAAACACACATAAATCAAACTCTTCAATTGTCGAGGTCTTGGGTGGCTTTTGACTCTTTCTCATTCTCTTCCTTTGAGTATAGTGGTCAAGAATAACTTTTCTAATCTGTTTAAATTTGCTAATCTTTGAATATGTTAGTGGTTTGAAAGTAATTACGTATAAATAATAAAATAAAACCCATATCTAAACAATCATTATAGTCATAACAACTATGATTTTATGAAGCTTCAAAAGAGCTACATCAATTGATATTTACTACTTTGAAATTTGTTAAATCTTCATTTCTCAGACTTTACCCAATTGAACCTCAGGAAAAGTAACATCATCAATTACTGTGAAAGATTAGATAAATTTGACAAGAGAGAATCCTTGGTTTTCATCAAAGGCACAGAAATCATTTAAAGAAAAATTGAAACCTTTCATATCGCTTAAGCTTTGAGGTTTCAAAATGAAGGGTAACCTTGATTTGAAGGAAATGTTTCATCTGAAGATACCACACATTTGAGCTTTCATGATGGGAAAGAGGAAAATCATGAGTGAGCATTCATCTTGGAAATACCTTTTAAGGGCTCACAAAGGGCAAGAAAAGCTTGGAGCCAGATATAAGAATTTGAAAATAAAGAAATTGAATCTTACACTAGAATCTCAAGGCCGATGAGCAAGGAAATGTTCAAAATAGAAATCTTATGATGAATTCAGATGGTTGACCAGGGTGAATATTGAATCCTGCATGATCTATTTTTGAGAATGAGCTCTCAACTCCATCTTAGACATGGACTTATCTTGAACTTTAAGAGTTTCTTGGTTTTGAACATCAGTGATTAGGTGGACACTCAACCTAGCTAGAGATTTAGAAGTTAATAGAATAGGTGCCTTGGTGTTAGAAATTTTCTACCCTTAGCAGCCACTCGCTTTCTTCTTCCTTAAAAGTCTTAATCAATCTTATTTGATTTTATCCAAACTCAAATCTCCATGTGATTGAAATTAGGAAATCCATGATTGAAACCCATGAATGAAATCAAACCTTTCTTAAGTCTTCTTTTTTAAGGACTTCCTTTAAATCATGATCAAACCAAATCAAATTCATGGGATTTTTTCTCATTTATATTCTAATTTATTATTATATATATATATATATATATATATATATATATATATATATATATTCATCAAAATTATATATATTCATTATATATCATATATATATATTCATATATCAATTAAATTAAAATCAATTCTTAATTCTAATTCCTTAAAAGGACTTATCCAAAATCATGAGCAAATAAATTCAAATTCATGGTATTTTCATAACTTATTTATATTATCTTATATTATATTCACATATATATGAAACATAAATATAAATCAATCAAATCAAATCCAAAAATTAAATTCCAAATTTAAAATTCTTTAAGTCCTTAACTTCCTTCTTAAGAACTTGCCTAAATCATAATCAATTCAAATTCATGGATTTTCTCATAACTCATTTATATTCTCATTTATATTCACATATATAAATGAAATACAAATATAAATCAATAAAATCTAAATCCAAAATTCAAATCCCTACTCCAAAATTTTCTAAGTCCTTTAAAATTTCCTTTTAATGGACTTAGCCTAAATCATGGTCAAATCACTTCAAATTCATCAAATTTTCTTATGATCAATTTATATTCTCATTTATATTCAATATATAAATGAAATATAAATTCAAACAATCAAAACCAATTCCAAAAATCAAACTCAAATCCACTCAAAATCCTTCTTTCAAGTCAAAATCTTGAACTTAGCCAAATCAACTTCAAATCAAGCCAAACTCTTGATTTTTCTTCATGATTCAATCAATCATGAATCCAAATATAAATACAAACTTCAATCACTAAATCAAAACTCAAGTCAAAATCAAACCCAAATCCATTCATGTTCTTCTTTTGAATATGAAATTATCAAATCAAAACCTATTTGACTTCAAATCACTTGCAAATGGATTTATATTTCAATCATAAGTCCATATACAAGTTCAATCAAACTCAAATCAAGCTTTGACCAAGTCATTTGACCTTAAGCTCACTTGAACCAAAGTGACCTAAAGTACCCTTAAATTCTAATATTATCAAATTAGATTGAATCAAACTCACATTCTCATCATGATCAATAATCATCATGGGATGATCAATCCATCAAATTAGGTCAAACCAAGTGAAACCTAAGGATTGACCAAGTCAAAACTTAGCCAAAATGAAACCTAACATAGCTAAAATCCACCATTGGCCAAATTAATTGAAACCATTTATCTAAGTTCATTAATGAACTATGTTTGAACTTGACCAAGTCAACATTTGAGCCTAACCTAGGCCAATTGCCCATTTGACCCAAGTTGACCCAACTTGACCTAAAAGGTCAAAATTTGTCAAAACTTGATCAAAGCCAAATTGATTGAAACCATTATGTCAAGTTCATTCCAAATTGCTTGTTGAACTTGAGCCTTAATTGGCCAACTAGAACTAACCTTGACCTTGAACAACTTGACATAAAGGGGTGTTGAGCCAAATCCAAACTTAAAAATTGATTGGAAACAAAGATACCAATCCACTTCATATGACTAACCAAACCTAAAACTACCCATGACCTATCAAATAGGTCAAATGGTCAAATTGGTCAACTTGATGCATCGAACTAAATGAAGTCATATAGCCAAACTCAAAACTCAAAAAAAAATCAAACCAAAGCAACCAAATCATTTCAAATGGTCATGTGAACTTGAACTTGACTGTTTGGTTTGACCAATTGGTCAACTTGACCCAAGTTGACCCATTTTGCCCTAAATGGGTCAACATGAGCCAAACCATATTAAATGAACTCCAAATCCAATAAAATTTGGCCAAACCCATTTTCTCAACATACCCAGCATATTCAAATTCAAAAGTCACCCAAATGACCATTCTACCCCTAGGCCATAGAACAAATTTTGGTCAAATCCATGGGGAATTTGATCAAGCCCTCTTCATATCTACTTGATATCATCCTAATAGGTCAAGTAAACCCTATGGAGGGTGGTGCACCCAACCCAATGAGTTTGGGTTAGCCCAAATAGGCCAAACCCACTACATATGGCTCAAATTAGCCATGTGAAACCTCCCTCCACCCAATTTGAAGCATGTGGAGGTTACTAATCCACTCCCAGCTCAAACCGATCATGCCAACTTCTAACAACTCAAACACTTTCCATATTGGCAATTGGATCAAAATGGCAAAGATAGCTTCGACCATAGGGGGAGATATAGGCCCCCTAATTCACTTAAATTTTGATATCCTCATTGTGAGTGGAGAGTGTTAGGAGCCATCAGAGAGTGATCCCAAGCCTCCTAGAGCTCTGGCCATTTTCCCATTCTCGGCTTTTGAATTGTGAAAACAAGAGAGGAAAATCGAAATTCAAACCTCCTCTTCACTTAAAACTAATGCAATTCCCTTTGCACATTCCATCGGAGGCGAGTGCTCCCAAGCCTTCCAAAGGTAAGAGGAGAGCTAGTTCGATCAAGGCCGCAAGCAAGAGCAAGGGGAGTTGGTCCATAGAGCAAGCTACTTAACCTTAGGAGCTAATTCTTTCACCACAACTTTGTCTGAACTAGACGAAGTTCCTCCAAGGAAATTGAGCACCAGTCATCACCTTCGATGAGGTTTTTTCGATCATTAAACTTTCTAGGTGTTGGTCCTTTGTGAAAGAAAGTTTAATGGCATGAAGTTTCAACCATTGGATATGATCTTTTATGCTTTGTGATGGTGTGAGCAAAATTTTGTACCAATTTGAGCTCAATCGAGCTCGGATCAGGGCTTAGATCATGGATAGTTCCTATGATTCATGAGCTTTGGCAAGGGTTCAAATTACTTAAGTTAAACCCCTTAGCTTAATTAACGATTAATTATGAGTCAAATTTCATTAAGCCCTTTTCCTCCTACGTGCATTTTGCTAATGAATGAAAATCTTCTTTCCAACTTAATAGACTTTTTGCATGATTTTCTATTCTTAGTCATTTGTATGTGTATGTGTATATCTAATTGGGTATCTGACCCAAGATTTTAAGGCCAAGGATGTCTTTACCTCACTCCCTTTAACAATGGTGAAGTACTTGCTTAAAACTTTTATACACTTGAATGTACATTTATTTAATGAGAAGATCTCATTTTTCTATAAAATGCACATATGCATCTTCCATTTAAAGCATGAAAATATGTTGCATGTATAGTTATACTTAGGTCATATGCATGCTACATGTGATTGAAAAGGAGTAAATTGATATATATGATAATAATTCAATTAAGTTAATCTTAAGATGCCTTTCATGTTGAATAGGATTATTTAAAGTGAACCTAAACTTAGGATTAATTTAAAATATATAATAAGTCATTCACTAAAGAGAATTAAATCAAATTAACATGCTTTAGAAAGTTAAGGTAGGGATCAAAGTAATTCTCTTTCTTCTCTTTATAACACTTTGTTGCTAAGTGTAGGTCATATAAAACCAAAGAAAACACAAATTAATACTTGCAAATCAATTAAAGCACTTGAAGTGAAACCACCCTTTAAATTGAATTTTTCTACACTTACAAAATATTAACTCTAAAGCCTAGTTAAGGCATACCACACAAGCCTTAAGACACACATTAGAATTATGTCACAACGTCTAGCTTTATGTTAGGCAATCTTGGTTTGATGTATTATGTTTTGTTTGTGATGTAATATTTTAGATGATGTTAGGGTGTATATTTCATGGATGGTAGGCCATGATTAGCTAATCATGTCTTGTATAGGGGATTATGCTTAAAGGGGCCACTTAAAAATAAATATAAATACTCTCTTTACAGGTTGCTTAAGCCCCTAAGTATAATCCAAGTTAGGATAGGTGGCCATGGTTACCTATGTGTATGATGTTAAGTCTAAATTATAAATATAACTGATTGGGTTGTATGTACATTTAGCTAATCTCTATTTTGTAGATGTAGATAGATTTACTTTTTATATTTTTAATATAATTTTACATTAGGAATTAGGATTAGTGCTATGGGGGTTTAGGATAAGCATTGGCTAGATGGCTTTGTCTTGGGGTGCCATGTGATGCCTTGAAGCCTATCAAAGGGAGACATGAAGACATGAAGACTTGAAGACCCCATAACACTTATTCATTTATAAATTATAATTATTCTTTTATATTTATATAAGGGTTAAGACTACCCACTTTCTCTTTTTTGGTTGCACTACAGACCTTTTATTCTTTTGCACTAGTTTTATAAAATTGATTGATGTTATGTTTAGAATTACATAGTAAAAATTACATGCCTCTTCATAATTTCTTTATGATTGGTGTTTATTGTGTGGCCTGGATGTGATAAGACTATTAGGGAAAACATAAATCTTTTACCCAACTATAACTCATAACTAAAGTTTTAAATAATTCATAACCTCATAATAAAAGCCTAGACATTAAATAAGATAATTAAAAGATTTAGCAACCATTTAGTTGAATGTTATATGTTTCACATCATGCATATATATTCTTTCTTTCTTGAAAATAAGGGATTTCCATCCTTGCACGATAGGGGAAAGCTTGACTTATGAGGGCATCCCTTGTGGTGGAAAACATCCCTTCTTGTTGATTTAGCCAATAATCTATTTTCATCATGCATATAGGCAATCCCAAGGCCTTTTATCAAAATGAAGTGTCAAAAATCAAATAAAATTTAAAATGATTTGCATTTGTAGATTAAGTCATTACTCACACCACTCATGCTCTAGTCTTTTTAGCGAGTGGGTTTAAGGACTTTAGTATCTTTATAAAAAAATAAAACTTTAACCATCTTGCAAAATCATATGACTTACCTACATGATTCTAAAGCATAGAAGGAGTTAGCTGGCCCAATCGATTGTAAATCCAACAGTTGGGTGGTTTACTTTCTGTATGGATGTAAACCTTATACCCATCTTTGCATAGAGTTAGATTATGGTTTAGCTCTTACTAAAGCTCCATAGATTTAGGCCTAATATCATGAGTATTCCCTACCTATTCCCTTTGGCTTCCAAAAATAAGTCTTCTCCTTGAACAATCTCATTTGATTTTTCAATACAAACAATCCTTTGATAGTCTAGCCTTGAAATCTTTGGAGACAATAATTGGCTACTTTAATCGAGAGTATTCTTAATGGATCTCATCTCTTTGGATGTAATTAACTATGGGGGCTTCCCTCTATAGGGAACTTGACGAACTCATCTTAATATAAACTCTACATTATTTTTCCATGTAAAGTAAGAGAAAAATCTCTGGTACATTCGAGGACCCATCATGCCTTAGGAGTCTTTATTAGGTGATTAGGATTATAGGGTGATACTTCTATCTTTTGAGATTACCCCAAATGGACTAATCATCCTACATTAAGGTATTGTGCTCGAAGATAGAAGTGCCACTATAATGAACCTAATCACCCAAAGGACTCCTAAGGCATGATGGGTCTTGAATGTACA
This sequence comes from Cymbidium sinense, assembly GCA_021442155.1. Lineage (NCBI taxonomy): Eukaryota > Viridiplantae > Streptophyta > Magnoliopsida > Asparagales > Orchidaceae > Cymbidium > Cymbidium sinense. Next base: position 177,614,190 of record CM038221.1, on the reverse strand, counting down.
GAGATTTTTACTTTACATGAAAAGTAAAGTGGGTTTATATTAAGCCAAGTTCATTAAGTTCTATGGGTAAGCCCTCATAGTTAATACATCCAAAGAAATCCCTTAAGAATACTTTCAATTAATGTATGTATTATTATTTCCAAAGATTTCAAGGCTAAAGGATTGTTTGTATTGGAAAATCAAATGGGATTGTTCAAGACTTATTTTGGAAAAAATAAGTAGGGAATGCTCATGATATTAAGAGGCCCAGTGAGCATTCCAATCTATCCTATGGTTGGTCTTTATATATTTGAAGTTGAAGAGATTTATTCAATTAAAGTTGACATTTTTATTAGAAAGCTAGAACTTATAGTCCAACAACACAAGGTTGTGGAAATGCCTAAGAGGTGAGAATTTATGCTTGAAGCCTGAAGGAAACAATTACCTCATATCCTAAATCTAGGGAGCTTTAGTAAGAGCTAAAGCATGACCTAAATCTAGGCGAAGATGGGTATAAGGTTTACTTCCGTAAGGGAGAGTAAACCACCTGACTGTTGGGCTTACAATCCACTGGGTTGGCCGCCAGCTAACACCTCCTATACTTTAAAACCATGTAGGTAATTCATATAATTTTGCAAGATAGTTAGGTTGTTATTATTTTAGAAAGAGACTAAAGTCCTTAAACCCACCCCTAAAAAGACTAGAGCATGATTGGTATGAGTAATGACTTAATCTACAAATGCAAATCTTTTCAAATTTTATTTAATTTTTGACGCTTCATTTTGATAAAGGCCTTGGGATTTTGTATGCCTATATGCATGATGAAATTAGATTATTGGTGAATCAAGAAGAAGGGATGTTTTAAAAGAGATGCCCTCAGTCAAGCATTCTATCGCATGGATGGAAATCCCTATTTTCAAAAGGAAAGAATATGCATGCATGATGTGAAACATATAACATTCAACTAAGGGGTTGCTAAATCTTTTAATTATCTTATTTAATATCTAGGCTTTTATTGTGAGGTTATGAATTATTTAAAATTTTAATTATGAGTTGTAGTTGGGTAAAAGATTTATTTTTTTTCTCTAAGAGTATAATTGCATCCAAGCCAAACAATAAATACTAATCATAAAAAAACTATGAAGAGGCATTTAATTTCTACTACGTAATTTTAAACATAACATTAATCAATTTTATAAAACTAGCACAAAAGAATAAAAGGTCGTTGGTGGTGCCATATAACTTGAAAATAGAAAGTAGTATGCTCTACCCTTATACAACCCGTGATATAAAAGAATAATTATAATTTATAAATGAATAACTATTATGGGGATCTTTAAGTCTTCATGTCTTTGCTCCCTTCAAGTCTTCAAGTCTTCATGGTGTCATTTAGCAACTCAATGAAGGTCAAATTATGCGCATCATATGTGGAATATTGGCTACATAGTTAGATGACACGGTCATGTCCTTCGGCATGAGATTGACTAGAGTGAACATAGTAGAACTGATTGATTGAGCTAGAGTTTTCTTAATTATCACCTTCAACAAACTAGTGGAATTGGTGTTAGATTTTGCTTTATATTTTTAGAGATTGAATTTCATTTAAGCATTTTTAGATTGATAATTAATTTGAGTTAATTTGATTTGAAATTAGAATCACATTTTGATGGAAGTATCCCCTCCGGTTGAATTCTTCATTTAACATAACCATCATCGGGGTGGATATACTGTTTGATCATTTAGTTTATTATTTTAAATCTTGTCAACTCTATTAGTTTAATAATAGAGGATCAGATCTACTATCATCTGACAGAATTATCTTCTTAGATATTTTAGTAAGTTGAAATTCTTATAATAATTAGATTTATAGATTTTGTTAACCCGGGATCTAAGACCAAAGCAAGCAACCCAGCATCCTCGACACTTGAATTATTTTATATTTGAATTATGAGATTAATTTTGTATTTATTTAATCTCAACTTAGACTGCGGAGCCTTTTACATTAAAATTTACACTTTAAATCTTTATGTCTAAGCATATGTAGGTATTTATAGCTTAGATAATTTTATCTAATTAATGAAGTTATTGATTTTGAAAATCATAATTAGAATGAAATTCCTTAATTTTTGGATTGAAAGTAATTCAGGGAGAATTTGATTTAGCATCGCCTTCTATCTGCTTGTACAAAGAATTACAGATTCGATGGCATTTGTAGAGCATAACTAAGTTTCCATTTGCAATTCAAAATATTTAACTAATTAACCCTTAACTCTTATAGTTTGTTATATAATATAAATGAGTTATCAAGCTTCATCTTCATTCTCCAAGATTGATTGTGTTCAATTTAAATCACTTTTTATTCACCTAGAATAAGTTATGATAATTGCAATGTTTATTGCAAAGATCATTCATTAGTGAATACATAAGTCATGTTTTTCATCTCCCTTATGTAGGAGCGATCAAACCCTATTTGAGTTTATTTTAAATTCACATCAAGACTAACACATATAACCAAATTTCAAATTTCTCACAAGTCTCTTATACGTTTGGAGTTAGCTTCAAGCCTCACTTGTATTCTATTTGAACACTCCCCTTTATTTCAATATATACAGCAACAGAATCAAAGCATTTATTTGGCCATAAACTAAGTGATTGAATTAATTTCCGTACTTAGCATATTCTCATATAATATAATAATACTTATTATGCCCATTCAATTTGGATTTTATAAAGTTTTTAGAACTTTATATCTTATATTTAACTTAATGTTAAATTAAAATCTTTTGGTCCAAATCCTTTTGAACTTCATTGTAATATCCCCCCCCCCCCCCCCCCTCTTTTAATTTCAATTTGATATTCATCTTTATGTTTGTGTTATTAGAATTTTCAATTTAATATATTTAAATTTTATTTTATATTATTATATTTTAGTCATTTAGATGAATTTTTATTAATTTCTCTTCTTCTTTTTTTTATCCAAAATTTAATCCTAAAATTTGGCAGAATTTCAACAACATTCCTGCATCATTCCCGCGTAGGAGACTACATTGGAATTATTTTGGCCTTACCGTCACGCCTTAACGAGCGTGAAGGTTGGTGTTTTGAAGCATCTCGAGAATTTCAATCTCGTTATGCCATGAGCATAAGAGGTCTTCAATCACTTACTTAAAAGTAAATATATGTAATTTTACACATTCAAATCTCCTCCCCTTTTTTTTCTAAGTCCAAAATTTAATCAAAATTTTTGGCGGATTTTAGCGATTTCGGCGTCATCCCCATAGGGGCCACATCGAACTATTTTGGTACTCTTTCGTCTCTAATGAGCATGATGGTTGATGTTTTCGAGCACCTCGGTCGAATTTTAATCCCGTTATGCCCTGTTGAGCATAATGAGGCCTTCAACCACCTGTACAAAAGTGAATATATATGTAATTTCTACACATTCAAACCTCCTCCCCATTTTCTTTCTAAGTCCAAAATTCAGTCTAAATTTCACCGGCATTTAGGCATAGAAAATTTTTATCTAATATTTTAGCTTATTGGTGCATGAGTGTAGCGACACCATAGCCAATTTTCATCTCATCTCATAAGATGAGAGCATATATATATATATATATATATATATATATATATATATATATATATATATATATATATATATATATATATATATATATATATATATATATATATATATATATATATATATGTGTGTGTGTGTGTGTGTGTGTGTGTATACATATCAAATAGATAAATTTTTTCTCATGTAATGGGTGGAAGCCAATGGCTAACTAGATGTTTAGTAAGCAATATATATTTCATAGAGCAAAATTAGAGTACACCACTATTGCTAACATAATGAATAAAATGAACGATGGGTATGGGAGATTATCAGGGGGCGGATACTATATGGGGGCAATGGGGGCACAAGCCTCCACTGCCCACTGACCCATCATATTACAGTTCCTAAATCCTCATTTCCTTGCAAGTAAGATTGAGGGGATTTTGGCATTCAAAATTCTCTTCTTTCTATTCTTTTTTCTCCGCTACTGCCCAAAAAATAGAAAGGAGACATGTCAAAGGTCACCCTCATCTTTTTTTCCCACCATCCTTCGCGAGCTTCTAATAGTCTAAATCCGTAAATCCACCTACCAGCAGGATTTAGTACATTTAGATATAACCATGCGAAAGCTACTTTAGCGGATTACATAAAGCCTATGATTTAACTTGTCAGAAAACACTGCTTGGTTGGATTTAAGTTAAATCTAACTTAAATCATGCAACCAAATAGCCTCTTATGTTTTCTCCTTCTTCTATTCTCTCGTTCGAGTCCCGCCACTACTCGACTCAACCAATCGCATTATCTCACTGCATAGTTGTTCCGATTCCCAAGTTCTATAGCTCCATTACACCACTTCGCTAGTCGCTTGTCGTTGTGGTACTAAGCTAACAAATTAGTGTGCAATTGATTCACTGAACATTTTAGAAAATTATGTTATATATAATTGATATATTTTATATTTATGATTTTATATATTTATTTTATATAATCTTTTATTTCTTGTTAAAAGTTTGCAATAATTTTATTACATACAAAATTTTCATAAACATTTTTTTTGGGATCTTCATTACTCTCTATTTTATTTAATTTATATATGAACAATAATATACATTTTAATACGGTACTATTATTTTATATATTTAATCATCTTAGAAAATTTGAAAAATACTATATGTAAAACTTTCCCCACTAAAATTTTAGTATAGTGGTCCATACATGTAGATTGATAGAATTGTGGATCATGACGTTGTCTAACGTCATAATCGTCTGCCATGCGAGTGATACAAAACAACTAATGAATTTAAATGATTGCGTATTAAAGTTCAAAAAAATCGTCTCTTCAGTTGGTGGGTGTAAAGTTGAGTTGATAGAAGCATGTAATGGAGAAAATAAGTATGGAGTCGACATATATGGGTGATGAATGTCATATGATTAATCCTACTGCACAAGATGGGTGGGGTTTGATACCCATTCCAAAAAAAAAGATCACATTTTTGTAGCATTGATTTTTTATTTCAAATTGTATATTATTTTTTTTTATAATTTTCGTTGATGCATTCAAATCCCTAATTTAAAATCATTTTATGAATGTTTCAATTCTAAATTATTTAATGAAATAAATTTAAGATATCACCCAAACTTACTGGCAAAACAAAAAATTAAGAAAAGGAATTGTGAAATAAAAAATTTCAGTAAAATAAATTAAAATTAAACTTTGATTTAATAGATCAAAATAAATAATTATAAAAATTAAATGAGAAAAATAAGAACAATTCGTAATGTATGAAAATAGATTTTTTTTAATTTAGTTATTATGATGAGGTAAATTAGATTTTATGTCGTATTTTAAAATTTATTGCAATATCATTTTCAATTTATATTATCACATAAATAAAAAAATTAGCGGTGTTCAACTTTAAGAGATTTATCATTAGTTTTAAAAATGTCTAATTTAGAAATATGTTCATAAAAAAATGGCTCAAATTTAAAAATTCTAATAGTTATGATGCATTAATTTTGAAAAATGAATCTATCTTACTACTCATCCTGAAATAAAAAAAAAACTTGAACAAAAAATAATACGAATTAAATAAATATATTCAATTATCTATAGGTGAAGTAAAAGGGATATTTAAAACAAGTATATGATCTTCGAGCTAAAATAATATTTTTATATTAATAAAAGTATTTTAACAAAATTATAATGTTAGAAGGCACTTTGTTATAGCACATTAAATTTATATCTAATATTACTAAAATATTTGTTTAATGTAGAACAAAATTTTCAAATAATTAATCAAAATTTCTCAAAAAATAGATCGATTTTAAATGAAAATGTATAACATTTATAACACAAGTGATGAATATGAATTACAAAAAATATGCTAGCATAGATCTAAACAAAGTTTATTGACATAAGAAAAAAAAAAAAAATTAACAAAGCACATACAACGCCCATCACTAAAAGTGAAAGATTCAGCAAATCCTATAAGCTCAAAGGTGTGCTTCTTATTGTTATCATTAATTATAGACAAATATATTAGTTCACTATTTCACCAATCCTTCACTAAGTGTTTTAAAGCAGAAGAATAGGCCATAGTAGATAAATATATATATATATATATATATATACATATATATATATATATTTGGCTTACCCTTATAACTAAAGAAGCTGGCTCGAGAAGGATACAAAATTTTAGAGGAGATACCTATATCTTATAAACTATGATCAAATAATAGTGAGAATATGACTCCATAAAATTTTTTTAAAAAAAAATTATATAGTTTATAAGATTTAGGCGAAATGATTCCATTGAGGATTATTAGTTTCACTAAGTTTTAAGCTTCTAGATTTAAGAATCCCTAAAGTTTATTAGTGACATTTGAAGGTTTTATCTGATAAAATAACTAGAATTAGGCGGCTAGAACAAAAATTTATGTTAGTAATAATATCTTTAATAAATATGTATTATATTCTATAAAAATATATCTATATTATATATAAAAAAAAATCAACAATCTATATTATCTTGTCTATATCAATAAAAGCTTATCAAACAATTATTTTATTCATCATGCTTATAAATAAGGGTGAATCTTGAGACAACTAGAGGAACACTCTGTCTAACATTTATCATTTATCTCACATAATAATAATAATAATAATAATAATAATGTTATATTTCATTAAAAAAATATTTTTTTTACTTGTCCCATAGGTAATTGGACTGCCCAAAAAAAATATTCTTCACATCAAATCAAAGTGACTGGTGAGAACATGATAGGAAATGTCTCCGGGACTAGGCGAGAGTTTGGCCTCGTGACATGCCGTGGTCTTTGTAATTTATTATCCTACAGTCAATTATAACTCTGGACGTCAGTTCGCTCTCTCAACTCTGAATTCAATTTCCTATAAATCTCCTTATTTGCAAATCAAATTGCACTAAAAAGAAGAAGAAGCTGCCGATCGAATTAACTTGTGTGGCTAATGGAAGAAGGGGACAAAAGAAAAACTCCTTTCCACCCGCCACCGCCGGCAAAAATAAGCCACGCCACCGCTCCGCCCGCCATGTCGCCAGATGAGGAGGAGAGGATGGAGAAGTTCTACAAGCTGATAAGTAATCTCAGAGCACTGAGTGGTATATGGAAGAGCGAAGCTCCAAGGAAGAACATGAAAAGTGAGAGCTTGCTCTGGAAGCCAACCTTCGAATGGGAGGATTTCGCCGGAGTGAGCGATGGCTTATGCTTGACGACGAGGTGTGATGAAGATCCCCGGAAGAAAAGCCGGAGGGAAATGGAAGGAGGAGAAACCGAAAGTATTTTCGATCTTAAACTTGGTTTGTGATCCTACTGCGTTGATATGATGGCAGAAGGATTCTTTGCTGCAGGAGAATTAATTTGTTAGATTAATCTCTTAAGGGATTATTGACAGGGAATCCTTCTCTATTCAATCTTTCGCTTTGCTAAGAGTTATGTTTTAATATGATGCATATAATCTTTGCGTGTGTATTCTTGCGTTGCGTTCTGTTTGAATTTTGGGGAGCTCCTGCCTGCTGATGAAAATTATGATTTATAAATCAACATTTTTTTATTTTTAAAGTTTTCACATAAATAAAAAAAATTATAGAAAAATTATAATTTATAACTTAAACTTTTATTAAATTTCTAATAATTTGATTGAGATATAATAAATATAAATTAGATTATCGAGCCTATTAATGAGCTGTTCATTTACGAGCTACTCATTTATTGAAATAAATGAGCTTTCATTAAGTCTTAATCCTGTTTGTTCACAAATTTTAGACGATATTATTTATGAATATAAATAAATTAATGAAAAAATTATTTGTATTTGTTCATTTAACAATCGAATATTTATAAAAATATTAAACTTCGCTTGATTAGTGAATCAAACAATCATGAATGACTCTAATAGAGCCTAGTCTCGATTAACTTGTCAACTTAGCCTTGATTAACTTGTCAAAAGGTCTGTTTATTTGCAGCCATACATTATTATTGATTTATTATCAGCATAGTTTATATCGCTCTTAGAGATTAATCAATTCATGTGTTCATTTCAAAGCCCAATTGACAGGCCTTCCATGGAATTAAAATGGAAGTGATTATATTTTGATTTGATTAGTGGAAAGAAAAAAAAATGAAGACCAAATTGTAATCGAAGTTGAAATACACTCGCACAAACACGGAATGATCTCAGCATAACGATATCGCCATCGCGTCAACGCTAAAATTGATAAGAATATACGACAATTTAACGCATAACGATCGCTCGAAATCCAATCAGCCGATACACAAGAGTCGGAAGCTGACGATACAAACAACATCCAAAATGATAAAGGAAACCTATCAAATGAGACCGTCGATTCGGACGAGTCGAGCAAATGTCGGTCGACGACGCAACTTAATCAAAATTGACTTGATTCGGCATCGACATTGCCCAAATGACCTCTGATCGCAAAACGGATTATGCCGTTGAATCCGGAACATCGAATTTACCTAGAAATGATGCCCGTATTATGTAAGTTTAATTTCGTCAAGATTTTACATAAATCTCAATGAGATCGAGTCATACGAGGATAGAGAAATTTCTGATATTTATTTTTAACATGATAAATATAATATTTATAAATAATTTTATTTCAGAATTAATTTGAAATTAAACTGAGCCTAAACACTAAACAGTCTTAATTTGTCCAATATTTTGAATATCTTGTTCAACTTAATTTGGAAGGATAATTAAGCTATGATTAAGACTCTTAAATCTCATTATTTCGTACCTAATATTCGGCTAACCGAACAGTAAGAGGGCCTTTTTCGGTATTCACGGGATTGCAGCAAAAGAAAAAGGAAGATTTCCCGCATTTTGTTTCTCTCTCTCATCCGCTCTCTATCTGTCTCTCCCGTTCGTCCTTCAAGCCTCGGCTCTTCCTCCGAATTCCTTTAAATCATGTTTCAGTGTTCTCTTTTAGGTGACACGAGCAAGAACATCATGTTCCTACATCGCCCATCAATATGAATGTGTAAAACTTATGGAGGAGAGCAACAAATAGAAGTACAATGAAGGGAGCAAGAACATCATCGTGGCTTCCTACATCGTCCATCAAATATGAATGTGTAAAACTTATGGAGGAGACCAACAAATAGAAATATAATGAAGGGAGCAAGAAAATAAAAAAGAAAATTAAGCATTAGAAGAAGATTTTTGTGCCTTATCAAAATCAAAATTACTAACATCTATTTGTTACAAATGAAGAGGAAAATTTATGCTTAATGGCTCAAGTAGATGACTAACATGATGTGATATGTGAAGAAATTTCACATGAAGACTTATAAAATATATTTATTGATTTACATAAAAGAGTATAAGAAGCCTAGCAGGAATTATTTTTCTTCCAAAAGTACACACAAATTTATATTGACTTTTTGTTGTTAAAAATAGAATGTTAAAATTTAAAAAATATTACTACTTTTGATTTAAAAAATATTTCTTAAAATCTCATATTCAGTCTAGCATAATAAATAAAAGTGATAAGTATAAAATTAGAAAATGTTTTAATTATTCTTACCAACATTAGTATTGATTTTGATAATATGCAAATTCTCTTGTTTATTATAAATTTTGTAGAAGAAAAGGATTTTTTTATTATCATACTAGAAGATTATGTAATCTCATGCATTATCATCTTATTTGAGTACCAAAGGATATCAATCTTAGATGCACAACATATGTTATATTATAAAGTATATATTTTGAATTTGGATCCAAATAGATTTGGGTTCACAAATTGACCCACTAAATTGCTTTTGTGGAATTGCCTTCATATTAAGATCAATAAAAATCAGGTGATACTTATACAGTATGCTTCAAGTATATAATAAGATTTAAATTAAATTTTGCATCCTTAAAACTAAGAGAGGAAAAAAACATAAGCACCAACACTAATTAAGAATTCCTTTACTCCACATGAGATTCCTTTTTGTGTCATGTCTAAAAAATTATTTAGTTTTCTTGGTCAATTATGTGGTAAAGCTTTAATACTACATTACATTCATCATGCAATTAAGGACATCAATATGTTGAAGAAAGAAGAATAATAATGCAAGCTCGTAGGCCCTCCAAACATTCTATGTCTCCTAGTACAATGATATTTGTTTAGTCTAAATAAGTAAATGCATAGGATCCAATGTTCAAAAATGCCCATAAAAGTTATAGTGGTATTTATAATGGAAGAGTTGGTTGAAGATAATGCAAAGGTGGAAGGTGTCATATATATATATATATATATATATATATTATATATATATATATATATATATATATATATATATATATATATATATATATATATTATGTGTGTGTGTGTGTGTGTACGACAAGATAAATTTTTTATAGGCAATCATGTAATGGGTGGAAGCCAATGGCTAACTAGATGATTAATAAGCAATATATATATTCATAGCAAAATTAGAGTACACCACTATTTAACAGAGTGAATAAAATGAATGATGGCAGGAGATTATCGGTGGTATCAGATGAATAAATGGGAACTAATATCATATTAAAATTTCTAAATCCTCGTTTTCTTATGAGTAAGATTGAGGGGATTTTGGCATTCAAAATTCTCTTATTTTTATTCTTTTGCATAAAAAATAGAAAGGAGATGTGAAGGTAACCCTAATCTTTTTTTTCCCACCATGAGCTTCTAATAGTCTAAATGTAATCCACACTATTTAGTACATTTAGATATAACCATGCGAAAACTACTTTAGCGGATCACATAAAGCCTATGATTTAACTTGTCGAAAACATGCTAGGATTCAAGTTAATGACTTAAATCTCAAACCAAATAGCCTCTTATATTTTCTCCTTTTCCTGTTTACCCACCACTAGCCAACTCAACCAATCACATTGCCTCACTGCATAATTGTCTCGAGTCCCAAGTTCTGTAGCTCCATTACACCACTTCGCTAGTCGCTATCGTGAGCCACTAAAAGTATAACAACCATCAGTATGCAATTGATTCACTGAACATTTTAGGAAATTATGTATATAATTAATATATTATAATGATTATATATATTTATTTTATAAAAGTTTCAAATTTTTTAGATTCGAAGGGAAAAAAACATTAAGTGTGGATTGACTTTGTAGTATGCTTGGTGGTTTTCAGTTATGAGTAACAATAATACTTACATAAAATAATAAATAAATTATTCAAATTTTATGCAACAGTATTATTTTTTTATTATATTGTGCCCTCTCTAAGAATAATTTTTGGATCCACCCATAGAGATTATGCATTGAATGTTTGAGAAATTCACTATAAATTTTTTTATGATGAGGTTATATTGCATAATATGAGTGGATTGATAGGATCATGATGGTTGGGAAGTGTGTTAGCCAAAAGTAAAGCCTTAAAAATTGAGAAATGACTATGGACAAATGTGAAAGTAAAAACTAGTAGACATTCTAGGTGATGGTCGTTGATATCACTTTTATGATTTGAACATATTGAAACTAAGTGACACTAGTTAATAAGATTCAAACTTTTGTGTTAATCAATATTTTGTTTTGTATTAATAGCTCTCGCATGATGTCTATCAACTTCTTATAAAATTGATAGAAATATGGTCGGTTGAAGGTGATTATTTTAATCGAAACAATTAGTTGACATGTTATTAACTTTAAAAAGCATAAAAAATCAATTATTTATTTTTCAATGGATGACATCCATTGAGATTTAACTTTTATTTTCCCTCATATTAGAAATGTGATAAGGAGATTTTTTTTGGAAATGCTTCATTACTCTCTATTTTATTTTGAAAATATATTTTATTTGATTATAATTATATATATGAACAATAAAAATATGCATTTGAATACCGTACTAAATTTATTAAATATTTCTCATAAGAATTTATATGAGAATCATCTTTGAAATTTTTTGAAAAATACTATATAATTAAAACTTTCTTTTACCCACCTAACAAATGTTCGGTCAAAGTCGCATAGTGGTCCAGCCTACGATGCGGTAGGTCTATGCGATAGAATTATGCGACTATCATGACGACACCTTCTTCTCCTAACTAACGGTAGTTAACTCAGATTCAACACATACAAGTGAAGTTCTCTGACCTGGGTGCGCCGCCAGATTTTCCCTTAACGGGTTTTCTCCACGTGATAACCCCGCTGTTCATATCCCCTCATTCATTGATAATTTTAAGGCTAATAAGATCTCGTGATCTACCTAATAAAATTCTAAAGACGCATCACTAATACTGACGAAAACAAGGGCGGACCCCACTGCTACAAAATGATAAAATGAAGTTCCGCCTTATTTTCAAGATACATATAATAATAAAGTTGTTAAATGAGTAAAATAGTAATTTTAGGTGGTATGTATGTAAAAACCCCTTGATTTTTTATTTCAAATTATATATTAATTTTTATAATTTTCGTTGATGCAATCAAATCCCTAATTCAAAATCATTTTATTAATGTTTCAATTCTAAATTATTTAATGAAATAAATTTAAAATATCACCCAAATTTAATGGCAAAACCAAAATTTAAGAGGAATTGTGAAATAAAAAAATTAAGTAAAATAAATCAAAATTAAAATTTGATTTAATAGATCGTAATAAATAATTATAAAAATTAAATGAGAAAAATAAGAACAATTTGTAATGTATGAAAAATATATATTTTAATTTAGTTATTATGATGAGGTAAATTAGATTTTATGTCATATTTTTTATTACATAAAAATCATCATTCATTCATTCTATATTAAAAGTTATTGCAATATTATTCTCAATTTATATTATCAAATAAAAAAAATTAGCAGTGTTCAACAGTAAGAGGTTTATCATTAGTTTTAAAAATGTCTAATTTAGAAATATATATATATATATACATATATATATATATATATATATATATATATCACCTCAAACTATCTATTTTACTCATTTAATATTCAAAATTTTATTATTACATGATATTAAAACAAAATTTAACTCCCACTAATAAATGATAAAATGGTGGGATATATATATATATATATATATATATATATATATATATATATATATATATATATATATATATATATATATCAATTAAACTATCTATTTTACTCATTTAATATTCAAAATTTTATTATTATCTATATACCACGAAAACAAGGGGAACTCCCACGGTTACGAAATGATAAAATGAGTTCCGCCCTTATTTTCGTAGTATACATATAATAATAAAGTTTTGAGTGTTAAATGAGTAAAATAGGTAATTTGAGGTGGTATGTATGTAAAAACCCCTTGATTTTTTATTTCAAATTATATATTAATTTTTATAATTTTCATTGATGCAATCAAATCCCTAATTCAAAATCATTTTATTAATGTTTCAATTCTAAATTATTTAATGAAATAAATTTAAAATATCACCCAAACTTAATGGCAAAACCAAAATTTAAGAGGAATTGTGAAATAAAAAATTAAGTAAAATAAATCAAAATTAAAATTTGATTTAATAGATCAAAATAAATAATTATAAAAATTAAATGAGAAAAATAAGAACAATTTGTAATGTATGAAAAATATATATTTTTAATTTAGTTATTATGATGAGGTAAATTAGATTTTATGTCATATTTTTTATTACATAAAAATCATCATTCATTCATTCTATATTAAAAGTTATTGCAATATTATTCTCAATTTATATTATCAAATAAAAAAAATTAGCAGTGTTCAACTGTAAGAGATTTATCATTAGTTTTAAAAATGTCTAATTTAGAAATATGTTCATTAAAAAATGGCCCCAAAAAAAAATCTAAAAATACTAATAATTATGATGCATTAATTTTGAAAAATGAACCTATCTTGCTACTCATCATGAAATAAAAAAACTTGAATAAAAAATAATACGAAATTTAAATAAATATAGGCAATGATGAAGTAAAACCAATATTTAAAACAAGTATATGATCTTCAAGCTAAACTAATATTTTTTATATTAATTGTTATGTGTTAGAAAATCAGGTAGAATAAAATTTACCATTGTGAAATCCAACACATACACGAGATTTGAAGAGTGAATAAACTTCGTGAATTTTACATAGAAAAACTCTCAAGAGGGAAAAATCCGCGGGTTTTCAAAAATCTTCCACTATATATCTGTTTCGGAGTATAAATTTTAAGTTTTCCCAATAACGGGATTACAGAATTGATAGAAAGCGAGAATCCTAATCAATATATGAACAAAGGGTTAGGTTGTAGCTTATTGGTGCTTGGTGATGTTGAACAACGGCGAAGCGATTGACGGCAAAGGATCGGGTGGTGGTTGGCGCCGACGGTGGATCGGATCGGCTGACCGCCGAGTAGTGGCACGATTATGCTTGGAGGATCTTCAAGCCTTAGAGCCCTCTCTTCTCTTTTGCTTGGGGTCCCCTCATGTGAAGAATGAGAGACTATTTATAGATTAGAGGGATGACATTTCTGTAAATACATGTAAAATTCAAACCACTCTATCGGACAGCTCAAAATAATTCCCTAGATCATCTGATATATTTTAAGTGTTTGTATGCTCAAATAAAGTCAGAACCAAGAGTTCTTGGGCTTGTTAGATTCGGTTCGTCAAGACACTCGATTTGATCATATACGCTCCATATTTAGGAACTATTTAAGGATTCAACTGATATCCCAAAATTTTTAATGATATTTTAAGTGTTGATTTGGACTAGTTTTGACTTAGGATCAGATTGCTTTCGACATCAAGATTCATGCTTAAACTTATAGAATTTTTAGTGTCATATCAATTGCACCCTTTTTTTTTTGATGACATTATCTCTATCATTCAAAAATATATACCAAATAATAAAAAATAACAAATTTTTCTATGAAATTTACAGGTTCATTAACCTTTGTGTCACATATAGTTTGAGAGAATAGATCTTCATGGGTGTGCAATATTATGATCATAGAAGTTAGTGTAGAGCCGCGGGTGCGCGGTGTATGCGCAGGCTCAGCAACGGGCCAATGTAGACGCCACCTGCACTCAGAGTGCCCGTTCCAAGTGCTTACGCGCTGGCACGTGCGTGAGGGCAGGGTGCAGCATGCAGCGGGTGAGGGCTACCATGAGCGCACGAACACGCGGGCGTGTATGCGAGGGCTGCTGCGGGCGCCGACGTGCATAATCACGGGCTGATGAGCATTTTTTCAATTTTTTTCATTTTCTTCCATTCTTTATTTATTCCCTTTTTACCCCTATAGTGGATCTATATACCCTCCGCCCCCTAGGGTCAAGTAAGGAGACACAATTCTCATATGCTATAGTATTTTTCTACTTCATATGAGAAATTATCTAGCAGAAGTTCAGGGGCTAAGGGTAATAAAAAAATTTCCTTTTGTCAATGAAGCTCTGGCCTTCTTTTTTAAAAGAAGGTTATTTGCTTTGCTAATCAAGACTCATAGCTCATACGACGAGGCTCCGATTTTCTCTCGAGAGAGGCGTCAACTGTCCTCGTTGAACCGCCGGGTTTGGAGGCGATCAAGACCTGTAGTTCATATGACGAGGCTCTAGTTTTCCCTCAAGAGAAGTGTCAACTGTTCTTGTCAGACCGACCGAGTTTGGAAGCGATCAAGACCCGTAATTCAAACGGCGAGGCTCCAGTTTTACCTCGAGAGAGGCATCAACTACCCTCGTCGGACTGACCTAGTTTGGAGGCGATCAAGACCCATAGTTCATATGGTGAGGCTCCGGTTTTCCCTCAAGAGAGATTTCAATTGTCCTTGTCGGACCGGCCGGATTTGGAGGTGATCAAGACCCATAGTTCTTACGACGAGGCTCCGATTTTCTCTCGAGAGAGGTGTCAACTGTCCTTGTCGGACTGACCGGTTGTGAAGGCGATCAAGGCCCATATTTTCTACTTCTTCTTGTAGGAAATTTAATTTCTTGAAACTCTAATGGATGGTTCAGTAGTTGACAACTGCCAAGGTGGCGGGGAAGCGTCAATTTGGAACCATCCCTCAAAAAACTCTAAAAATATGGTAGGTAATTTCGGAGTATCATTAGAGAGAAATAGCATTTTTTTTTCTTTTTTGATCTCATATGTATGCATATATTTTTTTCAGATCGTAGGCAAAAAATTTTATCCAAAACTATCCGTGAGCAACAAAGTCAGGAAAGGATATGCCCAAGTATTGGTGTGAGTGAGTTGCTTCACATAATTCTCAAACCTTTGTCTTTCTCTTTTTTGTTTCATATTTATTATGTATTTTTGCAGGATGATGTCCGAAAGAAAACCATTAGCATGACAACTACAGACGATATATTATCCACTATCACAGCTGATAGTTTACTGGTGCTCAGTAGGAAATTTCATTTTCCCGATGAGTTGGCGGCTATTGTTGCCAAAAAGTCTGATCAGGCACGTTCTCCTGCGCCAGGATACTTGACTATTTTTGAGATGATTCTTCGTGTGGGACTGAGATTTTCTTTAGCTCCTAAATTGATTGAGGTCTTTAAAATATTGCGGTGTAACTTTGTCATAATTTTTATTTCGAGCTTTAGTGATCATCATTGATTTGACTATCTTCTTTAGAGAGCGTGGTGCGACTTTGAACATCAAATACTTGTGCCAAATGTGTAGATTTACATGTGATGCTCAGGGACATGTTTCTTATTGAGGTATAAAGAATTGAATAGAATTTTCAGCATGGGATCCATCTAGAAATTGGTCTAATAGGTTCTTTTTTGTGAAAAATAGGTGGGGCCTCCCTAATAGATTAGGAAGATTGAATGACCTTCTAGATCTATTGTTGATTGAAGAGAATGACATCCTAACAACTCTTAATATTCCTGATGTAGGAAGCTTGTAGCATGAGTTACATCACATTGGTAAGTATATAATTAAAGATAGAATGTTCAAAGTTGACATTTCCATTCAAGCAGGGAGACCTCTTGCTTTTCTACTAAAGATATCAAGTAAATGTGATGAAAGGTCTCCTCATATTCACAGGATTCTTTCAAGAAGCCCGTTATAAAATCATGGTGACAATTATGTTTCTTCTTTAAAGAAAAAGAAGACATATGCTAAAGTAACTACGTCAAATATTTATAGAGAAGATGTTCGCCCCCAGTCGGCCTCTGAGAGTTTAGCTATCTCAACTCATAATGGGGAGATTTATTTCTCGATGCCGCATATTCTTGAAGAGGTGTTAAAGCACGTATACACTAGACATCAACTAGCAGATGAATTAGTATGTTATCTTCTCTTTCTCTTTCTTTTCTTTTTTTCTTTGTGTAATATTTGTGATTTTTTATTGTAGGTAGCTCAAACATTAGGGCTTATAGCTCATTTGGGTGTCTCTCTAGATAAGTGGAATACTGAATTTGTGAAGGTAAAATACTTGCAAGGTGAGTATGAGCAAAATATGAGTGCTAAGGCCAAAGAACTGACAGCTCTAGAGGATCAGCTAACTGAGCGTAGAACTGAGCAAATGAACATGTCAACTTCTCTTTCTCTCTAGCATCAGGAGGTGGAGCATACTCGTGATGAGCTGATTGAGGTGAGGGCAGAGAATTGCCATAAAGAGAAAAGACTCAAGGCAATTGCAGTGGAGAAGAAAGCTCTTGAACTGGAGAAGAAAACATTACAGGATCATCTTTCTAAGAAGTAACTTATAATGTCAGAATAGAAAGCAAATGAAGTCTCTTTAAAGGCAGTGAAAGACTTTAAAAACTCCCTAGCTTATCGTGATGCTATCGAGGATCAAATCCAAGAAGCTCGTAATTATATTCTTGATGTTGAAGTGAAGGACTTGGAGCGCCAATGTTTAGAGGAAGGCTTCATCCGAGGATTCCTAAAAGGGATTCTCTTAGTACATCACAAAACTGGAGCTAGTATTAAGAATTTGTCTCCCAGCCAAGTATCTGAAGACCCTTCGTCAGATTCAGGAGATGAAGGGATTGAGAGTGAGTTTAAGGGAGCATCTTCTAGGGGTGAGGAGGAAGTTGATATCATATAGTATCACTTGAAGATGCATTTCTTTCCTTTTATCTATGTATTGTTATTTACTATTATTATTTTTTATATCCAAAATTTTGATTGCTTCTTATATCATCATGTTAGAGCTATCAATGACATTAATAAACTAAAAATTTGGGTGATTTACTTTCATTTTATTTTGACCTAATTCGAGGTGATTGGTTGGAATATTATTCAACGACACTAACCTGTACGAAAGAGGTCATGGGAAGTCCACCAAGAACTTTTTGGCCTATCCTAGGTATTAGTCAAAATATTATTTGATGTCTTACCTGTAATGGAAGAGGCCATGGAATGTTCACCAAGGACTTTTTAAGCTATCCTAGGCATTAGTCAAAGTGTTACTTGACTTCTTACCTATATGGAAGAGGTCTGATCAAATCCCCTTGAGATTGATCATGCCCCAACTAAGACACAACATGAGTTGTGCATTCCTCAAGTGGAAGGATTAAATGAAGGAGACTGTTTATATGCAATAAGTTTGAAAGAAAAGGTCCAAAACTCATTAATTTGATAAAATCAGTGATACAATCATAAGATAATTTTAATAAGATATGAGTTAAAGAGAAAATGATAGATGAGATAAAATACAGTAGGAATTACTGATAATACTTCTGAAGATTCTCCATATTCCAAGTTCGAGGCAAGCTTTTTCTCTCTAGATCCTTGAGCTTAAATGTTGCTGGCTTGACCATGGCTGTAACCACATAAGGGTCATCCCAAAGAGTTGAGATCTTATTGCGTTGAGAGCCATTGCCCATAGCTTCAAGACTTCATAGGACCAAGTCACCGACAAAGATGGGATGGAATTTCACTCTTCTGTTGAAGTGATGAGCTACCCTTTAGTGGTAGGAAGCAATCCGAAGTAGGGACATGTCACGAGTTTCGGGGCATAGGCCAAGTTCTATTGAAGTTTTTCTTTATTGTTATTATGATTGAATGTTTAAACTCTTGGACTTGGAATCCAGATATCTACTGGTATAATAGTTTCTGCGCTGAAATATAAATTATATGGTGTCTCACTAATCAGAGTTCGCGATGAAGTGCGATAAGCCTAAAGAATATTAGAGAGCTCATCAACTCATTGCCCCCCAGCCTTCCCGAGATGCATTTTAACCCTTTGAGTATTATCTTAGCTTGATTTCCATTAGTTTGAGGATAGCTCAGTATATCGCTGAATGTGAAAATCTTTAAAAAAAATACGTAAATACTTTTTCGATAAATTTGGTTCCATTGTCAGTGAGGATCTTTGTAGGAAGACTGAATCAACATGTTATAATTTTCTAAATAAATTATTTAGCGTTTGCCTCCATTATTGTAGCGAGTGGTTCAGCCTCCACCCATTTAGTGAAGTAGTCGACAGCTAAAATGATAAACTTGCATTGCCTTGATGCTATTGGAAATGGTCTCATGATATCAATTCCCCATTAAGCAAAAGGCCATAGGCTTTGAGGAGATGAGAGCTATGTATGTGGTGTATGAGAGAGGTTAGAGTACAACTGATAACTCACATATTTTTTAATGAAATCCAAGACATCTTGCCTCATCGTAGGCCAATAGAACCCTTACCTTATAATTTTAAGGGCTAGTGTCTTTCCTCCTAGGTGTCCTCCACATATCCTAGGGTGAACCTCTCTTAATGCATAATCAGCCTCTGATGATGAGAGGCATTTAAGGTATGACCCAGTAAAAGCTCATTTGTATAGTTTACCTTCAATAATAATATAGTTTGCAGCTTATCTTTGGAGATGAGTTGCAGTAGTTGGGTGTTCAGGAAGGGTCATTTCTTATAGAAAGGATAGGATGGGATCCATCCATAACGATTCCTTTATCTCATTAATTGCTTGTATTACCCATGACCCTTGGATATAAGAAAAATATATTTCCTCAATACACCTTCTCTTAAATAGATCTCCCATAGTAGAGGTAGTGAGCTTAGCGAGAGCATCAGCTCAAGTATTCTTCTCTCGAAGTATGTGAATAATTTGATGTATCTTGAAATGGGCAAGAAGTGACCTCACCAAGCCGAGGTATTATGCTAGTTGGGAATTATGAGCATTAAAGTTTCCAACCCGAGGTGACAAGTCGAGTTAGTGTGGATCATTAAGTTTTAAGCTTCCTGATCGATATGGCTTAACCCTACGATGAGAGCCTCATATTCAGCCATATTATTAGTTATAGAAAATTTTAGGTGAAGTTCATACTCTAAGATATCCTATTGGGGGGAAATAAGTAAGATTTCTACTCTGGCATCAGTATTTTTTGAAGCTCTATCAACAAAGAGGATCCATTGAGGAGATGAAATGGGTATAATAGATAGATCATTTGGAGTAGGGACGGTGCATTCCACTATAAAGTCTGCGAGTACTTAAGACTTTATGTCTAGCTTGGGTAGAAAATGAATATCAAACTCTCTCAATTCTATGGACCATTTGATTAACCTTTTAAATACCTCTAGTTTTTGTAGAACGACCCTCAATGGTAAATGAGTATAAACACTGATGGTGTGAGCTTGGAAGTATGGACATAATTTTTTCACTGAGAAAACTAAAGCCAATGCCATCTTATCTGCTAGTGGATAACAACGTTCTATATTAGAGAGAATTTTGCTGACATAGTAAAATGGTCATTGTATCACATTTTCTTCTCGCAATAAAATTGAGCTTATTGTGTGGAAAGAGACTGCGAGATATAAGTATAACATCTTTCCTTGGATAGGCTTGGATAGTAAGGGTGGAGATGCTAAATATTCCCTTAGTTGCTCAAAAGCAGCTTGACATTCATCAGTCCACTGAAAATTATTATTTTTAGCTCTCTTTAATATTTTAAAGAATGATAGGTATTTATCTCCAGAATGGGCTAAGAAGTGGAATAAGGCAGCAATTCATCCATTCAAACATTGAACTTTCTTGATATTCTTTAGAGGAGTCATATCTCTGAACACTCTGATTTTATCGGGATTAGCTTCAATCCCGCAATGGGTGACCATGAACCCAAGAAATTTTTTTGATGTGACCCCAAAAGTACACTTGGTTGGGTTGAGTTGCATGTTATAATGTCGAAGAAGGTTAAAGTATATTTTGAAGTTAGAAATATGTTGTAATTTTTCTAAACTTTTTACTAGCATGTCATCCACATATGCCTCCATTGTGTGGCCTAAGAGGTCTTTGAAAATCTTATTCATAAGGCATTGATAGGTAGCACCAGCATTTTTTAACCCAAACGACATAACTTGGTAACAATTTAAACCTTTATTTGTTTGAAAAGATGTGGCTTCTTTATCCTTCGAGTCCATTTTTATTTGGTTGTAACCTGAGTAAGCATCTAAAAAACTAAGCATTTGATGCCAAGACGTAGCATCAACCAGTTGATCAATTCGGGGGAGGGGAAAACTATCTTTTGGGCAATTTTTGTTGATATCAGTGTAATCAATATAAATTCTCCAAATTCCATTTGCTTTTTTAAGCATGATAATATTTGCTAGCCATGTAGGGTAATATACTTCTCGTATGAATCCCGCTTCTAAGAGCTTGTTAACTTCTTGTTTAGTAGTTTAGAGGTGATCAGGTGCAAAAATCCACTTCTTTTGGATGATTAGTTTGAATGTTAGATCAATCTTGAGGGAGTGCATGATCACATTAGGGTCAACTCTAGGCATATCTGTTGGACTCCAAGCAAAGTTGTCTTGATTTTTTACAAGAAGTCTATGTATTCTACCCTCTATTTGTCTGAGAGTAGAGATCCGACTTGCACTATTCATAAAGGTTGGTCATCTGATAATAAAATAGGGAGCAAGTCTTTTATAGGTGAAGCTCTCTAGGATAGTTCTTAATCTCAAAAATTAAAATTCTCGATAGTGAAGGTCACCAAAAGATGTGGTTGACCTTTTCTAAGGTAACATAATTATGCTATTTATTGATTTCCACAGACCACTCCAACCATAACAGGGATTGGAAAATTCATCTTAAGATGAGATACCGAAGTAACAATACCAAAAATTGATTGGAGGGTCTTCTGAAGATAGCGTTGTCATGACCACTATGAATGAATGAGTCACTTGTCAAGAAATTTTCCCAAAATGATTGCCCCTCCACTGCACAATTATCAAACTCATATAATTGTCCTACAATAGGTTTGAGCTTTATCCTAACCAAGCCTATGCTAAGAAATGTGGAGTAAAATAAGACATCGACAGAACTCCCGTTATTAATCAAAATTCTCTTAACATTATAACATGAGTCACCGATCTCAACACTAATGACAAGTGGATCTTGATGGGAAACTTAGACTCCTTCTAAGTTTGAGTCATTAAAAGTGATGGAATGATCAATACATGATTTCTTTAACTCTAGCTTTTCGGAGGTGGTAATGAGGACTTGATTAAATAGCAGTGGTTCTCCTGCGATTGTTTCAATTTCTCCAACTATCTGGCAATTATTTTATTATTTTTGTGATGATTGTCCTGGTTGCCCCCCCGCTCGGAGTTATGTTAGCTTGAGTTGATTGATTCTACATAAATCAACGTAGATATCCTTGTTGAATGAGCCTCTCGATCTCTTCTTTGAGTTGTTTACACACTCAGTAGCATGTCCACGACTTCAATGGAAGTGAGAATAATGCTCTTGATTTCTTGAATTTGGTTTCAGTGGATGTGGCCACTTAATGGTCTCTTCATCTCGAATGACCATTAAGACGTTAACACGAGATGTGTTCAGTGGTGTGTATTCTATTTCTGGTCGTGGTTCACATCATTGATGTGAGGGCCATGGATGAAAATCATGATTATCTTGTTGCTTCTTTTGAAGAGATTTTTGATCTGTGTTCCCTGGGGCACTCTTATGTTTTCCTATGGATTTTTAAAATTATTTATGATGGGCATTAATAGCCTCATCAGTAGAAATTTATGCTTCCACATGATGAACCAAGTTAGCATATGGAGACTCACATTAGTAGTAGAAAGGCCGGAGCCCTCCAAGGAAAACTCCTCTTAATAGTTCAGGGTCTACTCCAAGTATTTGGCGAGCCTCTAAGGAGAACCTCTGGAAGTACTGTTTAAGTGAGTCACCCTCATTTTGATGAATGCCTGAGAGATGAGAGGAATCTTTAATGATCATCCAATTTGCAATGAACTGTTCTACAAAAATCTTGTCGAGTTTGTCAAAGGTATGGATGAATCCCTTTCAAAGGGAGTAGAACTAAGTGCGAGCCTGACCCTTGAGGGTGACTGGAAAGACCTGACAAAATAGTGTGTCAAAGAGCTCATTAGGTATGCATGATAATCTTGTAATGGTCGATGTGTTCATATGGGTTAATTGTCCATCATAGGAGTTGATTCTTGGAAGCTTGAACCCTACGGAAATATGATGTTGAAGAATAGCTTCATTCAAAGGTGAAGACTCCTAATAGTTGCGATGAGAAGGAAGATGATTTCTAACTTTAAAGTGGATTTCTTCTAACACTAAGCATTATAATTTTGCACGTATAATATGATGGGTGGAATCAATAAGATAAGAATGTGCTAAGCTACTGACAATAATTGGTGAATTAGCAATTGGTTGAGCTGTAAGTTATGGATAAGTAGAACTAGCAGTGTCAAGGAGGTCAACATCACAGTCCAGAAGCGGAGGAACTTCAGCTTGATGGAGAGAAGGCCCCATATTACCATTTTGACCTCCCCTGGCTAACGATCGATCTTGGGGGAGATGCGTTTACTGCAGTGGTGGCTTCCATGTTTCTCGTAAAAGTTGAATTATCTCATTTTGAGACTCTTCCATTCGACGAACATGATCTTCTAGAGAGATTCATATTGCACCTTCACTGATAGGGTCATGCCTATCAAGAGAAAGTGAGGCAGAAGCTTAGCATCCTTGGTTCAAGGATTGGTTTTGGAAGTGACATGAGTTGGAGCGGGAGGCTTCGTTGTTAGTATTGGCCATAATCTTTTCACAGATTGTGATTGTAGGATTTGGTTCTCTCAATGCGTCAAATCATTTAACTAGAAAACTAGGTAGAATAAAGTTTTTAGCTCATTTGAAATCCAAATTTACACACAGGTATTTGAAGAGTGAATAATAAACTCGGATTTTTGTAGAGGAAAAATCACGAGGCTTAGCCTAGTAAAAATATTCTATTATATATCAACTTCGGAGTACAAAGTTTAAGTTTTTTTTATAACGGGAATACAAAATTGTATATGAGATAGCTTGATAATGGGAATCCCAATGCTATGAAAGTGGTTAGGCTATATGATAGTGAGTCAGCGAGACGGCCGGATGGCACAATGGTGGTGGCGATGGTTGGCGACCGTCGAGTGGTGACATGATTATGCTTGGAGGATCTTCAAGCCATAGAGCTCTCTCTTCTCTTTAGCTTGGGGTCTCCTCATGTAAAGAATGAGGGGCTATTTATAGATTAGAGGGATGACATTTTTATAAATACATGCAAAATCCAAACCACTACATCGGATGGCTCAAAATGATTCTCTTAATCACCCGGTATATTTTAAGTATTGGTATGCTTAAATAAAATCAGAATCAAGAGATCTTAGATTTGTTAGATATCCGCTCAAGATGCATTTGATCATCCATATTTAGAAACAATTAGGATTCAATTTTCAATGATATTTTAAGTGCTTGATGTGGACTAGTTTCAATTTGGGATCAGATTGCTTTCAACATTAAGATTCTAGCTTCGACTAATGGAATTTCTAGTGCCATATCATTAATGAAAGTATTTTAACAAAACTATAATGTTAGAAGGCACTTTATTATAACACATTAAATTTATATCTAATTACGACTAAAATATTTGTTTAATATAGAACAAATCTTTCAAATAATTAATCAAAACTTGCCAAAAGATATACTAATTTTAAATGAAAATGTATAACATTTATAACATAAGTGACGAATAAGAATTACAACAAAATATGCTAGCATAGATCTAAACAAAGTTTATTGACATAAGAAAAAAAAAAAGATTACTAATCACAGTCAACGCCCATCACTAAAAATGATAGATTCACCAAATCCTACAAGCTCAAAGGTATGCTTCTTATTATTATCATTAATTATAAACAAATATATTATTTCACTATTTCACCAACCCTTCACTAAGTGTCCTAAAGAAAAAGAACAAGCCATAGTAGATAAAATAAATTTTTTTTTGCTTACCCTTAGAACTAAAGAAGCTGGCTTCAAGATGGACACAAAATTTTAGAGGAGATGCCTAAATCTTATAAACTATGATCAAATAATAGTGAGAATATGATTCCATAAAGTTTTTTTTTAAAAAGAATTATATAGTTTATAAGATTTAGGTGAAATGATTCTACAAATTCAACAAAGAGATGTAATGATTTAAGAGGATGAATATAATTTCTGATGAATATGTCAGGAGCAAGACTCTGCATGTTGGCCTTTCTAATATTTTCAAAGCAAATGCATTAAACATATCAACCTATTTGCTTAATTGAGAATTATTAGTTTCACTAAGTTTTAAGCTTCTCGATTTAAGAATCCTTAAAGTTTGTTAGTGGCATTTGAAGGTTTTTATCTGATAAAACAACTAGAGTTAGGCCGTTAGAACAAAAATTCATATTAATAATATTATCTTTGATAAATATGTATTATATACTATAAAAGCATATATATATATATATATATATATATATATATATTATATAAAAAAAAGAAATCAAAAATCTATATTATCCTATTTATAACAATAAAAGCTTATCGTACAATTATGTCATTCATCATGCTTACAAATAAGGGCGAATCTTATGACAACTGAGAGGGACACCAACCCTCTCTAAGATTTTTACATATCATTTCTCCCACATAATATACTGAATAATAATAATAATAATAATAATAATAATAATAATAATAATAATAATAATAATAATAATAAATAATGTTATATTTCATTAAAAAAGAATTTTTTTTTGGGAAAAATGAGGGCTTAAATTAATTAAAGTAAAGTAAACAAAAGAGCACAAAATACACTAAGGATCACCCGAGGATCCCAAAACAAAGGGACTCAAAGAAGGTCTAGTCTGATTTACGATACGCATCCAAGCGATCCGTCCGGTTGCCCATCTAACAACCCTTCCTAATAAAAACCAGTATAATAGGGAAGAATAGAGAACTTCAATTAGAATTATGAAAATGGACAACTTCAGAACACATGACAGCCAGTACAACAACCAACAATAGTAGAAAAAAAATTGCCCCCAGTATACAGCCGCTAGCTTCCAGCCATCCAAGAAAGATCGCAAGGCTGATGGTAATACTAGTCCACCCAACCAGACCTTCGAATTTATCATCATCCCACAAAAATAAAACAATCATATTAAATCCTTTCAGCCCCCTATCACCCATAACCAAATAGTAAAACAAAATGAATGGTGTAACCTTCACATCATCCCACACCAGTAGGACTAACTCTGCTTCATAACCCCCATAATTCCTCCATCCTTCCAGGATCATAAAAATAGAAGTAGGCCAAGTGGAGTTAAATTTTCAACTTCTTAATTTAAATGCAACTCTAGTTTTAATCTTCATGCAAAGAGAAGTAAAGGATGAGTCTTGCTTTTGAAATAGCCTCTTATTCCTTTGCACCAAATGGTAAAGACCATAATCTCAACAATCAAGAGATACAACCTTCTCGTAGCCTGATGCTCAAGGTTGGATGAAGCAACCATAACTTGCTGAAGGTTGGGTTGAAAAAGAAAAACACTCCCATTTGGAAGCAAATTTCTAAGAAGCTTAAAGGAGAAGGGACAACCGAAAAATAAGTGCGAATGAGACTCCCTTTCTCTGTAACAAAAACAACATTCAAGAATATGACCAAGGCCCCTATTATGAAGCACATCAGAACATTTGAGACCTTCAATATAGGCCATCCAGCAAAAGATGGCATAATTAATAGCATTCCGTTTGAACCAAATGTTTTTTGTCCATTCCATTTTCGATAAATGATTAAACATAGAGTCTATAATCCTTCAATTGGAGATATTCTTCTCTCACATCCAAAAGAAGGAATCTGGACCAGCTGATATAGAAACAAGGCTGATAGAATTAAAGCGTGATGGACTTATATTTTGTAGCTCTGTAGGAAGAAGCAAGTTTTGATCCCTAATTAAGGACCTAAGAGGGGAATTATGAGGGAGATTAAACCAAGAAAGACTATCAGGCCCATAAAGCTCCATAATAGATTTCCCATGACACCACGCATCATAAAAAAAGAGAGATCTGCCATTCAAATCAATCAAACCTCTTCAGTAGTATTGAGAGTTCCCTCCGAAAAACGAAGAGATTTATTCCAAAGTGAATCATACTTATTCCCACACCACTTAGCTAGCATGGTATCCCGATTCAGCACCTTCCAT
Source organism: Cymbidium sinense (assembly GCA_021442155.1). Lineage (NCBI taxonomy): Eukaryota > Viridiplantae > Streptophyta > Magnoliopsida > Asparagales > Orchidaceae > Cymbidium > Cymbidium sinense. The sequence goes on along the minus strand of CM038221.1, from coordinate 177,586,680 downwards.
AAGACTTTCATTTTACAAAGGGTGTTGATTGTGTTTACATATTGAATGCCAATCCCACCCTTCCCTCTAGGCAACATAGTCCTGTACCAAGATATAAGGTGCAACTTCCTTACAGAATCGCCATGATAAAAGAATGTTGCTGTAATGGAGGAAATCTTTCTAAGGATACATTTAAGAAACGCTAATCCCCTCAACCAATAAGCAAGGTAGCATTTATTGAAGGACATATAAATTGAAAGCGCCCTCCATAAGAAAGCCACTTAGATTTTCACCCGGCGAGCCACGATGAAAGCTTGTCAATTAAGGGAGCAAAGTGATTTATTTTTAGGACGCCAACAACTAGGGGAGGCCCAAATAATTAAACGGGAAATCTCCCCTCTGAATGCCCAAAATTTTGCTACAAAAATCTACTTCCAAAGATAGCTTGGAGAAACATATATGAGATTTATAGTGATTGATTTCCAGCCCAGTAAAAGAAGAGAAGAGGTTCAGAGAATCTTGAAGTGATAGAGCCATTTGAGGACCAATTTCTCCTAAAACCAGTATATCATCAGTAAAAAGGAGATGAGAAATGAAGCAATTACCTGAGGAGAGCGGTTTAAACTTAGAGTTCAAGACACTTTCGTCCATGATATAGGAGAACACATCCATTATGATGGTAATAAGAAAGGGGATAGCGGGTACCCTTGTCTTAACCCATTAGAGGAAGAAAAATAGCCTTTAATTTGTCAATTGAAAATAATAGAAAAAAAAAAGATATCAGATATATAAGCCTCCACCATTTAACAAAAATATTAGAAGAGCTTTACGATTGACACAATCGAATGCCTTTTTGATATCAAGTTTTAAGCATAATTCCATTAAAAATTAGCATAAATCTCTTGAGCCAAAGCAATATTATCTGCAATATCCCTATGTTTTATAAAAGTCGACTGAGCATGATGAATAATACTTCGGAGAACTAGCTAGGACTTTATCCATTACTTTGTAAAAAGTATTGCATAAAGAAATTGGTCTAAAATCAGATAAACAATTGGCATGCTTGAGCTTAGGAATTAAAGTTATAATACAATGTTTAAAGAAGTCTAAAAGTTGCTGCGTTTTGAAGAAGTGATGTGCCGCAAGCAAAAATTGCTTCCCAATAATATTCCAACCTTGAATAAAGAATTTCGATGTAAATCCATCGGCACCTGGGGATTTGTCGCCATTTATTCCATGGAGGACAAAAATTATCTCTTGATCAAAAATAGGTTTTCCAAGGTCCTCATAATGAGCTGGCAAAATAATTTTACCCACTGGGATATCCATGGAGCTATCCAGGGAAGAGTGTGACTTATTGAATAAAGAAGAGTGGTAATTGCAGATTTCATCTACAATCATACTAGGATTTTTTAAGGTTCCCTTTTCTGTGCACAATTTCTTAATGAGATTGGCATTCTTCTTTTCCTTGATAGAGTAGTAAAGATACTTGAGATCCTCATCCGCATGAGTAAGCCAAAAGTTCTTGGCCTATTGTTGAATCCAAAGACTCTCCTTTTTTTTGTAGTCTCCGTATATCTGGCATTTATGTCCTGAATATTTTGTAAAAAGATGGTATTTAAAGGATCTCCTTCAAGCAACTTTAAGCAATCTTCCTGAGCCCTCTTAAGATCTTTCAATTGAACATCAAGAGGCAAGAATTCCCAGAAAAAACTCCTGAGAGACTCTTTAAACTTTTTAAGTTTCTTATGCAGCACAAAAGAGGATCTCCACTAGCGAAAGGACACCATGCTCTCTTAATTACATCAAGAAAATGGGGATGAATTGTCCAATAATTATGAAACATAAACCTATGAGATTTCTATTCATAATCTTGCAATGAGACAATCAGAGGAGAGTGATCCGATGAGAGAGGAGGAGTTACCTTATAGAAAGAAGCAGGAAAATGCTCCAGCCATGTGACATTACAAAGTGCTCTGTCTATCTTAGTTTTTATCGGCAGTTCCAATCTTTGATTTGACTAGGTGAAAAAGATGCCAGTACTAGGAAGGTCAAGTAACTCTGCTTGATTCACACAATCTTTGAAGTTTGCTAAACGGTTAGGAGGTATAGGGTTGCCACCTTCTTTTTTAAGAGAATAAAGAATACAATTGAAGTCCCCTAAAAGCAACCAAGGCATATCCATAGAAGTAGAAAGAAGCCGAATAGAATCCCACAAGGACCTTCTATCCCTAGCATCAATATGAGCATATATCGAGGTGACCTGGAGCCTCGTAAAGAAAGGAGATGATACAATTCCATAAATGAGTTGAGAAGTAGTAAGAAGGGGAGTAAACGAGATGAAATTGGAGTTTCATTTCAGCCAAATGCGTCTACTAGAGTCACAATAAAAATTATTCTAACTTTCTTCATAGGAGAAGAAAATAAGTTTTTTATTTAAAGGTACATCAGATAGAGAATTCTTATTTAATTTGAATTCTAAAAGATAAAACATATCCAGATTATATTCCTTTATTATTCTTTTTTTTTTTTGGAAAAAGTTTGAGGGCCAGAGACCCAATTCATTCCAAAAGTATAAGGGTTACATTACTGTAGAAAGATAAATGACAAAAACTAATAACAGAGCAGAAATCAAGCTCCTAGACAAAACTTTGGCTAAAGAGGTCAAATAGACCAATTATAAGCCAAACCCCATACAAATTATGGATGGAACAACAACAATAATAGTAAAATACACACAGCAACTGCAAGAAAAAAAAAAGATCTAAGATTGCTGGACTCAGACACAAAACGGCAATTAAACAGCACAGCTAATCTCATAGGTGAAAAGCTGGCTTTGCAGTGATTTCCATGAGCTGAAGAAGACCTGCGATTGCCTTCCCGGCCATCCAGTGGTGTCTAATAAGTGTAAGGGCAGCTGAAAAACCAGTGCGGGGGCCAAGCGGACCTTGAGCGTATGAGCGGTTGTCATCATCGTCCAAGCACCAAGCACCATATAGCATCATCTAAAGAAAATAGAAAAGAGAGAAGAAGTGAAGAATTAAGTTAGAAGACATCTTTGATCACCCATTCATTGAGAGTCCTTCTCACCAGGATCGGCCGCGCATCTTTAATTTTCCAACATGAGATTTTATAGCTAACGCGTCTCCTGATTTGGAACGTGAGAGCCAAGGGGCTAGAGAAGGAAGACAAGAAGATCCTGTTGTTTCTCTCCTTCCAGATGATGTATACTAACACAGCCACAATGAGATTCTTAAGATTCCTTATGGCTTTGTGCTTATATAATTCCACATTATCCAGTATTTGATGCAGTGAAGTGCTTAAGAGAAAGAATTGCCCGTTTGGAATTGTACTTCTAACCAAGTTCATAGAGAAGGGGCATTCAAAAAACAAATAATTATGAGATTCATATGCATCCTGATAAAGACAACACCAAAGGTTGGAACCAATACCTCTTAGAGCAAGCACATCCGATGTTTTTAACCCACCCAAATAGGCCAGCCAACAATACAAAGCATAGTTAAGCCCGCACCCTTTAAACCAAATTTCAGAATACCAGTTAATGTTAGGGACAGTTTGAAAGAGAGAATTCCTGAAATCACGGTTAGAAGGAGATCTATTCCCATTCCAGGAGATCCAGTCAGAACCACCAGAGATAGAAATACTTTTAATACCTTCAAATAACAAAGAGAACTTTGGATAGGAATCCCATGGAAGACTCCAATTTCCAGCATCAATTATAGAGCTAACCTTGGCAGTGAGAGGGAGGCCCAGGTTATTGAACCCATTCTGCCCCATAAGATGATATAGAGTATTGCCTTCACACCATGGATAAAAAAACAGGGAAGTAGAAAGACCGTTGCCAATATAGCTGTGCTTACATTTGATACGGGTTTCAAGTCTCTCCAAAGAGGGGAAACTCTTTGGAGAGCACACCATTGTGAAAAGAGGTTTTCCTTCTTCAGAGTTTTCCACAGAGTTTTAAGCTTGCAAGAGGTGTTGATAGAAGTAGCAGAGAGAAGACCCGATCCTCCTGTCCCAGGAAATAGTGTGGAGCTTTTTAACTTCTCCACTATGATAAAAGAAATTGGATGTAAAAGAGTTAATCCTTTTGATTACACCGGAAGGAACAGCCATAGCTCGGAACCAGTAGGAAAGAAGGTTATTAATAGATGATCGAATAATTTGAAACCTCCCCCCCAAGAGAAAGGAATTTGCATTTCCAGCCAGCCAACCAATATTGCGTTTATCAAAAAGGCTAGAGAAGAGGCTGACCCTAAGGGGACCAAACACCAAAGGAAGACCCAAATATGTAAGGGAAGACAAGATCCTAAAATTCAGAATCAAGGAGATCAGTGCAGGAAGTGTTCTTGGAGAAGCGGATAGATTTTTCTTTGTTAATGTCTAAACCCGGTAGAGATGTAGAATCAGAGTCTTTCAAAGAACAAAATGTAGATCTATCGGCCTGACCCATAGCTAGTAAATCATCGAACTAGATGAGAAACCATGCAGGAACCATAAGAGAAGGGGTTGAAGCGCTTAATATTCACTTCTCTATCCATTAGACAAGAAAAAGTATCCATAGCTATGGAAAACAAAAAAGGAGAAAGAGGACAGCCTTGCCTCAACCCATTAGAGTTAAACCAACCTTTAATCTCCCCATTCATAACAATAGAAAGGAATGTTCATAATACAACCCTCAACCCATTTTACAAACTTCAAAGGGAAGCCTTTAGTCACAAGTCTATGTAGTAGAGATTTCCTATTGATAGAGTCAAAAGCTTTTTTGAGATCAAGCTTAGCAAGGAACTTGGATTGTTGATTAGAGGAGGAAAACTCATTTGAGATCTCACTAGCCCTAGCAAAATTATCTGATATATCTCTTCCTCTTATAAAAGCAGATTGAGATTGATGGATGATTGATGGTAAAATGCCCCTGAGCCTGTTTGCCATAACCTTAGCAATTACTTTATAGGAGGTATTACATAAGGATATAGGTCTGTAGTCAGAAATATTACAAGAGTGTTTTACTTTAGGAACCAATGAGATCAAAGTATGCTTGAAACCATTAGGTAATTTAGAAGTCTTGAAGAAATAATGAGCCGCCTTTAAGAATTGCTTACCCGTGATCTCCCAAGAAGATAGAAAGAATTGGGAGTTAAAGCAATCAGGACCCGACACCTTATTTTCATTGATACTTTTAAGGGCCAAAATAATTTCAATGTCACTAACATCAGCACTCAACTCCACAGCTTGCCCGGAATTAATAGAGTTATCCAAAGGGATGTCCAAAGTAGAAACAGAAAGGTCTGAACTCCCATTGAATAAGGAGGAATAATACCTGCAGATTTCCAAAGCCATCAAATTCTTATCAGTAAGAACACCATTTTCAGTTTGGAGCTCCCGAATACAGTTAGCATTCTTCCTTTCTTTAATGGAGAAGTAAAGGAATTTAAGATCATCATCAGCATGTGTCAACCAATGAGCTTTGGCCCTTTGCTTCACCCACAAATTTTCTTTTCTGATAAGCATAGTGTATCTCTCAGAGACTTCTTTAGCTTCAATCAATAATTGCACATTACTAGGATCTAATTCAGCTTTAGAAAGGATCTCAAGCTGCTCACTTCTAGCAAGATTGATCTGATCCTTCAAGGGGCAAATGTCCCATTTCCTACTCTTATAGGCATTCTTAATAGATGTCAACTTTTTAGATAAAACATACAAAGGATCTCCATTCACAAAAGAATTCCAAGCAACATTAGTAACCCAGTGGAAATCAGAAGAGAGGGACAAATGGTTCCTAAACATAAATCTATGAGGGGTATAAAGGTTATGGTGAGGTAAGGTAATGATAGGTGAGTGATCAGATGAAAGGGGAGGGGGGATCTTATAGAAGGAATTAGGACAAAAATCCAACCAAGAAGAGTTGCAGAAGACTCTATCCAACTTGGAGAAAATAGGATTAGAAATTTGCTGGTTGGACCAGGTATGTGAGAGCCCGACACTGGGAAGCTCCAAAAGCTCACAGTCATTAACACAGTTAAGAAATTCAAGGGAGTTTGTAAGGGAAATGGGGTTGCCTCCAGACTTCTCCCAGCTAGATAAATAGCGATTAAAGTCACTCATAATAATCCATGGTTCAGATATACTAGCAGCAATTGTCCTTAATGAGTTCCAAAGAGACAACCGAGCCTGAGCATTGTTTTCTACATATACACATGTTAGAAGAAAAGAAGAATTATTGGCCATAGTAATTTGACCGTGAATGAATTGTGCTTTTATGATCAAAGGCTGAAAGCATAAGCGGTCAGATCGCCATTTCAGCCAGATTCTGCCTCCAACGGCCTCACCGAAGTTAGAGCAATTGGATTCAAAAGGAAGTAAGCTAAATTTATTGTAACATAGTTGGTTCTGAAGAAGATCAGGAGAGACTTTTGTCTCTAGGAGACAAAACATATCAATATTGAATTCTTGAATAAGACGCAGGCAATCACGAGACCTACCTTCAGTAGATAAGCCTCTAACATTCCAACAACCTATAACTGGGCAAATCATTGAGAAGAGGTTGTTGAGGGTTTCTTACCCTTCTTCTGTTTACCTTTGGTGGTAACGGGAGTCGAACCTGTAGTATGCTTAAGATTCTCCTCCCCAATGTTCGACTTGCCTGATGTATAAGGAGCTTTGCCTTTTAACTTCAGATTATCAATGCGGGTAGGGGATCCTGCAGCAGACCTAGTCAATACTCCCAATGTATGGTTGTCCAGTAAGGCTCCTACTGAGGTTTCCAGATCTCTCTCCTTATCCACAGAGTCAACGATGCAATCAACTTGCTCTAGATTATCATCCGGGGGTGAAGAGATGGGGGTTGATTGAGGTCAGCCGTAAGAGCACCTGAGTGGCGGGGTACCAGATTTGTGTTGGACCACAGCCAACAGAATATCCGTCGACTGAGAATGAGTTCCAGAGGGATCAGTAGAATTTGAATGCACATGAGGGTGCTGAGTTCCAGGAAGAGGAGGGGGTTGAGTTTTACTTCGACCCCTGCTGTCTACCGAAGCCGCTTTTCGAAGGGGGCAAGAATGCTCATCATGGGAGAAAGTATTACAACTCGGGCATGCCGATGCTTTCCAATCGTACAAGACTTCTTGATTAAATCTCAAGCCATTTAGATTTATGGGGATCGTAGAAGGAAGAGACGATGAGGTACTAATTTGCACACAGATGCGCGCAAAGGTAATACGGCCTTTAGATGCTGTAAGGTTATCCACCGCGAGTGGGATTCCGATTTGGCTAGTCACCTTAGAGAACCCATTCTCATTCCAGCAACAAATTGGAAAGTTAGGGAGTTTAATCCAGAGAGGGAGCTCCGAGATCTGTTCTTTGGAGGGCCGAAAATTCCAGGTCTACTATTGAAAGATGAAAGGGCGACCATTCAAGAAGCACGTCCATTATCCCACACTAAGTCATAATCCTCTTTGCAAGCAAATTTAAACAGGAAGAAGTCTCCTTCCAAAGTGAGGAGTTCCATGTTTCCTTTGAAGTTCCATCTCTTCTTAACAGCAGCCAAAAGAGAACCATAGAATGGTCTCTTACCAATTGCATGACCCACTAATGACAATTCCCATTCTCTTTTACTAGAAGACAGATCCTCTTCGGAGAATCATACCTCCGACGAGTTAGGGAGAATAAAGGAAAGGGCTACAGATTTGCTCTGATTATTTTGAGCTAAGAGGAGATCCTTCCAGTTGCACCGACTAGAAGATTCGTTGAGACGTTTCCCCAAAACCGACGCAGAGAAAGGAGAAGAAGAAAAAGAGGGGAAAGAGGCACTAAACATATCTCCCAACTAGGTCAAACTCCAAGAGTTACAGGGTGGAGGAAGGGTAGGGGCAGAAGAGGGTAGGAGGGAGAGCTGACCTCCAGCCAAAGGTCGGAGGTCAACAACGGAAGAAGAAGAGGGGGTATAGGCAGAGAATGTGCCGGGAGCAGTCAAGCTGAAGAGTACCTGGTGAGAAGAAAACTTGCTTGAGAGAACCCTAGTCGCCGCATTCAGCCGCCTTCGCCAGCACTGGTTTTTTTTTTCCTTTATTATTCTTAGATAATCGCGAGTTCATCCAATTTTTTTTTTGCTTGTCCCATAGGTGATAGATCACAAGTAAACCTCTGTCAAAAAGAAATATTTTTCACATCAAATCAAAGTGACAAATGAGAACATGATAGGAAAGGTCTTCGGGAATTGCGAGAGTTTGGCCTCGTGAAATGGCGTGGTCTTTGTAATTTATTATCCTACAGTCAATTATAACTCTTGACGTCAGTTCGCTCTCTCAACTCTGAATACAATTGCCTATAAATCTCCTCACCTTTTCCCTTAGCTGCTGCAAATCAAATTGCACTAAAAGAAGAAGAAGCTGCCGATCGAATTAACTTGTGTGGCTAATGGAAGAAGGGGACAAAAGAAAAACTCCTCCTTTCCACCCGCCACCGCCGGGAAAAATAATAAGCCACGCCACCGCTCCGCCCGCCATGTCGCCAGATGAGGAGGAGAAGATGGAGAAGTTCTACAATGAGAATTATGATTTATAAATCAACATTTTTTATTTGTATTTTTATAGTTTTCACAAAAATAAAAAAATTATAGCAAAATTATAATTTATATCTTAAACTTTTATTAAATTTTTAATGATTTGATAGAGACATAATAAATATAATTTTTTATGAGATATTTTAGTGAATTTAATCATAAATTTATACATATAATATTTGAAAATAATTTTTTAAATATTTAATAGAATTTAATTATAAATTCATATACATAACACATGAGCTTTAAATTCAATATTTTTTAGTTGAAAATGAGAGTAACTAAGGATGTATTTGGGATAGTTCTAGTTTTTTAAAAAATTAGTTATAAAATTATTATGGAGAAAATAATTTTTTGAAAATATCATGTGTGATATATATTTTTTTTTTGAAAAATTAAAAAAATAATTTTCTAGTAATCATCACATTCTAACAATTCATTCTTAAAATAATTTTTTTATCATAAAATTTTTTAAAAATCAGCCAAAAATTAATATTCAAATGAAGTTATTTTATTTTATAACCGTTTTCTGAAAAGACAAAATAGTGAGAAAATTATCTCATATGCACTCTAAGCTAAAATATTTTATAAAAAGATTAGTAGTTTAAAAAATAATAATATTATTAATTTTATGAATAATTTTTTTTAGTAGCTTAAGGGCTTAAACATGAGTCTAAAAATTAATTAGAAGCATTGTAATAAATAAGATTTGAATATCATGTATTTATCTATTTAGGAATAATGAACGATTTGATCATAATTCTGATTCAACTCATGATATTAGAAAAATAATAATCTGTGTTGACTATTGACCCACAGTCCTCTAACTATATTTATTTATTTATTTTTAAAGTAAAACTTTTTTTAATTTCTTATAATTTTAATAGATATTTATACAATAGAAATTTTATATTATTTTTAATACATTCACCCAAATAATAGAATTCAAAATAAAAATACATTTACGTGATTGAAAATATGCTTTAGAAATAACTTTTTTTTATTAGAATAGTTATATATTTTGAATTTTTTTATCAATTAAAAATATGCTATATGATCAATTATGTATAATAATCAACTAATGGCCGACACAACAGCAGACCTCATAGACTTATTGATTAAACTAAGACTTTGTATTGAGGGATTTTTCAAAATTATTTTAGACATCTTCTCTGATTGCATGTGCGACAGCCATTTTCTGGCCAGGAACAAGCCTTCGAATAGTTGAATTATATTATTAATTTAAAAATTCATAAACAACATATCATTAATTTATGTGGACCCATAATTTAAATATTTTGAAATTTAATATAAAAACAAGATTATCTTTTATAGCATTATAATTGGACAAATTATTATTAATATGAATTGAGGGGCTGTTTGGTATCAGATGGATAAAAAGAAGTTAAACGAAATAAAAGAATTCAAGTAAAGGATTACTTGGGGAGTTTTACAAATTCATGACTTTGTTTAATTTTTTGTTTGGTTAAAAAAAATTTAATGTAAAGTAATCTGAAGATTTTGATGTCGGTGAGCAAGAACTGAGGCGGTGCCATGGCGACGGCCGACGGGCAGTAGGCGGCGAAGCGGCGGCTGGCATGGCGGCCGATCACTTGATTGATGTATTTGGAATTCACCAAATGAATTCCAAATACACCAAAATATTTAATGTATTTGGAATACATTACATTAAATTAGAAATTTACTTTACTTGCAACCAAACCAAAATTAAAATGCAGATTTGAAATCGCAGATAACGATAACCAAACAGCAAAGTAGATCGCAAATGAACGATAATAAAAACATGTGCACTTTTGAGTTCCGACTTGTTCATCATTATCGAGCTCGAGCTTGTTTGTTCACAAATTCGATTCAAATTAGATTGTCGAGCCTATTAACGAGCAGCTCATTTATCTGCTCATTTATTGCTCATTTATTGAAATAAATGAGCTTTAATCAAGCCTTAATCGTGCTTGTTCACAAACTTTAGACGATATTATTTATGAACATAAATAAACTAATTGTCAAATTATTTGAATTTGTTCATTTAACAATCGAGTATTTATAAAAATATTAAACCTCGTTTGATTAGTGAATCAAACAATCATGAACGACTCTAATAGAGCTTAGTGTCACGGAGAAACTTTTCCAAGTCACTGTAACCTTAACATTTTCCTTGATGCTAAGTCACTAACTGCAATGTGACTAGAACACTTAAATCTCTTTTAGAGAGGAGAGGTTAGAAAGATTGGGAAAGCACTTTACTATGTAAAGGAACTTTACAATACAAGAATACTTGGGATCCTTTGATTCTTGCTTGGTTTCTTGGTTGGTTACAATTGAGGGGTGAGGTCCCCTATTTCCCCTATCCCTAGGAATAATCTAAAGTGTTCCATACCATTCTAGAGTCCTCTTGAAGCATTCCTTCTCCAAAGCTTTCTGGAATATGGTGGAACCTTCTAGAGTGCTCTAAGTTTTTTCCCATCTTTATATAATTCTCTAAAAGCTTCCCTCCTTGTGTATGGCTAAGAGAGCATGGTTGATCTCCCTTTATTTAGCTCCATGACATTAGTCTCGATTAACTTGTCAACTTAGCCTCGATTAACTTGTCAATCATTGGCATCCATACGATTAAATTATTGTAAATTTATTATCAGCATAGTTTATATCGCTCTTACATGTTAATCAATTCATATGTTCATTTCCAAAGCTCAACTCACAGGCCTTCCATAGATTAAAAAAATGGGAAGTAATTATATTTTGATTTGATGAGTGGAAAGAAAAAAAAATAAAGACCAAATTGTTGACCTGCATGTATGCTCCATCAATTAAATCGAACTCTCAAGTCGAATTCGACGAACTTTGGATGCGACAATGAGCAAATCGAAGCTGAAATACACTCGACATCACCAAAAATAGTCGGAATAGTCTCCGATCGATGAACTAACATCGCCATCGCATTTAGAACGCCGAAATTGATTAGAATATACATATTGCACAATTTGAGTGTTAACCGATCAAGAAGGAAATCCATCGATGCATCGACACACATCGAGAGGCTGGACGATACTAACCATCCGCTCATGAAATTGATCACACGTTAAAAAAATGTCGAAAGCTATCAAATGAGACTATCTCGCACACCATGAGTCGCGAAATGTCAAGCATCGAAGCGCAGTAACTTTGAACTAAAATTGACTCAATTCGGCGCCGGCATTGCCCAAATGACCTCTGATCGTAAAATAGATTATGCCGTTGAATCCGAAATATTGAATTTACATAGAAATGATACCCATATTATGTAGGTTTAGTTTCGATAAGATTCCACACAAATCTCAATGCGAACGGGTCATAAGAGGATAAAGAAACTTCTAGTATTTATTTTTAACATGATAAACACAATATTTATAAATAATTTTATTTCAGAATTAATTTGAAATTGAATTGAGCTCTAAACAGCCTTAATTCTGTCCAATATTTTGAATATCCCGCTCAACTTAATTTGGAAGGATAATTAAGCTATGATTAAGGCTCTTAAATCTCATTATTTTCTACCTAATTAGGGGTGTAAACGAGCTGAGGCTCTGTTCGTGTTCGAGTTAAGCTCGTTATGAGAATGTTCGTGTTCGGCTCATTATTGTTCGTTTGAGCTCGAATGTGTTTGTGTTCGGCTCGAATAAGGCTCGTTTATTTGCTCGAATCAGCTCGATTTCGGCTCATTAAGAAGCTCGAAATAGGCTCGAATTTATCAAATTAAGTACTAAAACTAATATTTTTTAAAATTTTGAATTATTAAAACACAAATTTAGATACAAATAAGAAAAAAAATACAATAATATACAAATTTTATTAACATTAAATAATTCTTCAAATTTATAATATACATTCAACATAAATTTTTTTTAATGAAAGACATACAATGATATAGAAGTATAAAACAATGTTTTATTAAACTAGAGAAAGGAATATAAAGTCCTTATGGGAGATAAGGCTCAAAGATCTAATGATCTAGGAGCTACAAAAAGATTAAAGAGTTTAATTCCCATTTAAGTACAAAAAAAGCAAAAAAAAAATAAAAAAACTAAAGAAAGGTAAAAATTGAAAAAGACAGCAGCCGATGAAGAGAACTTGAAAAGGATTAGCATTTAGCAGAATTCAGGGTCCAACACCTTGAAAGGAGTAGAGAAAATGAATTGCAAAAAATACTTGAGAAGATAGTTAATGAAGAGAAAAGAAATATATGACTAAGATCTACAAGAAAAGGCATAGATGGCTCAAGCTCAGAATAAAAAATATATTCATTCTAATTATCAACATAAAGATCAACAAATTAGTAAGCATCCAACTTCCAAGAAGGGTTACAATCACAAAAGATGCTACCAGCCAAAGAAAATAATTTTATGATCGTCATAGCCATCATAGCCAATTAGCCACCATAAGCAACAAAAGCAACAACATCGTAGAGGTAAGGAGGCTATGAAAAAGGCACCACGGGTAGGGCTGTCAAAATAGTAAACAAAGCTCAACGATTTCACAAAACCAACAACCAAAAGAAGACCAGCCTGCTAGAAGCAGAGGCAAGGCAAAGAGACCAGCCTGCAGCCAAAAGTGCACAACACAGCTGCACAGGTAAGTAGGTAACATGTTACAGTCGAGACCGGTCGAAAAGTGTACAACACAACAAATGGTTACAAGCTAACCTGATAGTTTACTGCAACTGCATAGGTTATGAGGTACACCCAAAAGTCCAGAACAATCAATGAGGCAATCAATCCCATGATTCCGATAAAATGATAGAAACAACAAAAGCAAGTAAGCAACCTTCAATGTTCAAAGTTCAAAGTAACTTAGGCTTTGCAGTCAAAGAAACAACAGTCAAGTAGCCAAGTAGCCAATAATTCCAGAAAAAAAAAAATAACAACAATATAAGTAAATAACAACACCATTCACCAAAATATAGAACAACCCACTGAAAGCAAAGAGGATGCAAAAAAAATGCACTTAATAGTTCTAATTAACCAATCCAGATAAAATAGTTCGAATCAAAGCAAAGAGACTGCAAAAAAAAAATTAACCATTTTAGGTCCACCGAGAAGTGAGAACAAGTTGAACAACCAACCAAGTTTATCAAACCTAAAAGAATCAACAAAACCAACCATCAATGGTGGATAGAAATGAAACTAAACACAATAATAAGCCAAAATCCTCTGATGGCATATCATAGCAATAATACAACAGCACCATTCACGAAAATATGGAACAACCTATTAGAAGCAAAGAGGATGAAAAAGAATACACTTAATAGTTCTAATTAACCAATCTAGAAAAAATAGTTCTAATCAAAGCAAAGAGGCTGCAAAAAAGGTACCATTTTAAGTCCACCGAGAAGTAAGAACAGGCTGAACAGCTAACCAAGTTACCAAACTACCAAACATGAAAGAATTAACAAAACCAACCATCAATGGCTGGATAGAAATGAAATCAAATACAATAATAAGCCAAAATCCTTCTGATGTCATAGCATAACAATAATACAACAACACCATTCACCAAAATGTAGAACAACCTACTATAAGGAAAGATGATGCAAAAGAAGGCAGTTAATAGTTTTAATTAACCAATCCAAAAAAAATTCTAATCAAAGCAAAGAGGTCAAAAAGAAACCATTTTAGGTCCACCACAAAGTGAGAATAGGCTAAATAGCCAACCAAGTTACCAAAGTACCAAACTTGAAAGAATCAACAAAACTAACCATCAATGGCTGAATAGAAATGAAACCAAACACAATAATAAGCCAAAATCCTTCTGATGCCATATTATAGCAATAATACAACTGCACCATTCATCAAAATGTAGAACAGCCCACTAGAAGCAAAGAAGATGCAAAAGAAGACAGTTAATAGTTATAATTAACCAATCCAAAAAAAATAATTCTAATCAAAGCAAATAGGCTGCCAAGAAAGGAACCATTTCAGATCCACCGAGAAGTGAGAACAAGCTAAACAGTCAACCAAAGTACCAAACCTGAAACTTTGAAAGAATTAACAAAACTAACCATCAATGGCTGGATAGAAATGAAACAAAACATAATAATAAGCCAAAATCCCTGATGGCATAGCATAGCAAATACTCAATCACATCTAACAGCCAACAAGCTATCTATTATAAGAAGTTGTAGATTTAAAACAACAAAATAGTAGTTGAATGAAAATATCAAAATAACAAAACAACATAGAAATAGAACTGGGCAGTGGGTAGTGGTCCAATGGACACTGGACAACAGTTGAATGAAAATATAGGAGTTTTGAAATTAGAGAGGCTCAGATTTAATTATAACACATATGTGATATGATAATGACATAACCTCATACACTCTATATAGTTGCATTTAACTTTAACATGTCATTCTAAATATAGAGAGACAAAGGTTGAAACATAAAAGTATTCGATGCTCAAATCAATCATCATCTTAAAATCCCACATAAGGTTGATAAATTGCATGCATCCAAACCATAGAGGATCAATAAAAAAAATATCTGCTCAAATTTGCATATTTTACCATCGTTTCAATCCTCTATAGGGTTATATGCAATAATGATAAACCAAAATAAAGGCAACAAGCAACGAAGAAAGATTTATCTATTTGAGCAATTTAAATCATCATAGCCTCACTCCTATAATTCTTCTGCAAAAAAAATTAGAACAGAATAATATTACACAATAATTCATAAATTTAAATCAACCCAAAGTAAACAAACAATCCATCATCAGCATAAGTGTATAACTAAATCTATAAAACAAAAATATGTAAAGTATTTGTAATTAAATGTATATGATATCCTCAAATGATTAGTAGCATAATACCCAAAAAAGGCATTGCTGGCTTCTTGCTCATGAATCACCCAAAAGGAACACCCAAATTTTCCTCCTCTAATATTTCTTGCTGTGAAAAAAATTTAAAAATATTAAAATGTGAAATAGATACAATGGAATAACAATATTAAATTGCATGGTACTATATTGAAGCAATGAAGCACTTACCAATAGTGTTTTATTTATTTGGGATGATCTAATC
Source organism: Cymbidium sinense (assembly GCA_021442155.1). NCBI lineage: Eukaryota > Viridiplantae > Streptophyta > Magnoliopsida > Asparagales > Orchidaceae > Cymbidium > Cymbidium sinense. The sequence continues at coordinate 177,571,045 of CM038221.1, read as the reverse complement.
CAATTAGATGCGCAAACTAATGCATTAACTATCTTGGCAGATAAATAACTTCTATAATCATCTGGCACCCTTCTTCCAGCACTAAATGCCGATTCAAAAGCAACAGTCATTATTGGAATTGATAAAATATCATGAGCCATCTAAACAAACATGGTTATTTCAATATGTTCATCTTCCACCATTCTAAAATATCAAATTGCTCAGAATTGCAAACAAATAACCTTTTCTCAAGATACACCTGCAAGTTAGATTTAGCAGGCTGTATGGAGCCAGATGACATAATAAAATCTTTAAAACCCAACATACAATCAAATTGACATGTGCCTAGAGGATCTATAACAGGCTTCGAAGAAGAAAATCTCACATTGATAAAATCATTCATTGCAGTAATAGAAGAACTCTCAGATGCATATATTACATATATTTCCTAAAGAGCCTTCTCAATGGATATAATTTGAGAATCAAGTTCATGTGGTTCATAGATCTTAGAAATATAAATGAAATGAATTTCCACTTTAAATGAGGATCAAGAATTACAGGAATAGATATTAGTAGGTTACACTCCCCCTAATATTTATCAAATTTTATTTTCATAACTGTCGCCATTTTTCTCATATACTCATTTTCAGATCTAGATTCTTCCCAGAGAAGTTTCTTAACATGCATTACAGTTGGGGAAAAAAATATTTGATATTGGAGATGTTGTGCCAAAAATTGTTTGAGTGACATTATTAAAAATTAATAAAAACTTTCGATTTTTTCATACCTCAGCCAATCAAAATCTAGTGATACCTACTTGTAATTTGAATCTCTAGCTACATAATGAGTTAAGATAGTACGATAAATAAAAGTAGGCTCAAGCATCATATACGTTGAATTCCAACGTGTTGGCACATCAATACAACAAGACCGTGATGTAGGTACACCTAACTATTTTGTAATCTCAACAAATTTGTGTAGCCTTGCAGGAGATTTTTTGAGATATTTAACTGACTCCCTTATATTATAAATTATGTCATGAACTTCTTTAAAACCATCTTGCACCATTATATTCAATATATGCGCACAACACCTCATATGAAAAAAATGACCATGGAAATGCAGTTTTTCTCTTGAATCAAAGTTATTTCTAAGGCAAGAAGCTGCAACATCATTGTTACTAGTGTTATCAAGAGTAATTACGGAGACTTTACCCTAAAGTTTCTATTCTAATAAACAGTCACATATAGCATCATAGATGAAAGTCCTAGTATGAGGAGGGTCAAGTTCAATAAAATTAATAATCCTTTTCTAGATCTTCCATGATAAATCAATGAAATGAATAGTCAAACACATATACCCTATTATCTGATTAGATGTCCAACAATTTGATGTTAATGAAACACTCTGAACACCACTAAGATAAGTCTTAAGTTTTTCTTTCTCAACATCATAAATCCGCATGCAATCATTTTCTATGGTGTGTCTAGACACACTTTCATAGTTAAGATTCAAATATTTCAATAAGATATTGAACTAAGTGTTCTCTATCATCATAAAAGGATATTAATGGAAATAATCATCCTTTGATCATAATTTTTAGGATCATGAAAAATAGAAATGCCAAATTCACTAGCAATATCAATTGGGGAGAAATTCAATCACTTTTATCTTTTATCTGATAAATCAATAACTTGTTTACCTTTTGATTTAATTTTATCACAATCTCTAACATGTCTGAGAAGTTATGAAGTTGTGCCTATTTTTGATTTTTGAAACTTAACTTCACAAGACATATATTGCAAGCAAGGAATCTCAACACCCTTAGATATAGTTTTAACCTCTACAAAGTACTCCCACACACAAGACTTTCTCTTTCTAGATTTTTTAGCCTGCACCTCTGGTATAATGCTAGTACTCTCAATAATTTGTTGAGATGCTTGATTATGACTGTCTTCCAAATATTCCATATCAACTGGTGGTACCTCACCATTTGATGCAGACTAGAAATGCTCAAATGATGATATATATTGTATGTAAATATGAATAATTCCAAACATCATGTGTTAAATGACAAATATGTTAAAAAATAATGCATTCATAGATATAACAGGGTTTAGAACATACATAATATATTGCAACCAAGCTTTGCATAATCAAAATTACAAGGATGAATATTATTTATAATAGAAAGAGAGTGAGCTTCATTATAATAGAAATAAGAAGAAAATAATTAGAAAATTAGTTAACTAGCTAATGACTATTTAAATCATCTATTTTTTTTTCAAAAATAATTTTGTAAAAAAATAAACAATAAATAATCATCAAATATCAAAGTAAAAGCATATGATCATTTTTCTTGCTCGAGACTCGAGAGGTTATAAAGCTTTCTTCAAACATTACTAGTTATAGAGCTTACAATTAGCTACAGAAAACTCCTATCTTTTCATTCAACTACTGTCCACTGCCACCGGACCACTATCCACTACACACTGCCCACTGCCTAGTTCTATTATTCTATGTTGTTTTGCTATTTTGCTATTTTTCATTCAACTGTTGTTTTGCTATTTTAAATCTACATCTTCTTATAAAAGATAGTCTGTTGACTGTTAGATGTGATTGAGTATTTGCTATGATATGGCATCAGAGGATTTTGGCTTATTATTGTGTTTGGTTTCATTTATATCCAGCCATTGATGGTTGGTTTTGTTTATTCTTTCAGGTTTAGTACTTTGGTAACTTAGTTGGCTCTTCAACCTGTTCTCACTTCTTCGTGGACCTAAAATAGTTCCTTTTTTTGCAGCCTCTTTGCTTTGATTAGAACTATTTTTTCTCGATTAGTTAATTAGAACTATTAATGCCTTCTTTTGCATCCTCTTTGCTTCTAGTGGGTTGTTCAACATTTTGGTGAATGGTGCTATTGTGTACTTGTATTGTTTATTTGGAATTTGTTACTTGTTACTTGAGCTTTATTACTGTAAAGCCTAAATTACTTCGAACTTTGAAAAAACAAGATGGAATAAATAGTGCAAGTACGTAACACATTGAAACTAAATAGTAAACACTAAACAACACAGCAGTCCCACAAATTCACAAGAATCACAACCAATAGAGGCTCCCATACAACAGAGGAGTCATGCTCCTAAAAAATCACATAATCATAATAATCATAGATTGGTGAAAGGCCATAGAGATCAGGAGGCGTGACATACGGCGGGTTGAGCACGCTACTAATCAGTTAAGCTAATAGAGTTAAGAAGTAAAGGAAATCACAGAGAACAGTCAGAATGTCAGAGGACTCAAAAAATGAGAAAGAGATAGAGGGACAGAGCCACAAAGCATTAGATTCAAAACTCCACAATCTCCACTTACTCGAGACGCCACGTAGTGACACAAGAACGAGAGAAAACTGAGAGGCAGGACTCAGGAAAAAAGAATTGTGGATTGTGCACTGCTCGGATGCTCAAAGTCGAAGGAGAAGTGAAGATTGAAGAACTCAGAGGCAGAGAGGCTCAGAGGTAGAAGAACCAGGGCACGAACGCTCAAATCGCTCACCATTGAAAGGCCAGAAATACTTAAGCAAAATAGTGGAATTCAAATCTCTAGGATAACTTGAATATCCTAGCATAAATATGCAAGGAATGGCTTAACACAATCGAGGAATCGCGTCGCGTGTGGTTTGAGCCTTATCGAGCCAAACATGAGCGAATAGTTCATTTTTCATGTTCTGCTCATTTTGAATTCGAACAAAAATTTTATGTTTGTGTTCGACTCGTTAGTTTAATGAACAAGCCAAACACGAGCTAATTTTCGAGCCAAATATGAGCTGTTCACGAACAATGAACTATTTTGACATCTCTATACCTAATATTCCGCTAACCGAACAACAAGAGGGGTCTTTTTCGGGATTCACGGGATTGAAGCAAAATAAAAAAGAAGCTTTTTTTCTCTCTCATCCGCTCTCTATATCTCCTCCCTCTCGTTCGTCCTTCAAGCCTCGGCTCTTCCTCCCGCTGCACAAGAAAATCTCAATCATCTTCTCCCTCTCTTCCGTTCTCCCCCCTTCGACCTTCAAATCGTGGAAAGTTCTTCCTCACACTCCCGCTTAAACACTGCCTACTGTCGCCCGTCCAATAACCAACAACATCCTTCCTCTTCTTAAACCCTAGGAGAGTATCACTTGGAGAAGGGATCGAATTCCTTTAAATCATGTTTCAGTGTTCTCTTTATAGGTGACACGAGCAAGAACGTCATCGTGGCTTCCTACTTCACCAACATCCTTTTTCATAGAACTACCTGCCTTGCTCTCTCCTCTGCTAACGTTGCTTGGCACTTCCCTGCATTCTTCTGCTGTTCTTTGGCTTCTTCTTTCCCCTTCTCTCGCTCATCCATTGTTCTTCCTACCCAACATCCGAAACTCAATCTTCGAATTCCGTTTCACTCCACTCCACGTGGAACTATAGCCAAACTACCCTCTACAATTTTCCTTTGCTGTTCTCCAAGCCGAAGGCCGGCCTACCTATTTCTTTTAACAATCTTTATATCTTCCTTTTTTTATCGAAACAGTAGGTTATCTTCACTAATAACCATTTTGTTTCAAGGCAAGGTTTATATATATATATATATTTGGATTTAGATTTTGTTTGCTATTGGGTGATATTAAAACTAAAATCCTTTATAATCTTTTCTCAAATTCATTATCGAGCAATAATCTCTCTATTCATCAAATTTTAACTTAAGAGATATGAAATTTGATGTCAAGTAGGATTTAAGATTTTCATTTTGCCGTAAAAAAAATTCTACTCAAACTTTGCTATTAAATATCCACTTGTTGTTACGTTTAGATGAATAAAAATATCAAGGAATTTAAGAGTCTATAAGCTTTAAAACCTTCATCTTGCTGTCCATGATTGATTTTGAGATGAAAGCCATTAAATCCTAGTACTAAATGCCCATCTTGTTCTCACATCATTGTGAAATGAAGCAGGGATGTAATTTCGGATCTCTTATTTCGCTCAGCACAAGTGCAAGCCTCACAATGTGTTTATTCCCTTTGCCGTAGCCAAGAAAGAACTCCATTATCAGGTGGGTTCCTCTCTATTTCTGGCATCTTCCTCTTCTTTCCCTTCCTCTAGGCATACCTTTCCCAATTTTCTACCCTAATCACCCCCTTTGTCGCAGCTAAGAGGCAACACCGTCATTAGGGGCTTAATTTTTAAGTTAGCCCTAATTAATAACGTAATTAAGTAATTAACCCGGTTAAAAAAAATTTAAAAATAGCCCTATGTATTAAAGCGGCATATTAAGATCGGTATCGCCCTATCCCAGAGGGCGAAATGAACGAGCTCACTCTGGTTTATCGTCATCTCTGTCCCGTTCAGATCGGCATTTGTCCCGTCGTAGGCCGGGCTCACCTAAGGAGGTTCGCCAAGGAGGTTCGCCGTCGGCCAAGGAAGCTTGCCGCCGGTGAAGGAGAAGATCAGAAGTGTTTTCGTAGGAGTTTTTTGCCGATTTAGGTATTTTTCACCATAAATGAAAAATACTTGTTAGATTTTTATATGTATAGTAGGTATGTTTAAGCTATTTAGTTAGATTTTCATGAAAATTTGTGGTAGATCTCATTTTCTATGCGGTTTTTATATTTTTGTAGGGAAGGTTAATTTGTGGTAGATCTCATTTTTGTAGGGAAGGTTAATTTTTATGTGGTTTTTATATTCTATGAGGTGGTATGTGGTGTTTAGGAACTTCATTGAATGAAGATTGAATAATCTTCAATTATTATTGAACACAATTGAACATTATTGAAAATGGATCAAATATAACTCAATTATTATGGTTATTTAAGCCATGGTTAAGGTCATATATGAATTGATCAATGCTCGATTCTCATTCGACCAATTTGTCATAATCATTGCAATTATGATAGTTGAAAATAATCAATAATTATTAGATCATCATTCAGAGATGATTCATTGTTTTAAGATATTTTCAAGACATTTGATTAGTTTTTCAACTTGAGTTAATCATCAATTGATGATTATTCAATTATTGTTATAACAATATTTGAGCATGAATCGATCTTTGTTCAATTGATAATATTTTTAAGATGGTTCAATCATGTTTCAAGTATAGTTTGAATATTATTTGATCATATTTTAGCTCATCTTCTAGAATTGAGTAATTTGTGTTGTCTTATTACATATTTTAATTTATGATATAATTAGACACATTAAAAGGCATTACAATGGTTGTATTTTGAATAGGGTTAGTGGTGTAATGCAAAAATTAATTAAGTTGTTTAAGTTTAATTATTTCATTGATAATGCTTAAAATCTCCATTTGATCAATATTTAAAACTCCTCAAATACAATTTTTTTGTGACGTGATTCATCAATGATTATTGAAGATAGTTAACAATATCAAGCATAAAGTGGTACTCCATTTTGATCAAAAATAGAGGAAAAAAAGCAATATTTGAAATTATTGAGTTTGCTTTGATTTATGAACTACAATTTATAGAATTTTCATTGATCGAATGGTTCAAAGGATGGGAAAAAAATAATAAGTTGCTTAATAGCTATTTGAATGAGAATAAAAACTTTTTTAAAAAAATGTATTTAGGGGCTGTTTGTTTTGTTTATTTTTAGAGTAAAGTAATGTAAATACAAGAAAATGAGGTTGTATAATTGTCATTGTTTGTTGTTCTAAGTTGTGACTTGTTAATTTTCGAAATGAGGTTGTGGCTGTGGCTGTGGCTGTTTATGACTTGCTTATTCTATTTTGTTAGTTTTCACATTCAATCTTTGTGGTTTAAAATGATTTTTGTAAGTTGTTACGTAGTGGATACTTGATGTATCGATGAATGAGCTATGCGATTTAACACTTATTATATGGATATATGATAAATGAGAGTATAACATTTATGATATAAAATATTAATATTCTTTTGTAGTCTTCTATATCATATATGAATCCAATCATTTTTGTGCGTAATAGGTAGCATTTCAATTCGTCCCCTCATTGTATTTCTCCTTAATTAAATTATTTGCATTTATCAGGTGAGATGAAAGATTATTGTTATTTTGTTATTAGTAGATAGTGATGAGTTCAGTTATTGTTTGTATAGTTCTTTATTATGGCGGTGAACTAAGAGTAAACAACGATTTCATTCCAACATATATTGGTGGGAAAAATCGTCCAGTCCAAATCCCACGTCAGATTAGATTTGAGGAATTACAGAAATGAATCATGAGGTCGTTGAAGATAGATCCAACAAAGTTCTTTGTGAATCTGGTGGGTCATTTTCTTATTGGTGCTGGATTTATTGCGAGCCCCATTGATGATGAAGAAGTCAGTGCAACAATACTTACTGCAGCATGTGCGCAACCTATTATGGTTTATGTCTAAGTTATGAAATTGTCGTGTAGAGACAAGGACGTTAACAATATAGAGGAATGTAAGAGAGCTCGAGGACGAGTACATCGCGCACTTCTATAAGTACTGGGTGGAATGTTATGGGTGCGAAGCAAGAGAACATGATTTCTTTCTTTGGGACAAGTTCTGCTGTTATGGGTGACTTAGAAGATAATGACATGAATGTACTACCCACAAGATGTTGGATATGAAACTATACTTGAGCTAACATGATGATGATGATGAGGAGGATGATAACTGCAGAGCTAACTGCGGCCATAGAATCATCCTTTAGTGTTAGGGACTTGTTGATTACTCAATTAGACCAAGTCATCTGGAAGACACGATCTAATAATGATTATTTTAGCTGAAATAAAACTAGAGAATGGGATGAGGACCTTACATTCGATGGCCCATCGATCATTCGGTCTTTGAGGAGGATAATTTATTAGATGAATTATTTGAAGATATGTATTTTCAATTCAAGCGTTGTAATTTGTAGGTTGGTCTATCATGAACAATGTTGAGTATGTCATTTATGCTTCAAATCAATTAAAATTTACAGCACGGTGCACACATCATTCTGACCCAGGTAGACCATATTTATGGAGCTTACATGTAAGATCAATTAAGAGGTTAGGCGGTGCATGGCGTATTAGTTCATTAGGATCACCTCATAGCTACAATCATTTAGTGCTTAATGCTGGACATAGGCAATGCACGTCATAGTTAATCAATTATTTTATCCAACCCGCAATCAGACGTCAACTAGATTTGAAGCCCAGGGAAATTGTAGGCCGAATTAAGTCGAAGTTCAATATTAGAGTGTCCTACATGAAGGCCTGAGATGCACGTCGAAAGGTTGTTAAGGTTATTTTTGGAAGTTGGGAGGAATCTTATAGAACATTGGGAATATTCATGTCTGTCATTTGTGCATCTATGCTAGGGTTAGTATATCAGATACACTCAATAGAATCGAACATATTCCAATGGTTGTTTTGGTCATTTGAGCCTTCAATAAGAGCTTGACAGTATTGTAGCCCAGTTCTATGCCTTGATGGGACTTTTCTCTAAGTCTGAGAGGAACACTTGCTATTGGGATTGATGCAAATAATGGCTTGTTCCCACTAGCCTTCGTAGTTGTGGAATCAGAGTGCATCGAGTCATGGGTTTGGTTTTTGCACACATTACAAGACTTAATCCCATCAATTTTTACAAGGGGTGATCTCTGTCTCATCTTAGATAGACATGCAGGTCTAGTTCGTGGTTGTAGAGAGATCTTTCCCCACAGCTTCATTTACATTGTGCCATTTAAGGGAGAACTTCAAATGGGTCATTAGACAATTCAGCATAGGTGATGTTGACTTCATATGTCAGAAGATGTACGTTGCAGGAAACACGGATGACATTCAAATTTTTAAGCGGTATATGGCATACATCAAGAATATAAAGTAGGAGGCATATGACTAGCTTGTTTCAAGGGACGTTCAACAATGGTCTCTTACTCATGATGATGAGTGCAGTACTGATGGTACAAATGTAGTTGAGTGCTTGGTGTGCTTAAAGACGTGGTTCGATTCAAGCCTTGATTACAGCAATATACTACAATATAGTATCCCTTTTCATGAAACGTCTTGAAACAGCTACAACTCTCGAAAGGCTACAAGAAATCTTGTTCTCTCCACACATTAAGGTAACATTGCAGGCTAATAAATGAGAGGCAAGGAGATTTCCTGAACCAGTGCGAATAAACATGTTTGAGTACCAGGTGTTTGATGTCACTAGCAGGACCTTCAAGGTTGAATTAGGTGAAAATAATGAGTGTATGTGTACATATAGACAACCGCAAGCTTACCATCTACCATGTGTGCACGTGATTGCTATTTCAAGTCAACGATACATAAACCATGCCCATTATGTCTCAGCATACTATAGTTTGCAAAACTATATCAACACCTACCAGGGAGAATTCCACGTAATCGATAGTGGGGTGAACACCTCAATGGTGGCACATGCTGTATAATCACTATCAAAAGAAACAATTACAGGACAAATAGATTTAAAAAAATATGGGCGAGAACACTTCAAGTTCTGGGTTTGTAGTGTGTGTAAAGCTATTGACCTGAGTCGTGTCCTCATCTGATGAGTGATACATCATTGGTTGGTTATAACGTAATTTTATTGAATGTCATACGGTGATTGTTGTTATTTGGATTTGTACTCATGTATTAACATTGTATGTGTGTCTTCACTATTGGTTAGTGTTGTATTGTGATTGTTACTAGCTCATTGAGTGTAATTGAATTGTGTTAGTGTTGTTTGTTACACTAACTTTCATTGGTATGAATTGTTACACTTGCTAAAGTTGTTACATTTAGTGCTATTATGTTATAGTTGTTTTGGTGCTTGTTACACTTGTTACTTTTGTTATGCTTGTTATAGTTGCTACACTTGTTAAATGTTACGCTTCTTCATAGCTCTTATTAATGTTTAGCGATTGCACATATTATTTGCCTCAATTGGCATGTCCTGGCGCTCGTCCCCACATAGGAGGACGGCGACGAGATGACATTGTTGATTACCTGCTTTGAAGTGCACCCAGTATACGCTACATGGTAAACCTGAGCGGCGTATCACGATTGTAAAGTTTCTTTAACAATATTTTTAAATGTTTCTATACATATACTTTTGGATGCTTGCAACCATGAATGATTGTGGTTGCGGTTTGATGATTCAGTTATGGATGCTACAGCGTACATCCGGGCTGAAATAGTGCTTCACCCGGTCTGATATATTAATTTGGATCCACCACCTTGGCGTTCGTAGATGGTGTTCATGAGATGAATACCTTCCACTTGAACTCACCGGTGAGATAGCGATTTATTAGGATGTTGTGATGATTCTTGGTATTGGATAGATGGCCCACCTGTGATTGGCAGTGTTGCCGGTGGTGAGAAATAGTGGGCTACATGGCTTGTTATTGCGATGAGTTGCTTAGTGCATCGGACGGACATTGTATACCATGATCCGGTCCATCCATATATCACATCAGAGTTTTGAATGGGACAGGCTCATGCACGTACTTGCTTACCCTTACGATGGCTGTGATGGACATACTATCGCAATTCATATTTAGATCTACTGGAGCCACAGTTCATTATGCATGTCAGAGAATACATACTATTTGCCATTGGATCTTTTCTTTTTCCAGATACTTCCGGTTCTGAGGTTCATCTGCAGTATCTGCCATTACTTCAGGATATTGACACGTTCACGGAGTTGTCGTTGGGTTATTTGTGCTCTCATCTATCTGAGGGAATTACATGAAGCAAAAAACCAAAGGCACCAACATGGTGGATGTGTTCATTTACTTATAGATATAGAGCACATTCATGTGGGAAGACCTACATTACGTGTTTCATATCCTACAAACATTGATGTACTTAGCGTAGGATTCCGATGGAATGAAGGTTATGTTCGGGAAATGCCATCATCTAATATCAGATCTTATAGGGATGAGTTGGACGGACTTAAGTCGAGATATCTTGATTTGATATAATTATTGGCATTTATTAAAATAATAACTTATTATATATCTTGAGTCATCAGGAGCCATATGGACATCAGATCCGCTTGCGTGTCGTGGATATATGTTTACAGAGACAGGAAATATGACTAGCTAGAGTACCAATCATATGTTGGAAGAGGGTAGAGTGCGTCGTGTGCTCAAGCGATTGCATGTCTCCTACCATTGATGTTGCCCCGATAGATCCATCGTTTGTACGGGTTGATGACCGAGAAAAAGCTGATGTTGATTGGTTCTATTACCATAACTCTTACATTACACTGTGGGAGTGAAGACGTGAGTCGGTTGTCATTGTGGATTCATCACATCATGATCAGGAGCCAGCGATCAACCGATACATGAGATGGTATCGTTCATGGGCTTCACTATACATGTTGAAGGCACCGACACTTCCTCCTGACACATACTACCCCCGAGCGCCTGCAGAATGCTTGATGGTTAGTCTAAATGCATAGTATTACAATTTGCTTTTCTTTGTAACAACGATACACTGATATAAATTTCTATATATGCAGCATGACCACATCTTGAATGCTGAGGATATATTCTGGCATTATTTCAGAAGAGGTGATGATACATAATATTAGACATCTTTCGATGAATATGAGGAATTGTTGGTAGCACTAAGGCAAGATATGCATATCTCAAACACTCGATCTGAGGATCGCGACATTCCGGCACTTATCAGCAGTGATGTTCCATCGATGGATGTGGGGCCATCCCTCCCATCGGTGGTGGGATACTGTACATTTACACGCCAGTATTCATATCAGGAAGCAATGTGGTCTCAAATGCACCCCTGGCATGCGCAGACCACATATGGTCCACCGTCATTTCATATGACGCCATATGGAGTTTACCGGGTATTTGTTGCATACGCAAGCATCGGTTGATATACCTGTATTCTGAGTTAGGATGTTACTGGAGTAGATGGAAGAGGAGGAGGACCATCGACAACATCATCTGTGTGATCGACCGCGGTGACCACCATCCCAGTACACTCCTGGCAGCGATGCAATTCCACCACATAGACATCGACGATGATAGATGTATTATATTTTTTGTACGTTTGATGGCATGTATTTGTGACAGTTTATATGTTTTTTATGTTTACTCATTCACCTACTTCTCATTGTGTAATCCTAGTGATGTTTATTGTTTATTTATTTTGGTTAATTCACGTGAGAGGAGGGAAGATTTAATTTGGAATGACATATAGTTCAAATCTAATTTAAAAACTATTTGTCATATATGTGTTTATTATGGTAAAGAGTCAAATGAAAATACATCTAGAGTCAAAATTCACATTACAAGTTTTAATGTGTTTTGGAAAAGTAAATGTTACAAGTATAAAATAACATCTTCAAATATAAGAAAAGAGCTGATTATTTTTTAAGAATGAGTAAACCCATTAAATCTGTATTCAACATTCCTTGTATTATGACAAAAAAAATGGGGGCTGCTGTAATAACTTTCACTTTTGCAACTTCAAAATTTATACATTCCAAAAGCTATGACTACGGGTGAGATTCAAACACTCAATATAAAGTTGTAAAATTTTTATTACCTTTCCAACGATACCAATCGACACTGATGAGCGATATGGCCAAAAAATGGGGTTGTTAACTTAATTTTTTTAAAATCATTTATCCTGTTAGCGGTCGTGAGCGTATGCGGGTGCCGATTATCGATATTGACTATTTTTTTTTTAACCGGGTTAATTATCTAATTAAGTTATTAATTAGAGCTAATTTAAAAATTAAACCTTCATTAAGCAGGTTCCTCTTCTAGGTTTTTGACATTTCCATTATTCCTGTAGCCAACAGCCCCTATTTCTTTCCTTGCAAGCGATGGAAACCTAGAAGCAACACCGTCAGGTGGGTTCTCTTCTAGTTTTCGACATTTCCATTATTCCTACAGCCAAACAACCCTCTTTCTTTCCTTGCAAGCGACGAAAACTGAAAAGCAACACCATCATCAGGTGAGTTCTCCTCTAAATTTTTGGCCTTTCCATTATTCCTGCAGCCTAACAGTCCCTCTTTCCTTCCTTGCAAATGACAGAAACTGAGAAAGAACACTGTCATCAGGAGGGGTTTTCTCTAATTTCCAGCATTTCCTCACCTATTCAGTCCAAATAATCAACACTCCAATATCTCCTATTCAATCCCTACTAGCCGAACTCATGCATAATCATTAGTGTTGTGGATTGTGGATGTGTATGTGAAAAAATATATGCATATGCTTGTGCTTCTTTATGCAGGTTTGAAGGCCTCATTATGCTCATCAGGGCATGATGAGATGAAATTCGGCTGTGGTGTCACAAGACCTCGCTTACTATGCTCAATAGGGCATACCGAGTAAGCCAAAATTATTAGATGCAGCCCCCTTTGAATGTGTAGAAATTGCATATATATGTTTGATACATGCAGTTGATCGAAGACCACACCAATGCTCAACAGAGCTTAGTGGATATAAAGACTCAGCTATGGTGTCACAAGATACCATCCGCTACATTCAATAGGGAAAATCGGGTAAGCGAAAGTAGTTTCAATGTAGCCCCCCTACGCGAGGATAATCTGGAATACTACCGAAATGTTGCTAAAATTTTAATTAAATTTTGGACTGAAAAAGTGTGTGTGCGGGGGGAGAATCAAGATTCATTTAAAAAAGGAAATCAAGCACATAAAAAATAACTAATCTAAAATGAAATTTCAATGATTTCATATTGCATATATATTTGCTTTTATGCAGGTGTTCGAAGACCCCACCAATGCTTAATAGGGCTTAGTGGGTATGAAGACTCGGCTATGGTCTCACAAAAACTTAATTCAATAGTGTATCGTAAGCCAAAGCAATTGATGCGGAGACCCTATGTAGGATGACGTTGGAATTTAAATCGCCAAAATTTTATCCAAAATTCAAGCTAAGCAAATAGCGTTGCCTAAGCTCACTAAAATAAAATTGATATCGAATTGAATTTTGAATTATAAATGAGAATGAATTTGAAATAAATTTGAAGATCATATTTCAAATAAAGAAAGATGGATTGAACTCAAACAGATTTAAGAACTTGAAGTGAATTGAATATTTTAGCAATAAATATAAATTTGGCACATCAATGTATGTTATTCCAAGGGATCTAATAAGATATAAAAATAATTTAAAATACCTTCATTCCTACCGAATCTGCAATTCTTTGTACAAGCAGACATAAGGGGACACTAAATTAAATGCTGCATGAATGAAGGAGCTTACTTCAATCCAAAAATAAAAGAAATTTTATTCTAATTATGATTTTCAAAATCAATGGTTTCATTAATTAGGTGAAATTGTCTAAGTGATAAATACCTGCATGTGATTGGTCATAGAGATTTAAAGTACAAATTTTAATGTCTGAAAAGATTGTGCAGACTAAGTTGAGATTAAATGAAAATGAAATTAATCTCATAATCAAAAAATAAAATAATTTGAATTATCAAATACCTACATGGGCTCCAACACAATGTTGAATGTTTAGATTCAGGTGTCTGAGGATGTTGTGCGGGTTTAAAAATAAAGGAGAATAATGTTGAAATCAATTCAATCATTGATGACTATATGCATGCAAGTTAATGAATTTATTAATATGTTAATTCAAGTCCATGATAGATAAATATTCAACTCCATAAAATATGATCACGGTGGGCTTAATCCTCTATGCGTGAAATAGTGTTGACAGTGTGTACTAACTGATCAACTTCTAAATGAACTTAAATTACATTAGATCATAAGACCCAATCTTCTATATTTGTAATGGAGTCGATAAGGTCTGTTATGATATCAATTTTCTAAAGAGTTTAAATTACACATAAGTCATAGGCCCAATCCTTTATTAGCAAATAAGTAGAGTTGATAAAGTCTCTAATAATAACTGAGTTGATTGAAGATATCAATTGGAGGGGTAACTATTATCAAAATATTCATGATATTATATTCAATAATCTCAAATTCAAAATACTCGAAATATAAATCTAGATCTAAACCTCCATTATTAAATTAATAGAGTCGACAAGATCTGAAGTAATAAACTAAATGATTAAGCAGACTTATATACCCCGATGATGGCCGCGTTGATTAAAAATCTTAATCGGAGGGGATATTATCATCAAAAGATGCTTTAGTTCTAAACTAATTCATCTTAAAATTAAATTTCAACTATGTAAATATCTAAACAGAATGAAATTCATTATTTAAATGCTTAAAGTAAAGAATTCATCCACCATCCACTATCATTTGTTGGGGATGACAGATTAAGAAAACTCTAGCTCACAAAGGAGCTAATGTCAAGTCAAATAAATTACTATATTCAAACTCAAATAATTTGATTCTAGTAAGGATGTGGCTCATGTCCTCTGTCCATGTGGTTTTGCCAGTAGGCTCCATATATGATGTGGTTATGACCAGAGTTCTCCGATCGCGTGGTTGCCACCAAATGACACCATTATATTATGATCACAACTGTAGCCCGTATGATTCCCAATGGCTCAGCCCTTTGAGTTATGAATCATAGGATATATTTGATAGGCACAAAGCCCTTTTGTCAGCTAAGGTAGACTTAAGATTGTCTCCTTGGAAAAACACCACCCCAGATCTACAAGGGTTACTCGGACGATGCAACTCATGGCTGCTGATAAGGATCCTTCGATTGAGTCATTATTACTTAGATGACACAACTTATGGTTACTCAGAAGATGCAACTCAGGTTGAGTTGACAACCTCCTCTAACTAAATAGACTAGGCACCGCGATAGCCCAGGATGACAGAACCATGGGATCTAGATAGGGTGAGTCATTGTTCCCCCAATCATCTGCTTTAAGTTAAAAAATAATGAATTTCATAAATTTACAATTTTAAACTCCACATGTTTCTACTATATTCTATGTATTTAGCCATCTAATGATTAACCTTAATCGAAAGTTCTTTCTCAATATTAGGAGGTAATTAACTATAAGTGCTTGCGCCTATAGAAAATTTGGAACCAGATCTAAAGTCCTCTAAAATAAGGGTGAAATCTCTGGGTAGTGTCTTATCTATTGTTCCATCTGCCTTCTAAAAATTATACCGACACATAAATCAAACTCTCTTCAATTGTTGAGAGGTCGGTGACGAATTTTTGGAGCCCATAGATTTATGGTGACTTTTCTGGTGGTTGGTATCCCTTTCTATCTTTGGCTAGTCAAATTTGGAGTATAGTATCAGTGGAGTATAAGTAATCAAAATTAAAATTTAGTCATAAAATAAAATCTTTAATGAACCTTATAGTTTATTGAGTATGATTTAATTTGCTTGAAATTTTATTTTGAGTATGTTGTTTTATTTATGTTGTAATATCTCTATATTTTAAAAGTATGGGGTAGAATATTTATTTCTGATTATTGATCTCCATCTTTCATCTACCACATATGGATCTTTAGAACACTCCATTAATTGTGAAGCTGAGCCGCGGGTCTAACATCCATCTGGCTAATGCTATCATCAATACTGGAGATGTTGGAGCTACAATTCAATTTAGTAGTATGGGCTTTCCACTAATTATAGCTAAAGATAATACGACATCAATTTAAGATACATCTGCACATCGTACATATCAGCCCATGTAATAGAGAAAATTTACTGAAGTAGTTACTATTGAAGCTCCTCAAAAGAGAGCTTATGTGTTTCAAAGATTGGGATATTATGGCACTTTGATTATGAAAAGAACTGTTGTTGGGCAGAAAGTCTCGGTCATGCTTGTAAATATTATTTTGCCAATTGAACCTTTCATACCAGAAAAGAATGATCATGAAGCTTCCTCTTCTGGAGGAAAATTAACAAGAAGGAAGAGAAGAAGGATGAGTAGCAAGCTACGAGCTCAACAACTGTTGTCTGAACAACCTACTATGCAATTAGCCTCAAGACTAGAAGCGAGTATTCTCACCCAAAATAAATTCGAGAACTAGAAATGGGTATAGAGGAACAACTCTATTGGTGAGTTGAAAAAATCTTTTTCGGATCCACCACTGCGGCAAGCTTCGGTGACCCAAAAGAAAATTTTTGAAACCTTATCCGCTAGAGTGCATCAAGTGCTGAAGGTTGCCAAGGAAATATGCTTAATGAAAAGAAGGGTCCAAAGGCCTATGATGATTGAAGCTGATAATGTTTCATCTGGTAGACTACAACCTGTTGTGACAGCTCATGATCGATTTGAAAAATCCCATTTGGTGAGCATCGAAGCATGACACCCAGAGCATATGTCAGGAAATCAGCTTTTGAAAGGTCCTGACGGAAGGGCAAGCTAGCTTGGAGGCCAAGACCTCGAAGAGAAATTGTTGAAAATAAAGAAAGAGGCATGACATCTGATTCACACTACCGAAAATTTGTCGATGATAAGAGCAGATAAAAATGGGTTCAAAAGAAGAAATCTTATGATGATGAATTACAGGATGGTCGACATCCAAGTGAACATTCCAGGGAATCCCATTGTCGGTGTTGACCTCATTTTTAGAATGAGCTCTCAACCCTTCCATCTTATACATAGGACTTCTCTTATACTTTAAGAGTTCCTTAGTCTTAAGACATATCTAGTGATTAGGTGGACACTCAACCTAGCCCTAGAGACTTAGAAGAGTTAGCCATAGAATAGGTCATGCCTTAGGGGTGTTTGGAAAATTTTCCTACCCTTAGCTTGAGCTACTCCGCAGCTTCCCTCCTTCAAGTCAAACCTCAAATCAATCTTATTTGATTTTCTCCAAACTCAAATCAACTCCATGTGATTGAAAGTCATGATTGAAATCCATGATTGAAATCCATGAATGAAATTCCTAAGTCCAAACCTTTCTTAAGTCCTTAATCTTCTTTTAAGGACTTAGCCTAAATCATGATCAAACCAAATCAAATTCATGGGATTTTCTCATAACTCATTTATATTCTCATTTATATTCACATATATAAATGAAATATAATTCAAACCAATCAATCTAAATTCAAAATTCAAAATTAATTCATAAAAATTCCTAAGTCCCTTAATTTCCTTCTTAAGGACTTATCCAAAATCATGAGCAAACCAATTCAAATTTATGAGATTTTCTCATAACTTATTTATATTCTCATTTATATTCACATATATAAATGAAACATAAATATTAATCAATCAAATCAAATCCAAAAATTAAATTCTAAATTTAAAATCCTTCTTAAGTCCTTAATTTCCTTCTTAAGAACTTAGCCTAATTCATAATCAAATCAATTCAAATTCATGGGATTTTCTCATAACTCATTTATATTCTCATTTATATTCACATATATAAATGAAATACAAATATAAATCAATAAAATCTAAATCCAAAATTCAAATCCCTACTCCAAAATTTCCTAAGTCTTCTAAAATTCCATTTTAATGGACTTGGTCTAAATCATGATCAAATCACTTCAAATTCATCAAAATTTCTTGTGATCAATTTATATTCTCATTTATATTCACATATATAAATGAAATATAAATTCAAACAATCAAAACCAATTCTAAAAATTAAACTCAAATCCACTCAAAATCCAACCTAAGCCTCTCAAGTCAAAATCTTGAACTTAGCCAAATCAACTTCAAATCAAGCGAAACTCTTGATTTTTCTTCATGATTCAATCAACCCTACAATCATGAATCCAAATATAAATACAAACTTCAATCACTAAATCAAAACTGAAGTCAAAAATCAAACCCCAAATCCATTCATGTCCTTCTTTTGAATATGAAATTATCAAATGAATCAAAGCCCATTTGACTTCAAACCACTTGCAAATGGATTTATATTTCAATCATAAGTCCATATATAGGTTCATTTAAACTCAAATCAAGCTTTGACTAAGTTATTTGACCTTAGGCTCACTTGACCCAAAGTGACCTAAAGTACCCTTATGAGCCAAATTCTAATCCTAACCAAATTAGATTGAATCAAACTCACTTATACCTCTCATCATGATCTACAATCATCATGAGATGATCAATCAATCAAATTAGGTCAAACTAAGTCAAACCTAAGGGTTGACCAAGTCAACACTTAGCCAAAATGAAATATAACATAGACAAAATGCATCATAGGTCAAATTGGTTGAAACCATTGATCTAAGTTCATTCATGAACTATGTTTGATTTGACCAAGTCAACATTTGAGCCTAACCTAGCCCAATTGGCCATTTGACCCAAGTTGACCCAACTTGACCTAAAGGGTTAAAATTTATCAAAACTTGATCTAAGCCAAATTGATTGAAACCATTGCATCAAGTTCATTCCAAATCACTTGTTGAACTTGACCAAAGCCTCAATTAGTCAACTAGACCTAACCTAGCCCAATTGACCTTGAACCTAACTTGACCTAAAGGGGTGATGTTGAGCCAAATCCAAACTTAACCAAAATTGATTGGAAACAAAGATACCAATCCACTTCATATGATTAACCAAATCTAAACCTACCCATGACCTAGCTCAAATAGGTCAAATCGATCAAATTGGTCAACTTGACCCATTTGAACTAAATAAAGTCATTTGAGCCAAACTCAAAATTAAACCAAATTGAATCAAACCAAAGCCACCAAAATATTTCAAATGGTCATGTGAACTTGACCCAACCCTTGGTTTGAACCAATTTGACCAATTGGTCAACTTGATCCAAGTTGACCCATTTTGACCTAAATGGGTCAACATGAGCCAAACCATATCAAATGAACTCCAAATCCAATGAAACTTGGCCAAACCCATTTTCTCAATGTACCCAACATATTCAAATTCAGAAATCAGCCAAATGACCATTCTACCCCTAGGCCATATAACAAATTTTGGTCAAATCCATGGGAAATTTGATCAAGCCCTCTTCATATCTACATGATATCTTCCTAATAGGTCAAGTAAACTCTATGGAGGGTGGTGCACCCAACCCAATGGGTGTGGGTCAGCCCAAATGGCCCCTAGGCCAAAACTGATCGCATGGCTCAAATTAGCCATGGGTGAAACCTCCTCCACCCAATTTAAAGTACATGGGAGGTTACTAATCCACTCCCTAGCTCAAACCGACATGTGCCAACTTCTAACAACTCAAACATACCTTTTTCAGATTGGCAATTGGATCAAAATGGCAAAGATAACTTCGTTCGTCTGATTACCATAGGGGGAGATATACTCCCCCTAATTCACTTCAATTTTGATATCCTCATTATCGATTGAGTAAGGTAGAGTGTTAGGAGCCATCAGAGAGTGATCCCAAGCATCCTAGAGCTTTGGCCATTTTCCCATTCTCGGCTTTTGAATAGTGAAAATAGGGGAGGAAAATCAAAATTCAAGCCTCCTCTTCACTCAAAACCAATGCAATTCACTTTGCACATTCCATCAGGGGGCTAAGTCGAGTGCAACCAAGCCTTCACACAAGCTCCAAAGGCAAGAGGAGAGCTAGTTCGATCAAGGCCGCAGCTAAGAGCAAGGGGAGTTGGTCCATAGAACAAGCTACTCAACCTTAGGAGCTAATTCTTTCACCACAACTTTGTCTCAACCAGACGAAGATTCTCCAAGGAATCGAGCGTCAGTGATCACCTCTGATGAGGTATTGCATTTTACGATCATTAAACTCTCCAGGTGTTGATCCTTTATAAAAGAAAGTTTAATGGCATGAAGTTTCAACCGTTGGATGTGATTTTCTATGCTTTTTGATGGTGTGGGCAAAATTTATCCCAATCTTAGCTCAATCGAGCTCGAATCAGGGTTTAGATCATGGACAGTTCCTATGATTCACAAGCTTTATCAGGAGTAGATCTCTGGCCTTCCATCAACACATTTTGGATGAACGCCTAAGATTAAATGCACATTTTAAATTCTATTTATCCTTTTAAAATCGCGGGGTTATTCTTGTTCGATCCTTGATCAATGGCGAATGTAAATCCATGTCCAGCCGCCGCCACAGGCGTGGTGACGGGACGTTTAAGTGGCCGCTCTCAGTTTGACATGTGGAAAGTGCAGCGACTGCCGCCGTCGTGTGTCATGCTGTGGATTAAGGGATTTAATTAGGTTTTAATTAATTATAATTAATCCTCTAATCTTTTAAAATTTATATCTCCCTAAATTAAAATTAGAAATATATGAGGTAAATTTCCATTGAAAGATAATTCAATCAAGAATATTCTAAAATTACTTTTAATGGATTCTGAATTATATCTTTCTCTGATTTTGGATTTTAATAGAAATATTGATTTGCTAATTACTCCTTAATTAATCCTCTAATTAATCTCAAACTTCTTGGGTATATTTTGGGAGATGACTTCTATCTCCCCTAATTTTCTTGGGATTTATTGATGGATTAATTAGGGGAATTGCAAATGCATTTTCTAATTACCCCTTTATGTAATTAAGGATAATTAAGGGTTTGATTAGTATTTTAATCTTTTATTGAAGTTGTTTAAGGCTTGATCCATTGAATAGAAGGTTTAGGGAATAATTTTGGGGCATTTCCCCTAAGCTATTTTCTAAACCCCTTTTTCTTTCTTAATCTTCTTTTAATTAAAGGCTAATTCACTAATTACCCTCTTAATTAATTTCTAAAAATTTTAAAACCTTCCAAAACTTAATTAATCTAGTTTGGGTAGATGCTTAGGTGTTCAAGAGCCTAAGTTCAATTAAGGAAATCAAAACTCAATTCATATGTGTGAGGGGTGTTTTGAAATTACTTAAGTTAAACCCCTTAGCTTAATTAACCATTAATTAGCAGTCAAATTGCATTAAGCCCTTTTCTTCCTAGGTGCATTACAAATTTAAATTCATTGGAAGATTTTATGTCATCTCATTGGCTCATAATTACTTGGTTAACTATGCTAAGGTGGTGTAGGTAAGGGTTAATTAACATGCTTAATTCATACCTTAACCTAATCAAAATATAAAATCAATCTAATCATCTAAAAATTAAATAAAAATGTGAAACACATGTGGGAATGGGTTAGGAGCAACAAACTCAACTCTCATTTTCAAAATTAAATAAAATTGAAAACCAAACAAAAATCATACTAAATAAACTTTGATTTACTTTAGGCTTTCTTATTTCATAAGATTGTCTTTAGGATTTAATTAAAGTGAATGTGTTTACATACTTTCATTGATTTAATTCTTTCCCCAACATGTTAAATATGTATTTCATGTGATTTCATGCATCCATGCTTGTCAAAAATTAAATTTAATATGAAAATGTTCACTTTATGTCAAATTGCATGTGTTGGCTAAAGTAAGAATATGAGCGGCTATTATCACTATTAAATTCAAATTATTTTCAAAATATATTAATCAATTATCAAAATTGAAAGTGTGTTGCTTATATATTAATTATAAGTTTTCATGTGAGTAGGATATAAGGATGTGCTTAGTATTTCCTTCTCTTCTCTTTTAGTATAGTTTTGAATAGGATTTGGTAAGATGTATGGTTTATTTGAGAAGAACCTAACACTTGCCTAATTCCATATCCTATTCATTCCTATACTATCACTTAAGAGGGATACTTATTCTTGCACATATAAATTTCATAAATAAAATAAATCAACTAATACAAATTTTTGCATTCTTTCTTTTCCATTCATTTCTTTTGTACACATATTTGTATTTAAGGAAAGTGGTATATTAGTCTAGAAAACTCTGAGGTTGTGAGGCTTAAGTAGACCTAAGTAGGTCTTGTACCTTACACCTCTGGTTAATAATGGCGTTGTACCTTCTTATGTCTTTCTTACTTTCATATGTGCATGTGAAAATTGGATAAGAAATCCCTTTTCTACTTAATGAAAATATGCAACATAGACTTTCAAATTTCCTTAAATGAATTACTTAGCATGCATCATAAAGTGTGTTAAATATTCTCATTTATATGTATAGATATTCTTTGGACTCATTCATATGCATGTTATACATGTTGGGAATAAAATGAAGTGATATATGTTTTGTGAATTTAGTTCATTTTATTTAATCTTAAAATGTCTTTATTTTTGAATAGGTTTGTTTAGAGTTCATCTAAACTTAGGATTAATTAAAATAGTTAATCAAAATATTTACTACATAAAACTAAAATGCGAATTCAATTTAGAAATTACTTAGGTTAGGGAAGGAAAGAGAAGTTCTCTTCTCTTTCCCTCTCTTCATAACTTAGTAATTAATTGTAGGATTCACTTGAACCTCATCAGAACATAAAATAAAATCAATCCAAAATAATTAAATCACTTAAATGAAACCCTCCTCTAAGTTGAACATGCTTCACACTTAGAAAATTCTAACTAAGCATACCACACAGACCTCCAAAGCACACATATTAGGCTAAGTCACCACTTCTAGCTTTAGGTTATGGCGGTGCATTGTTTGAAGCTTGCTTTTATTTTGTGATATATGTTTTAGACTAGATGTTAGGATGTATGTGTGCAGAATGAATGGTAGGGTGATCTTGGTCTAACCATTATTTTTTGCAGGGGATTGTGCTTAAGGGGCACTGTAATAAATAAAAATATAAATGCTTTTGATGTGCAGGGGATCATACCCCTAAGAATAATCCAATAGGCCAGGTGGACTTAGTCACCCATGTGTGGGGTGTTAAGTCCAATATACATGCTTGGGATTTGGTGGTTTGTTTAGCTAACCTTTATTTTGCAGGTGTTAGCTAGATTTTCCTTCCTTTTTCATGTAAATTTTATAATTAGGATTTTGGAATGATTGTTATAGGGATTAGGATGAGCATTGGTCATAAGATCTCATATTATGCATCATGTGAAGCCTTTGGAGCATCCACCTTCCAACCATCCAAAAGAAGGAACCAAAGAAAAAAGAAGAAAAGAAGAAGAAAGAAGAAAAGAAGAATGAAGAAATGAAGCTTGAAGGCCCTCATTTTGCAAGAGTGATTCAAGATGATATGCATGATGTGAGACATATAACATTTAGCTAAGGGGTTGCTAAATCTTTTAATTATCTTTATTTATATTCTAAGCTTTATGATGAGGTTATGAATTATTTGGAATTTAGTTTTGAGTGATTAATTGGAGTAGAAAAATTAATTTTTCCCTAAAAGCCTAATCGCATCCATGTCACACATTAAAGCATCAATCATTTAAGAAACTAAGAAAAGCATGCCATCCTAATACACAATTTGAACATAGCATCAATCAATTTTATAAAACTAATGCAAAAGAATAAGAGGCCAGTGCGGTCGGGGGCCGTCGTACAACCCGAAAAAAAAAGATGGGTAGCCGAGCTCTACCCTTATAGAACCCAGATTACGAAAGAATAATTACAATTTATAAATGCTATGAGGGGTCTTCTTTCTTCATTCCTTTATATCTTTTTGTATCTCCATTTGATTTGATTTGCTCCACTTCAAAAGCATCTCATGGCACCCAAGGACATAGCCTTCTAACCAATGCTCATTCTTATCCCCAATAACATTAATCCTAATTCATAATGCAAAATTACATTGAAAATAGGAAAAATAAATCTAACTACACCTATAAAATAGAGGTTAGCTAAACATACATACATTCCCTAAGTAGTTATATTTATAATTTAGACTCAACACCCTACACATGGGTAGCTAAGCTCACATGTCCTAACTTGGATTATGTTTAGGGATTTAAGCAACCTATAAAGAGAGCATTTATATTAATTTTTTAAGTACCCCTTAAGCATAATCTCCTACAAAAAATATGATTAGGCTAAGAATGGTCTAACATCCTCTATGACATATACATCTTCACATATAGTCTAAAACAATATATCACAAAACAAAACACATATCAGACCATACACCATCCTAACATAAAGATAGAAGTAGTGACTTAACTCTAATGTGTGTGTTAAGGCTTGTGTTGTATGTCTTGCTAGGCATTAGTGTTGTATTTTCTAAGTGTGGAAAGATTCAATTTAACATGAGGAGTTGATTTCACTTGAAGTGGTTTAATTAATTTGAAAATTTTAATTTGTGTTTTCTTTTGTTTCATATGATTACACTTAACAACTAAGTGTTATAAAGAGAAGAAAGAGGATTTCCCTCTTTCATCCCTATCTTAAGCCACTTTTTAAAGCATGTTTATTTGATTTAGTTCTCTTTAGTGAATGACTTATTAAATGATTTAATTAATCCTAAGTTTAGGTTCACTCTAAATAATCCTATTCAATATGAAAGGATTCTTAAGATTAATCTAATTTAATTACTTTTTACATGACATACATCAGTCATTTCTTTCCATCACATATAACATGCATACGATTTTCATCTCATGTATATATATACATGCAACATATTTTTACACACTTATATAATCAATGTACAATTGAAGTTTGTATCTTCATTTTGATTGGATCATTTAATCATATTAATTTAAAGCTCTATCCAAATTCTTATATAAAAATACTTGGGAATAAAATTAAATAGGTACATATCATTTTTAACTAGGGAAGTGAGGTAATCAAATGACCTCCTTGGGGCTAACTAAAGCCTTGTATTCCTAGGATGTCCAAACTATATACTCATTTGCATTCAAACATATGTAAATTTATATGCATGAATATAAGAAACGAAGCTCCAACCTATATGGCTAATTATCCCAATCACTTAGCCAATTATGAATGCATGTATCTTTGATAAAAAGAAAGGGGGTTTCAATTCCATATTTAAATATACACACTTATGTATAAGTGACATAAGTTAGTACATGCCATTGTTAACCTGCAAAGTGAGGTAATCAAATGACCTCCTTGGGTTACTTAAAGCCTCATATTCTCGGGATGTCTAGACTAAACTCTTGCTTTTCTCAAATACATATGGATGTATACTTAAGTAAAGGAAGGAAAACCATGCAAAGATTATATTTTTATTTGATTAAAACATTTATGTATGTGAAATAAAGTTCTATCTAATTTATAATATGGAAATACATGTAAATGAAATCAAATAAGTACATCTCACTGTTAACCAGAGAATTGAGATAATCAAATGACATCCTTGGGGCTACTTAAAGCCTCATATTCCTGGGATGTCTGGACTATAGACTTGTTAACATTCAAATGCATATAAAGCTACACATTAACCAAAGAAAAGAGAAATCTACTTCACATATCTAAGTTATAAGCACATGCAAACCTATATGTACTCATAACTACAATCACTCTAATCAATATAATTGATTTATAAAGTTTGAAAAAATAATTTAAATTTATTAGTGATAATAGCCACACATATATTAAGTTAAGTCAACACATGCAAGCTTAACATAAAGGAAAGCCATTTGATTTACTTTATTTTGAAAAGATAAATGCATGATTTCAAATGACATACAACATTTAATATGATTGGAAAGAAATAAATAAACATAAACACATGATTTCATTCAATCAAATTAATTCCTAAGGAAAATCGTATCAAATAAAACCATTTAAAGTAAACCAAAATTTCTTTAATGCCATTTTTAATTTTATGTTTTGATTTGATGTAATGATGTGAGAGGGAGTTTGTTGATCCTAACCCATTCCCATATTTTTGAATTAATTCATTTTAATGAAAAGTAATTAAGTTAATTTTATGAATTAATTATGTTGTGATATGCATAAAATTCATTAATTAATCCTTACCTATGTTACCTTAAAGTAATTAACTAAGTAATTATGAGCCAACATGATATGCATAGAAAATAACTTCGCAATGATCCTAAGAAATGAATGGGCCTAATGCAATTGGCTCATAATTACTGATTAATTAAATTAAGATACTTGATTAATCAAATTTATGATTTTTTCACACATATGAGTAAATCATAATTTCTCTATTGACCTTACTTTTGGAGTAAGTTCTCAACCTCCTCTTCTTAAACTTAGGAGTCTTCTAGACATTAAGACTTCCCTAGTCTTAAGACACTTCTAGTGATTTGGGGAATACTTAACCTAAGTCTAGAGACTTAGAAGGGTTTATCATAGGTTTAAGCCATGCCTTAGGGACATAGGAAAATCACTTATCCTATAGCCTAAACCCAATCCATGTACACCTTCTTAAATTCAATTCAAATCCAAATTTCCAACCAAAAATCAAACTCAATTTTAAATCTAAATCCAAATCCAATTCTAAATTCTAAATTAAATGATTGAAACCCAAAATCAAATCCAAAATCAAAATCCTCCTTAAAGCCTTATGATTGAATTCCATAGACTTAGCCAAATCTCCACCTAATTCAACCAAAATTTGATTGATCTCTCCATGAATCATTTATGTCCTTATTTATATTTATAAGTATAAATCAGATATAAACTCAAATAGCAAAAACTGAATCAAACTAAATCCAAATCCAACCAAGACCTCTCTTAAGCCATGTAGACCTACCTCCATGAGCTTAACCAAATCTTAAAATAAATCAACTCAAAATCAATTGATTTTCTTATAAATAAATTATTATTTCATTTATATGCACAAATAGAAATGAAAACCCCAACCCAATGATCAAAACTAAATAAAACTAAATTAATTTTCTACTTAAGCCCTTTTGACCTACCTCCATGAACTTAGTCAAATTTTCTTCCAAATCACTCTAAACTCAAGTAATTTTCTCATAAATCCTTTGTATCTTCATTTATATTCACAAATATAAAGTAAAGATAAATTCACATGACCAAAACCAAGTCCAACATCAAGTCAAAATCCAATTCAAGCCCTTTAAGCCAATTCCTTGAACTTGGCCAAATCCTATCCAAATCAAATCAAAACTAATGGATTTTCCCTTGAATCAATCATTCCTTCAATTATCTATTGAAATATAAATGAAACCTATATTCATCAAGCCAAATTTAAGTCAAGCATAACTTAGTTCTTTTGGCTTGAAAATTCTAAATGAACCAAAACCTATTATAGCCCAAATCGATTGCAGTTGGATTTATATTTCAATCCTAAACTAATTTATAAATCCAACTA
Organism: Cymbidium sinense; assembly: GCA_021442155.1. Classification (NCBI taxonomy): domain Eukaryota; kingdom Viridiplantae; phylum Streptophyta; class Magnoliopsida; order Asparagales; family Orchidaceae; genus Cymbidium; species Cymbidium sinense. The sequence continues at coordinate 177,543,100 of CM038221.1, read as the reverse complement.
AACCTTAATCAAATCAAAACCAAGTCGATTGACCAATTTTGGTCTACTTGACCCCAAGTGGCCTAAAGGACCTTTTTGAGCCAAGTTCTAATCCAACCCAAATTGGATTGAACGAAACCCATCCAAGCCTCACATCATGATTATTGATCATTTAGGATGATCAATTATCTTAAATTAGGTCAAACCAAGTCAACTTGGTCATTTGACCGAGTCAACCCTTAGCCTATATGGAACCTAAATTAACAAATTGCAACCTAAGCATAATCCAAGTTAGGATAGGTGAGCTTGGTTATCCATGTGCAAGGTGCTAAGTCTAAATTATAAATATAACTATTTTGCATTGTATGTATGTTTAGCTAACACTTGTTTTGCAGGTGTAGTTAGATTTACTTTTCCTTTTTTTTAATGTAATTTTGCATTAGGAATTAGGATTAGTGTTACAGGGGTTTAGGATGAGCATTTTTCTAGAATGCATTATCTTGGGGTGCCATGTGATGCCTTGAAGCCTACCAAATCAGAGGGAGCAAAAACATGAAGACATGAAGACTTGAAGAACCCCATAACCCTTATTCATTTATAAATTATAATTATTCTTTTATATTTTAGGTTGTATAAGGGTAAAGCTCGGCTACCCATTTTTCTTTTCGACTTGTACGATGACACCCGACCGCACCAGCCTCTTATTCTTTTGCAGTAGCTATAAAAATTTGTGATGTTATGTTTAGCTTTTGCATTAGAAATTATATGCTTTTTCATAGTTTCTTTATGATTAGTGTTTGTTGTATGGACTGGATGCAATTAGGCTCTAGGAAAATAAATCTTTTACCCAACTATAATTCATAACTAAAGTTTTAAATAATTTATAACCTTACAATAAAAGCCTAGGCATTAAATAAGATAACTAAAAGATTTAGCAACCCTTTAGCTGAATGTTATATGTTTCACATCATGCATACATATTCTTTCTCTCTTGAAAATAGAGGATTTTCATCCTTACATGATAGGGGAATGCTTAACCTATGAGGGCATCCCTTATGGTGGAAAACACCTCTTCTTTTTGATTTAGCCATTAATCTAACTTCATCATGCATATAGGCATAGAAATCCTAAAGCCTTTATCAAAATGAAGCTTCAAAAATCAAATAAAATTTAAAGATATTAGCATTGTAGATTAAGTAATTACTTATACCACTCATGTTCTAGTCTCTTTAGGGAGTGAGTTTAAGGACTTTAGTCTCTTTCTAAATAATAATAACCTAATTGTCTTGCAAAATCATATGACTTGCCTACATGGTTTTAAAGCATGGGAGGAGTTAACTGGCTGCCACTATAGGCGATTATAAGTCCATCAGTCTGGTGGTTTATCCTCTCTTGTGGAGGTAAACCATATGCCCATTTTTGCTTAGATTTAGGTCGTGTTCTAACTTATGTTAGAACTCCCTAGATTTAGGATCTGAGATAGTTGTTTCCTTCTAGCTACAAACATAGATCCTCACCTCGTAGAGCATTCCCATGATCTTGTATTATTGGATTATAAGTCCTAACTTTTGAATAAAATATCAGCTTTAACTAAATTGATTTTCTCAACTTCAAACATATAAAGTCTCACGAAAGGATAGATTAGAATGCTCACTAGGCTTCTTAATATCATGAGCATTCCTTACTCATCTCTTTCGACTTTCAAATTAAGTCTCTCCATTTGATCTATTCCACTTGATTTTTCAAAATAAGCAATCCTTTGATAATCTTAACCTTGAAATCTTTAAAGATAATAATTGCCTACTTTAATTAAGAGTATTTCTAAGGAACTCACATAGGAGTCCTTATTAGATGATTAGGTCCATTATATAGTGATGACTTCTATCTTTCAAGATAGTGCATCATTTCTTAATGTCGTACTCGATCCCTTCAATAAGTACCCCTTAAGATCTGTGTTGTGTCCCCCCCCCCTCCCCACATCTCAAAAATAAACATCACAGATTTTTCTGGCAACTCCATAGAAGATGATTACCTGCCATTCCCAACTACCCCAAGCCATAGGACATCCACTAAGGGCCAAAAATCATATTAAGAGAGGATTTTTAGCCAAAACTAAAGATAAGGAAATAGAAGCCTAAAAAATTCTACTCTTGCCCTCATTTTAATCTCCTATAGCTCCCAAACCAACCAGCAATCATTTCCACTTCATTTTAGAGTGAAAATCATGAATTTCAAGTGAATTCCAGTGAGGAAGCGGAGATCATTGGTTATCACATCATTCTAAAGGGAGGCAAAGGTCTATATCCATTACCAAGCTTCTTCTTGCATTCAGGAGCATGCTTGGATCATCACTACCACTTGAAATCATCCCTAGTGAGGTAATTTTTAAGAACCATGGTCAGCCTTAGAAGCTTTTGTTTGTGATAATTCTTGCATAATTTTAGGAATTTCCTTAGATAACCCTTGAATTTTTCATTATATTTAGTCCCAATACGAAAATAGAAGTTCTTCGGTGAGAATTGACTTGAAATTGATCCCGTTCAGACAAGATTTCATTCAATTTTCATGAAAATCCAATTTTTCTCTCTCAGTTTACTGTTCACGGGTCATTTTCATCGACTGGGAAGCAACAATCGTCCGATCCCACGGCTGGGAAATGGATGGCTGAGATTAGAAGCCAAAATCACTTGATTATGTCCATTAGATCCATTGATCACGGACCGTCGATCTCGATCACGGTCGATCTCATCGAGCGATCCAATCCCATGGAAATGGCTTCAGCCCATTTTAACCGGACACTACGCCAATGGCAACACATGGCGTCGTGTGCCTAGTCAGCGCCACATGGCACTGATTGGGTTAAGTAAGAAATTAGAAATTTTTTGATTTTAAAAATTAATAAATTCATTGAAAACTTCAAAAAATCATAAAAAAATAGAATGCTTAATAAAAAATTTACAAATTAGGGCTCGTTAGATTCATCCTTCTGAGAGGAATCTAACAAATCTAAAATCCTCAAATTTTACTCGATATTCTGAGCTTAGTTTAAGTTTTAGTGAAAATAAAATTTCATTAATTAAACTAAAAATACACATCAGATTGATTTCAAATATTCAGAGATTGAAATTGAAGTTAAAATATACCTATCATAAAAATTTCAAGTCAAAAGGATTTTTTGATTAGGAGATATTGCATTCTAAAGCTCAAATAGTCTAATTTAGTTAAAATAAATTAATAGACTTTATAAAAATTATGAAAAATCATTTAAATCAGCTGAAACTTTTAAAAATTATAATAAATCATAGAAAAATCATAAAAATATAAATAAATATTCATTTTGAAGGTATTTTAGAGAAGAATTTATCAAAATATTCTTAATTGATTTTGAATTAGCTTAATTAGGGTTTAGTTAAAAAATTAATTATATAATTAATCCCTAATTAAGTAATTAATTAACTTAATTAGGGGGATGACCTCTACCTCCCCTAATTTTTTGAGAATTTATTGGTTAATTAATTAGGAGAATTAGCTAATTTGGCCTTAATTACTCTCCTAATTTCATTAAAGGTTAATTAATCACATAAACAATAATTTAATTAATTAATTGGGCTCATTTGTCATTATTTAACACTAAGGAGACTTAGGGATTAAATTGGTACCTCTTTCTTAATCTTTTCCCTAAGTCTGCTTCATTTGGAGGATAGTTAACCCATGTGGCAATTAAGTTTAAGTTTAATTAAGTGATTAATGATTTCATTAATCTAATTAAAATTTAAAACAAATCAGAACCTAATTAATCAATTCATGTGTAGATCTTTAGGTGTTCAATAACTTAAAGACATTTAAAGAAATTATGGTTAACCCACATGTGTGGGAAAACCATAAAAGTACTTAATTAGTTTCCTTAACCTAATTAATTATTAATTATGAGCTAATTACATTAGGCACTTACATTTCTTAGGATCATTCCAAGTTATTTTCCATGCATATCATGTTGGCTCATAATTATTTAACTAATTACTTTAAGATAACATAGGCAAGGGTTAATTAATGGATTTAATGCATATCACAACTTAATTAACCCATAAAATCAACTTAAATACTTTTCATTAAAATTAAAGCACAAACATGGGAATGGGTTAGAATCATCAAACTTTCCCTCATTTCATTAAATTAAATCCAAACATAAAGTGAAAAAGGGCATTAACAAGCTTTGGTTTTCTTTAAATGTTTTTATTTGATATCATTGTCCTTAGAAATTAGTTTGGTTGAATGAAATCATGTATTTACATTTAGTAATTCCTTTCTGATCATGTTAAATGGTGTATGTCATTTGAATCATTCATTCATGCCTTTCAAAAATAAATTAAATGAAATTTTCTTTATGTTGAGCTTGCATGTGTTGAACTTAATTTACAATATGTGTGGCTATTATCACTATTAAATCAAAAATTATTTTTAAAAGCTTATAAATCAATTACAATATTTGGAGTGATATTAGTCATAAGTATATGTAAGTTTGCATGTGTTCTAGTTTAAACATATGACGTGGAGTTCTCTTTCTTTAATTCACATATAGATTTGCATAAGTTTGAACATTCATAAGTGTATAGTCTATTTAAAAAGACACAACACTTATTTGAATTCATCCTTACACATTTCTATATTATAATTCAGATAGAACTTTAACTCATATGTATAAATAAATTCAATTAAGAGAGACACAATTTCTGCATGATTTTTTATTCTTGTAGTCACTTGTACATTCATGTGTATTCAAGAATAGTGAGTATATCTAGTCTGGACATTCCGGGGATGCAAGGCTTTAAGTACCCCAAGGAGGTCTTTACCTCACTCCCTTGGTTAATAATGGTGAAGTATCCACTTAAAACTTTTATACACTTGTATGTGTATTTAGCTAATGAAAGAAAATCTTCTTTCTAACTTAATGAACTTTTTGCATGATTTTCCATTCTTGTAGTAATTTGTACATTCATGTGTATTTAAGAATAGTGAGTATATCTAGTTTGGACATTCTAGGGATGCAAGACTTTAAATAGCCCCAAAGAGGTCTTTACCTCACTCCCCTAGTTAACAATGAAGAAATATCCACTTAAAACTTCTGAACACTTGTATGTGCATTTAGCTAATGAATGAAAATATTCTTTCTAACTTAATAGACTTTTTGCTTGATTTTCTATTATTGTAGTCATTTGGACATTCATGTGTATTCAAGAATAGTGGGTATATCTAGTCTAGACATTCCGATCTTGCATGGCTTTAAGTAGCCCTAGGGATGTCTTTACCTCACTCCCCTAGTTTAACAATGGTGAAGTACTTGCTTAAAACTATTATACACTTGAATGTGCATTTAGCTAATGAGCGAAGATCTTATTTTTCTATAAAATGCATATGCATCTTCCATTTAAAGCATGCTGAAAGAAATATGTTGCATGTATAGTTATACTTAGGTCATATGCATGCTACATGTGATTGAAAGGAGTAAATTGATATACGTCATATGATAATAATTCAATTAAGTTAATCTTAAGATGCCTTTCATGTTGAATAGGATTATTTAAAGTGAACCTAAACTTAGGATTAATTTAAAATGTGTAATAAGCCATTTAATAAAGAAAATTAAATCAAATTAACATGCTTTAAAAAGTGGCTTAGGGTAGGGATCAAAGAGAGCAATTCTCTTTCTTCTCTTTATAACACTTTGTTGCTAAGTGTAGGTCATATAAAACCAAAAAAAAGACAAATTAATACTTGCAAACCAATTAAATCACTTGAAGTGAAGCCACCCTTTAAATTGAATTTTTCTACACTTACAAAATCTTAACTCTAAGCCTAGTTAAGACATACCACACAAGCCTTAAGACACACATTAGAATTATGTTGCAACTTCTAGCTTTATGTTAGGGTGATGCTTGGTTTGATGTATATTTTATTTTGTGATGTAATATTTTTAGACTAGATGTTAGGGTGTATAATTCGTAGACTGGATGGTAGGCCATGATTAGCCTAATCATGTCTTGTATAGGGGATTATGCTTAAAGGGGCCACTTAGAAATAAATATAAATACTCTCTTTGCAAGTTGCTTAAGCCTCTAAGCATAATCCAAGTTAGGATAGGTGGCCATGGTTATCTATGTATAGGGTGCTAAGTCCAAATTATAATTATAATTGATTGGGTTGTATGTACGTTTAGCTAACCTCTATTTTGAAGATATAGTTAGATTTATTTTTTATATTTTTAATATAATTTTACATTAGAAATTAGGATTAGTAATATGGGAGTTTAGGATAAACATTGGCTAGAAGGCTTTGTCTTGGGGTGCCATGTGATGCCTTGAAGCTTACCAAATCAAAGGGAGCAAAGACATGAAGACATGAAGACTTGAAGACCCCCATAACACTTATTCATTTATAAATTATAATTATTCTTTTATATTTTGGTTGTATAAGGGTTGAGCTTGACTACCACTTTCTCTTTTCAGGTTGTACGGTGGTACCCTACCGCACTGGCCTTTTATTCTTTTACACTAGTTTTATAAAATTGATTGATGTTATGTTTAAAATTATGTAGTAGAAATTACATGCCTCTTCATAGTTTCTTTATGATTGGTGTTTATTGTGTGGCTTGGTTGTGATAAGACTCTTAGGGAAAACATAAATCTTTTACCTAACTATAACTCATAAATAAAGTTTTAAAGAATTCATAACCTCATAATAAAAGCCTAGACATTAAATAAGATAATTAAAAGATTTAGCAACCCCTTAGCTGAATGTTATATATTTCACATCATGCATACATATTCTTTCTTTCTTGAAAATAAGGGATTTTCATCCTTGCACGATAGGGGAATGCTTAACCTGTGAGGGCATCCCTTGTGGTGGAAAACATCCCTTCTTGCTGATTTAGCCAATAATCTAATTTCATCATGCATATAGGAAATCCCAAGGCCTTTTCTCAAAATGAAGTGTCAAAAATCAAATAAAATTTGAAAAAATTTGCATTTGTAGATTAAGTCATTACTCACATCACTCATGCTCTAGTCTTTTTAAGGAGTGGGTTTAAGGACTTTAGTCTCTTTCTAAAAAAATAACAATCTAACCATCTTGCAAAATCATATGACTTACCTACATGATTTTAAAGCATAGAAGGAGTTAATTGATGGCCAGTCCAATCGATTGTAAGTCCAGCAATTGGGTGGTTTACTCTCCCATATAGAAGTAAACCTTATACCCATCTTCGCCTAAAGTTAGATTGTGGTTTAGCTCTTACTAAAGCTCCCTAGATTTAGGATCTGGGGTAGATGTTTCTTTCAGGTTACAAGCATAAAATCTAACCTCTTAAGCATTTCCAAAACCTTGTGTTGTTGGATTATAAGTCCTAGCTTTCTAATAAAAATGTCAACTTTAATTGAATAAATCTCTTCAAATTCAAATATATAAAGCCCAACCATAGGATATTTTGGAATGCTCTCTAGGCCTCCTAGTATCATGAGTATTCCCTACCTATTCCCTTTGGCTTCCAAAAATAAGTCTTCTCCTTGAACAATCTCATTTAATTTTCCAATACAAATAATTTTTTGATAGTCTAGCCTTGAAATCTTTGGAGAAAATAATTGGCTACTTTAATCGAGAGTATTCTTAAGGGATTTCATCTCTTTGGATGTAATTAACTATGGGGGCCTGTGAACTTGAACTAATATAAACTCTACATTATATTTCCATGTAAAAAAGGAAAATCTCGATCTTGAGGACTCATCATGCCTTAGACTCTTTATTAGGTGATTAGGATTATAGTGATACTTTCTTTGAGATCCCCAATGGACCTAATCATCCCATTATGGTATTGTATACTATCTCGAAAGATAGAAGTGTCACCCTATAATGGACCTAATCACCTAATAAGGACTCCTAAGGCATGATGGGTCTTCGAATGTACTAGAGATTTTTCCCCTACTTTACATGGAAAAGTAAAGTAGGGTTTATATTAAGCCGAGTTCATTAAGTTCCCTATGGAGGCAAGCCCTCATAGTTAATTACATCCAAAGAGATGAAATCACTTAAGAATACTCTTGATTAATATATACAATTATTATCTCCAATTATTTCAAGGCTAAATTATCAAGGGATTGTTTCTATTGGAAAATAAAATGGGATTGTTCAAGGAAAAGACTTTTTTGAAGCAAAATAAACAAATGCTCATGATATTAGAGGCCTAGTGAGCATTCCAATCTATCCTATGGTTGCTTTATATATTTGAAGTTGAAGAGATTTATTCAATTAAAGTTGACATTTTTGTTAGAAAGCTAAAACTTATAGTCCAACAACACAAGGTTGTGGAAATGCCTAAGAGGCGAGAATTAATTGCAATGTTATGATAATTGCAATGTTTATTGTAAAGATCATTCATTAGTGAAAACATAAGTCATGTACTTCATCTCCCTTAGGTTGGAGCGATCAAACCCTATTTGACTTTATTTTAAATTCCACATCAAGGCTAACACATATAACCAAATTTCAAATTTCTCGCAAGTCTCTTATATGTTTGGAGTTAGCTTCAAGCCTCATTTGTATTCTATTTGAACACTCCCCTTTATTTCAATATATAAAGCAATAGACTCAAAGCATTTATTTGGCCATAAACTAAGTGAATGAATTAATTTCCTTACTTAGCATATTCTCTTATAATAATAATATTTATTATGCCCATTCAATTTGGATTTTATAAATTTTCTTAGAACTTTATATCTTATATTTAACTTAACTTAATGTTAAATTAAAATCTTTTGTTCCAAGTCCTTTTGAAGTTCATTGTAATATCCCCCCCCCATTTAATTTCAAATTGATATTCATCTTTATGTTTATGTTGTTAGAATTTTCAATTTAATATATTTAAATTTCATTTTATATTATTATATTTTAGTATTTTAGATGAATTTTTTATTAATTTCTCTTCTTTTTTAATCCAAAATTTAATCCTAAAATCTAACAAAGACATTCCATCATTCATTAGACATTAAATTGTTTTGGCCTTACCGTCACGCCTTAACGAGCGTGAAGGTTGGTGTTTTGAATCACCTCAGTCGAATTTCAATCTCGTTATGCCCTGATGAGCATAACGAGGCCTTCAATCACATGCTTAAAAGTAAATATATATGCAATTTCTACACATTCAAATCTCCTCCCCTTTTTTTCTAAGTCCAAAATTTAATCAAAATTTTGGCAGCATTTCGACAGTATTTTGACATCATCCCCACATAGGGGGCCACATCGAAACTATTTTGTCCTACTCGTCATACTTTAATGAGCACTGTGGTTGATGTTTTTGAGCACCTCGGCCAAATTTTAATCCTGTTACGCCCTGTTGAGCATAACGAGGCATTCAACCACCTGCATAAAATTGAATATATATGTAATTTCTACACATTCAAACCTCCTCCCTATTTTCTTTCTAAGTCCAAAATTCAGTCTAAATTTCACCGACATTTCGGCATAGAAGGATGCATCTAACATTTTTAGCTTATTCGGTATGCCCTAATGAGCGTAGCGAGTAGTGTCTTGCGACACCATAGCCAATTTTCATCTTATCATGCCCTAATGAGCATGAAGAGGCCTTCAAACCTACATGAAAGAAGCATATATATATATATATATATATATATCCACATCTATTTCTTTACACATTCAAAACCAACCACTTCAATAAACAATTTGACTCATAATTTTGGATCGAATGGGAGTATTCAATTTTAAGGAAATTAGGAGAACAAGTTCAAGTTTGTGATGCGGATTGAGCGAACAAGAGAGTGAATCAGAAAGAGGGGTTGTTTGGCTATGGGATTTGAGCAAGATTTTAGCTGGATTAATCTTAAATCCAACCAATCAGTATTTTTGTAAGAAAGATCTAGATTTACTCAATCATGTTGGTAGGCAGGTTTACGGGATTTAGAGAATCATAGGTGCGTGAAGGAGGTTTTGGCCAAATGGAAAGGTGGGGCTCAGTTGCTACTCACAAAAAGGAATATGCCCTTCCTCAGCCTAGGATGAATGGCACAGAGAAGAAGGGAGGAGCCGAATGAAGTGAGAGAGGTTTAGGCATTTTGGCTTTCATTTTGAGATGAATGTGAGAAGAGGGATTAAAGAAAGAGGGGAGGTCGGGGTTTAAATTAAAGGGTGACAGACGAGAGAAGGTAAGGAGAATGAGAGCTTTTGGAATTGTGCTTGCAGATCGCTTGAGGATCAAGGGAAAATGGGAGAGAATGAATGAGGAGAGCCTTCAATTCAATGATTGAAGGGCGAATGAGAGTGAGAGAGAGGGTTTTCAGGATTTCTTTGAGGATCGGCCATTCCAACTTGCAAAACTTGATTTCGAGGAATACGAGGCTTGCAATTGTTTGTGATTGAGGAAGAGAGCACAAGAAAGAGGAAACGGTTAAGGAGAAGAGATCGGGTTGCAGTTGAGGGAATGAAAGAGAGAGGGAGGAGGAAGCCTTGCGTGTGATCCATCTGTCGGATTTGCATGCTCCTTCGGCTCAGGTCTTGCAACTAAGGGTCAACAAATGCCCCCCAATAAGTGTGATTCGCCCATGGAGAAAGTGATATTTATTGAAAACTGGTGGATTTTTTATGTTTTCCACAGCTCTTGGACCACTTCATCTTCAATTTCAATAGCTTATAGATCTTTGATGAGATTTGTCTTTAGTATGATGCCATATTTTATGCATGCTAAATGACAGAATTGATCGATTTGTCAAGAAGTGCACGTATATCTTCAGTCCTATGCTTGCTACTTTGACGAACTTGTTGAAGGGTGTGTATATATTACCCAATCTTCTAGCTTTTATTAGGTCTATAATGTTGAGTTATTAGCCTAGTAATGCATGCTTTAACAGACTGAATAACTACAAAATTTCTTTTGTTTAGCCATCGGCTTTGTATGATCTATGGAATTGCTTCCTCGGTTCTATGTTTTCTGCTTTGGCACATTTGATGAGAAAATTAGCTTTGATCTATGCTTTATTCTTAATCAGATCATTTGAGAAAGATTAAAATATCACCTTGCAAGCAATATAAAGATTGATTCGAGATAGCTATAAATTGAGAGCTTCCTCAGATTATTTTGGTCTAACGATCAGGTAGAAAGATCTCTTGGATTTTGGTTGCTTGTAGTCATTAAGCTAGATCTAGCTTGAGATTGAATAGCTATCATCATTGGACTGATGGGTAGAGGCTCTTTCACTACGATCTTTTCTTATGGCTTGTTGAGTGTGGAGAGCATCAGCAACTTGGTCATTTATAGGTTTGTTGAGTTTGACCTTTATAACATACTCGAGTCTTCAACATAAGCTGTGATGAGTTGGTGATTTGGTCTTAGACTAACGAATAGGGGTTGTTTCACTACGGCCTTTTATTATGGCTTGTTGAGTGAGGAGAGTGTCAGCAACTCGGCCATTTGTGAGCTTGTTCAGTTCGACCTTTAAAACCTATCCATGTCCTAAACTTGAAGATGTAGAGGTTGATGTTTTTCCAACTTAGTTGATTGAAGCTTCTAAAATTGAGAGTTCTTCTAACTTGATCTTCAGAATTTGGCAAATATGGGAGATAAACTTTTGATATTTATGGCTATCTTTTCATGCATAGAAATAGATTCTTTTTGTTTCTGCAAGAACCTGCAACTTAATCATAAAAAGGGGCTTCTATCTAACAAGAGGATTGTAGATTAGCTCAGAAATGTATGACAGAGTTTGAACTTCTTCAATATAAATAAACATAGCTTATTATGATCATCATGTATATATATCTGAGAATTTCAGCTGAAGCATGATGTTAATTTAGATAAATATATAAAATACCCCTTGTCTAATAGGAGGGCTTTGTGGTAACTGTTGAGAGAATTTGGAATGTCTTTAGTCCTATGCTTTGTGCTTTTGGATTTGTTGAAGACTTCCTCTTGAGAGTTTAAAATTTATATTTTTCTCCTGTCCTAGCTTTGTGCCTTGGGTGAACTTAATGGAGTTGATGACTTGTTGGCGAGATGAGAATGTCTTCTATCCTATGCTTTGTGCTTTGACGGACTTGTTGAAGATTCAATCTTGAAATTTTGTAGTTCATATTTCCTTCTATCCTGGCTTTATGCCTTGACTGATTTAGTGAAGGAATTTTTGGAATTGTCTTAAAGACTTGTCAGGTGATACGAAATTACCTTCTGCCACAGCTTTCTTATTTTGTGATCTTATAAAAGGATGTCTACCGGTAACCTAGCCCTCAGAGCTTGTGTTAGTTCAATGGTGAAGAGTCATCAGTCCTACACTTTGCACGTAACGAACATATTGATGACATGACTCCCTTAGTTCAGCTATTAGCTTTATATGAACATTGGGATGACTTCTTCGGTCCTTTGCTTTCTGTTTGGTTAGACTTGTTGAAAAAGGGTTTCCTTCGGTCTTTGCTTTTTGCTTAGTAGACTTGTTGAAAGAGTTATTATTTCTCATTTGACATTGATACCAAATTCAGTTTAGTGCCATATTTGGGTTTGTTGAGTCTGACCTTATGCACCCACTTGAGTCTTGGACTTGAGCAATTGTTGAAGGATTTCATTATCGGGCTAATGAGATGGGGGATCTTTTACTATGCCATTTGTGGAATATTGAGTAAGCAGACTTGCCAGCGACTCAACCATATTTGGGCGCGTTGAGTCTGACCTTATGCACCCACGTAAGCCCTAGATTTGATGTATGGATGGAAGATGTGTTTCCAACTTGATTTGTTGATGTTAGCATACTTGAAAATTTCACATTTTGGTCGATAAGACTTTGAAACTTAAGAATTTAAATACATAATTTGAACATGTATATGGGGATCTCAGCCTTAGGTGCGATGTCAACCCAAATATAAAAGAAGGCCCTCTGTTTTACGAGAGAAAGTCTAACATTTTACTATAGCCCCTATCTGACAATAGGATGTTTGCTTTATTTCAGAAATGCATTCTTGTGTTACGAGAAATTTTTCAGGCAAAACTTATACATCTAATGAAGGTGATAAATAATATGTATTCTTAGCACCAGGATCAATTCTCCTTCTTGAATAGTTTGAGGACACACCGTATGATCGAATACTTTAGACATCCTCACTCAATAGGCTTCTAAATTTTGCTAAGCTTGGAGCCTAATTTTGTCAAGCGTGTCAAGCTCTTCCATTCATAGACAAATATTCTCATCTTGAGTGAGATTGTGTTGAATGACTACTCGGAGTGAAAGTAATTCAACTTCAAGTGGCAAGTCTGCTTCAACTCCAAATTTTTTAGCATAAAGAGTGGATTTTGTGAGAGTATAGTCCAGATATCATTTCATTGTCTTTCTTTAAAGTAGTTTCACTTCGAGGCTCAAGCTTCTAAATTTTCTTACCTTTTTTCTCGGACCTTTTGACAACGGATTCTTAGACTTGTGGTCTAAGTGTCACACCTCGATACTCATCGTGCAAAACTTGAATTAGTAGACATCACACTGAGGCTGTAGAAGAAGGTCTCTTTAGAGGAGCAACTCTAGCCTCTCTGAAGATAGGACCTTGATATTTTCTTTTCATCAATCATTTTTTCTTTGTAACCTTGAGGACCCGATGCACTCTTGCATATACAATTTTGAGTTTCCTCACTAGAGAAGTTGGAACCTAACATTGTCGGGTCCATAAGGACTATTTGATTTGATCAATAGAGCTGTTCCACTTTACCTATCTTAGGCTATCAAATATGTTATGGGTTGGAACACTCACTTCTGGTTCCACAGCTGGTTTATAGTTTTCTGCTTAAATAATAATTATTGAGCATGCAATTCAGTATTTCTCTTTCTCTTTTGCTTTTGAGTTAGCTTGTTTATAGATGAAGAAGCTTTTGTGTCGCTACTTCTTCTCGAGGTTTTGACCTCCATATTTATTTTTCTTTCTTGTTGGGACCTTTCGGTAACGGATTCTCGAACATGCAGTTCAGGTGTCACACCTCGATGTTTATCGTTTAGGAATTGCTTAGGACGATTTTGAGCATTACCCACTAATAGTAGCCTTTTTATTGAAGCTTTCTCATTTTCTCTGATTATCACGCGTTGATGCATTTTCTTTATAAGGCCCTTCTCCTTAACAACTTCCAGCACCCTGTGCACTCTAGAGGACAGAGTCTCAGGATGCCTCCTTTATGGGATTATATTTGGGTGTCGTTGCTCCCAGAATGATTATTTGATATCACCAGTAGAGCTAATCCTATTCATAAACTTGATATTTTCAAACTCGTTGTGAGTGGGAACACTCGCTTATGCTATCAAGTTTGGTCACATGGTTAGTGATTCAGGCAACAATTGTTGAGCTTATAGTTCAGCACTTTTTTCTTCTTTGCCTTCTACTCAATTTTCATCTAGAAGATGAGGCTTCAACATCATGTCTTCCTAGTACAAAAGGTTCAACTGGCAGAGTAGTCACATTCACATGCATGATTGAAACTTTCTGCTGGTGATGGTTCTTTTCATGATTGGAGCCTTAGAATGACCCAATCTTTTGAATACAAAGGGTCTCTTTTGAGGAATCTCGGTAGCAATAGTGGCCATTTTAGTTGTCCTCCTCCCCTGCATAGGTTGGTGTGTATAATATGCAGGTGCTTCAGGTAGAGGATTAGTTGCAACAGTAATGGCTATGAAGTCTACACTACTAAATTGAATAGTAGCTCTAACATCCTCGACATCGATAACAGTGTTAGCCAGACGGATATTATCTCGTGACCTAGCTGCATGATGAATAGTGTGCTCTGAAGATCCATTTTTATAAATGAAAGATGGGGATTAGTAATCAATAATTGATATATCACCCACACTTTCAAAATGCAAATATACGATAGAATAAAATAATAGTTTAATAAAGATATACTCTATAGAATAATTCATTCGACATAGAGTCTCATATATTAGTAATTTTAATTTAGTACACATTTAAATCACCATTTTTGTTTTGAATTTTTAAATAATTTATTGCTACTATAGCATGTATATGACTAGCCAAAGATGGAAAGAGAAATCATCCCAATGAGTTGCCAGAAATCTGTAGGCTCCAAAAAATTTGCCACCGACCTCTCATAAATAAAGAGAGTATGATTTAAGCGTGTCGGTGTAATTTTCAGAAGGCGGATGAAATAATAGATAAGACACTACCCAGAGATTTCGTCCTCATTCTGTGAAGACTTTAGATCTGGTTTCAGGTTTCCTATAGGCGCAAGCACCTATAGTTAACTACCCCTCATAATGTTGAGAGAGAACTTTTGATTTAGGTTAGTTGTTAGATTGCTAAATGCGCAGCATATAATAGCAACATATGGAGTTTTGAAATTTAGATTTTATGAAATTCATCATTTTAACTTAAAGATAATGGCTGGGGGAATAATGATGTGCCTGATCTAGATTCCATGGTTCCATCATCCCGGGCTATCGTAGTCCTTAGTCTACTTAGTCAGAGGAGGTAGTCGACCCAACCTGATCAAAGGATCCTTATCAGCAACACATGGGTTATGTCATCCAAGAAATCCTTGTAGACCTTGGGTGGTGCTTTTCTAAGGAGATAAGCTTAAGTCTACCTTAGCTAACAGAGAGTTTTTTTCTCTATCAGGTGTGCCTTATGATTCACAACTCAAAGGGCAGAGCCATTGGGAATACGGGCTACAGTTGTGATCGTAATATAATGGTGCTATTTAGCGGCAACCACCCGATCAGAGGACTCTGATCATAACTACATCATATAGAGCCTACTGATCAAGCCATACAGTCAGAGGACACGAGCCACGTCCTTGCTGGAATGAGATTGATTGAGAGTGAACATAGTAAAATGCTTGATTTAACATTGGCTCTATTATGAGCTAGAGTTTTTCTTAATTTGTCACCTTCAATAAACTATTGTGGAAGGTGGATTGAGTTAGATTTTGCTTTAAGTTTTTAAAGATTGAATTTTATTTAAGCTTTTTTAGATTGATACTTAATTTTAGTTAATTTGATTTGAAATTAGAATCACATTTTGATGGAAGTATCCCCTCAGTTGAAATCTTCATTTAACAAAGCCATCATCGAGTGGATGTTCTGTTTGATCATTTAGTTTATTGTTTCAAATCCTATCAGGTCTATTAGTTTAATAATAGAGGATTAGATCTGCTGTCATTTAATAGAATTAGCTTCTCGGATATTTTAGTAAGTTCAAGTTCTTATAATAATTGAATTTTTAAGTTTTGTTAACCTGGACTAAGTCCTAAGATCAAACCAGGAAGCAACCCATGCAACATCCGTAAACACTTGAACCTAGACATTCAGCATTATGTCGGGGCCCATACGGGTATTTAATAATTCAGATAATTTTATGTGTGAATTTTGAGATTAATTTTGTATTTATTTAATCTCAACTTAGCCTACTCAGCCTTTTCAGACATTAAAATTTGCTCTTTAAATCTCTATGTTCGAGCACATGCACATATTTATAGCTTACATAATTTTATCTAATTAATGAAATTATTGATTTTGAAAATCATAATTAGAATGAAATTCTTTAATTTTTAGATTGAAAGTAATTCATAAAGAATTTGATTTAGCATCGCATTCTATCTTCTTGTATAAAGAATTGCAGATCTAGTGGCGTTTGTGAAGCTGAACTAAGTTTCTATTTGCAATTCAAAATATTTAACTAATTAACCCTTAACCCTTATAGTTTATTTATCAAGCTTCGTCTTCATTCTCTAAGCTTGATTATGTTGAATTTAAATCACTTTTAATTCACCTCGAATAAGTTATAATAATCACAATGTTTATTGGAAATATCATTCATTGGTGAATACATAAGTCATGTTCTTCATCTCCCTTATGTAGGAGGGATCAAACCATATTTGACTTTATTTTAAATTCCACATCAAGAACAACACATATAAACAAATTTCAAATTTATCACAAGTCTGTTATGCGTTTGGAGTTAGCTTTAAGCCTCACTTGTATTCTATTTGAACACTCCCCTTTATTTCAATATATAAAGCAATGGACTCAAAGCATTAATTTAGTTATAAATTAACTGAATGAATTAATTTCCTTACTTAGCATATTCTCATATGATAATAATACTTGTTATGCCCATTTAATTTGGATTTTATAAATTTTCTTAGGACTTTGTATCTTATATTTAACATAATGTTAAATTAAAATCTTTTGGTCCAAGTCTTTTTGAAGTTCATTGTAATATAACCCCCCGCCCACCCCCCCCCCCCCTTTATTTCAATTTGATATTCATCTTTATGTTCGTCTTATTAGAATTTTCAATTTAATATATTTAAGTTTCATTTTAGATTATTATATTTTGGTCTTTTAGATGAATTTTAACTCTTTTCTCTTCTTCTTCTTTTTATCCAAAATTAAATCCCAAAATCCAACTACATTTTGGGGTCATCCTCGCGATAGGGGGCTACATCGAATTATTTTGGCCTACCCTAATGAGCGTGACGGTTAGTATTTTGAAGCACATCAGCTAAATTTCAATCCCGTTATGCCCTGATGAACATAATGAGGCCTTCAATCACCTGCATAAAGTATATATATATGTAATTTCTACACATTCAAAAATCCTCTCCTTTTTTTCTAAGTCCAAACTTTAATCAAAATTTTGATAGTATTTTGGCAGTATTTTAACATCATTCCCGTGTAGGGGGCTACATCAAAACTATTTTGGCATACCCATCACGCCTTAATGAGCTTGATGGTTAGTATTTTCAAGCACTTCGATCAAATTTCAATCCTGTTACGCCGTGATGAGCATAACGAGACCTTCAATCACCGATAAAAGTTCATATATATATATATATATATATATATATATATATATATATATATATATATATATATATATATATATATATATATATATATATATATATATATATATATATATATATATATATATATATATATATATATATATATATGTAACTTCTACACATTCAAAGATTCTCTCTTTTTTCTTTCTAAGTCAAAAGATTGCATAAGTCACATCTAACAATTTTGGCTTACTCGAAACACCTTAATGAGTTTAGCGAGCGGTGTCTTGCAACACCATAATCAATTTTCATCTCATCATGCCCTAATGATAAGAGGTTATATATATGAAAGAAGCATATATATATATATATATATATATATATATATATATATATATATATATATATATATATATATATATATATATATATATATATCCACATCCATTTCTTTATACATTTACAACCAATCATAACAATAAACAATTCAACTAATTTTTAATCGAATGGGAGACTTTGATTTGAAGGAAATTAGGAGAACGCGTCCAAGTTTGCGGCATGCGGATTGAGCGAATGAGAGAGTGAATCGGAAAGAGGGGCTATTTGGCTGCAGGATTTGAGCAGGATTTAAGCCAGATTTAATCTTAAATCCAACCAATCAGAATTTTTGCACGAAAGATCTGGATTTACTCAATCCTGCCAATAGGCAGGTTTATGGGATTTAGAGAAGCATAGGCAGGCGAAGGAGGTTTTGGCTGAATGGAAAGGAGGGGCTCGATTTGCTCGACTCGCACATAAGGAATCACGTGATCCTTCCCTCAGCTAGGATGAATGACATGAGAGAAGAAAGGGAGGGATCCGAATGAATCGAGAGGTTTCGGTTTGGGCATTTTTGGGTGGAGACAAACGAGAGAAGAGGGATTGAAGAAAGAGGGGAGGTTGGGGATTGGATTAAAGGGCGACGGGTGAGAGAAGGAGAGGAGAATGAGAGCTTACGGGATTGTGCTTGCGGATCATGGGAAAGCGGGAGAGAACGAATGAGGAAGAGCCTTCGGTTCGATGATTGAGGAGAGCTTTTAGTGTTTTGTTTTGAGAGCTGAATTTTTAATTTTGATACCCGCTTGAATAGTGTTTTTTGAAACTGAAGTTTTAGCTCCATCTCACAGTCGCTTTAGCCTTTTTCAAAAAAGCAAAAGAAAAATAGCTTTTCAGGGAGCACTTTTAAACCAGCTTTTCAGGAATCCAAAAAGCTTAGCCAAACGGAGCCTGAATGGCGAACGAGAGTTATAAGAGGGTTTTTGGGATTTCTTTGAGGATCCTCCATTCCAACTTGTGATACTTGTGGCTTTAAGGAAGATGAGGCTTGCGATTGTTTACGGTTGAGGAAGAGAGCGCGAGAGGGAGGGAACGGTTGAGGAGAAGAGATCGGGTTGCAGTTGAGGGAACAAACGAGAGGGTCACGGTGATCCTTCTGTCGATTTATGGGTTCCTCCGCTCTGGTCATGTGACCGAGGATCAACAGAATGTCAATTGAGCTATACCTTTTGGTATATTTATAATAGGTGATTGTTACTCAAAATAACAAAATATTCCAATAAAAAGTAACACAATTCCAAATAAATTTTAAATGATATTTTGGCCTATACTTATAGCCATGAAGATGGATTTACACATGGATTTAAGATAACAAAATCATGGTATGAATGAAATTTAGAGCTCAAATAGAAGAAATCCCATATTGCATCATATTAAGGCCTTCTTTGAATGAGATAGTGTTGTTGAAAAAAAAATTCGTTTAAAAGTTCCTTTCCGATAAATAAAATTTAAGAAGTGTAATAGTTAAAAGGTGAGAAATTTGTTTGAATAGCTCATTGTAAGTGCTTTGTAATACTAAAAATAAGAAAACTTTTCTTTTTTATTTTGCCATAGTTTTTTTTTTCTTCTTTAGAGATTTTGCACAAGGTAATTTTTAAGGTTAGTAAGTTTATTTATGTTGGTATATTTGTATAGTCTTCACCAATTAAGGAAGTACATATGTTATATTGGAATTTTCCATTATTAAGAAGTGAGCTTATGAGGCAAACATTGGCATAATGGAAATCCATACTTGATAATATCCCTTTTCAGATAATATCCATTATAATCATTTAAAGAATCCTTAACCTTAGATTACAAATCACCACCCCTCTCTCTCCACACACACACACACACACATGCACACACACATAAAAAAAAGATAACATATATAATTAGGATTGAAAGGCGATTCTTTGAATTGATCAAGATATAACTAGATCAAAAAGATGTACATTAAGGCTACTAAGTTTTACTATGCTATACAACCCTATGGCTATATGAGAAGTTAATACTTGAATCCCCCAAGAAGATTTAAGATAAGCTTATCATTACAAATAAATGTATAGTTGATGTAAATGCAAAAATGAACCATATAGTTCATGTATTTAAGTAATTTCGTAAGAACTGATAGGATAATTAATGATATGTGTAATAAATTTATGAAGATTATGGGCTATTTACATTCATTGAAATTAAGATTGTTGATTTGATCTAAAATATTCTACAATAGTTACTTATGAATTGGGATCCAAAGATAATAGCAAGTATGAAATCCAAAGGCATATCTACCTTCACTTGATTAGCTAATTGAATCTTTTTAAACTTATAAACATACACTAGAATTATGAGAAAAAGATGAGACATTAGTGAAGAACAAGAAAAAATGTAGAAGGAAAAAGAAATTACTTTTCAAGTTAAGAAATAAAATACTTGCACTCTTGTAAGTGATTGAAGCATAGACGAACTTACAATGATCTCAAAGAGGATGGGATCCATGCTAAAGAAATGGCATCAACGGTGTGAAAAAAGTAAATCTCAGCTTAAGATTAAAAATTTCTCTTTTGTATGCGAGCCTTCTATTTTCTTCAATAAAATAAGTATGAGCACATCAAATATGGATGTGTAAAACTTATGGAGGAAGCAACAAATAGAAATACAATGAAGGGAGCATGAAAATATAAAAGAAAATTAAGCATTAGAAGAAGGTTTTTGTGCCTTATCAAAATCAAAATTACTAACATCTATTTGTTACAAATGAAGAGGAAAATTTATGCTTAATGGCTCAAGTAGATGACTAACATGATGTGATATGTGAAGAAATTTCACATGAAGACTTATAAAATATATTTATTGATTTACATAAAGTGTATAAGAAGCCTAACAGGAATTATTTTTCTTTCGAAAAAGTACAGAAAAATTTATATTGACTTTTTGTTGTTAAAAATAGAATGTTAAAATTTAAAAAATATTTCTACTTTTGATTTAAAAAATATTTCTCTTAAAATCTTATATTTAGTCTAGCATAATAAATAAAAATGATAAATATAAAATTAGAAAACATTTTAATTATTCTTACGAGCACTAGTATTGAGTTTGATAATATGCAAATTTGCTTATTTATTATAAATTTTGTGGAAGAAAATGATTTTTTTTATTGTCATACAAAAAGATTATGTAATCTCATGCATTATCATCTTATTTGAGTACCAAAGGATATCAATCTTATATGCACAACATATGGTATATTATAAGTATATATTTTGAATTTGGATCCAAATAGATTTGGGTTCACAAATTGACCCACTAAATTGCTTTTGTAGAATTGCCTTCATATTAAGATCAATAAAAATCATGTGATACTTATACAGTATGCTTCAAGTACATAATAAGATTTAAATTAAATTTTGCATCCTTAAAACTAAGAGAGGAAAAAAAAAAACATAAGCACCTACACAATAATTAAGAATTCCTCTACTCCACATGAGATTCCTTTTCGTATCTTGTCTAAAACATAATTTAGTTTTCTTGGTCAATTATGTGGTAAAGCTTTCATACTACATTACATTCATCATGCAATTAAGGACATCAATATATTGGAGAAAGAAGAATAATAATGCAAGCTCCTATATATATATATATGTGTGTGTACACATGACAAGATAGAATTTTTACAGGCAATCATATAATGGGTGGAAGCCAATGGCTAACTAGATGTTTAGTAAGCAATATATATTTCATAGAGCAAAATTAGAGTACACCACTATTGCTAACATAGTGAATAAAATGAACGATGGGTATGGGAGATTATCAGGGGCGAATACTATATGGGGGCAATGGGGGCACAACCCCTCACTGCCCACTGACCCATCATATTAAAATTCATAAATCCTCATTTCTTACGAGTAAGATTGAGGAGATTTTGGCATTCGAAATTCTCTTCTTTCTATTCTTTTGCTCACTGCCCAAAAAATAGAAAGGAGACGTGTCAAAGGTAACCCTCATCTTTTTTTCCCACCATCCTTTGTGAGCTTCTAATAGTCTAAATCCATAAATCCACCTACTAGCAGGATTTAGTACATTTAGATATAACCATGTGAAAGCTACTTTAGCGGATTACATAAAGCCTATGATTTAACTTGTCAGAAAACACTGCTTGGCTGGATTTAAGTTAAATCTGACATAAATCATGCAACCAAATAGCCTCTTATGTTTTCTCATTTTACTATTCTCTCGTTTGAGTCCCGCCACTAGCCGACTCAACCAATCACGTTGTCTCATTGCATAGTTGTCCCGAGTCTCAAGTTCTATAGCTCCATTACACCACTTTGCTAGTCGCTAATCGCTGTCGTGAGCTACTAAGCCTAACAACCATTAGTGTGCAATTGATTCATTGAACATTTTAGAAAATTATGTATATAATTGATCTATTATAATGATTTTATATATTTATTTTATAAAAGTTTCAAATTTTTAAGATTTGAAGGGAAAAAAGATTAAGTGTGGATTGACTTTGTAGCATGCTTGGTGGTTTTCAGTTATGAGTAACAATAATACTTACATAAAATAATAACTAATTTATTAATATTTTATGTGACTGTATTATTTTTTTTATTTTATTGTGTCCCCTCTAAGAATAATTTTTGGATCCTCCCATAGAGATTATGCATTGAATGTTTGAGAAATTCCCTATAATTTTTTTTATAATGAGGTTACATTGCATAATATGAGTGGATTGATAGGATGATGATGGTTGGGAAGTGTGTCAAAGCCAAAAAGTAAAGCCTTATTGAATTTGAGAAATGATTATGGACAAATGTAAAAGTCAAAAACTAGTAGATATTCTAGGTGATGGTCAAGTTGATATCACTTTTATGATTTGAACATATTGAAACTAAGTGGCACTAGTTAATAAGATTCAAACCTTTGTGTTAATCAATATTTTGTTTTGTATTAATAGCTCTCGCATGATGTCTATCAACTTCTTTTAAAATTGATAGAAATTTGGTCGGTTGAAGTTGATTAATTTAATCTAAACAATTAGTTGACATGTACTTTAAAAAACATGAAAAATCAATTATTATTTTTCAATGGTAACTTCCATTAAGATTTAACTTTTATTTCCCCTCAAATTTGAAATATGATAAGCTGATTACTCATCACAGTAATATCATTTCTCGTCCATTATTATCTTAAGATATCTATCAATGGCTAATATTTATGAGCAATTTATATTCGGTGATTGACTTCTTTGTGATATAATCTTTTATTTTTCTTATTAAAAATTTTTGCAATAATTTTATCCTACCCACTCTATACAAAATTTTCATAAATATTTTTTTTTTTGGAGAATGCTTCATTACTCTCTATTTTATTTAATTTATATATGAACAATAAAAATATACATTTTAATACGGTACTAAAATTATTAAATATGTCTCATAAGAATTTATATGAGAATAATCATAGAAAATTTAGAAAAATACTATATAATTAAAACTTTCTTTTACCCACCGAACAAATGTTCCGTCACAGTCGCATAGTGGTCCAGCCTACAGGTGCGGTAGGTCTATGCGATAGAATTATGCAGCTATCATGACGTTGTCTAAAGATGTCACCTCGAAATCGTCTGCCACGCGTATTGAAGTGACCTTTTTTTTTTTTTGGAAAAGTTGAGGGCAGAGCCCAAATTTCATTCCAAAAGAGAATTACAGAATAACAGCTTGAAAGAAATCAGCTAAGGGTTAAATTTAAATAACAACATCAAGAACATATATATAATCAGGTGCAGGACTGAATTAGCGATTTAGCAAAAACACCGACATATAGAGCTCCCCACGGTTGGTAAACATCCAATGGAGGAAGAAGCAAGGATCAGCATAAAACCACGTGAACCACCCAATCCATTTACAAAAACAACCACAAAACTTCCAATATGATTCAGAAGGAAGAAATTCAGCACCAGAACCCAATTATGCAGCTCAGTGATACCAGCTCTCAATAACCAAAACTCCACAAGGGAAGAAAAAAAAACCAACGAGAACCAGTATCGACAGATCCTCGGTTGCAACCACTTAACAACTATGGAGGAGCTCATAAATCACAAAAAGAGAATATAAAATTCCATAAGAAACTTAGTCTCATCATAGTCCTGTTGTATCACCTCAAAAAACCACCAACCAGTGCCAAAAACCAGATTCGAAACATCATAGGCAAGCAAACAGCAAGCTGGAGGCTCGACAACCATCAAACGCACATGAGTAGGAAGAGCTCCACAAAAAAACATACCAAAAACCGATTAGTGAGGAAACTAAAATAAAAGGGAACTCTGAATAACAAAAGCCTGACAGCAGCATAGGCCTCTAGGGAGGCTTAAATAAGAAGGAATTCACCCCTGTGTTTTTCCATGTGTTTATGATATTTAGCACCGAATGCGGCCAAGTGTCCTTGATAGTCCACCTACTAATTTTAACAGCAACTCTAAATTTGATATTAGATGAGATAGATTCAGCACAACAAGAAACTTTAGAGAATAACCTATTATTTCTCTCAATCCAGATAGAGTAAACGGCCACTGCAGTAATGAGGAGGGAAAGTCTCTTCAAGGCAGAATGTACCTGAAGTGTGGCAGCCGAGAGAACCATATGGAGTGTAGGTTGAAGAAGGAAATAACTTCCGTTAGGAAGCAAGTTTCTAATGATTTTACAGAAGGGCACAAGAATAAATGATTATGGGATTCTTTTTCAGTTGAGCAAAGGGGGCAATCTTGGTTAGTTCCAAGTCCTCTACGGCTAAGCATATCCGATGTTTTAAGACCTCCCAAATATGCCATCCAGCAGAATAAAGCGTAATTGAGTGCAGCTCCTTTAAACCAGATTTCTTTAAAACCGTCCACGGAAGGGTGTTGTTCAAAGAGAGAGGAGAGAATGTTATTACTGTTAATCAAAGCTTGTCCTTTCCAAAGAATTGTGTCTTTGCCAGCATGCAGATTAATTTCCATAATAGCATGAGTGCAGACCGGGAATCGAGCAACGAAAGCATTTGGAAGATTCCATCTACCTTGTCTAATTATAGCATTGAGAAGGGATTTTATAGGACTATTTATCAAAGGAATACATTCAGCTCCACACATGTCTAACAAAGATCTACCATGGCACCAAGGATCGTGATATAATGAGAATAAAGACCCGTCACCAACTGAATATTCAAGTTTCCCTTTAAATCTAGAAGCACAAACCTGTAACTCTTTCCATAATAGAGAAGAATTCAATGATTTTGCCAAATGGAACCATATTTCTGAGTAGACCAATCAACAAGAGTAGATGTATGAGTAAGAACTTTCCATAAAATTTTTATCTTGCAAAGGGTATTGAGAGTACCAATGGAACAGAGCCCCGTACCACCTTTTTCCTTCGGAAGAGTTGTTTTATTCCATGATATAGGAATCATTTTGCCAAATGCATCACCATGGTAAAAAAAGAAGCTGTTAAGGACTTAATCTTTTTAATAATGCATTTAGGGAAAGCCACAACCCTAAGCCAATAAGTTAAGTAACTATTAATGGAGGAACGGATGAGCTGAAATCTTCCTCCATAGGAGAGCCATTTTGTTTTCCAACCAGCCAACCATCTATAAATCTTATCAATAAGTGAGGTGAAATGAATAGATTTGATTTGTCCAGCAATTAGAGGTAGGCCCAGATATTTAATAGGAAAATCAGCCTGGGCGATATTTAGAAGAGAGCTGAGCATGTGAGAGCTATCAGTGTTCTTTGTAAAGCAGATTAGGGATTTCTGACGATTGATTGCCAAGCCTGTTAGAGAATAGAAGGTAGCTAGCACATTATTTAGATTAGAAATAGATTGTTGATCAGCCACTCCAACAACAAGAATATCATCAACGAATTAGAGATGAGATATGGAGAAGTTGCCATGTGTGATTGCTTTGAATTGGTTAGCTTTCTCCAATTTATCCAGCAAGCAAGAAAAGACATCCATAATTATTGAAAAAAGAAATGGAGACAAGGGGCATCCTTGTCTCAATCCATTAGAAGATTTAAAATACCCTTCTATTTGTCCATTTAATACAATAGAGAATGGAATTTCAGAAATACAAGCTCTTATCCAATCAATAAAAATCTTTGGAAATCCTTTTTGAGTAAGTCTAAGAAGAACCATATCATGATTCACACTGTCAAATGCTTTATAAAGGTCAAGCTTAGCACAGAAGAGTTTAGGAGAGACTCTCTTATTAAATTCCAAGCAAAGTTCCTGTGCTACAGCAATGTTATCAACTATATCTCTATTTTTTATAAAAGCAGATTGGGCCGGATGTATAATTGTTGGTAATATAGGTTTGAGTCTATTAGCCAAGATCTTTGCAATTACTTTGTAGAAGGTATTGCAAAGAGATATGGGACGGTAATCGGCAATACAATTTGCATGCTTAATTTTGGGGATTAGGGTAATAAGAGTATGCTTGAATACCTCAGGGAGCCGCTTTGTTTTAAAGAAATGGTGGACTACTAATATGAATTGAGGTTCGATTATTTCCCAGGAGGATGTGAAGAATTTGGAGGTGAAACCGTCAGGCCCCGGAGTTTTATCCTCATTTATACTATTGAGGGTTGAAATAATTTCTGAATCCGTGATTGGAGAGCATAACAGCTCCGTCTGGGTAATGGTAATGGGGGTACCAATAGGAACATCCATTGAGAATGACCCATTCAATGTAGTTTATTGAGAAGAGTTGAGTAGTACTCACAAATAGCCTTGGCAATATCATCCTTTTTTGAAATAGCATTACCTTCAACCTGAAGTTCCTTTATCAGATTTGTACTGCGTCTCTCCTTAATAGAATAATAGAGATATTTAAGATCATCATCAGAATGAGAAAGCCAATAGAGTTTGGCTCTTTGTTTTGCCCAAGTGCTTTCTTTCTTTACCACTTCCCATATCGGGCATTGATATCTTCCCATTTTGGAGGTAGATTGGATTGGAGGGGTCTTTTTCAAGTTTTTCCATATGATACTCCTGATCTTCTTTCAGCACTCTAATTTGTTGCTCAAGGGAAATAGATTCCTATTTTTTGCGCTTGAGATGGTCTTTTACAATTTTAAGTTTCTTGAAGAGTACAAGAATGGGATCGCCACTAACATAGACCTGCCATGCTTTGGAAACAGTGTGAAGAAAATTTTGATTCAGCACCCAATAATTTCTGAAAATAAACCTGTGATTCTTTTGTTGTAAGACCTGAAAGGAGACTATTAAAGGGGAGTGGTCTGAGGTTAAAGGGGAGAGAGCCTTATAAGAGGAAGTAGGGAAAATATCAATCCAGTGAGCATTGCATAAAGCCCTGTCTATTCTTGTCTTTATATGATTATCCAATCTGAGATTTGACCAGGTGAAGAAAAGTCCTGAGCTAGGTAGATCCAGAAGTCCTGAATCTTGAACACATTCCTTAAAATCAATGAGCCAATTTGGAGGAATAGGATTGCCACCCGATTTCTCATTAGAAAATAAGACACAGTTGAAGTCACCAATCACCAACCAAGGTTCAGTCATAGTGGAAGAAATCTGATGAAGAAAAGCCCAGAGTTCCCTTCTATCTCTAGCATCATTATGTGCATAAATCCAGGTGATAAAGTATCTGGGGCATGTAGGAGAAGAAATCATCCCGTGGATAAACTGAGCATTTATGTAAGTAGGGATAAAGGATAAGGAATGAGGATTCCATTTGAGCCATATTCTTCCACCCGAACAAACATCAAAATTATGGTATTCTTCGTTAGGAAAAAGAGATAATTTTCTAATAAAAAGGGGGTCATTGCTACTTTCAATGCTTATTTTGGTTTCCAGAATACAAAACATGTCAAGGTGATTTTCTTTGATAGTTTGGGCACAGTCACGGATCCGGCCTTCCGCAAGAAGACTTCTCACATTCCAGCATCCAAACTTAGGGGGATGCATGTAGATAGCAATCAATGGTTCTTTCCTTTCTTCTTAGGCTTGTGGCCTAAGTGAGCAAGAGAGTTAGGGGACTTGGGTTTGTCATTGTCTGAATTCAGATTCCCAGAGCTTTTGGGAATAGAATCTAGGGGACGAGATGAAGATGATTTAGTTGGAGAGTTAGCGGCTGACCTCGTTACAATAGTATAACTAGGTTGAGAGTTGGATTGGATTTCAGCCTCCCCATTAAAAACATGAATTGTTTCTTCTTGGGAAGAATTTGAGTGGGATGGGAGTTGGTTTAGATCATTTAGGGAGGTAGGGTAGGAAGGTGGGTATCATCTGTGACTTCAACTCTAGTAGTCTCAAGAGGGGGCTGAGCAATAGGTTGCGACGGATTGGGAGGGGAAGGGAAGGAAGTGAGAATGGGGGTGCGGTCGATCTCCGTAGGAGAGTTTTGAGGATTCCCCGAAGGGATTCTGAGAGGTCTAGGGGAGGGCTTGCGACTTGAACTTCTTCCCTAGGTGGGCTTAATAGAAGGGTTAGAGGACGGTTCTTCCTATCAGGTGAAAAGGTCATGCACTTTGGACAAGCTCGAGGCTTTCCAAATAGTAAGGAACCACTTGCTCAACCTTAAGTTTAAAGGAATGGAATCGTGGGAGGATGAAGGACATACCAACACAAACTAGAAAATGTCAATCGCGCTTTAGAAGTGTAAGATTATCCACCGCCATAGTATACCAATTTTGCTAGCCACTTTAGAGAGCCCATTCTGCTCCAACAACGTAAGGGGAGGTTTGGAAGCTTTACCCATGAGAGGAATATCCAGAAATTTTCTTTGATCGGAAGTCCCATGACCATTCCCGAAAGATAAAGGGTCTCCCATTTAAAAAGCAAGGTCCATCGTTCCACACCATGTCATAATCTTCTTTGCAAGAGAATCGAAAGAGGAAAAAATCCCCCTCTAGAGTTAACAGGTCCAGATGACCTTTAAATGCCCATTTACGTTTGACCGCAGCGAGAAGAGATCCGTAAAAAGGACATTTTCGATAGCGTGCCCAACCAGAGAGAGTTCCCATTCCTTTTGACCTTTTTCCAATTCGGCTTTAGAGAATGAGACTTCTTCCTCAGTCGAAGGTTTGAAGGATAGCGACAGGGTGTTTTTATTTTCCTTCTGAGACGTTAACAAAGCCTTCCAATTCCAGGAAAGAGGGGGTGAGGGGTTCGGAATTTGTTGATCAGGGTTTCTAGCGACCCCCATTCTAGGAGCCAGATGCGGAAAGGAGGAAGTCGAGGCAATGTCCATAACACAGAACCAGACAAAGCTAGAAAATGAAAGTGAAAAACAGGCCCCCAGCAACAGCCGGAGGCCTCCTGCCCGAGGCGAGAAGAAGGGCCAGACCAGTTTGAAAATCCGTTAGAAGAAAAGGGGGAGAATACCTCTTTCGCCGTCGGGGGAGAGCAAAACCCTAACCGCGCTTATAGTTCGCCATGCTTAACTGCTCCAGGAAGAAAGTTCGATAATCTTTGGCCTTTTTTTTTTCTTTGTATTGAAGTGACCTCACAAAACAACTCACGCCATGGCACGAATTTCAACTCACCCCACGGTGCGTATTAAAAGGTCACATTTTTGCAGCATTGATTTTTTATTTCAAATTGTATATTAATTTTTTATAATTTTCATTGATGCAATCAAATCCCTAATTTAAAATCATTTTATTAATGTTTCAATTCTAAATTATTTAATGAAATAAATTTAAGATATCACCCAAACTTACTGGCAAAACAAAAATTTAAGTAAAGGAATTGTGAAATAAAAAATGTCAGTAAAATAAATCAAAATTAAAATTTGATTTAATAGATCAAAATAAATAATTATAAAAATTAAATGAGAAAAATAAGAACAATTTGTAATGTATGAAAAATAGATTTTTTTAATTTAGTTATTATGATGAGGTAAATTAGATTATATGTCGTATTTTTTATTACATAAAAATAATCATTCATTCATTATATATTAAAATATATTGCAATATTATTCTCAATTTATATTATCAAATAAAAAAATTAGCGGTGTTCAACTGTAAGAGATTTATCATTAGTTTTAAAAATGTTTAATTTAGAAATATGTTCATTAAAAAATGGCCCAAAAATCTAAAAATACTAATAATTATGATGTATTAATTTTGAAAAATGAATCTATCTTACTACTCATCATGAAATTAAAAAAAAACTTGAATAGAAAATAATACAAAATTTAAATAAATATTGTCAATGATCTATAGGTGAAGTAAAAGGAATATTTAAAACAAGTATATGATCTTCGAGCTAAAATAATAATTTTTATATTAATTGTTATGTGCTAGAAAATAGTTGCAGTAGAATAAAAGTTTACGCCTTAATTCTGTTATGAAATTCAACACATACACGCACGTATTTGAAGAGTGAATAATAAACTTCAGGATTTTTATATGGAAAAGCCCCTAAAGAGGGGGAAAAAATCACGAGGCTTAGCTCAGTAAAAATCTTCCACTATATATCTGTTTCAGAGTACAAAGTTTAATTTTTCCCGATAACGGGATTACATAATTGTATATGAGAAAGCCTGATAATGGGAATCCCATAATCTGGTAGCAATATGCAGAAGTTGTGAACAATTATTGGACAATAGTGATGATGAACAGATGATAGTGGTGATGGTTGATGGCGAAGACGATGCGTGGCGGTCGTAAGAGTCTTTGCATGCTTGGAGGATCTTCAAGCCTTAGAGCCCTCTCTTCTTTTTAGCTTGGGATCCCCTCATGTGAAGAATGAGAGACTATTTATAGATTAGAGGGATGAAATTTTTATAAATACATGCAAAATCCAAACCACTCTATCGGATGTCTCAAAATGATTCCCTTGACCATCTGATGTATTTTAAGTGTTTTGTATGCTCAAATGAAGTCATAATCAAGAGATCTTAGGCTTGTTAGATCCGGCTCGTCAAGACGCTCGATTTGATCATAAACACTCCATATTTAAGAACTATTTAGGGATTCAACTGATATCCCAAAATTTCTAATGATATTTTAAGTGTTTGATCTGGATTAATTTCAACTTAGGTTGAGATTGATTTCGACATCAAGATTCATGCTTTGACTAATAGAATTTCTAGTATTATATCAGTTACACCCCTATTTTTGGATGGCATTATCTCTATCATCCAAAAATATATGCCAAATAATCAGAAATAACAAATTCTTCAATAAAATTTGTGGGTTCATTATCCTTTGCGTCACATATAGTTTGAGAGAATAGATCTTCATGGGTGTGCAAGATTATGATCATGGAACTGAGTGTAGGGCCATGGGTGCGGCTCATGTGCGTCGGGCAACGGGCCAGCTGATGCTCACTTTCGTGAGTGTCCGGTGCTTGTGCGCCGCGGCATGCCCAGCGATGGGTGCGTGTGCGCGCCAAAGGGGCTACCACTCAAGCTGGCAGGCTATTGGGTGCTCGCGTCGATGCACAAATGCGCACCGATGAGCATTTTTTCAATTTTTTTTCATTTTATTCCATTTTTTTATTTATCCTCTTTTGCCCCCTATAGTGGATCTATAAACTCCCCACCCCCCGCCTGCCTCCTAGGGTCAAATAAGGAGACACAATTCTCATATGCTCTAGTGTTCTTCTGCTTTATATGAGAAATTATCTAGTAGAAGTTTAGGAGCTAAGGGTAATAAAAAAAATTTCCTTTTGTCAACGAAGCTCTGACCTTCTTTCTTAAAGAAGGTCATTTACTTCGATCAAGATCCCATTCATGACGAGCTCGATTTTCACGAGAGACGCCAACTATCCTCTTGAACCGATCTTTATCAAGGCCCGTAGTTCATACGATGAGGCTCCAGTTTTTTCTCGAGAGAAGCGTCAACTGTCCTTGTCAGACCGACCAAGTTTGGAAGCGGTCAAGGCCCGTAGTTCATACAGTGAGGCTCCAATTTTTACTCGAGAGAGGCATCAACTGTCCTCATCGGACCAATTAGGTTTGGAGGCAATCAAGACCCGTAGTTCATACGACGAGGCTCCAGTTTTCCCTCGAGAGAGGTGTCAATTGCCCTTGTTGGACTGACCGGGTTTGGAGGTGATCAAGACCTATAGTTCATACGGCGAGGCTATGATTTTCCCTCGAGAGAAATGTCAACTGTACTTGTCAGACCGACCAATTTTGAAGGCAATCAAGTCCCATATTTTCTACTTCTTCTTATAGGAAATTGAATTTCTTGAAACTCTAATGGATGGCTCAGTAGTTGAAAACTGCCAAGGTGATGAGGAAGCATCAATTTGGAACCATCCCTCAAAAAACTCAGAAAATCTGGCAGGTAATTTCAGAGTATCATTAGAGAGAAATAGCATTTTTTTCCTTTTTTTTGATCTCATATGTATGCATATATTTTTTTTTGATCATAGGCAAAAAATTTTATCCAACACTATCCGTGAGCAACAAAGTTAGGAAAGGATATGCCCAAGAATTAGTGTGAGTGAGTTGCTTCAGATAGTTCTCAGACCTTTGTCTTTCTCTTCTATTTTTGTTTCATATTTATTATGTATTTTTGTAGAATGATGGTCAGAAGAAAACCATTAGCGTGACAGCTACAGACGATATATTATCCACTATCACAGCTAACAGTTTAATAGTGCTCAGTAGGAAATTTTATTTCCTCGATGAGTTGGTGGTTATTATTGCCAAAAAGTCTGATCAGGCACGTTCTCTTGTGCTGGGATACTTGATTATTTCTGAGATAATTCTTCATGTGGGACAACAATTCCTTTTGGCTCCTGAATTGATTGAGGTCTTTAAAATATTGTGGTGTAACTTTGTCACAATTTTTATTTCGAGCTTTAGTGATCATCATCAGTTTGACTGTCTTCTTTAGAGAGTGTGGTGAGACTTTGAACATCAAATACTTGTGCCAAATATGTATATTTACATGTGATGCTCAGAGATGTGTTTCTTATCGAGGTATAAAGAATTGAATAGAATTTTCAGCACGTGATCTATCTAGAAATTGGTATAATGGGTTCTTTTTTGTAAAAAATGAGTGGGGCCTCCCTGAGAGATTGGGAAGATTGAATGACCTTCAAGATCCATTACTGATTGAAGAGAATGACATCCTAACAACTCTTAATATTCCTGATGTAGGAAGCTTGCAGTATGAGTTACATCACATTGACAAGTATATAATTGAAGATAAAATGTTCAAGGTTGGCATTTCTATTCAGCAAGGAGATCTCTTGCTCTTCCACTAAAGAGATCAAGTAAAGGTGATGAAAGGTCTCCTCATATTCACAGGATTCTTTCAAGAAGCCCGTTATGAAATCATGGTGACAATAATATTTCTTCTTTAAAGAAAAAGAAAACATATGTCAAGTAACCATTGCCAAATATTTGAGAAGATGTTCACCCCGGGCCTTTCTAAGAGTTTAGCTATCTCAAGTCATAATGGAGAGATTCATTTCTCGAAGCCGCATATTCCTGAAGAGGTGTTAAAGCATGTATACATTGGACATCAACGAGTAGACGAATTAGTACATTATCTTCTCTTTCTTTTCTTCTTTTCTTTTTTTCTTCGTGTAATATTTATGATTTTTTTATTATAGGTAGCCCAAACATTAGGGCTTATAGCTCATTTGGGCATCACTCTAGACGAGTGGAATACTAAATTTATGAAGGTAAAATACTTGCAAGGCGAGTATGAGTGAAAGATGAGTGCTAAGGCCAAAGAACTAGCAGCTTTAGAAGATCAGCTAACTGGGTGTATAACTAAGCAAGCGAACATGTCAACTTCTCTTTCTCTCCAACATTAGGAGGTGGAGCATACACATGATGAGCTGATTGAGGTGAGGGCAGAGACTCGCCAGAAAGGGTAAAGACTCAAGGCATTTGCAGTGGAGAAGAAAGCTCTTGAACTGGAGAAGAAAGCATTACAAGATCATCTTTCTGAGAAGGAACTTATAATGTCAGAAGAGGAAGCAAATGACGTCTCCTTAAAGATAGTGGAAGACTTTAAGAACTCCCTAGCTTATTGCAATGCTATCAAGGATTAAATCCAAGAAGCTCGTAATCATATTCTTGATGTTGAAGTGAAGGACTTGAAGCGCAATGTTTAAAGGAAGGCTTCATCCAAGGATTCCTAAAAGGAATCTACTTAGTACATCACAAAATCAAAGCTAGTATTGAGAATCTATCTTCCAGCCAAGTATCTGAAGACCCTTCGCCAGATTCAGGAGATGAAGGAGTTGAGAGTGAGTTTAAGAGAGCATCTTCCAGTAGTGAGGAGAAAGTTGATATCACGTAGTATCACTTGAAGATGCATTTCTTTCCTTTTTATCTATATATTATTATTTATTTATTATTATTTTTTTGTATACAAAATTTTGATTCTTTCTTATATCATCATGTGTTATTAATGATATTAGTAAACTAAAAATTTTGGGTGATTTACTTTCATTTTATTTTGACCTAATTCGAGGTGATTGGTTGGAATATTATTCAACGACACTAACCTGTATGGAAGAGGTCTTGGGAAGTCCACCAAAGACTTTTTGGCCTATCCTAGGTAATAGTCAAAATATTATTTGACATCTTACTTATATGGAAGAGGCCATAGAATGTCCACTAAGGACTTTTGACTTATCTTATGTATTAGTCAAACTGTTACTTTACTTCTTACCTATATGAAAGAGGTCTGATCAAATCCCCTTGTGATTGATCATGCCCTGACTGAGACACAACGTGAGTTGTGCATTCCTCAAGTGGGAGGATTAAATGAAGGAGATTGTTTATATGCAACAAGCTTGAAAGAAAAGGTCCAAAACTCATTACTTTGACAAGGTTAGTGATACATTCAAAAGATAATTTTAACAAAGATATGAGTTAAAGAGAAAATGATAAATAAGACAAAACAAAAGTTGTAATATTTATAAAGTAGGAATTACTGATTAATACTTTTGAATATTCTCCATGTTCCAAGTTTGAGGCAAGCTTTTTCTCTCTAGATCCTTGAGCTTAAATGTTGCGGGCTTGAGCATAGCTGTAACCACATAAGGGTCATCCCAAAGAGGTGAGAGCATATTGCGTTGAGGGCCTTTGCCTGCAGCTTCAAGACTTCATAGGGCCAAGTCACCGACAAAGATGAGATGGGGTTTTACTCTTCGGTTGAAGTGATGAGCTACCCTTTAATGGTAGGAACCAGTAGGCCATATACATGAGGCAAGTTCTATGAGTTTTTCTTCATTATTATTATGATTGAATGTTTGAACTCTTGGACTTGGAATCCTGATATCTACTGGTATAATAGTTTCTGTGCTAAAATATAAATTATATGGTGTCTCACCAATCGGAGTTCGCGATGAAGTGCAGTAAGCCCAAAGAACATTAGAAAGCTCCTCAACTCATTGCCCCTCAACCTTCTTAAGATGCATTTTTAACCCTTTGAGTATAGTCATGTTGGTAGCCCATTCCATTAATTTGAGGATGGGCTACAGTCATATGTAGCAGCTGAATGTGAAGATCTTTACAAAAATACGTAAAGACTTTTTCAGTAAATTTGGTTCCGTTGTTGATGATGATCTTTGCAGGAAGACTGAATCGACATGTTATATTTTTCCAAATAAATTATTTAGCTTTTGCCTCCATGATTTTAGCAAGTAGTTCAGCCTCCACCCATTTAGTGAAGTAGTTGACAACTAAAATGATAAACTTTCATTGTCTTGACACTATTAGAAAAGGTCCCATGATATCAATTCCCCATTGAGCAAAAGGCCACAGGCTTTGAAGAGATGAGAGCTCTATATGTAGTGTATGAGAGAGGTTAGAGTGCAACTGATAACTCACACATTTGTATATAAAATCCAAGGCATCTTGCCTCATGGTAGGCCAATAGAACCCTTACCTTATAATTTTAAGGGCTAGTGCCTTTCCTCCTAGGTGTTCTTCACATATCCCAGAGTGAACCTCTTATAATGCATAATCAGCCTCTGATGATGAGAGGCATTTAAGGTATGGCCTAGAAAAAGCTCATTTGTATAGTTCACTTCCGATAATAATAAAGTTTGCAGCTTGTCTTTGGAGATGAGTTGCAGTAGTTGGGTGTTTAGGAATGGTCCTTTCTTGTAGAAAGGATAGGATGGGGTCCATCTATGAAGGTTCCTTTATCTTATTACTTGCTTATATTACCCATGACCCTTGGATACAAGGAAAATATATTTCCTTAATACACCTTCTCTTAAATAGATCTCCTGTAGTAGAGGTAGCGAGCTTAGTGAGAGCATCAGCTCAAGTGTTCTTCTCTCGAAGTATGTGAATAATTTGATGTACCTTGAAATGGGAAAGAAGTTACCTCACCAAGCTGATGTATTATGCTAGTTGAGAATTATGAGCATTAAAGTTTTTCTCAACCTGAGAGGTGACAAGCTAAGAGTTAGTGTGGATCATTAAGTTTTAAGCTTCACAATCAATGTCAAGTCTCAACCCTATGATGAGAGCCTCATATTCAACCATATTATTAGTTGTAGGAAATTTTAGGTGAAGTCCATACTCTAAGGTATCATGTTAGGGGGAAATAAGTAAGATTCCTACTCCGACACTAGATTTCCTGAAGCTCCATCAACATAGAGGGTCCATTGAGGAGATGAAAGGGGTGTAATAGTAGCTCTTTGGAGTAGGGACGGTGCATTCCACTATAAAGTCTACGAGTACTTGAGACTTTATGTCTGGCTTGGGTAGAAAATGAATATCAAACTCTCTCAATTCTATGGACCTTTTGATTAACCTTTTAGATACCTCTAGTTTTTGTAGAATGACCCTCAATGGTAAATGAGTATAAACACCAATGGTGTGAGCTTGGAAGTAAGGACATAATTTTTTTCTGAGAAAATTATAGCCAAAGCCATCTTATCTTCTAGTGGATAACGACTTTCTATATTAGAGAGAATTTTGCTGCCATAGTAAATTGGTCGTTGTATCATATTTTCTTCTCGCACAAAAACTGAGCTTATAGTGTGGGAAGAGACTGCGAGATATAAGTATAACATCTCTCTTTAGATAAGCTTAAACAGTAAGGGTGGAGATGCTAAATATTTTCTTAGTTGCTCAAAAGCAGCTTGACATTCATTAGTCCACTAAAAATTATTATTTTAAGCTCCCTTTAATATTTTAAAGAATGACAAGTATTTATCTCCAGAATGGGCTAAGAAGCAAAATAAGGCAGCAATTCATCCATTCGAGCGTCGAGCTTTCTTGAAATTCTTTGGAGGAGTCATATCTCTGAGCACTCTAATTTTCTTGGGATTAGCTTCAATCCCGTGATGGGTGACCATGAACCCAAGAAATTTTCTTGACGTGATCCCAAAAGCACACTTGGTTGGGTTGAGTCTCATGTTATAACATTGAAAATGGTTAAAGCATATTTCTAAGTTAGAAATATGTTTTTATTCTTCTAAACTTTTTAATAATATGTCATCCACATATACCTCCATTGTGTGGCCTAAGAGGTCTTTAAAAACCTTATTCATAAGGCATTGATAGGTAGCACCAACATTTTTTAACTCGAACGGTATAACTTGGTAACAATATAAAAATTTATATGTTTGAAAAGATGTGGCTTCTTCATCTGTCGAGTCTATTTTTATTTGATTGTAACCTAAGTAAGCATCTAAAAAACTAAGCATTTGATGCCAAGACGTAGCATCAACCAGTTGATCAATTCGGGGGAGGAAAAAATTATCTTTAAGGCAAATTTTGTTGAGATTAGTGTAATCAATATACATTCTCCAAGCTCCATTTGCTTTCTTAACCATGACAATATTTGCCAGCCATGTAGGGTAATATACCTCTCGTATTAATCCCGCTTCTAAGAGCTTATTAACTTCTTGTTCAATAGCATGGAGGTGATCAGGTGCAAAACTCCGCTTCTTTTGGATGATCAGTTTGAATGTTGGATCAATTTTGAAGGAGTGAATGATCACATTGAGGTCAACTTCAGACATATCAGTCAGACTCCAAGCAAAGTTATCTTAATTTTTATGCAAGAAGTCTATGTATTTTACCCCCTGTTTATCTGAGAGCAGAGATCTGACTTGTTCCTAAAGGTTGGTCATCTGACAACAAAATAGGAGCAAGTATTTTATAGGTGAAGCTCTCTAGGATACTTCTTAATCTCAAAAATTGAAATTCTCGATGCTGAAGGTCACTGAAGGGCATTGTTGAGCTTTTCTGAGGTAACATGATTATGCTATTTGTTGATTTTCATAGACCACTCCAACCTTAACATGGGTTAGAAAATTCATCTTAAGATGAGATACCGAAATAACAATACTAAAAATTGATTGGAGGGCCTTCCTAAGATAACATTGTATGATGAATCTCACTTGACCACTATGAATTGCATTAAATGAGTCACTTGTTGAGGAAATTTTTTGAGGATAATAGGAGGGGTGATTTCCTCCTCCACTCGTACAGATGATTATCAAACCCATATAATATTCCTACAGTGGGTTGGAGCTTTTCCCTAACCAAGCCCATGCAAAGAAATGTGGAGTAAAATAAGACATCGATAGAACTCTCGTTATCAATCAAAATTTTTTTAACATTATAACATAGATCACTGATCCCAGCACTGATAACAAGTAGATCTTGATGGGAAACTTGGACTCTAAGTCTGAGTCATTAAAATTGATGGAATGATCAATACGATATTTATTTAACTCTAGCTCTTCGGAGGTGATAATGAGGACTTGATTAGATAGCAATGGTCCTCCTACAATTATTTCAATTTCTCCAACTATCTAGTGACTATTTATTATTTTTGTGATAATTTTCCTGGTTTCCCCCCACTCGGAGTTATGTTTGCTTGAGTTGATTGATTTTACACAAATCGACGTAGATATTCTTGTTAATGAGCCGCTTGATCTCTTCTTTGAGTTGTTTACACACCTCAGTAGTATGTCCATGACTTCGATGGAAGTGACAATATTGCTCCTGATTTCTTGAATTTGATTTTAGTGGATGTGGTCACTTAATGGTCTCTTCATCTCGAATGACCATCAAGATGTTAACACGAGATGTGGTGTATATTCTATTTCTGGTCGTGGTTCACGTCATTGATGTGAAGGCCATGGAGGAAGATCATGATTGCATTGTTGCTTCTTTTGAAGAGATTTTTGATCTATGTTCCCTGGGGCAATCTTACATTTTTCTGTGGATTGTTCAAATTATTTATGATGGGCATTAATAGCCTCATCAGTAGAAATTTGCGCATTCACATGATGAACCAAGTCGACATATGAGCGGACTGTATCTCACATTAGTGACAAGTAGAAAGGCCCAAGATGGAGCCCTCCATGGTAAACTCCTCTTAATAGTTTAGGGTTTACTCCAAGTATTTAGCGAGCCTCTAAGAAGAACCTCTGGAAATACTCTTTAAGTGATTCACTCTCATTTTTACGAATGTCTGAGAGATGAGAGGAATCTTTAAAAATCCTCCAATTTGCAATGAACTATTCTACAAAAATCTTGGCAAGTTCGTCAAAGCTATGGATGGATCCGTTTGGAAGGGAGTAGAACCAAGTGCGAGTCTGACCCTTGAGGGTGACTAGAAAGACCTGACAAAATAGTGTGTCAAGAGCTCGTTGGGTATGCATGATAGTCCTGTAATGGTCGATGTGTTCATATGGGTCAGTCGTCCCATCATAGGAGTCGATGCTCAGAAGCTTGAACCCCACGGGAATAGGATATTGAAGAATAGTTTCAGTCAAAGGTGAAGACTCCTGATAGCTATGATGAGAAGGAAGATGATTTCTTCTGCACGTATAACATAATGGGTGGAATCAACAAGATAAGAATGTGCCAAGCTACCAACAATAATTGGTGAATTAGCGATCGGTTGAGCTGCAAGTGATAGATAAGTAGAACTAGCAGTGTCAAGGAGATGAACATCACAGTTTAGAAGCAGATGAACTTTAGCTTGATGGCGAGAAGGCCCCGTATTAGCATTTTGACCTCCCTTGGCTAACAATCGATCATGGGGGAGATGCATTTATTATGTAAGATTCTTCATTTTGAGACTCTTAGAAGATTAGAGATTCATTGCACCTTCATCGATCATGCCTATCGAGGAAAGTGAGGCAAGCTTGGTTCAAGGATTGGTTTCGGAAGTGACGTGAGTTGGAGTGGGAGGCTCCATTGTTGCGAGTATTACACCTGTTGGCCATAATGTAGGTGTTCATAGAGATTATGATTGTGAGGTTTGGTTTCCACAGACGGCGTCATATCGTTGCGTGCTAGAAAATCAGTGGTAGAATAAAAGTTCATGCCTTAGCTCTGTTGTGAAATCCAGCACATACACACACAGATATTTGGAGAGTGAATAATAAACTCCAGGATTTTTACATAGAAAAACCCCAAGAGGGGAAAAATCCGAGGCTTAGCGTAAAATCTTCTATATATATATCTATTTGAGTATAAAGTTTAAGTTTTTTTCGATAATGGGATTACAAAATGTATATGAGAAGCTTGAGCGAGAATCAAATCGTAACAATACTACGCGTGGTTAGTTAAGAGTTGTTGGAGGCAGTTGGTGATGGTAAATAGTGGCGAGGACCGGCGGTGGTCGGCGATGGTTGGCGACCGTCGAGTGGTGGCACGAATATGCTTGGAGGATCTTCAAGCCTTAGAGCTCTCCCTTCTCTTTAGCCTGGGGTCCCCTCATCTGAAGAATGAGGGGATATTTATAGATTAGAGGGATGACATTTTTGTAAATACCTGCAAAATCCAAATCACTCGATCGGACAGCTCAAAATGATTCTCTTAATCATCCGATATATTTTAAGTATTTGTATGCTCAAATGCAATCAGAATCAAGAGATCTTGGGCATGTTAGATTCGGCTCGTCAAGACACTCGATTTGATCATAAACACTTCATATTTAAGAACTATTTAGGGATTCAACTGATATCCTAAAGTTTTCAATGATATTTTAAATGCTTAATTTGGACTAGTTTCGATTTGGGATCAGATTGCTTTCGATATTATGATTCGTGCTTCGACTAATGGAATTTCCAGTGCCATATCATTAATGAAAGTATTTTAAGAAAACTATAATGTTAGAAGGCACTTTATTATAGCACATTAAATTTATATCTAATTACGACTAAAATATTTGTTCAATATAGAACAATTCTTTCAAATAATTAATCAAAACTTCCCAAAAGATATACTAATTTTAAATGAAAATGTACAACATTTATAACATAAGTGACGAATAGGAATTACAACAAAATATGATAACATAGATCTAAACAAAGTTTATTGACATAAGAAAAAAATAAAAGATTACAAAGCACATTCAACGCCCATCACTAAAAGTGAAAAATTCACCAAATCCTACAAGCTCAAAGGTATGCTTCTTATTGTTATCATTAATTATAGACAAATATATTATTTCACTATTTCACCAACCCTTCACTAAGTGGCTTAAAGCAAAAGAACAAGTAATAGTAGATAAAATAAATTTTTTTTTGCTTACCCTTAGAACTAAAGAAGCTAGCTTCGAGATGGACACAAAATTTTAGAGGAGATGCCTAAATCTTATAAACTACGATCAAATAATAGTGAGAATATGACTCCATAAATTTTTTTTTTAAAAAAAAAATTTATAGTTTATAAGATTTAGGCGAAATGATTCCACAAATTCAACAAAGAGACGTAATGATTTAAGAGGATGAATATAATTTCTGATGAATATGTTAGGAGCAAGACTCTGCATGTTGGCCTTTCTAATATTTTCAAAGCAAATGCATTAAACATATCAACCTATTTGCTCAATTGAGAAATATTAGTTTCACTAAGTTTTAAGCTTCTTGATTTAAGAATCCCTAAAGTTTGTTAGTGGCATTTGAAGGTTTTTATTTGATAAAATAACTAGAGTTAGGCCGCTAGAACAAAAATTCATATTAATAATATTATCTTTAATAAATATGTATTATGTACTATTAAAGCATATCTATATTATATATATATATAAAAAAAAAGAAATCAACAATCTGTATTATCCTATTTATAACAATAAAAGCTTATCATGCAATTATTTCATTCATCATGCTTACAAATAAGGGCAAATCTTAAGACAACTAAGAGGGACACCAACCCTCTCTAACATTTTTACATATCATTTCGCCACATAATATACTAATAATAATAATAATAATAATAATAATAATAATAATAATAATAATAATAATAATAATAATGATGATGATGATGATGATGATGATGATGATGATGTTATATTTCATTAAAAAAAATTTTTTTTGAGAAAAATGAGGGCTTTAGCCCAATTAAAGCAAAAACAAAGCGAACAAAGGAACAAAAAAGAGCACAAAAAATACACTAAGGATCACCCGAGGATCCCAAAAACAAAGGGACTCAGAGAAGGACTAGTCTACACAACGTCCTTCTGACGATCCGTCTGGTTTCCCATCTAACAACCATCCCTTCCTAATAAAAACTAGTATAATATGGAAGAATAGAGAACTTCAATCAAAATTATGAAAATGGATAAGAATGTATGCCAAGATTACAACAATACAATTGCCAAATTGATACATAGCCATCCAGGAAAGATCGCAAGGTTGAAGGTAATACCAGTCCACCCAACCAGACCTTCGAATTTATCATCATCCCACAAAAACAAAACAATCATATTAAATCCTTTCATCCCCCTATCTACATTAAAACAAAATGAATGGTGTAACCTTCACATCATCCCACACAGTGACTAAACTACTTCATAACCCCCATAATTCCTCCATCCTTCCAGGATCATAAAAATAGAAGTAGGCCAAGTGGATTTTAATTTCCAACTTCTCAATTTAAATGCAACTCTAGTTTTAATCTTCATGCAAAGAGATGTAAAGGATGCGTCTTGCTTTTGAAATAGACTCTTATTCCTTTCGCCCAAATGGTAAAGACCATAATCTCAACAATCAAGAGATACAACCTTCTCGTGGTCTGATGCTCAAGGTTGGATGAAGCAGCCATAACTTGCTAAAGGTTGGGTTGAAAAAGAAAAACACTCCCATTTGGAAGCAAATTTCTAAGAAGCTTCAAGGAGAAGGGACAACTGAAAAATAAGTGCGAATGAGACTCCCTTTCTCTATTACAAAAACAACATTCAAGAATATGACCAATGCCCCTATTATGAAGCACATCAGAACATTTTAGACCTTCAATATAGGCAATCCAACAAAAGATGGCATAATTAATAGCATTCCCTTTGAACCAAATGTTTTTTATCCATTCCATTTTCGGTAAATGATTAAACATAGAGTCTATAATCCTTTGATTGGAGATATTCTTCTCTCCCATCCAAAAGAAGGAATCTGGACCAGCTGATATAGAAACAAGGCTGATAGATTTAAAGCATGATGGACTTATATTTTGTAGCTCCGCAGGAAGAAGCAAGTTTTGATCCCTAATTAAGGAGCAAAGAGGGGAATTACGAGGGAGAATAAACCAAGAAAGACTATCAGGCCCATAAAGCTCCATAATGGATTTCCCATGACACCATGGGTCATAAAAAAGAGAGCAGCATGTGCAGTCTCCGACCAAAATTGAAATCGAACCTCTAAATCGAGTAGCATTGAGCTATAGTTCCCTCCATAGAAAAGATGCACGAAGAGATTTATTACAAAGTGAATCATACTTATTCCCACACCACTTAGCTAGCAAGGTATCCCAATTTAGCACCATCCATAAGACTTTCATTTTTCAAAGGGTGTTGATTGTGTTTACAGATTGAATACCAATCCCACCCTTCCCTCTAGGCAACGTAGTCTTGGACCAAGATATTAGGTGCAACTTCCTTACAGAATCGCCATGATAAAAGAATTTTGCCATAATGGAGGAAATCTTTCTAAGGATACATTTAGGAAACGCTAATCCTCTCAACCAATAAGCAAGGTAGCCATTTATCGAAGACCTTATAAGTTGAAAGCACCCTCCATAAGAAAGTCACTTAGATTTTCACCCGGCGAGCCACGATGAAAGCTTGTCAATTAAGGGAGCAAAGTGATTTGTTTTTAGGACGCGATAACAACAAGGGGGAGGCCTAGATAATCAAACAGGAAATCTCCCCTTTGGATGCCCAAAATTCTGCTACAAAAATATGCTTCTAAAGATAGCTTAGAGAAACATATATGAGATTTATAGTGATTGATTTCTAGCCCAAAGAAGAAGGAGAATCTTGAAGTGATAAAGCAGTTTGAGGACCAACTTCTCCTAAAACCAGTATATCATCAGTAAAAATGAGATGAGAAATGAAGCAAGTACCTGAGGAGAGCGGTTTAAACTTAGAATTCAAGACACTTTCATCCATGATACAGGAGAACACATCTATTATGATGGTATATAAGAAAGGGGATAGCGGGCACCCTTGTCTTAACCCATTAGAGGAAGGAAAATAGCCTTTAATTTGTCAATTGAAGACAATAGAAAAAGTGATATCGATATATAAGCCTCCACCCATTTAACAAAAATATTTGGAAACCATTTCTGATTGAGTCTATTGAGAAGAGCTTTACGATTGACACAATTAAATGCCTTTTTGAGATCAAGTTTTAA
Source organism: Cymbidium sinense (assembly GCA_021442155.1). Lineage (NCBI taxonomy): Eukaryota > Viridiplantae > Streptophyta > Magnoliopsida > Asparagales > Orchidaceae > Cymbidium > Cymbidium sinense. The sequence goes on along the minus strand of CM038221.1, from coordinate 177,498,336 downwards.
GCATAAAGCATTCAGATTTCCCTTGTTTTTAAAATCAGCACAAATCTCTTGAGCCAAAGCAATATTATCTGTAATATCCCTATGTTTTATAAATGCCGACTGAGCATGATGAATAATACTTGGGAGAACATGCTTTAGCCTGTTAGTTAGAACTTTAGCCATTACTTTATAAAAAGTATTGCATAAAGAAATTGGACTAAAATCAGATAAAGAATTGGCATGCTTGAGCTTAGGAATTAAAGTTATAATACTATGTTTAAAGAAGTCCGGCAGTTGTTGCGTTTTGAAGAAGTGATGTGCCGCAAGCAAAAATTGCTTCCAATAATATTCCAACCTTAGATAAAGAATTTCGATGTAAATCCATCGGCACCCGGGGATTTGTCGCCATTTATTCCATGGAGGGCAGCAATTATCTCTTGATCAGAAATATGTTTTCCAATGTCCTCATAATGAGCTGGCAAAATGATTTTACCCACTGGGATATCCATGGAGCTATCCAGGGAGGAGTGTGACTTATTGAATAAAGAAGAGTAGTAATTGTTGGTTTCATCTAAAATCATATTAGGATTTGTTAAGGTTCCCTTTTCTATGCACAGTTTCTTAATGAGATTGGCATTCCTCTTTTCCTTGATAGAGTAGTAAAGATACTTGAGATCCTCATCCGCATGAGTAAGCCAAAAGTTCTTGGCCCGTTGTTGAATCCAAAGACTCCCTTTTTTGCAGTTTCTGTATATCTGACATTTATATCCTGAATATTTTGTAAAAAGATGGTATTTAAAGGATCTCCTTCAAGCAACTTTAAGCAATCATTCTGAGCCCTCTTAAGATCTTTCAGTTGAACATCAAGAGGCGAGAATTCCCAGAAAAAAACTCTTGAGAGACTCTTTAACCTTTTTAAGTTTCTTATGCAGCACAAAAGAGGGATCTCCACTAGCGAAAGGACACCATGCTCTCTTAATTACATCAAGAAAATGGGGATGAATTGAATTATGAAACATAAACCTATGAGATTTCTGTTCATAATCTTGCAATGAGATCGAGGAGAGTGATCCGATGAGAGAGGGGAGTTACCTTATAGAAAGAAGCAGGAAAATGCTCCAGCCATGTGACATTACAAAGTGCTCTATCTATCTTAGTTTTTATCGGCAGTTCCAATCTTCGATTAGACCAGGTGAAAAATAGGCCAGTATTAGGAAGGTCATGTAACTCTACTTGATTCACACAATCTTTGAAGTCTGCTAAACAGTTAGGAGGTATGAGGTTGCCACCTTCTTTTTCATGAGAATAAAGAACACAATTGAAGTCTCCCAAATGCAACTAAGGCATATCCATAGAAGTAGAAAGAAGTCAAATAGAATCCCACAAGGACCTTCTATCCCTAGCATCATTATGAGCATATATCGAGGTGACCTGGAACCCCGTAAAGAAAGGAGAGAATACAATTCTATGAATGAGTTGAGAAGTAGTAAGAAGGAGAGTAAAAGAGATGAAATTGGAGTTCCATTTCAGTCAATTACATCCACGAGAGTCACACAGTCAAAATTATTCTAACGAAAATAAGTTTATTGTGTAATGGTACATCAGATAAAAAATCTCTATTTAATTTGAATTACAAAAGAAAATACATCCAGATTAAAATTCTTTATCATTCTTATCGCGAGTCCATCCTAATTTTTTTTTTTACTTGTCCCATAGGTGATAGACCACAAGCAAATCTCTGTCAAAAAAAATTTTATTTTTCACATCAAATCAATGTGACAAGTGAGAACTGTATTTTTTTTTTTTTTGCAATGGGTATCCACCCAATCATATAGGTGGGGATATCATGATAATCATGGATCGTGTATATTATCACTGTTGGTGATTTCCATATGCAGCGCCCGTCCGGAAGGATTGAACTTCGGGAGGTTCCCCGGACGCCCACCAACCGAGCTAAGAGACGGTGGGTACAAGTGAGAACTGTAGGAAAGTCTTCGGGAATTGCGAGAGTTTGGCCTCGTGAAATGGCGCGGTCTTTGTAATTTATTATCCTACAGTCAAATTATAACTCTTGACGTTAGTTCGCTCTCTCAACTCTGAATACAATTGCCTATAAATCTCCTCAGCGTTTCCCTTAGCTGTTGCAAATCAAATTGCACTAAAAGAAGAAGAAGCTGCCGATCGAATTAACTTGTGTGGCTAATGGAAGAAGGGGACAAAAGAGAAACTCCTTTCCACCCGCCACCGCCGGCAAAATAAGCCACGCCACCGCTCCGCCCGCCATGTCGCCAGATGAGGAGAAGATGGAGAAGTTCTACAAGCTGATAAGTAATCTCAGAGCACTGAGCGGTATATGGAAGAGCGAAGTTCCAAGGAAGAACATGAAAAGTGAGAGCTTGCTCTGGAAGCCAACCTTCGAATGGGAGGACTTTGCCGGAGTGAGCGATGGCTTGTGCTCGACGACAAGGCGTGATGAAGTTCACCGGAAGAAAAGCCGGAAGGAAATGGAAGGAGGAGAAACCGAAAGTATTTTTGATCTTAAACTTGGTTTGTGATTCTACTGTGTTGATATGATGGCAGAAGGATTCTTTGCTGCAGGAAAATTAATTTGTTAGATTAATCTCTTAAGGGATTATTGACACGGAATCCATCTCTATTCAATCTTTCCCTTTGCTAAGAGCTATGTTTTAATATGATGCATACAAGCTTTGTGTGTAAGCTTGCGTTGCGTTCTGTTTGAATTTTGGGGAGCTCCTGCCTCTAGATGAGAATTATGATTTATAAATCAACATTTTTTATTTGTATTTTTATAGTTTTCACATAAATAAAAAAATTATAGCAAAATTATAATTTATATCTTAAACTTTATTAAATTTTAATGATTTGATAGAGACATAATAAATATAATTTTTTATGAGATATTTGAGTGAATTTAATCATAAATTTATATATATAATATTTGAAAATAATTTTTTAAACATTTGATAGAATTTAATTGTAAATTTATATACACAACACATGAGTTTTAAATTTAACATTTTTTAATTGAAAATGAGAGTAATTAAGAATCTATTTGAGATAGCTATAACTTTTTTTAAAAATTAGTTATAAAATTATTATGGAGAAAATAATTTTTTTAAAAAAATTATGTTACAAATATTTTTTTTTAAAAAAATTCAAAAAAAGATTTCTAATAGTCATTATATTCTAACAGGTCTGATTTTTAAAATAATTTTTTATCACAAAATTTTTTAAAAATCAGCTAAAAAATTAATAATCAAATAAAGTTATTTTGATTTATGACTACTTTCTAAAAAGTCAGAATAGTCTGAAAGCTGTCTCATACACACTTTAAGTTAAAATATTTTAAAAAAAGATTAGTAGTTCAAATAATAATAATATTATTAATTTTATGAATAATTTTTTTTAGTAGTGTTGTCTAAAATTGGTAGAGTAAAGTATTCTTACGTTGTGAAATCCTCGCCGCGGTATTTAAAGTGATAAAACTGAATTTTTCGTGAAAACAGGAAGAGGAAAATCAGGCTAGCCAGAAAAGCTTCCACTATGTATCATTTTGAGTCTGAGAGATCACAAGATTCTGAATTATATATGAGAAAAGCAATGATTCTTAGAATACGATATTGAGCCGATATCGATGTTGATGAACTAGTGTGGTGATGATAATAAGCAACAATGGTCGAAATGCGTGATTGCGTGATGGGCGTGGTTCATGACGTCGAATGGTAAGATGTCTTGGGGATCTTTGAGCTCTCTCCTCTCTCTTGCTTCCTCTCTTCTCCTCTTGGGCCCTCTCTTCACTTGGCCTCCAAAGTGTCCTCCTATGGAGAATGAGGCTATTTATAGGTGGAGGTGGCGGTCTTGTAAATCTGGAAAACCCAAATCACTCCTCCATGGCTGGGCGATTCCTTTTGATCATTTGATGTATTTTGAACATTTGGATGCTCAAAGAGGAGTGGATTGAGATCTTAGGCTTGTTGATTATTTCAAAATCGATATTCTACTCTATTTGATGATCATTAGGTTTAATTCATGTTCCAAAGTTTTTTCGATGTTTGGGTGATCTTGATTGATTTCGACTTGGGATCGCCTTTGAGATTCATCTTGGAATTTGAATGTCATATCGTTTTATTTTTGGATGGCATCATCTTGATCATTCAAAAATATATTCAAATACAAAAACAAATTCTTTAATGAAACTTCGTCCATGAATCATACATTTTGGGAGAATAAATCTTCATAAAAGTACAATATTATGATTATGGTAGATGTAAGGTCATTAGGCGTGATATTTTGAGGTTATGGACCGTTGACTACAGTTTTTTTACGTTTGGATCCATGAAATATTTATGTATCCAAGGAATAAGAAAGTTTATATACCCATACGGTCGGAGCCGGGTCATTGTTACATGCATGCAATATGGGTAAGCAATCTTGCTGAAATCAGCAAGCGATCCATGAGAAATTCCGCGGAGTTCATGGCCATGGGCGTCGTGGCCGGTTTGGCAGATGCGGATGACTGAAGACACGTCATGGCGATTATGTGCTATCGCCCATCCGAACGAGGGCAATGGAGGTCGGCATGGGCCAGCAAAGCGGATGAAGCGGGGTCGTCGCGGCATCTACTTGTAGCCCGAGAGTCTTTCTTTTTTGGGTTTTGATGGTTTTAGGGATTTTTACCCTTTTATCCCTATGGGGTCTATAAAACCCCCACAAGGTAGAGAAAGGCACACTTTTCTCATCTCCTCTTCTTAAGTTAGGGTTTCTGACAGTACATACGTCGTGGTTCCGGGTTTTGACCTCGTCTTCTGACCTCGTCGGACCGTCAGGTTAGGAAGCGATCAAGGCCAAGGACATACGTCATTCCGTTTAAATCGTCCGGTTCTTGGCCTCGTCGGGCCGTCAGGTTAGAGTGAGGCCCATAATATACGTCGTGGTTCGTTCGTCAGGTTCGGCCTCGTCGGATGGTTTGTTAGGAGCGATCGCCCGATCATACATTGATTGGTTCACTCCGTTCCTCAGGACCGTCTGGGTTAAAGAGGATCAAAGGCTGTTCATCAAGAGCTCCGATTTTAAAGAGGTGTTAACCATCGACCAGCCGGGTTTGAGGCGATCAGGAGAGGTTAGATGCTCGGATAGAAATTGACATGATGGTGACCTGAGGGTGGTCGGGAGGATAACCATGGCGCTAATGATGGCCAGCGATGATAGTGATGGTGCCGCTATATTTAGCGAGAGCGCGTACGATTTTGACCTATCGAGGTTGTTTGTCGAGTGTGACTCGATGGCGTATGGAAGAGGTTGAATTAATCAAGATTTTGACTATCCAGGTTGTTTTCGAGTGTGACTTTTGTGATAGAGAGATTTTGCTATCAGGTGCAGTGACTTCGATGGCGTGCTTATGGAAGAGGTCAAATTGAATCCAAGGATTTTTGACCTATCAGGTTGTTTGTCAGTGTGACTCGATGGCGTTAACTATATGGAAGAGGTTGAATTAATCGCCGGGATTTTGACCCATCAGGTTGTTTTCAAGGTGTTTTCCGATGGCGTTAACACATGTGGAATTGAATTGATTTTTTCAGGTTGTTTGTCCTTACTCGATGATGTTAACGTATGAAAGAGGTTGAATTGAATGAGATTTTCACCCATCCGAGGTTGTTTATCGAGTGTTACTCGATAATTAATGTGGAAGAGGTTGAATTGAATCAATGGATTTTGAGCTATCGGTTTGTGAGTGACTGGCGTTAACTATATGGAAGATGTTTAATTGAATTCAGATTTTGACCCAGGTTGTTTGTCAGTGTTTGCAGATGGCGTTAACACGTGTGGAAGAGGTTGAATTGAATTGAGATTTTAATCCAGGTTGTTTGTCCAAGTGTTACGATGATCTTGTATGGAAAGGTTGAATCTACGAGATTTTGACCCATCAGGTTATTTATCGAGTGTGACTTCGATGGCGCGTTTTATGGAAGAGGTTGAATTAATCGAGATTTTAACCCATCAGGTTGTTTGTCGATGTGCTTAATGTGGAGGTTGAATTGAATCCGAGGATTTCGACCCATCCGATTGTTTGTCCAGTGTTAATAATATTTGTATGGAAGAGGTTGAATTAATCTCGGGATTTTGACCCATCCGGGTTGTTTATCGTGTTACCGATGGCGTTAAGTGAATTAGATGGATTTTGACCCATCCAGGTTGTTTGTGAGTGTTACGATAACTTAACTTGTATGGAAAAGGTTGAATCCGAGATTTTATTATCCAGGTTGTTGTCGAGTATTGCAGATGGCGTTAATATGGAAGAGGTTGAATTGAATGCGCGAGAATTTTGACTATCCGGGTTGTTTTAGTATTGTTCGATGGCAGTGGAAGAGGTTGAATTGAATCCGAGATTTTGACCCATCCAAGGTTTTTGTCAGTGTTACGATGGCGTTAAGCTATGGAAGAGGTTGAATTGAGGATTTTGACCTATCCAGGGTTGTTTGTCGAGTGCGATGGCGTTAACATATGAAGAGGATTTTGTCGAGTTTTACGATGGCGTTAACGTGGAAGAGGTTGAATTGAATCCGTTGAGGATTTTGACCCATCCGAGTTGTTTGAGTGTTACGATGGCGTTAACACTGTGGAAGAGGTTGTGGAAGTCCACCAAGGACCTTTGACCTATCTAGGTTGTTTGTCGAGTCTTTCGATGGCGTTTACATGGAAGAGGTGGAAGTCCCTGGACCAATCTAGGTTGTTTGTCAGTCTTTGCTCGATGGTTTGTATGGAAGAGGTGGTAGGAAGTCCGCCAAATACCTTTTGACCTATCCTAGGTTGTTTGTGGTCACTCGATAACATGGAAGGGTAGTCCACCAAGGACGCTAACCCTGTATGTGTAAGAGGTTGAATTGAATCCATTGAGAATTTTTGACCTATCCGAGATTGTTTGTCAGAGTGTTACCCGATGACGTTAACCTATATGGAAGAGGTCGAACTGAATCCGCTGAGGATTTTTGACCTATCCGAGGTTGTTTGCCAGGGTGTTACCCGATGACGTTAACGTGTATGGAAGAGGTCGTGGGAAGTCCACCAAGGACCTTTTGACCTATCCTAGGTTGTTTGTCAGAGTCTTTGCTCGATGACGTTAACCTGTGTGGAAGAGGTCGTAGGAAATCCACCAAGGACCTTTTGACCGATCCTAGGTTGTTTGTCAGAGTCTTTGCTCGATGACGTTAACCTGTATGGAAGAGGTCGTAGGAAGTCCACCAAGGACCTTTTGACCCATCCTAGGTTGTTTGTCGAGTCTCGCCGATGACGCTTAACTGTATGGAAGAGATTGTAGAAGTCCACCAAGGACTTTTGACCCATCCTAGGTTGTTTGTCGAGTCTTTGCTCGATGACGTTAACTGTATGGAGGTCGAGGAAGTCCACCAAGGACCTTTTGACCCATCCTAGGTTGTTTGTCGAGTCTTTAATGACGTTAACCCAGAAGGTCGATTAAAACATCTATTTGTGGTTGTAGCCAAAGTTGCTCCTTAACCTTGGCCTTATTTTTTCCATGAGTATGATTGGAAAATCATAATTTGCAAAGCTATATCTCTCAATGTTGAAATATCCCCAACTTTTACTTGTTTCTTGGGATGGTAATTAGATGCTTAACATGGGTGATCTTCGAGATTAAGAGTTGCCCCGGTGAATTTGAAGGAACTAAGTTTGATGAATCTTCATTCTTCGCCATACTCATTAAAAGCTTGAAATGCTCCACCTCGATGGTGGTTTTGATCTTGTTGGAAAACTTCGCCATACAAAGATGAATCAACTTCCACATACGGCCAAATGGTTGCGGCTAGAAAACCGCCAAGTAGAGGAAAGGTATTCGCCTTTAGCTTCATTGTGAAATCCAAACACGTGTATTTAAAGAGTGAACAATAAAACTGAATTTTTACGTGGAAAACCCTCGGAAAATCCAGCCTAGCCCAAAGAAAAAGCTTCCACTATGGATCTGTTTCAGAGTACAAGATCTTCCCGATACCGGGATTACAGAATTGTATATGAGAAATGGACGATGATGTTGACGACAAAGTTGACGACGATGTTGACGACAAAGTTGACATGTATGACGATGTACGATGACCGACGATAGTGGTGATGATGACGGCAACAAACAATGACGACGGCGGCGGGATGGTGATGGCGCGTGATGGTTTGACGCATCGTAATGGTGGCACATTTTGGAGGATCTTTAGAGCTCTCTCCTCTTCTTGCCTCCCTTCTCCTCTTGCTCCTCTCCTTCTTCACTTGGCCAGTGTCCCCTCATATGGAGAATGGCTATTTATAGGTGGAGTAGCCTTGTAAATACATGGAAAACCCAAATCACTCCTCCCCATCTGGACGGCCTGGGCGATTCCTTTTGATCATTTGATGTATTTGAACATTTTGATGCTCAAATGAGGTCGGAATTGTAGATCTTAGATTCCGAGACGCCGAATTTGACTATAAATCTATATTTGATGATCATTGAGGTTTAATTCATATTCCAAAGTCGACGATGTTTGCGTCATCTTGATTGATTTCGACTTGGATCGCCTTGCCAAGATTCACGCTCACTGGGGAATTTGAATGTCATATCAAGTAGCTTAAGGGCTTAAACATGAGTCTAAAAATTAAGTAGAAGCATTGTAATAAATAAGATTTGAATATCATGTATTTATCTATTTAGGAATAATGAACGATTTGATCATAATTATGATTCAACTCATGATATTAGAAAAATAATAATCTGCGTTGACTATTGACCCACACTCCTCTAACTATATTTATTTATTTATTTTTAAAGTAAAACTATTTTTAATTTCTTATAATTTTAATAGATATTTATACAATAGAAATTTTATATTATTTTTAATACATTCACCCAAATAATAGAATTCAAAATAAAAATACATTTACGCGATTGAAAATATGCTTTAGAAATAACTTTTTTTTTATTAGAATAGTTATATATTTTGAATTTTTTATCAATTAAAAATATGCTATATGATCAATTATGTATAATAATCAACTAATGGCCGACACAACAGCAGACCTCATAGACTTATTGATTAAACTAAGACTTTGTATGGAGGGATTTTTCAAAATTATTTTAGACATCTTCTCTGATTGCATGTGCGACAGCCATTTTCTGGCCAGGAACAAGCCTTCGAATAGTTGAATTATATTATTAATTTAAAAATTCATAAACAACATATCATTAATTTATGTGGACCCATAATTTTAATATTTTGAAATTTAATATAAAAACAAGATTATCTTTTATAGCATTATAATTGGATAAATTATTATTAATATGAATTGAGTAGGACTGCAAATGAACGAGCGGAAGAAAAAGATGTGCACTTTTGAGTTCTAGCTTGTTTATCATTATTGAGCTTGAGCTCAATTTGAGTTTGTTCATAAATTCGATTCAAATTAGATTATCGAGCCTATTAATGAATAAATGAGCTGCTCATTTATTGCTCATTTATTGAAATAAATGAGTTTTAATCATGCCTTAATCGTGCTTGTTCACAAATTTTAGATAATATTATTTATGAATATAAATAAATCAATGGACAAATTGTTTGAATTTATTCATTTAACAAATGAGTATTTATAAAAATATTAAACCTCGTTTGATTAGTGAATCAAACAATCATGAACGACTCTAATAGAGCTTAGTCTCGATTAACTTGTCAACTTAGCCTCGATTAACTTGTCAATCATTTGCATACATACGATTAAATTATTGTAAATTTATTATCAGCGTAGTTTATATCGCTCTTACAATCAATTCATATGTTCATTTCCAAAGCCCAACTTTGGATCGCGCAATCAAAATAACTCGATATCCAAAACCAATCGAATAGTCGATAATATTATCGTTATCGCAATTAGAAATTGAATATATATATATATGCACATGAAACCGATCAAGGAAATCTACCGCGGCCGATACATAATGATCGGAATCATACCGACGCATTCGTGAGTTCATGAAATGTCGACGCGAAATTAGCGAAAAGTTTGAACCAAAATTAACTGATTCTACATTGCCAAATGACCTCCGATCGAAACGGCGTTGAATCCGAAACATTGAATTTACCTAGAAACGATACCAATATTTTGTAGGTTTAATTTCGGCAAAATTCCACACAAATCTCAATGCTATCAGGTCATACGAGGATAAAGAAACTTCTAGTATTTATTTTTAACATGAAAACAATATTTATAAATAATTTTATTTCAATTAATTTTAAATTGAATTGAGCTGTAAAAGCCTTAGCCCAATATTTTGAATATCCTCAACTTAATTTGGAAGGATAATTAAGCTATGATTAAGGCTCTTAAATCTCATTATTTCCTACCTGTAAGTCGAACATGAACGAGAGGCTCTATTGGTTTACTCATTTACATTTGTTTGTGTTCGTGTTCGAGTTAAGCTCGTTATGAGAATATTCATGTTCGCTCATATCGCTCGTTTGAGCTAGAATATGTTTGTGTTTTCGAATAAGGCTCGCTTATTTGTTTGTTCAATCGATTTATGAAGAAGCTCAAAATAAGCTCGAATTTATCAAATTAAGTACTAAAACTAACCTTTTTTATTTTGAATTTTTATAACACAATTTCAGATACAAATAAGAAAAAAATACAAAATAATATATAAATTTTATTACATTAAATAATTCTTCAAATTTATAATATATATTCCACATAATTTTTTTTAATGAAAGACATACAATGATACAAAAGTATAAAACAATGTTTTATTAAACTAGAGAAAGTGATATAAAGTCCTTATGAGGGGATAAGGCTCAAAGATCTAATGCTCTAGGAGCTACAAGAAGATTAAAGAGTTTAATCCCCATCTAAGTACAAAAAAGCAGAACAACAACAACAAGCCTTAATCCCACAAGGTGGGGTCGGCTACATGAATCCTTTGTCTCCATTGTGTCCTATTATGTGTCAAATTCTCATCTAATTCAAGTATACTAAGATCATTATTTATACATCTTAACCAAGTCTTTTTAGGTCTACCTCTACCTTTCTTAACATATAAGAAATCTAATGCATCTACTCTATGTCATTAAATACGCTTTATGTGGCCAAACCATCTAACGACTCTAATCTTATCTACCAAGGAGCTACTCCAACTTTTTAACATACTCATTTTGCATTCTATCTCTAAGAGTAAAGCCACTCATCCACCTAAGCATCCTCATCTCTGTAACACTTAACTTAGTCTTATGCTTCTCTTTTATTTGCCAACATTCTGCACCATACAAACTGAAAAAGACAGCAGCCGACGAAGAGAACTTGAAAAAAATCAGCATTTAGCAGAATTCAGAGTCCAACACCTTGAAAGGAGTAGAGAAAATGATCTGTAAAGAATACTTGAGAAGATAGTTAATGAAGAGAAAAAAATATATGACTAAGGTCTACAAAAAAGGCATAGATGGCTCAGGCTCAGAGTAAAAAAAATACTCATTCTAATTATCAATATAAGAGCCAACAAATTAGTGAGCATCCAACTTCCAAGAAGAGTTACAATTACAAAAGATGCTACCAGCCAAAGAAAATAATTTTATGATCGTCATAGCCATCATAGACAATTAGCCACCATAAGCAACAAAAATAACAATATTGCAGAGGTAAGGAGGCTGCGAAAAAGGCACCATGGGTAGGGCTGTCAAAATAGTAAACAAAGCCCAACGCTTTCACAAAACCAATAATCAAAATGAGACCAGCCTGCTAGAAGCAGAGGCAAGGCAAAAGAGACCTCAGAAGTGAGTGACGACAACCGCGACAAGTAAGTAGGTAACATGTTACAAGTAATCGAGACCTCGGCTAAAAGTGTACATTCATGTGATTATAGGCTTACATGCACATTCTGAGTATGACAAGTTCTGAGATAAACTGAGAAGTATAGAACATCCAATGAGCCAATAAATCCTATGATTCCCATAAAATGATAGAAACAACAAAAGCAAGTAAGCAACCTTCAAAGTTTAAAATTCAAAGTTCAAAGTAACTTAGGCTTTGTAGTCAAAGAAACAACAGCCAAGTAGGCAAGTAGCCAACAATTCCAGAAAAAATAATAACAATATAAGTATACAACAACATCATTCACCAAAATGTAGAACAACCCACTCAAAGCAAAGATGATGCAAAAAAGGCACTTAATAGTTCTAATTAACCAATCTAGAAAAATAGTTCTAATCAAAGCAAAGAGGCTACAAAAAAGGAGCCATTTTAGGTCCACCGAAAAGTGAGAACAGGTTGAACAGCCAACCAAGTTACCAAAGTACCAAGCCTGAAAGAATCAACAAAACTAACCATCAATGGCTGGATAGAAATGAAACCAAAAATAATAATAAGCCAAAATCTTCTGATGATATATCATAACAATAATACAATAGCACCATTCACCAAAATATAGAACAATCCACTAGAAGCAAAGAGGATGCAATAGAATGCACTTAATAGTTCTAATTAACCAATCCAAAAAAAATAGTTCTAATCAAAACAAAGAGGCTGTAACAAAAGGAACCATTTTAGGTCCATCGAGAAGTGAGAATAAGCTGAACATCCAACTAAGTTTCTAAACTACCAAACCTGAAAGAATTAACAAAACCAACCATCAATGGCTGGATAGAAATGAAACCAAACACAATAATAAGCCAAAATCCTTCTGATGCCATAACATAGCAATAATACAACATCACCATTCACCAAAATGTAGAACAACCCAATATAAGCAAAGAGGATACAAAAGAAGGCACTTAATAGTTCTAATTAACCAATCTAAAAAAAATAGTTCTAATCAAAGCAAAGAGGCTGCAAAAAAGGAACCATTTTAGGTCCACCGAGAAGTGAGAACAGGCTGAATAGCCAACCAAGTTACCAAGTTACCAAAGTACCAAACCTGAAAAAATCAACAAAACTAACCATCAATGGCTGGATAGAAATGAAACCAAACACAATAATAAGCCAAAATACTTTTGATGCCATAACATAGCAATAATACAACAACACCATTCACCAAAATGTAGAACAACCCACCAGAAGCAAAGAAGATACAAAAGAAGGTAGTTAATAGTTCTAATTAACCAATCCAGAAAAAATAGTTCTAATCAAAGCAAAGATGCTGCAAAAAAAACTATTTTAGGTCCACCGAGAAGTGAGAACAGGCTGAACAGTCAACCAAAGTACCAAACCTGAAACTCTGAAAGAATCAACAAAACCAACCATCAATGACTGGATAGAAATAAAACGAAATAAAATAATAAGCCAAAATCCTCTGATGCCATAGCATAACAAATACTCAATCACATCTAATAGCCAACAGGCTATCTATTATAAGAAGTTATATATTTAAAATAGCAAAACAACAGTTGAATGAAAATAACAAAATAATAAAACAACATAGAAATAGAATTGGGCAGTGGGCAATGGTCCAGTGGACACTGGACAATAGTTGAATGAAAATATAGGAGTTTTGAAACTAGAGGGACTTAGATTTATTTATAACACATATGTGATATGACAATGACATAACCTCATACACTTTATATGGTTGCACGTTTAACTTTAACATGTCATTCCAAATATAGAGAGACATAGGTTGAAACATAAAAGTATTCAATGCTCATTAATCATCATCTTAAAATCCTGCATAAGGTTGACAAATTGCATGCATCCAAACCATAGAGGATCAATAAAAAAAATATTTGCTCAAATTTGCATATTTTACCAGCATTTCAATCCTCTATAGTAACTAATAATGACAAACCAAAATGAAGGAAACAAGCAACGAAGCAACATTTATCTATTTGAGCATTTTAAATCATCATAGCCTCACTCCTATAATTCTTATGCAAAAAAAAAAAGTTAGAATAGAATAATATTACATAGTAATTCATATATTTAAATCAACCCAAAGTAAACAAACAATCCATTATCAGCATAAGTGTATAATTAAACCTATAAAACAAAAATATGTAAATTATTTGCAATTAAATGTATATGATATTCTCAAATGATTAGTAGCACAATAGCACAAAAAATATATTATTGGCTTCTTGCTCATGAATCACCCAAAAGGAACACTCAAATTTTCCTCCTTCAACATTTCTTACTGTGAAAAAAATTAAAAAAATATTAAAATGCAAAATAGATACAATGGAATAACAATATTAAATTGCATGGTACTATATTGAATCAATGAAGCACTTACCAATGGTGTTTTATTTATTTGGGATGATTTGATCCAATTAGATGCACAAACTAATGCATTAACTATCTTGGAAAATAAGCAACTTCTATAATCATCTAGCACCCTTCCTCCAGCACTAAATGCGGATTCAAAAGAAATAGTCATTATTGGAATTGATAAAATATCATAAGCCATTCTAGACGAACATGGTTATTTCAATGTGTTCATCTTCCACCATTCTAAAATATTAAATTGCTCAATATTGCAAACAAATAACCATTCCTCAAGATACACCTACAAGTTAGATTTAACAGGTTGTATGAAGCCAGATGACATAACAAAATCTTTAAAATCTAACATACAATCAAATTGAGATGTGCCAAGGGGATCTATAATAGACTTCAAAGAAGAAAATCCCACATTGATAAAATCATTCATTGCAGTAATAGAAGAACTCTCAGAAGCATATATTGCATATATTTCTTAAAGAGCCTTCTCAATAGATATAATTTGAGAATCAAGTTCATGTGGTTCATAGATCTTAGAAAATGTAAATGAAATGAATTTTAACTTTAAATGAGTATCAAGAACTGTAGCAATAGACATTAATAGGTTACACTCCCCCTAATATTTATCAAATTTTATTTTATAATTGTCATCATTTTTCTCATATAATCATCTTCAGATCTAGATTCTTCCTGAGAAGTTTCTTAACATGCATTATAGTTGGCAAAAAAATATTTGATGTTGGATATGATGTGCCAAAAATTATTTGAGTGACATTATTAAAAATTGATAAGAACTTCTTGATTTTTTTCATACCTCAGCCAATCAGAATCTAGTGATATCCACTTGTAATTTGAATCTCTAGTTGCATGATGAGTTAAGACGGTGTGATAAATAAAAGCAGACTCAAGCATCATATAAGTTGAATTCCAACATGTTGGCACTTCAATACAACTGACCATGATGTAGCACCTAACTGTTTTATAATCTCAATAAATTTGTGTAGCCTTGCAGGAGATTTTTTGAGATATTTAACTGACTCCCTTATTTTATAAATTATGTCATGCACTTCTTTCAAATCATCCTACACCATTATATTCAATATACGCGCACAACACCTAATATGAAAAAAATGACCATGAAAATATAGTTTTTCTCTTGAATTAAAGTTATTTCTAAGGCAAGAAGCTGCAATATCATTGTTACTAGCATTATCAAGAGTAATTGTGGAGACTTTATCCTGAAGATTCCATTCTACAAACAGTCACATATAGCATCACAGATGAAAGTCCCAGTATGAGGAGGGTCAAGTTCAATAAAAGTAATAATCCTTTTCTGGATCTTCCATGATAAATCAATGAAATGAATAGTCAAACATATATACTCTATTGTCTGATTAGATGTCCAACAATCTGATGTTAATGAAACTCTCTAAACATCGCTAAGATAAGTCTTAAGTTTTTCTTTTCCAACATCATACATCCGCATGCAATAATTTTTTATGGTGTTTCTAGACACGCTTTAATAGTTAGGATTCAAATATTTCAATAAGATATTGAACTAAGTGTGCTCTACCATCATAAAAGAATATTAATGGAAAATAATCATCATTTGATCAAAATTTTTAGGATCATGAAAAATAGAAATGCCAAATTCACTAGCAATATCAATTGGGGATAAATTTAGTCGCTTATATCTTTTATCTGATAAATCAATAACTTGTTTACCTTTTGATTTAATTTTATCACAATCTCTGACATGTCTGAGAAGGTGTGAAGTTGTGCCTATTTTTTATTTTTGCAACTTAACTCCACAAGACATATATTGCAAGCAAGGAATCTCAACACCCTTAGATATAGTTTTAACCTCTACAAAGTACTCCCACACACTAGACTTTCTCTTTCTAGATTTTTTAGCCTGCACCTCTAGTATAGTGCTAGTACTCTCAATAATTTGTTGAGATGCTTGATTATGATTGTCTTCCAAATATTCCATATCAACTAGTGGTACCTCACCAATTGATGGAGACTGGGAATGCTCAAATGATGACTTATGTTGTATGTAAACTATAAATAATTCCAAACATCATGTATTAAATGACAAATATGTTAAAAAATAATGCATTCATAGATATAACAGAGTTTAGAACATACAAAATACATTGCAATCAAGCTTTGCATAATCAAAATTGCTATGATGAATATTATTTATAATAGAAGGAGAGTGAGCTTCATTATAATAGAAATAAGAAGAATATTATTAGAAAATTAGTTAACTAGCTAATGGTTATTTAAATCATCTATTTTATTTTCAAAAATAATTTAATAAAAAAAGAAACAACAAATAATCATCAAATATCAAAGTAAAAGCATATGATCCTTTTTCTTGCTCGGGACTCGAGAGATTATAAAGCATGCTTCAAGCATTACTAGTTGCAGAGCTTACAATTAGCTACAAAAAACTCCTATCTTTTCATTCAACTGCTGTCCACTATCACTGGACCACTGTCCACTACACACTGCCCACTGCCTAGTTCTATTATTCTATGTTGTTTTACTATTTTGCTATTTTCATTCAACTACTATTTTGCTATTTTAAATCTACAACTTCTTATAATAGATAGCTTGTTGACTGTTAGATGTGATTGAGTATTTTCTATGATATAGCATCAGAGGATTTTGGCTTATTATTGTGCTTGGTTTCATTTTTATCCAGCCATTGATGGTTGGTTTTGTTGATTCTTTCAGGTTTGGTACTTTGGTAACTTGGTTGGCTGTTCAACCTGTTCCCACTTGTCGGTGGACCTAAAAGGGTTTCTTTTTTGCAGCCTCTTTGCTTTGATTAGAACTATTTTTTTTGGATTGGTTAATTAAAACTATTAAGTACCTTCTTTTGCATCCTCTTTGCTTCTAGTGGATTATTCTATATTAAAACTGAAATCCTTTATAATCTTTTTTCAAATCTCATTGTCAAGCAATAATCTCTCAATTCATCAAATTAGAACTTAAGAGATATGAAATTTGATGTCAAGTAGGATTTAAGATTTTCATTTTTTGTAAAAAAATTTTACTCAAACTTTGCTATTAAATATCCACTTGTTGTTATGTTTAAATGAATAAAAAAAATCAAGAAATTTAAGAGTCTATAAGCTTTAAAACCTTCATCTTGCTGTCCATGATTGATTTTGAGGTGAAAGCCATTAAATCCTACTACTAAATGCCCATCTTGTTCTCACATCATTGTGAAATGAAGTAGGGATGTAATTTTGGATCTCTTGTTTCGCCCAACATAACTGCAAGCTTCACAATGTGTTTATTCCCTTTGCCACAACCATGAAAGAACTCCATTATCAGGTAGGTTCCTCTCGATTTTTGGCATCTTCCTCCTCCTTTCCCTTCCTCTTGGCAGACATTTCCCATTTTCCTATCCCAATCACCCCGTTTATCGTATCCAAGAGGTAACACCGTCATTAGGCGGGTTCCTCTTCTAGATTTTTGGCATTTCCATTATTTCTGTAGCCAACAGCCCCTCTTTCTTTCCTTGCAAGTGATGGAAATCAAGAAGCAACACCATCATCAGGCGGGTTCTCTTCTAAGTTTTCGGCATTTCCATTATTCTTGCCAAATTCTCTTTCTTTCCTTGTAAGAGACAAAATCGAGAAGCAACACCATCATCGACGTTCTTCTCTACTGCATTTTCATTATTCACCTAAGCCTCTTTCCTTCCTTGCAAATGACAGAAATTGAGAAAGAACACCATCATCAGGAGGGTTTTTCTCTAGTTTTTGGCATTTCATCACCTATTCAATCCAAATAATCAACACTCTAATATCTTCTATTCAATCCCTGCTAGCCAAACCCATGCAAAATCATTAGTGTTGTGGATTGTGGATGTATGAAAATATGTGAATTAATATATGCATATGCTTGTGCTTCTTTATGCAGGTTTGAAGGCCTCATCATGCTCATCAGGGCATGATAAGATAAAATTCGGCTGTAGTGTCATAGGACATTGCTTGCTACGCTCAATAGGGCATACCGAGTAAGCCAAAATTGTTAGATGCAACCCCCTTTGAATGTGTAAAAATTACATATATATGTTTGCTACATGTAGGTGATCAAGACCCCACCAATGCTCAATAGGGCTTAGTGGATATGATGACTCAGCTGTGGTCTCATAAGACACCATCCACTACACTCAATAGGGAGTACTGGGTAAGCCAAAGTAATTTTGATGTAGGCCCCCCACCCACCCCCCCACTCCCCACCCCCTACACGTGGATGACGCTAGAATACTACCGAAATGTTATTAAAATTTTGATTAAATTTTGGACTTAAAAAAAAGGGGAAGAATCATGATTCATTTAAAAAAAAGAAATCGAGCACATGAAAAATAACTAATCTAAAATGAAATTTCAATGATTTGAAATTGCATATATATTTGCTTTTATGGTGATTAAGACCCTCTATGCTCAATCAGCAATTGATTCCCTCTATGTGGGATGACGCCAAAATATTATCAAAATCGCCAAAATTCAAGCTAAGCAAATACTTTAAGCTCACTAAAATAAAATTGATATCGAATTGAATTTTGAATTATAAATGAAAATAAATTTGAAATGAATTTGAAGATCATATTTCAAATAAAGAAAGATGGATTGAACTCAAAGATTTAGGAACTTGAAGTGAATTGAATATTTTAGCAATAAATATAAATTTGGCACATCAATGTATGTTATTCCAAGGGATCTAATAAGATATAAGAACAATTTAAAGCATCTTCATCCGCAATTTTGACAAGCACATAATGCGATACTAAATTAAATGTTTTAAAATGAAGGAGCTTCCTTCAATCCAAAAATAAAAGAAATTTTATTCTAATTATGATTTTTAAAATCAATTATTTCATTAATTAGATGAAATTATCTAAGTCATAAATAATTGCATATGATCGGACATAGAGATTTAAAGTACAAATTTTAATGTCTAAAAAGGCTGTGCAGGCTAAGTTGAGATTAAATGAATATAAGATTAATCTCATAATCAAAAATAAAATAATCTGAATTATCAAATACCTGCATGGGCTCCAACACAGTGTTGAATATTTAGATTCAAAGCAGTTTAAAATAAAGGAGAATAATGATGAAATCAATTCAATCATTAATGACTATATGCATGCAAGTTAATGAATGTATTCATATGTTAATTCAAGTCCATGAAGGATAAATATTCAACTCCATAAAAGATGATCACGGTAGGCCTAATCCTCTATGTGTGAAATACACATGTGTACTAACCGATCAACTTCTAAATTAACTTTAATTACATTAGATCATCCAATCCTCAATATTTGTAATGGAGTCGACAAGGTCTGTTATGATATCAATTTTCTAAAGAGTTTAAATTACAAATAAGTCATAGGCCCAATCCTCTATTAGCAAATAAGTAGAGTTGACAAAGTCTACCCCAATGATAGCTGAGTTGATTAAAGATATCAATTGAGGGTAACTATTATCAAAATATTCATGATATGATATTCAATAATATCAAATTTTAAATACTCAAAATATAAATCTAGATCTCAACCTCCATTATTAAATTAATAGAGTGACAAGATTTAAAGCAAACTAAATAATTAAGCAAACTTATATACCGATGATGGTCATTGAAAAAATCTCAACCGGAGGGGATATTATCATAAAAAAATGCTTGAGTTCTAAACTAATTCATCTTAAAATTAAATTTCAACTATGTAAATATATAAACTAAATGAAAAAGAATGAATTATGATTCATTTAAAAAAAGAAATCAAGCACATAAAAAATAACTAATCTAAAATGAAATTTCAATGATTTAAAATTGCATATATATTTGCTTTTATGCAGGTGATTGAAGACCCCTCTATGCTCAATAGGGCATATCGGGTAAGCCAAAGCAGTTCTGATGCAGTCCTCTATGTGGGGATGACGCCAAAATATTATCAAAATGCTGCCAAAATTCAAGCTAAGCAAATAGCGCTGCCTAAGCTCACTAAAATAAAATTGATATCGAATTGAATTTTGAATTATAAATGAAAATAAATTTGAAATGAATTTGAAGATCATATTTCAAATAAAGAAAGATGGATTGAACTCAAACAGATTTAGGAACTTGAAGTGAATTGAATATTTTAGCAATAAATATAAATTTGGCACATCAATGTATGTTATTCCAAGGGATCTAATAAGATATAAGAACAATTTAAAGCGTATTCATCCCCACCGGATCTGCAATTCTTTGTACAAGCAGACATAATGCGATACTAAATTAAATGCTGCATAAATGAAGGAGCTTCCTTCAATCCAAAAATAAAAGAAATTTTATTCTAATTATGATTTTTAAAATCAATTATTTCATTAATTAGATGAAATTATCTAAGTCATAAATAATTGCATATGATCGGACATAGAGATTTAAAGTACAAATTTTAATGTCTGAAAAGGCTGTGCAGGCTAAGTTGAGATTAAATGAATATGAGATTAATCTCATAATCAAAAATAAAATAATTTGAATTATCAAATACCTGCATGGGCTCCAACACAGTGTTGAATATTTAGATTCAGGTGCGCAGGTTTAAAAATAAAGGAGAATAATGATGAAATCAATTCAATCATTGATGACTATATGCATGCAAGTTAATGAATGTATTCATATGTTAATTCAAGTCCATGAAGGATAAATATTCAACTCCATAAAAGATGATCACGGTAGGCCTAATCCTCTATGCGTGAAATAGTATTGACAGTGTGTACTAACTGATCAACTTCTAAATTAACTTTAATTACATTAGATCATAAGACCCAATCCTCAATATTTGTAATGGAGTCGACAAGGTCTGTTATGATATCAATTTTCTAAAGAGTTTAAATTACAAATAAGTCATAGGCCCAATCCTCTATTAGCAAATAAGTAGAGTTGACAAAGTCTACCCCAATGATAGCTGAGTTGATTAAAGATATCAATTGGAGGGGTAACTATTATCAAAATATTCATGATATGATATTCAATAATATCAAATTTTAAATACTCAAAATATAAATCTAGATCTCAACCTCCATTATTAAATTAATAGAGTCGACAAGATTTAAAGCAATAAACTAAATAATTAAGCAAACTTATATACCTCGATGATGGCCGCGTTGATTGAAAATCTCAACCGGAGGGGATATTATCATAAAAAAATGCTTGAGTTCTAAACTAATTCATCTTAAAATTAAATTTCAACTATGTAAATATATAAACTAAATGAAAATCATTATTTAAATGCTTAAACAAACAATTCATTCACTCATCCACTATCGTTTGTTGGGGATAACATATTAAGAAAACTCTAGCTCACAAAGGAGCTAATGTCAAGTCAAATAAATTACTATATTCAAACTCAAATAATCTCATGCTAGTAAGAACATGGCCCATGTCCTCTGTCCATGTGGTTTGGCCAGTAGGCTCCATATATGATGCGATTATGGCCAGAGTCCTATGATCGGGTGGTTGCCGCCAAATGACACCATTATATTACGGTCACGACGGTAGCCCGTATGTTCCCCAATGGCTCACCCATTGAGTTATGAATCATAGGATATATTTGATAGGCACAAAACCCTTTTGTCAGCTAAGGTAAACTTAAGATTGTCTCTTTGACAAACACTACCCCAGGTCTACAAGGATTACTCAAACAACACAACCCATGGATGCTACAAGGATCCTTCAGTCAGGTTGGGTCAACTATCTCCTCTGACTAAGTAGACTAGGCATCGCGACAACCCAGGATGACGGAACCATGAGATCTAGATCGGGCAAGTCATTGTTCCCCAACCATCCACTTTAAAATTAAAAAAATGATGAATTTTATAAATTTACAATTTTAAACTCCACATATAGCTACTATATGCTATGCATTTAGCGATCTAACGACTAGCCTTAATTGGAAGTTATCTCTCAATATTGGGAGGGGTAATTAACTATAAGTGCTTGCTCTTATAGGAAATTTGGAACCAGATCTAAAGTCCTCGTAAAATAAGGGAAAAATCTCTAGGTAGTGTCTTATCTACTGTTCCATCTACCTCTTAAAAATTACACCGACACCTAAATCAAACTCTCTTCAATTGTCGAGAGGTCGGTGGTGAATTTTTGGAGCTCACATTTCGCTAATTGACCGGTTTCTCTTTTTATCTTTGGCTAGTCAAATTTGGAGTATAGTGGCAGTAGAGTATAAGTAATCAAAATTAAAATTCAGTCATAAAATAAAATCTTTAATGAACATTATAGTTTATTGACTATGATTTTATTTGCTTGGAATTTTCTTTTGAATATGTTGTTTAATTTCTGTTCTGCTATATCTCTGCATTTTGAAAGTATGGGATAGAATATTTATTTCTGATTATCGATCCCCATCTTTCATCTACCACATATGGATCTTCATAACACTCTGTTCATTATGAAGTTGAGCCGCGGGTCTAACATCCATCTAGCTAATGCTATCATCAATACTGGAGATGCTGGAGCTACAATTCAATTTAGTAGTATGGACTTTCCAGCAATTACAGCTAAAGCTAATACCACATCAATTCAGGATACATCTGCACGTCATGCACATCGCTACTGAGAAAATTCCGGTAGTTACTAATGAAGCTCCTCAAAAGAGAGCTTCTGTGTTTCAAAGATTAGGATATTATGACACTTTGACTTTGAAGAGAATTGTTGTTGGGAAGAAAGTCTCAGTAATGCCTGTAAACATCACTTTGCCAATTGAACCTTTCATACCAGGAAAGCATGATCATGAAGCTTCCTCGTTTGGAGGAAAATCAACAAGAAGGCAGAGAAGAAGGATGAATAGCGAGCTACGAGCTCAACAACTATTGTCTGAATAACCAACTATGCAGTTAGCCTCAGCACCCGAAGCGAGTATTCTCACCTAGAATAAATTTGAGAACCTAAAATGGGTAAAGAGGAACAACTCTATTGGTGAGTTGAAACAATCTTTTTGGATCCACCACTGCATCAAGCTCTAGCACCCCAAAAGAAAAATTTTGAAACCTTATCCGCTAGAGTGCATCAAGTGATGAAGGTTGCCAAGGAAATATGTCTAATGAAAAGAAGGGTCCAAAGGCCTATGATGATTGAAACTGATAATGTTTCATCTGGTAGACTACCACTTGTTGTGATAGCTCATGATCGATTTGAGCAAATACCATACGATGAGCATCGAAGAATGACACCCAGAGCATATGTCAGGAAATCTGCTTTCGAAAGGTCCCGACGGAAGGGCAAGCAAGCTTGGAGGCCAAGGCCCTGAAGAGAAATTGTTGAAAATAAAGAAAGAGGCATGACATCTGATTCGCACTCTCGAAAATATGTCGATGATAAGAGCAAACAAAAATGGGTTCAAAATAAGAAATCTTATGATGATGAATTACAGGATGGTCGACACCCATGTGAATATTCCAGGGAATCCCATTGCCGGTGTTGATCTCATTTTTAGAATGAGCTCTCAACCCCTCCATCTTAGACATAGGACTTCTCTTAGACTTTAAGAGTTTCTTAGTCTTAAGACACATCTAGTGATTAGGTGGACACTCAACCTAGCCCTAGAGATTTAGAAGAGTTAGCCATAGGAATAGATCATGCCTTAGGGGTGTTAGGAAAATTTTTCTACCCTTAGCTTGAGCCACTCCGCACTTTCCTTCCTTCAAGCCAAACTTCAAATCAATCTTATTTGATTTTATCCAAACTCAAATCAACTCCATGTGATTGAAATTCATGATGGAAATCCATGATTAAAACCCATGAATGAAATCCCTACGTCCAAACCTTTCTTAAGTCCTTAATCTTCTTTTAAGGACTTAGCCTAAATCATTATCAAACTAAATCAAATTCATGGGATTTTCTCATAACTCATTTATATTCTCATTTATATTCACATATATAAATGAAATATAAATTCAAACCAATCAAACTAAATTCAAAATTCAAAATCAATTCATGAAAATTCCTAAGTCCCTTAATTTCCTTCTTAAGGACTTATCCAAAATCATGAGCAAATAAATTCAAATGCATGGTATTTTCTCATAACTTATTTATATTCTTATTTATATTCACATATATAAATGAAACATAAATATAAATTAATCAAATCAAATCCAAAAATTAAATTCCAAATTTAAAATTCTTCTTAAGTCCTTAATTTCTTTCTTAAGAACTTAGCCTAAATCATAATCAAAACAATTCAAATTCATGGGATTTTCTCATAACTCATTTATATTCTCATTTATATTCACATATATAAATGAAATACAAATATAAATTAATAAAATCTAAATCCAAAATTCAAATCCCTACTCCAAAATTTTCTAAGTCCTTTAAAATTTCCATTTAATGGACTTAGCCTAAATCATGGTCAAATCACTTCAAATTCATCAAATTTTCTTATGATCAATTTATATTCTCATTTATATTCACATATATAAATGAAATATAAATTCAAACAATCAAAACCAATTCCAAAAATCAAACTCAAATCCACTCAAAATCCAACCTAAGCCTTTCAAGTCAAAATCTTGAACTTAGCCAAATCAACTTCAAATCAAGCCAAACTCTTGATTTTTCTTCATGATTCAATCAACCCTATAATCATGAATCCAAATATAAATACAAACTTCAATCACTAAATCAAAACTCAAGTCAAAAATCAAACTCCAAATCCATTCATGTTCTTTTTTTGAATATGAAATTATCAAATGGATCAAAACCTATTTGACTTCAAATCACTTGCAAATGGATTTATATTTCAATCATAAGTCCATATACAAGTTCAATCAAACTCAAATCAAGCTTTGACCAAGTCATTTGACCTTAGGCTCACTTGAACCAAAGTGACCTAAAGTACCCTTATGAGCCAAATTCTAATATTATCAAATTAGATTGAATCAAACTCACATATGCCTCTCATCATGATCAATAATCATCATGGGATGATCAATCCATCAAATTAGGTCAAACCAAGTGAAACCTAAGGATTGACCAAGTCAACACTTAGCCAAAATGAAACCTAACATAGCTAAAATCCACCATTGGCCAAATTGATTGAAACCATTGATCTAAGTTCATTAATGAACTATGTTTGAACTTGACCAAGTCAACATTTGAGCCTAACCTAGCCCAATTGGCCATGTGACCCAAGTTGACTCAACTTGACCTAAAAGGTCAAAAGTTGTCAAAACTTGATCAAAGCCAAATTGATTGAAACCATTATGTCAAGTTCATTCCAAATCGCTTGTTGAACTTGACCAAAGCCTCAATTGGCCAACTAGAACTAACCTAGCCCAATTGACCTTGAACCCAACTTGACATAAAGGGGTCGTGTTGAGCCAAATCCAAACTTAACCAAAATTGATTGGAAACAAAGATACCAATCCACTTCATATGACTGACCAAACCTAAAACTACCCATGACCTAGCTCAAATAGGTCAAATGAGTCAAATTGGTCAACTTGATGCATCTGAACTAAATGAAGTCATATGAACCAAACTCAAAATTAAACCAAACTGAATCAAACCAAAGCAACCAAATCATTTCAAATGGTCATGTGAACTTGACCCAACCCTTGGTTTGACCCAATTTGACCAATTGGTCAACTTGACCCAAGTTGACCCATTTTGCCCTAAATGGGTCAACATGAGCCAAACCATATTAAATGAACTCCAAATCCAATGAAACTTGGTCATACCCATTTTCTCAACATACCCAACATATTCAAATTCAAAAGTCAGCCAAATGACCATTCTACCCTTAGGCCATAGAACAAATTTTGGTCAAATCCATGAGGAATTTGATCAAGCCCTCTTCATATCTACTTGATATCTTCTTAATAGGTCAAGTAAACCCTATGGAGGGTGGTGCACCCAACCCAATGGGTTTGGGTTGGCCCAAATGGCCCCTAGGCCAAAACCGACTACATGGCTCAAATTAGCCATGTGTGAAACCTCCCTCCACCCAATTTGAAGCATGTGAGAAATTACTAATCCACTCCCTAGCTCAAACTGATCATGTGCCAACTTCTAACAACTCAAACAGACCTTTCCATATTGGCAATTGGATCAAAATGATAAAGATAGCTTCGACCATAGGGGGAGATATACGCCCCCTAATTCACTTAAATTTTGATATCCTCATTGTCGATTGAGTAAGGGAGAGTGTTAGGAGCCATCAGAGAGTGATCCCAAGCCTCCTAGAGCTCTGGCCATATTCCCATTCTCGGCTTTTGAACAGTGAAAACAGGGGAGGAAAATTGAAATTCAAACCTCCTCTTCACTTAAAACTAATGCAATTCCCTTTGTACATTCCATCAGGGGGCTAAGTCGAGTGCTCCCAAGCCTTCACACGACCTCCAAAGGTAAGAGGAGAGCTAGTTCGATCAAGGCCACAAGCAAGAGCAAGGGGAGTTGGTCCATAGAGCAAGCTACTTAACCTTAGGAGCTAATTCTTTCACCACAACTTTGTTTGAACCAGACGAAGTTCCTCCAATGAAATTGAGCACCGGTGATCACCTTCGATGAGGTTTTTTCGATCATTAAACTCTCTAGGTATTGGTCCTTTATGAAAGAAAGTTTAATGGCATGAAGTTTCAACCATTGGATATGATCTTCTATGCTTTGTGATGGTGTGTGCAAAATTTTGTCCCAATTTGAGCTCAATCGAGCTCGGATCAGGGCTTAGATCATGGACAGTTCCTATGATTCACAAGCTTTGGTAGGTGTAGATCTATGG
This sequence comes from Cymbidium sinense, assembly GCA_021442155.1. Classification (NCBI taxonomy): domain Eukaryota; kingdom Viridiplantae; phylum Streptophyta; class Magnoliopsida; order Asparagales; family Orchidaceae; genus Cymbidium; species Cymbidium sinense. The sequence continues at coordinate 177,471,302 of CM038221.1, read as the reverse complement.
TTGTTTTGAAATTATGTAAGTTAAACCCCTTAGCTTAATTAACGATTAATTATGAGTTAAATTACATTAAGCCCTTTTCTTCCTACGTGAATTTAGCTAATGAATGAAAATCTTCTTTCCAACTTAATAGACTTTTTGTATGATTTTTTATTCTTGTAGTCATTTGTACATTCATGTGTATTCAAGAATAGTGGGTATATCTAGTCTGGACATTCCGATGATGCAAGGCTTTAAATAGCCCCAAGGATGTCTTTACCTCACTCCCCTGGTTTAACAATGGTGAAGTACTTGCTTAAAACTTTTATACACTTGAATGTACATTTATCTAATGAGCGAAGATCTCATTTTTCTATAAAATGCACATATGCATCTTCCATTTAAAGCATACTGACAGAAATATGTTGCATGTATAGTTATACTTAGGTCATATGCATGCTACATGTGATTGAAAGGAGTAAATTGATATACGTCATATGATAATAATTCAATTAAGTTAATCTTAAGATGTCTTTCATGTTGAATAGGATTATTTAAAGTGAACCTAAACTTAGAATTAATTTAAAATGTATAATAAGCCCTTCACTAAAGAGAATTAAATCAAATTAACATGCTTTAGAAAGTGGCTTAGGATAGGGATCAAAGAGAGCAATTCTCTTTCTTCTCTTTATAACACTTTGTTGCTAAGTGTAGGTCATATAAAACCAAAGAAAACACAAATTAATACTTGCAAATCAATTAAAGCACTTGAAGTGAAACCACCCTTTAAATTGAATTTTTCTACACTTATAAAATATTAACTCTAAAGCCTAGTTAAGACATACCACACAAGCCTTAAGAAACACATTAGAATTATATCACGACGTCTAGCTTTATGTTAGGGCGATGCTTGGTTTGATGTATATTTTGTTTTGTGATGTAATATTTTTAGATGTTAGGGTGTATATTTCGTAAACTGGATGGTAGGCCATGATTAGCCTAATCATGTCTTGTATAGGGGATTATGCTTAAAAGGGCCACATAAAAATAAATATAAATACTCTCTTTACAGGTTGCTTAAGCCCCTAAGCATAATCCAAGTTAAGATAGGTGGCTATGGTTACTTATGTGCAGGGTGCTAAGTCCAAATTATAAATATAACTGATTGGGTTGTATGTACATTTAGCTAATCTCTATTTTGTAGATGTAGTTAGATTACTTTTTATATTTTTTTATAATTTTACATTAGAATTAGATCAGTGACCCCATTTATTCATTTATAAATTATAATTATTATTTTATATTTTGGGCTATATAAGGGTTAAGCTACTACCCACTTTCTGGGTTGTGAGTACCTACTGACCTTTTTATTCTTTTGCAGTTTTATAAAATTGAATATTATGTTTAAAATTACATAGTAGAAATTACATGCCTCTTCATAGTTTCTTTATGATTGGTGTTTATTGTGTGGCCTGGATGTGATAAGACTATTAGGGAAAACATAAATCTTTTACCCAACTATAACTCATAACTAAAGTTTTAAATAATTCATAACCTAGATATTAAATAAGATTTAGCAAGAATGTTATATGTTTCACATCATGCATATTCTTTCTTTCTTGAAAATAAGTTTCCATGCATAAGCTTGACTGTGAGGGCATCTCTTGTGGTGGAAAACATCCCTTCTTGCTGATTTAGCCAATAATCTATTTTCATCATGCATATAGGCAATCCCAAGGCCTTTTGTCAAAATGAAGTGTCAAAAATCAAAAAAAATTTGAAAAGATTTGCATTGTAGATTAAGTCATTACTCACACCACTCATGCTCTAGTCTTTTTAGGGAGTGGATTTAAGGACTTTAGTATCTTTCTAACCATCTTGCAAAATCATATGACTTACCTACATGATTTTAAAGCATAGAATGTCAAATTTTAAATCAAGTGATTTCTCTCGATGGATGTAAACCTTATACCCATCTTCACCTAGAGTTAGATTATGGTTTAGCTCTTACTAAAGCTTCATAGATTTAGGATCTGAGGTAGCTATTTCTTTCAGGCTACAAGCATAAAATCTCACCTCTTAAGCATTTCCACAACCTTGTGTTGTTCGATTATAAGTCCTAGCTTTCTAATAAAAATGTCAACTTTAATTGAATAAATCTCAAATTCAAATATAGCTCAACCATAGATAGATTGGAATGCTCTAGGCATCCTAGTATCATGAGTATTCCCTTTGGCTTCCAAAAATAAGTCTTCTCCTTGAACAATCTCATTTGATTTTCCAATACAAATAATCCTTTGATAGTCTAGCCTTGAAATCTTTGGAGACAATAATTGGCTACTTTAATCGAGAGTATTTTTTAAGATATTTCATCTCTTTGGATGTAATTAACTATGGGGGCTTCCCTCTATAGGGAAATTGACAAACTCAGCTTAATATAAACTTTACATTATTTTTCCATGTAAAGTAGGGGAAAAATCTCTGGTACATTCGAGGACCCATCATGCCTTAGGAGTCTTTATTAGGTGATTAAGATTATAGGGTTATACTTCTATCTTTCGAGATTCCCTATAATGGACCTAATCACCTAATAAGGACTCCTAAGGCATGATGGGTCTTCGAATGTACTAGAGATTATTTTCCTACTTTACATGAAAAAGTAAAGTGGGGTTTATATTAAGCCGAGTTCATTAAGTTTCCTATAGAGGTAAGCCCTCATAGTTAATTACATCCAAAGAGATGAAATCCCTTAAGAATACTTTCTATTAATGTATGTAATTATTATTTCCAAAGATTTCAAGGCTAAACTATCAAAGGATTATTTGTATTTGGAAAATCAAATGGAATTGTTCAAGGAAAAGACTTATTTTTGGAAGCCAAAGGGAATAGGTAGGGAATGCTCAGAATATTAAGAGGCCCAGTGAGCATTCCAATCTATCCTATAGTTGGGCTTTATATATTTGAAGTTGAAGAGATTTATTCAATTAAAATTGATATTTTTGTTAGAAAGTTAGAACTTATAGTCCAACAACACAAGGTTGTAGAAATGCCTAAGAGGTTTGAATTTATGCTTGAAGCCTGAAGAAAATAGTTACCTCATATGCTAAATCTAGGGAGCTTTAGTAAGAGCTAAAGCATGACTTAAATCTTGGCGAAGATGGGTATAAAGTTTACTTTCATAAGGGAGAGTAAATCACCCGACTGTTGGGCTTACAATCCACTGGACTGGCCGCCAGCTAACTCCTCCTATACTTTAAAACCATGTAGGTAAGTCATATAATTTTTCAAGATGGTTAGGTTGTTATTATTTTAGAAAGAAACTAAAGTCCTTAAACCCACCCCTAAAAAGACTAGAGCATGAGTGGTATGAGTAATGACTTAATCTACAAAGGCAAATCTTTTCAAATTTTATTTAATTTTTGACACTTCATTTTGACAAAGGCCTTGGGATTTTGTATGCCTATATGCATGATGAAATTAGATTATTGGCTGAATCAGTAAGAAGGAATGTTTCCAAAATAAGAGATGCCCTCACAGGTTAAGCATTCCCCTATCGTGCAAGGATGGAAATCCCTTATTTTTAAAAAAGGAAAAAATATGCATGCATGATGTGAAACATACAACATTCAACTAAGGGGTTACTAAATCTTTTAATTATCTTATTTAATATCTAGGCTTTTATTGTGAGGTTATGAATAATTTATAATTTTAATTATGAGTTGTAGTTGGGTAAAAGATTTATTTTTTTTCTCTAAGAGCCTAATCGCATCCAAGCCAAACAAAAAATACTAATCATAAAAAACTATGAAGATGCATTTAATTTCTACTACGTAATTTTAAACATAACATCAATCAATTTTATAAAATTAGCACAAAAGAATAAAAGGTCAGTGTGATCGGGTACTGCCGTACAACTTGAAAATAGAAAGTAGATATGCTAGCTCTACCCTTATACAACCCAGGATATAAAAGAATAATTGTAATTTATAAATGAATAACTTTTATGGGGATCTTTAAGTCTTCATGTCTTTGCTCCCTTCAAGTCTTCAAGTCTTCATGGTGTCATTTAGTGGTAACCACTTGATCAAATGACTCTAGTCGTAACTACATCATATGTGGAGCCTATTGGCCAAGCTACATAGTTAAAGGACACAGGTCATGTCCTTGCTGGCATGAGATTGATTGAGAGTGAACATAGTAGAACACTTGATTTGACATTGACTCTGTTGTGAGCTAGAGTTTTCTTAATTTATCACCTTCAACAAACTAGTGTGGAAGGTGGATTGTGTTAGATTTTGCTTTATATTTTTAGAGATTGAATTTCATTTAAGTATTTTTAGATTGATAATTAATTTGAGTTAATTTGATTTGAAATTAGAATCACATTTTGATGGAAGTATCCTCCTGGTTGAATTCTTCATTTAACACAAACCATCATCGGGTGGATATCTTGATCATTTAGCTTATTATTTTAGATCCTGTCAACTCTATTAGTTTAATAATAGAGGATCAGATCTACTATCATATGACAAAATTAGCTTCTCAGATATTTTAGTAAGTTGAAATTCTTATAATAATTAGATTTATAGATTTTGTTAACCCGGACCTGATCCTAAGACCAAACTGGGAAGTAACCCATGCAGCATCCTCAAACACTTGAATTTAGATATTCAGCATTATGTCGGGGCCCATGTGGGTATTTAATAATTTAGATAATTTTATATTTGAATTATATGATTAATTTTGTATTTATTTAATCTCAACTTAGACTGTGCAGCCTTTTCAGACATTAAAATTTACACTTTAAATCTTTATGTCTAAGCATATGTAGGTATTTATAGCTTAGATAATTTTATCTAATTAATGAAGTTATTGATTTTTAAAATCATAATTAGAATGAAATTCCTGAATTTTTGGATTGAAAGTAATTCAGGGAGAATTTGATTTAGCATCACCTTCTATCTACTTGTACAAAGAATTACAGATTCGGTGGCATTTGTAGAGCATAACTAAGTTTCCATTTGCAATTCAAAATATTTAACTAATTAACCCTTAACTCTTATAGTTTGTTATATAATATAAATGAGTTATCAAGCTTCATCTTCATTCTCCGATTGATTGTGTTCAATTTAAATCACTTTTAATTCACCTAAGTTATGATAATTGCAATGTTTATTGCAAAGATCATTCATTAGTGAATACATAAGTCATGTTCTTCATCTCCCTTATGTAGGAGCGATCAAACCCTATTTGAGTTTATTTTAAATTCACATCAAGACTAACACATATATCCAAATTTAAAATTTCTCACAAGTCTCTTATACGTTTGGAGTTAGCTTCAAGCTTCACTTGTATTCTATTTGAACACTCCCCTTTATTTCAATATATACATCAACAGACTCAAAGCATTTATTTGGCCATAAACTAAGTGATTGAATTAATTTCCTTACTTAGCATATTCTCATATAATATAATAATACTTATTATGCTAATTCAATTTGAATTTTATAAATTTTCTTAGAATTTTATATCTTATATTTAACTTACTGTTAACTTAAAATCTTTTGGTCCAAGTCCTTTTGAAGTTCATTGTAATATCCCTTCTTTTAATTTCAATTTGATATTCATCTTTATGTTTTGTTAGAATTTTAATTTAATATATTTAAATTTCATTTTATATTATTATATTTTAGTCTTTTAGATGAATTTTATTAATTTCTCTTCTTCTTTTTTTATCCAAAATTTAATCCTAAAATTTGAGAATTTCAAGACATTAAGATCATTCGCTAGAGACTACATTGTAATTATTTTGATACCAATGCCTTTAACGAAGCGTGAAGATTGGTGTTTTGAAGCACCTTGATCGAATTTCAATCTCGTTATGCCCTAATGAGCATAACGAGGTCTTCAATCACTTGCTTAAAAGTAAATATATATGTAATTTCTACACATTCAAATCTCCTCCCCTTTTTTTTCTAAGTCCAAAATTTAATCAAAATTTTTGGCAGCATTTTGGCAAGATACGCCATCCCGCATAAATACATCAAACTATTTTGGCCTACTCGTCATGCTCTAATGAGCACGATGGTTGATGTTTTCAAGCACCTCGGTCAAATTTTAATCCCGTTACGCCCTGTTGAGCATAATGAGGCCTTCAACCACCTGTATAAAAGTGAATATATATGTAATTTCTACACATTCAAATCTCCTCCCCATTTTCTTTCTAAGTCCAAAATTCAGTCTAAATTTCACTGGCATTTCGGCATAGAAGGCTGCATCTAATATTTTTAGCTTATTTGTTTAATGAGTGGAAGACACCAGCAATTTTCATCTCATCATGCCCTAATGAGCATGAAAGAGGCCTTCAAACGATGAAAGAAGCATACATATATATATATATATATATATATATATATATATATATATATATATATATATATATATATATATATATATATATATATATATATATATATATATATATATATATATATATATATATATATATATATATATATACATATCTATGTGTGTATACACCTGACAAGATAGAATTTTTACTGGTAATCATGTAATGGGTGGAAGCCAATGGCTAACTAGATGTTTAGTAAGCAATATATATTTCATAGAGCAAAATTAGAGTACACCACTATTGCTAACATAGTGAATAAAATGAACGATGGGTATGGGAGATTATCAGGGGGCGGATACTATATGGGGGCAATGGCGGCACAAGCCCCCACTGCCCACTGACCCATCATATTAAAATTCCTAAATCTCATTTCTTTGCAAGTAAGATTGAGGGGATTTTGGCATTCAAAATTCTCTACTTTCTATTCTTTTTACTCTGCTACTGCCTAAAAAATAGAAAGGAGACGTGTCAAAGGTCACCCTCATCTTTTTTTCCCACCATCCTTCGCGAGCTTCTAATAGTCTAAATCCGTAAATCCACCTACCAGCAGGATTTAGTATATTTAGATATAACCATGCGAAAGCTACTTTAGCGATTACATAAAGCCTATGATTTAACTTGTCGAAAAGCTTGGTTGGATTTAAGTTAAATCCTTAAATCCCAAACCAAATAGCCTCTTATGTTTTCTCCTTTTCCTATTCTCTCGTTCGAGTCCCGCCACTAGTCGACTCAACCAATCGCGTTCTCTCACTGCATAGTTGTTCTGATTCCCAAGTTCTATAGCTCCATTACACCACTTCGCTAGTCGCTAATCGTTGTCGTGAGCTACTAAGCCTAACAATCATTAGTGTGCAATTGATTCACTGAACATTTTAGAAAATTATGTTCAGATATCTATCAATGACTAATATTTGTCAGCCATTTATATTTGGTGATTGACTTCTTTGTGATATAATCTTTTATTTTTCTTGTTAAAAGTTTTTGCAATAATTTTATCCTACCCACTCCATACAAAATTTTCATAAACATTTTTTTTGGGAATGCTTCATTACTCTCTATTTTATTTAATTTATATATGAACAATAAAAATATACATTTTAATACGGTACTAAAATTATTAAATATGTCTCATAAGAATTTATACGAGAATCATCTTAGAAAATTTAGAAAAATACTATATAATTAAAACTTTCTTTTACCCACCTAACCAATGTTCCGTCACAGTCGCATAGTGGTCCAGCCTACAGGTGCGGTAGATCTATGCGATAGAATTATGCGGCTATCATGACGTTGTCTAACGTCACCTCGAAATCGTCTGCCATGCGTATTGAAGTGACCTCACAAAACAACTCACCCACGGCATGAATTTCAACTCACCCCACGTTGCGTATTAAAAGTTCACATTTTTCCCATCGTCTCTTAGCTCAGTTGGTGAGCATGCATAATCATAAATTTCTCAGATTGAGTTGATTAGAAATACATGATAATAATGGAAAAATAAGTATGAATCGTATATGGGTGATGAATGTGATGGGATTAAACATATATCTCCACTCAGTGAGTTTATATACCCATTCCAAAAAAAAATAATATTTTTTTTTGTAGCATTGATTTTTATTTCAAATTGTATATTATTTTTTATAATTTTCGTTGATGCATTCAAATCCCTAATTTAAAATCATTTTATTAATGTTTCAATTCTAAATTATTTAATGAATTAAATTTAAGATATCACCCAAACTTACTGGCAAAACAAAAATTTAAGAAAAGGAATTGTGAAATAAAAATTTCAGTAAAATAAATCTAAATTAAAATTTGATTTAATAGATCAAAATAAATAATTATAAAAATTAAATGAGAAAAATAAGAACAATTTGTAATGTATTAAAATAGATTTTTTAATTTAGTTATTATGATGAGGTAAATTAGATTTTATAATAGTCAATAGTTATTCTTAAGCCCAAAGACACAATAATTAACAAAGACATAATTATTTTATATTATTGACTTTGGCTAAAGAGAACTTTCACTCTCTGTGGTTTAAATAACACATCGTATTTTTTATTACATAAAAAATCATCATTCATTCATTCTATATTAAAATTTATTGCAATATCATTTTCAATTTATATTATCACATCAATAAAAAAATTAGCGGTGTTCATCTTTAAGAGATTTATCATTAATTTTAAAAATGTCTAATTTAGAAATATGTTCATAAAAAATGGCTCAAATTTAAAAATTCTAATAGTTATGATGTATTAATTTTGAAAAATGAATCTATCTTACTACTCATCATGAAAATAAAAAAATTTGAACAAAAAAAATAATACGAATTAAATAAATATATTCAATGATCTATAGGTGAAGTAAAAGGAATATTTAAAAGAAGTATATGATCTTCGAGCTAAAATAATATTTTTATATTAATAAAAATATTTTAACAAAATTATAATGTTAAAAGGCACTTTGTTATAGCACATTAAATTTATATCTAATTATGACTAAAATATTTGTTTAATAGAACAAAAATCTTTCAAATAATTAATCAAAATTTCTAAAGATAGACTGATTTTAAATGAAAATGTATAACATTTATAACACAAGTGATGAATATGAATTACAACAAAATATGCTACATAGATCTAAATAAAGTTTATTGACATAAGAAAAAAAAAAGATTAACAAAGCACATTCAACGCCCATCACTAAAAGTGAAAGATTCACCAAATCCTATAAGCTCAAAGGTGTGCTTCTTATTGTTATAATTAATTATAGACAAATATATTAGTTCACTATTTCACCGATCCTTCACTAAGTGTTTCAAAGCAGAAGAATAAGCCATAGTAGATAAAATAAATTTTTAAAATACATTTTTTTTGTTTGGCTTACCCTTATAACTAAAGAAGCTGGCTCCGAGAAGGATACAAAATTTTAGAGGAGATACCTATATCTTATAAACTATGATCAAATAATAGTGAGAATATGACTCCATAAAATTTTTTTAAAAAAATTATATAGTTTATAAGATTTAGGCGAAATGATTCCATTGAGGATTATTAGTTTCACTAAGTTTTAAGCTTCTAGATTTAAGAATCCCTAAAGTTTATTAGTGGCATTTGAAGGTTTTTATCTGATAAAATAACTAGAATTAGGCGGCTAGAACAAAAATTTATGTTAGTAATAATATCTTTAATAAATATGTATTATATTCTATAAAAATATATCTATATTATATATAAAAAAAAAGAAATCAACAATCTATATTATATTGTCTATATTAATAAAAGCTTATCAAACAATTATTTTATTCATCATGCTTATAAATAAGGGTGAATCTTGAGACAACTAGAGGAACACTCTGTCTAACATTTATCATTTATCTCACATAATAATAATAATAATAATAATAATAATAATAATAATAATATAATAATAATAATATGTTATATTTTATTAAAAAAAATATTTTTTTACTTGTTCCATGGGTAATTGGACTGCCCAAAAAAATATTCTTCACATCAAATCAAAAGTGACTAGTGAGAACATGATAGGAAATGTCCGGGACTAGAGAGTTTGGCCTCGTGACATGGCGTGGTCTTTGTAATTTATTATCCTACAGTCAATTATAACTCTGGACGTCTGATATGATCCCAAATTATATAATAGCCTTTACAGAAATCAGAAACCAATTCTAAATAGCAACATTAACTTTCCAACAGAGAACTTACATTAAATAGTACAAGAGCTTCCCAATGATAAACAACAGAGATCAAGATCTCCAACAGAATACACGACAGAGGCAAATGTATCCAAATGTAATAACAGAAATTACACAGAAGAGCAAACTAAAAAACTATAATAGAGAGGAGAAAACAAGAAAAGGGTTGAAGAAATTATCTCAAGATCTTCTTCTATCTTTTCTCGCCTTCTTACTCTTTTCTCCTCCTCTTCCCCAATGATCTCCTGGAAATCACCGAAAACCACCCTCACAAGGAAAGTGGAATGAGAGCATCATTCTTATCTCGAGCAGCCGAAGCTCCTAAGTCCGTTTAATGGTGGATCTCACTGAGATCTTCTCCTAAGGATCTCCCAAGAACTCTCCTTATTCTTCTCCATCTCCTCGCTTTCCCTCTAAAACCCTAGCAGAGAACCGAAAAGGAAAGGAAAACAAATGAATTATTATCCATTCCGCCCATCAATTTGAATTCCGAATCGGTGACATCCTATCCACTGACATCCAACGCCAAGAACCCTAAGATAGATCAAGGCCAAACATCAAACAAGAATCCACTCAAGGAATCAAGCCGATCAAGAAACACATCCAAGGGTTTAGAAATAACGTAAATCCCAAGCAAGAAGAAAAGAAGAACCGATCCATCCAACGCCAGAGAAAAGGCTAGATCCAACGGATCGAAAGCTCAACCGATCTTCCTTTACTCAATTAACTCAATTGGAAAGGTTTAACTCATTGTCTTGACTCAAACCAAGTCGACCCAAATCCAAGGAAATCAACTCAACCAACGTAATAGAAGAAGAATGATCACTCACGCTCATCTCAATTACAAATTAATGAGAATTATGTAATTATTTATCATTGGTGCTGATTCCCACAACTCACATCTACATCCTCAATCGAAAACATGGCGAGCACAAGGTACACATCCAAAACCCTAGATGAATGTGTTACCGATTGAACAACAATGAACAAAGAAATGACCTCAATCACTATGGCATTGAATGAAATATCAAAGAGATTGTCAACAGAAAACAGGTTAGAAATTCCAAGCTGTATGTGATGCATCCCTTTATGAATCCTATTCCCCAAACGACCACATACACACACACCCATGGCAATGCATATTAAAATAGATATGCCCGATTTAATGGAGACAACCCTAAAGGTCGGTGCTCAAAGTACCAAGCATTTCCAATACCACTTTATCAAGAACAAAAGTTCTTAATTGCCTCGCTTATATGGATGGACTGCACTATCAATATATGCATCTTAATAAACAAATACACTCATGGATCAATTTAAAGAACAAGTTATGCGAGATTTGGCCCTTCTCTTTACAGATTTAAGAGGAGAACTAGCTTGCTTCAACAAAGAAACAACAGTAACAGTTTTATACCGAAGTTTGAAGACCTAGCTAACCAAATTTCGATATCCCAAGAATTGCTACAAAGTCGCTTTGAATCGTGGCTTAAACCGTAAATTAGAAGAGAAATCGAGTTCTACAACCCGCTTCATAAACAAGCATTTCAATTGGCCAAGCTAATGGAGGATAGGCTATCGATACAAAATACAAAGAAATACGCAAGAAAGCAACAAAGAATACAAAGAAACACCTAATCGCCTAATCCACCACATGGCAATCAATATAGCAACAAATGCTTAGCCAACTTATGTGCATTCATGAGTGTCAATGAAGAACAAGAATATCAACTACATTATAGTCAACCGTAAACTCGTGGATACAAGAAAATGCCTTAGAACCAAACTTCAAATATCGCCATTCAATCCGTTAAGACAGACATATAAATGTCTAATTATAAAATACTAAATAAGTTCTAATTCACCATAGAATTAGCCTAGATGGATAAGTCGGATATAGCCCAATTATCTAGCATAAGATAGTCCACAAAGTGATAAGTCATGGGGCACAACAATTCCTTTCCAACTTCAAGTAGATGGCCACAAGATTTACAGATACAACAATACCGCCACATTACAAGCACACAAATAAATTGACAACCCAAAATAAGATGGATCGTTGTCATAATACGCCCACATATAGGGTTGCATCCATATAACTCACAGTGAAGCTCAACAACAACCAAACAAACAATAAAGAGAGCTTCAATCAGACTTAAGACAATTCAAACAAGCTTTACACTACAATCGAAAATCACCAACTCGCTGTAAGATGGATAGATGGTAATCAAAGCACAATACGTAGAGAAATTATGGCCAAATGTTTAAAATCCAAGACTACTAAATCACGACAAGCCTTTACATTACAAACAGACGTTGCTTAAGAGTCGGGAGGAAAGTATAAAAGTAGCGAGAAATAGATTAAAGAAACAGAAAGCAAATATTCAATTTGACCTTGGACAAGGTCAGAGGGGAGGGAGTGATATGATCCCAAATCATATAATAGCCTTTACGTAAATCAAACCAATTCTAAATAGCAACATTAACTTTCCAACAGAGAACTTACATTAAATAGTACAAGAGCTTCCCAATGATAAACAATGAGATCAAGATCTCCAAAGATAATACAGAGGTATGAATATCCAAATGAATAACAAATTACGAGACGAGCAAACGAAAACTATAAATAGAGAGGAGAAAAACAAGAAAAGGGTTGAAGAAATTATCTTTAGATCTTCTCTATCTAGCTTCTCAGTCTTCTTACTCTTTCTCCCGCCTCCCTCTTCCCCTCAGCAATGATCTCCGTGGAAATGAAAACCACCCTCGACTCCAAGGAAAGTGGAACAGAGCATCATTTATCTCCAGCAGCTCCTTAAGTCCGCTCACGGTGGACCATGGCACCTTCTCCGAAGGATCTCCGAAACTCTCCTTATTCTTCTCCATCTCTCGCTTCCCTGAAACCGAGACGAACCTGTAAAGGAAAACAAATGAATTAGATTCGATCCATTCCCGTCCATCAATTTGAATTGCAACCGACGGATCGGTGACATCTGTTATCCACTAGAGCGCATCCAACGCTCAGCAACCCTAAGATAGATCAAGCCGTCAAACATCAAACATCTGTAATCCACTCAGAATAGCAGTAATCAGAAGCCGCAAGATCAAGAAACACATCCAAGGGTTTAGAAATAAAGCGTAATCACGGCTCAAGAAAGAAGAACTTCGATCCAAGAGCCATCCAACGGCAGAGAAAAGGCTAGATCCAGCGTAAAGCTCAGCTTTCCTTCTTTTACTCAGCCGGGTTAACTCAATTGGAAAGGGTTTAACTCACTATCTTGACTCAATTCACACCCAACAGAACCCAATTGGAACAGTAAACAGAGCCAGAATTCAATCCAGAAAGAATTAATCACACAAGCTACAGTTTATCAGAGATTAAACCTTGAATCCAGAAAATAGTTCCTATCAACGTCAGTTCGCTCTCTCAACTCTGAATACAATTTCCTATAAATCTCATTAGCATTTTCCTTAGCTGTTGCAAATCAAATTGCACTAAAAAGAAGAAGAAGCTGCCGATCGAATTAACTTGTGTGGCTAATGGAAGAAGGGGACAAAAGAAAAACTCCTTTCCACCCGCCACCGCCGGCAAAAATAAGCCACGCCACCGCTCCGCCCGCCATGTCGCCAGATGAGGAGGAGAAGATGGAGAAGTTCTACAAGCTGATAAGTAATCTCAGAGCACTGAGCGGTATATGGAAGAGCGAAGCTCCAAGGAAGAACATGAAAAGTGAGAGCTTGCTCTGGAAGCCAACCTTCGAATGGGAGGATTTCGCCGAGTGAGCGATGGCTTATGCTTGACGACGAGGTGTGATGAAGATCCCCGGAAGAAAAGCCGGAGGGAAATGGAAGGAGGAGAAACCGAAAGTATTTTCGATCTTAAACTTGGTTTGTGATCCTACTGCGTTGATATGATGGCAGAAGGATTCTTTGCTGCAGGAGAATTAATTTGTTAGATTAATCTCTTAAGGGATTATTGACAGGGAATCCTTCTCTATTCAATCTTTCGCTTTGCTAAGAGTTATGTTTTAATATGATGCATATAATCTTTGCGTGTGTATTCTTGCGTTGCGTTCTGTTTGAATTTTGGGGAGCTCCTGCCTGCTGATGAAAATTATGATTTATAAATCAACATTTTTTTATTTTTAAAGTTTTCACATAAATAAAAAAAATTATAGAAAAATTATAATTTATAACTTAAACTTTTATTAAATTTCTAATAATTTGATTGAGATATAATAAATATAAATTAGATTATCGAGCCTATTGAAATAAATGAGCTTTCATTAAGTCTTAATCCTGTTTGTTCACAAATTTTAGACGATATTATTTATGAATATAAATAAATTAATGGACAAATTATTTGCATTTGTTCATTTATCAATCAAGTATTTACAAAAAATATTAAACCTCATTTGATTAGTGAATCAAACAATCATGAATGACTCTAATAGAGCCTAGTCTCGATTAACTTGTCAACTTAGCCTTGATTAACTTGTCAAAAGATCTGTTTATTTGCAGCCATACAATTAAATTATTGTAAATTTATTATCAGCATAGTTTATATCGCTCTTAGAGATTAATCAATTCATGTGTTCATTTCCAAAGCCCAATTGACAGGCCTTCCATGGAATTAAAAAATGGGAAGTGATTATATTTTGATTTGATTAGTGGAAAGAAAAAAAAATGAAGACCAAATTGTAATCGAAGTTGAAATACACTCGATGTCGCCGAAACCAGTCGGGAATGATCTCAGATTGGCGAACAGATATCGCCATCGCGTTCAGAACGCTGAAATTGATAAGAATATACATAAACGGTCGATCATCGAAGAAATCAACGCCACAAATTGAGGTCGGGAAGCTGCGACGATACTCGAACAACATCCGTTCATGAAATTGATAGCGCGGTTAGCATCGAAACGTTGAAACCTATCAAATGAGACCGCCCACAATGGACGAAGTCAGCGAAATGTCAACGGTCGAGTCGCAACTTAAATCAAAATTGACTTGATTCGATCGAGACATAAATGACTCTCGACGCAAAACGGATTACGTCAATCCGAACAAATTTACCTAGAAATGATGCACATGTTTTCCAAGATTTTACATAAATCTCAATGAGATCGAGTCATACGAGGATAGAGAAATTTCTGATATTTATTTTTAACATGATAAATATAATATTTATAAATAATTTTATTTCAGAATTAATTTGAAATTAAACTGAGCCCTAAACACTAAACAGTCTTAATTTGTCCAATATTTTGAATATCTTGTTCAACTTAATTTGGAAGGATAATTAAGCTATGATTAAGACTCTTAAATCTCATTATTTCGTACCTAATATTCGGCTAACCGAACAGTAAGAGGGGCCTTTTTTTCGGTATTCACGGGATTGCAGCAAAAGAAAAAGGAAGATTATACATTTTGTTTCTCTCTCTCATCCGCTCTCTATCTCGTCTCCCTCCCGTTCGTCCTTCAAGCCTCGGCTCTTCCTCCGAATTCCTTTAAATCATGTTTCAGTGTTCTCTTCATAGGTGACACGAGCAAGAACATCATCGTGGCTTCCTACATCGCCCATCAATATGAATGTGTAAAACTTATGGAGGAGAGCAACAAATAGAAGTACAATGAAGGGAGCAAGAAAATAAAAAAGAAAATTAAGCATTAGAAGAAGGTTTTTATGCCTTATCAAAATCAAAATTACTAACATCTATTTGTTACAAATGAAGAGGAAAATTTATGCTTAATGGCTCAAGTAGATGACTAACATGAAGTGATATGTGAAGAAATTTCACATGAAGACTTATAAAATATATTTATTGATTTACATAAAGAGTATAAGAAGCCTAGCAGGAATTATTTTTCTTTCCAAAAAGTACACACAAATTTATATTGACTTTTTGTTGTCAAAAATAGAATGTTAAAATTTAAAAAAATATTACTACTTTTGATTTAAAAAATATTTCTCTTAAAATCTCATATTCAGTCTAGCATAATAAATAAAAGTGATAAGTATAAAATTAGAAAATGTTTTAATTATTATTACCAACATTAGTATTGATTTTGATAATATGCAAATTCTCTTGTTTATTATAAATTTTGTAGAAGAAAAGGATTTTTTTATTATCATACTAGAAGATTATGTAATCTCATGCATTATCATCTTATTTGAGTACCAAAGGATATCAATCTTAGATGCACAACATATTTATATTATAAAGTATATATTTTTGAATTTGGATCCAAATAGATTTTTCACAAATTGACCCACTAAATTGCTTTGTGGAATTGCCTTCATATTAAGATCAATAAAAATCAGGTGATACTTATACAGTATGCTTCAAGTATATAATAAGATTTAAATTAAATTTTGCATCCTTAAAACTAAGAGAGGAAAAAAACATAAGCACCAACACTAATAATTCCTTTACTCCACATGAGATTCCTTGTGTCATGTCAAAAAATTATTTAGTTTTCTTGGTCAATTATGTGGTAAAGCTTTAATACTACATTACATTCATCATGCAATTAAGGGCATCAATATGTTGAAGAAAGAAGAATAATAATGCAAGCTCGTAGGCCCTCCAAACATTCTATGTCTCCTAGTACAATGATATTTGTTTAGTCTAAATAAGTAAATGGATCCAATGTTCAAAAATGCCCATAGTAGTGGTATTTATAATGGAAGAGTTGGTTGAAGATAATGGTGGAAGGTGTCATATATATATATATATACATATATATATATATATATATATATATATATATATATAATATATATATATATATATATATATATATATATATATATATATATATATATATATATATTGTGTGTGTACACATGACAAGATAGAATTTTTATAGGCAATCATGTAATGGGTGGAAGCCAATGGCTAACTAGATGATTAATAAGCAATATATATTTCATAGCGCAAAATTAGAGTACACCACTATTGCTAACAGAGTGAATAAAATGAATGATGGGTATGGGAGATTATCAGGGTGGACTAGGCAATGGGGCACCCCACCCACCCATCATATTAAAATTTCTAAATCCTCGTTTTCTTATGAGTAAGATTGAGGGGATTTTGGCATTCAAAATTCTCTTATTTTTATTCTTTTTGCTCCACTGCTGCCCAAAAAATAGAAAGGAGACGTGTCGAAGGTAACCCTCATCTTTTTTCCCACCATGCTTCGCGCGCTTCTAATAGTCTAAATCCGTAAATCCACCTACGAGGATTTAGTACATTTAGATATAACCATAAAACTACTTTAGGATCACATAAAGCCTATGATTTAACTTATCGAGAAACACTTGCTTGGATTCAAGTTAAATCTGACTTAAATCCTGCAACCAAATAGCCTCTTATATTTTCTCCTTTTCCTATTCTCTAGTTCGAGTCCCGCCACTAGCCAACTCAACCAATCACATTGCCTCACTGCATAATTGTCTCGAGTCCCAAGTTCTGTAGCTCCATTACACCACTTCGCTAGTCGCTATCGTGAGCCACTAAAAGCATAACAACCATCGCATTGATTGATTTGAACATTTTAGAAATTATGTATATAATTAATATATTATAATGATTATATATATTTATTTTATAAAAGTTTCAAATTTTTTAGATTCGAAGGGAAAAAAACATTAAGTGTGGATTGACTTTGTAGCATGCTTGGTGGTTTTCAGTTATGAGTAACAATAATACTTACATAAAATAATAAATAAATTATTCAAATTTTATACAACTGTATTATTTTTATTTATTGTGCCCCTCTAAGAAATTTTTGGATCCACCTAGAGATTATGCATTGAATGTTTGAGAAATTCACTATAAATTTTTTTATGATGAGGTTACATTGCATAATATGAGTGGATTGATAGGATCATGATGGTTGGGAAGTGTGTTAGAGCCAAAAAGTAAAGCCTTATTGAAATTGAGAAATGACTATGGACAAATGTAAAAGTCGAAAACTAGTAGACATTCTAGGTGATGGTCAAGTTGATATCACTTTTATGATTTGAACATATTGAAACTAAGTGGCACTAGTTAATAAGATTCAAACTTTTGTGTTAATCAATATTTTGTTTTGTATTAATAGCTCTCGCATGATGTCTATCAACTTCTTATAAAATTGATAGAAATATGATCAGTTGAAGGTGATTACTTTAATCGAAACAATTAGTTGACATGTTATTAACTTTAAAAAGCATAAAAAATCAATTATTTATTTTTCAATGGATGACATCCATTAAGATTTAACTTTTATTTTCCCTCATATTAGAAATGTGATAAGGAGATTTAATGCTTCATTACTCTCTATTTTATTTTGGAAATATATTTTATTTGATTATAATTATATATATGAACAATAAAAATATGCATTTGAATACCGTACTAAATTTATTAAATATTTCTCATAAGAATTTATATGAGAATCATCTTAGAAAATTTAGAAAAATACTATATAATTAAAACTTTCTTTTACCCACCTAACAAATGTTCGGTCAAAGTCGCATAGTGGTCCAGCCTACGATGCGGTAGGTCTATGCGATAGAATTATGCGACTATCATGACGTTGTCTAAAGACGTCACCTCGAAATCGTCTGCCTTGCGTATTGAAGTGACCTCACAAAACAACTCACCGCACGGCACGAATTTCAACTTACCCCACGGTGCGTATTAAAAGGTCACATTTTTGTAGCATTGATTTTTTGGGGTTTTACATTTATATATATATATATATATATATATATATAATATATATATATATCTTAAATCATTATTTACATTTAATATTTAAAATTTATTTATATACGAGAGTTAACTACGAATGAATAAAAAAGTCCTTATTTTAAATGATATAATAATAATAAAATTTGATGTAAAGAGAAAATAATGAAATAAAAACTCATTTTATTTCAAATTATATATTAATTTTTATAATTTTCGTTGATGCAATCAAATCTAATTCAAAATCATTTTATTAATGTTTCAATTCTAAATTATTTAATGAAATAAATTTAAAATATCACCCAAATTAATGGCAAAACCAAAATTTAAGAGGAATTGTGAAATAAAAAATTAAGTAAAATAAATCAAAATTAAAATTTGATTTAATAGATCAAATAAATAATTATAAAAAATTAAATGAGAAAAATAAGAATAATTTGTAATGTATGAAAAATATATATTTTAATTTAGTTATTATGATGAGGTAAATTAGATTTTATGTCATATTTTTATTACATAAAATCATCATTCATTCATTCTATATTAAAAGTTATTGCAATATTATTCTCAATTTATATTATCAAATAAAAAAAAAAATTAGCATTCAACAAAGAAGAATTTATCATTAGTTTTAAAATGTCTAATTTAGAAATATAAATATTATATTTATATATATATATATATATATATATATATAGATATATATAAATTATCTATTTTACTATTTAATATTCAATATTAAATATATTTATCAAAAACAAGTAACTCTCACGCACAAAATGATAAAATGAGTCTTTATTTTCTTTAAGATAATAATAAAGTTTTGAGTGTTAAATGAGTAAAATAGTAATTTGAGTATGTAATAAAATTGATTTTTATTTCAAATTATATATTATTTTTATAATTTGTTGATGCAATCAACCCTAATTCAAAATCATTTTATTAATGTTTCAATTCTAAATTATTTAATGAAATAAATTTAAAATATCACCCAAACTTAATGGCAAAACCAAAATTTAAGAGGAATTGTGAAATAAAAAATTAAGTAAAATAAATCAAAATTAAAATTTGATTTAATAGATCAAAATAAATAATTATAAAAATAAAATGAGAAAATAAGAACAATTTATAATGTATGAAAAATATATATTTTAATTTAGTTATTATGATGAGGTAAATTAGATTTTATGTCATATTTTATTACATAAAATCATCATTCATTCATTCTATATTAAAGTTATTGCAATATTATTCTCAATTTATATTATCAAATAAAAAAATTAGCAGTGTTCAACTGTAAGAGATTTATCATTAGTTTTAAAAATGTCTAATTTAGAAATATGTTCATTAAAAAATGGCCCAAAAAAAATCTAAAAATACTAATAATTATGATGCATTAATTTTGAAAAATGAACCTATCTTGCTACTCATCATGAAATAAAAAACTTGAATAAAAAATAATACGAAATTTAAATAAATATAGTCAATGATGAAGTAAAACCAATATTTAAAACAAGTATATGATCTTCAAGCTAAAATAATATTTTTTATATTAATTGTTATGTGTTAGAAAATCAGTTGTGGTAGAATAAAAATTTATGCATTAGCTTTATTGTGAAATCCAACACATACACAGGTATTTGAAGAGTGAATAATAAACTTCAGGAATTTTACATAGAAAAACTCTCAAGAGGGAAAATCATGTTTTAAATCAGAAAATCTTCCATTATATATAAGCGATAATGGGAATCCAAGGTAAGTAGCAAATAAACATCTAGCGATGGATTTAGGATTTTGCCAGTTATTGGTGGCGATTAGTGATGTTGAACAGCGGCGATAGAAGCGGTGATTGAAAGCGGCGAGTAGCGGTGGTGGCCGGCAATGGCCCGTGATGTCGGCGGGGCGGTGGGGCAGCCGGTAGTAACACGGTATGCTTGGAGGATCTTCAAGCCTTAGAGCCCTCTCTTTTCTTTTGCTTGAGGGGTCCCTGTGAAGAATGAGAGGTATTTATAAATTAGAGGATGACATTTACGAAATAAATGTAAAATCCAAAGCCATTTCCATCAAGACTCAAAATAATTCCCTAGATCATCTGATATATTTTAAGTGTTTGTATGCTCAAATAAAGTCAGAATCAAGAGTTCTTGTACTGTTTGATAATTTAGCTTATTATTTTAGATCCTGTCAACTCTATTAGTTTAATAATAGAGGATCAGATCTACTATCATATGACAAAATTAGCTTAGATATTTTAGTAAGTTGAAATTCTTATAATAATTAGATTTATAGATTTTGTTGTTTGATCCCCAAGACGAGGAAGCAACACGGCATCCTGGACACTTGAATTTAGATATTGACATTATGTGGGGCCCATGTGGGTATTTAATAATTTAGATAATTTTATATTTGAATATGAGATTAATTATATTTATTTAATCTCAACTTAGCTGACCTTTTTACATTAAAATTTACACTTTAAATCTTTATGTCTAAGCATATGTAGGTATTTATAGCTTATAATTTTATCTAATTAATGAAGTTATTGATTTTAAAATCATAATTAGAATGAAATTCTTAATTTTTGGATTGAAAGTAATTCGGGGAGAATTTGATTTAGCATCACCTTCTATCTGCTTGTACCAAGAATTACAGATTCGGTGGCATTTGTAGAGCATAACTAAGTTTCCATTTGCAATTCAAAATATTTAACTAATTAACCCTTAACTCTTATAGTTTGTTATATAATATAAATGAGTTATCAAGCTTCATCTTCATTCTCCAGGATTGATTGTGTTCAATTTAAATCACTTTTAATTCACCTAGAATAAGTTATGATAATTGCAATGTTTATTGCAAAGATCATTCATTAGTGAATACATAAGTCATGTTCTTCATCTCCCTTATGTAGGAGCGATCAAACCCTATTTGAGTTTATTTTAAATTCACATCAAGACTAACACATATAACCAAATTTAAAATTTCTCACAAGTCTCTTATACGTTTGGAGTTAGCTTCAAGCATCACTTGTATTCTATTTGAACACTCCCTTTATTTCAATATATACAATGAATCAAAGCATTTATTTGGCCATAAACTAAGTGATTGAATTAATTTCCTTACTTAGCATATTCTCATATAATATAATAATACTTATTATGCTAATTCAATTTGGATTTTATAAATTTTCTTAGAACTTTATATCTTATATTTAACTTACTGTTAACTTAAAATCTTTTGGTCCAAGTCCTTTTGAAGTTCATTGTAATATCCCCCCCCCCCCCCTTCTTTTAATTTCAATTTGATATTCATCTTTATGTTTGTGTTGTTAGAATTTTAATTTAATATATTTAAATTTCATTTTATATTATTATATTTTAGTCTTTTAGATGAATTTTTATTAATTTCTCTTCTTTTTTTTATCCAAAATTTAATCCTAAAATTTGACAGAATTTCAACAGCAATCCGGCATCATTCCCGCGTAGGAGACTACATTGTAATTATTTTGGCCATACCGTCACGCCTTAACGAGCGTGAAGATTGGTGTTTTGAAGCACCTCGATCGAATTTCAATCTCGTTATGCCCTAATGAGCATAACGAGGTCTTCAATCACTTGCTTAAAAGTAAATATATATGTAATTTCTACACATTCAAATCTCCTCCCCTTTTTTTCTAAGTCCAAAATTTAATCAAAATTTTTGGCGATTACGGCGTCATCCCACATGGGGCCACATCAACTATTTTTGGCTACTCGCTCTAATGAGCACGATGGTTGATGTTTTCGAGCACCTGGTCAAATTTTAATCCTATTATGCATAATGAGGCCTTCAACCACGTATAAAGTGAATATATATGTAATTTCTACACATTCAAATCTCCTCCCATTTTCTTTCTAAGTCCAAAATTCAGGTCTAAATTTCTTTCTAGAAAATGCATCTAACATTTTTAGCTTATGGTGCAATGAGTAGAAGACCATAGCCAATTTTCATCTCATCATGTCCTAATGAGCATGAAGAGAGGCCTTCAAACCATGAAAGAAGCATATATATATATATATATATATATATATATATATATATATATATATATATATATATATACATATCTATGTGTGTGTGTATACATGACAAGATAGAATTTTTACCGGTAATCATGTAATGGGTGGAAGCCAATGGCTAACTAGATGTTTAGTAAGCAATATATATTTCATAGAGCAAAATTAGAGTACACCACTATTGCTAACATAGTGAATAAAATGAAGCGATGGGTATGGGAGATTATCGGTGGGATACTATATGGGGCAATGGCGCAAGCCCACCGACCATCATATTAAAATTCCTAAATCCTCATTTCCTTGCAAGTAAGATTGAGGGGATTTTGGCATTCAAAATTCTCTTCTTTCTATTCTTTTTGCTCCGCTACTGCCCAAAAAATAGAAAGGAGACGTGTCAAAGGTCACCCTCATCTTTTTTTCCCACCATCCTTCGCGAGCTTCTAATAGTCTAAATCCGTAAATCCACCTACCAGCAGGATTTAATACATTTAGATATAACCATGCGAAAGCTACGTTAGCGGATTACATAAAGCCTATGATTTAACTTGTCAGAAAACATTGCTTGGTTGGATTTAAGTTAAATTTAACTTAAATCCTGCAACCAAATAGCCTCTTATGTTTTCTCCTTTTCCTATTCTCTCGTTCGAGTTCCGCCACTAGTAGACTCAACCAATCGCGTTCTCTCACTGCATAGTTGTTCTGATTCCCAAGTTCTATAGCTCCATTACACCACTTCGCTAGTCGCGAATCGTTGTCGTGAGCTACTAAGCCTAACAACCATTAGTGTGCAATTGATTCACTGAACATTTTAGAAAATTATGTTCATATATCTATCAATGACTAATATTTGTCAACCATTTATATTCGGTGATTGACTTCTTTGTGATATAATCTTTTATTTTTCTTGTTAAAAATTTTTGCAATAATTTTATCCTACCCACTCCATACAAAATTTTCATAAACATTTTTTTTTTGGGAATGCTTCATTACTCTCTATTTTATTTTGAAAATATATTTTATTTAATTTATATATGAACAATAAAAATATACATTTTAATACGGTACTAAAATTATTAAATATGTCTCATAAGAATTTATACGAGAATC
The DNA here is from genome assembly GCA_021442155.1 of Cymbidium sinense. Classification (NCBI taxonomy): domain Eukaryota; kingdom Viridiplantae; phylum Streptophyta; class Magnoliopsida; order Asparagales; family Orchidaceae; genus Cymbidium; species Cymbidium sinense. The sequence continues at coordinate 177,447,300 of CM038221.1, read as the reverse complement.
ATCTTAGAAAATTTAGAAAAATACTATATAATTAAAACTTTCGTTTACCCACCTAACCAATGTTCCGTTACAGTCGCATAGTGGTCCAGCCTACAGGTGCAGTAGGTCTATGCGATAGAATTATGCGGCTATCATGACGTTGTCTAACGTCACCTCGAAATCGTCTGCCATGCGTATTGAAGTGACCTCACAAAACAACTCACCCACGGCATGAATTTCAACTCACCCCACGGTGCGTATTAAAAGGTCACATTTTGCCCCCTCGTATCTTAGTTCAGTTGGTGGGCGAGCATAATCATAAATTTTTCAGATTGAGTTGATTCCATACCTTATAATGGAGAAAATAAGTAGAATACGTATATGGGTGATGAATGTGAAGGCGTGAGATTAGTGTAATCTGTCGTAAGATGAGTGGGGTGTTGAGTGGATACCCATTCCAAAAAAAAAGGTCATATTTTTGTAGCATTGATTTTTTATTTCAAATTGTATATTATTTTTTTATAATTTTCGTTGATGCATTCAAATCCCTAATTTAAAATCATTTTATTAATGTTTCAATTCTAAATTATTTAATGAAATAAATTTAAGATATCACCCAAACTTACTGGCAAAACAAAAATTTAAGAAAAGGAATTGTGAAATAAAAAATTTCAGTAAAATAAATCTAAATTAAAATTTGATTTAATAGATCAAAATAAATAATTATAAAAATTAAATGAGAAAAATAAGAACAATTTGTAATGTATTAAAATAGATTTTTTAATTTAGTTATTATGATGAGGTAAATTAGATTTTATGTCGTATTTTTTATTACATAAAAAATCATCATTCATTCATTCTATATTAAAATTTATTGCAATATCATTTTCAATTTATATTATCACATAAATAAAAAAATTAGCGGTGTTCATCTTTAAGAGATTTATCATTAGTTTTAAAAATGTCTAATTTAGAAATATGTTCATAAAAAATGGCTCAAATTTAAAAATTCTAATAGTTATGATGTATTAATTTTGAAAAATGAATCTATCTTACTACTCATCATGAAAATAAAAAAAAAATTTGAACAAAAAAATAATACGAATTAAATAAATATATTCAATGATCTATAGGTGAAGTAAAAGGAATATTTAAAAGAAGTATATGATCTTCGAGCTAAAATAATATTTTTATATTAATAAAAATATTTTAACAAAACTATAATGTTAGAAGGCACTTTGTTATAGCACATTAAATTTATATCTAATTATGACTAAAATATTTGTTTAATATAGAACAAATCTTTCAAATAATTAATCAAAATTTCTCGAAAGATAGACTGATTTTAAATGAAAATGTATAACATTTATAACACAAGTGATGAATATGAATTACAACAAAATATGCTAGCATAGATCTAAATAAAGTTTATTGACATAAGAAAAAAAAAAGATTAACAAAGCACATTCAATGCCCATCACTACAAGTGAAAGATTCACCAAATCCTACAAGCTCAAAGGTGTGCTTCTTATTGTTATCATTAATTATAGACAAATATATTAGTTCACTATTTCACCAATCCTTCACTAAGTGTTTTAAAGCAGAAGAATAAGCCATAGTAGATAAAATAAATTTTTAAAATACATTTTTTTTTTGGCTTACCCTTATAACTAAAGAAGCTGGCTTTGAGAAGGACACAAAATTTTAGAGGAGATACCTATATCTTATAAACTATGATCAAATAATAGTGAGAATATGACTCCATAAAATTTTTTAAAAAAAATTATATAGTTTATAAGATTTAGGCGAAATGATTCCATTGAGGATTATTAGTTTCACTAAGTTTTAAGCTTCTAGATTTAAGAATCCCTAAAGTTTATTAGTGGCATTTGAAGGTTTTATCTGATAAAATAACTAGAGTTAGGCGGCTAGAACAAAAATTTATGTTAGTAATAATATCTTTAATAAATATGTATTATATTCTATAAAAATATATCTATATTATATATAAAAAAAAAATCAATAATCCAATTATCCTGTCTATATCAATAAAAGCTTTATTTCATTCATCATGCTTATAAATAAGGACGAATCTTGAGACAACTAGAGGAACACCCTCTCTAATATTTATCATTTATCTCACATAATAATAATAATAATAATAATAATAATAATAATAATAATGTTATATTTCATTAAAAAAATATTTTTTTTACTTGTCCCATAGGTAATTGGACTGCCCAAAAAAAATATTCTTCACATCAAATCAAAGTGACTAGTGAGAACATGATAGGAAATGTCTCCGAGACTAGGCGAGAGTTTGGCCTCGTGACATGGCGTGGTCTTTGTAATTTATTATCCTACAGTCAATTATAACTCTGGACGTCAGTTCGCTCTCTCAACTCTGAATACAATTTCCTATAAATCTCCTTAGCATTTTCCTTAGCTGTTGCAAATCAAATTGCACTAAAAAGAAGAAGCTGCCGATCGAATTAACTTGTGTGGCTGATGGAAGAAGGGGACAAAAGAAAAACTCCTCCTTTCCACCCGCCACCGCCTGCAAAAATAAGCCACGCCACTGCTCCGCCCGCCATGTCGCCAGATGAGGAGGAGAAGATGGAGAAGTTCTACAAGCTGATAAGTAATCTCAGAGCACTGAGCGGTATATGGAAGAGCGAAGCTCCAAGGAAGAACATGAAAAGTGAGAGCTTGCTCTGGAAGCCAACCTTCGAATGGGAGGATTTCGCCGGAGTGAGCGATGGCTTATGCTTGACGACGAGGTGTGATGAAGATCGCCGGAAGAAAAGCCGGAAGGAAATGGAAGGAGAAACCGAAACTATTTTCGATCTTAAACTTGGTTTGTGATCCTACTGCGTTGATATGATGGCAGAAGGATTCTTTGCTGCAGGAGAATTAATTTGTTAGATTAATCTCTTAAGGGATTATTGACAGGGAATCCTTCTCTATTCAATCTTTCGCTTTGCTAAGAGTTATGTTTTAATATGATGCATATAATCTTTGCGTGTGTATTCTTGCGTTGCGTTCTGTTTGAATTTTGGGGAGCTCCTGCCTGCTAATGAAAATTATGATTTATAAATCAACATTTTTTTATTTTTAAAGTTTTCACATAAATAAAAAAATTATAGCAAAATTATAATTTTTATCTTAAACTTTTATTAAATTTCTAATAATTTGATAGAGATATAATAAATATAAATTAGATTATCGAGATTATTAATGAGCTGCTCATTTATTGAAATAAACGAGCTCCTCGTTTATTGAAATAAATGAGCTTTAATTAAATCTTAATCGTACTTATTCATAAACTTTAGATAATATTATTTATGAATATAAATAAATTAATGAACAAATTATTTGAATTTGTTCATTTAATAATTTAGTATTTTAAAAAATATTAAATCTCGATTGATTAGTGAATCAAACAATAATGAATGACTCTAATAGAGCCTAGTCTCAATTAACTTGTCAACTCAGCCTTGATTAACTTGTCAAACGATCTGTTCATTTGCAGCCATACAATTAAATTATTATTAATTTATTATCAGCATAGTTTATATCGCTCTTAGAGATTAATCAATTCATGTGTTCATTTCCAAAGCCCAATTGACAGGCCTTCCATGGAATTAAAAAATGGGAAGTAATTATATTTTGATTTGATGAGTGGAAAGAAAAACAAAATGAAGACCAAATTGTTGACCAACATGTATGCTCCATCAGTTACGTTGAACTCAGTCGATTTGAAAAATTTGATGCACGGACATCGGTCGAAATCGCTCATCGTTAAAACCGGTGAATGGTCTCGCAAGCATATCGTCATAGCGTTGAGCAAAATGATTGATACATATTATTGCAATTATCGGCCGTCGAGAAATCACCGTCGTTGGCATGAAATTGAAGTTCGCGATCGAACAACATCCGTTCATGAAATTGATCGAGCGGTTAGCATCAAAACGTCAAAACCTATCAAATGAGATTGTTCGCGCTTGGTGACAGTCGCGAAATGTCGGCGTCGAAGTGACGACGGCTTTGACCAAAATTGACTTCGATTCGGCGTCGGCGTTGCAAATGACCGCCGAAAACGGATTATCGTTGAATCCGAACATCAATTTCTAGAAATAATGCCTATGTAAGTTTAATTTAAATTGAGATTTTTGAATCTCAATGCATCAGTCATCGAGGATAAAGAAATTTCTGATATTTATTTTTAACATGATAAACATAATATTTATAAATAATTTTATTTTAGAATTAATTTGAAATTAAACTGAGACCTAAATAGCTTTAATTTTATCCAATATTTTGAATATCATGTCCAACTTAATTTGGAAGGATAATTAAGCTATTATTAAGACTCTTAAATCTCATTATTTCGTACCTAATATTCGGCTAACCGAACAGCAAGAGGTGCATTTTTTTCGGTGTTCACGGGATTGCAGCAAAAGAAAAAAGGAAGATTTTTTTTTGTGTGGTATGTATGTAAATCCCCCCTTTTTTTTTTCTCTCTCTCTCATCCGCTCTCTATCTCGTCTCCCTCCCGTTCGTCCTTCAAGCCTCGGCTCTTCCTCCTGCTGCACAAGAAAATCCCGATCATCTTCTCCCTCTCTCCCGTTCTCCCCCTTCGAGCTTCAAATCGCATGCGGTAAGTTTTTCTTCAGACTCCCACTTAAAGCCTGCCTGCTGCCGCCCGTCCGGCAACCAACAACGTCCTTCCAGTTCTTAAACCGTAGGAGAGTATCGCTTGGAGAAGGGATCGAATTCCTTTAAATCATGTTTCAGTGTTCTCTTCATAGGTGACACGAGCAAGAACATCATCGTGGCTTCCTACATCGCCAACATCCTTTTCCACAGAACTACCCGACTCGCTCTCTCCTCTACTAACTTTGATAGGCACTTCCCAGCGTTCTTCTACTGTTCTTTGGCTTCTTCTTTCCCCTTCTCTCACTCGTCCGTTATTCTTCCTACCCAACATCTGTAACAACCGAACTATTCATCTTCTCCACCTCGCGGACAACCCGCTGCGTGCAAGCGTTGCAGATTCCCTCCTCTAACGGCATCCACACTACCACAGGCAGACACGCAACCAACTTCACGATCACTGTACGAGCCGTAACCTCCTCACATGCACTGTTGCTCTATCCGCTGCTCTATATAGGAATTATCACGCATTGTAATATTTTGGGTTAGAAGAATTATTATCAAAGCTGCGATACTTCATTCTCTATCTCTCTCTGTTTATCTCTTTCTCATCTCCTCTCTAGCCTGCAGATCTTTCTTCATGGTATCAGAGCTCTAACCTGGGCAAGAAATGTCAGCATCCTCCTCCTCCCACTCCGACAGAACGATGGATACCCAGCAAGGAACCTTCAGCTCGTTAACCATACCACCTTCTCTAAAATTCCTCATAGGAAATATGGAGGCCGTAGCTAACACCACACTTACGTCCGACAACTACACCATATGGAGCACTCAAATCCTCAAGCCATTCAAAGCAAACGGCTTCATCAGCTTTCTCGAAGGCAACACACCATGTCCCACCCAATACTCTCTAGACAACAACATTCAACTCCAACCGAATCCCAACTACAACATATGGCAGCTCATCGATTAAAATCTCTCGGCAGCACTCTACTCAACCATCTCACCCTCCATCCTCCCATACGTTCTAAACCTCGACACCTGCTCGGACATTTGGTCCACTCTAGCAAAGAGATTGCAATCAGCAAATCGTTCCAAGGTCATTCAACTCAAAAACGAACTTCACCACATCTCCCTTAAAGACAAACCAGATGACCAAGTACCTTGCAAATCAAAATCACGGTCTATCAAATCTCATACCGGATCCAACTTGGATCCATTATCCTATATACACTCAACGGTGCCACCAACCTACCCTTTCAAAACCATATCGCACAAAACCGAACCAATCAACATAGACGACCTCTACTCCCTTCTCTGCGTGAAGAAATCAACATATCTACCAAGACAAAGAACTTACCCCATCCATCACCGCTCTCCAGCAGGAAAAGTGGCGACCTCACTACAAACCCCACGGTAAACCTCAAAACCAATACTACTCATAACCAGAAGTGGGACGGACAAAAGGCCGAACAAACTACAACAATCTGAACCACCTGGCCGGATATGCAACAAGGTGGGACACTCGGCTCGACGTCGCGGCCGGCAGAACACCAAACTACCCTTCCAAACCGTCGCACTTCAAGCCAACCTCGCATTGCCTCTTCGAATGGATATTGGATTCAGCATCCTCTCACCTCACCAACAACGGACACACTTCAAAATCCAGCAGTAGTATTAGGAAACCAATCCGTCACTCTTGGTAACGGAGAAACAACGCCCATCCTCCATCATGGCCACGACATCCTCCCCACACCCACTCGTAAGCTTCTCCTAAAACACATATTTTACGCACCATATCTATCTCATAATCTGTTATCCGTATCAAACCTCACAAAAGATAACAACTGCTCTATAACTTTTAATGCCAATAAGGTGCATATCACGGATCGGACAACACATCAAACACTCCTAAAGGGCATTTGACTAGCATTATATTCCTTCCCCAACATCAGCAATACAAGCTCTTCATTCCAACATCATCCAACCTTTGGCATCAAAGGCTGGTCATCCATACAAAGACACTCTCAGAATCATCTGCTACAAAACAAGCACCTTCATACAATCAAATTCATCTCTCATGTATGTATTGGTCAAGAGTCATAAACTTGTTTTCCTAAATCCACTAGTAAAACTAAATATCCTTTTGAACTAATTCATTCAGATGTATGGGGACCCTCACCAACTATTTCAATACAAGGCTACAAATATTATGTCATATTTATTGATTACTCTCGATTCACATGGATGTTTCCCTCACCTACAAACACTCAGTAGCCACCAAATTCCAACAACTACATAAAATGATACAAACACATTTCTCCAAGCCCATTAAAACACTCCGTACAGATGGTGGAGGTGAATTCCTATCCAATACACTTCATAATTACCTCATCAATCATGGTATTATCCATCAGCTTGCCCCACACCAGAACAAAATGGTGTGGTAGAAACATCGACACATCATTGAACTAGCGAACTCTACACACACCGCAAATCTTCCACCAAAATTGCAGACGGGACACTTACAGTGATCATCAAGCCTCCCTACAAAGACACTCCATCTCGCTCACCTTATCAAGCTCTCTACAAGAAAGTACCCTACTCTCATCTAAAGTCTTGCTCAGCACCTTTCCCTCCATAACTCCAACACTAATAAACTCTCCCTAAAGCTCTATGTATCTTCATTTCTCCCAAACCTACAAAAGATACAAATGCTACAACCCCACCACCAACCGCATCATGATATCACGTCATGTTACATTTCACGAAACCCACTTCTTATACTCGTCCGAACCCTCACCACAATCCAAACCACCAGTCACACCGCCACTCCTCCTAACACCTATCCCTCAACTTCGCCCAAAGCGGCCTCTGACAACCAATCAAACCAATCACCACTCTCATACAAGCTCCCCAACAATCACAACCAGAATGGACAACCCAACCCCAATACCACCATCCATACACCAATGAAAACCGGACTTCAAAGCATGGAAACCAAAAGTCATTTTTAATCTCTACTGACATCTACCACAGAACCCACATGCTACACTCAAGCAATCAAACACGCTGAATGGAGAAAAGCCATGTCCGAAGAATTTATGGCACTTCAACAACAAAGCACGGACACTAGTCCCACCACCAGCAAACCAAACAATTATAGGTTGCAAATGGACATACAAGACCAAACACCACTCCGACGGATCCATAGCTTCCTTCGCTACAAAAGTGGCTCAAGGCTTCAAGCAAATACGGATTCACTATCTCGAAACTTTCATCGGTCGCTAAAATGTCAGTCTTCTGCTTACACTAGCACTCCACCATCAATGGCGTTCAGCTAGACGTCTCAATGCCTTTCTCCACGGCTCCCTCCACGACACTATATACATGGCTCAACCACCAGGTTTTCTCGACGATCAACTCCCACATCATGTATGCTTACTTCGAAAAGCAATCTACGGTCTCAAACAATCCCCCCGGCAATGGTACTCCACCTTTACCGAGCACCTCAAACATCTTGGCTTCATTATTAGCACAGCCGACCCCGCTCTCTTCTTACATACCTCCAACAACAACCGCACCTATCTCCTCCTTTACGTAGACGACATCCTCATTACTGGCTCCGATTCCAAAGTCATTTCTGGCATCCTCCAAAATCTCCAATCTGCAGTAAACTTAAAAGACCTTGGCCTCGTTTCCACCTTCCTCGGAATTCACGTACACCACGCCACCAACAAACTCCACCTCACTCAAACCGACTACATCTCTCGCCTCCTGAATAGTAACGGCATGACAAATTGTAAAAGCGCTCCAACACCCATCTCCAACCGAGCAACCGACTCCTCACAGCCCAGTGAAGCAGCCCCCGATCCCTTCGAATATCGACGTATCGTTGGATCCCTCCAATACCTTACCATCACCCGACCGGACATAGCCTTGGCTGTCAACCACCTATGTCAACATATGCACAACCCACTTACCACACACTCTCAATCACTCAAACGGGTTTTACGCTATCACAGGGACATCTAAACATGGCTACCTATCACACGCGGGACCTCAAACTTATTGATTCCGGATTACGGTAGGAGACCCCCCAGTAGGCGTTCCACCAGATTACGCATCTTCCCCTACCAACTCTCATCTCGTGAAAAGTTCAAAAGCAGACCACGTGCCTCCACCGGTGAGTATAGAGCACTACTGCGACCACACGAAATAATCGGCTCGTCGCTGGCACTCGAACTCGGAATTCCAACCGCCGAAGCTACACCATTATTCTGTGATAACACCTCAGCAATGGCAATCGCAACAAATCCCATCCTCCACGCAAGAACAAAACACATCGAGATCGACTACCACTTTATACGAGATCACATCGCAGCAAAAGAAATACAAATTCATCATCTATCCACCGAAGACCAAATAGCCGATATTCTCACCAAACCACTGCCAACCAGCCGCTTCATCCATCTACGTACCAACCTCACGGCATTGGATCATTCGGTTGAGGGACGGTAACAACCGAACTATTCATATTCTCCACCTCGCCGGACAGAAAACCGCTACCACGTGCAAGCCGTTGCAGATTCCCTCCTCTAACGGCATCCACACTACCACGTGACCAGACCAACTTCACGATCCTTTGCGAGTGTAACCTCCTCACATGCACGTTGCTCTATCCATTTTATATAGGAATTATCACGCATTGTAATATTTTGGGTTAGAAGAATTATTATCAAAGCTGCGATACTTCATTCTCTATCTCTCTCTGTCTATCTCTTTCTCATCTCCTCTCTAGCCTACAGATCTTTCTTCAATCTGAAACTCAATCTTCCAATTATGTTTCACTCCACTCCACCTGGAACTATAGACGAACTCCCTTCTATAATTTCCCCTTGCTGTTCTCCAAGCCAAAGGCCAGCCTACCTGTTCCTTTTAACAATCTTTATATTTTCCTTTTTTTTTATTGAAACAATAGGCTATCTTCACTAATAACCATTTTATTTCAAGGAAAGGTTTTAGATTTTATTGGCTGTTGGGTGATATTAAAACTGAAATCCTTTCTAATCTTTTCTCAAATCCTATTATCGAGCAATAATCTCTCTATTCATCAAATTAGAACTTAGGAGATATGAGATTTGATGTCACGTAGGATTTAAGATTTTCATTTATCCGTAAAAAAAAAAAAAATTCTACTCAAACTTTGCTATTAAATATCCACTTGCTATTAGGTTTAGATGAATAAAAAAATCAAGGAATTTAAGAGTCTATAAGCTTCATCTTGCTGTTAGGTTTAAATAAGCCTTCATCTTCCTGTCCATGATTGATTTTGAGGTGAAAGCCATTAAATCCTACTACTAAATGCCCATCTTATTCTCACATCATTGTGAAATGAAGTAGGGATGTAATTTCAGATCTCTTGTTCCGCCCAGCATAATCGCAAGCCCCACAATGTGTTTATTCCATTTGCTGCAACTGAGAAAGAACTCCGTCATTAGGCGGGTTCCTCTCGAATTCTAGCATCTTCCTCTTCCTTTCCATTCCTCTCAGCATACCTTTTCCAATTTCCTACCCCGATCACCCCCTTTACCACAGCCAAGAGGCAACACTGTCATCAGGCGGGGTCCTCTTCTAGGTTTTTGGCATTTCCATTTTTACTGTAGCCAAACAACTCCTCTTTCTTTCCTTGCAAGCGACGAAAATCGAGAAGCAACACCGTCATCAGGAGAGTTTTTCTCTACATTTCTTACATTTCCATTATTCCTGCAGCCAAACAACCCCTCTTTCTTTCCTTGTAAGGGATAGAAACCGAGAGTCGACACCATTATCAGGCGGGTTCTCCTCTAGGTTTTCGATGTTTCCATTATTCCTGCAGCCTAATAGCCCCTTTTTCCTTCCTTGCAATTGACAGAAACTGAGAAAGAACACCGTCATCAGGATGGTTCTTCTCTACGTTTCCAACATTTTCTCACCTATTTAATCCAAATAATCAACACTTCAATATCTCTTATTCAATCACTACTAACCAAACTCACGAAAAATCATCAGTATTGTGGATTATGGATGTATGAAAATATGTGAAAAAAATATATGCATAAGCTTGTGCTTCTTTATGCAGGTTTGAATGCCTCGTTATGCTCCTCAAGGTGTGATGAGATAAAATTCGACTGTGGTGTCACAAAATATCGCTCGCTATGCTCAATAGGGCGTATTGAGTAAGCCAAAATTATTAGATGCAGCCCTCTTTGAATGTGTAGAAATTACATATATATGTTTGCTACATGCAGGTAATTGAAGACCCCACCAATACTCAATAGGGCTTAGTGGATATGAAGACTCGGCTGTTGTGTTGCAAGACACCGTCCACTATGCTTAATAGGGCATACCGGGTAAGCTAAAATAGTTTCGATGTAGCCCCTCCTGGGGATGGCGTGAATATTGTCGAAATGTTATCAAAATTTTGGACTTAAAAATGGGGAGGAGAATCAAGATTCATTAAAAAAAAAAATTGAACACATCAAAATAAATAATCTAAAATGAAATTTGAATTATTTGAAATTGCATATATATTTACTTTTATGCAGGTGATTGAAGACCCCATTAATGCTCAATAGGGCTTAGTGGGTATGAAGACTTCAGTGGAGTCATGACACCATCCCGCTTCAATAGAGGCGTGCACAGTAAAAGCAGTTCCAATGTAGCTCCCTACACGGGGAAAATGCCGGAATACTGCCAAAATGCTGCTAAAATATTGATTGAATTTTGAACTTAGAACGAAATAAGAAGAATTAAGATTCATTTAAAATAAGAAATCGAGCACATCAAAAATAAATAATCTAAAATAAAATTTGAATGATTTCAAATTGTATATATATTTACTTTTATGCAGGTGATCGAAGACCTCACTAATGCTCAATAGGGCTTAGTGGGTATGAAGACTCGGCTGTGGTATGACAAGACACAGTGTACTACACTCAATAGGGTGTATCAGGTAAGCCAAAGCTGTTCGAATGCAACCCTCTACGTGGGGATGATGCCGGAATACTACTGAAATTGTGCCAAAATTTTATCCAAAATTCATACTTGTAAACAAAATTTAAGCTAAGCAAATTGCGCTGCCTAGCTCGCTAAAATAAAATTGATATCGAATTAAATTTTGAATTATAAATGAATTTGAAGATTATATTTCAAATAAAGAAAGATGGATTGAACTCAAACAGATTTGAGAACTTGAAGTGAATTGAATATTTTGGCAATAAATATAAATTTGACACATCAATGCATGTTATTCCAAGGGATCTAATAAGATATGAGAACAATTTAAAATGCTTTCATCCCCATCGGATATATAATTCTTTGTACAAGCAGATGAAAGGAGACACTAAATTAAATGTTGCACGGATGAAGGAGCTTCCTTCAATCCAAAAAAAAAAAAGAAATTTTATTCTAATTATGATTTTTAAAATCAATGATTTCATTAATTATGTGAAATTGTCTAAGTCATAAATACGTGCATGTGCTTGGACATAGAGATTTAAAATACAAATTTTAATATCTGACAAGGTTGCGCAGGCTAAGTTGAGATTAAATGAATATGAAATTAATCTCATAATAAAAAAATAAAATAATATGAATTATCAAATACCCGCATGGGCTCCAACACAGTGTTGAATGTTTAGATTCAGGTGTCTGAGGATGCTGCATGGGTTTAAAAATAAAGAGAAGAATGATGAAATCAATTCAATCATTTATGATTATATGCATGCAAGTTAATAAATATATTCATATGTTAATTCAAGTACATGAAAGATAAATATTCAACTCTATAAAATATGATCACGGTAGGCTTAATCCTCTATGTGTGAAATAGTGTTGATAGGTTTACTAACTGATCAAGTTCTAAATGAACTTAAATTACATTAGATCATAAGACATAATCCTCTATATTTAGAACGGAGTCGACAAGGTCTGTTATAATATCAATTTTCTAAAGAGTTTAAATTACACATAAGTCATAGGCTCGTTCCTCTATTAATAAATTAGTAGAGTTGACATGGTCTACCTTAATAATAGCTAAGTTGATTGAAGATATCAACTAGAGGGATAACTATTATCAAAATATTCATGATATTATATTCAATATTCTCAAATTCAAAACACTTGAAAGATAAATCTAGATCTAATCCTTTATTATTAAATTAATAGAGTCAACAAGATATGAAATAATAAACTAAATGATTAAGTAGACTTATATACCCCAATGATGGCCGCGTTGACTAAAAATCTCAACCGGAGGGGATGTTATCATCAAAAGATGCTTGAGCTTTAAACTAATTCATCTTAAAATTAAATTTCAACTATGTAAATATCTGAACTAAATGAAATTCATTATTTAGATGCTTAAATAAAATAATTCATCCACTCATCCATCATCGTTTGTTGGGGATGACAAATTAAGAAAAATCTAACTCACAAAGAAGCTAATGTCAAGTCAAATAAATTACTATATTCAAACTCAAATAATCTCCTGCCAGTAAAGGCATGACCCATGTTCTCTGTCCGCATAGTTTGGCCAGTAGGCTCCATATATGATGCGATTATGACCAGAGTCCTCTGATCGAGTGGTTGCCACCAAAGGATACCATTATTTACGGTTAGGATTGTAGCCCATATGTTCCCCAATGGCTTAACCCTTTGAGTTACGAATCATAGGTTATATTTGATAGGCACAAAGCCCTTTTGTCAACTAAGGTAAACTTAAGATTGTCTCCTCAGACAAACACCACCCTAGGTCTACAAGGATTACTCAGACGATGCAACCTATGGATACTGAAAAAGATTCTTAAGTCAGGTTGGGTCGATTACCTCCTCTGACTAAGTAGACTAGAGACCACAATAGCTCGGGATGATGGAACCATGGGATCTAGATCGGGCGAGTCATTGTTCCCCCAACCTTCCGCTTTAAGTTAAAAAAATGATGAATTTCATAAATTTACAATTTTAAACTCCACATGCTACTACTATACGCTATGCATTTAAAGATTTAATGATTAGCCTTAATCTAAAGTTCTTTCTCAGTATTGGGAGGGGTACTTAGAACCAGATCTAAAGTACTCAAAATAAGGGAGAAATATTTGGGTAGTGTCTTATCTACTATTTCATCTGCCTTCTGAAAATTACACCGACACATAAATCAAACTCTCTTCAATTGTCGAGGGGTCAGTGGTGAATTTTTGGAGCCCACAAATTTTTGACGACTCCGTTGGTGACTGATTTCTCTTTCCATCATTAGCTAGTCAAATTTGGAGTATAGTAGTAGTGAAGTATAAGTAATCAAAATTAAAATTTAGTCATAAAATAAAATCTTTAATGAACATTATAGTTTGTTGAGTATGATTTTATTTGCTTAAAATTCTCTTTTGAATATGTTATTTTATTTCTATTCTACTGTATCTCTACATTTTGAAAGTATGGGTAGAATATTTATTTCTGATTATTGATTCTCATCTTTCTTCTACCACATATGAATCTTCAGAACACTGTTCACGTGAAGTTTGAGCAGGTGTCGACATCCATCGCTAATGCTATCATCAACATATCTTTGCTACAATTCAATTTGGTAGTATGGACTTTCCATCAATTATAGCTAAAGCTAATACCACATCAATTCAGGATACATCTGCACATCATGCACATCAGCCCGTGCAATAGAGAAAATTTACTGAAGTAATTACTACTGAAGCTCCTCAAAAGAGAGCTTCTGTGTTTCAAAGATTGGGATATTCTGACACTCTAACTATGAAGGGAACTATTGTTGGGCAAAAAGTCTCAGGAATGCCTATAAACATCACTTTGCCAATTGAACCTTTCGTACCAGGAAAGCATGATCAAGAAGCTTCCTCGTTTGGAGGAAATTAACTAGAAGGCAGAGAAGAATGAATAGTGAGCTATGAGCTCAACAACAGTTTGAACAACTTACTATGCAGTTAGCCTCAGGACCAGAAGCAAGTATTCCCACCCAGAATAAATTCAAGAACCTAAAATGGGTAAAGAGGAACAACTATACTTGTGAGTTGAAATAATTTTTTTGGGATCCACCACTGCATCAAGCTCCGGCGCCCCAAAAGAAGAAATATTATGATGAGAGTTGATAAAAAAAGGGTTCGAAAGAAGAAATATTATGATGATGAATTACAAGATGGTCGACACCCAGGAGAACATTCCAAGGAATCCCATCACCGGTCAACCGAATCTCCACAAAAGAAGGGTGACTTTGATCGTAGCCCTATGATTGAAGAGAAGTTTATCTCGAATCCAGAGCCAGAAATTCATTGGAGGAGACGTTTTGAAGTCAAATTACAAGAAGATGAAGAATATGATGAGGATACTATAGAAGTGGAAGTAGTGTATGTGGTACAACACGTTGGAGAACCATCTAGTGCATGACAACACCAGCATAGATGGCGTGGAGCTGCACCTCCTATTCATATTGAAGAACAAGCTCTTGAGCAAACAGAAGGAGGAGCTTCAAGCACGTCCTCAGGTGATGACGAGGAGGAAGAACTGGAAAGAGAAGAAGATAACTCTCTCTTTGCTGACACTACCACATTAGCACAATTTCATAAATGAATGCAACGATAGATGAAGGAAAAGGATAGGGAAATCATCCAGTTAAATGAAAAGATGAGCTAAATGATGGCACAAATGAATGTGATGCTACAAATGATGCAGAGAAATGCGACAGATGCCGGCATCTACTCCCTACCATCGGATGCTACATCTGGCGATCCACCGGTTGACTCGATTACTCAAGCTTTGAAGCAGAATACACACGGGGAGAAATGAAGTCAATTAATTAGCTTCTCGACTTATCCCTCAAGATGTGCCTAACATATTTGAGCCCGTGATAATAGCTCAATTGGAAACAATTATAAATGAAAGATCAAAGCTGTCATTGCTAACCGACAGAAAAATTGGTAAGCAAAAGTCGTTCATACCTAATAGAGTACGATCTAGTGCCATACCCTAAGGGTTATTCTGTTCTTAAATTCAATACATTAAAATGGCACTGGGAACCCCAAAAAATACCTTGCGTAGTGCAAAGCAATATGTGTCAATACATGAGGCAATGATGCACTACTATTCCGCTAGTTCATTAGTAGTTTAACCTCAACTACTTTTGAATGGTACGCTAGAATTGCCTAATAACTCGATCAAGAATTTTGTTGAATTAGAAATGATGATCGTCAAGAGATTCACCAGTGCAATTGAAAGGATTACAATTACTGACCTTGCCTTAGAACGAAGAAGGAAAGATGAGTCAATGACTAAATATATTTCACATTAGCGAAACATGAGAATGAAATGTGAACAACAGCTAGAAGAGGAACATTCAATCCAATTGTTGATGGGTAACATCAATGATAAGATAACACCATATCTATGTATGGCCTCTATCTCAACATTTCAAGAGTTATTGGATCGAGTGGAAAAGTTTGAAAAGCTGAATTGCTGAAAACCTGAGGGTCACTCAAAAAAGTTAAAAAAGAATAAATTCTCATCAAGGAGGAATGAGTCTCATACAACCTCCTACAGCTCAAGCAATGGAAAGTGAGCAACTTATAATGTTGATAAAGGAAAATAGCCCGCTTATATGGATGAAGGGGGAAAGCAATCAGTTAACCCCCAATCAAAGTATGAGAGATGATGAGCGAGTGCCCTCATCTCTAAAAGATAAGATGAATAAGGAATACTCTTTCAAGAGGAAAAGTGTGGCTAAGTTATTCCGCCAAGCTCTTAAAGCAGGAATAGAATTACAGGAATCCAAAAGACTTGAAGAGTCAGGTCATACTGATAATCCAAAATATTGTCCATATCATCGGGTAACTAGCCACTCGATTGAAGATTTCTATGTCTTTAAGGATTGGTTGGAGAGAAAAAAATAGAAAGGGTGAATTTGCATTATCTGATAGTGTCCTTGTTCATCCTAAAAGAGAATCTGCTAGAGTGGTTATGTCCACTTCAGTACCATTGATGAAAGAGAAAGCAAAAGAAAAAGTAAAATAAGAAGAGCAATGGGAGACAGTAGTATCTAAGAAGATCATAAAAATGTTGAAGCAGCTAAAAGATGTCCCTAATGTTAAGTGAAAATCAACACTTGAACCTATATTAGACTTAAAAGAAATGCCTAAACCAAGCATTTAGCTTCTCAATGATATTTTGATAAAACTACTTCATCACAACATGAGGAGCATCCAGCTAAACGTAGACCTCACAAAGCAAAGAAGTCAGCTGAGAAAAAGATGATCAAGAAGAGAACTATAACTAAAAAGATCATCAATAATCTAGAGAAGTATCATCAACCGATAAGACAGACTATTAGACTTATCGATTACATGTTAGGACATCAAATCATTGAGTCAAATGAAGAAGAAAATAATAATGAAGACTCACTTCTTAGAGAAATGTGTCGAGTTATTTCTATGGTGTCGAATAGCCCCTAATGTGATCCATGCCTGGATAATTGGAATCAAGTAGCTTTGAAAAATGCAATATGTAAAAACAAATTCAAGATGTTTGTCCCGCCAAGTAGGAGAACTCCTGAGCCCATAACATCAAATTCATGCTTGATGGTGCGACAAACAGAAGACAGATAGAAGATGACTTATATTTTCTTAATGAGGATGAGTATGAGCCTTCAAAGACATCCCAAATGGGTCGCTTGAAGCTTGGCAGTGATCTGAAGCATCTGCATAGTCCTCCGGGGTAGGTGGTGACTCTGAAGGAGCTACCTCATCTGAAGAGTCTGAGCCAAATAAAGCAGTCCAAGTGCAACTAAGGAGTGGTATGATACTACTTCCTCCATTAAGGAAAGGGTCATCCAATAAGCACAAAATCATAAATGAAGACAAAAATATTGAAGTTAACAAAGATATCATCCCTAAAGACCCTAAGAAGAAAGCAATATCAAGTGGAGGAATCGATTATAATATCCTATCACATTTGAGAAAGATCTTTGCACAACTAAGTGTGTACGAGGCTTTGTTGATGTCAAAGGACCTTCAAGAAACACTGATTCAAGCTCTTAAAGATCTAGAGAGATATGAAGCTTATTTTGCTAAATGATGTATTATTGAAGTTTTGCAAGCTCATGACCTCCCGATAATCACTTTTTCTAAAGCAGATCTTATGCTCGGGACAACGAAATACAATCGCCCATTATATGTAGCTTCAGAAAGTGATGAAATTATGATCAATCAAATTCTAATTGGCCCAAGTTCATCAGTAAATCTTATGAGTCTATGAGCACTTAAGGGGTTGTCCCTAGACATTCGACACCTTGGAAAGATAAATTGATGGTCAATGGCTTCAATGAAATGGGGGCAGAGGACTCTCAGATCTTTCATTCTTCCACTTAGGTTTGGAAACTCTATACCCAATCTAAATTTCATGTGATAGATGCCGACACCACAAAGCTCTATTAGGCCATCCTTGCCTCCATGAATATGGTATAGTTCCATCTACTCTACATTAATGTATAAAGTATATAAGAAATGGAGCATAACATAATATTCTCAGCACTATTCAGCTATTTATAGTTCATGAGGTCAAAATTTATGAGGATGCAAAGTATTTTCTTTCAAATGAAAGTAAGCCTCAGCAATCTACAGCTCCATTACTTCAAAAACTACAAAGCAACCCAAAGAAGAGAAGGAACGAAAAGGAGGAAAAAAGGTTGCATTAAATCTCTCTAAAACTTATGACATATCACCAAAGCTGAAGAGGCAAGTTCCTCATTTGGTTAGTGATATAGAAGGAGAAGAAGATATTCTAGTTGAACTCAAGGAGAAGTGTGAGCCTTCAACAAAAGCAAATGAGATAAATTACTCTGATTCTAATTATGATTTCGAGACCACCTATGCAAGTGAAATTCAATGTCTCTTCTAGAAGGGCTGCTAATCTATTAGTATAGAATGATTCATTCGTAGTTATATTCCTCCCTGACATTTCAAAAGTCACATCACATGATGTCCACAACATTGAGGTACTAAAATTCTTTTATGTACCTCCGCTACCTGGGAGCAACAGATTGGGAACTTCATTATATAGATCTGAGGAATGTCAACACTATGATTTTGAATGGCTTATTTAGTACTCAGAGTCTAAAGAGATGATACCCACCAGGATGCTGAGATACTATCCTCCAAAAATTCGAAGGATGATGCATAAACTTAGAATCGATGTTGGAACTGATAGATGGCGAGCTCTCTTCTTTGATAATTTATGGAGTTCAAAGAGTCCATAGACCTCTCGAAGAAGTGATAATTATACCACCAAGGGTCTTGGATACATCTAACAAAAGCATCATCAAAGGAACACTTGTTGTACATTAATAAAAAATGAGATTGAAACTGAAATTGAAAATGAAGATAACTTTTATGAAGTCATTCTCACAGTTGATGGGGAAGTAGAAGCCGAACTGTCACCCGAAGAACTTGAAGATGGTGGGCAGATGTCTTCCATGGATGAGTTGAAAGAAATTAATTTGGGGACTGAAGAAGAACCCCATCAAACCTTCATTAGTGCCCTTCTGCTTGACGATAAGTTTGAAGGAATAAAAGCATTATTTTGTGAATTCAGGGACTGCTTTGTTTGGACATATTCTGAGATACCTGGCTTATCCTCTGATGTGGTAGTTCACAAACAAGCTATCAATTCTGATTCAATACCAATCAAACAAGCTCCTAGAAGAATGAGGCTAGACGTTGAAGAGCAAGTGATCGTAGAAACAAAAAGCTACTTGAAGTAGGTTTCATTCGTGAGGAGAAGTATGCATATTGGATAGCCAATATCATTCCTATAAAGAAGAAGAATGGTCAGATTCGAGTCTACATCGACTTTCAAGATTTAAATAAGATATGCCTAAAAGATGATTTCTTGCTCCTTATGTCAAAATTGCTAGTGGATAATACCTCCAACTACGACATGTTCTCCTTTATGGATGGATCATCGAGCTATAATCAGATCATGATGGCTCCTGAAGATGAGAAACATACATAATTCAGAACATCAATTGGTATTTATTGTTACACAATCATTTTGTTCGAATTCAAGAATGCTGGAGCTACATATCAGAGGGCCATGACACACATCTTTAATGAGCTGATTCATCAAAAGGTAGAATGCTATGTTGATGACCTCGTCATTAAAAGCATTGATAAAAAAGATCACCTTGAAGATTTAAGAATTCTTTTTGAAAGGATCATAAAGTACGATCTCAAGATAAATCCTCTCAAGTGTACTTTTGGGGTTTACTTAGGAAATTTTTTTGGATATGTTGTAAGATATAAAAGAATTAAGATTGACCCCAACAAAATCAAGGTGATCGTGGAGATGCCTCTACCGAAGAACCTTTGCCAACTTCGCTCTTTACAAGGATAACTCATATTCATTCAACATTTCATATCAAACCTGTCAGGAAGATGCTAACCTTTTGTAAAGCTAATGAAAAGAATGCTCCATTCAAATGGGATGAGGAATGCCAAGAAGCATTTAAGAGAATTAAAATGTATATACTCAATCCGCTAATTTTAGCAACTCCTGGCCCAGAGAGACCTCTTATCTTATACACCACAGCCTTAGAGGAGTCCTTCGGGGCTTTACTTGCACAACATAATGATGAAAATAAAGAAAATGTGTTATACTACTGTTGGTAGAAAAATTTCCACACACATATTTAGAGTTGCCTTCAAATCTGTGGAGAAAGGAGAGGCAAAATTATATATATGTAGAAATTCATCTTGGTAAGATGCCATGTAGAACCTGTAGATATATTTATTCAGGTGATCGGATATGTCATCAAGGAAATAGTATACTATCTCGAAAGATAGAAGTCACTACCCTTTAATGAAACTAATCACCTCAATAAGGACTCCTAAGGATGCTGAGTCTGCATATGCACCAGAGATTCTTCCACTACTTTATATGAAAAAGTAAAGCAGGGTTTATTTTAAACTGTATTCATTAAGTTCCCTACAGAGGCAAGCCCATATAGTTAATTACATCCTAAGGGATGGGATCCCTTAGGAAAACTCTCAATTAAGGTAAATGATCATTGTCACTGAAGATTTTAATATGAAGGACTATCAATTGATTGGTTTTATGTTTGAAGATCAAATGGGATTAATCAAAAGAGGGAGTTATTATCGAAGCCAAAATGGAAGATAAGTAGGATATGCTCACGATGCTAGGAAGCCTAGCGAGCATCTCAAACTATCCTAAAATTGGGCTTTACATTTTAGAAATTAATTTAGTTTGTTTGAGTTGTATTTTTCATTAGAAATTTATGACTTAAGATTCCATAACATAGGATTAAGGAAATACCTAAGAGGTGAGGAATTATGCTTATGGCCCATGAAAGGTAAAAGCAACCTCAGAACCTAAATCTAGTGAGCTTCGGTGAGGGTTGGAAGCACAACCTAAATCTAAGGCAAAAATGGGCATTCGGTTTGCCTCCACAAGAGAGGACAAACCACCCAACAACCACCTGGAGTTGGCCACCAACTAACTTCTCCTAGGATTTTTAATTCATGTAGGCAAGTCATTATGCTTAATGTAAGATAGTTAAGCTATTTTTATTTAGAAAGAGACTAAGTCCTTAAACTCACTCCCTAAAGAGACTAGATCATGTAAATGGACATGCTTCAAATGACCTAAATCTAATGCATTTCAGATTTCATTTTGGACAATTATTTTGACTTAGGCTAATAAGATTTTTATGACTAATGCATGAGAAATCAAATTATTGGCCAAAACGAGAAGTTTAGGAGGTGAGTTTCCACCATGGCCCTCAAAGGTCAAGCCGGGTTCTCTGGCAAAGGTGAAAGCTCTCCAATCAAGAGTGAAATAAGATGCATTTGTGCATGATATTATAAAGAAATGCTCATTCAGCTAAGGGGTTGATAAATATTTTATCTTGATTTTTAAACCTAAGCTTTTGGTGATATTATGAGTTATTTAGTTTTATTTTGAGTTGTTAAGTTGGGTAAAAGATTTATTTTTTTTAAAGAGTCTAATGCTCATCCAGGCCATACATAAAGCAAGGAAGAAACTAGAAAAATTATGCCACTTAATGCAAGTCAAAAAAACATCAACCAATTTATAAAACTAGCGCAAAAAGAATAAAAGGTCGTTGTGGTCGGGCACCATCACATAAACCCAAAAATATCAAATGTGGGTAGCTGAGCTCTACCCTTATACAACCCGGATTACAAATTAATTAAATTATAATTTAAGCAAAGGAATTCATTATTATGGGTGTCTTCAAGCTTTCTTTCTTCTTTCTTCTTCTTTTCTTCTTTTCTTCTTTTCTTCTTTGGTTCTTCCTTTTGAATGGTTGGAAGGTGGATGCTCCAAGGCTTCACATGGTACATAAGATGGGATCTTATGACCAATGTTCATCATAATCCCCCATAATAAATCATTCCAAAATCCTAATTATACAAATTTTTACATGAAAAGAAAAAGGAAAATTTAACTAACACTTGCAAAATAAAGGGTTAGCTAAATCACACCACACAAATCTCAAGCATGTATATTGGACTTATCACACCACACATGGGTGACTAAGTCCACCTAGCCTATGGATTATGCTAAGGGGTATAAGTACCTATAAGCAAAAATATTTATATTTTTATTTATGATGGTGCCCCTTAAGCACAATCTCCTGTAGAAAAGAATAGATAGACTAAGCACATCCTATCATTAATTCTATGAGCATACACCCTAACATTCAGTCTAAAATATTCATCACAAAATAAAACATAACATCAAACCATGCTACCTAACCTAAGAAGAAGTGACTAGGCTAATAGTGCTTTGAGTGCTTGTGGTATGCTTAGCGTAGGACTTTGGGTTAAAATTTTCTAAGTGTGAAAGCATATTCAACTCAGAGGAGGGTTTCATTTAAGTTGTTTAAGTATTTTGGGTTTGTTTTATTTCATGTTTTAATTTGATTTGAGTGAAACCTATAATTAATTACTAAGTTATAAAGAGAGGGAAAGAGAAGAAAACTTATATTTCCTTCCCTAACCTTAAGTAATTTTCTAAGGTAAGTTCACATTTTAATTTCATTTAGGTGAATGTTTTGATTACATCTTTTAATCAATGCTGAGTTTAGACAAACTCTAAACAAACCTATTCAAAAAGAAAGATATTTTAAGATTAAATAAAATGAATCAAAATTCACATAACACACATTACTTCAATTCTTTCCCAACATATATAACATGCATATGGATGAATCCTAAGCATATCTATACATGCAAATGAGAGTAGTTAACACTTTATGATGCATGCTAAGTAATCCATTTAAAAAAATATAGAAGTTAATCATGTATGATTTTCTTAAGTAGAAAAAGGTTTTCCTTATCACAAATTTCACATACATACATGAAAGTAAGAAAGGCATAAGTGAGTACAGTGTCATTTTTAATATGTGGTGTAAAGTATAAAACCTACTTAGGGCTACTTAAAGCCTCGCAACCTCAGGATTGTCCAGATTAATATACTACTTTCTTAAATACAAACATGCATATGAAAGAAATGAAGTGGAACAGGAATATGCAAAAGTTATTTGATAGATTTTTTTATGCAATTTATTCTTGCAAGTGTAGGCAATCCTCCTTAGATGATGGCATAGGGATGAATAGGGTATAGAATTAAGTAAGTGTTGGGTTCTTTTCAAATGAATCCTACATCTTATCAATCCCTATTCAAAACTATGCTAACATAAGAAAGGAAGGAAAGGCTACACTAAACATGACTTTATAATTCATCACATGCAAGCTAATAATTAAGATATAAATATCACACTTTCAGATTTGATGTTTTATTTATAAGTTTTAAAAAATATTTTGATTTAGTAGTGATAATAGCCACTCATATTTTACTTTAGTCAACACATACACATTTGACATAAAGTAAATAATTTCATTTTTTAAAATTTTGAAACATGAAATTATGAATGCATGAATCACATGACATACAAGTTAACATGTTGGGAAAGACCCGAAGCAATGCAATCATATAAACAAACTCACTTTACTTACATCCTAAAGACATTCTTAAGGAATAAGAAAACTTAGAATAAATCAAAGTGAATTTCAAAATAATTTTTGTTTAGTTTGAAGTTTGATTTAATTTTGAAAAGGTGAGATGAGTTTGATGTTCCTAACCCATTCCCACATTTGTTTTGTATTTTTGTTTAATTTTTAGATGATTAAATCCATTTTTAAGTGTTGATTAGGTTATAGTATGAATTAAGTAGCTTAATTAACCCTTACCTACAACACCTTAGAAAAATTAACTAAGCAATTATGAGCCAATGAGATGACATAAAATCCACAAGGTATTTAAATTTGTAATGCACCTAATAATGAAAAGGCCTAATAAAATTTGGCTCACAATTAAAAGTTAGTTAAGCTAAGGGGTGTAGCCTAAGTACTTTTAAAACACCCCTTCACACTTATGAAAGGGGTTTTAATTTTCTTAATTGAACTTAGGTTATTAAACACCAAAGCATCTACCCAAGATAGATTAATTAAGTTCTGGAAACTTTTTAGAACCTTTGAAAATTATTTAAAGGGATAATTAATAAATTAACCCTTAATTAAGGAGGTATTAAGGAAATAAAAAGGGGGTTTAAGGAATAGCTTAGGGGAAATGCCCCCAAAACTATTCCATAAAACCCCTAGTCACTAGATCTAACCTTAATCAAACTTAATCAAAGGGCAAATCCACTAATCACACTTTAAGTTCCCTTAATTACCTGAAGGGGTAATTAAGGAATGAACTAGCAATTTTCCTACTTAAGCCCTCAATAAATCTCAAGAAAATAAAGTGAGCTCACCCCTAAAATAAACCTTGAAATTTGAGATCAATTAATTTAATTAGAAATTAACTAATTAATATTCCCAAAGAAACTAATTTTAGAGAAAAGGGGAATTCAAAATCCATTGAAAAATATTTTTAAAATATTCTAGATGAAAATATCTATCCATGGCATTTTTCCTTTTATTTTTCTGATTTTTCTTGAAGGAGTTATGATTTTTTGAAGATTTATAAATTAATTAGGAATTAATAATAATTCCTAACTAATCCCTGCCTAATACTAGCTCACGGCGGCATGCATGGCGGCGACGGCAATCAGTGTGCTTTACATGCGTCGCACTGTGAGCCACTCACTTAAATGTCAAATCAAGGGAGCAGCTGGAGGCGCAAGTGCTTTTATCCTTAGCCATCTGATCAAAGATCAGACGGCTGAAGATACACCTATGATTTATAAATCGAATAATGAATATATAAACATGCCTAATAATCTCAACCGTCCATCTAAAATGCGTGGATGGATGACTGAGACGAGCCAAGTTCTTCCCTGAGGATGAATGTGAACTGTTCACGATCCAAGGGGAGATCTGAGCTCGATCTAGCATAGATTCATTCAAGACTCAACCCACACCATCTAAAGAATAGGGAAGCCAATCCAATGGTGGATTTCACATGCAATGAAAATTCCTTTCACAAAGGACCAACACCTATCAATCTAAGTGGTCAGAAAATCACTAACCTCATCGGAGGTGATAATCGATGCTCGGGATCGATGAGGTAGCTTCGTCTAGTGGAGACGAAGCCCTGTTGAGGTTCTTAGGTCTTGAGGTTGAGTGGATGAATGGGTGGACCAACTCCTCTTGATCTCCCTTGCGGCTTTGATTGAATTAAGTTCTTCCTTGTTGTGGGAACTCATGTGGATGCTTGGACAGGCTCGACTTGGTCCTTAGATCAAGTGTACAAGAGGAATTTGGATGAGATCAAGTGTGGAAGAAGTTCACTGTTGGATCGAGATCCCTTATTTTGCACAAAATTGAGAAATGCAAGATTAAAATCCTCTTTAGGGACCTTGGGAAAGCTCTGAAGTGGTTGCTAAGAGTTCCTAGGTTCCAATCTAGTGTGAATGAATTCAAATTTCAGTGGATTAGGTGGAGTATATCTCCCCTATGGCAATCAGACGACCGGCAATGAGCTTGTTGTTTTGATCCAATTGACCCCATGGAATGGGTTTTTTAGGTTGTTTGAAGTGCGCACATGGTCGGTTTGGCCAGAGGAGTGGAATGCTAACTCCCATGTGCATCAAATGGAGCTTGAGGGGGAGTTTGAAAATTGTATTTCAAGCCTAAATGTCAGGTTTGGTCCATGGGTCAAATAATGACCAAAACCCATTTTGTGCACCACTCATCAAGTCTCCTTGATCTTTTAGGATAGCCTCAGTGATTGTGATGAGTGTATGACCAAATACGGCTAGCCAAAATTTGTTCTATGGCCTAGGTAAAATGGTCATTTTATTTTTAATTTGGGTATGTTTGGTGAGAAAATGGGTTTGGCCAAGTTTCAATGGATTTGGAATCCATTTGATAGGGTTTGGCTCATGTTGATTCATTTAGGTCAAAATGAGTCAACTTGGGTCAGTTGACCAATAGGTCAAATTGGTTCAAACCAAGGGTTGGGTCAAGTTCATATGAGCATTTGAAATATTTTGGTTCCTTTGGTTTGGTTCAATTTGGATTAGATTTGGTTTTGGCTCATATGACTCATTTAGGTCAAATGGGTCAAGTTGACCCATTTGACCCATTTGACCTATTTGGGTTGGGTCAAGGGTAGGTTTAGATTTGGTTAGTCATATGGAGTGGATTGGTATATTTTTGTCTAATGAATTTGGGTTACATTTAATTTTGGCTCAACATGACCCCTTTAGGTCATGTTGGGTCTAAGATCAATTAGGCTAGGTTGGGTCTAGTTGGCCAATTGAGGCTTTGGTCAAGTTTCACAAGTGATTTGGAATGAACTTGACCCAATGGTTTGAGTTAATTTGTCTTAGATCAAGTTTTAACATATTTTGGCCTTTTAGGTCAAAATGGGTCAACTTAGGTCAAGTGGGCCAATTGGGCTAGGTTAGGCTCAAATGTTGGCTTGGCCAAGTTCAAATATAGGTCATGAGTGAACTTAGATCAATGGTTTCAATCAATTTGGCCTATGGTGGATTTTGGCTATTGAAGATTTCATTTTAGGTTAAGTGTTGACTTGGTCAACCCTTAGGTTTGACTTCGTTTGACCTAATTTGATTGATTGATCATCTCATGATGATTGTTGATCATGATGAGAGGGGTATATGAGTTTGGTTCAATCCAATCTTTGTTTCCAATCAATTTGGGTTAAGTTCAATTTTGGCTCAACATGATCCCTTTAAGTCTTGTTGGGTCTAAGGTCAATTGAGCTCGATTGGGTCTAGTTGGTTAATTGAGACTTTGGTCAAGTTCCATAAGTGATTTGGAATGAACTTGACCCAATGGTTTGAGTTAATTTGGCTTAGATCAAGTTTTGATACATTCTGGCCTTTTAGGTAAAAATGGGTCAACTTGGGTCAAGTGGGTCAATTGGGCTAGGTTAGGCTCAAATATTGGCTTGGTCAAGCTCAAATATAGGTCATGAGTGAACTTAGATCAATGGTTTCAATCAATTTGGCCTATGGTGGATTTTGGCTATGTAAGATTTCATTTTAGGTTAAGTGTTGACTTGGTCAACCCCAGTTTGACTTGGTTTGACCCAATTTGATTGATTGATCATCCCATGATGATTGTTATTCATGATGAGAGGGGTATATGAGTTTGGTTCAATCCAATTTGGTTTGGATCAAAAGTTGGCTCATAAGGGTACTTTGGGGTCACTTTGTGAGCCTAAGTGGGTCAAATGACTTAGTCAAAGCTTGATTTGAAGTTGATTGATCTTATATACTTATGATTGAAATATAAATCCATTTACAAGTGGTTTGAAGTCAAATGGATTTTGATCCATTTGAAAATTTCATATTCAAAGGAAGAATATGAAGGGGTTTTTGGGTTTGAATTTTGATTTGGGTTTTGATTGTTTGATTGATGTTTGGATTTATATATAAGCTCATGATTGTAGGATTGATTGAACAATGAGAGAAAATCAAGAGTTTGGCTTGATTTGAAAGTGATTTGGCTAAGTTCAAGATTTTGACTTGAATGACTTAGATTTGATTTTAAATAGATTTGAGTTTGATTTTTGGATTTAGTTTTGATTGTTTGAATTTATATTTCATTTATATATATGAATATAAATGAGAATATAAATTGATCATGAAAAAATTTCAAGAATTTGAAGTGGTTTAATCATGATTTAGGCTAAATCTATTAAAGGGAATTTAAAGGATTTGAGGAAATTTTTAATTTGAAATTTAATTTTTGAGTTGGATATGATTAATTTATATTTATATTTTATTTATATATGAGAACATAAATGAGAATACACATATGTTTTGAGAAAATCCCATGAGTTTGAATGGGTTTGATCAAAGTTTACGATTGATTTTGGCTAAGTCCTTTAATGGAAAATTAAAGGGACTTAAGAAAATTTTCATGAATTAATTTTGAATTTTGAATTTGATTTGATGTGTTTAAATTTATATTTCATTTATATATGTGAATATAAATGAGAATATAAATAAATTTTGAAAAGATCTCAAAGATTTGAATAGGTTTGAATCTTGATTTTGGTCAAGTCCTTAAGGAAAAATTAAGGACATAGGCAGAATTTGGACTTAGGAGTTTTTGATGGATTTTTTATCATGGGTTTCAATCAAGAGTTTCAATCATGGATTTGATTTAGATTTGGAGAAAATTAAATAGGATTGATTTAGAGTTTGATTTGAAAGAAGGAAAGATGAGGAATGGTACAAGAAGTTTCCTAACACCCCTAAGGCATGACCTATTCCTATGGCTAACCCTTCTAAGTCTTCTAGGGCTAGGGGAGTGTCCACCTAATCACAAAATATGTCTTAAGACTAAGAACTCTTAAAGTCTAAGAGGAATCCTATGTCTAAGATGGAGGTGTTGAGAGCTCATTCTAAAAATGAGGTCAAAAACTACATCAGTCGAAGATTAGTGGGAGCAGAGGTATGTAACTCTCTAATAGAGAGGCATTGCCTGGCACTGATATTTGCAGTTTAGAAGCTTCGCCATTACATATTTTCTCATAAAATCACACTAATTGGATATTACAGATACCAACATTGACAGGTCATTTAGCTCGATGGGCAATACTCTTATTGCAATTTGATATTACGTGCATACCCTAGAAAAGTGGACGATCTTGGCGAGTTTCACGCACATCCTATCAGGCTCACCGCTTAATGATGACTTGCCTGATGAGCATATTCTATCTATTAATGAAAGAGAAAAGCTGCAGATCTAGGAGATGTATTTTGATGGAGCATCATCGATCAAGCCAGCGCAACCTCCGAACCTACTCAAGGCTCAAGTTTAGATAGTATTCATAACACTGGAAAGAGGCATCATAAGACATTCATATGGCTTGACTAAACCTAGGACTAATAATGAAGCTGAGTATGAGGCTTTGATAGCGAGTTTTGAAGAAGCTATTATCATAGGTATCCAAAATTTGCAAGTTTTTGGAGACTCTCAGCTGATCATCAATCAAGTTTTGGGAATCTATAAGATCACTAAGCTTGAGTTAGCTTATTATCATAAGCGAGTTCTTAAGCTAATTACACAAATTTTGAATGTTACATTGACTCAAGTCTCTTGATCCTAAAATAGCAAAGCAGACTGCTTAGCTAAACTAGCCAAAGAGATGGCAAGCATGAACGATGAGCATGTGTTGACAGAAGTTTTCACCTATCGAGTTCTACAGCCAGTAAATCCATATTCCCCGAAGGTAGAGGGGACATCAAACTCAAGCCAACAGGAAATAATTCAAATTGCTCCTCATTCTCCCAAAGAACAAGTACAAGAAATAGAAAAACTTAAAAGTACTACAAAGAAATCATGTGAAGCTTTCATAGTGGAAGAGCCTGATGATTGGAAATAACCCTTCATCGATTATTTCAAGGAAAGCAAATTGTCGAGCAATAAGTCTCTAGCCACATAAATTATAAAAGGATCCTATGATATGCCTATGTTAATGATACATTGTACCGTAGATCCTTTGAACAAATGTGGCTGCGATGTTTAGGAACCGATTCAGCCAACAAAGTTATGTCTGAAATTCATGAAGGGCTTTATGGGGCACATCAATCAGGTCCTAAAATGGCAGCAAAAATTAAGAGAATGAGATATTATTGGCCATCGATGGTGAAAGATTGTATTGATCATCCCAAAATGTGCCATGAATGTCAAGTCCATGGGAATCTCATTCATCAACCATTGAATCTACTATATCCAACGATTGTATCTTGGGCGTTTGAGTATTGGGGAACAAATAGAATCAAACCTATTGTTCCACCATTGTCAGCAAGCCATCGCTTTATCTTAGCAGCAACCAACTATTTTTCCAAGTGGGCTAAAGCAGCTCCGTTTAAAGAGGTTACTGCTGATTGAGTTGTCAACTTCTTCACTCATAATGTTGTCTATAGATTTGGTATACCATGATGAGTTATCTCAGACAATGGCCCAGCATTCAAGAGTGCAAAGATCTATAAATTCATTGATCGATACAAAATCGATTGGTGATATTCATCAATTTATAATCCAATACCTAATGGTTTGGCATAAGCTTTTAATAAAACACTGATCAAGCTACTCAAAAAGATCCTCACAAGGAATTAAAGAGAGTGGCATGTAAAAAAGCTTGAGGCGTTATGGGCATATAGAACTGCTTACAAGATGCCAACTAAAGCCACTCCTTTTGCTCTAACTTTTAGAGTCAAAGTAGTTTTGCCACTGGAAGTCAAACTACCATCACTTCGAGTAGCCATCTAGTATAATCTCACTCAGGAGGAGAACAAACATTTGTGGATGGAAGAGCTTGACATGCTCAATAAAATTAGACTTCAAGCCCAATAAAGCTTAGAAATCCATCGAGCAAGAATTTCTAAAGCCTTCGATGGAATAGTGCATCCTCAAACTTTTCAAAGAGGAGAGTTGGTCTTAGTGCTGAGAAGACTGATAATCCCTCACAAAAGAATCAGTGGTAAATTTGAAGCTAATTGGGAAGACCCTTACATCATAGAGAAGGTATATGAAGGAGGAGCTTACCAGCTTGTTGATTCGAGTGGTCAACGACCTATGCCACCCATCAATGGTCATTATCTCAAGTATCACAATGAAAGTGCACATGATTGCATGATTGGATAAATATTATATTCATGACTCCTCATATATATATATATATATATATATATATATATATATATATATATATATATATATATATAACACTAAAAATTCTCTTGCATTGATAAAACACATTTTTGAGTTGCGATGAAATTCCCTCTGCAAGATAGGAGACATTTTTATATATTTATTTAAGTTGATATCGTGCCCTCTGCTGATATCTCTAGATGAAACTATACATACGTGGTGATTGAAAATAAGTTTCATCTACTCTTATAATTGATATAAAAAGAGATATAAGTATCTCTTCATCTTAGCTCGAAAATCCCTCTATCAGATAGGGGGCATTTGTAAATTTTTATATTAGAAAAGTACTTATGTCTATTTTGGGTTGACATCAAGACTCGTGCTGAAATCCCTAAATAACATTTACAATTATATTTGTTTCGGTCACAGATGGCTATGCGTATAATAGGAAAGATCACGTTCACTCAGAGCATGTAGAAGATAACTTCGATGGCTAGAGCTATCTATCCTCCAAACCTGATCCAACTCAATGAATTTAAGCGATACAGATCTGGAGAATTTTTCCAATTGATCGATGAATCATAGGAGGATTTGAGGAGAAGTCTAAGTAACCATGAAGCATAAACTTATATAACTTTTTCAATAAGTCCAACAAAGCAGTAAGCATAGGGGTAAGAAAGCTATCTTGGAGTTCGTAAAAAAGCTCACATGTAAACAAAGAGAACTTTATAGTCAACCAGTCCAATAAACACCAAGTGTTGGACTAACAATTTCTTACCATAGACCTAATGCTCATCTCAAAGACTAGGTCACCAAGTCGCATCCTTCAACAAGTCCGCCAAAAGCAACAGGCAAAGGACCAAAGGTATGCACATCCTCTTGACAAGTCAATCTGGACAAATCAGGTTAATCCTTCAACAAGTCCACTAAAGCAATAAGCAAAAGACCGAAGGTATTCACATCCTCTTGACAAGTCAATTCTGATAAATCAGGTTAATCCTTCAATAAGTCCACCAAAGTAATAAGCAAAGGACCGAAGGTATGCATGTTCTTCTGACAAGTCGAGTTAGACAAATCAGGTCTATCCTTCATCAAGTTCGTCAAGCTCGAAGCTAGGGCAGAAGAAACATAAATCACAAATAAATAAAATTCTTCCTTCACCAAGCCTACTAAGCACGAAGCTAAGGCAAGAGAAGGATTAAAGACATAAACCACTAAGATGAGACCTTGTTCAAGCCTATTAAAGTATTAAGCTTATGGCCGAAGGTATCTCTCTTCCTAGTTGATGAGTCAATAAAGACAAATCATGTCAAATCTTATATGGTCAACTAGTTTGCAATAAACATGGTGCTTCATACGCATATTATATTTGTTGGGGGGGGGGGGGATTTGTTGACCTACATGTATGCTTCATCTGTCAAGTCAAACTCACATGCCGAATTTGATGAACTTCGGATGCGATGATGCACAAATTGAAGCTAAAATACACTTGACATCATTGAAACCAGTCAGAATGATCTCTGATCGACAAACGAACTTCGTCATCATGTTCAGAATGCCAAAATTGATTAGATTATACATATTGCACAATCCAACGGTCGACCGATCAAGAAGGAAATCCAATGCGTCAACACACATGTCGAGGTTAGGAAGCTGTGATGATGCTTGAACGACATTTGTTCATGAAATTGATCACGTTGTTAGCATCAAAATATTGAAACCTATCAAATGAGACTATTCGCAGCCAATTCGGACGAGTCTGCGCGAATGTCGAGTGGTCAGAGCAACAACGCGCAACTTTGAACCAAAATTGACTCGATTCGATGCCGACATTGCCCAAATGACTTCCGATCATAAAATGGACTACGCCGTTAAATCCGAAATATTTAATTTATCTAGAAACAATACCCATATTATGTAAGTTTAAATTTGGTAAGATTCGCAAATCTTAATTGACGAATGAAATGTTGAAGCGTCGAAGACATCGCAACTTTGAACCAAAAATGACTCGATTCGGGACTGACATTGCCCAAATGACCTCCAATCATAAAATGGATTATGCTGTTGAATCTGGAACATCGAATTTACCTAGAAATGATACCTATATTATGTAGGTTTAATTTTGGCAAGATTTCGCACAAATCTCAATGCGATCGGATCATACGAGGATAAAAAACTTTTGGTATTTATTTTTAACATGATAAACACAATATTTATAAATAATTTTATTTCAGAATTAATTTGAAATTGAATTTAGCCCTAAACAGCCTTAATTCTGCCCAATATTTCGAATATCCCGCTCAACTTAATTTGGAAGGATAATTAAGCTATGATTAAGGCTCTTAAATCTCATTATTTCGTACCTAATATTCGGCTAATCGAATGGCAAGAGGGGCCTTTTTTCGGGATTCATGGGATTGAAGCAATAAAAAAAGGAAGCTTTTTTTTCTCTCTCTCATCCGCTCTCTATCTCGCCTCCCTCCCGTTCATCCTTCAAGCCTCGGTTCTTCCTCCCGCTGCACAGGAAAATCCTGATCATCTTCTCCGTCTCTCCCGTTCTCCCCCTTCAAGCTTCAAATCACAACCGGTAAGTTCTTCCTCACACTCCTGCTTAAACCCTACCTACTACCGCCCGTCCAGCAACCAACAACGCCTTCCTCTTCTTAAACCCTAGGAGAGTATCGGTTGGAGAAGGGATCGAATTCCTTTAAATCATGTTTTAGTGTTCTCTTCATAAGTGACATGAGCAAGAACGTCATCGTGGCTTCCTACATCGCCAACATCCTTTTCCATAGAACTACTCGACTCGCTCTCTCCTCTGCTAACTTTGCTTGACACTTCCCTGTGTTCTTCTGCTATTCTTTGGCTTCTTCTTTCCCTTTCTCTCACTCGTCCGATATTCTTCCTACCCAACATCTGAAACTCAATCTTCCAATTCTGTTTCACTCCACTCCACGTGGAACTATAGACGAACTCCCCTATAAAATTTCCCCTTGCTGTTCTCTAAGCCGAAGGCCAGCCTACCTGTTCCTTTTAACAATCTTTATATTTTCCTTTTTTTTTTTTATCAAAACAGTAGGTTAACTTCACTAATAACCATTTTATTTCAAGGCAAGGTTTATATATATATCTATATCTATATCTATATCTGGATTTTAGATTTTGTTGGCTGTTGGGTGATATTAAAACTGAAATCCTTTCTAATCTTTTCTCAAATCCCATTATCGAGCAATAATCTCTCTATTCATCAAATTAGAACTTAAGAGATATGAGATTTGATGTCATGTAGGATTTAAGATTTTCATTTTGCCTGTAAAAAAAATTCTACTCAAACTTTGCTATTAAATATCCACTTGCTGTTAGGTTTAGATGAACAAAAAAATTAAGGAATTTAAGAGTCTATAAGCTTTAAAGCCTTCATCTTGCTGTCCATGATTGATTTTGAGGTGAAAGCCATTAAATCCTACTACTAAATGCCCATCTTGTTCTCACATCATTGTGAAATGAAGTAGGGATGTAATTTGGATCTCTTGTTTTGCCCAACACAACTGCAAGCCCCACAATATGTTTATTCCCTTTGCCTCAGCTGAGAAAGAACTTCATCATCAGGCGAGTTCCTCTCGATTTTCGACATCTTCCTCCTCCTTTCCCTTCCTCTCGGCATACCTTTCCCAATTTCCTACCCCAATCATCCCCTTTGCCGCAGCCAAGAGGCAACACCGTCATCAGGCGGGTTCCTCTTCTAGGTTTCCAATGTTTCCATTATTTTTGCAGCCAAACAACCCCTCTTTCTTTTCTTGCAAGCGATGAAAATTGAGAAGCAATACCGTCATCAGATAGGTTCTCCTTTAGGTTTTCGACATTTCCATTATTCCTACAGCCAAACCGCCCTTCTTTCTTTCCTTGCATGCGACAAAAATCGAAACACCGTCATTAGGTGGGTTCTTCTCTAAGTTTTTGGCATTTTCATTATTTCTGCAGCCTAACAACCCCCCTTTCCTTTCTTGCAAATGATGAAAATTGAGAAAGAGCATTGTTATCACCTTCTCTAGGTTTCTGGCATTTCCTCACCTATTCAATCCAAATAATCAACACTCTAATATCTTCTATTAAATCCATGCTAGCTGAACTCACGCAAAATCATTAGTATTGTGGATTGTGGATGTATGAAATATGTGAAAAAATATATGCATATGCATGTGCTTCTTTATGCAGGTTTGAAGGTCTCGTCATGCTCATCAAGGCGTGACTAGAGATTCGACTGTGGTATCACAAGAAATCACTCGCTACTCTCTATAGGGCATACTGAGTATGCCAAAATTATTAGATGCAACCCCCTTTGAATGTGTAGAAATTGCATATATATGTTTGCTACATGCAAGTGATCGAAGACTCCACCAATGCTCAATAAGGCTCAGTGGGTATAAAGACTCGGCTATGGTGTCGCAAGACACCATCCACTACGTCAATAGACGGGTAAAGTAATTTTGATGTAGCCCCTCTACGTGGGGATGACGCCGTAATACTAATGAAATATTGCTGAAATTTAAAAAAATGGCTACATCAAAATTACTTTGGCTTACCCGGTACACCCTATTAAATGCAGTGGTAAGCAAGGATTGGGTTTAGGCTATTGGGTAGGCAAGTCCTCCTAAATCCCTGAGGCACAATCTATTCTTATGGCTAACTCTTCTAAGTCTCTAGGGTTAGGTTAAGTGTTCACCTAATCGCTAGAAGTGTCTTCAGATTAAGAAACTCTTAGTGTCTATAAGATTCCTAGATCTATGATGAGGAAGCTGAGAGCTCACTCTAAAATTGAGGTCAATAAGAAAAAAAGAGAGAGGGGGTGGGGGAGGAGAATCAATATCCATTTTAAAAAAAGAAATCGAGCACATCAAAAATAAATAATCTAAAATGAAATTCGAATGATTTGAAATTGCAGATATATATTTGCTTTTATGAAGATGATTGAAGACCCCATTAATGCTCAATAGGGCTCAGTTGGTAAGAAGACTCGGTTGTGATATCGTAAGACACCATTCACTATGCTTAATAGGGTGTACAGGGTAAGCTAAAATAGTTTCATTGTAGCCCCATACGCGAGGATGACGCCGAAATACTGTCAAAATTTTGATTGAATTTTGGACTTAGAAAAAATGGGAAGAATTAAGATTCATTTTAAAAAAAGAAATCGAGCACATCAAAAATAAATAATCTAAAATGAAATTTGAAAGATTTGAAATTGCATATATATTTACTTTTATGCAGGTGATCGAAGACCCCATTAATGCTCAATAGAGCTTACTGGGTATGAAGACTCGGTTGTGGTGTCCCAAGACACCGTTCGCTATGCTCAATAGGGCGTACTGGGTAAGACAAAGTAGTTCCGATGGATCCCCCTATGCGAGGATGATGCCGGAATACTATTAAAATTTTATCCAAAATTCATACTTGCAAACAAAATTCAAGCTAAGAAAATAGTGCTGCCTAAGCTTGCTAAAATAAAATTAATATCGAATTGAATTTTGAATTATAAATGAGAATGAATTTGAAGATTGTATTTCAAATAAAGAAAGATAGATTGAACTAAAATAGATTTAAACTTAAAGTGAATTGAATATTTTGGAAATAAATATAAATTTGGCACTTCAATGTATGTTATTCTAAGATATCTAATAAGATATGAAAATAATTTAAAACGCCTTCATCGCCGTTGGATGTGTAATTCTTTGTACAAACAGACAGAAGGTGACACTAAATTAAATGCTGCTCGAATGAAGGAGTTTTCTTTAATCTAAAATTAAAAGAAAATTTATTCTAATTATGATTTTAAAAGAGGGTGGGTGGAGAATCAAGATCCATTTAAAAAAAAAAGAAATCGAGCACATCAAAAATAAATAATCTAAAATAAAATTTGAATGATTTGAAATTGCAGATATACACTAATGCTCAATAGGGTTCAGTGGATAAGAAGACTCGGTTGTGGTGTCGTAAGATACCATTCGCTACGCTTAATAGGGCATACAGGGTAAGCTAAAGTAGTTTCGATGTAGCCCCATACGCGAGGATGACGCCGAAATCCTGTCGAAATTTTGGTTGAATTTTGGACTTAAAAAAAATGGGAAGAATCAAGATTCATTTAAAAAAAAGAAATCAAGCACATCAAAAATAAATAATCTAAAATGAAATTTGAAAGATTTGAAATTGCATATATATTTGTTTTTATGCAGGTGATCGAAGACCCCCACTAATGCTCAATAGGGCTTACTAGGTATGAAGACTCTGCTGTGGTGTCGCAAGATACCATTCGCTACGCTCAATAGGGCGTACTGGGTAAGCCAAAGCAGTTCCAATGCATTCCCCTACGAGGGGATGATGCCGGAATACTGCCGAAATGCTACTAAAATTTTATCCAAAATTCATACTTGCAAACAAAATTCAAGCTAAGCAAATAGTGCTGCCTAAGCTCGCTAAAATAAAATTAATATCGAATTGAATTTGAATTATAAATGAGAATGAATTTGAAGATTATATTTCAAATAAAGAAAGATAGATTGAACTAAAATAGATTTAGAAACTTAAAGTGAATTGAATATATTGGCAATAAATATAAATTTGGCACTTCAATGTATGTTATTCCAAGGTATCTAATAAGATATGAAAATAATTTAAAACGTCTTCATTGCCACCAGATCTGTAATTCTTTGTACAAGCAGATAGAAGGTGATACTAAATTAAATGCTGCTCGAATGAAGGAGCTTTCTTCAATCTAAAAATAAAAGAAAATTTATTCTAATTATGATTTTCAAAATTAATGATTTCATTAATTAGGTGAAATTGTCTAAGTCATAAATACCTGCATGTGTTCAGACATATAGATTTAAAGTGTAAATTTTAATATCTGAAAAGGCTGCGTAGACTAAGTTGAGATTAAATAAATATGAAATTAATATCATAATAAAAAAATAAAATAATTTGAATTATTAAATACCTGCATAGGCTCCGACAAAATGTTGAATGTTTAAATTCAGGTGTCTGAGGATGCTGCGCGAGTTTAAAAATAAAGGAGAAGAATGATGAAATTAATTCAATCATTTATGACTATATGCATGCAAGTAAATGAATGTATTCATATGTTAAGTCAAGTCCATGAAGAATAAATATTCAACTCCATAAAATATGATCACGGTAGGCCTAATCCTCTATCCGTGAAATAGTGTTGACAGGGTCTACTAACTGATCAACTTCTAAATAAACTTAAATTACATTAGATCATAAGACCCAATCCTCTATATTTGCAATGGAGTCGACAAGGTCTATTATGATATCAATTTTCTAAAGAGTTTAATTTACACATAAGTCATAGGCTCAATCTCTATTAACAAATAAGTAGAGTTGACAAGGTCTACCCCAATGATAGCTGAGTTGATTGAAGATATCAACTGGAGGGGTAAGTATTATCATAATATTCATGATATTATATAAATATTCTCAAATTCAAAATACTCAAAAATATAAATCTAGATCTAATCCTCTATTATTAAATTAATAGAATCGATAAGATCTGAAATAATAAACTAAATGATTAAGCATACTTATATATCCCGATGATGGTCATGTTGACTGAAAATCTCAACCGGAGGGGATATTATCATCAAAAGATACTTGAGCTCTAAATTAGTTCACCTTAAAACTAAATTTTAACTAAATAAATATTTGAACTAAATGAAATTCATTATTCAAATGCTTAAACCAAACAATTCATCTACTCATCTACCATCGTTTGTTTGGGATGACATATTAAAAAAAACTTTAGCTCACAAAGGAGCTAATGTCAAGTCAAATAAGTTACTATATTAAAACTCAAATAATCTCATGCTAGTAAGGACGTGGCTCATGTCTCTGTTCATGTGGTTTGGCCAATAGGCTCCAAATATGATGCGGTTACGACCAAAGTCCTCTGATCGGGTGGTTGCCGCCAAATGACATCATTATATTATGGTCACGATTGTAGCTCGTATGTTTCCTAATAGCTCAGCCCTTTAAGTTATGAATCATATGGTATATTTTATAGGCACAAAGCCATTTTGTCAGCTAAGATAGACTTAAGATTATCTCTTGGACAAGCACCACCCCAGGTATAGAAGGATTACTCACATGATGCAACCCATGGCTGTTGGCAAGGATCCTTCGGTCAGGTAGGGTCGTCTACCTCTTTTGACTAAGTACTGACAAGGACAAACCGGATGAAAAACCATGGGATTTAGGAAGTCATCGTTCTCCCAACCATCTCGCTTTAAGTTAAAAAATGATGAATTTCTCTTTTTAATTTAAATTATTATATCAGTTTTAATGAAAGTTCTCTCTCTAAAATGAGTGTGTGAAATCTCTGGGTAGTGTCTTATTTACTGTTTCATCTGTCTTTTGAAAATTACACCGATACATAAATCAAACTCTCTTTAATTGTTGAGAGATCGGAGAATTTTTGGAGCTCACACAAATATTATTCACCACAAATAATTAATTATATTTTATTATGTGTGCAGACAAAAACTAAAGACAAAAAAAATGATAAATGTGCAGACAAAACAACCAAAATGTTCAGCAGGTTTGAAAAAAATTTTCCCTTCACTTTGTTCAATAGTAAAGCATATAGTAATTCCTTACTATATGTTTGGCAATGCATCACCCTTAGAGTGGTTACTTGAATTTATATTAACATCTTGTGATATTAATGCGAGAGAGATTATTACGTGTAGAGTCCAGGTATAACTCTACATTCAGACTCTAATAATATAATATTTTGTGACATTCAGTTAATACTACACAGTTGTTGTGTATTGACAATAAAATGTTGTGTATTTATGTAATATAAAAATATATATTAATATGATATTATGTTATTGGAGTCTCGATCTAGAAACTATATTCTGACTTCGCACATAATAAGTTTTCTTACAAATGTTGATAATCAATTAATAGTAATTATTATTTCTAAATTTAAAGAAAAAAAATATCAAAACTACACTTAAAGACAAACTTAGGGTTTTACAATAAGTTGTCTAAATCAACAAGGGTGTAAATGTACAAGTTTAGAGTGTAATTAGAGTCTTTTTAACTTAAATGTATCACCTTATGCTTATAAATGCATGAACATCTTGAGCTGTGGTGAAAAGTAGCTTGAAATTGTTTGATCAAGGTGGAACTATGTCAAACAAGCTAGTTAAATTCCTTATGCATATAGGAGCTTGCACTAAGAGGCTTCCCTTTGGAAGGGTAGCTTCCTAGAAGTCATCCCAACTTCTACCAAAAGGTTGCTAGCCTTCATTATACTCATTTTTGAGTAAATTATCCTAAAGGTCAAAACTATGTTATATCATTCTACCACTTACATTCATCCATTTCACAAACTATTTAACTAAATACTCTTCTTAGGTATGGATTTTATTGCCTATTTTTATTGAATACACTCAAAATAATAAATGTACAACTAAATATCTCGAATATTTTAAAATGGCACATCTATTCAAGACAATTCGACAATATCAAACAAATGAATTCACCAAATCGTGAAACTCACAACAGATTTTCTTGGGCAAGCTAGTGACTTCATCTAGCAGAATTCTCTTCTTTCTTAATTAGAGAGAATGACACACAATTTCTTATGCTCTGAATTCTCCATTTTGAAAATTTTAATAGAATCTCATAACTTCTCCTTAGTTTTTTTTTAAATTTTTTATTTGGATTCTCTTCTCTTTTAATCTATATTTGCAATTCTTGTAAATTTTGATATAATTCATAAATAAATTTGGATTTAGTAATGAGAATTCTTATAATCCTCATGCTAATATGGTTATCAAAATCTTGATATGGTGTAACCTATCTATTGTGAAATCATTACATATAATATGATAGTTTTATGTCATTAATAGATTTTAATGATAATGTAGCCATTGCTAACATCTTAGCCCAACTTGAATCTAGGAATGCCATACATGATGACCTATAGGTGGATTTCGGTCTGTCAATTTCAATCATGTGATACTTCAATCCTTATTGTCAATTATAGATACATATAGAATTAAAAGGATTGTGACTAGCTAAAGTTCACAAAGAGTGCTTGAATTTAATTATTTATGAAGATTATAAATGATATATTATAACTTTCTAGAAAGTTTTAAACTTCTACATACAAAATCATATCCTTGTTTAATGTTACTAATTGATTTATGGATTGTTTGTCCAATTTCACTAATGAATACTGAATCCATTACTTAGTAACTATAAATGATGGCCACTGATAATGAATGCACTAAAAATTGTCACATCCTGATTTGGAAGATGGTGGAACTATAGTCTTATATAGGGGTTTGCGTTATTTGATTTTAATCAAAAAATTAAATCGAACCAAAAATTTTTAGCAATTTAATTTGATTTTGAACGTAGTAATTTGGATTTTAATTTTAATTAATGGAAACTTTGGTTTTTGATTTTTGGATTAGTTTATTAAATAAAATTTTGGATGGAACCATATAAACCAAATTTATTCATTTTTTCAGCAATCATAAAAATTATAAATATTTTTAATGCATGAAAGTAACTAATTTTATTATTATTATTATTATTATTATTATTATTATTATTATTATTATTATTATATAGTTTTACTTATTATTTATTCATTATAAAAAAAATGCATAATCAATAGAAATTTCCCAAATAGTTTTTAAATATAGTAAACTTTGATTATCCAAAATGAAACCAAAATAATAGAACCAATTTGTTATTTTGTTTGTTTTGTTTTGTATTCTGTTTGATTGATTTAATGCAATTTTTTAAAAATTCAAAACCAATTGATTTTTAAAATTAACCTTTCAAACAAATCAAATGCACACCCCCTTGATCTTATAATATAATCTTTTTGAATTCAATACGTTAAGCTTTCCTCCAAGTTGGAAATGCTCCAAACTCTCCTCCAATAGAATTTATTATTATCACTATGATTTCCATCATGTGACAGAAAATACTTAACTATTAGATACCACTACGCATGTTTTGTTATTCACAAA
Organism: Cymbidium sinense; assembly: GCA_021442155.1. Taxonomy (NCBI): domain Eukaryota; kingdom Viridiplantae; phylum Streptophyta; class Magnoliopsida; order Asparagales; family Orchidaceae; genus Cymbidium; species Cymbidium sinense. Next base: position 177,405,359 of record CM038221.1, on the reverse strand, counting down.
TTCGAACAAGCCACACGTGAATCACAACTTACAAGGTCAACAAATTTAATCATTTTTAATTACATCCTTTAATCCTTTGTGACCATTAGATCTTTCCTGAATCCTCAGGTGACTTTGGACCGAGTGGTCATAAAAAACCTTTTAACTATGGATCATCCATGGATCCATGTAATTCAAAGTCCAGCAATGTCTACCCACCATGTCCCAAGGAAGCTTCCATTTGAACGGGTTAGCTTTGAAGACACTTGGCAACCTATATTTCACCCTATTCTAATCGGCAACTGAAAAGCTAAGATCTGATGCCAATGTAAATGAGTCAAGTCGATTGATAAGTTAGTTTAAGATCGACTTAATAAATAGCTCGTGAGTTGAGCTCAATGAACTAACAAGCTAATCTTAAGCTAGCCCTTATTCGATTCATTAGTTCACAAGCGTGCTCGATTAATAAATTTTAATATAAAATTTATTTAAAATATATTAGTATTTAGTAATTTAAATATTAATTATTAAATTTTTTTTAAAATTATATCTTATTTTTATAATAAATAATTTATTTTTATTATTTTTAATATCTTTATTTCTTATCAATTTTATCTTAAAAATAACTTGGATCAGAATTATATGTTTTTATTTTAAATGTATCGGCTTGTTTGCTACTCAAACTTTAATTAATCAAACCACGTTTTGGCCAAGTTTTCATTCTCAAAATTTAGTTTAAAGATTTCAAAAAGGTATTTGTTTTGCTTTTGAAAAGGGGCTAAACGATTTTAGTGAGATTAAAACGCAGCTTCAAAAGAAAAACAAAAGATCAAATCGAATTAATGCAAACGCAAACGACTAAAAAAGCTCTCCCAAACGAAGCCTAAGTTTAAATCAAATCATGAAAGCCAACAGTCTAGTGTTATTTTACTAGAATCATCAACCCGTGCTGTAAGATGATGGGCAAAGAATGAAATAAATGAGAACAAGTTGATTGAGGGTTGTAGGCTTTCAATCTTTCAGCTGCAAGATTTGATTGAGGGACGAGGGGTGGATCACCTCTGAAGATGCTAACAAGTTGATCACACTTTCATTTTTTTTTTTTTTTTGTCGAACGCTCAATAAAAGTATGAGTTTCGTAATCTCATTAGGTTATAAATTTAGTCAAATTTAACATGAAATGCAATCCATAATTACATACATTTCTTCTTCTGAGGTACTTGTATATGGTATGTAATCAATCATAGTCTTTCTCTTGAGCGAGATCTCCGCTCGTTTAAAAATTAAATAAACTTTCTCTAGTTCCTCTAGTTAAGTTGCTGCTAACAAAATTATTTTTTCATTCATCAATTTTGATGGGTCTTTAAAATATATTAAACATATATTGCAATTCGCAATGCATCTCTGGGAACAATAGCTTTTGTGTTTTCGTTTTTATTTTTTATTTCGATTTCAGAAATATATTTATTTATAGCCCATTTGGGATTAGGGTTGTCAAAAAAGTTTTGTTCACGATTATTCTAGTTAGAACCAAACGAAATGAACACCTAATAAATATTTCAAGCTCGTTTTATAAATGAGTCTAACACAATTCTTTTGTAATGTTTGACTCGATTTAACTTGAAATAAAAAAATTATATTATTATAAAAATTATATATATTATTATTATTTTCAGCAATGGTATAGAACCAGAAAAGCCTCATGAAAGCCAACAGGTTAGTGTTATTTTACTAGAATCATCAACCCGTGCTATGAGATGATGGGCAAAGAATGAAATAAAGGGTAATTAAGCTTAGTGGGATGATCTTTACCTCTCCTAAATTTCTTGGTATTTATTGATGAGTTAATTAGGAAAATCAATTAATGAATCCTTAATCACTCTTTTTATGTAATTAAGGGTAATTAAGCATATGAACAGTGGTTTAGTCCCTTTATTAAGTTAATTAAGCCTTGCTTAAGTGGAGAAGAGGTTCATGGAATGGATTTGAGGAATTTCCACTAAGCCATTCCCTAAACCCCTTTCCGTCCTTAATCCAAACTTAATTAAGGGCTAATCCACTAATCACCTACTTAATTAACTTGATAAAATTTCAAAACATTCCAGAACTTAACCAATTCATCTTGGGTAGGTGCTTAGGTGTTCAATAACCTAAGTAGCTTAAGAAAATCAAAATTCAACCCACAAATGTGGGAAGGGTTATGAAAGTACTTAAATTAAAGCTTTTAATTTAATTAATCACTAATTGTGAGCCAATTGCATTATATCCTTTCTTTCTTAGGTTCATTGCCAATTTAAATTCTTTGTGGTTTTATATCATGCATTAGCTCATAACTACTTGATTAAATATGTTAAGGTGATGTAGGTAAGGGAAAATTAATAAACATAATCTACACCTTAACCTAACCAAATTATAAAATTGATCTAATCACTTGAAAATTAAACTAAAGTAATATACACATATGGGAATGGGTTAGGAACAGCAAACCTCTTCACATTTCTTAAATTCAAATCAAACTCGAAGAAAAATACACTAAAAATCTCTTTAAAACAAATTTGATTTGCTTTAGATAATTCTATTTCATAAGACTGTCTTTAAAAATTAATTAGGGTGAATGAATTTACATGCTTTCATTACTTAATTTCTTTCCCAACAAGCTAAATATATATGTCATATGAAAATCATGCATTCATGCCTTTTAAAAATTAAATTAGAAATGAAATATTTCCTTTATGTCAAATTGCATGTTTTAGCTAAAGTAAGAATATGAATGACTATTATCACTATTTAATCAAAAATTATTTTCAAAGCTTATAAATCAAATATCAAAACAGAAAGGTGTGCTACTTATGATTATTTATAAGCTTGCATATGAGTATAAATATAAAAATGTGTATTGTGTGACTTTCCTTCTCTTCTCTTTTAACATAGTTTTGAATAGGGTTTGCAAAGTGTATAATTCATTTGAAAATAACATAACACTTGCTTAAATCCATTCCTATTCATTCCTATGTTATTAATTATGAAGGGTATTCATACCTACACATGCAAATTGCATAAATAAAACAAACAAACAAACATAAACTTTTGCATCTTTCTTTTTTCCATTAATTTCTTTTTGTACATGCATATGTATTTAAGGAAAGTGATATATTAGTCTGAACAACCACATGGTTGCGAGGCTTTTAGTAGCCCTAAGTAGGTCTTGTATCTTACAGCCCTGGTGCGAACAATGGCGCCGTACTCACTTATGCTGTTCATACATATAAATGTACATATGAAAAATGTATAAAAGAATCACTCTTTTTCTTCTTAACAAAATCATACATCATGAAGCATCCAAATTTTTTTAAGTAACATCCCTTAGCATTCATCATTAAAGTGTACTAAACATTTCCATTTGCATGTATAGATATGCTTAGGATTCATCCATATGCATGTTACACATGTTGGGAAAGAAATGAAGTGTTGTGTATTTTGTAATAGTAATTTACTTTACTTAATCTTAAATTTCTTTCTCTTTGAATATGTTTGTTTAGGGAAAACCTAAACATAGGATTAATTAAAACACATAATAAAATATTTACTAAACAAAAATAAAATATGAATCTATCTTAGAAATTACTTAAGGTAGGGAGAAAAGAGAAGTTCTAATCTCTTCTCCTCTCTTTACAACACTTAGTAATAAATTGTAGGATTCATTCAAACTAAATAAAAATACAAAATAAAATAAACCAAAGCAACTAAAACACTTACATGAAACCACCCATCTAAGTTGAACTTTTTCATACTTAGAAAATCTAAACCTTAAAGCCATAGCCATGTATACCACATAAACCTTAAATAGCACACACACTAGACTAAGTCACCATTTCTTGCTTTAGGTTAGGGTTGTGCATGGTTTGATGTTTTGCTTTTATTTTGTGATGTAATTTTTTAGTCTGGATGTTAGGGTGTATGTGCGTATACTGAATGGTAGGATGATTTAGTCTAATCATTATCTTATGTAGGGGATTGTGCTTAAGGGGGAGTTGTAATAAAAATATAACTGCTTTTTGCTGTGAAGGTGGTCATACCCCTAAGCATATATAAATATATGCTTGGGATTGTATGATTTGTTTGGTTAATCTTTGTTTTGCAAGTTTTAGTTAGATTTTCTTTTTCCCATTTTCATGTAATTTTGTAATTAGGATTTTGGAATGATTGTTATGGGGTATTAAAATGAACATTGGTTATAAGATTACATCTTATGTACCATGTGAAGCCTTTGGAGCATCCACATTCCAACCATCTAAAAGAAGGAACCAAAGAAGAAAGAAGAAAGAAGAAAGAAGAAAAAAATAATGAAGAATAAAGACTCCCATAATAATGAATTCCTTCTTAATCGTAATTAATTCATTTATAATTTGGGTTGTGTAAGGGTAGAGCTCAGCTACCCAATTTATTTTCTGGTTAGTGCGGTGTAGCTAGACCAAAAAATGACCTCTTATTCTTTTGTGCTAGATTTATAAATTAATTGATGTTCGTTTAGCTTGTGCATTAATATGACATCTTTTCCTAGTTTCTTCATTGCTTTGATATATGGCTTGGATGATGATTAGGCTCTTAGGAAAAATAAATTTTCTATCCAATCAAAATAACTCAAAACTAAAAGTAAAGCAATTCATAACCTCACATAAAGCCGTGGTTATAAATTAAGATAAATAAATTATCAACCTCTTAGCTGGATGTTGTATTACTTTCCTCATATCATGCCTAAAAAGCATATTATTTCACTCTTGACTTGGAGTTCTTTCACCTTTGCCAGAGAACTTAGCTTAACATTTTGGAGCCATGGTGGAAATACACCTCCTTATCTTGCTGATTTTGGCCCATAATCTAATTTCTCATGCATTAGACATATGAATCCTAAAGCCCGTGTCAAATTAATTGTCCAAAAATATAAAAAAAATGTAACAAAATTTGCATTAGATTTAAGTCATTAAATTATACCCTACATGATCTGGTCTCTTAGAGAGTGTGTTTAAGGACTTAGTATCTTTCTAAATAAATAACATCCTAGCTATCTTACAAAAGCATTTGACTTGCCTACAAGTTTTAAAACCGTAGAAGGAGTTAGTTGGCGGCCACCCCCAGGTGGTTGTAAGTCTAACAGTCGGGTGGTTTATCCTCTCTAGTGAAGATAAACTAAATACCCAATTTTGCCTTAGATTTAGGTTGTGCTTTTGGCCATCGCCAAAGCTCCTTAGATTTAGGTTCATACGTTGCTACTTTTCTTTGTGGGCTACGAGCATAAATCCTCACCTCTTAGGCATTTCCATGACCTTGTATCATGTAATTATAAGCCCTAAATTTCTAATAAAAATTTAACTCAAATAAATCAATTCAATTTCAAAATTGTAAATCCCAACCATTGGATAGTTTGGGGTACTTACTAGGCTTCCTAGTATCCTAAGCATCTCCTACTTATCTTTGTTTGGCTTCGATAAGAACTCCTTCTTCTTGATCGATTCAACTTGACTTTTCTAAAAATAAACAAATTGATTGATAGTGCTACCTTGTAAAATCTTTGGAGACAATGATCATTTACCTTAATCGAGAGTATTCCTAAGGAATCCTATTCTTTAGGATGTAATTAATTATGGGTGCTTGCCCCTATAGGGAATTTAATGAACCCAATTTAAAGTAAACCCTGTTTTACTTTTTTATGTAAAGTAAGGGAAGAATCTCTGGTATATTCTGAAGACCCATAGTCCTTAGGAGTCCTTATTAAGTTGATTAGGTCCATTGTAGGGTGGTGACTTCTATCTTTTGAGATATTACACCTTTCCTCAATGCCGCACCTGATCACCCTAATAAGAATATCTACGGATCTACATGGTATCCTGACATATTTCTTTTTTCATTTATCCTCTTTCCCAAAAGAGGGGATAGATGAAGGCAAGAATATATAATATATAATTTGACCATAGATTTTTTTGGTGACTCCGTTGAGGAAGGTTCCTCTCTTCATCTTTGGTAAATGATCATTATCTCCAAGTATTGATAGTGGGTTAGTACTTTTGTATGAATCCAAGCCTATCATTCTTTTTTGTTGGCACTTAGCTTATTTCATCCTTGAGTTAAGCTAGCCAACATCTTTAGGTTTTAGGACCTTACCCTGTGTGGGTCTTAAAACACTCATTGGGTTCTCCAATCGGTGAAAATAAAAAGTTTATTAAAAAGAAAATAATTAAAAACTTCCTCCTTAACATTTTTTTATGGTAAGGAAAGGTTCATTCCAAAAATAAAGACAAAATAAATCCTTCATAAAAAGTCTTGATTTTCAAAAGTACTTTTTCAAAATACACTTAATAAAATATTTGCACTACATCTAACAATTTTCATTATTATTTCATGTAGGAACATTTCAAAAATAAAATCAACAATCATATTTTCCAAAAGCACAAATGAATACCTTCACTCAATTTACTTGAATGAAGATTTTATTTTCAAATAAAAAATAACAATTATCTTTTCAAAAATAAAATACCAACAATCATGTTTTCAAAAAGTGCAAAATTTGAAGATGTGCCTTTCCATTCAACACATCCAAATATGTTGAATGGATGTTACATCTTCAAGCAAAATCACAACTATGAAATTCCACTCAACACATTTCACATGTGTTAAGTTGGAATTTTCACCTTTTCAAACTACACATATAAAACCTCTTCATTCAATTTACCCATATTTATTGAAGGGAGGTTTCATTTCCAATCAAAATCAAAAATAAACTTTCAAAAAGTACATATGAAACCTCTCCATTCAATATACCCACATGTTTTGAATGGTGGTTTCATCTCCAATCAAAATCAAAAATCAACTTTCAAAAACCACATATGAAGCTTCTCCATTCAATATACCCACATTTATTGAATGGAGCTTTCATTTCCAATCAAAATAAAAAATAAACTTTTAAAAAGAATACATGAACATCTCCATTCAATATACCCAAATTTATTGAATGAAGATTTCATTTCCAAATAAAATGACACTATTTTGAAATCCCACTTGAAGATTTCATTTCCAAATAAAATGACACTATTTTGAAATCCCACTTAACATATTCCATATATGATTAGGTTGTAATTTCCTTTTTCAAAAGAAAAAAAAGCAATAATCACACACGAAACTACATCTTTGAAAAATGAAACATAATTGATTTCCATCTTACATACCTAAATTTATTAAATGGAAATCACTCTTTCAAAATCAGCGAAACACAAAAATTTTTAAAACACATTCTTGAAATTTCATTTAGCATACTCAAATTTGCTAAGTGAAATCTCCATTTCACAAAATTTTAAAACACATTTGGAACTTCATTTTTGCATACCACATTTGCTAAAGGTGAAGTCTCCATTTTCAAAAAAAAAAAAAATTCAAAATATTTTTAGAAGTTCATTCTAGCATACCCAAATTTACTAAAGTGAAGTCTCCATTTTCAAAACAAAATTTGCAACACATTTTTGGAATTTCATTTAGCATACTCAAATTTGCTAAATAGAATTTCCATTTAACAAAATTTAAAACACATTTGGAATTTCGTTTTGCATACCCAAATTTGCTAAAGTAAAATTTCCATTTTCAAAATAAAATCAAAAACAGAAAGGCACATTTGGATTTCCTTAGCATGCCCAAATTTGCTAAGGATCCTCTTTTTCAAAACAAAATTGAAACATAAAATAGTTTAGGATTTTCTTAGCATACCCAAATTTGCTAAGGTTCCTCTTTTTCAAAACAAAATCTAAAAAAAAAGAAACACTTTAGGATTTTCTTAGCATACCCAAATTTGCTAAGGATCCTCTTTCTCAAAATAAAATCTAAAACAAAAAGAAACACATTAGGATTACCTTAGAATATCCAAATTTGCTAAGAATCTTATTTTCAAAATCAAATAAAAAACAAAAAGGAACACTTTAGGATTTCCTTAGCATACCCAAATTTGCTAAGGATCCACTTTTTCAAAACAAAATCTAAAACAAAAAGAAACACATTAGGATTTCCTTAGCATACCCAAATTTGGTAAGAATTCTATTTTCAAAATCAAATAAAAAAAACTAAAAAGAAACACTTTAGGATTTCTTTAGCATACCCAAATTTGCTAAGGATCCTCTTTTTGAAAATAAAATCAAAATCAAAAGAAACACATTAGGATTTTCTTAGCATACTGAAATTTACTAAGGATCCTATTTTAAAAAAATTTCAAAAACAAAATACACTTGGATTCTTCCTTTAGCATACCCAAATTTGCTAAATGAGGATTCCTTTTTCAAAATCACAATTGACTCACAAAACAAAGAAAACAAAGAAAAAAATTGTTTTCAAGCACGTCACTTAGCATACCCAAATTTGCTAAGTGAGGAGATTCCAAAAATCTCAAATAAAAATCAAATTGACCCTTTACTTTAACATACTCAAGCTTATTAAATAAAGGGTCTAACATGAACCTATGAAAGCATCTCTCCAAAAATATTTGAACCCATTTTCAACATACCCAAATTTGTTGAATGTGGATTCTACTCAAAAATTTCTTTTTTCAATCAAATCTCAAAATCTCTTCTAATTCTATTTGAGACTGACTTAACACTTTCAAGATGTTGAGTGTGGATTAAAAGTCTAAATTTAAATTCAAAAATCAATAAAATAGAAATCTGATTCAACTTTATTTTCAACATTACAGTCTTTTAGTCAGCGTTAGTTTCAGTTTCAGTTGGTTGTAATGGCAGCGCAGAAGTATGTTTTCACGTTTCCTCATGGGATGGATTTGGCCCTGGATCAGGCCAGCCTTCCACGATCTGATTATGCTCACCTCATCCACTTTGATTGAGGCTTTGAGGTGGCCAGGATTATATGTGAGGGAACCCCCCTCACGGCTATTAGCAGGAGCACGGTGATCGGGTTGAAGTCGGTCATCCAGGTCGACATGCCTTCTAAATCGGAGATCCCTCCGTTGAAGAGAAAGGCGGTGATGGTTCCCACAACATCAATGTCAATGTCAGTGTCAGTGCGCCCAATTTTTCCCCATGCTGCCCTAGTTAGGGCTAGCACCCACTCACTAGTACCTCGGGGAAGGCTCTGATCCTGGGATGTTGTCCCCTTACTTTGAGGTTGGGTCTAGCAGACTCGCCACCGCCAAGACCCAATGAAGAAAGAAGAACCACATGATAAAGCGGTATCACACTCACATTACTAGAGAGTCAGAGGCAGCTACTTAGTTTGTTGTAGAGGATCTAGACAAAATGGTTTCCTCGCTGGTTACAGCAAACCAATTCCACCCTCTCTCTGAATCTGATAGAGAGGATGCTCGGAGGATTTTTGCTTCACCTCCGCCAGCGCAGTTCTGCACTGCTAGTGAGAGGAGGAGGTCATCGCCTCTGCTAGTTTTATGCGTAGGTGGAGCCTTGACATCGAGTGACTCAATTTGATTTGATATCAGTTATCCCCCATAGTGTTGCAGGCAGGTGAGAGGGCTGAGATACCACGCTCATGTCTCTAGAGCACCAAGGGTATAAGATAGTCATGCCTCCTCACTTGTGGACTTTAGATCGATCCCCGCCACCATATAGTATCCTACTCACGGGGACTACACATCATAGGAGAGTAGCTCCTATCTCGAGAGAGTCGGTGGTGTCTCCACCACACCGCTCTTCTCCCCGTCTGCCATCCCCTGTACATTTCCAAGCATCTACTATTCTAGCCAAGGCCATGAAGGCCACATCGAGGGAGAAGAGAAGCAGTCTACTGTTCTAGCCTATTAGTGAGAAGAGGAGATGACTTAGTCACCTTATGGCAATAGATCCTCCTAGGAGTACCACTCAACCTAGATCCAGCAGGAGTCAGGAGTACCATTCCTCTAGTGAGCATTGTCCTCACAAGATCAGCTTGCTAGTAGCTTCAGAAGTTAGGTGCCTATCTATGCATGATAGTGACCTACTATTGATCAGACCCGATCTTTCATGCCTGTTCAGTTGGAGAAGATGGAAATCTTAGGATATGCCTGATCCAATTTAGAGGATGAAAAGGTCAGCTTTGATCTGAATGAAGATGATCTATTAGAGGATTCAATAGGGGTACACATGGTAGATACTCAGTGTTCTCTCCTCCATGAGCAGCAGGCTATGGAAGGTACTGAAGCTGAGCAAGAAGACACAGCCTACTCGACCCAACACCTCCTTAAGCAATAAATAGAAAGATGATCAAATAGATAGGATGGGGAAACAGCTTGAGGACTTGTTAGCAGCAGTCTTAGCATTTCAGAAATAAGCACCGACAGTCCATCCTACTATAACTGAGACTAATTATCCAGAATTGGTGCATGTCTTAGATCCAGCCAAGACTTTACCTCCAGTAGAGTAGGGTAGCACTAGTCTATATAGGAAGGTAGTGGATAATACCTCTATACAAGAAAAAAGATATCAAGATTATGGTTGAGTAGTAGGTGAGAGAAGCATTGGCTTAAGCCTGAGGAGGAACATCAGTTCCAAAGGGTAGACCATACTCAGAGGAATTCGATGCCATCCAATATCCTAAGGGTTTCGTGCCACCTTCTTTCAATAGCTTCGATGGTAGTGGGAACCTGAGACAGCATATTGTGCACTTCATGGCCAGTTGTTGCAATGCCGGTGGCAGTGACATTTTGCTCTTCCATCTCTTTGTCAGTAGCTTAGCAGGCATAGCCTTTGATTGGTACACTGAACTTCCCAACAGTTCAGTGAAGAATTTTGCTAAGTTAGAGCAACTCTTCATCAAGAGGTTTGCTAGAGCTTAGCAAAGGGTGATTGTAGGTGATCTCATTGTGGCTCAACAAAACCCTAATGAGTCCCTCATTGATTATATTCTCAGATGATGTAATTTAAGTATGAAATGTGAACCACATCTGTTTAAATAGTATGCCATTGATATTCTACTTAAGAATATCCAAGGCTTGGTCGCCTTCATGCTCAAAGGTTTCACCATCAAAACTTTTGAGAAATTAATCAATAAGGTGGCTAGCTTATAAGGAGAAGCCAAACAGTTACCTTTCTAGACTAATCAACAAAGCATAAGCCATAAAAAGCTTTTGAGAAGAAGCTCGGGGTAGTGATAGTAGTAGAAAAGAGGAAACAACGGCCAGAGTGCAGTTTGAGAGACCTCGTGTTCCACAACCGTCACTTCCACCTCCTCTACCACCACCGAGGTATCCCTACCGGTCATCGCAGTAGCCTCAAAAGCCTGCACCGCCTCCTCCTCAGCTACATCATTAGGATCAACGGTACACATACTAGCCACCGTAGGTATGGTCCACCTACTCTTTTGGATAAACTTAACAAGCCTTATTTATTTAAGAGGGAGATAATCAAGAAGATATTTAAGAATCTCTTAAAGAAACCTGATTTCCAGCTACCCAAACCTAGGAGACCATAGGAAGTGGGTAAAAGCAATGATCCTAACTTTTGCTTTTACCACCATATTCTAGGTCATGTTTGGGAAGATTGCTTCACATTTAAGAACTCGCTTTAACATAGCTTCAAGATCGGTGTTATAGTTATCCCAAAGGAATACCTTGTGGAATAACAATCCAGATCCATTAGAGTAATCCTTGGGGATACTTTGGATCCTTCCAAAACCAAAGAAGGTTAGGATATCTCCTTATCCCGTATCTCTAAGAAAATTGTCTTAAAAATCAAGAAACTTTTCTTACATGTGCCTGACCCAGCTCAAGCCTCTAACATCAAGGAAGGTTTGCGAGTTACTAGAGCCATCTCAGGGAAAGGGGGAGCTCAGCAGTAGCAGTAGCCTGTGCCAGCCTGGGATAGCCAAGTAGCTCAACCAACATTGAGTCCTCCAATCTCTTACCAAAATACTTCATCACTTACTTACTGATACCCATCCAGATAAAGAGAGCTTTGAAATATATTTATGTCCCCTTTCTAATGATAACTCTTCAAGTATAAACTATAATCATAACAATTCTTCCTTTGGAGGAGCCTTTGAATGGGTTCACCTCTTGAGATAGACTTGGAATCATCCTAGGGTGGAGAAGCTATAGATGAGCTTGGCATGGTAGAATCTTCTATCACAAGATCACCAAGTCAACCTCTATAGTGGTGTTTTAGCACCTCAAGATAGCCTTTAGAGGATCGTCCCCTCTGGATGCTTCAAAATGCTTAGAGCCCAAGGTGAACTACAATGACCTCTCTCACCTAAGAAAGTTTCCATTTAAGCTAAGCATATCCGATGCCCTTATCTTATCCAAAGAGACGAGGGAATCACTAATTAAGGCTCTCCTTGATTTTGAGATATGCTTAGCTCAGCTGACCGCTATTGGAGAGGAGGCACATTATTCCAGAGAAGCCCAAGGGATCAATTTCACAGATGAAGACCTTCTTTTGGGGGATATGGAGCACAACCGTCCCCTCTACATTACAGTTGACATGGGTAGATTCAGACTTGCCAGAGTTCTCATTGATTCAGGTGCATCAGTAAACATTATGAGTTTAAAGACCCTTGTCTATTTGATGATCGACATCTCCACACTCTGAGGAGATCGGATGATGTTGAGAGTATTCAATGAATAAGGAGAGAGGGCTTTAGGTTCCATAGTGTTACCTTTGGAGATAGGTGTCTGGAGGACTGAAGTCATGCTTTATATCATTGATTTGAATACTTCATTCACCGCTTTGCTTGGTAGACCTTTGATACATCAGAACAAGATGATTCCATTCTCCCTCTATAAGTGCATCAAGTTCAGGAAGGATGAGATTGAGTACTGTGTCAAAGGAGATGAAAAGCCATTTTCAGTCAGAGAGGCTGAGATATATGAGGATGCAACCTACTATCTTCCTTAAAACACCTTTTCTTATGAACTTGGTCAAAATTCAAATGCAAATGCAAAAGAAAAAGAAGAAAAAGAAAAAGCAAAAGAAGAAGAAAAGAAAAATGAAAGTCCAAGTGAACAAGAAAAGGAAATTGAGGAAGAAGCAGAGCCACATATCACATTCCACCCACAGTTCATCCCATCATATGGACATGTGGGTAGGATGGCTTGACCTCTACTAGGTAGAGGCAGAAATAGAGGCAGTTCTAGAGGTGGAAGACCCCCTAGTTGGCTTAGCCAACAGGGGTTATGTTCTAGTTCACAGGAGTACCCCTACGATTCACATAGACTTGGAATCCAGCTCGGAGGATGAGTCTAATGTGATTAGCATACCAGCCAACCCATCTCAGTGGGTTTCAATGGAGGTGACACTCAAGCTAGCCAGCGATGAAGACTTATCCTCCAAACAAAGCAAAGTATTCAAATCAAATGTATGTGAAACTATCAGGCAACAGTTAGGAACCTTAGCTTTAACCTCACTTTCATCTCAAAAAGTTGAAGGTTTAGTAGTTAAAGAAGCCCCTAAGTCTTCCAGGGATGTCATGCCGCAGAGATTCTTTTTGAGATCATCATCCTCAAGTCTTGAAGCTGATACAAAACTTGAGGATGATTCATATAAAGAATTAATTGAAATACCTTTTGATTGGTACTCGCTTTGAGTTTCTAATATTGCAAAGAAGGATTTGATTCCTATTCATGGTCTAAGGACAGCTCAGAGTACTTCAAAAAGCTATGGAACAACACAGGCAGGGATATAATCAAGAACAGTACTAGGATTCGATATAGTGGGTCCAGTTGATGGCAATAATTACTGCTTAGTTGTCACCAATCATTTGGAATGTGGTAGGTTCTTTTCACACCAAACCAACTCTTATGAGGATGTGTCTTTAGAAACTTTCAATGATCCAGATGATCTTCAAATCAAAGATGCACTACCAGAATTTGAAGAGGAGATCCATTCAATAATTGACAAGCTTAAACAAATCAACATCGGGACAGAAGAAAATCCTCGCCCGACATATATCAATTCATTGCTGAATGAAGAAAAAACTAATGACTTAGTTAGGCTATTGACTAAGTTTTAGGATTTCTTTGCATGGAGTTATAAAGAGATGCCCAGATTATCTCTAGATATAGCAATCCACAAACTAGCAATAGATCCTAGTGCTAACCCTATCAAGCAAGCTCTTAGATTCATGCGATTAGAAATCGAACAACAGGTCATTTTTGAAGTCAAGAAATTGATCGATGCTGGTTTCATCAGGGAAGAAAAATACCCTACCTGGTTAGCTAGTGTCATCCCAGTTAAGAAGAAAAATGACCAAATTCACATTTGTGTTGATTTCAGAGACTTAAATAAGGCATGTCCTAAGGATGAGTTCCCTCTTCCTATACCATAATTAATGGTGGACATCGCCTCATCTCATGCATTATTCTCCTTCATGGATGGGTCATCTGGCTACAACCAAATCAAGATTGCCCCCGAGGATGAAAGAAACACTACTTTTCGAACCTTGATCAAAATCTATTGTTATAGGGTCATGCCTTTCGGCCTTAAAAATGTTGGTGCTACATACTGATGACCTAATTTTAGGAAGAGCTCTCAACCCCTCCATCTTAGACATAGGACTTCCCTTAGATTTTAAGGGTCCCTTAGTCTTATGACACATCCAGTGATTAGGTGGACACTCAACCTAGCCCTAGAGACTTAGAAGGGTTAGCCATAAGAATAGGTCATGCCTTAGGAGTGTTAGGAAAATTTGCCTACCCTATAACTTGAACTACATTCCTTACTTCCTTCCTTCATGTCAAACTCCAAATCAAATAAACATCAAACCTAAATCAATCCCAGCTTAATTGATTTTCTCCAAACTCAAATTAATCCTACATGATTGAAATCCATGATCAATTCCTTATGTTTGAAATCCAAAATTGAAATTCCAAGTTCAAAATCTTTCCTAAGTCCATTGATTCCCTCTTAAGGACTTAGCCTAAATCAAACCTAAATCAATTCAAATTCATAAAATTATCTCACAACCCATTTATATTCTCATTTATATTCACATATATAAATGAAATATAAATTCAAATCATTGAAACTAAATCCAAAATTCAAATCCAAATTAAAAATCTTTTCTAAGTCCTTTGATTCCCTCTTAACCTAAATCAAGTTCAAACCACTTCAAATTCCTTGAAATTTTCTCATAACCCATTTTTATTCTCATTTATAATCACATATATAAATGAAATATAAATTCAAACAACCAAAACCAACTCCAAAAATCAAACTCAAATTCAATCAAAATCTAACCTATGCCTTTCAAGTCAAAATCTTAAACTTAGCCAAATCAATTTCAAATCAAGCCAAACCCTTGATTTTTTTCTCATAATTCAATCAATCCTTCAATCATGAATCCAAATATAAACATAAACTTCAATCACCAAACAAAAACTAAATTCAAAAATCAAACACAAGTCAAACTCATGTTCACCTTCTGAACTTGAAATTATCAAATGAATCAAATACCCATTTGACTTCAAACCACTTGCAAATGGATTTATATTTCAATCATAAGTACATATGTGAGTTCAATGAAACACAAATCAAGCTTTGACCAAGCCATTTGACCCACTTAGGTTGACTTGACCCAAAGTAACCTAAAGTACCCTTATGAGCCAAATTCTAATCCAAACCAAATTGGATTGAACTAAGCCCACTTAAGCCTCTCATCTTGATCAACAATCATCATAAGATGATCAATCTCTCAAATTGGGTTAAACCAAGTCAAACCTAAGGGTTGACTAAGTCAACACTTAGACAAAATAAAACCTACACTAGCCAAAATCCACCATAGGCCAAATTGATTGAAAATAATTGATCAAAACTCATTCATGATCAATGTTTGAACTTGATCAAGTCAACATTTGAGCCTAACTTAGTCCAATTGGCCACTTGACCCAAGTTGATCCAACTTGACCTAGAAAGTCAAAATGTGTCAAAATTTGATCTAAGCCAAATTCATTGAAACCAATTGGTCAAGTTTATTCCAAAATGATTGTTGAACTTGACCAAAGCCTCAATTGGCCAACTAGATCTAACCTAGCCCAATTGACCATGAACCCAACTTGACCTTAAAGGTCAAATTGAGCCAAACTCAAATATAAACCAAATTGATTGGAAAAAAAAAAGATACCAATCCATTTAAAATGACCAACCAAACATGAACCAACCCATCACCTCACCCAAATAGGTCAAATGGGTCAATTTGGTCAAGTTAACACATTTGACCTAAATGAACTCAATTGAGCCAAAACAAAATATAAATCAAATTGAATCAAACCAAAAGCACTGAAATATTTCAAATGGTCATATGAACTTGACCCAAACCTTAGTTTGACCTAATTTGACCAATTGGTCAACATGATCCAAGTTGACCCATTTTGACCTAAATGGGTATGCATGAGCCAAATCACATCAAACTAATTCCAAATTCAATGAAACTTGTCCTAACCCATTTTTCAAACATATCAAATATATTCAAATTAAAACCTAAGCCAAATGACCATTTTACCCTTAGGCCATCAGATAAATTTTGGTCAAATCCTCTTCATGACCACTTAACACTCTCTTGGTGGACCAAGTGGACACTAGGGAGTGTGGTTCACCTAGCCCAATGGGTTTGGGTCAGCCCAACCTAGCCTAAGGTCAAAACTAACCACCTCACTTGAAATTAAGCACATTGAATTCTCCCTCCACCTTGTTGGAGCACATGGCCACCTCACCCACTCCTCCTCTTGCCAAAACTGATTACCATTCCACTCTAAACAACTCAAACAACCCATTGAATAGGGTCAATTGGATTGAAATGGGAAGCTCCTTCACGACCGTCCAATCTTTCAAGGGGGGAGATATATCCCCCTAATTCCATTCAATCTTCACAGTCTCATATTCGATTGAGCTAAGGAAAGCCAGAGGAGCCATTGCCAAGTGATCCCAAGCTTCATAGAGTGATTTCAACTTCTCCATTTTTGAATTTTCTCAAACCAAAAATAGGGGAGCTCCATTGAAATTCAAACCTACTCCACACTCAATACCAAGCCAATTCACTTTGCAAGCATCATCAGGGAGCTCGATTGAACTCACCCAAGCCTTCACACAAGCTCCAAAGGCAAGGGAGGGCTACTCTTGATCAAGACCAAGCCTACTTGAAGGGGAGCTTGGCCACTAGAAGGATCCATCCAATCTTAAGACTTCAAACTCTCAACAAAGCTTCATCTCCAATAGACAAAGCAGCTCCAAGGGAATCGAGCACCAGTGATCACCTCCGGCGAGGTAAGCCATTAAATTGAGCTTAATTTAGATGTGGTTTGGTCCTTTGGGAAGTAAAGTATTACCCCATGAGATTCTAGCCGTCTTATGTGATCCCCTTTACCCTTAGATGGTGTGGGTTGAATTTCAATCCAATCCGAGCACAATCGAGCTCATATCTTCCCTTGGAAGATGGATGGTGGCCATCTCCCACAGGGAAGATTAGAGGAGAATCATGGGCCATCCATCCATGCATTTTGGATGGATGGCGGTGATGAAATCCATGTAGATCCCACATTTCATCCCTTTAGAACCACAATTTTAACCTCAACTGTCCGATCCTTGATCGGACGAATGAGGAAAAAGCACGTAGCGCCGCCACAAATGCGATGCTATGATGTGACAACTTAAATATCAAATCCCATCAAGCCATGTGGAAAGAACATGCCGTGTCAGCGGTCCACATGGCACCGACGAGATTAAACATTTAATTAGGCTATTAAATCACTTAATTAATCATGGAAACTTCCTAAATTCATATCTCTGCCTAGAAAAATCATAAAAATGTGAAATAAATTGCATTAGATAGATAATTGAACATAGAATATTCTAAAAATAATTTCAATGGATTTTGTATAGTGCTTTTCTCTAGATTTGGGTTTTATTAGGAAAGTTATTTTACTAATTACCCTCTTATTACTCACTGATTAATAACAAACTTCTTGTGGATAATTAGTGGGATGATTGTTGCCTCCCCTAATTTTCTTGGGATTTATTAGTTGTTTAATTAGGGGAATTGCTAGTTCATTCTTTAATCACTCCCTTAAAATATTTAAGCTTAATTAAGGGTATAATTAGTAGTCTAACTTTCTGATTGAGTCAGTTAAGTTTTTCTTAAGTGAATAACAGATTTAGGGATACTTTCCTTAAGATATTCCTTAAACCACCTTTCTTCCTTAATACAACCTTAATTAAAGGTTAATTCACTAATTACCCTCTTAATTAATGTCATAAAATTCTAAAACTATCCAAAACTCAATTAATCTAGCTTGGGTAGATGCTTAGGTGTTCAAGAGCCTAAGTACACTTAAGGAAATCAAAATTCAACTCACATGTGTGAGAGGTGTTATGAAATTACTTAAAATAAACCCCTTAGCTTAATCCTTAATCATGAGCCAATTGCATTAGGTACCTTTCTTTCCTAGGTGCATTGCTAATTTAAATTCCTTGTGTGGTTTTATGCCATATCATTGGCTCATAATTATTTGATTAATTATGCTAAGGTGATGTAAGTAATGGGTAATTAACACACTTAATTCATACCTTAACCTAAGCAACATATAAAAATCATTTAATATTCCTAAGAATAAACTAAATCAACAAACATATGTGGGAATGGGTTAGGAGTAGGAAATTCACCTCATATTTCTCAAATCAAATCAAACTCAAATCAAAATCAAACCCTCCTTCAACTTGATTTGCTTTGAGCTTTCTTATTTCATAAGATTGTCTTTAGGAATTAATTAGGGTGAATGTGTTTACATGATTTCATCACTTAGTTCTTTCCTAACATGCTAAATGTGTATGTCATATGAATTTCATGCACTCATGCTTTTCAAAAATCAAATTGTAAATGAAACATTTTCTTTATGTCAAATTGCATGTTTTGGCTAAAGTAAAAATTTGAATGGCTATTATCACTACTAAATCCAAAACTATTTTTTAAAATCTATAAATCAAACACCTAAAACTGAAAGTGTGCTACTTATAATTATTTATAAGCTTTCATGTGGATATAAATATGAAGATGTGCATAGTATGGCTTTCCTTTTCTCTTCTTTTAGCATAGTTTTGAATAGGAATTGGCAAAGTGTATAGTTCATTTTAAAAGAACAAAACACGTGCATAAACCCATTCCTATTCATTCTTATTCTATTACTTAAGAAGGACATCCACACTTGTACATGTAAATTGCATAAACAAAACAAACAAACAAATATAAACTTTTTTGCTTCTTTCTTTTTCATTCACTTCTTTTGTACATGTGTTTGTATTTAAGAAAAATGGTATATTAGTCCAAACAACCCCAGGGATGTGAGGCTTTAAGTAGCCCTAAGTAGGTCTTGTACCTTACACCCCTGGTGCTAACAATGGCGCCGTACTCACTTATGCCTTTCATACATATACATGTACATGTGAATAATGGATAAAAGGAATCCCTCTTTTCTACTTAATGAATATCATGCATCATAAAGCATTCCAATTTTCTTAAGTAACATTTCTTGGAATTCATCGTAAAGTGTGCTAAACATTTCCATTTGTATGTGTAGATATGCTAAGGATTCATTCATATGCATGCTGTACATGTTGGGAAAGAAACGAAGTAATGTGTGTTTTGTGATATTAATTCACTTTATTTAATCTTAAAATGCCCTTCTTTTTGAATAGGTTCATTTAGGGAAAATCTAAACTTAGGATTAATTAAAACACATAATAAAACATTCATTAACCAAAATCAAATCTGAATCTACTTTAGAAATTACTTGAGGTAGGGAAGGAAAGAGGAGTTCTCTTCTCTTTTCCCTCTCTTTACAACTTAGTAATTAATTGTAGGTTCATTCAAATTTAAACAAGTCACCAAATAAAAATCACCCAAATCAACTAAACAACTTAAATGAAACCACCCTCTAAGTTGAACATCTTCTTATTTAGGAAATCTAAACCTAAAAGCCATAGCAAAGCATACCACACAAATCTATTAAAGCACACACATTAGGTTAAGTCACCACTTCTAGCTTTTGGTTAGGGCGGCGCATGGCTTGATATTTTCTTTTATTTTGTGATGTATTATTTCTAGTCTGGATGTTAGGGTGAATGTGCGTAGAATGAATGGTAGGATAATTTACTCTAATCATTGTTTTCTGCAGGGCATTATGATTAAGGGGCACTGTAATAAAAATATAAATGCTTTTGTTGTACATGTGCTTATATCCCTAAGCATAATTCAATAGGCCTGGTGGACTTGGTTACCTATGTGTGAGGAGCTAAGTCCAATATACATGCTTGGAATTTGCATGATTTATTTAGCTAATCCCTTTTTGTAGGTGTTAGTTAGATTTACTTTTCCTTTTCATGTATTGTTTGTAATTAGGATTTTTTTGAATGAATATTATGGGAGATTAGGATGGGCATTAATCATTAGATCACATCTTATGTACCATGTGAAGCCTTTGGAGCAACCATCTTCCTGTCATCCAAAAGAAGGAACCAAAAGAAGAAAGAAGAAAGAAGAAAGATGAAAGAAGAGAAGAAGAAATGAAGACCCCCCATAACATGAATTTCCTTATTTGACTGTAAATTAATTCATTTATAATCCGGGTTACATAAGGGTAGAGCTCAGCTACCCAATTTGTTTTCGGGTTTGTGTGATGGTGCCAAATCATAAATGGTCTTTTATTCTTTTGTGCTATATTTACAAAATATTTGATATTTTATTTAGCTTGTGCATTAAGATGATATGTTTTCCTAGTTTCCTCCTTACTTGATGTATGGCTTGGAGATGATTAGGCTCTTAGAGAAATATAAATTTTCTACCAAATTAATCAACTCAAAATAAAAAAATAAATAACTCATAATCTCATTTAAAGCCTAAGTTAAAATTCAAGATAAAAGAACTAACAACCCCTTAGCTAGATGAGTATTTCTTTATAACATCATACATAAAAGCATATTATTTCACTCTTGATTGGAGGCTTCCACCTTGCCGAGAACTTTTGACCTTTGAGAGCCATAGGGAAACACCCACTCTCACTAATTTTGGCCCATAATCTTATTTCTCATGCATTAGGCATATGAATCCTATAAGCCTGAGTCAAAGGATTGTCCAAAAATGATAATAAAATGTAATATATTTTGCATTAGATTTAAGTCATTTTTCATGCCCTTACATGATCTAGTACCTTAGGGAGTGAGTTTAAGGACTTAGTCTCTTTCTAAATAAGCAACAACCTAGCTATCTTGCATAAAGCATATGACTTTCCTACATGAATTTAAAATTGTAGGAGGAGTTAGTTGGCGGCCACCCCCAGGCGGTTGTAAGTCCAAGCAATCAGGTGATTTTTCCTCTCATTGAAGGCAAACCAAATACCCATTTTTGCCTTAGATTTAGGTCGTGCTTTTGGCCCTTGCCAAAGCTTCCTAGATTTAGGTTCTGAGGTTGCTTCTTCTTTCTATGGGTCATAAGCATAAACCCTCACCTCTTAGGCATTTTCATAACCTTGTATTATGGAATTATAAGCCCTAAACTTCTAATAAAAAATCAACTCAAATAAATAATTCAATTTAAAAAATATAAAGCCCAACTATAGGATAGTTTGGGATGTTTACTAGGCTTCCTAGTATCTTAAGCATCCCCTACTTGTTTCCATTTGGCTTCGATAATAACTCCCTCCCCTTTTTTGATCACACTTGAGTTGCTAAAAATAAACTAATCAATTGATAGTCCTACCTATTGAAATATTTGGAGACAATGATCACTTACCTTAATCGAGAGTTTCTTAAGGAATCCCCTTCCTTAGGATGTAATTAACTATCAGGGCTTGCCCTTATAGGAAACTTAATGAACCCAATTTAAAATAAACCCTACTTTACTTTTTTATGTAAAGTAGGGAAAGAATCTCTGATACATATGCAGACCCATTGTCCTTAGGAGTCTTTATTGAAGTGATTGGGTCCATTGTAGAATAGTGACTTCTATCTTTTGAGATAGTACATCTCTCCTCAATGTCATTCCCGATCACCTTCAATAAGAACATCTATGAATCTATGTGGTGTCCAATAATGCATAAAAAGAGGTATATTTCTATCTTCATTTTATTTCGCATAGAGTGAAGATGGAAGTATAAATTCTTAAAAATCTTAGAAAAAATTTTTCCACACATTTTTCTAATGACTCTGCTGAGGATGGTTCCTCTCTCCATCTTTGGTAAGTGACTATTGTCTCCAAGTATCGATAGTGGGTTTGTACTTTGGTATGAATCCATGACTATCTTTATTTTAGTTGGCACTTAGCTTATTTTATCATTAAGTTAAGCTAGCCAACATCTTTAGATTTTAGGACCTCACCCCGTGTTAGTCTTAAAACCCCCATTAGGTTCCCCAATGGGTGAAAATAAAAACCTAATAAAAAGAGAATAATTAAAAAGCTTCCTCCTTGCCATTTTATGGTAAAGAAATGTTCATTCTAAAAATAAATAAAAATAAATCCCTTAAGAAAAATCTCAATTTCCAAAAGCACTTTTCAAAATACACTTAATAAAATATTTCCACTACATCTAACAATTTTTATAATTGTTACATGTAGGAATACTTCAAAAATAAAACCAACAATCATACTTTCCATAAACACAAATGGACTTCTTCACTCAATTCATTTTGATGAAGAATTCATTTTCAAAGATAAAATTTCAACAATCATGTTTTCAAAAAGCACAAAATTTGAAGATGGACCTTTCCATTCAACACATCCAAATATGTTGAATGGATGTTACAGCTTCAAGCAAAATCAAAAATAAACTTTCAAAAACCACATATGAACATCTCCATTCAATATACCCAAATTTATTGAATGAAGATTTCATTTCTAAATAAAATAACATTATTTTGAAATGCCACTTAACATATTCCATATATGATTAGGTTGGATTTTCCTCTTTCAAAAAGCAATAATCACGCACAAAAATACATTTTTGAAAAATGAAACATAATTGATTTCCATCTTACATACCCAAATTTGTTAAATGGAAATCTCCCTTTCCAAAAATCAACAAAAACAAACTTTTTCAAAAGACATATGGAACTTCAATTTAGCATACCCCATTTGCTAGAATGAAGTCTCCCTTTTCCAAAAAATAAAAATTTGAAACACAATTTTGGAATTTCATTTAACACGCTCAAATTTGCCAAGTGAAATATCCATTCCACAAAAATTTTCAAAACATATTTGGAATTTCAATTTAGCATACCCCATTTGTTAAAGTGAAGTCTCCCCTTTCAAAATCCAAAACAAAAATTTGAAACACACTTTTTCGAATTTTGATTAACATACACAAATTTGCTCAGTGAAATTTTTATTTCACAAAATTTTCAAAAACACTTTTGGAACTTCATTCTTTAGCATACCACATTTGCTAAAGTGAAGTCTCCATTTTCAAAATAAAATCAAAACACAAATTTTTTTAACACCCGTTTAGAATTTTATTTAGCATACTCAAATTTGCTAAGTGAAATCTCCATTCCACAAAATTTTCAAAAACACTTTTGGAACTTCATTATTTAGCACACTTTATTTACTAAAGTGAAGTCTCCATTTTCAAAAAAAAATCAAAACCCAAAAATTTTAAACACTTTTTTAGAATTTCATTTAGCATACTCAGATTTGCAAAGTGAAATTTCTATTTCCCAAAATTTTCAAAACACTTTTGGAACTTCACTTTAGCATACCATATTTGCTAAAGTAAAGTCTCCATTTTCAATAAAAATCAAATCAAAATCAAAAGAGAAACACATTAGGATTCTGTTAGCATACTTAAATTTGCCAGGGATCCTACTTTTCAAAAATCAAATCAAAATCAAAAGAAACACATTAGGGCTCCCTTAGCATACTTAAATTTGCTAAGGATCTACTTTTCAAAACCAAATTAAAATCAAAAGAAACATAATAGGATTTTCTTAGCATACTTCAATTTGCTAAGAATCCTATTTTCAAAATTTTCTAAAAACAAAATACACTTGGATTTCTTCATTTAGCATACCCAAATTTGTTAAATGAGAAATTTTATTTCTCTTCTTAAATCAAAAAATGATTCACAAAAAAATAATGGAAACAATGAACGAAAAGAAGAAATTGTTTTCAAACATCTCAATTAGCCTACCAAAATT
Organism: Cymbidium sinense; assembly: GCA_021442155.1. Taxonomy (NCBI): domain Eukaryota; kingdom Viridiplantae; phylum Streptophyta; class Magnoliopsida; order Asparagales; family Orchidaceae; genus Cymbidium; species Cymbidium sinense. The sequence continues at coordinate 177,381,231 of CM038221.1, read as the reverse complement.
CCTTAAGTGAATAAATTCCAAAAAATCTCAAATCGAAAACAAAAAGCAAAATGACCCTTTACTTTGACATACCCAAATTTGTTCAGTAAAGGGTCCTCAAAATCAAAATTAAAATTCAAATATGAACCTATGGAAGCATCTCCTCAAACATATTTGAACCCATTTTCAACATATCCAAACTTGTTGAAATTTGATTCAAAAAATTTCTCTTTCCTATCAAATCTCAAAATCTATTCTAAATCATTTGAACTCAACTTAACATTTTCAAAATGTTGAGTATAGGTTCAAATTCTAAATTTAAAATTCAAAATCAACATAAATCTAATTCAAATTTATTTTCAACATTGCACTCTCCTCAGCTTTTACCACTCAATTTCACTTGGAAATGGTACGTATGTGTTTATCTTTCCCCACAGGATAGATTTAGCCCTAGATCAGGCCAGCCTTCCCCACTCTGATTACCTCCACGTCATTCATTTTGGATGAGGTTTTGAAGGGGTGAAGATTACCTGTGAGGGCACTCCCCTCACCATTGTTAGTAGGAGTACAGTGACCGGGCAGAAGCCGATCCTTCAGATTGATATGCCATTAGACTTTGATATTCCCTCGCTGAAGAGGAAGGCAGTGGTAGTTCCTATAGTGCCAGCATCAGTACCAGTGCCTATGATAGGGCCAGTGTGTCTGGTTATTTCCCATGTTACCCTAGTGAGAGCTAGCACCAACTTCCAGGGGGAAGGCCCCCCTGATCCCAAGGTTTTTCTCCCCTACTTTTGAGGTTGAGTTTAGCTCTTACTCAGCCCACCCCACCAAGACTCAAAGGAGAAACAAAAATTGCATGACAAAGCGGTACTATACACGCATCACCAAGGAGATGGAGACAACTACACAATTAGTTGTTAAGGAGTTGTCCACTTTGATTTCCCCGCTGGTTACATCGAACCCATTCCATCCTCTCTCTAGGTCTGACAGAGAGGATTCCAGGAGGATCCCTACTTCACATCCACCAGTGGTTCGATTTTAGCCCCCAGTTAGTTAGAGTAGAGGTCGTATGATGGCCTTCATTCAATTCTACATCAGGTTGGTGGAGCCTATGAACAATCTGAGTTCAGGGCTCAATTTGATTTGAGATATGCTATCTCCCCCCCCCAGCATGGGGAAGCATCTTCTGCAGGAGAGGGCCAGGGAGGCCCATACTATAGTTCATATCATTAGCTGAGAGAGGTAGAGGTTTGGTTGGCAGTCAGTGGCCTTTGTACTCATTGATTTTCCTGATCGGTGCGCTACCCATGTCGATCACATAGATAATATTCTACTTACAGGGACTACTCATCACAAGAGGAGAGCTCTTATTCAGAGAGAGTCGGTGGTGTCTCCACCACACCACTCTACCCCTTGTCCACCATCACCTGTTCATGTTTCAGCATCTCCAGTTCCACCGAAGACCATGAAGGCCACATTTGGGGAAAAGAGGACCCCGTTGTTGATCTGGATATGACCAAAGGATCTCATCCCATCTACACCGCCTACTATGGCGAGGCCAAGCTCTCCTGCTCGACCTTCTACCCTAGTTATGGTGCACAAGGAATGGCGACCCCGAAGCATAGTGGTCATCTCTTCACCATCACCACTGCAGTAGGATCTAGAGATGGTTACAGCAGGTGCAGAGGGAGATGGTGGCAACCCAGTTGCACCTATGATGATAGAACCTCTTAGGAGTGTCACCCAGTACAGAGTCAGTGACAGTTAGCAGTGTATATCTTCCAATGAGTACAACTCTCACAGGATTGATTCTCCAATAGTAGGAGAGGTCCGGTGCCTCACAGTATGCGATGTTGATCCCACCACCGGTCAGCCAAAATCATTTATGCCAATTCTAACAGATCATTCTCTTGATGACATAGCAGCTCATTATTTCATGGAGATGAAGGAAATCCTAGGATATGACTGGTCTGATGAGGGGAAGATCAGCTTTAATTCCAATGAAGATGATTTGTTGGGAGACTCAGTAGGGGTTTTCATGGTAAATACTAGGGGTTCTTCCTCAGAGAGCATTAAATTATAGAAGGTGTTTAGGATGAGCAGGAAGACACAGCCCACTCGGTCTAACACCTCCTAGCATAAATAAAGTAGAAGAATGAAAAGATAGATAGGATGGAGAAGAGGCTCAAGGATCTGTTAGCAGCTATTTTAGCATTGCAGAACCAAGCCCCAATAGTTTATCCTACCACAGTTGAGACTAGTCAGCCACAGTTGGTGAATGTCTTGGGCTAGTTAAGAATTTACCTCCAATAGAGAAAGGTAGCACTAGCATGTATAGGAAGGTAGTGGATAGTACCTCCATACAAAAAAAATATATCAAGTCCATGGTTGAGCAGTAGGTGATGGGAACATTGGCTTAAGCCTGAGGAGGATCATCAATTCTAAAGGGTAGACCCTACTCAAAGGAATTTGATGCAATATAATATCCTAAGAGTTTCGTTCCACCTTCCTTCAAGAGTTTTGATGATAGTGGAAACCCGAGGCAGCACATCATGCATTCTAGAGCTAGTTATTGCAATGATGGTGGTAGTGATGCTTTACTCTTCTGCATCTTCGTCAGTAGCCTAGCGAGGATAGCTTTTGATTGGTTTGCTAAACTTTCCAATAGTTTAGTAAAGACTTTTACTGAGTTGGAGCAACTCTTTATCAAGAGGTTTGCTGGAGCTCAGCAAAGGGTTAATGTTGATGATCTCATTGTGGATCAACAAGATCCTGATGAGTCCCTCATTGATTACATTCTCAGATGACATAATCAGAGTATGAAATGTGAACCCCAACTATATGAATAACAACCATTGAGATTCTGCTTAAGAATATCTATGGACTGGTCCCCTTCTTGTTCAAAGGTTTCACCATAAAGACCTTTGAGAAATTAATCAACAAGGTGGCTAGCTTTCAAGAAGAAGTCAAACAGTTACCTTCTCCAGATCTACCAACAAAGCCAAAGCCACAGAAGGTATATGAGAAGAAGCTCGGGGCAGTGATAGTAGTGGATAAGGGGAAACAACCTCGAGAGCGCTTGAGAGACCTCGCTCCACAATCCACTTCCACCTCACCACCATCGAGGTAGCCCCCCACAAAGAGCCACACCGCCGCCTCCTCCTCAACCACAACATCAACAACAGTGGTACACATACCCGCTACCAGGTAGCTATGATCCACCTACTCTTTTGGATAAACTTAACAAGCCTTATTCATTTAAGAGGGAAGTAAATAAAAACATCTTTAAGAATCTCTTAAAGAAGCCCAATTTTCAGCTACCCTGGCCTAAGAGACCAGAGGAAGTGGGCAAAAGCCATGATCCTAACTTTTGCCACTACCACCGTATGCTAGGTCATATTTTGGAAGATTGCTTCACATTTAAGGACTGGCTTGAACATAGCTTCAAGACCGGTGCTATAGTTATTCCGAAGGAATACCTTGTAAAATAACCATCCAGTTCCATTAGGGTAATCCTTGGGGATACTTGCGATCCTTCCAAAACCAAGAAATGTTGGGATTTCTCCTTATCCAAAACCTGTAAAAAGATTGATCAGAAGATCAAGAAACTTTCCTTGTAGGTGCCTGAGTTACCTCAAACCTCCAATATCAAGGAAAATTTTCAAGTTGCTAGAGCCAACCTAAGGAAAGGGGAGCTCAAGGCAGCAGGAGAATGTGCTGATAGCTCAGAGTAAAACCACCAGAGTCCGCCCTCCACCCACTATTATAGCTACCACATTAAAGACTACCGCTACTTCAACTAGTTCTTCTTTTGCTAGTAGACATCTTGTATCAGTGGATAAGGACATCAAATCTCTCACCCCTCTTACTTTATTTGATTTTTACTTTGTATCTCCTATCAAATCTAAGAAATTGAAGAATAAATCTTGCTTAAATTACATCTATGTCACTTTTAATGGGTTGTCTGAATCTATTCCTAATAACTCTTCAAATAAAAATAATAACTATAACAATTCTGATCTTTCTCTTTCTAATTTAGAGTTAGATTTTCCTACTCTATATTCTATGGGTTCATCTCTTGAGATAGACTTGGAATCATCTGATTCCAAGGGTCCCATAGGAGAAGTTGTAGGTGAACCTAATGTGCAAGTAGAACCTTCCATTACCCTGCCACAAGAAATCACCAAAGTTAACCTTCATAGTGGCAAGGTTCTACCTCTTAAGGCAGCACCTCAAGATAAAGGGAAACAAATCATTAGTTCAGAGGATCAAGAATCCCCTCCACAGGATGCTCCACCTTTGGATATGCTTCTGGAGGATCATCCCAAGGTGGACTATAATGTTCTCTCTCATCTAAGAAAGCTGCCATCTAAGCTAAGCATATACGATGCTTTTGTCTTATCCAAAGAAATGAGGGAATCATTAATTAAGGCTCTCCTTGATCCTTATATATGCTTAGCTCAGCTGACTACTATTGGTGAGGAGGCTCATTATTCTAGAGAAGCTCAGGAGATTACTTTCATAGATGAAGACTTCTTCTAGGGGACGCCCCCTCTACATTACAGTGGATATGGGAAGATTCAAACTTTCCAGAGTTCTCATCGGTTGAGCTGCATCGATGAACATTATGAGTCTAAAGACCCTTTCCTATTTGAGGATCAACATCTCCACACTCCAAGGAGATCGAATGATGTTGAGAGGATTCAATGAACAAGGTGAGCGGTCTTTAGGTTCCATAGTGTTACCTTTAAAGATAGGTGACTGGAAGACTGAAGCCAAGTTTTACGTCATTAATTTGAATACTTTGTTCATCTCTTTGCTCGGTGAACCCTGGATTCATCAGAATAAGATAATTCCATCCTCCCTCCTTTAGTGCATCAAGTTCAGGAAGGATGAGATTGAGTACTGTGACAAAAAAGATAAAAAGCCATTTTCAGTTAGAGAGGTTGAGATATATGAGGATGCAACCTACTATCATCCTCAAAACACCCTTTCTCGTGAACTTGGAAAAAATTCAAAAGAAAAAACAAAAGAAAATGAAGAAAAAGAGAAAGTAAAAGAAATAAAAGAAAAGTGAAAATCCAAGTGAACAAGAAAGGGGAATTGAAGAAGAAATAGAGCCGCATATCACATTCCACCCACAGTTCATTCCTTCATATGGACATGTGGATAGGATGACTCAACCTCCATCGTGAGGCGAATGGAGGCGCTCTAGAGGTGGAAGACCCCCTGGTTGGCCATCAGCCAATAGGGGTTATGTTCCATTTCAAAGGAGTACCCTTACTATTCATATAGACTTGGAATCCAGTTTGAAGGATGAGTCTAATGTGATTAGCATACCAACCAACCCCTCTCAACGAGTTTCATTGGAGGTGACACCAGCTACATCGAGCCAAAAAAGCAAAGTATTCAAATGCATGTAAAAGAATCGAAGCTTGGGAACCTTAGCTCTAACCTCACTTTCACTCCAAAAGTTGAAGGTTTAGTAGTTAAGGAAGCCCCTAAGTCTTCCAAAGGATATGAAGTCAAAGAGATTTTAGATTCTCCTCCTCAAGTCCTCAAGTTGATGAGGAGAAAACAAAGAATTAATGGAATTACTTAACTTTTACTTTGTGTTCATAATCTTATATAGAAAGGTTTGGTTCCTCACATGATCCGCAGTCGAGTATTTTGGGAAGCTGTGGAACAATACAGCCAGGGAAGCATAACCAAGAGCAGGACTAGGATTCAGAACGGTGGGTCCAATTGATAACGATGATTACTACTTAGTTGTTACCAATCATTTGGACTCTGATAAGTTCTTTTCACACAACACCAACTCTTATGAGAATGTGTGTTCAGAAACCTCAGATGATCTAGATGATCTCCAAATAAAGATGCAATGCTAGAATTTAAAGAGGAGATCCAATTAACAATTGACAAGCTCAAAGAAACCAACCTCAGGACAGAAGAAAATCCACGCCCAATGTACATCAATTTGTTGCTAAATGAAGAAGAAACTAATGACATAGTTAGGCTATTGACTAAGTTTAAGGACTGTTTTGCATGGAGTTATGAAGAAATGCCAGGATTATCTCCTAACGTAGTAGTCCACAAGCTAGCAATAGATCCTAACACTAACCCTATCAAGTAAGCTCCTAGATGCATGCGATTATAAATCGAACAACAGGTTATTTATGAAGTCAAAAAATTGATCGATGCTGGTTTCATCAGGGAAGAAAATATCCTACCTGGTTAGCCAGTGTCATCCCAGTTAAGAAGAAGAATGGCCAAATTCTCATATGGGTCGATCTCAGGGACTTAAACAAAGCATGTCCTAAGGATGAGTTTCATCTTCCTATACCAGAATTAATGCTGAACATCACCTCATTTCATGCAGTTTTCTTTTTCATGAATGGGTCATCTAGTTACAACCAAATTAAGATGTCTTCTGAAGATGAAAGAAACACTGTTTCCAAACCCTGATTGAAATATTTTGTTATAGGGTTATGTTTTTTGTCCTTAAAAATACTGGTGCTACGTACCGAAGGGCCATGACTAAGATCTTCAATGAACTCATCCATCATCAGGTTGAGTGCAATGTTGATGATCTAGTAGTCAAGAACAGAGAAAAGGAAGATCATCTCTTTGACTTGAGAGTTATTTTTGAACGGTTAATATAATATAACCTCAAAATAAATCCCCTGAAGTGTGCATTTAGAGTAGCTTTAGGGAAATTCCTTGGGTTTGTTGTTCAACATTGGGGAATAGGAATAAATCTAAAAAAAGATTAAAGCTATCTTAGAAATGTCACCTTGTAAGAGTTTAACTCAACTCAGATCTTTCTAAGGATGGTTGGACTGGAGATGCTTTATTTCTAGAGCTATTCGCAACACTTGTCAAAAAGGATGCCAAGTTCAAGTGGGATGATAAGTGTCAGCATGCTTTTGAAGATATAAAGAAGTATTTAGTGAAGCCTCCAGTTCTAACAGCCCCTATCCCGGGAAGGCCACTCATCCTCTACACTACTACATTAAAAGACTCTCTCGGCGCTCTATTGTCCCAAGCTAATGACGAAGGGAAAGAAAGCACTCTTACTAACTTTGATTCTCATTCCCTATTTGAGAAACATCCACCTATTGAGAAATGATTTGCTCTAAAGTGAACTAATCCTCCCACTATAGTACGCTAATGCTATTTGGATGTTTGGGTATGTCTCATGATTTTCATATTTGTATTGTGGTAATCCAGCAACCTCCACAAATGAATGGTGGAGGTTGAAAACTTCGATGGGAGATTTATTTTGATGGTGCGCCTTCCTTCATAAAGGAGAAGCACCACAATCTACTTCTAGGGAAGAATAGTTCTCTTGACTGATGTGATGAGATTCTCATACTATTTCCAATCCTTGCACCAACAATGAAGCCAAGAGGCCAAAGATAGCTGTCAAGAGCATCAACATCTATGGGGATTCTCAGTTGGTCATTAATCAGATTATCAGGTTTTATAAGGTTGTCAAACCCAAGCTTCATCATTCCACGAGTATACCATGAAACTGTTGGCCTAAATCCCTGAAGTCACCATCTACAAGGTTCCCCGAGCAGAGAACGATAGTGTGATGCTAATAAACTTGCCAAAAGAATTGGCATGTCCGGAAGATGAGTCCATTCCAATAAAGATCCAAAATAGACAAGTCATCCCTTATTGATGTCAACTAATCATGAGACTCTCTCAAGGGAGGTTATGCTCTATAGACATGAAGCTTGATTGGAGCAACCATTCAGACTATTTTGAACATCAACAAAATCAAAGAAATGTCACAAATCTATCAAGATGGAAATAGAGATCCTTCTTTATGCTTTCCTCATGATGGCATCAACATGGTCCTTCACCAGACATCTTTTTAGATAAACATCATTCATGGGTGTAATGTGGTCCCCCTCCTCTTCCAAGGGTCATCATGCATCGGCTACTTTACCATAAATATTTCCGGTGCCGTTCCTGTGCCCACATATTTACAATTTTACACTTCGGATATTTAAAAGATACAGATACTATGGTTGAGTAGAACCATTCACAAAACTCTCATCCAAATACTAAAGAAGACTCGATGACAATAAACTACTGGAATGAGTTGGCCTGGTTGAAGCCTTATACACATGAACTCTAACTTAATCTACCCCATTTTCCTTAGGGTATGAGTCCGAAGTGATTCTACCTTTAGAAGTTCACTCCTGTCACTAAGGATAGCATTAGGTAGCAAGATCACTATAGAGTATAATGCAAAGTTGCGGTTAGAAGAGCTCGAAGGTTTGGAGGAGTGTCGCCTATAGGCATGCCAGAACCTCGAGTTATATAGGGCCAAAATGATTCAAGCTCACAACAAGCTGGTCTGCCCTAGGTCTTTCTAAGTAAGAGAATTTGTGTTAGTCCTAAAGATACCAATTGTTTCCCATTGAAAGATGGGAGGTAAGTTTGAACCCACTTAGGAAGGCCCCTATGTCATAGAGAAGGCCTACCAAGGAGGATCTTATCAGCTTATTGATTGTAAAGGGGAACACCTGATGCTTCCAATTAATGGTATCTATTTGAAGAAATATTATCCATAAAAAAATCATGTTTGAAAATAATTCTATCAATCAAAAAAAAAATCTGATTCCATTTCATCAAAATCTTCTCTTCTTTCAAATTATTGTTTGCTTATCTTGTGAATCCGCCATGACATGTTTAGTGTAGGTGTAAGAGTCCCCCAGTGGCATCCTATCTCTCTTTCATAACACAAACACAATCAAACACAATTTCTCGGTGCTATTAGATTAGGTGTCAGAGAACTCAAGAGGCTTCCTATTTTGATTAGCACAACTAAGTTAGGTGTGCGAGAACCCAAGCGACATCCTTTTTAGTAGAAAATCCCATTCACCGCTCGTGGCACCATTTCATCAAATTTCCTAAATGTGTTTAAGGTAGGTGTAGGAGAACCTGAGAGGCATCCTATTCCCTTTAACATAAGCACAAAAACAAACACATATCTTTTGTCTCGAGCAACTTTGATGAGGGAGCACCTGTGGAACTCACTCATTAGCTACTCCAGGTCGGGTCTACATACTACCTCGCTAGTATGTCACCCTAGTGGTCACTTGTTTGGAAGATGTGAGTCCCCGAGCTTTCTTCCTAACATGACCAATGCAAACCAATGAGCACCTTGCTAGTCTGCCTAGCCAATAAGTTACCTCATGTTAATTTTGTTTAAGAAGATGTGAGTCCATAAGCTTTCTTCTTGAATGAATCATCATGATCTAACTAGGTCGAGTATGTTTGAGGTCTAGGATAAGTCTCCCAGAGGCTCCTTTTTTCTTGACTACATTTGAGTCTATATAAGTCCTCCAGCGGCATTCGCTCAGTAGTTGCCCTAGGTTGGATGGCACCTGTCGACCCAAAAATAGACTATCCCAACAATTAGTTCTGCTATAAGAGGATGTGAGTTCCCAAGCTTTCTTCATAAGTTGATTATTGCAAACCGATGGGTGCCATAGGTTGGTTGATGTTTGCTATGCTGATAGTGACTCATCCGATAGATACACCACTCTTGGCAGATGTGAGTCCCCACGCTTTCTTCTTGAGTTGGCCACTGAATACCTATTTGATATATGACCAGCCATGTCATCTTCTCCAGGATTTTGGATTAAGCCTTTGATGGCCCCTCTTTCTACAGGCATTCTATTTGGATCATGTCCTTTGCGATCTCATTTAAACACTACCCGGGTTACTTTTGGATTAAATAGTCCCCCTTTCCTAGTAGCCACCCTTGTGGTTAGAGAATTTGTTTAGCGAATGCATAGATTCTCCTTTAGTTCAGTAAATTTGAGATAGGTCTAGGCTGATGTAAGCTCTTTCTCAGTGTGATCCATCAAAAATCAATGAAATACATCAAAATAAACTAGAAATAAAATTAATCTTCGACTATCTTTGAGCTGATTCAAGTCCCCAAGCAGCATTCACACAATAGTCAACCCTAGGTCGGGTCTGATTTGTTGCCCAAAGAAACCGATCACCTAAGTGTTTTCTTGTTCCTACAAGATGTGAGTCACCGCGCTTTCTTCTTAAGACTTGACCATTGCAAACCGAAAGGCATCCCCTTGGTTGTATAGTCCTACCTTATGGTTGGTAGACTACTCCCTTTAGATTGGTAAGTTTGATTTAGGTTTAGGCCTCTATGGCCCATACTCAGTGCAGTCCATCGCAAACCAATGGGATCCATCAAAACAAATTAAAAATGAAATTAATCTTTGACTATTTTTGAGCTCGTACCTTGTGGTTAGTAGACTACTCCCTTTAGATTAGTAAGTCTGAGTTAGGTCTAGGCCTCCGTGGCTCCTACTCAGTACGATCCATCACTAACCATTAGGATCCTTCAAAATAAATTTAAAATGGAATCAGTTATGACTATCTTTGAGTTGATCTAAATCACCCAGCGACATTCACTCAATAGTCTGCCCTAGGTTGGGTTTGATCTATTGCCTTGCTAATGGGTCACCCCAGCAACTAGTCCCTACTTTGGATGATGTAAGTCTACTATGCTTTCTTTCTAGTACAACTGATGTATACTGAAAGGCATTCCCTTTAGTTGGTTAGTCCTACTATGTGTCTGTCTAATAGACTACCCCTTTAGATTTATTAATCTAAGTAGGTCTAGGCCTCCATGATTCCTACTCAGTGCGGTTCATTGCAAACCAACAGGATCCATTTCAACATCCAAAGTTAAAATTCAGAAACAAAACAAAATAATCAATCAATCCAAATCCAATCTTTTGCTTCTCCTTAGTGAAATACAAATCTTTCTTTCCTAGGTGCATTGCTGATTTAAATTTCTTGTGTGATTTTATATCATATCATTGGCTCATAATTATTTGATTAATTATGCTAAGGTGATGTAGGTAAGGGCTAATTAATACACTTAATTCATACCTTAACTTAAACAACATATAAAAATCATGTAATACTCCTAAGAACAAACTAAATCAGCAAACATATGTGGGAATGGGTTAGGAGCAGGAAACTCATTCATATTTCTCAAATCAAATCCAAATCAAACAAAATCAAACCCTCCTTAAAAATAACTTGATTTGCTTTGAGCTTTCTTAATTCATAAGATTGTCTTTAGGAATTAATTAGGGTGAATGTGTTTACATGATTTCATCACTTTAGTTCTTTCCTAACATGCTAAATGTGTATGACGTATGAATTTCATGCATTCATGTGTTGACCTCATTTTTGGAAGAGGTCATTTTAGCAATGAGAAGATCTCAAGTTCAAATAGAGATTTCCTAATTTAATATCCAAGTCACTATGCTTAGTAACTTAGGAAATGCATTTTTGAACTAAATCCAATCTAATTGGTTTGATACAAAATCATGTCAAATATCTAACATAAATTAAATCAAGTAAATCAATGAAAATAAAATGGAAGTTCAAAGTCAACTCTAGTCAACCTAGGATTGACTTAAGTGGGCCCACTTGGTCAAAAAGTCAACCCACTAAAATTTGACCAAATTAAATTATCAAAAATAATTTAAAAAAATCAAATAAATATGTTTGATCACAATGATGAAGAAATTTGAGTCCATTGAGGCCTAAATTAGGTAAGATAAATTCTTTAAATCAAAATGACCTAAATAGGCTACATTGAACTCAAACCCAAGGAAAATTCAAATTACTTTCAACCAATGCAATTCACATTCAATTAAAAAAAATAAAAATGGGAAATGCAATTCATCATTAAATCAATTAACAAATCATCAAATAAAATAAATAAAATAAAATAAAAGAAATGAAGAAAAGAGAGAAGAAGGGAAATTGAATTTCCCCTCTTCCCACAACAAGCCAAACTCCACCCCTTAACAAAGGTGGCTGCCTTCAAGTGAAGGCAATGAAGGCCATTAGCAATCAAGAAAAAAAAACCAAGGGAAGAGAAGAATAAGAGGAAAAGAAGAAGAAGAGAGGAAGAGGAGAGAGAGAATGGTCGGCCAAAGGGAAAATCAAGCAAGGAGACCTCGAGGCTTCTTTAAATTCATTCCAAACCACTCCCTAGACTTATAGAAGAAGTTTCAACTCCTCCCCTCGACCAATTGACCACCAAAAGAGTGGTGAATAGTGCAACACCAAGCTCCTCTAATGGTTAAATCCAAAGGAGGGGATTTCACCCTAAATTGAAGACACACACACTCGTTCTATGGCTCGAGGCGATCCAAATCGAGCCCTCACTTGCCTTGTTTGGTGATGGGAAGCTGAAGAACAACCAAACTAAAATTTGCAAGCTAAGGCTCGATCTAAGGAGCAATTAACAAGAAGAGAGCTTGATTCCTTTTGGCACATGATCATCTCTCAAAGAATTGAAGCTATACGAATCAATTCCGAAGACAATCGAGCAACGGATCAAGGTATGCCATTGATGACCCCCCTTTTCTTCTCCAAGCTTTCGGTTTTGATCATTTTCATAGGAAACATGACCTTCAAGTTGATCAAACAATACAAAATCATATGATTTCTTTCCATGATCATGTAGCATTTGAAATCGTGTGATTTCATTACATCAAAAGATATTAGCAAAATACTATCAACGGTCCTCGGCTGCTGCAGGAATTGAATGAGACGATCTCTGCATCGTCCGATCAAATGGCCCATAAGCGATCTCGTGTTTTGAACTACACTGATGCAGCGCCAGGTGGCACCACATGGACCAACCCATGCGCGCCATGCGGCAGGACGAGCCACGCAGGCGCGTGCCACGCGGCACGTGGATCCCTCGTGGGAGTCCCCACTTAAAAATAGTTAAATAACTGTTTAATTAATTTAAAAAAATGTATAAAACTTCAAAAAATCATATAAAATCATATAAAAATTAAAAAAATTACAAATAAAAGCTCTATGAATTCATTTTGATGAGAGGAATCCGTAGAAATTACAATCCCTAATTTTTATTAAGTAATTTTCCCTTAATTTGGGTTTAATTGAAAAATATTAAACCCTAATTACTCTCAAATAAATAATCCAATTAATTTGAAACTTTGGGGAAATGAAACTAAGAATAAAACATTCCTTAGGTAAATTTATGGGGGTTTGTTTCTCTGAATTCAAGGGAAATTAAAATTTCATATACTTAACCTTTTAATTAATTAAATTAATTAACCTTTAATGAAATAATTAGAAAACTTTAATCAAATAACCTTAAATCAATATAATGAGCATTAATGAGCATCAAAATACTAATTAACTTTGATTAAACCTATTTGAACCTAATAATCCCTAAATTGACTTAATTAGATAATTAAATGAATTACATAATTCAATTAAACAACCTAAACTTAATTAAATCATAGTAAATCAAAGAGTTAAGAAAAAATTATGAATAAACCCTTGTTGGAAAGGTATTTCAGTGACAAATTTATAAAAAATAAAACTCCTAACTAAATCTCAATAAATTAGGCCTAATTTAGGTTTTAATAAAATAATTAAAACCTTAATTGCACCCTAATTACATCTCTAATCAAACTAAAACTTTAGGGATATAAAATTTGCATTATATCAAGTCCAAATGATCTCTAGAATAGAAGTTTTCAAATTTCTAAATTCTTAGGTCAATGCTAATCAAAATTTAAATTAAGAAAATTAATTAATCTATTAAATAAAATGGTAATTCAAACCAATCTCAAACAAACAATAAGAAAATATTCAAAAACTTATCTAAATATCCTAAGTCAATCAAAGTAATAAAATTCAATCTTAGGAAAATGAAATAAAACCTTAGATTAATAAAACCATAAATTAACTTAAACTTTAAGCTTACAAATCCATAATTTTGATAACTTAATTTAAATTGAATAAAATCAAACTCTTTAAATTAACATACGCCAAATAAAATGAAACCCACATAGGTAAAATAAAAAATAACACAAATCAAACAAATTAAATCAAATAAAGCAATTCAAACAAATGAAATAATATAAAACTAATCCAAACATAAATAACATCAAAAGGATTAATTAAAATACATAAGGATCTTAGTTAGAATTTTGGAAATTTCATTAGGATTTAAGATGTAAAATAAGGTGAGTTTCACCTAAAAATGAAATTCATTATATTTCTCATTCTTGAAAACCTATACAACTTTAATAAAATAAAATGGAAAAAATGGAAATTAAATCACTAAACAATTTGAATTGAAACCAACTAATGGTAAAAATTAAACAAATTCAAACTTGAAAATTAAACTTGAACTTAAAGGAGTCTAGCATAGCCTTGCCACACAAACCCCTCTTTTACGAACACTAGATTACTTAGGTCACGAACTCTAGGTCTAGGATTAGATCATTTTGTGATTTTCTTCTAAATCTCCTATGATATGTTGTGCTGTGCTTCACATATCTGTGTGGTGTATTGCTTTAGACTGGATGCTTAGGCTTGTTTATTCGTTAGACTAGATGTTAGGGCATTCTTTCTAGATTTAACACTATTTTCTGCAGGGGACTGTGTTAAAGGGATCGTTGTAATAAATAAATCATAAAATTATTATTTGCTTGCAAGTGCTAAAAATCTCTTAACATAGTCCATAAGACATGTAAGCAACTAATGCTATGTGTTTGTAAAATATAAACCGCAGTGTGTGTATATTTCCTAACATCTATTTTAAGTTAGATTCCTTTTGAATTTAAATGTAAAATTGAGCTTAGAATTAGGTTAGGATCTATGGGATTTAGGATTAGCAGGAGCTGACCCAACCAGGAGATGGTGTAGTCATCCCCTATGGAGCCCAATGGATGTCCCTAAAGAAGGAGACTTTCTTGGAAAGAAGACCCATAGATCTAAACTTGTAGTTTTTTTGTATTAAGGTAAACAAAATGCCTATTTTTCTTCGGTGTACATTAGTACCCTGCTGCATTGGCCATTTCCTTATATTCTTTAATTTGGCTTGATTTATTTTGGGTGCACAATAGAAACAACATGATTTTCTTAGGTTTCTTTCTGTGTTATTTTTGTGCTGTGATGAATGCTTGGATGTAAGCTCATAGGATAAACTAAATTTTCTACCCAATTAAATCAATTGAAACATAAAAATAAATACAATTCATAATCTTCATATAAAAGCCTAGGCCATTAAAGTAAGATAAAATATGTAGCAACCCCTTAACTGGATGTTTTAATATCATGCATAAATCATATTATTTCACTCTTGATTAATGAAGGACTTCCATCCTTGCCAAAGAACTTGGGCTTGACCTTTGAGAGCCTATGATGGAAGTACACCTTCTTCTATTCTAATTTGGCCCATAATATTTTTCTAATTACATGCATTAGGCATAAATTTATTCTTATGGCCTAAAATGAATATTGAGTCAAAAATTATAAAAATCTAAAAAATATGCATTAGTTAGATGCGTCTTCATACCCTACATGATCTTAGGGATTAGGGAGTAAGTCTAGGTTCATAGATTTATTTTCTAAAATTGCAAATGATCTTATATTCATATAACTTAGCCTCATGGTTTTAAAATGCACTTAGGTGATGTATCATGTAATTCTCCAAGCGTTATAAGTCCGTAAGAGTTAGGATAGGTTCCCTCATGAGAGAGAATGGCCAATGATTCCCAAGGATAGAATTAGGTCAAGCATCTAACATATGTCAAGCTGCCCCAGGGTTCCAAGCATCCTTGGAATAAGTCTTCAACCCTCATTTATACCTTGCCACTAGAATCTAAGCCCTAGATTTCTAAGAAAATGATAACTTGAAATCTAAAATTAAACCCAAATTTGAAGCCCAATCATAGAATAGATGAAATGTCTACTGGGCATCCTAGTATCAATAGATATTTTCTACTCTTTTCCATTTGACTCTTAAAAATAAGTCTCTCTAATTTGGACCTCTCCCAATTGAATTTCCAAAAATCATTCCTTTAAAGCTACTTTAGTAGTCTTTAGGAATAACACTTGTTTCTTTAATCGAGAGTATTCTTAGAAAGAGACCCTTCCTAAGATATAATTAACTATAGGGGTTTACCTTTATAGGGAACCATGATCCCAGGATAAAATAAACCTTGTTCTACTTTTTCATGTAGTTTTGGGGAAAATACTCTGGTACATGAAAGACCCATTAGCCTTAGGAGTCTTTTATTAAAATGATAGAATCCATGACAGGAGAGCATGTTTATCTTTCAAGATTATATGTTTATTCCCTAATACCATTTTTGATAAACTAAATAAATTATTCCTAAATACTATGTGGTGTCATTTCTTTCCTTTATTCTATAGAAAACACCAACATCATGCTTTTCAAAAATCAAATTGAAAATGAAATGTTTTCTTTATGTCAAATTACATGTTTTGGTTAATTGGCTAAAGTAAAAATATGAATGACTAGTATCACTACTAAATCCAAAACTATTTTTTAAAATCTATAAATCAAACACCTAAAATTGAAAGTGTGCTATTTATAATTATTTATAAGCTAGCATGTGGATATAAATATGAAGATGTGCACAGTATGGCTTTCCTTTTCTCTTCTTTTAGCATAGTTTTGGATATGATTTGGCAAAGTGTATAGTTCATTTGAAAAGAACACAACACTTGCCTAACCCCATTCCTATCCATTCCTATGTTATTACCAAAGAAGGACATCCACACTTCATGTAAATTGCATAAACAAAACAAACAAGCAAATACAAACTTTTGCATCTTACTTTTTTATTCACTTCTTTTATACATGTGTTTGTATTTAAGGAAAGTGGTATATTAGTCTGGACAACCCCATTTAGTGTATCTTATACCTTATACTAATAACAATTATACTCACTTATGCCATTCATACATATACATGTGCATGTGAATAATGGATAAAAGAAACTCCTCTTTTCTACTTATTGAAAATGATGCATCATAAAGCATTCCAATTTTCTTAAGTAATATTTCTTCACATTCATCAAAAAGTGTGTTAAACATTTCCATTTGTATGTATAGATATGCTAAGGATTCATTCATATGCATGTTGTACATGTTGGGAAAGAAATGAAGTGATGTGTGTTTTGTGATATTAATTCACTTTATTTAATCTTAAAATGTTTGTCTTTTTGAATAGGTTTGTTTAGGAAAAATCTAAAGTTAGGCTTAATTAAAATACATAATAAAATATTCATTAAACAAAACCAAATATGAATCCACTTTAGAAATTACTTAAGGTAGGGAAGGTAAGAGGAGTTCACTTCTCTTTTCTCTCTCTTTACAACTTAGTAAGTAATTGTAGGTTCATTCAAACTTAAGCAAATCATCAATTAAAAATCATCCAAATCAACTAAACAACTTAAATAATACCACCCTCTAAGTTGAACATCTTCGTACTTAAGAAATCTAAACCTTAAAGCTATAGTTAAGCATACAACACAAACCTTTTAAAGCACACACATTAGGTTAAGTCACCACTTCTAGCTTTTGTTAGGGTGGTGCATGGCTTGATGTTTGCTTTTATTTTGTGATATATTATTTCTAGTCTAGATGTTAGGGTGAATGTACATAGAATGAATGGTAGAACAATTTAGTCTAATCATTATTTTTCTGCAAGGGATTATACTTAAGGGGTGTTGTAATAAAAATATAAATGCTTTTGTTGTACCGGTGCTTGTATCTCTAAGCATAATCGAATAGGCTAGGTGGACTTAGTTACCTATGTGTGAGTTGCTAAGTCCAATATACATGCTTGGAATTTGTATGATTTATTTAGCTAATCCCTATTTTGCAGGTGTTAATTAGATTTACTTTTCCTTTTCATGTATCTTTTATAATTAAGATTTTTTTTGAATGAATGTTATGGGGGATTAGGATGAGCATTGGTCATAAGATCACATCTTAGGCACCAAGTGAAGCCTTTGGAGCAACCATCCTCCTTCCATCAAAAAGAAGCAACCAAAAGAAGAAAGAAAAAGAAGAAAGAAGAAAGAAGAAAAGAAGAAATGAAGACCCCATAACATGAATTTTCTTACTTGATTGTAAATTAGTTCATTTGTAATTCGGGTTGTATAAGGGTAGAGATTGGATACCCAATTTATTTTTGGTAAAAGTAACCATAAATGACCTTTTTTTTCGCTAGCTTTATAAAATATTTGATGTTTTGTTTAGCTTTAAGATTTATATTTTCTCTTTTCTTACTTGATGTATGGCTTAGATGACGATTAGGCTCTTAGAAAAAAATTAAATCTTCTACCAAATTAATCAACTCAAAATAAAAAAAAAAAACTCATAACCTCATTTAAAGCTTAAGTTAAAAACCAAGATAAAATAATTAACAACCCCTTAGCTAGATGAGTATTTCTTTTATAACATCATGCATAAAAGTATATTATTTCACTCTTGATTGGAGGGCTTTCATCTTTGCCAGAGAACTTGGCTTGACCTTTGAGAGCCATGGTGGAAACACACCTACCCCCTTCTAGCTGATTTTAGCCCATAATCTTATTTTTCATGCATTAGGCATATGAATCCTATAAGCTTGAGTCAAATGATTGTCAAAAAATAAAAGTAAAATGTAATATATTTTTCATTAGATCTAGGTCATTTTTCATGCCCTTACATGATCTAGTCTCTTAGGGAGTGAGTTTATGGACTTAGTCTCTTTCTAAATAAACAATAGCCTAACTATCTTGCATAAAGTATATGACTTGCCTACATGAATTTAAAATTGTAGGAGGAGTTAGTTGGCGGCCACCCCCAGGCGGTTGTAAGTCTAAGCAGTCGGGTGATTTGTCCTCTCTTGTGGAGGCTAACCAAATACCCATTTTTGCTCTAGATTTAGGTTGTGCTTTTGGACCTCACCAAAGCTCCCTAGATTTAGGTTCTGAAGTTGCTTTTCCTTTCTATGAGCCATAAGCATAAATCCTCATCTCCTAGGCATTTCCATAACCTTGTATTGTGGAATTATAAGCCTTAAACTTCTAATAAAATTTCAAGTGAAATAAATAATTCAATTTCAAAAATGTAAAGCCCAACCATAGGATAGTTTGGGATGTTTACTATGCTTCCTAGTATCTTAAGCATCCTCTACTTGTTTCAATTTGGCTTCGATAAGAACTCTCCCTTCCATTAATCGATCCCATTTGAGTTGCTAAAAATAATCTAATTGATCTATAGTCCTACCTATTGAAATCTTTGGAGATAATGATTATTTACCTTAATTGAGAGTATTCCTAAGGAATCCCCTTCCTTAGGATTTAATTAACTATGGGGGCTTGCCCCTATAGGGAATATAACAAACTCGATTTAAAATAAACCCTATTTTACTTTTTTGTGTAAAGTAGGGGAAGAATCTCTGGTTCATTTGCAGACCCATTGTCTTTAGGAGTCCTTATTGAGGTGATTGGGTCCATTATAGGGTGGTGACTTATATCTTTTAAGATAGTACACCTCTCCACAATGTCATACTCGATAACCTTCAATAAGAACATCTGTGAATCTACATGGTATCCGAAAATGCATAGAAAGAGGTATATTTCTATCTTCATTTTATTCCTCATAGAGTGAAGATGGAAGTATACACTCTTAGAAATCTTATAAAAATTTTTACCACACTTACCAACGGGCCATGACTCAGATCTTCAATGAACTCATCCATCATTGAGTGATGATCTAGTAGTAAAAGTAGAGAAAAGAAGACCATCTCTTTGACTTGAGAGTAGTTTTTGAACTTAAGACAATTTAACCTTAAAATGAATCCCCTGATGTGTACGTTCAGGGTAGCTTCAGGGAAATTCTTTGTGTTAGTTGTCCGACATCAGGGAATAGAAATAGATCCAGAAAAGATCAAAGCTTTCTTAGAAATGCCACCTCCTAAGAGTTTAACTCAACTTAGATCTTTCCAAGGACGGTTGGCATATCTAAGATGCTTCATTTCCAACCTATCAGGGAGATGCAAGCCATTCTCAACACTTGTCATAAAGGATGCCAAGTTCAAGTGGGATGATAAGTGTCAGCATGCCTTTGAAGATATCAAACAGTATTTGGTGAAGCTGCTGGTTCTAGTAGGCCCTATCCTTAGCAAGCCACTCATCCTCTACACTGCTGCATTGGATGACTCTCTTAGTGCCCTGTTGGCCCAAGCCAATGATAAAGGAAAGGAGAGTGCTCTCTACTACTTCAACCGTCATCTGATTCCTGCTAAACTATCCACTTATTGAGAAACATTACCTAGTTTTGATCTTTGCATCTCAAAAGCTATGACATTATATGCTTTCTCATAAGGTGAACTTGATTTCTAGAATCAATCCATTATAGTATCTCATGACACGGCCAATGCTATCCAGATGTTTGGCACGTTGGTCCATGATTCTCTCATAGTTTGATATCATATTCATACCCCTCCGTGCAGTGATAGGACAAGAACTAGTGGATTTCTTAGCAGCACACCCACTTTTTGCTAATTCTCCACTTAGTGATGATCTCCCCGATGAACAAATCATGAACCTAGGGGAGGTTGACAACTGTCGATGGAAGATTTATTTTGATGGCACGTCTTCCTTTCATAAAGGAGAAGCACCATGATCTACTTTTCTAGGAAAGGTAGGGGTAGGAATAGTTTTCTTGACTCTAGACAGCGATGTGATGAGAATGTCATACTATCTTTCCAATCGCACCAATGAAGCATGAGGTTTTAATGCCTAGAGTTAGCCATCATAGTCTGTGTTAAGAGCATCAACATCTACGGGGATTCTCAGTTGATCATCAACCAGATTATCGGGTTCTACAAGGTTCTCAAACCCAAGCTTCATCATTACCACGAGTATACCATGAAGCTGTTGGCCCAAATCTCTGAAGTCACCATCTACAAGGCCCCGAGAGAACTAAGCGATTCTTTGGCCAAACTTGTCAAAGAATTGACATGTCCGAAAGATGAGTCCATTCCAATAAGGATCCAAAATAGACAAGTCCTATCCCTTATTGATGCTGAACTCATTGAGGGATTTTCTCTTGAAGGGGAGGTTATCATTGCCTATAAGGATAAGGAGCTGGATTAGAGGCAACCGTTCATAGACTATTTGAACATCGATAAACTACCTCAAGAGAAATAATAAGCCCATCAGGTGAAACAGAGAGCTCTCTCCTTTACTCTCATTGATGGCACCCTGTACCAATGGTCCTTTGATCAAATATGGTTATGTTGCTTAGATAAACATGAAGCTCATGGTATTTTAACTAAGGTACATTCAGGTCTATGTAGAGCATATCAATCTGGTCTGAAGATGAACATTAAGTTAAGAGGTTAGGATACTACTAGCCTACGATGATTACAGATTGCATGGATGTAGCTAATAGATGTCATTAGTGCCAAGTACACGGTGTGGTCTTACATCAACCACCCAACATTCTACACCCTACATTGGCTTCATGGCTATTTGAGTGTTGGGGTACTGACATTGTGGGTTCAATTGATCCTCCTTCTTTCAAAGGTCATTAGTTTATTCTAGCTACCACCTACTACTTTTCCAAGTGGGCAAAGACAATACTGCTTAGAGAGAGCACAACTCAGCATGTGCTTTAGTTTTTCAAGAACCATATTATATATAGTTCTTAATAATTATATCATAATGGTACTACATTCAAAAGCACCAAGATCAATAGCTTCGCTAAGACATGGTATAGATTGGAGATACTCCACCATCTACTACGATAAAAGCAAAAGCATTCAACAAAACTCTCATCCAAATACTAAAGAAGACTCTTGATGATAATAAGCTACAGTTGGAATGAGTAGCTTGAAGCCTCATAGCTGCCATTACATACAACAAGTCAATCTACCCCATTTTTCTTAGGTATGGGTCCAAAGTTGTTCTACCTTTAGAAGTTCAACTCCCATCACTAAGGATAGCATGGTAGCAAGATCACTACAAAGCAAATGTGGTTAAAGAGCTCAAGGTTTGAGGAGAGCTACGGGCCAATGTGAGACACTATAGCACCCAAGAGGGTGAATTGGGTAATATTAAAATTTTCAAAACTTAAATTTTAATTTTAAATAGAAAATTAGATTTTAATTTTATAATGATAAGATATAATTCTAAATGCAAAGAAAAAATAAAAATACAATAAAGTAGAGACAAGAGGCACACGATTTTACGTGGTTCCAAACCCCAAAATCCTTCCCACTAGCCAACCCCGGCTAGGAATCCACTAAATGAAAATGGTTTACAAAAAAGTACTCTCCTATAACGGGTAGTACAACCCCTACAACAATATGTACTCCTACAAAGGCGTACAACCCCAAAATAAATTTTACAACACAAAAAAAATACAAAATAATAAATTTTGATAAATTAAATCTCTCACAAATATACCAAGAATCAAATTCAAAAGTGATCTCACAACTTATAAATGATCACTTTACAACTTAAAATTTGGCAAGGCAAAATGCTCACTTAATAAAATAAATATCTTAAAGTGATCTTACTAGGATGTTTATGTTATTATAATTTGTAATAATACAAAATGATTTTAAAATAAATTCACAATATTCTTTTTCATAATAAAATAAATTTCAGCAAGGAGTAATTTATTTTAACCAAAAAAGATTCTTTCAATTAATGCTAATGATCACAAAATAAAAAAATAAGTATATGATAGATCTAAGTTGGTAAGCTTTCAATTAAAAGAGAGATCTAGCAAATATGAAAATAATTTAAGCACAATAATTTATTTTAAAATGCTTAAAATATACTTCTAAAATAGATCTAAGAATAAATGATCTTTCAAAATAAGACCAAAGAAGAAATATTTCAAGAAACCAAAAGAAATTTGTAGGAAGCTAAAAATTTCAGCAAGTTGAAATAGATCCTACAAATTATCACAAGAGTTTTCACCAAAAAAAATGATTGAGAAACTTTGATGTGAAAACCAATGTTCAAAGACTAATCCACCAAAAGTATAAATTAGAAAGAAGAAATAGATGGTGAAAATAGCATGAACAACTAAGAAGTATTAAGATCAAGAAAACAAACTCAAGTAATATAAAAGGCTTGCTTTGTTGAAGATGTTGAAGCTTCCAAACCAAGGATTTGATCTTGCAATATTTGGAGAACACTTGGAAGGAACATTTAAGAGATTTTCTCTTAGATTTGCTAGAGATTTTGAATTTTGAATGAGGGATGCTTTCATGAAGAGAATGAGGGCTATTTATAGGCAAGAAGGTCATTTAAAAAATTATTTCAAAGAAATATATTATACAAACCTCATGCTATCATGTGATAATTTAATATTCAATAAAATATAATTTATATTAAACAAATATTAAATTTAGCAGCAAAATTCGGCTATTCACATGGGAAAGTCAAAAGTAATCAAATGTAGCTCTTAATATATTCAAAGCATGTAGCATGCATCCATTATTAAAATCAGGTAATGTTTAAAAATCATAATAAATTCAATTTTAATGCAAAGTGGGTCATGTAACCACTTATTTTAAAGGAAACAATCCAAGGAATATGGAGATAAAATCAGATATGAATTCTTTGATTAAACAATGACTTTGGCTAAAATACAAAATTTTATATATTTTGTTAATTTTGACATGTGACATTTAAAAATTATGATATAATTTATATATAATCATAAATATGTTAGTTATCATATAACCAGCAAATTAAATTAAAATACCTAATTATATTAAGTAAATAAAATAATTATACTTAATAGTTATGATCATTTATTACTTTGACAATTTTATTGCTATGTAGAAAAACATATAATTGAATGTTAATTAAATAAAGATTTATATAAATTAACCTCATTAAAATAGTATGTTAGGTTGTGAGCAAATTGATTCATGCCAAAGAACTCATATGAATAGTTATATAACTTAAAATCATGAGCTTCACATTATCCCTTTCATTCTTTTATTCTTGCAATTTCTTCTAACAATTTGTGAGATGTATTGGATATGTAATTAGCAATTGATATATCTCAAACATAAAAAATATTCATTAGAACATCCAAGCATTTGTTTGTTATCATCAAAATTAATCAAATTGAACATGAGGCTAATT
Source organism: Cymbidium sinense (assembly GCA_021442155.1). Taxonomy (NCBI): domain Eukaryota; kingdom Viridiplantae; phylum Streptophyta; class Magnoliopsida; order Asparagales; family Orchidaceae; genus Cymbidium; species Cymbidium sinense. The sequence continues at coordinate 177,357,208 of CM038221.1, read as the reverse complement.
AAGCCAACAATCTCCCCTTTTGATGATGACAAACTAATGGGTATTGATTTTGATGAAGGTGCAAATTGACCTTTAATCATAGTTTTGAAAGAAATTCTATTAAAAAAATTTATGCATATGAGATGAATAATGTTGCTGTAAATGTATTAAATAGACTTAATATTAACCAACATTTTACTCTTCTCCCCTTTTGACAACATCAAAAGTGAGAACAAACTACATACAATTTTAAATATTAGGATCTAACATTCCAAGCATGCCTTAAAGTACAAAAATGTTCTTCCGGTAAGGGTTTCATAAAATATCTACAATTTGTAAATCGGCTAATAAAATTAATATTAACATCACCTTTCAAAACATGATCCCTAATAAAATGATGTCTAATTTCTATATGCTTGTGAGTGTCGGATAGGATTTTAGTCAAACTAATAGCACTATTGTCACTTGAACTAGAATGTGATCTTGCTTAATACCAAAATCTTCTAATTGTTGCTTTAACCAAAGGACTGAAAGCAATGAACAACTAGCTATGTACGCAGGGATAAAGCTACAAAATTTTGTTTCCTAGATGACCAAGACAGTGATGATCCTAAAAAATGACATGTGCATGTATTTTTTTTCTATCTACTTTACATCCCGCAAAGTCAACATCAATAAGCAACCAAATCACATGATAAAGAATTTTTAGGATACCATAAACCTAACCTAGTAGTGCCTATCAAATACCAAAGACTTGACGCTATTAAATGAGATTCTTTGGTTGACCTCAAAATGAGCACACAAACAAACAAAGAAATATAATATCGTGCCTACTAGAAGGTATAAAAGTGAACCTATCATCATCCTATAAAGTTTTTGATCAATGATTTTCCTAATTCATCTAAATCCAATTTTATAGATGGGCTCATAGGAGTTTTACTAGATTTAAATCTTTTCATGTCAAACCTCTCAAGCAATTCATTTATATACTTAGTTTGACAGATGAATGTGCCATTTTCTTGTTGCTTCACTTGAAGACCTAAGAAAAATTAAGTTCTCCCATCATACTCATTTCAAACTCTTTAGACATCAAAGATGAGAACTCATGGCATAAAGATTCATTTGTACTTCCAAATAATATATCATCTACATACACTTGTACCACAATCAAATCATTATCTATGCTCTTAAGGAATAAGGTGGTATCTACTCGCCTTTCTAAATCCATGATCTATCAAAAGTTACTTAACCTATCATACCAAGCACAGAGCCTATTTTAAACCATATAAGGCTTTTTTAATTTATACACATGATTTGGAAAATCAAGGCTCTCAAATCTAGGTGGTTGCTCTACAAATACATTTTGGTCAATAAATCCATTCAAAATGCACTTTTGACATCCATTTGAAAAAGTTTAAAATTTCTAAAATAAGCAAGCAAGGAGTAACCGATAGCTTCTAGTCTTGCTACTGCAAAAGATTCTTCAAAATCTATACCTTCAACTTGTGTGTACCCTTGTGCAACTAACCTAGCTTTATTTCTAACAATACAACTCAATCATCTAGCTTATTCCTAAAGATCCATTTTGTTCCAATGACATTTTGATCTTGGGATCTTGGGACCAATTCTCAAACATCATTTCTTACAAATTGATTCAACTCCTCTTCCATAGCAATAATCCAAAATTATCATTTAATGCTTCTTCTAAATTTTTAGGTTCAACCTCATAAAATGTTGAATGATCAACAACCTCTATACTATGTCTTCTCATAACTCCTTTTGAAGGATCTCCTATAATTAGTTCCTTTGGATGATTTTATTATATTTCCATTCTTTAGGCAATGAATCATCGCATTATCTTCTAAAGATATTTTCTTAAAATTATCAATCTCTTCATCAATCACTTCATTTCTAATGGGATCAATTAAATTTTCAACAAAAATAACATGTACATTCTTCTACAATCATTTTTCTTTTATTGAAATCTCTAAGCTCTACTAGAAAGAGAGTATCCTAAGAAATACCATCATCATCGATTTGCAATCAAACTTACCTAAATGCTCTTTTCCATTATTCAAAATAAAGCATTACATCCAAATACATGAAAGTGTTCAATCTTAGACTTCTTTCCAAAAAATAATTCATATGGTGTCTTCTTCAAAATTGGTCTCAAATAGATCCTATTCATCACATAACATGTAGTATTTACTGCTTCTGCCCAAAAATATTTTTGTAATTTATACTCATCAAGCATTGATCTACTTAATTCAATTATTATTCTATTTTTTCTCTCAACTACTCCATTTTGTTGGGAGTTCTTGTAGAAAAATTATGTCTAATCTCATGTTCATCACAATAATCCTCAAATAATTTATTTTCAAATTGCCACCATGATCGCTTTGAACCCTATTAATCAAGAGGCCTTGTTCTCTTTGAATATATTTAGAAAACTTTCTAAACTCACCAAAACATCATCCTTGTAAGTTACAAACAAAAAAACCCAAGTATATCTAGAGAAATCATCAACAATAACAAAACCATAATTTTTACCACCTAAGCTAGTGGTGCTAATAAGACCAAATAAATCCATGTGCAGTAATTCTAGAGGTCTAGAAGTAGAAACAATAGTTTTACTTTTAAATGAGCTTCTAGAATGTTACCATGAATACATGCATCAACATAGTTTGAATGAAAATTTAATTTAGGCAAACCAACTACTAAATCAAGTTTAGCAATTTTATTAAGTGTGTGCATGTTAATATGACATAGTCTCCTATGCCATAACCATATATCATCATGAGTGCTTTTAAAACAAAGTAAGTTTAAATTTACATCATGAAAGCTATCTAAGTCAATGACATAAATATTTTTGTATCTTTTCCTACTAGCAAAACATTTTCATTATTTTTTATAATGCAATATGATGCATGGAATACTACATTCAAACCTTTATCACATAATTGACTAATAGAAATTAAATTATGTTTTAATCCTTCTACTAGAAAAACTTTATCTAAAGTGATAGAATTCTTACAAATAGAACCAATGCCAATGATTTTTCCCTTGCATTATCTCCATATGTAACAAATCCTCCATCACTTGATTCTAAAGTTGTGAATTTATCTTTATCTCCGTCATATGTCTTGAACATCCACTGTCCAAGTACCACATGCCTTCTTTGATTTTTCTTTGAAGGCATTCCTACAAAATAAACTCACATGTTAACTTTTGGAACCCAAACATGTTTGGGTACACATTCTAAATTTGAAGTAAGATATTTAGCATGCATGGTTTGTGTAGTGCTTGTACCTTTTGGTACCCATACATAAGATGATTGCTTAGTATTTTGTATTTTGCATAACAATCAAATGAAATATGCCCTTTTTTTATTGTAATAGTTGCACCAAACATTAGTGTTTGCATATGATTTAGAATGATAATTATAAGGTATATGAGTGGGATGTGTATGATGCAAATAATTTTATTAAATATTTTTCTTGATGAAAGTATTATAATGAACTTGTGATTTTAAACATAATTCTAATCTTGCTTTTAATAAGATATTCTCTCTTTCAAGTTTACCTACAACTAAGGAACAATTTAATAAAGAAGTATTTTTACTTTTAAATTATCACATTCATTTTTAAATCACAAAATGCATATCTAAATTTTTATGTTCTTTTCTAAGGTTTTGTATTTTCTTTTTAATTTTTTATTCAATAACTAAATCATTAAAAGCATCATCTAATTCATCATAAGAAGATATATCATTACATACCTCTTGAGAATCTAAGTTCGATTCTCCATTTGCCATAAGACATATGTTGACCTCTTCATCCGATGAGCAAGTACTTGATTCATTTGAATCTGGATTGGCCCATAAAGTCTTCTTCTTCTTATGGTATTTTTTCTCCTTCATATTTTTGTTTACATCAATTTTTTTTCTTTGATTCAACAAGTTCGACAATCACCTCTTATGTGTCCGTTTTTACAATGATATGATCCCTTCACCTAGGAAATTTCTTAGTTTGAAATTTTATACCTTTGATTCTTCTTCTTAGCAAGTTCCCAAGCCTTTTGGAAAGCATGACCACCTTATCACAATCACCATCCAAGCTTGAGGTGTTATCACTATCATCAACTTGTAGTGCAATGGCTTTTCCTTTCTCCTTCTTCTTTTTTGCTGAGTTATCCATCTTATCCCTTTGAGCAATAACCTGTTCATGTGCTATCAAAGAACCCAAAAGCTGATCAAGTGGATAAGTAGATAAATCTTTAGCTTCACTAATACATTTTAGCTTCCCATTCTTTTGGAAGACATCTAAGAATCTTATAAACTAAGTCTTGATTCCTATATGTTTTCCAAGAGAATGTAATGTGTTAATTATTTTCATAAATCTAGTATACATATCGAAATAGATTCAGAAGGAGACATATGAAATAACTCATAATTATGAACAAGTCTATTTATGTGAGCATCTCTAACTTCACTAGTTCTTTCATAAGTTATAATAAGTTTATCCCATATTTCTTTTGCTTCTTAACATAAAAAAATTTTTATGTAATCAGTAATAAAGCACAATGTAAAGTATTACAAGCCCTAGCATTTAATTCATCAAGTTCTCTTTCTATAGACCATTCCTCAAAAGGTTTTTCTACTTTAATGCCATTTACTTCCTGTATGTATGATATTGATGTGTCAACATATACCACATGCATCTTGACCTCTTAAGAATGTACTAATTCTATTTTTCCAATAATCAAATGGTACACTATCTAAAAGTGGAGGTCTATGAGTGGATTGTCCCTGGTAATGAACCCTTTGTGAAACCTTGTGCCATAGTGAAAAGATTTACTCTTGGATGTTAAGCCAATAAAAGAGCCTAGGCTCGATACCAAGAGACACTATAGCACCCAAGGAGGTGAATTGATAATATTAAAATTTTCAAAACTTAAATTTTAATTTTAAATAGAAAATTAGATTTTGATTTTATAATGATAAGATATAATTCTAAATGCAGCAAAATAAAAATACAATAAAGTAAATAGAGACAAGAGGCACACGATTTTATGGTTCTCAAACCCCAAAAGCCTATGTCCACGCTTCTAGCCACCGGCTAGGAATCCACTAAATGAAAATGGTTTACAAAAGTACTTCTATAACTAGAGTACCCCTAACAATATGTACTCCTACAAAGGGAGGTACAACCCCAAAATAAATTTTACAACACAAAAAAAAAATACAAAATAATAAATTTTGATAAAGTAAATCTATCACAAATATACTAGCAATCAAATTCAAAAAGTGATCTCTCAACTTATAAATGATCACTTTACAACTTAAAAAATTTGGCAAGGCAAAATGCTCACTTAATAAAAATAAATATCTTAAAGTGATCTTACTAGGATGTTTATGTTATTATAATTTGTAGAATAATACAAAATGATTTTAAAATAAATTCACAATATTCTTTTTCATAATAAAATAAATTTCAGCAAGGAGTAATTTATTTTAACCAAAAAGATTCTTTCAATTAATGCTAATGATCACAAAATAAAAAAATAAGTATATGATAGATCTAAGTTGGTTAGCTTTCAATTAAAAAGAGATCTAGCAAATATGAAAATAATTCAGCACAATAATTTATTTTAAAATGCTTAAAATATACTTCTAAAATAGACCTAAGAATAAATGATCTTTCAAAATAAGACCAAAGAAGAAATATTTCAAGAAACCAAAAGAAATTTGTAGGAAGCTAAAAATTTCAGCAAGTTGAAATAGATCCTACAAATTATCACAAGAGTTTTCACCAAAAAAAAATGATTGAGAGACTTTGATGTGAAAACCAATGTTCAAAGACTAATCCACCAAAAAGTATAAATTAGAAAGAAGAAATAGATGGTGAAAATAGCATGAACAACTAAGAAGTATTAAGATCAAGAAAATAAACTCAAGTAATATAAAAAGGCTTGCTTTGTTGAAGATGTTGAAGCTTCCAAACCAAGGATTTGATCTTGCAATATTTGGAGAACACTTGGAAGGAACATTTAATAGATTTTCTCTTAGATTTGCTAGAGAGATTTTGAATTTTGAATGAGGGATGCTTTCATGAAGAGAATGAGGGCTATTTATAGGCAAGAAGGTCATTTAAAAAATTATTTCAAAGAAATATATTATACAAACCTCATGCTATCATGTGATAATTTAATATTCAATAAAAATATAATTTATATTAAACAAATATTAAATTTAGCAGCAAAAATTGGCTATTCACTGGGAAAGTCAAAAGTAATCAAATGTAGCTCTTAATATATTCAAAGCATGTAGCATGCATCCATTATTAAAATCAGGTAATGTTTAAAAAATCATAATAAATTCAATTTTAATGCAAAGTGGGTCATGTAACCACTTATTTTAAAGGAAAAAATCCAAGGAATCCGATGGAGATAAAATCAGATATGAATTCTTTGATTAAACAATGACTTTGGCTAAAATACAAAATTTTATATATTTTTGTTAATTTTGACATGTGACATTTAAAATTATGATATAATTTATATATAATCATAAATATGTTAGTTATCATATAACCAGCAAATTAAATTAAAATACCTAATTATATTAAGCAAATAAAATAATTATACTTAATAGTTATGATCATTTATTACTTTGACAATTTTATTGCTATGTAGAAAAACATATAATTGAATGTTAATTAAATAAAGATTTATATAAATTAACCTCATTAAAATAGTATGTTAGGTTGTGAGCAAATTGATTCATGCCAAAGAACTCATATGAATAGTCATATAACTTAAAATCATGAGCTTCACATTATCCCTTTCATTCTTTTATTCTTGCAATTTCTTCTAACAATTTGTGAGATGTATTGGATATGTAATTAGCAATTGATATATCTGAAACACATAAAAATATTCATTATAATATCCAAGCATTTGTTTGTTATCATCAAAATTAATCAAATTGAACATGAGGCTAATTAAGCCAACAGCCAAAACCTCGAGTTGTACAAGGCCAAAATGATTCAAGCTCACAACAAGGAAGTCTGCCCTAGGTCTTTCCAAGTAGGAGAGCATGTGTTAGTCTTAAGAAGACCAATTATTTCCAGTCGAAAGATGGGAGGTAAGTTTGAACCCACTTGGGAAGGCCACTATGTCATAGAGAAGGCCTACCAAGGAGAATCCTATCAGCTCATTGATTATAAAGGGGAACACCCGGTGTTTCCAATTAATGGGCTTTATTTGAAGAAATATTACCCATAAAACATGTTTGAAAATAATTATTAACAAAAGATCAAAATATGATTTCATTTCATCAAAATATTCTCTTCTTTCGAAGCGTTGTTTACTTATCTTGCGGATCCGCCATGCGTGTTTAGGATAGGTGTAAGAGAACCCAAGAGGCATCTTATCCCTCTTTCACAACACAAACACAATCAAACACAATCTCCTAGCATTATTAAAATAGTAGTGAGAGAACCCAAGAGGCATCCTATTTCGATTAGCACAACTAAGTTAGGTGTAAGAGAACCAAAGCGGCATCAATTCTTAGTGAGAATTTTGGTTTCCATCTGTGGCACCATTTCATCCAATTCCCCAAGTATGTTTAGGGTAGGTGTAACAAAACCCAAGCGACGTCATATTCCATTTATCACAAGCACAAAAATAAACATAAATCTTTTATCTTGGGCTATTTTGATGTGAGAGCAAGCCCCCTGTTGCACTCACTCATTAGCTGCTATAGGTCGAGTTTAGATACTACCTCACTAGTATGTCACTCCAGTGCTTACTTGTTTGGAAGATGTGAGTCCCAAACTTTCTTCCTAATTTGATCATTACAAACCAACGAGCACTTTGTTCATTTTCTAATCCGTACTTTCCAGCCAGTAAGCTACCTCGTGTTGATTTTGCTTAAGAAGATGTGAGTCCCCATGCTTTCTTCTTGAACTAATCATCATGATATGAATAGGTCGAGCATATTTAAGGTTTAGATAAGTCCTAGAGACTCCTTTCCTCTTGACTACATTTGAGTTGATATAAGTCCTCCAGCAGCATTCACTTAGTAGTGGCCCTAGGTTGGATAGCACCTATCGAGCCAAAGATAGACTATCCCCATAATCAATTTTGGAGGAGGAGTCCCGATCTTTCTTCCCGGGTTGATTGTTAAACCTTGATTAGGCGATGTTCATATATTGGCGACTCACCCGGTGGATACACCACTCTTGGCAGATGTGAGTCCGCGTACTTTCTCCTCGAGTTGGCCACTGAATATCTATTTGATATATGACTAGCCATCTCATCTTCTCCAGGGTTTTGGATCAAGCCTTTAGCGACCCCTCTCCCCACAGATACTCTATCTGTATCACGTTCTTTGTGACCCCATTTAAACACTACCTGAGCTACTTTTGGATTGGACAGTCCCCCTTTCCTGGTAGCCACCCTTGTGGTTGGAGAATTTATTCAGGGGATACACAAATTCTCCCTTGGTTCAATAAATCTAAGATAAGTCTAGGCTGATATAAGCTCCTTCTCAGTTTGATCCCTCACAAACTAACAGGGTCCATGAAAAAAAAACCAAATAAATAAAAATATTCTCATGTGGTTTAGGAATTCAATCCCCCTAAGGGCCTCTTTTCCCAAGCAGACATCCTATCTTTAGGCGGTCGAGAACTCCTATAGGAATTGCACTACGACGAGATAAGTCCCTGTGTTGGCACTCACCCGTAGCTACCCCAGTCGGTTTAATCTATTTTTCCACAAGTAGGTTGCCCCGATAGTTATTTTGCTTTGAAAGATGTAAGACTGTGACACAATCTTTCTAGCATGAGTGTCACAAACTGATGAGTAGCCCCTAGGTTGGATTTGATTTGTTGCCCAAAGCAACTGATCACCCAGTGGTCTTTTGTAGTGGAAGATGTGAGTCCTCATGCTTTCTTCTCCTGAATTGATCATTGCAAACCAAAAGGCACTCCTTTGGTTAGATAGTTCTCCCCTCAGCCGGGAAGCTACTCCATTTGGTTTAGTAAATCTGAGATAAGTCTAGGCTAATATAAGCTCCTTCTCAGTGTGATCCATCAAAACTAATGGAATCCATCAAAATAAAAAAATTTTAAAAATAAAAATCTTGACTATTTTTGAGCTAATTTAAGTCCCCCAGCGACATTCACTTAATAGTCAACCCTAGGTCAGGTTCTATTTGTTGCCTTACCAACTGATCACCCTAGTGGTTCCTTATTTTAGAAGATGTGAGTCCCCGCACTTTCTTTCTAACTTGACCATTGCACACCGAAAGGCATCCCTTTGATTGGTTAGTCCTACCTTATGGTCAGTAGACTATTACTTTTGGATTGGTAAATATGAGCTAGCCCAAGGCCTCCATATCCCCTACTCAGTGCAGTCCATCACAAACCGATGGGATCCATCAAAATAATTAAAAAATAAAATTAATCTTGACTATCCTTGAATTGATTTAAGTCCACCAGCGACATTCGCTTAATAGTCATCCCGAGATTGGGTTCAATCTATTGCCTTGCTAATAGATCACCCCAGCAACATGTCCCTACTTTGAAGGATGTAAGTTTACTATGCTTTCTTCTAGTACAGCTCTGTTGCACAGCGAAAGGCATTCCCTTTTGGTTGGCTAGTCCTACTATGTGTTTGGTAGACTACCACTTTGGATTGGTAAATCTGCGTTAGGTTTGAGCTACCATGGCTCATGCTCAGTGTGATCCACTGCAAACTAACAGGGTTCATATCAAAATACAAAATATAAAAAAATCTAAAACAAATCTAACCCTCCTCCCTCAGTGGAGCCTAAATAAATCAAAACTAATCAAAACAATCAATCAAATCATTTGATCCACTTCTCCTCAATGAGCTACAAATATTTCTAGTTCCCTCAATGGATCTTGAATTCTAATCCCTCAGTGGATTTCAAACCTCTCATCCCCTTTGTAGATGACTTAAATTGTTTCCCTAGTGGAAGGTTCATATACTCTATCCCTAGTGGATCCCTCCTTCTCTCTCTTATGTTTTTGATATGAGTTGAATCACATTGTATTAAGCTCTAGATTCCCTCTACACCTTGGGTTAGGAGTAGATCATTTCTATCCGTGCTTGTGATTGTTTGATTTTGTTGATCATTTTGGTCAACACCAATACATGCGGTGTACCTTGTCAGTCACACCACACCAATTAGGTGCCCTTTGTTGACCTCATTTTTAGCATGAGCTCTAAACCCCTCCATCTTAGATATAAGACTTCTCTTAGACATTAAGAGTTCCTTAGTTTTAATACACATCTATTGATTAGGTGGACACTCAACCTAACCTTAGATACTTAGAAAAGTTAACCATAGGAATATGTTATGCCTTAGGGGTGTTAGGAAAATTTGCCCTATAGCTTGAACCAATCCTCACTTCCTCCTTTCAAAGTCAAATTCCAAATCAAGTCTAAACTAACTCCAAACTTCAAATCAAATCAACTTCAAATATAAATCAATTCAAACTTAATTGATTTTCTCAAACTCAAATCAATTCTAAATGATTGATACTTATGATTGAAATTCCAAATTTCAAAAATCCTTCATATGTCACTTTGATTCTATCTTATGGACTTAGCCTAAATCAAATCCAAATCAATTCAAATTTAAGAAATTTTCTCATAAACCACTTATATTCTCATTTAAATTTCCAAATATAAATTCAAATATCCAAAAATCAATTCAAAATTAAAATCCAAATTCAATCAAAATTCAACCTAAGCCTTTCAAGTCAAATTCTTGAACTTAGCCAAATCAAATTCAAATCAAGCCAAACCCTTGATTCCTCTTCATGATTCAATCAATATTTCAATCATAAATCTAAATATAAACACAAACTTTAATCATCAAACCAAAACTAAATTCAAAAAAATCAAACCCAAGTAAAACTCATGTTCACCCCTTTGAACTTGAAATTGTCAAGTGAATCAAAACCCATTTGACTCCAAATCACTTGCAAATGAATTATATTTCAATCATAAGTCCATATGTGAGTTCAATCAAACTTGATTCAAGCCTTGATCAAGTCAATTGGCCCACTTAGGCTCACTTGACCTAAAGTGACCAAAAGAATCTCTTTTGAGTCAAATTCTAATCCTACCCAAATTAGATTGTACTAAGCCCAACTAAGCCTCACATTGTGAGCAACAATCATCATAAGATGATCAATTACTCAAATTGGGCCAAACCTAAGGGTTGAACTAAGCCAACACTTAGCCAAAATGAAACCTAAACTAGCCAAAATAAACCATAGGCTAAATTTATTGAAATCATTGATCAAAACTCATTCATGATCAATGTTCGAACTTGACCAAGTCATCATTTGAGCCTAACCTAGCCTAATTGGCCAGTTGGCCCAAGTTGATCGAACTTGACCTAAAAAGTCAAAATGTGTCAAATATTAATCTAAGCTAAATTAATTGAAATCAATGGGTCAAGATCATTTCAAATCACTTGTTGAACTTGACCAAAGCCCCAATTGGCCAACTAGACCCAACCTAGCCCAATTGACCATGAACCCAACTTGACCTAAAAGGTCATGTTGAGCCAAAATTAATTAGAAACAATAATACCAATACATTTCATATGACCAATGAAACCTAAGCCAACCCATGACCTAACCCAAATATGTCGAATGGGTCAAATTTGTCAACTTAACCCATTTGACCTAAATGAAATCAAATGAACCAATTACAAATATAAATCAATTTGAGCTAAACCAATGATGCCAAAATATTTGAAATGGTCATATGAACTTGACCCAATCCTTAGTTTGACCCAATTTGACCAATTGGTCAACTTGACCCAATTTGACCATTTTGACCTAAATGGGTCAAGATGAGCCAAATCATGTCAAATCAATTCCAAATTCATTGAAACTTGGCCCAACCCATTTTTCAATCATACCAAACATATGAAAACTAAACTCCATGCCAAATGACCATTTTACCCCTAGGTCAAGGGGTAACCTATGGCCAATTCCAGTTAGAATTTGGCCATATCCTTCTAGTGGCCACTTGGCACCCACTTAGTGAACCAAGTGGACACTAGTAAGCATGGTGCACTTGACACATTGGGTTTGGGTTAGCCAAACCCAACCCAAGGTCAAAATTGACCACTCCCTCCATTTCAAGCACATGGCACTTCTCCACTACCTTGCTCTGCCAAAACCGAACCATATGCAAGCCAAAATAACCTAACAAATTCATCCAATCTAGCCAATTGATCTAAAATGGTGAGGGAAGCACGATCGTCTGATCCACCTAGGGGGAGATAAACTCCCCCTAATTTCATTTCATTTACACACACTCACATTCGATTGAAGCAAGGGAACTTAGAGCAAGCATTGATAAGTCTCCTCAAGCTTCCTAAAGCCATCTCCAATTCTCCTCTTCTCAGTTTCTTCAAATCGAAAATAAGGGAGGCTAAGGGAAATTCCACTTTGCTCATTACTCAATATCAGCTCAATTCCTCTCTAATTATCACCTTCAGAGGAGTCAATATCGGACGGCTGAGGAGAAAGCACGTAGCGCTGCCGCTGACGTGACATTATGATGTGACAACTTAGTGATGAATCCCGCTACACCACGTGGAAAGAGCATGCTGCATCAGCAATCCATGTGGCGTCGATGAGATTAGTCATATAATTAAGGATTTAATTAATGGATAATCATTGAATCTTCAAATATTCATAACGAAATGTAGAAAAATAAAAAAAATACAAAATAAAATGCATTATGAAGATAATTCAGTAAGGAATTCACTAAAATTATTTCTAATGGATTTTAAATAGTGTATTTTCCTTAATTAGGGTTCTAATGAAAAGTTACTAACCTAAATGACTCCCTAATTACTTCATTATTTCATTTCAAATTTCTTAGATGCATTTAGTGGGATGACCTCTGCCTCCCTTGGTTTTCCTGGGGTTTATTGATGAGTTAATTAGGGAAATCAATTAATGAATCCTTATTCACTCTTTTATGTAATTAAGGGTAATTAAGCATGTGAATAATGGTTTAGTCCCTTTATTAAGTTAATTAAGCCTTGCTTAAGTGGAGAAGAGGTTTATGGAATGGATTTGGGGAATTTTCTCTAAGCCATTCCCTAAACCCCTTTCCTTCCTTATTCCAAACTCAATTAAGGGATAATCCACTAATCACCTACTTAATTAACTTGACAAAAATTTCAAAACATTCAAGAACTTAACCAATTCATCTTAGGTAGGTGCTTAGGTGTTCAATAACCTATGTATCTTAAGAAAATAAAAATCCAACCCACATGTGTGGGAAGGGTTATGAAAGTACTTAAATTAAGCCCTTTAACTTAATTAATCACTAATTGTGAGCCAATTGCATTAGGCCCTTTATTTCTTAGGTGGATTATTGATTTAGATTCCTTGTGTGATTTTATGTCATACATTGGCTCATAACTACTTGATTAAATATGTTAAGGTTGTCTAGGTAAGCGGTAATTAATAAACTTAATCTACACCTTAACCTAACTAAAGTGCAAAATTGATCTAATCACCTAAAAATTAAACTAAATCAATACACACATGTGTGGGAATGGGTTAGGTCCAGCAAATATCTTCGCATTTCCCAAATTCAAATCAAACTCAAAATAAAATAAAATAAAAATCTCTTTAAAACAAATTTGATTTGCTTTAGATAATTCTATTTCATAAGATTATCTTTAAAAATTAATTAGGGTGAATGAATTTATGTGCTTTCATCACTTTATTTCCTTCCTAGCATGCTAAATATGTATTTCATATGAAAATCATGCATTCATGCCTTTTAAAAATCAAGTTAGAAATGAAATATTTCCTTTATGTTAAATTGCATGTTTTGGCTAAAGTAAGAATATGAATGGCTATTATCATTATTAAATCCAAAACTATTTTCAAAGCTTATAAATAAAATATTAAAATTGAAAGGTGTGCTACTTATAATTATTTATAAGCTTGCATGTGAGTATAAACATAAAGATGTGCATTGTGTGACTTTCCTTCTCTTCTCTTGTAACATAGTTTTGAATAGGGTTTGCAAAGTGTGTAGTTCATTTGAAAAGAATATAACACTTACTTAAATCCATTCATATTCATTCCTATGTTATTAATTAAGAAGGGTATCCACACCTGCACATGCAATTTGTATAAAGAAATCAAACAAACAAAGATAAACTTTTGCATCTTTCATTTTCCATTCATTTCTTTTTGTAGATGCATATGTATTTAAGGAAAGTGGTATATTAGTCTGGACAACCCCGGGGTTGCGAGGCTTTAAGTAGCCCTAAGTAGGTCGTGTACCTTACACCCCTGGTTTTAACAATGACACCATATTCACTTATTCCCTTCATACATATAAATGTGCATATGATAAATGGATAAAAGAATCACTCTTTTTCTACTTAACAAAATCATGCATCATGAAGCATCCAAATTTTCCTAAGTGACATCCCTCAGTATTCATCATTAAGGTGTACTAAACATTTCCATTTGCATGTATAGATATGCTTAAGATTCATCCATATGCATGTTACACATGTTGGGAAAGAAATGAAGTGTTGTGTGTTTTGTAATTATAATTCACTTTACTTAATCTTAAAATGCCTTTCTCTTTGAATAGGTTTGTTTAGGGAAAATCTAAACTTAGGATTAATTAAAACTCATAATGAAATATTCACTTAACAAAAATCAAATATGAATCTACCTTAGAAATTACTTAAGGTGGGGAGGAAAGAGAAGTTTTATTCTCTTCTCCTCTCTTTACAACACTTAGTAATTAATTATAGGATTCATTTAAACCAAATCAAAATACAAAATACAATCAACCAAAGAAACTAAAACACTTACATAAAACCACCCATCTAAGTTGAAAAGTTTTGAACTTATTAAATCTAAACCTTAAAGCCATAAAGCTAAGTATACCACACAAACCTTAAATAGCACACACATTAGACTAAGTCACCATTTCTAGCTTTAGGTTAGGGTGGTGCATGGTTTGATGTTTTGCTTTTATTTTGTGATGTAATATTTTAGTCTGGATGTTAGGGTGTATATACGTAGACTGAATGGTAGGATGATTTAGTATAATCATTATCTTATGCAGGAGATTGTGCATAAGGGGCGCTATAGTAAAAATATAATGACTTTTTGCTGTGCAGGTGCTCATACCCCTAAGTATAATCCAAAAATAGGCCAGGTGGACTTGGTTACCCATGTGGGGTGCTAAGTATATATATATATATATATATATATATATATATATATATATATATATATATATATATATATATATATATATATATATATATATATATATTTGGGATTGTATAGTTTGTTTGACTAATCTCTAGTTTGCAGATTTTAGTTAGATTTTCTTTTTCCCATTTTTATGTAATTTTGCAATTACGATTTTGGAATGATTGTTATGGGATATTAGGATGAACATTGGTCATAAGATTACATCTTATGTACCATGTGAAGCCTTTGGAGCATCCACATTGCAACCATCTAAAAGAAGAAACCAAAAAAGAAAGAAGAAAGAAGAAATGAAGAATAAAGACTCCCATAATAATGAATTCTTTCTTAATTACAATTAATTCATTTGCAATCTGGGTTGTATAAGGGTAGAGCTTGGCTACCCGATTTATTTTCAGGTTTGTGCAGTGGAGCCTGACCATAAATGGCCTCATATTCTTTTGCGCTAACTTTATAAATTGATTGATATTTGTTTAGCTTGTGCATTAAGATGACATCTTTTCCTTATTTCTTTCTTGCTTTGATGAATGGCCTGAATGATGATTAGACTCTTGGAAAAAATAAATTTTCTATCCAATAAAAATAACTCAAAACTAAAAGTAAAGCAACACATAACCTCACCCTTAGCTGGATGTTGTATTACTTTCCTCACATCATGTATAAAAAGCATATTATTTCACTCTTGACTTGGAGGGCTTCCACCTTTGCTAGAGAACTTAGCTTGACCTTTAAGAGCCATGGTGGAAATACACCTCCTTATCTTACTAATTTTGGCCCATAATCTAATTTCTCATGCATTAGGCATATGAATCCTAAATCCTGTGTCAAATTGATTGTCCAAAAATAAAAATAAAAATGTACCAAAATTTGCATTAAATTTAAGTAATTAAATAATACCTTACATGATCTAGTCTCTTAGGGATTGTATTTATGGACTTAATCTCATTATAAATAAATAACAGCCTAACTATCTTGCAAAAGCATTTAACTTTCTTAAATATTTTAAAATCATAGGAGTTAGTTGGCGGCCACCCTTAGGCGGTTATAAGTTTAACAGTCGGATGGTTTATCCTTTATTGTGGAGGTAAACCAAATACTTATTTTTCATCTCAGATTTAGGCCATGCTTTTGGCCCTCACCAAAGCTCCCTATATTTAGGTTTAGAGGTTGCCACTTCCCTTTGTGGGCTACGAGCTTAAATCCTCATGTCTTAAGCATTTTCATGACCTTGTATCATGGAATTGTAAGCCCTAGATTTCTAATAAAAATTCAACTCAAATAAATCAATTCAATTTCAAAAATGTAAAGTATAACCATAGGATAGTTTAGGGTGCTTACTAGGCTTCTGAGTATCCTAAGCATCCCCTATTTATCTTCATTTCACTTCGATAAAGAACTCTCTCCTCTTGATCAATTCCACTTGACTTTTCTAAAAATAAATTAATCGATTGATTGTCTTATCTTTCGAAATATTTGGAGATAATGATCATTTACCTTAATCAAGAGTATTCCTAAGGAATCATATTTCTTAGGATGTAATTAACCATTGGAGCTTAACCCTGTAGGGAACTTAACGAACCTAGTTTAAAATAAACCCTACTTTACTTTTTCATGTAAAGTAGGGGAAGAATCTCTGGTATATTTCGAAGACCCATAGTTCTTAGGAGCACTTATTAAGGTGATTAGGTCCATTGTAGGGTGGTAACTTCTATCTTTATAGATAGTACACCTTTCCTCAATGCCATACCCGATCACCTAATAAGAATATCTATAGATCTATGTGGTGACCTGACAAAAGTGTTATATATTTCTGATTTCATTTATCCTCATTACAAAAAGAGGGGATAAATGAAGGCAGGAATATATAATATATAATTTCTCTACTATGACCAATCCATGAAGGAGAATACTGTATGAGATGAGGCGATTTCCACCATTAATTCTGGTATAGGAAGAGGAAACTCATCCTTAGGACATGCCTTGTTTAAGTCCCTGAAATCGATGCATATGCAAATTTGGCCATTCTTTTTCTTAACTAAGATGACACTGGCTAACCAAGTAGGGTATTTTTCTTCCTCGATGAAACCAACATCGATCGCTTGACTTCAAATTTGTTGATTTCTAATCGCATGCGTCTAGGAGCTTGCTTGATAGGGTTGGCATTAGGATTTAATGCTAGTTTATGGACTACTACATTAGGAGATAATCTAGGCATTTCTTCATAACTCTAAGCAAAATAGTCCTTAAACTCAGTCAATAGCCTAACTAAGTCATTGGTTCTTCATGCATGGATTTTCTTCTATCCCGAGGTTGATTTCTTTAAGCTTGCCAATTGTTGAATGGGTCTCCTCTTCAAATTCTGACGGTGCATCTTTGATTTAGAGATCATCTGGATTATCTAAAATTTCTAAACACACATTCTCATAAGAGTTAGTGTTATGTAAAAAGAACTTATCAGACTCCAAATGATTGGTGACAATTAAGCAATAATCAATATCATCGACTGGACCCACTGTATTGAATCCTAGTCTTGATCTTGATTGTGCATTCCTACCTCTATTATTCCATAGCTTTTCAAAGTATTCTGACATATACTTAGACCATGTATAAGAAATTAAGTCCTTCTTTGCAAGATTAAGAACACAAAGTGAGTACCAATCAAAAGGCAATTATATTAATTCTTTATATGAATCATCCTCAAGTTCTACATCAACTTTAAGACTTGAGGATGATGATCACAAAGAGAATCTCTTTAGCTTCACATCAATGGAAGACTTAGAGGCTTCCTTAACTATTAAACCTTCAGCTTTTTGAGATGAAAGTGAGGTTAGAGCTAAAGTTCTCAACCGCTATCTAATAGTTTGACATACACTTTATTCTGATACTTTGCTTTGTGTGGAGGCCTAATCTTCCTCGCTATCCAGCTTGAGTGTCACCTCCAATGAAACCCGCTGGCAGGGGTTGGCTGGTATACTAATCACATGAGACACATCCTCCACGCTGGATTCCAAGTTTAAGTGAATAATAGGGGTACTCCTATGAACTTGAACATAACCCCTGTTGGCTGGCTGCCAACCAGGGGGGTCTTCCACCTCTAGGACTACCTTTATTTCTACCTCTACCTCTGCCTGGTAGAGGTCGAGTCATCCTACCCACATGTCCATATGATGGAATGAATTGTGGGTGGAATGTGATATCTTCTTCGCTTTTTTATTGGTTTTTTTTCACTTGGATTTTCATTTTTCTTTTTCTTTTCTTTTTCTTTTTCTTTTCTTTTCATTTGAATTTGAATTTGAGTTGAAAGATATTTTGAAAGGAAGATAATGCATCTTCATATATCTCAACCTCTCTGACTAAAAATAGCATTTCATCACCTTTGACATAATATTTAATTCCATTATTTCTAAACATGATGCATTGATGGAGGGAGGATGGAATCATCTTATTCTGATGTATCCAAGGCCTACCGAGCAAAGCGGTGAATGAAGTATTTGAATCAATGATATAAAACTTGGCTTTAGTCTTCCAGACACCTATCTCCAAAGGAAGCACTATAGAACCTAAAGCCCTCATGCCTTGTTCATTGAATCCTCTCAACATTATATGATCTTCTTGGAGTGTGGAGATATCGATCCTCAAATAGGCAAGGGTTTTTAGACTCATAATATTCATCAATGCATCTAGATCGATGAGAACTCTGGCAAGTCTTAATCTGCCCATATCAACTATAATGTAGAGGGGACAGTTGTGCTCCATGTCCCCTAGCTCCTCCGGAATAATGTGAAAGTGATTCCCTGAGCTCCTCTGGAATAATATGCCTTCTCTCCAATAGCGGTCAGCTGAGCTAAGCATATCTCTGGATCAAGGAGAGCCTTAGTTAATGATTCCTTCATCTCTTTGGATAAGATAAGGGCATCGTATATGCTTAGCTTAGATGACAACTTTCTTAGGTGGGAGAGTACATTGTAGACCACCTTGGGTTGATCCTCAATAAGCATATCTAAGGGTGGAGCATCTTATGGAGCGGCTTCTCGATCATCTGAACCAATGACTTATTTTTCTCTATCTTGAGGTGCTGCCCTAGGAGGTAGAACCTTGCCACTACATAGGTTGACTTCGAGGATCTCTTGTGGCAGGTTAGTGGAAAATTCTACTTGCTCATTAGGCTCAATTACAGCTTCTCCTATGGGACCCTCAGAATCAGATGATTCCAAGTCTATCTTAAGAGGTGAACCCATAGTATTCAGAGAAGGAAGGTCCAACTCTGCATCAGAAAGAGGAAGATCGGAGTTGTTATAATCGTTGTTTAGGCTTGAAGAGTTTTCATTAGGAGTAGATTTAGACAACCCATCTGAAGTGACACTAATATAATTCAAGTTACCTTTATTCTATGCTTTCTTGGATTTTGAAGAAGGTACATAGTAGAAATCAAGTAAAGTAAGTGGGGTGAGGGATTTGATGCCCTCATCCGTCGATATAAGATGTCTACTAGAAGAAGAGCTAGCTGAAGTAGAGGTAGTCACTAATGTATTAACTATAATAGTGGATTGGAGGTTGGACTTCGATTGGTTGCTACTTTCCTATCAGGGGCACAATTTCTTCTTCTAAGCTCCCCCTTTTCTTGAGTTGGATTTGGAAACTTGCAAACCTTCATTGATATTGGAGGTTTGAGCTATCTCAGGCACTTGCAAGGAAAGTTTCTTGATTTTGGAGACAATTTTCTTAGAGGTACAGGATAAGGAGATATCCCAACCTTCTTTGGTTTTGGCAGGATGGCAAGTACCCCCAAGGATTACCCTAATGGAACTGCATGGTTGATCCACAAGGTATTTCTTTGGGATAACTATAGCACCAATTTTGAAGCTATGCTCATGCCAGTCCTTGAATGTAAAACAATCTTCCAAAAGGTGACCTAGCATGCGGTGGTAGGGGAAAAACTTAGGATTATTACTTTTTTCGCCTTTCTCTAGCCTTTTAGGTTCGGATAGATGAAAATAAGGCTTCTTTAAGAGATTCATCAAGATCTTCATGATTACCTCCCTCTTAAATGAATAAGTCTTGTTAAGTTTATCCAAAAGATTAGGTGGACCATAGCTACCTAGCAGCGGGTATGTGTACTGCTGTTGTTGATGATGTGGTTGAGGAGGAAGAGGTGCAGGCTGTGGAGGCTACTATTGTGGCTAGTAGGACTACCTCGGTGGTGGTAGAGGAGGTGGAAGTGATGGATGTGGAGCACGAGGTCTCTCAAACTGCTCTTGGGCCGATTGTTTCCCCTTGTATACTGCTATCACTACCCCCGGCTTCTTTTCATAAGCTTTCTATGGCTTCTGCTTTGTAGATTGATCCGAAAAAGGCAACTGTTTGGCTTCTCCTTGTAAGCTAGCCACCTTGTTAATTAGCTTCTCAAATTTTTTTATGTTGAAGCCTCTGAGCATGGAGGCAACTAGGCCATGGATATTCTTAAGCAAAATCTCGATGGCATGCTATTCAGACAGCTGTGGTTCGCATTTCATACTCAAATTATACCATCTAAGAATGTAATCAATGAGGGACTCATCGGAGTTTTGTTGAGCCACAACAAGATTGCTTACAGTCGCCCTTTATTGAGCTCCAATAAACCTCTTAATGAAGAGTTGCTCCAACTCAGCAAAATTCTTCACTGAACTGTTTAAGGTACCAAGTGAAGGCTATGCCTGCTAAGCTACTGACAAAGAGACATAAGAGTAAAGCATCACTGTCACTCGCGTTGTAACAACTAGCTCTAAAATACGCAATATGCTACGTCAGGTTCCCACTACCATCGAAGCTCCAAAAAGAAGGTGGCATGAAATCCTTAGGATAATGGATGGCATTGAATTCCTCTAGGTAGGGCCTACCCTTTGGATCTGATGATCCTCCTCAGCCTTGATCCAACACTTCTCTCACTCGCTACTCAACCATGGTTTTGATGTCCTTTCCCTGTATGGAGGTACTATCCAGGACCTTCCTATATAGGCTGGTACTGCCCTGCTCTACTAGAGGTAAAGTCTTGGCTGGATCAAAGACATGCACCAACTCTGGCTGACTAGTCTCAACTATAGTAGGATGAACTGCCAGTGCTTGGTTCTAAAGTGCTAAAATAGCTGCTAGCAAATCCTCAAGCTGCTTCCCCATCCTGTCTATTTGTTTATCCTTTTATTTTAATTACTGATGGAGGTGTTGAGTCAAGTAGGCTATGTCTTCCTGCTCATCCACATCACCTTCCATACCCTACTGATCACAGAGGAGGGAACCCCTGGTATCTACCATGTGTACCCTCGCTAGATCCTCTAAGAGATTGTCTTCATTCGGATCAAAATTGACCTTTTTGTCCTCTAAATCATACCAGACATATCTTAAGATTTTCTTCTTCTCCACTAAATACTAAGTTATTATGTCATCTAAGATTGGTCCAACTGAACAAGTATGAAAGATTGGTGACCCGGTAGTAATCTTGTCATGAAATAGATAAGCACCTAACCTCGATGCTCTGGAGATCTGTGAGGACTACGCTCACTAGAGGAAAGATACTCGCCTCTTGGATGTGGAGTGATACTCTAGGAGGATCTATGGCCATGGCGTGACCATCTCCTCCTCCCTCAACTACTGCAACTATCTCCATAGCCTGCTGTGGTGGTGGTGGAGACGGGACGACTGTGTTACTTTGAGGTCACCATTCCTTCCTCACCACAAGTGGGGTAGAAGGTCGAGCAGGAGAGCTTCGACCTGCCATAATATGAGGCATTGATGAAATGAGATCTCTTGGCCATAGCTGCATCACCAATGGGGTTCTCTTCTCTCCCTATGCGGCCTTCATGACCTTGGTTGGAATAATAGATGCTGGAACATGTACAGGAGACGGCGGGCATGGAGAAGACCAGTGTGGTGGAGGCACCACCGACTCTCTCGGGATAGGAGCTCCTCTCCTATGATGGGTAGTCCCCGTTAATAAGATACTATCAGTATGGTCAGCGCAGATAGTGTGCCGATCTAGAAAATCCATAAGTGCGAAGGTCGCTGACTATCGACTGTACCTCTGGCGCTCCCGGCTAGTAACATGAATTGATGTATGAGCCTCCCTGGCCCTCTGCTGCCTAAGCTATTTTCCAACACTGCTGGGAATGACAGAACACAAATTAAACTGAGCCTCAAACTATGATCGTTCGTAGGCTCCACCTACTCAGCATAAAATTGATCAAAGGTCGACGTACAACCTCCTCCTCTCACTAATAGGTGCCTTAAACTGAATTGCTAGTGGAGGTGAAGCAGAAATCCTCCTAGCATCCTCTCTATCAGATCTAGAGAGAGGGTGGAACTAATTTTTTGTAACTAGTGGGGAAACCATCCTAGGCAACTTCTTTACAACAGATTGAGTAGCTGCCTCCAACTCCCTGGCAATGCGAGTGTGATACCACTTGACCATGCAATTCTTGTTTCTACGCTAAATCCTAGAAGGTCGAGCAGGATAAGAATTAGACCCAATCTCGAAAGCAGAGGAGACAATCCCTATAATCAGAGGAGCCTTCCCCTTGGAGGGAGCTAATGAGTGGGTCTTAGCCCTAACTAGGGCAGCAAGGGGAACAATGGGGTGCGTTGGTGTTGTCATTGCTACTGCTGCTGTGAGAACCTCCACAGCCTTCCTCTTCAGCGAGGGGATCTCTGAATCAGATGGCATGTCGACCTTGATGACCAACTTATGCCCGGTCACCACACTCCTACTAATTGTGGTAAGGGGGTTTCCATCACATGTAATCTTGGCCCCCTCAAAGCCTCGGCCAAAGTGGATGAGGTGGGCACTACAAATGAACTGATCTAAGGCCAAATCCATCCTAATGAGGAAATGTGAACACATACTTCTATGTTGCCATTGCAAATGAACTGGACTGAAATTGAAACTGATTGAAGCTGACTGAAAAGTCTGCAATATTGAAAATAAACTTGAATCAGATTTCTGCTTTGTTGATTTTTTTAGTTTGAATTTAGAATTTGAACCCACACTCAACAACTTGAAAGTGTTAAGTAGGGCTCAAATGAATTTAGAAGAGATTTTGAGATTGATTGGAAAGGGAATTTTTGAATTTAGAATCCATTTTCAACAAATTTGTGTATGTTGAAAATGGGTTCAAATATTTTTAGAGAGATGCTTCCATAGGATCATGTTTGAATTTTGATTTTTGAGTTTGATTACCCTTCATTTAATAAATTTGAGTATGTTAAAGTAAAGGGTCAATTGATTTGATTGATTTATGATTTTTGGAATTTACTCACTTAGAAAATTTGAGTATGCTAGGTGAGGTGTTTGAAAATAATTTCTTATTTTATTTGCTTGTTTTTTTTAATCATGTGTGAATTTGAAAATGGAATCTTCACTTAGCAAATTTGAGCATGCTAAATGAAGAATCCAAGTGTGTTTTGTTCTTGGTTGATTTTTGAAAAGAGGATTCTTAGCAAATTAAGTATGCTAAAGAAATCCTATATGTTTCATTTGTTTTTGATTTAATTTTGAAAAAGAGGATCCTTAGCAAATTTAGGTATGCTAAGGAAATCCAAATGTGTTTCTTTTGTTTTTGACTTGGTTTTGAAAAAGAGGATCCTTAGCAAATTTAAGTATGCTAAGAAAATCCAAGTGTTGTTTTTAATTTTTATTTTGGATTTTGATTTTGGAAAAAAAGGGGATCTTCATTTAGCAAATTTGGGTATGCTAAATGAAAGACCTAAGTGTAGTTATTTTTTTATTTTGATTTTGATTTTGGAAAAAGGGGATCTTCACTTAGCAAATTTGGGTATGCTAAATGAATGACCCAAGTGTTGTTTTTTATTTTTTATTTTGATTTTGGTTTTTGAAAAAGCTATTTGTTGATTTTATTTTTGAAAATGAGATTTTTCATTTTATTTTGTGAAAATGAAATATTCATTCAATAAATTAAATGAAGATGTTCACTTGTGCTTTTGAAAAAATGATTGTTGAATTTTATTTTTGATAAGAGATTGCTGGTTTTCTTTTTGGAAAAGAAGAATGTTCATTTTTTGTTTTGAAAAATGAAATCTTCATTCAATAAATTGGATGAAGATGTTCATTTGTGCTTTTTGAAAATATAATTGTTGGATTTTATTTTTGAAAAGAGATTGTTGATTTTCTTTTTAGAAAAGATGATTGCTCATTAATTGATTTCATTAATTAACTCATCAATAAATTCCAAGAAAATTAGGGGAGGTAGAGATCATCCCATTAAATACATCTGAGTAACTTGGAATCAATTAATGGAGTAATTAGGGAGCAATTAGGGTTATTAAGTTTCAATAAAATTCTTAATTAAGGAAAATTCATTATTCAAAATCCATTGAAAATAATTTTAATGAATTCCTCTCTGAATTATCTTCACAATTCATTTTATTTTGTATTTATGATTTTTTTATATTTAGTTATGTATTTTTGAAGTTTCAGCGATTAAAACTTAATTAAATCCCTAATTAATTAACTAATCCCATCGACACCATGTGGACCACTGACGCAGCATGCACTTTTCACGTGGTGCGATGAGATTCCACTTTCTACATCCAGTGTCACGTCAGCCGGTGGTGCTACGCATTTTCTTCTCGACTGTCCGATCAAAGATTGGACTGCGAGGATTAAGCCTACAGTTCTTAAGGGATAAATCCATGGATCCTATGCAGATTAATCAGGACCGTTCATCCAAAATGCGTGGATGGATAGTTAATGATCCGTCACTGAGCTCGCTTGTGGGAGAGGGAATCCATCCACTCTTTAGGGCATGATCCAAGCTCGATTGAGCTCAAAATGATCTCGAACTTAACCGACACCATCATCATGCAAGGGCTAAGATATCCAATGATCAAAATACAATGGGGTGAAAGTTTCTCTCACAAAGGACCAAACACTTCCTATTCTAGGCTTAGTTTTAAGGCATACCTCTCCGGAGGCTATCACTGGTGCTCCCAACCATTGAGGTAGCTTCGTCTAGTGGAGATGAAGCTCTATTGAAGATTTGAGGGCTTTAGGATGAGTGGATCTTCTTGTGGACCAAAACGGCCATCAATTGCTTCCAGCCTTGATCAAAGTCCCCTCTCGCGTGCCTTGAGAACTTGTATGAAGACTTGGGTGAGCTCAATTGGGTTCCCTTAAGGTGCTTGAAGGAGGAATTGAACTAAAATTGAGTATTGAGTGAGATGGAAATTCCAATGGAGCTCCCCTATTTTTGGCTTGAGAAAATCAAGAATGGAGAATTCCAAATGGCTTGGGGATGCATGGAGAAGCTTGAGGATGCTTGGTTTGAGTTCCTTGGCTTCAATTGAGTGTGAGTCCATTGGAATGAAGTGAAATGAGGGGGAGTATATCTCCCCCTCCAAGGATTAGATGGTCGAGAGGTGTTTAGCTATTTTGATCAAATTCATCTCATTGAGAGGGTTGGTTAGGCCATTTAGGGTGGCATGTGATTCAGTTTTGGTAGAGGGAGGTAGTGGAGAAGTTTTCATGTGCAAAATAAGGTGGAGGACTGATTCCCATGTGCTCATTTCCAAGTGGGTGGTCAGTTTGGCTATTGGGTTATTGACCCAAACCGACATCAGATGCTCACTGGTGTCCACTTGGTCCACTAAGAGGGTGTCAAGTTGCCATGGAAAGGATATGACCAAATTTCAAGTGGAATTGGCCATAGGTTACCCCTTGACTGAGGGGTAAAATGGTCATTTGTGTTTTATTTTACTTTAGCCAGATTTAGAATAGTTTGAAATTAGGTTGGGCCAAATTTCAAAGAATTTGGAGTTGATTTGATGTCATTTGGCTCATGTTGACCTATTTAAGTTAAAATGGGTCAACTTGGGTCAAGTTGATAAATTGGTCAAATTGGGTCAAACCAAGGGTTGGGTCAAGTTCATATGACCATTTGAAATGTTTTAGCATCATTAGTTTGGTTCAATTTGGTTTATATTTTGTTTTGGTTCATTTGATTTCATTTAGGTCAAATGGGTCAAGTTGACCAATTTGGCCCATTTGACCTATTTGGGTTAGGTCATGGGTTGGTTCAAGTTTGGTTGGTCATTTGAAATGTTTAGGTAGCTTTGGTTTCAATCAATTTTGGTTTAATTTGATTTTGGCTTAATTTGACCTTTTAGATCAAGTTGGGTTCATGGTCAATTGGGCTAGGTTGGGTCTAGTTGGTCAATTGAGGCTTTGGTCAAGTTCAACAAGTGATTTGGAATGAACTTGACACATTGGTTTCAATAAATTTGGCTTAGATCAAGTTTTGATACATTTTGACTTTTTAGGTCAACTTAGTTCAACTTGGGTCAAGTGGCCAATTGGGCTAGGTTCGGCTCAAATGATGATTGGTCAAGTTCAAACATTGTTCATGAATTGGTTTTGATCAATTGTTTCAATCAATTTGGCCTATGAAAAATTTTGGTTAGTTTAAGTTTCATTTTGGCTAAGTGTTGACTTGGTCAACCTTTAGGTTTGACTTGGTTTGACCCAATTTAAGTGATTGATCATCTCATGATGATTTTTGCTCACAATGTGAGGCTTAGGTGGGCTTAGTTCAATCCAATTTGGGTATGATTAGAATTTGCAAGTGATTAGGAGTTAACTGGGTTTTGATTCACTTGACAATTTTAAGTTCAAAGGGTAAACATGAGTTTAACTTAGGTTTGATTTTTGGATTTAGTTTTTGTTTGATGATTAAAGTTTATGTTTATATTTGGATTCATGGTTGAAGGATTGATTGAATCATGAGGAAAAATCAATGGTTTGTCTTGATTTGAGTTTGTTTTGGCTAAGTTCAAGACTTTGACTTCAAAGGTTTAGGTTGAAATTTGGTTGAATTTGGATTTGATTTTTGAATTTAGTTTTAGTTTGATGATTAAAGTTTATGTTTATATTTGGATTCATGATTTAAGGATTGATGGAATCATGAAAAAAATAAGGGTTTCACTTTTGATTTGGCTAAGTTCAAGAAATTGACTTTAAAGGCTTAGGTTGAATTTTAGTTGAATTCGAATTTGAGTTTTGAATTGATTTTTGGATATTTAAGTTTATATTTCATTTATATTTGTGAATACAAATGAGAATATAAATGGGTGATGAGAAAATCTCTTGAATTTGAATTGATTTGGATCTAATTTGAGCTAAGTCCATAAGATAGAGTCAAAATGAATTAGGAAAGATTTTGGATTTAGATTTCAATCATGTGCTTCAATCATTTGGAATTGATTTATGATTTGAGAAAATCCATTGGAATTGATTTAAGGTTTGGTTTGAAATTGATTTGAGTTTGAGGTTGATTTGAATTTGTAATTTAACTTGAAAGGAGGAAGTGAGGATTTGGATCAAGCTATAGGATAGGCAAATTTTCCTAACACCCCTAAGGCATGAACTATTCCTAGGGCTAACTCTTCTAAGTCTCTAGGGTTAGGTTAAGTATCCACCTAATCACTATAAGTGTCTTAAGAATAAGGAAACTCTTAGTGTCTAAGAGGAGTCCTATGTCTAAGATGGAGGGGTTGAGAGCTCATTCTAAAAATGAGGTCAACATTCCTCCTGAGTTTTCTTATACCTAGCCTAAACACGTCGAGGCGAATTCGCAAGAGAAGCAAACAATACTTCAAATGAAGAGAAGATTTTTATGAATTGGAATTAAATTTTATTCTTTTGATGATAATTATTTTCAAACATGTTTTTATGGGTAATACTTCCTCTAATAGATCCCATTAGTTGGAAGTATCGGGTGTTCCCCTTTATAATCAATAAGATAATATGATCCTCCTTGGTAGGCTTTCTCTATGACAAAAGGGCCTCCCAAGTGGGTTCAAACTTGCCTCCCATCTTTCGATGGGCAATAATTGGTCTCTTAGAACTAAAACAAGCTCTCCTACTTGAAAAGCTCTAGGGCAAACCAACTTATTGTGAGCTTGAATAATTTTGGCTTTGTACAACTCGAGGTTCTGGGATGCCCGTAGGCGTCTCTCCTCCAAATCTTCAAGCTCTTCTAACCGCAACTTTGCATTCTGCTCTGTAGTGATTTTTCTACCAAATGCTATCCTTAGTGATGGGAGTTGAACTTCTATTGGTAGAATGGCTTTAGACCCATACACTAAGGAGAGCGGGGAAGATCGAGTTGGAGTTCTGTAGGTGGTGCAGTAGGCCCGCAAGGCTTCAACCAACTACTCATGCCACTGTTGCTTGTTGCTCGTCAAGAGTCTTTTTTAGTATCTGAATGAGATTTTTGTTGAATGCTTTGACTAAGCCATTCACCCTGGGGTAGTAAATGGTGGAGTATCTCCAATCTATACCATGTCTTCTAGCGAAGCTATTGATCTTGGTGCTCTTGAATGCAGTACCATTACCAAATATAATTCGTCGAGGCACCCCAAACCTATATACGATATGGTTCCTGAAAAACTAGAGCACATGCTGAGCTATGACCTCTCTGAGTGGGATTGCTTCTGCCCACTTGGAGAAATAGTCGGTGGTAGCTAGAATGAATCGATAACCCTTGTAAGGAGGATAATCAATTTAACTAACACTCAAATGAGGCCAACGTAGGATGTAGAATGTTGGGTGGTTTATGTAAGACTACACCATGTACATGACACTGATGGCATCTCCTAGCCACGTTCATGTAGTCTATGATTTTCGAAGGCCAGTAGTATCCTAGTCTTTCAATCTTGGATTTACTCTTTGGAACAGATCGATGCGCTCTGTATAGACCTGAATGTACAACGATCACAATCCTATGGGCTTCGTGTTTGTCTAAACAACATAACCACATTTGATTGAAGGATCATCGATACAAGGTGCCACCCATGAGAGCATAGAAGAGAGCTCTCTGTTTCACTTAATGGGCTTGTGATTTCTCTTGAGGTAGTTTGCTAGTTGTGGAGAAATTTTATAAAAAGATTTCTAAAAGAATGAATACTTCCATCTTCAATCTATGTGGGATAAAATGAAGATAGAAATATACTTTCATTTTTATGCATTTTTGACACCACGTAGATCCGCAGATGTTCTTATTGAGGGTGATCGGGTATGACATTGAGAAAAGGTGTGCTATCTCAAAAGAGAGAAGTCACCAGTCTACAATGGACTTAATCACCTCAACAAGGACTCTTAAGGATAATGGGTCTGCATGTACCAGAGATTCTTCTCCTACTTCACATGGAAAAGTAAAGTAGAGTTTTTTTTAATCTCGATTCATTAAGTTTCCTACAGGGGCAAGCCCCCATAGTTAATTACATCCTAGGGAAGGGGATTCTTTAGGAATACTCTCAATTATGGTAAATGATCATTGTCTCCAAAGATTTTAATAGGTAGGACTATCAATTGATTAGTTTATTTGGAGGCTCAAATGGGATTGATCAAAGAGAGAGCATTATTTTCAAAGCCAAAGGAAGATAAGTAGAAGATTCTCATAATGTTAGGAAACCTAGCAAGTATCTCAAACTATCCTATGGTTGGATTTTATATTTCTGAATTTGAATTATTTATTTGGGTTGAGTATTTATTAGAAGTTTAGGGCTTATAATTCCACAATACAAGGTTATGGTAATGCTTTAGAGGTGATGATTTATATTTATGACTTATAGAAGGTAGAAGAAATCTCAGAACCTAAATCTAGGGAGCTTTGGCGAGGGCCAAAAGCACAACCTAAATCTAAGATGAAAATGGGTATTTAGTTTTCCTCGACAAGAGAGTACAAATCACCCAACTGCTTGGACTTAAAATTGCCCGGGGGTGGCTGCCAACTAACTCATCCTACTATTTTATATTCATGTAGGCAAGTTTTATGCTTTATGCAAGATAGCTAGGTCATTATTTATTTTAAAAAGGGATTAAGTCCTTAAACTCACTCCCTAAGAGACTAGATAATTTAAGGGCGTGAAAAATGACCTTGATCTAATCCAAAACATATTACATTTTATTTTTATTTTTGGACAATCATTTGACTCAGGCTTATAGGATTCATATGCCTAATGCATGAGAAGTAAGATTATTGGCCAAAATCAACGAGAAGGGAGGAGGTGTGTTTCCACCATGGCTCTCAAAGGTTAAGCCATGTTCTCTGGCAAAGGTTGAAGCCCTCCAATCAAGAGTGAATCAATATGCTTTTTATTCATGATGTTATAAAAGAAATACTCTTCCTGTAAAAAGGTTGCTAATTCTTTTATCTTGATTTTTAACTTAGATTTTAAATGAGGCTATGAGTTGTTTATTTTAAATTTATGAATCAATATGCTTTTTATGCATGATGTTATAAAAGAAATACTCTTCCAGCAAAAGGGTTGCTAATTCTTTTATCTTGATTTTAACTTAGGTTTTAAATTAGGTTATGAGTTGTTTATTTTAAATTTTAAGTTGATTAATTTGGTAGAAGATTTATTTTTCTCTAAGAGCTTAATCATCATCCAGGCCATACATCAAGCAAGGAAGAAACTAAGAAAATATGACATCTTAATGCACAAGCTAAATAAAGCATCAAACATTTTATAAAGTGAACATAGAAGAATAAAAGACCATTATGGTTGGGCACCACCGCACAATCCCAAAAACAAATTGGGTAGCTGAGCTCTACCCTTATACAACCCAGATTACAAATGTATTAATTTATAATCAAGTAAGGAAATTCATGTTATTGGGGTCTTCATTTCTTTTTTTTTCTTCTTCTTCTTCTTCTTCTTCTTTCTTTTGGTTCCTTCTTTTAGATGGTTGGAAGGTGGTTGCTCCAAAGGCTTCACTTGGTATATAAGATGAGATCTTAATGCTCATCCTAATCCCCATAACATTCATGCCAAAATCCTAATTGTAAAAGATACATGAAAAAGAAAAGTAAATCTAACTAACACCTGCAAAATAAAGATTAGCTAAACAAATCATACAAATCCCAAGCATGTATATTGGACTTAGCACCCCACACATGGGTAACCAAGTCCATCTGGCCTATTGGATTATGCTTAGGGGTATAAGTAATAAAAAACATTTATATTTTTATAAATGCACAATCACATAAAATAATGATTAGAATAAATCGTGTTACCATTCATTCTATGCACATTAACCCTAACACCCAGACCAGAAATAATATATCACAAAAATAAAAGCAAACATCAAGCCATGCATCGCCCTAACCTAAAGCTAGAATTGATGACTTAACCTAATGTGTGTGCTTTAAAAGGTTTGTATGGTATGCTTAGCTATGGATTTAAGGTTTAAATTTCCTAAGTGTGAAGATGTTTAACTTAGAGGGTGGTTTTATTTTAGTTGTTTATTTGATTTAGGTGATTTTTATTTGGTGATTTGTTTTGGTTTAAGTGAATCCTACAATTAATTACTAAGTTTTAAAGAGAGAGAAAAGAGAAGAGAACTTCTCTTTCCTTCCCAACCTTAAGTAATTTCTAAATTGGATTCATATTTGATTTCATTTAGTGAATGTTTTATTATGTGTTTTAATTAATCATAAGTTTAGATTTTGCTAAACTAACCAATTCAAAAGAAAGGCATTTTAAGATTAAATAAAGTGAACTCATATCACAAAACACACATCACTTCATTTCTTTCCCAACATGTAGAACCTGCATATGATTGAATCCTAAGCATATCTATACATACAAATGGAAATGTTTAGCACACTTTATGATGAATGCTAAGAAATGTTACTTAAAAAATTGGAGTACTTTATGATGCATGATTTTTATTAAATAGAAAAGAGGGGTTTCTTTTATCCATTGTTCACATGCACATGTATATGTATAAAAGCATAAGTGAGTACAACATCATTGTTAGCACCAGGGGTGTAAGATACAAGACCTACTTAAGGATACTTAAAGCCTCATAACCTCGGGGTTGACCAGACTAATATACCACTTTCCTTAAATACAAACACATGAACAAAATAAATGAATGGAAAAGAAAGATGCAAAAAGTTTGTATTTGTTTATTTATTTTGTTTATGCAATTTATATGTGCAAGTGTGGATATCCTTCTTGGGTAATAGCATAGGAATGAATAGGAATGAGATTAGGCAAGTGTTGTATTCTTTTCAAATGAACTATACACTTTGACAAATCCTATTCAATACTATGCTAAAAGAAAGGAGAAAGAGAGCTACACCATGCACATCTTCATATTTATATCCACATGAAAGCTCATAAATAATTATAAGTAGCACACTTTCAGTTTTGGATGTTTGATTTATAGATTTTGAAAGTAGTTTTGAATTTAGTAGTGATAATAGTCATTCATATTTTACTTTAGCTAAAACGTGCAATTTGACATAAAGAGAATATTTTATTTTCAATTTGATTTTTGAAAAGAAAGAATGCATGAGATTCATATGACATACACATTTAGCATGTTAGGAAAGAACTAAAGTGATGAATTCATGTAAACACATTCACCCTAATTAATTCCTAATGACAATCCTATGAAATAAGAAAGTTTAAAGCAAATTAAGTTATTTTTAAAGGACATTTGATTTTATTTTGAGTTTGATTTTATTTGAGAAATGTGAGGTGAGTATGTTGTTCCTAACCCATTTCCACATATGTTTGTTATTTTAGTTTAATTTTTAGGTGATTAGATCAATTTTATGCTTTGGTTAGGTTAAGGTAGAATTAAGTGTGTTAATTACCCCTTCCCTATACCACCTTAGCATACTTAATCAAATAATTATTAGCCAATGAGATAATATAAAACCACATAAATAATTTAAATTAGTAGTGCACCTAGGAAAGAAAAGGGCCTAACAATTAGCTCACGATTGATGATTAATTAAACTAAGGGGTTTAACTTAAGTACTTTCATAACCCCTCTCACACATGTGAGTTGGGTTTCGATTTCCTTAATGTACTTAGATTATTGAACACCTAAGCATCTACCTAAGATAGATTAATTGAGTTCTAAAATTTTTTATACTTTTATGAAATTAATTAAGGGGTTAATTAGTGAATTAATCCTTAATTAAGGCTGGAATAAAAAGGGGGTTTAAGGAATATCTTAAATAAAGTATCCCAAAATTATTCCCTAAACCTCATATTCACTGAAGCAAAACTTAATTGACTCAATGAGAGGGTTAGACCATAAATTATACCTTAATTAAGCTTAATTACATTAAGGAATGAACTAGCAATTCCTCTAATTAAGCCACCAATAAATACCAAGAAAATTAGGGGAGGCAGGAGTCATCCCACTAATTATGCACAAGAAGTTTGGGATTAATCAGTGGAGTAATTAGAGGGTAATTAGAAAAATAACATTCTCAATAAAACCCAATTCTAGAGAAAATCCTTATTTAAAATCCATTAAAATTATTTTTAGAATATTCTATGTTCAATTATCTATCCAATGCAATTTATTTCATATTTTTTTTATTTTTCTAGGCTTAGATATGAGTTTGGGAAGTTTCCATATTTAATTAGTGATTTAATAGCCTAATTAAATATCTAATCTCATTGGTGCAACATGGACAACTGACGTGGAATGCGCTTTTCACATGGTGCGATGGGATTCGATATTAAAGTTATCACATCATAGCGTCGCATCAACGGCGGCGCTATGCGCTTTTTCCTCATCCATCCGATCAAGAATAGGATGGCTGAGGTTAAAGCCACATATCTAAAGGATTAAACATGAGATCCTATGCGTCTTAATCACATTCGTCCATACAAAATGTGTGGATGGATGGCCTATGATCCTTCCCTATATTTCTCTGTGAAGAATGGACACCGTCCATCTTCTAGGGGATGATCCGAGCTCAATTGAGCTCAGATTGATCCCAAAACTTACCCACACCATCTAAGCATAAAGACAAACACATCTAATGGCTAGATTCTAATGGGTGAATATCCACTTGATAAAGCTCCAAATAATATTGAAAATGTGCTCGGTTTAATGGCTAACCTCATCGGAGGTGATCCCCGACACTCAATTCCCTTGGAGAAGCTTCATCTCGTGGAGATGAAGTTTTATTGAAGTTTGGAGGTGTTGAAATTGGGTAGATCCTTCTAGAGGCCAACTCCACCTTGACTTGAGCTCGGTCTTGATCAAGAGGACTCCTCCCTTGCCTTAGGAACTTGTGTGAAAGCTTGGTTGAGTTCAATCGAGCTCCCTGATGAAGCTTGTTAGAGGAATTGGATTGATTTGAAATGTGGAGTAAGTTTGAATTTCAATGGAGCTCCCTTATTTTTGATTTTAGTAAATCTGAAAATGGAGAAGTTGTTTTCACTCTAGGATGCTTGGGATTACTTGGCAAAGGATCCTTTGGCTTCCTATTACTCAATCGAATTAGGGACTAATGAAATGAATTCAAATTAGGAGGAGTATATCTCCCCCTTGAGCAATCAGAAGACCGAGCTTCTCCCTTCCATTTTGATCCAATTGACCACCTTGAGTGGATTTGTTAGGCCGTTTAGGGTGTCCTTGCAATCAATTTGGCTAGAGGAGTGGTGCAGTGGAGCTTGCGTGTGCTTAAATCAAGTGGAGGAGGGATTTCATGTGCTTAATGTCATGCAAGTGGTCAGTTTTAGCCTTAGCCTAGGTTGGGCTGACCTAAACCCATTGAGTTGGGTGCACCATACTCCCTAGTGTTCACTTGATCCACTAAGAGGGTGCCAAGTGGTTATGGAGAAGATTTGACCAAATTCTAAGTGGATTTAGCCAAACTTTACCCTATGACCTAGGTGTGAAAAGGTCATTTGGCTTGGATTTCAATTTGAATATGTTTGATATGTTTGAAAAATGGGTTAGGCCAAGTTTCATTGAATTTGGAGTTATTTTGATGTAATTTGGCTCATGTTGACCCATTTAGGTCAAAATGGGTCAACTTGGGTCAAGTTGACTAATTGGTCAAATTGAGTCAAACCAAGGGTTGGGTCAAGTTCATATGACCATTTGAAATGTTTTGGTTCCTTTGGTTTGATTCAATTTGGTTTAGCTTTGAATTTAGTTCATTTGATTTTATTTAGGTCAAATGGGTCAATTTGACCAATTTGACCCATTTGACCTATTTGGGTTAGGTCAGGGGTTAGTTTATGTTTGGTTGGTCATATGAAATGGATTGGTATCTTTGTTTCCAATCAAATTGGTTTATATTTGAGTTTGGCTAAATTTGACCTTTTGGGTCAAGTTAGGTTCATGGTCAATTGGGTTAGGTTAGGTCTAGTTGACCAATTGAAGCTTTAGTCAAGTTCAACAATCATTTTGGAATGAACTTGGCCTATTGGTTTCAATCAATTTGGCTTAGATCAAGTTTTCACACATTTTGACTTTTTAGGTCAAGTTGGGTGAACTTGGGTCAAGTGGCCAATCGGGCTAGCTTAGGCTCAAATGTTGACTTGGTCAAGTTCAAACATTGATCATGAATGAACTTAGATCATTGGTTTTAATGAATTTGGCCTATGGTCAATTTTGGCTATGTTGGGTTTCATTTTGGCTAAGTGTTGGCTTGGTCAACCCTTAGGTTTGACTTGGTTTGACCCAATTTGAGTGATTGATCATCTCATGATGATTGTTGATCATGATCAAAGGCTTAGGTGAGCTTAGTTCAATCCAATTTGGTTAGGATCAGAATTTGGCTCATAAGGGTACGTTAGATCACTTTGGGTCAAGTAAGCTTAAGTAGGTCAAATGGCTTGGTCAAAGCTTTGTTTGAGTTTGATTGAACTCACATATGGACTTATGATTGAAATATAAATCCATTTGCAAGTGGTTTGAAGTCAAATGGGTTTTGATTCATTTGACAATTTCAAGTTCAAGGGGTGAATGAGTTTGACTTAGGTTTGATTTTTGAATTGAGTTTTGGTTTGGTGATTGAAGTTTATATTTATATTTGGATTCATGATTGAAGGATTAATTAAATCTTGAAGAAAAATCAAGAGTTTGGCTTCATTTAAAATTGATTTGGCTAAGTTCAAGATTTTGACTTGAAAGGCTTAGGTTCGATTTTGATTGAATTTGAGTTTGATTCTTTTGGAGTTGGTTTTGGTTGTTTAATTTTATATTTCATTTATATATGTGAATATAAATGAGAATATAAATGGGTTATGAGAAAATTTCAAGGGTTTGAAGTGATTTGAGCTTGATCTAGGCTAAGTCCTTAAGAGGGAATTAAAGGACTTAGGAAAGATTTTTGATTTAGAGTTGAATTTTGGATTTAGTTTGATTGATTTGAATATATATATATATATGACAATATTAATGGGTTGTGAGAAAATTTCATGACTTTGAATTGATTTGAACATGATTTAGGCTAAGTCCTTATGAGGGAATTAAAGGACTTAGGAAAGAGTTTGAACTTGGAATTCCAATTTGGAATTTGATTTGATTGATTTGAATTTATATTTCATTTATATATGTGGATATAAATGAGACTATAAATGAGTTGTGAGAAAATTTCATGAATTTAAGGTGGTTTGAATTTGATTTAGGCTAAGTCCTTAAGAGGGGCTTAAAGGACTTAGGAAATATTTGGAATTTCAATCATGGGCTTCAATCTTAAGTTTCAATTATGGGTTTCAATCATAAGTTTCAATCATGGGGTTCAATCATTTGGCATTGATCTGGGTTTGGAGAAAATCAATTAAGCTGGAATTGATTTAAGGTTGATGTTGATTTGATTTGGAGTTTGACTTGAAGGAAGGAAGTAAGGAAAGTGGTTCAAGCTATAGGGTAAGAAAATTCTCCTAACACCCTTAAAGCATGACCTATTCATATAGCTAACTCTTCTAAGTCTCTAGGGCTAGGCTGAGTATCCGCCTAATCACTAGATGTGTCTTAAGACTAAAGATCTCTTAAAGTCTAAGAGGAGTACTATGCCTAAGATGGAAGGGGTTGAGAACTCATCTTAAAAATGAGGTCAACACCAGTGTTCAAGTAATCTATGAACAATTTCCTCCAATCTAGCTCCTCGTCTTTATTGGCAATGGCAACCTCCCCTTCTAGAGAAAGTCTTTTGACGAGTTTAGCATCAATAAGGGATTGGACTAGTTTATTTTGGATCCTTATTGGAATGGACTCATCTTCTAGACATGTCAATTACTTGGCAAGTTTGGCCAAAGCATATGCTACTACGTTCTCTCCTCGAGGGACCTTATAGACGGTGACCTCAAGGATCTGGGCCAACACCTTCATGGTGTACTCGTAGTAAAGATGAAGCTTGGGTTTGAGAACCTTGTAGGACCCAGTAATTTTATTGATGACCAACTGAGAGTCCCCGTAGATAGTGATGTTCTAGACATAAACTATAATGACTAACTCTAGACTGGCAATCAAAGCCTCATATTCAGCTTCTTTGTTGGTGCAGGGATTAGAGAGATAGTATGAGAATCTCATCACGTTGTAGTCTGGAGTTAAGAGAATTATTCCTACTCTTGCCTTTCCTGGAAGAGTAGATTGTGGTTCTTCTCCTTTATGAAATTAAAACGTACCATCAAAATACATCTTCCAATGGCAATTGTCAACCTCCCCTAAGTTCATGATTTGTTTGTCAGGGAGATCGTCACTAAGCGGAGAGTCAGCAGGAAGTGGGTGTGCTGCTAAGAAATCCGCTAATGCTTGTCCTCTAACTGCATAGAGGGGTACGAATGTGATATCGAACTTTGAGAGAATCATAGACCAATGTGCCAAACATCCAGATAACATTGGCCATATCATGAGATACTGTAGTGGATTGATTCTTGAAATTAAGTTCACCTTATGAGAAAGCACATAGTGTCGTAGCTTTTGAGATGCAAAGATTAAAGCTAGGAAATATTTCTCAATAGGTGGGTAGTTAGCTTCAGTAGGGATCATAAGATGGTTGAGGTAGTAGAGAGCATTCTCCTTCCCTTCATCATTGGCTTGGGCCAACAAAGCACCAAGGGAGTCATCCAATACAGCTGTGTAAAGGAACAATGGCCTACCTAGGATAAGGGCTGCTAGAACTAGCGACTTCACTAAAATATTGCTTGATATCTTCGAAGGCATGCTGGCACATGTCATCCCACTTGAACTTGATGTTGTTTTTGACAAGTGCTAAAAATGATTTGCACCTCCCCGATAGGTTGGAGATAAAGCATCTTAGATATGCCAATGGCCCTTGGAAAGATCTAAATTGTGTTAGACTTTTAGGGGGTGCCATTTGTAAGATAGCATCTTTTTTGTATCTATTTCTATTATGTTGTGTTGGCAATAAACCCATGGAACTTCCCTAAAGCTACTCTGAATGCACACTTCATGGAGTTCATTTTGAGGTTAAATATTCTTAACCATTCAAAAATTACTCTCAAGTCAAAGAGATGGTCTTCCTTTTCTTTTCTCTTGACTACTAGATCATCAAAATATCATTCAACTTGATGATGAATGAGTTCATTGAAGATCTGATTCATGGCCTGTGGTATGTGGCATCAACATTTTTAAGGTCAAAAGGAATGACCTTATAAAAATAGATTCCGATCAGGGTTCAAAAAGCAGTATTTTTTCATCCTCGGGGGCCATGTTTATTTGGTTGTAGCCAGATGACCCATCCATGAAGGAGAATACTGCATGAGATGAGGTGATGTCCACCATTAATTCTGGTATAGAAGAGGAAACTCATCTTTAGGACATGCCTTATTTAAGTCCCTGAAATTGATGCATATGCAAATTTGGCCATTCTTCTTTTTTAACTAGGATGACACTGACAAACCAGGTAAAGCATTTTTCTTCCCTGTTGAAACTAGCATCAATCAGTTTCTTGACTTCAGAAATGACCTATTGTTCAATTTCTAATCACATGCATCTAGGAGCTTGCTTGATAGGGTTAGTGGGTTCGCTAGTTTATGGACTGCTACATCAGGAGATAATCCGAGCATCTCTTCATAGCTCGATGCAAAGCAGCCCTTAAACTCAATCAATAACCTAACGAAGTCATTATTTTCTTCTTCATTCAGCAATGAACTGATGTATATCAGACATGGATTTTCTTCAGTCCCGAGGTTGATTTCTTTAAGCTTATCAATTATTGAATGGATCTCCTCTTCAAATTCTAGTGGTGCATCTTTAATTTGGAGATCATCTAGATCATCTAAAGTTTTTAAACACACTTTCTCATAAGAGTTAGTGTGGTTAGAGAAGAACCTATCAAATTTTAGATGATTGGTGAAAACTAAGCAAAAATCATCGCCATCGACTGGACCCACTGTATCAAATCCTAGTACTGATCTTGATTTACTCTATTGTTCTACAGCTTTTCGAAGTATTCTGACCTATGCTTAGACCATGTATAACGAATCAAAACTATATTTGCAAGATTAAGAGCACAAGGCGAGTACCAATCAAAAGGTAATTCAATTAATTATTTATATGAATTATCCTCAAGGTCAAAATTCACTTCTCGACTTGACGATGATGATCCCAATAGGAATCTCTTTAATTTTGTATCAATAAAAGACTTACGGGCTTCCTCAACTACTAAACCTTCATCTTTTTGAGAGGAAAGTAAAGTTAGAGCTAAAGTTCCTAACTGCTGGTTGATAGTTTCACATAAGCTTAATTCGAATACATTTGTTCTTTGCTTGGATACCTGGTATTCATCACCGACTCAGTGTCACCTCATTAAGAGAGGGTTGCTGGTATACTAATCACATGAGACTCATCCTCCGAGCTAAATTCCAAGTCTATGCAAATAACAAGGGTACTCCTAGGAACTAAAAGATAACCCATGTTGGCAGGCTGCCAACGAGGGGGTCTTCCACCTCTGGAACTACTTGTATTTCTGCCTCTACCTCTACTTGGTGGAGGTCGAGTCATTCTACTCATATGTCCATATGATGGAATGAGTTGTGGGTGGAATGTAATATGTGGCTCTACTTCTTCCTTAATATATTTTTCTTGTTCATTTATATTTTCATTTTTCTTTTCCTTTTCTTTTTTTTTTCTTTTCTTCATTTTCATTTTCATTTGCATTTGAATTTTAACCAAGTTCATTAGAAAAGGTGTTTTGAGGAAAATAGTAGTTCGCATCCTCATATATTTCAACCTCTCTGACTAAAAATAGCTTTTCATCACCTTTAACACATTACTCGATCCCATCCTTTTAGAACTTGATGCACTAATGCAGGGAGGATGGAATCATCTTGTTCGATTGTATCCAAGGCCTACCGAGCAAAGCAGTGAATGAAGCATTCAAATCAATGACATAAAACTTGGCTTTAGTCTTCCATTCACCTATCTCCAAAGGTAACATAATGGAACCTAAAGCACTCTCGCCTTGTTCATTGAATTCTCTCAATATCATTATATCTCTTCAGAGTGTGGAAATGTCAATTCTCAAGTAGGAAAGGGTCTTTAGGCTCATAATATTTATCGATGTTCCTCGATCAATAAGAACCCTGGAGAGTATGAATCTGCCCATGTCCACTGTAATGTAGAGGGGACTGTTGTGCTCCATGTCCCCTAGAAGAAGCTCTTCATCTGTGAAGGTGATTTCTTGGGCTTCCGTGGAATAATGTGCCTCCTCTCCAATAGCAATCAGCTGAGTTAAGCATAATTCAGGATCAAGAAGAGCCTTGATTAATGACTCCTCATCTCTTTGGATAAGACAATGGCATCATATATTCTTAACTTAGATGGAAACTTTCTTAGGTGATAGAGGACATTGTAATCAACTCTGGGCTGATCCTCCACAAGCATATCCAAGGGTAGAGCATCCTGTAGAGGGGCTTGTCGATCAACTAAATCAATGACTTGTTTCCCCTTATCTTGAGGTACTGCCTTAGGAGGTAGAACCTTGCCACTACGGAGGTTGACTTCGATGATCTCTTGTGGTAGGTTAATAGAGATTTCTACCTGCTCATCAGGCTCACCTACAGCTTCTCCTATGGGACCCTTGGAATCATATCTCAAGAGGTGAACCTGTATTATTTATAGAAGGAAGTTCAACTTTGAATCAGAAAGAGGAATATCATTGTTGTTATAATTATTATTTAGACTTGGAGAGCTTTCTTAAATAGTAGAGTTAGACAACCCATCAGAAGTGACACATATATAATTCAAACCAGCTTTATTCCTTAAATTCTTGGATTTTGAAGGAGGTACATAGTAGAAATCTAGTAAAGTAAGTGGGGTGAGGGATTTAATGCCCTTATTTGTCAATACAAGATGTATACTAGAGGAAGAGCTAGCTAAAGTAGAGGTGCTCACTGAAATAGTTGTTGCAACTATGGACTGGAGGCTAGGTTCAATCGGTGGTTGCGCTACTTGGCTATCCCGGGCTGGCATAGGCTGCTATTGCCGCCGCTGCTGAGCTCCACCTTTCCCCAAGTTGTCTTTAGCAACTTGAAAACCTTCCTTGATGTTGGAGGTTCGCACTGCCTCGGGAACCTGCAAGGAAAGTTTCTTGATTTTGGGGATAATTTTCTTAGAGGTTCGGGATAAGGAGGTATCCTAACCTTCTTTGGTTTTAAGAGGATTGCAGTTATCCCCAAGGATTATTCTAATGGAACTGGATGGTTGTTCCACAAAGTATTCTTTTGGGATAACTATGGCACCCATCTTAAAGCTATGCTCAAGCCAATCCTTGAATGTAAAGAAATCCTCCAAAACATAGCCTAACATGTGGTGGTAGAGGCAAAAGTTAGGATCATTGCTCTTGCCCACTTCCTCCGATCATCTAGGCTCGGGTAGCTGAAAATTAGGTTTCTTTAAGAGGTTCTTAAAGATTTTCCTAACTACCCCCTCTTAAATGAAAATGGTTTGTTTAGTTTATCCATAAGAGTAGGTGGATGGTAGCTACGAGTAGTATCACTATTGAGATGTGGTCAGGAGGAGGCTAAGGCCATGGAGGCTACTACCTCTAGGATGACCTTGATGGTGAGGAGGTGGAAGTGATGACTATGGAGCGTGGTCTCTCAGCCTCAAGCTATTTCCTTGTCTCCCGCCACTGGTTTTCTCATAAGTTTTCTATGGATTTGGCTTTATTGATTGATCCGAAAAAGGCACTGTTTGGCTTCTTCAATAGTAAGATGAACTGCCAATTTCTACAATAGTAGGATGATCTGTCGAGGCTTGGTTCTAAAGTGCTAAAATAGCCTCTAACAAGTCTTCAATCCTTTTCCCCATCCTTTCAATTTGATCATTATTTTGTTTTATTTGTTGAAGGAGGTGTTGGGTTGAGTAGGTTGTGTCATCCTGCTCAGCCACATCACCTTCCAAAGTCTGCTGATCGTGAAGAAAAGAACTGTTGATATCTACCATGTGTACTCCTGTTGAATCCACTAATAGATCATCTTCATTAGGATCAAAATTGACCTTCTCATCCTTTAAGTTGGACTAGTCATATCCTAAAATCTCCTTCTTCTCCATTAGATATTGTGCTGCAATGTCATCTAGGGATCGGTCCAGCTGAACATGTACAAATGATCGAGGCTGACCGGTAATAGGATCACTATCATGAACAGATAGACATCTAACCTCAGCTATTATTGGAGAGCTAACCTTATAAGGGCTACCCTCACTAGAAGAAAGATGCTCCTGGATGTCACTGGATCTGGGTGGAGTAGTACTCCTAAAAGGATCTATGGCCATTGGGGCTACTGAACTATCTCCTCTTCCCTCGACTGATGCTATCTCCATAGCCTGTTGTGGTGGTGGTGGTGATGGAATGACTATTATTCTTCATGGTCGCCATTCGCTCCTCACGATAATTAGGGCAGAACGTCGAGCAGGATAGCTCGGCCTTGCCTCAGTTAGCGGTGTAGATGGAACGAGATCTCTTGGTCATAGCCAAATCACCAGTGGGGTTCTCTTCTCCCTGGATGTAGCCTTCATGGCTTTTGCTGGAATGGTAGATTATGGAACCTATACAGGAGATGGTGGGCATGGAGTAGAGCGGTGTGGTGGAGGCCCCACCGACTCTTTCTAAGTAGGAGCTCCTCTCCTATGATGGGCAGCACCTGTCAGTATGATGTTGTTGATATGATCGATGTGGGGAGCATGCCGATCAAGAAAGTCCATGAGGGCTAAAGCAGCTAACTGCCTACTATACCTACGTCTCTCCTTGCTAGTAATATGCACTGATGTGCAAGCCTCTCTGGTCCTCACTTGTCTAATGTGCCTGCCCACACTGTGGGGGATAACTGATCTCAATTTAAATTGAGCCCCGGACTCCAATAGTCCATAGGCTATGCCAACAAGGCACAAAATTGATCTAAGGCCAGCGTACGACCTTCTCCTACTATTGATAGGAGCCTCAAAGTGAACTACAATTGGAGGTGAAAATGAAATCCTCCTAACGCCCTCCTCTCCATCATAACCAGAGAGGGGGTGAAATCGATTCTTTGTGATGAGAGAAGACACTATCCTATGTACCTCCTCTGTTACAGACTAAGTGGCTACGTCTAGCTCCCTCACTATACAAGTATGATACTATTTGATCATGCGATTTTTGTTTCTGCGATGAGTCCTGGTGGGGCGAGCAGTGCGGGAACTAGACCCTACCATACCCTACCTTGAAGGTAAGGGAGGCTATCCCTAGAATCAGAGGACCCTTCCCCTTGGAAGGAGCCAATGAGTGAGTGCTAGTCCGTACTGGGGCAGTAAGGGGAACAACTGGGTACACTGGCACTATAACTGCTACTACTGTGGGAACTACCACAGCCTTCCTCTTTAGTGAGGGAAACTCTGAGTCAAATGGCATCTCTACGTGAATGATCAGCTTTTGTCCGGCCACTGTACTCCTACTCACTGTTGTGAGGGTGGCCCCCTCACAAGTGATCCGGCCCCCTCAAAACCTCGGCCAAGATGAGGTGGGTGAAGTCAGACGGTGGGAGGCTAGCCAGATCCAAGGACAAATCCATCCTGAAAGAAAATGCAAATACGTACTTCTATGCTGCCATTTGAATGAACTGAGCTGAACAAAACTAAACTGAACTAACTGAAACTGACTGAAAGTCTACAATGTTGAAAACAAGTTCGAATGAGATTTTTGCTTCAATTAATTTTTTTAGAATTTGAACCCACACTCAATAATTTGAATATGTTAAGTGGGGCTCTTTGATTTTAGAGAGATTTTGAGTTTAGAATTGGAAAGGAGATTCTTGGATTTAGAATTTATTTTCAACAAACTTGTTTATGTTGAAAAATGGGTTCAAATATTTTTGGAGAGATTGATGCTTCCATAGGTTCATATTTAATTTTGATTTTTGATTATTTGGGGACCCCTCATTTAACAAATTTGAGTATGTTAAAGTAAATGGTCAATTGATTTTGGAATTTACTTACTTAGAAAATTTGGGTATACTAAGTGAGGTGTTTGAAAATAATTGTCTTCTTCTTTTGCTTGTTTGTGAATCATGTGGGAATTTGAAAAT
Source organism: Cymbidium sinense (assembly GCA_021442155.1). Taxonomy (NCBI): domain Eukaryota; kingdom Viridiplantae; phylum Streptophyta; class Magnoliopsida; order Asparagales; family Orchidaceae; genus Cymbidium; species Cymbidium sinense. The sequence continues at coordinate 177,312,557 of CM038221.1, read as the reverse complement.
GGAATCTTCACTTAGCAAATTTTGGTATGTTAAATGAAGAATCCAATTATTTTTTTATTTTTGAAAAGAGGATTCTTTTACTTAGCAAATTTGGTTATGCTAAATAAAGGATCCAAGTGTGTTTTGATGATTTTTAATAGAGGATTGTTAGTAAATTTAAGTATGCTAAAGAAATCCAAATGTGTTTTATTTTGATGATTTTGAAAAGAGAACTCTTAGCAAATTTAAGTATGCTAATGAAATCCAAATGTGTTTTTTTTTTTTTGATTTTGAAAAGATGATTCTTAGCAAATTTAAGTATGTTAAGGAAATCCAAATGTGTTTCATATTTTGATTTTTGAAAAGTGGATTCTTCACTTAGCAAATTTAGGTATGCTAAATAAAGGAAATCCAAATGTGTTTTGTTTTGATGATTTTTGAAAAGGAGGATCTTTACTTAGCAAATTTATGTATGCTAGATAAAGAATCCTAATGTGTTTTGTTTTGATGATTTTGAAAAGAGGATTCTTCACTTAGAAAATTTGGGTATGCTAAATGAAGGAAATCCATGTGTGTTTTGATTTTGTGATTTTTGAAAAGTGGACTCTTTACTTAGCAAATTTAGGTATGCTAAATAAAGGATCCAATTGTATTTGATTTTTATGATTTTGACTTTGAAAATAGGATCTTCATTTAGCAAATTTAGGTATGCTAAATGAGGGATCCAAATGTTTCTCATGTTTTGATGTTTTGATTTTTGAAACGTTGGTCTTCACTTAGAAAATTTGGATATGCTAAAATGAAAGATCCAAATGATTGCCAATTTTGATTTTTGAAAAGATTATTGTTGATTTTGAAAAGATTATTATTGATTTTGTTTTGAAAATGAAATCTTCATTCAATAAATTAAATGAGGATGTTCATTTATGCTTTCAAAAAATATGATTGTTGATTTTATTTTGAAAAATGAAATCCTTATTCAATAAGTTGAATGAGGAAGTTCATTTGTGCTTTTGAAAAATATGATTGTTAATTTTATTTTGAAAAATAAAATCCTTATTCGATAAATTCAATGAGGAAGTTCATTTGTGCTTTTTGAAAAGAATGATTGTTGGATTTTATTTTTGAAAATGAAATTTTCATTCAATAAATCGAATAAGCATATTCATTTGTGCATTTTGAAAATATGATTGTTGATTTTATTTTTGAAAATGAAATCTTCATTCAATAAACTGAATGAGGATATTTATTTGTGCTTTTTAAAAATATGATTTTGATTTATTTTTGAAATACATATAACAATCATGAAGATTATTAGATGAGGTTGATTTATGAAGAATTTTTGTGCAAACATTTTATTATGTGCATTTTGAAAAAGTGCTTTTTGGAAATTGATATTTTTATAAAAGATTTATCTTTCTTTATTTTTGGAGTGAACCTTACCTTACCATAGAAATGGTAAGAAGGAAGTCTTTAATTATTTTTTTTTATTAAATTTTTATTTTCACCTATTCGGAAACCCAATAAGGGTTTTAGGACCTACACGGAGTGAGGTCCTAAAACCTAAAGGATGTTGGTTGGCTTAGCTTAAGGATGAAATAAACTAAGTGCCAATGGAAAAGAAAGATAGTCTTGGATTTACACAAAGTATAAACCCACTATCGATACTTGCTCATTTACTAAAGATGGAGAGAGGAACCATCCCAACGGAGTCACCAGAAAAATCTGTGGTGAATATTTCCATCTTCATCTATCTTTTGAAAGGATAAATGAAAACAAAAATATACCACTTGTTGGGACACCATGTAGATTCACAGATGTTCTTATTAGGGTGGTCGGGTACTACATTGAAGAATAGTGTGTTATCTCAAGAGATAGAAGTCACCATCATACAATGGACCTAATCACCTACATAAAGACTCTTAAGGACTATGGGTCTTCGTATGTACCAGATATTCTTCCCCTACTTTACATGGAAAAGTAAAGCAAGGTTTATTTTAAATTGGGTTCATTAAGTTCCCTATGGGGGCAAGCCCTCATAGTTAATTACATCCCAAGAAATTAGATTCCTTAGGAAAACTCTCGATTAAGGTAAATGATCATTGTCTCCAAAGATTTCAAAGATAGCACTATCAATCAATTGGTTTATTTTTAAAAGATCAAGTGGAATTGATCAAGAGGGGGGAAGTTATTATCGAAATCAAAGGAAGATAAGTATGGGATGCTTATGATAATAGGAAACCTAGTGAGCATCCCAAACTATCCTATGGTTGGGCTTTATATTTTTGAAGTTTAGGTGATTTATTTATTTGAGTTGAATTTTTATTAGAAATCTAGGGCTTACAATTCCATAACACAAGATCATGGAAATGCCTAAGAGGTGAGCATTTATGAAGCTCGTAAAAGGGAAGTAGCAACCTCTAAACCTAAATCTAGGGAGCTTTGGTGAGGACCAAATCACAGCCTAAATCTAAGATCAAAATGGGTATATGGTTTATCTCCATAAGAGAGGATAAACCACCGGAGTGTTTGGACTTACAACTGCCTAGGGGTGGCCGCCAACTAACTCCTCCTACAATTTTAAATACATGTAGGAAAGTCATATGCTTTTGCAAGATAGCTAAGCTGTTGTTTGTTTAGAAAGAGACTAAGTACTTAAACACACTCCCTAAGAGAATAGATCATGTAAAGCATGATTTAATGACTTAAATCTAATGTAAATTTTATTATATTTTATTCTGATTTTTGGATAACTAATTTGACACAGGCTATAGGATTCATATGCCTAATGCATGAGAAATTTGATTATGGGCCAAAATTAGTAAGAAGGAGGTGTGTTTCCACCATAGCTCTCAAAGGTCAAGCAAAATTCTTTGACAAAGGTGGAAACCCTCCATAAGTAAGAGTGAAGCAAGATGCTTTTTTAAGCATGATGTGAAAATATACAACATCCAGCTAAGGGGTTGCTAATTTTTTATATTTGATTTATAACCTAGGCTTTAAGTGAGGTTATGAGTTGTTTATTTTTAGTTTTGAATTGATTAATTAGATTACAAATTTATTTTTCCTAAGAGCCTAATCATATCCAGGTCATTCATCAAAGTAAAGAATAAACTAGGAAAATATGTCATCTTAATGCACAAGCTAAATAAACATCAAACATTTTATAAAGCTAGCGCAAAAAAATAAGAGGCCTTTTGTGATCAGGCTCCACTGCAAAAACCCAAAAAGACAAATGTGTATAGCCAAGCCCTACTCTTAAACAACTCGGATTACAAATGAATTAATTATAATAAAAAATGAATTCAGGTTATGGGGGTCTTTATTCTTCATTTCTCCTTTTCTTCTCTCTTCTTTCTTCTTTCTTCTCTCTTCTTTCTTCTTTCTTCTTTCTTCTTTTGGTTGGTTGGAAGGTGGTTGCTCCAAGGGCATTACATGGTACATAAGACATAGTCTTATGACCAATGTTCATCCTAATCCCCCATAACATTCATTCCAAATCCTAATTGCAAAAATTACATGAAAAATGGGAAAAGTAAATCTAACTACAACTTGCAAAGTAGAGATTAGCTAAACAAACCACATAATCCCAAGCATGTATATGAATAAATTGGACTTAGCACCCCACACATGGGTAACCAAGTCTGCTTGGCCTATTTTGGATTATGTTTAGGGGTATAAGCAACCTACATAGCCAAAAAAGCATTTATATTTTTATTACAGTGCCCCTTAAGCACAATCCCCTGCAAAAGATAATGGTTAGACTATGATCACCCTACCATTCAGCCTACGCACATACTCCCTAACATCCAGATTAAAATATCACATAATAAATGAAATCAAACATCTAACCATGCACCATCCTAACATAGGACTAGAAATGGTGATTTAGCCTAATGTGTGTGTCATTTAAGGCTTGTGTGGCATGTCTTAGCTAGGTTTTAAGATTAGAGTTTTCTAAGTATGAAGAATTCAACTTAAAGGGTGGTTTCATTTAAGTGACTTAGTTGATTTGGTTGATTTTATTTGATGATTTGGTTTGGTTTGGATGAACCTATACTTAATTACTAAGTATTGTAAAGAGAGGAAAAGAGAAGAGAAAACCTCTTTCCTCTCTACCTTAAGTAATTTCTAAGGTAGATTCATTAGTGATTTTTTTTAGTGAATGTTTTATTATATATTTTAATTAATCCTAAGTTTATATGTACTCTAAACAAACCTATTCAACAAGAAATGCATTTTAAGATTAATTAAAGTGAATTACTATCACAAAACACACAACACTTTATTTATTTCCAACATGTGTAACATGCATATGGTTGAATCCTATGCATATCTATATGTTCAAATGAAAATGTTAGCACGCCTTGATGATGAATGCTAAGGGATGTTACTTAAGAAAATTTGGATGCTTCATGATCCATGTTTTTGTTAAGTAGAAAACAGAGGTTCTTTTATCCATTATCCATATGCACATTTACATGTATGAAAGACATAAGTGAGTATGACACCATTATTTTCTACACATGGGGTGTAAGGTAAAAGACCTACTTGGGGCTACTTAAAGCCTCGTAACCCCGGGATGTCCAGACTAATATACCACTTTTCTTAAATACATATGCATGAACAAAAAGAAATGAATGAAAAAAGAATCATGCAAAAAGTTTATGTTTATTTATTTTGATTTGGTTATGCAATTTACACGTGTAAATGTAATGGTCCCTCTTAAAAGATAATATAAGAATGAATAGCAATGGATTTAAATAAGTGTTGTGTTCTTTTCAAATGAATTATACACTTTGCAAATCTTATTCAAAACTATGTTAAAAGAGAAGAGAAGGAAAAGTCACATAATGCACATTTTATATTATACTCACATGCAAGCTTATAAGTAATTATAAGTAGCATACCTTTCATTTGTAATATTTGATTGCTAAGTTTTAAAAATAATTTTGGATTTAGTCGTGGTAATAGCCATTCATATTCTTACTTTAACCAAAACATGCAATTTACATAAAGGAAATATTTCATTTTAATTTTATTTTTCAAAAGACATGAATGCATGATTTCATATACAAAAAAGTTGAAAGCATGTAATTTCATTCACCTTAATTAATTCCTAAAGGCAATTCTATGGAATAAGATTATTTAAAGTGAATCAAATTATTTTAAAGAAATTTTTAGTTTTGTTTTGAGTTTTATTTGAATCTAGGAAATTTGAAAATATTTCTGGTCCCAACCCATCTCCCATATGTGTGTGTTATTTTAGTTTAGTTTTTAGAACCATTAGATTGATTTTGGTTTTTGTTTAGGTTAAGGTGTAAATTAAGTTCATTAATTACCCCTTACCTACACCTCCTTAACATAATTATTCAAACAATTGTGAGCCAACATATGACATGCAACGACATTAAATTTAAATCAGCAATACATCCTAAGGAAGAAAGGCCTAATGCAATTGGCTCACAATTAATAATTAATTAAGCTAAATGGTTTAATTAAGTACATTCATAACCATCCCACACATATGAGTAGGAAATGATTTCCTTAAGCTTACTTAGGTTATTGAACACCTAAGTATCTACCCAAGCAAGGATTGATTAAGTGATTATGTTTCTGGATTAATTTTTAATTTTGAGTTTGGTTAATTAAGCTATTTAATGAAATGATTAAATAATTAATCAAATTATAAATTAATTAAGTTTTTATTCAAATGAAATAGACTTAGGGCAAAAGATTTGGAAAAGTCATCATAATCTCATTCCCTAAGTCTATCAACTATTCCAATGATGATTAGAAAATTTAATTTATAAATTTATTATCATTTAATAGGTTAATTAATCATTTAATTGATTAGGGGAGTGATTAGAGATGAAATAAGAAATTACTGGAATTAATCCAATAATAAAATCCAAAAAAATCATAGGGGGCAGAGGTCATTCCACTAATTAACCCTAAGGAGTTTGGAATTAATTATTGGAATAATTAAAGAGTAATTAACATAATTACATCCCCAATAAAATTTAAATTAGGAAAATATCACTGTTCAAAATTAATTAAAATTAATTTTATATTATTCCCCTTTGAATTATCTTTCAAATGAAGTTGAGTTTGTATTTTTTTTCTATATTTAGTTATGAATATTTGAAGTTTTTGTAATTAATAGGTCATTAAATTCCTAATTATATAATTAATCCTATTGGTGCCATGTGGACCGCTGATGCGGCGCGTGCTTTCCACATGGTGCGATGGGATTGGTTATTTAAGTGGTCAAGTTGGCTACACAGTCAGCTGGCGGTGCTACGCGCTTTCCCTTGGACCGTCCAATTTCCAGATTGAACCTGTGGTTTCTAAAGGGTTAATCAGCGGATCTAACATGGATTAATCAGGACCGTTCATCCAAAACATGTTGGATGGATGGTCCATGACTCATCCCTACCCTCGCTTGTAGGAGATAGTGATCGTCTAGCTCTTAAGGCTTGATCCCAGCTCACTTGAGCTCAGATTGAGTAGGGATTCAACCCATACCATCAAGAGGTGTGGAGAAGAACATCCAATAGTCTATTTCACTTAGGATCACACTTCTCTTCACAAATGACCAAAAAATTTTTACATTAAGCTCAGTTTTGAGGAATACCATGCCAGAGACTATCACCGACACTCCCAAATATTGAGGTAGCTTCATCTAGTGGAGATGAAGCCCTGTTGAAGGTTTGAAGGCTTGAGATCAAGTGGATCCTCCTATTGGCCAAGATGAGCTTCAAGTGCTTGTGGCTTTGGTCTAGCTCCCTCTTCCTGTGGCTTAGGTGTTTGGAACTTAACTTAGGTGAGCTCGATTGGGTCCTTTGATGATGCATGCAAGAGGAATTGAGCTTTGGTGAAGTGTTAAGCAAAGTGGAATTCTCACTCTCCTCCCCTATTTTCAGTTTAGGCAAACCGAGAAATGAAGAATTCAAATGAGCTTTGGAAACCTTGGGAGAGCTTAACAATGCTTCCTCTGAGTTTCTAGAGCTCAATCGATAGCAAACGATCTGAAATGAAGTGGAATTACGAGGAGTATATCTCCCCCTACAAGGATCGGATAGCCGAGCTTCTCCTTACCATTTTGATCAAATTGATCCTATTGAGTGGATTTGTTAGGCCATTTTAAGCTCCACATGATTTAATTTTGGCAGAGGGAGGGAGTGGAGGAGTTTCCACGTGTTAAATGAGGTGTGGGAGGTGATCCCATGTGCTCATTTTGAGTGGGGTGATAGATTTTGGCCTTGGGTTGGGTTTGGCCAAACCCATTGGGTCATGTTCACCACCTCCATTAATCTCTACTTCATCCACTAAGAGGGTACCAAGTGGCCTTGGAAAGGATTTGACCAAATTCCAAGTGGAATTGGCCATAGGTTACCCCTTGACCTAAGGGTAAAATGGTCAGTTGGCTTTGATTTCAATTTGGACAGGTTTAGAATATTTTGAAATTGGGTTGGACCAAATTTCAAGGAATTTGGAGTTGATTTGATATCATTTGGCTCATGTTGACCCATTTAGGTCAAAATGGGTCAACTTGGGTCAAGTTAACCAATTGGTCAAACTTGGTCAAACCAAGGGTTGGGTCAAGTTAATATGACCATTTGAAATGTGTTGGAATCATTGGTTTAGTTCAATTTGCTTTATATTTGGTTTTGGTTAATTTGAGTTCAATTAGGTCAAATGGGTCAAGTTGATCAATTTGACCCAATTGGGTTAGTTCATGGGTTGGTTTAGGTTTGGTTGATCATTCAAAATATTTTGCAAGCTTTGGTTTCAATCAATTTTAGTTTGATTTGATTTTGGTTTGATTTGACCTTTTAGGTCAAGTTGGGTTCATGGTCAATTGGGCTTGGTTGGGTCTAGTTGGCCAATTGAGGCTTTGGTCATGTTCAATAAGTGATTTAGAATGAATTTGACCTATTAGTTGCAATCAATTTATCTTAGATCAAGATTTGACACATTTTGAATTGGGCTAGATTTGGCTCAAATGATGACTTGGTCATGTTCAATCATGGATCATGAATTAGTTTTGATCAATGGTTTCAATCAAGTTGGCCTATGGTGGATTTTGACTAGTTTAGATTTCATTTAGGCTAAGTGTTGACTTGGTCAACCCTTAAATTTGACTTGGCTTGACCCAATTTGAGTGATTGATCATCTCATGATGATTGTTGCTCACAATGTGAGGCTTAGGTGGGCTTAGTTCAATCCAATTTAGGTAGGATTAGAATTTGGCCCAAAAGGGTATTTTAGGTCACTTTGGGTCAAGTGCACCTAAGTGGGTCAATTGACTTGATCAAGGCTTGATTCAAGTTTGGTTGAACTCACATATGAACTTATGATTGAAATATAAATCCATTAGCAAGTGATTTGAAGTCAAATGGATTATGATTCATTTGATAATTTTCAAGTTCAAAGGATGAACATGGGCTTGACTTGGGTTCGAGTTTTGAATTTAGTTTTGGTTTGATATTTGAAGTTTGTGTTTATATTTAGATTCATGATTGAAGGATTCATTGAATCATGAAGAAAATCAAACGATTTTGATTGATTTGAATTTGATTTGGCTAAGTTCAACAATTTGACATGAAAGGATATAGGTTTGTTTTAGGTTAGATTTGGGTTTGAGTTTTGAACTTGGTTTAAGTTATTTGAATTTATATTTTATTTATATTTGTGAATATAAATGAGAATATAAATGGGTTATGAGAAATTTTTTTGAATTTGAATTTATTTGAATTTGATTTGAAGGAGTTCAAGGGTTTATGTTGAAAGAGTTTAGGTTGGATTTTGATTGGATTTGGATTTGAGTTTTGTATTTTTTTTTTTTGTTATTTGAATTTATATTTCATTTATATTTGTGAATATAAATGAGAATATAAATGGGTTGTGAGAAAATCTTTTGATTTTGAAGTGATTTGGATTTGAGCTAAGTCCATAAGATGAAATCAAAGTGACTTAGGAAGGATTTTTTTTAATTTTAGAATTCAATCATGGGTTTCAATCATTTGGGATTTATTCATGATTTGAGAAAATCCATTGGGTTGATTTAAGGTTTAAGTAAACCAATTAAGTTGGAATTGATTTGAAATTTGATTTGGAATTGGATTTTATTATGATTTGAGGTTAATTATGATTTGAGGTTTGACTTGAAAGAAGAGTGTAAGGATTTGGTTCAAGCTATAGGGTAGGCAAGTTTTTCTAACACCCCTAAGGCATAACCTATTCATATGGCTAACTCTTCTAAGTCTCTAGGGTTAGGTTAAGTGTTCACCTGATCACTAGAAGTGTCTTAAGACTATGAAACTCTTAGTGTATAAGAGGAGTCTTATGTCTAAGATGGAAAGGTTAAGAGCTCATTCTAAAAATGAGGTCAATAAAGGGCGCCCAATAGGTGTGGTGTTTCTGGCAAGGCATACTGCACTTATTTATGTTGGCTGAGATAATCAACAACACTGAACTAACACAAGCACTAATAGAAATGATATACTCCTAATGAATGGGGGCTCTTTCATTGCTGTCTTGTTGAGTGAGGAGGCCGAACTTGGCCGCTTATGGGGCTTGTTGAGTTTGACTGTCATTTGTCTAGACTTGAAGATGTAGAGATTGATGTTTTTCTAAAATAGTTGATTAAAGCTTCTGAAATTGGGAGTTCTTCTGACTTTATCTCCAGAATATGATGAATCTTGGAGAGAGACTTTTGATAATTAAGTCTATCTTTTCATGCATAGAAATAGATTCTTTTGTTCCTGCAAGAGCCTACAATTTTAATAAAAATAGTTATAGATATATTCAGGGATTTTGATATGAAGCTTGATGTCAACTTGAATATATGCAAGAAGGCCTCCTATTTCACAGGAGAGGATTGAACAACCTCGATCAAAAAAAATGCCCCTATCTAACAGGGGGATTGCAGATTAGTTCAAAAATATATTACAAGGTTTGATTTTCTTTTAATACAGAATGGGTGTCATATTATTTCAGTGATAATATGTATTTATCTAAGGATCTCAGCTTAAAGTATGATATCAACTTAGATAAATATATAAAAATGAAGCATGTCTAATAGGGAAGCTTTCGCAGTAACTGTTGAGAGAATTTGGAATGTCTTTGGTCCTATGCTTTGTGCTTTCGGACTTGTTGAAGACTTCTTCTTGAGAGTTTGAATTTTGAATTTTTTTTTAATTATGTCTTGGTGGACTTGATAGAGTTGATGACTTGTTGGTGAGATGAGAATATCTTCTATCCTGGGATTTGTGATTTGACAGACTTGTTGAAGATTCAATTTCAAATTTTGAAATTTATATTTTCCTCCTGTCTTGACTTCGTGCCTTAGTGGACTTGATGGAGTTGATGACTTGTTGGCGAGATGAAAACATCTTCAGTCCTATGCTTTGTGCTGGATGGACATGTTGAAGACTCCATCTCAGAGATTCGTATCTTGTATTTTCTTTCTATTCTAGCTTTGTGCCTTGACGGACATGACGGAGGAAAATCCTAGATTATCTTGAAGACTTGTTAGGTGATACAAAATTACTTTTTTTTTCCTAGCTTTTTGCTTTCGTGGGCTTATAAAAGGATGTCTGTTGGTGACCTAGCCCTCATATCTTATGTTGGGCTAATGAAAAATAGTCATCAGCCCTATTCTTTGTGTGTAACGGACATATTGATGACATGACTCCCTTAGTTCAGCCATTGGCTTTGTACGAATATTGGGATGACTTCTTTGGTCCTTTGCCTTCTGCTTGGTTGGATTTATAGAAGAGGAGTTTCCTTTGGCCTTTGATTTTTTTCTTTAACAGACTTGTTGAAGAAGTTGAGATTTCACATTTGATATTGATACCAAACTCCACTTAGTGCCTTCTTGAGTGAGGATATTTTTATTGGATTTTGAAAAATGACCTTATGATAATAAAGAATGATCTCTCAATCCAGGACACTTGAAATCACCAAGTTTGAGGGATTTGGAGATTTAGATGCTCTTGTCTTTGAACTAATGAAGTAGGAGGATCCCTTCTTGCTGCATTTTGTTGCATGTTGAGTAAGCAGACATGTTAGTGACTCAGACATATTTGGGCGTATTGAGTCTGACCTTATGCACCCACTTGAGTCTTGGACTTGAACAATTGATGGAGGATTTAATCACTGGGCTAATGAGATGGGGGATCGCTTATTATGGCTTTTGTAGCATGTTGAGCAGACCTGTCAGTGACTCGGCCATATTTGGGCTTGTTGAGTTTAACCTTATGCAGCAACTCAAACCCTAGATTTGATATATAGAGTGATGATGTGTTTCCAACTTGATTTGTTACAGTTTGCATACTTGAAAATTTCTCTTTATGGCCAATAAGACTTTGAGACTTACAAATTTTGATTACATAACTTGAACATGTATATAGGGATCTTGGCCTTAGGCATGATGTCAACCTAAATACAAAGGGAGGCCCCTATCTTAGAGGAGAAAGCCTAGCATTTTGCTATAAAAGTTTAAAAAAATGCTCCCTGTTTAATAGGGGATCTTCGTAATGTTTCAAAAGTATGATGACATCAAAATTATTTTTTATTTTCACCCTTATAATGGTCATATGAGACTTACATTGATCATTATAACAATTTCGTTGGGGATTTTGGCCTTAAGTGCGATGTCGACCTGAAAATATCTAAAATGCCCCCTATCTAACAAGGGGATTTTTGTTTTATCTTGGAAATACATTCTTGTGTTATAAGAGAATTTTCAACTAAAATTTATGAAAGTTTTAAATATGATATTTAATTACACTTTCATGCATAATACTTTTTTAGATATCGACCGTTGATTGGTGGCATTGGTCTTTCTCCTTTGAAATCAACGAATTGGTAGGCTCCTCCTTGATATACCTTTTCAATGACGAAGGGCCCTTCCCAATTGGGTTCAAATTTACTGTCAATTTTGCGGTGAGGGATAATTGGTCTTCTCAACACCAAGATTAATTCCCCTTCTTAAACGGTTTGATGATGCACCATATGATCGAATGCTTTGGACATCATCGCTCGGTAAACTTCTAAATGTTGCTGAGCCTGGAGCCTAACTTTATCAAACACGTCAAGCTCTTTCATATGTAGACATGCATTCTCATCTGGAGTAAGACTGTGTTGAATGACTACTCAGAGAGAGGGTAGTTCAACTTCAAGCAGTAGAACTGCTTCAGCTCCAAACACTAGTGCATAGGGAGTAAATTTTGTAGGTGTTTTATAAGTGGTGCGGTAGGCCCATAACGCTTCCAAAAGCTTAGTATGCCACTCCCTTCTATTTTTGGGGAAGATCTTTTTAAGCAACTTGACTAGCATTTTATTGAAAGCCTCAGCCAAGCCATTTGCTATCGGATTATAAATCAATGAGTATCTCCAATCAATATTATGTCAATTAACAAATCTGTAGATCTCAGTGCTTATAAAGGCTGGACCATTATCTGAGATAATTTGAGGTGGCACACCGAATCTGTAAATAATATTATGGGTGAAGAAGTTGTTCATATTCTCGAATGTGACTTCCTTGAATGGAGCAGCTTTAGCCCATTTGGAAAAATAATCAGTAGTTGTTAGGATGAAGCGATGATGAGCTACTGATGGTGGTTCAATTAGTCCAATTATATATATTTCCCAGCATTTGAATGGCCAAATTACTATCGTTGGGTGCAATAGGTTTGGAGGCTGATGAATGATGTTGTTGTAAACCTGACACTCATTACATATCTTGGCATGATCGGTACAATCCTTTACCATGGATGGCCAGTAATGTCCAATTCTTTTGATTTTGAAAGCCATTTTAGGACCTGATTGGTGTGTGCCATAAAGTCCTTCATGAATTTTAGCATTACCTTATTATCTTCTTCTATTCCTAAGCATCGTAGCCACATCTGCTCAAAGGACTTACAATATAGGGTATTGCCAACATAAGCATATAGTCGAAGCTTTTTTCCAAGTTGTACAGCCATCGACCTATTTCTTGGTAGTTTTCTTTCTATAAAAAAGTCGACGAAGGGTTATCTCCAATCTTCCTTCTCTTCCACTGTGAGGATTTCACTTTATGAAGTTGGAGTTTCTTCAGAGTGAAGTTTTTCCTCCTGAGTAGCCTGAGCCTCATCTTTTGGATATCGACAAGCAATTTATAAGGGAGTGTGAGGAGCAACGTGAGTTGCATCCTGCTGGCTTACATTTGATGAACCCTCTTCCAGTGGAGATTTTATATTTATTTGCTCTAGGACCCGGCGAGTGCAAATATTAATTAGTATAAAATCATCATCATCCATACTCACCATCTCTTTAGCTAACTTAGTTAGGCAATGAACTTTGCTATTCTTGGATTGAGAAACCCGAGTTATAATGATGTTTGGAATTTTCTTCATAAGCTTGAGAACTCATTTGTGGTAGTGAGCAAATTCAAGCTTGTTGATTTTGTAAATACCCAACACTTGATTAATGATGTTAAGAATTGTCATAAACTTGTAGATTATGGACTCCCATAAAGATGACTTCTTCCAGACCTGCCACCAATGCTTCATATTCTACTTCGTTGTTAGCTCGTGGCGCAGTTAACCTGAATGAGTGCCTCATTATACCAAATTCCAGTATGATCAAAATGAGGCTAATACCAGCTCTAGCCTTTGGGAGATTTGAGGGCTGAGTGTATTTGATGGATGGAGCTCCATCAAAATACAATTTTTATATTTGCTACTTTTCCTTCTCATATATATGTATGATCTGCTCATCAGGAAGATCATCATTGAGTGATGAATCTATCGAGATAAGGTGTGCAGCAAGGAAGTCTGTCAGAATTTGCCCTTTCATCATTTTTTGGGGAACATATATGATGTCAAATTGTAGCAAAATAACAACCCATCATGCCAAGCGACCTGTCAACACTGGTCTTGTCATCGAGAACTTCAGTGAGTCAATCCTTGAGATGAGAGTAGTTTTATGAGATAGCATGTAATGATAGAGCTTTTGGACAACAAAGATTAACGCTAAGCTTTGGTTCTTAATTGGAGAATAGCACATTTTTGCTCCTATTAGCCTTTGATTAAAGTAGTATAGGGCGTTATCCTTTCCCTCTTCATTATGTTGTGCAAACAATGGACCTAGAGATTCTTCTAGTGCCACTGTATATAAGATGAGGAGCTTTCTTAGGGTTGGCACTACGAGAGTGGGAGGATTCAATAGATACTTCTTGATACTGTAAAAATCTCTTGACATTCTTTATCCTATTTGAAAAGAGTACCCTTCTTCATCAGGTTCTTCCTCTTGGACACAGATCTCTAATCGGTGCCTCTAATGAATTTCTAACTCGGAGTGTGGAATAAGTATTTCTTCAATTGAAGGACTGCGATCAAAGCTGACCTCTTCTCAAAGATATGGAGCTGGTTAGCGATGGGATCCCCTGGATGACTCTCCAAGGTGTCGACCGCCAAAAATTTTATCACATATGACAATTTTCTTAGGTACCCATTCTTGATGAGTTTTATTTCTAGTAGATCTCTAGAAGTACAGTCCAAATGTCACACCGTTACCTTTCTTTAAGGTTTTGACCTCCAAATTTGCTTACATTTTTCCCGGGATCTTTCAATGATAGATTCTTGGACCTATGGTCCAAGTGTCACACCTTGATGCTCACTGTATGGGACTTCAATTAGTTGAGATCTTACCGGGGTTGTAGGAGGAGGTCTCCTTGGAAGAGCAACTCTAGCCTCCTTGATGATAATACTTTGATATTTTCTTTTCATCATTTCTTTCTTCTTAGCAACTTTGAGGACCCGATGTACTCTTGCATATACAGTTTCAAGCTTCATTACTAGAGAAGTTGGAACCTGACGTTGTCAGATCCAGAAGGACTGTTTGATTTGACCAGTACAGCTGTTCTGCTTTACCCATCTTAGGCTATCAAACTTGTTATGGGTTGGAACATTTGCTTCTGGTTTCATAGCTGGTTGTATAATTTTTTTGCTTAATCAATGGCTATTGAGCACGCGGTTCAGCATTTCTCTTTCTCCACTGCCTCTAAGTTAGCTTGCTTCTAGATGAAGAAGCTTCTGTGTCGCTACTTCTCGAGGCTTCAGCCTCCATATTTATTTTCTTTTTTGTCGAGACCCTTCGGTGGTATATTCCTGGACATGCGGTCTAGGTGTCACGCCTCGATGCTCACCATGCAGAATTTGTTTAGAATAATCTTGAGTTTTTACTACCATTGATGGCAGTTTCTGAAGTGGAGCATTCTTAGCTTCTCTAATAATTAAACTTTGATACTTCTTCTTCATAAGACCTTTTTCTTTTACAACCTTCAGAACTTTATTTACTAGCGTACATAAAATTTAAGGTTGTTTCTTCTGAAAGGTTGGAGTTGACTGATGTTCAGCCCAAAATGACTACTTAACGTCACCAGTAGAGCTATTTCTTTTCACCCATATCAAACTTTTCAAATTTATTGTGGGGGTAGGAATACAAGCTTCTCGTTGTGTAAAAAATGGCCCAGGTGAGAGCTGATGAGCTCGTAGCTTAGCATTCCTTCTTCTCCTCTGCCTTCTAGTTAGTTTTCCTCTATATGAGGAAGCTTCAGCATCATGTCAACCTTAAGCAAAGGCAAGGTCGACAAGGTCAGCAAGGAGGTAGTGTTCGCATGCACTATTGAAATTATTTGCAGAGTAACAACTCTCTTCATGGCTGAAGCTTTAGTATGTCCTAACCTTTCAAACACAAAGTCCCTCTTTCGAGGAACCTTAATAGCAATAGAAGTTTTAATAGACTTGGCCTGTTGCCGAGTTGATGTGTAAGTTGTGCATGACTATCTCGTGTGGGCCTAGTAGTAACCCTGGCAGCGATTGATGGAAAATCTATGTTACTAAATTATAGAGTATCTTTAGCATCTCCAGTATTGATTATAGCATTAGCCAAATGGATATTGGCTGCACAACCTACTTGCATTATGAACGATGTGCTCTGAAGATCCATCTTTACAAATTAAAGATGGTGAATAGTAATCATTAATTGATGTATCACCCTACACTTTCAAAATACAAAGATACAATAGAACAAAATAATATATAGAATTTTATTTATGATTGATTTGAAATTTTGATATTTTAGTATATTCTGCTACTACTGTAGCTCAGATTTGACTAGCCAAATATTTAAAGAGAAACATTTCCCCAATGGAGTCCTCAAAAATTTGTGGGCTCCGAAAATTTAACACCAACCTCTCGATTATGAGAGTATGGTTTAAATGTCAGTTAAATTTTCAGAAGGTAAATGGAATAGTAGATAAGATACTACCCAGAGATTTCACCCTCATTTTGTGAAGACTTTAGATATAGTTTGAGGTTTCCTATAGACGCAAGCACTTATAGTTAATTACCGATCTCCATGCTGAGAGAAAACTTTTGATTATGGGTAGTCATTAGATTGCTAAATGCGTAGCCTATAGTAGTAGTATGTGGAATATAAATATGTGAATGATGACGCATCTGATCTAAATCCCATGGTTTCGTCATCCTGGGCTTTCGCGATCCCTAGTCCACTTAGTTAGAGGAAAAAGTTGACCCAACCTGATCGAAGGATCCTTGTCAGTAGTCATGGGTTGCATCGTCCGAAGAATACTTGTAGACTTGGGGTAGTGTTTGTCTAATGAGACAAGCTTAAGTCCACCATAGGTAACAGAGAGCATTCTGTCCAATCAAATACATTCTATAGTTCACAACTAAAAGAGTAAATCCATTGGGGAACATAGGAGATGCAGTCATGATTGTAATTTAGTGGTGTCATTTTGCAACAAGCCACTCGGTCAGAGAGCTCTGGCCGTAACCGCCATTTATGTGATGTCATTTTATGGCAAAACCATGCGGACAGAGGACACGAGTCATATCCTTGTAGGCTTAAGATTATTTGAATGTGAAAATAGTTAAGTATTTGATTTTACATTGGCTCTTTGTGAGCAAAAGTTTTCTTAATTTGTCACCTCCTACAAACAGTTGAGGATTAGTGGATGAATTTTACTTTCAATTTAAATAATTAATTTTTTAATTTATTTTTTTAATTTAAATATTTGATTATTTTATAATCAATTTGAATTTGAATATATAAAGATTGATCATTTAAACCTTAGTAGTGATAGCCTTTTGATCACAAGACTATTGTTGGCTAATAGACCATGTCAATTCTCAAATTTTATTATCCTCTAAACCTTGTCAACTCTAGCTTAAGCATAGAGGACCAGGTTTGGGATTTTTTCACTTCGGAGTTTGAACTTGAGAAACTATGTCAATAAGTTTAGATTTATCTTTTATAATTATATGACAGAATTAAATACTCATATTTTACTAAATTGAAATTTTTTATAATATTATCATTTAATTTTTAGGTTTTCTTAACCCAGACCATGTCCAAGGACCAAACCAAGAATCAACCCACACAACATCCTTAGACACTAAGTTTAAGCATTTTGCATAGTATCGGGGCCCGTGCTGGTGTATTTAAGAATGCTTCATCATTTAGTTTATTATTCCAGATCCTATCAACTCTATTAATTTAATAATTAGGGATCAGATCTAGATTTATATTTTAAGGATTTTGAATTTAAGAATATTGAATATAATATCTTAAATGTTTTGATAATAATGATAACCCCTCTAGTTGATATATTTAATTAACTTAGCCATCACTAAGGTATTTGAGTGTGCTTGATCATTTATTTTATTATTTTAGATCTTATCGACTTTATTAATTTAAAATAGAGGATCAGATCTAGGTTTATATTTTGAGAATAGTGAATATAAATATCTTACATTTTTGATAGTTATGACCCCTCCAATTGATATCTTCAATCAACTTAGTCATCATTGGGGTTTGATAATTTATTTTTTTATTCTAGATCTTATCGACCCTATTATTTTAATAATATAGGATCATATCTAGATTAATATTTTGATGGTTTTAATTTTAAGAATAATGAATATAATTATCTTAGATGTTTTTGGCAATGATGACCCCTCTGATTGATATCTTAAATCAACTTGGCCATCACTAAAGGATTGATCTATTTGATCATCAAGTTTATTATTTCAGATCATGTTGACTCTATTAATTTAATAATATAGGATCAGGTCTACTATCATATGATAGAATTAGGTTCTCAGATATTTTAATAAGTTGAAATTACTATAATAATAGGATTTTTAGATTTTATTAACCTAGACTCGGTCCTAAGACTCAACCAAGAATCTATCCACGTAGCATCTTCAGACACTAAGTTAAAGCATTCAGTGTTGCGTCGGTGCCCATACGGGTGTACTTAAGACTACTTGCATAATTTTAAGGCATTGAACTTGAGTTTTAATCATGCCTTATGATACATGCAAAACTCATCATATTAAGTCATATGCATGTATTTTAATTCCACAAATTTAAGCATGTGCACTACTTATTCCATTTACAAATTTGTACTTATTTTCATGCACTCTGTTATCATGAATTCAAATGCAAGGTCACTTCAAGATGGTTTATTAAAGCCTTCTGTCAGCTAGCATAGATGAATTGCAGATCCGGTTGTATAAGGTTTTTAGATCTTGTTCAATTATTTAGATTAATTTTGATTTATTTGCATCTTGTCCATAGCTCATTGACCTCTTTAAGTTTCAATGGAGCTTTGTTCATGATCACTAAGAAGCTCATAGGGTCATCATATGTCTCATTCAAATTCTCTTTTTCTTTGAATGATTCATTTGATGTGGTATATAACACCATTCATAAGTTTTGTTTGTGCTCATATACAACTATCAAGATCACCAAAAGCTTTACTTGAATTTTATTCTTGCTAGGAGACAAACCCTCAAGTTCATTAAAAGTCTTTTTATGATTGTCAATGAGTCTTCAAGTCCCCTATAAGGTCATTCTTATTTAAAGACTTTTGGAATTTTATATGTAGGTTTATTCTTTAATATATCATTCTCAAATAAGTTCAAGTTAAGCTCCTCAACACTTTTATTTGTTCCTGTTTAAGTCTCTCATCAATCCAAAATTTGGTAGCCTCCCGGTATCATCCTCACATAGAGGGCCACATTGGGAGTGCTATAGCCTTCCTACCATGCTTAAAAAAGCGTGCATAATCTGTGTCTTAGAACACTGCTGCTTAAGAAGTCTTCCAAACTCACCATGCTTAAAAAAGTGTGCATAGGCCTTCAAATACCTATAATTTAGATTTTAATTTTGAGCTTAGAGTTCATTTTACATTAAACTGATTAAGTCCTCCATCAATCCGAATTTCAGCAGTCTCCAGGCATCTTCCCTGTGTAGGGGGCTGCTTCGGGAGTGCTCTAGCCTTCCTAGCACGCTTAAAAAAATATGCATAGTTAGTCTTGTATGACACTATGGCTCGAGGAGTCTTCTAAACCTACCATGCTTAAAAAAGCATGCATAGGCCTTCAAATACCTGATTGCTATAAACACCTTCAGGATAAGAGAAACCGGTTCCATGAGAAAGACCTGAAACTATCAATATTCTCTTCAAACTACTACTTATCCCTAGTTCAAAATGAATTCTGACAGCCACAATAGAAGCGGTGGCCATATTCATTGGAAGCCCAAACAAGCCCACAAAAGTAGTTTGACTAAGTGTTGTTCGGCCATCAACAGTTATCAAATGCAAAAATTTACTGAACACCTTGTGCTTACAAAGTACATCTAGTATCTCAGTAGAATTACTGAAATAGTATGCTATCCTTATCAAGCAGGTAACAACTATTTTTACAAGCTTGCAATCTTTGTATTACAGAAGAATACACTGAGTATAAATAGCCTCCAGGATAAAAGAAGAGCAATCCAATGGAAGCTTCTTACACACATTTCCAACTGTTGACAAAGCCACTCTCTAGATGCTTATGGAGAAAAAGTCCATGAAACCCAAGGCGACCATTATTATCCCTGCTTGTAAACAAGGCACCAGTTGCTTCTAAGATATCTTCTCTAATGCTTACAAGGACTGGTCAGCCGCGTCTAAGTACTCGATTGAGAGCAGCCGACTACATAGAACTGACAACGCTTCATGCCGTATAATGGCATCGGCCGACCTATGCATTGCATCACACAAATTAAGTGATCACTCGGATTGCCAATAGCATAATGTCTAGATTTCCCTCACTTCCTGGGAGTCTCATGAGCAAAGGCAATGCATTGCCATTGAAAAATAACCTAAGGAATCCTCCATGAAAAATGATAACACTTCAAACAGTTTCGTCAGTGACGCAAGCTGCACCGATAGGTTAGCATCCTTTGAGTCGAGAATGAAGATTATTCTCTGAAACATGCCCCTACTAGCACCGCAACTGGTACAGATGGTGATGATGGGGATCATCATCAGATTCGTAGGAGTCGTATGTTGAGTCGCCACTGCCTCGGCTGAAGGAGAAGAGTTGATATTGGGTGAGGCGAGTGATGACTTGCTGAGGTGAGTTGGGAGAGTGCTGCTCTAGACAGTTCACCAACGAGGGATGAAGAGGAAATGAATCATGAGCGTTGCTCAGTTTGGAAGAGATGAAGCCAGTTCGATCTTGGAGATGAGAAGGGAACGAAGGCTTGAATAATTAGGAGAGGAGCTGCTCATGCATGATCTAGAATGGAGAATAGGAAGAAGAGCCAGAGAGATGGGTTTTTAGCCTGTTGGTTTATGTGCAAAAGTGGGATAAGAGATGGGGCTTGCAACCTCGATTGGAGAGAAAATTCATAAAAATAAAAAAAAATAGATTTCGGTTGCTATGAAAAAGGGAGAGTGAACCACGTGAATACTTGAGATAGTTGCTCATTCATGTAAAAGAAACATATGGGTAAATCGTAGTAGGTATGGGAGATAGAAATGATAGCCATACTTTTTTTTTAGAATTAACAAATACAAATGCCTTTATTCTTTTGTAAGTTTGGTGGCTAAACTAAGCTTATATGATGATTCCAAATGAACTTTTCATCTCTTTTTTCCAATTATATATTTTCCTAATAATTTACACTCATTAAACATGATGTGAATTGATTTGCCGAAAAAAAAGTATGGTCTTTAAAGTTATGTTAGCCCATCTTAAAGAGCATGACATAAGGCTAAATATGGGTAGATTTCAGTTCAAAAATATGCGTGGTCGCTTTCGATCGCTCGAAACTCATAGAAATTCATCCAAATAGAGTTTAGACAGTCTCATTTGATAGGTTTTAGCGATTCGATGCTAACTACACAATCTAATTTTTGAACGGATGTCATTTGGGCATTATCGCAGTCTCTTAATTTTGATATGTGTGTTGGCGCATCAATGGCTCTCCTGCTTGATCGGTCAATCATCGGATTGTCCAATATATATATTGTGATCAATTTTGATATTTTAAACACGATGGAGAAATTTGTTAGTTGATTGGGGATCATTTCGAGTAATTTTGGTGACTTCTAGTGTATTTCAGCTTTGATTTGTGTGATATCACATCCAAAGTCCATCGAATTTTCTCCATAAATCTAATCTGACTGGTGGAATGTATGTAGAAATTTGTGGGCTCTGAAAATTCACCATTGAACTTTCAATGAAGATAGTATGGTTTAAATGTTGGTTAAATTTCTAGAAGATAGATGGAATAGTATATAAGACACTGCCCAGAGATTTCGCCACATTTTCTGAGGACTTTAGATCTAGTTCCATGTTTCCTATAGGCGCAAGCACTAATAGTTAATTACCCCTCTCAATGCTGACAGAGAACTTTCGATTAAGGCTAGTGATTAGATCGTTAAATGCATAGCGTATAGTAGCAGCATGTAGAATATAAAATTGTGAATTTATGAAATTTATCATTTCAACTTAAAGCGGATTGTTGGGGGAATGATGATGCGATCAATATAAATCGCTTGGTTCCATCATCTTAGGCTTTCGCGGACTCTGGTCCACTTAGTCAGAGGAGGAAGTCAACCCAACCTGACCAAAGGATGCTTCTCAACAGCCATGGGTTGTGTCATCCAAGTAATCCTTATAGACTTGGGGTGATGTTTGTCTAAGGAGATAAGCTTAAGTCAAACTTAGCTAACAGAGAGCTTTTTGCCCAATTAAATACATTCTATAGTTCATAGCTCAAAGACCAAAGCCATTGGAGAATATATGAGTTACGGCCGTGACCAAAATTTAGTGGTGTCATTTTACGATAAGCCATCCGGTTAGAGGGCTCTGGTCGTAATAGCCATTTATGTGGTGTCAATTTGTGACAAAACCAGTTGCGGATTATTTGAGTGTAAAAATAATTATGTATTTGATTTGACATTGGCTCTTTGTGAGCAAATATTTTCTTAATTTGTCACCTCCTACAAACAGTTGCGGATTGGTAAATGAATTTAACTTTAAATTTAAATAAATAATTTCATTTAATTAATTTATTTTTTTAATTAGAATATTTGATCATTTTATAATCGATTTGAATTTGAATATATAAAGATTGATCATTTAAACCTTAGTAGTGATAGCCTTTTGATCACATGACTATTGTTGGCTAATCTATCATATCAACTCTCAAAATTTATTATCATCTAAACTTTGTCAACTCTAGCTTGAACGTAGAGGATCAGGTTTGAGATTTTTTCACTTGGGAGCTTGAACTTAAGAAACTCTGTTAATAAGTTTAGATTTATCTATTATAACTATATGATAAAATTAACTTCTCATATTTTACTAAATTGAAATTTGTTATAATATTATCATTGGATTTTTAGGTTTTGTTATCCTAGACCCGGTCATAGGACCAAATCAGGAATCAACCTGCGTAGCATTCTCAGACACTAAGTTTAAGCATTTAGCATAGTGTTGGGGCCCATGCGGGTGTATTTAATAATGTTTAATCATTTAGTTTATTATTTCAGATCTCGTCGACTCTATTAATTTAATAATAGAGGATCAGATCTATATTTATATTTTGAGAATTCTGAATTTGAGAATATTGAATATAATTTCTTAATTATTTTGAAAATAATGATAACCCCTCTAGTTGATATTTTTAATTACCTTAGCCATCACTGAGGTATTTGAGTATGCTTGATCATTTAGTTTATTATTTTAGATCGTGTCAAATCTATTAATTTAATAATAGATGATCAAATCAAAATTTATATTCTGAGAATGTTGAATATAAATATCTTACATATTTTTGATAGTTATGACCCCTCCGGTTGATATCTTCAATCAACTCAACCATCATTAGGGTAGATTTATTATTTTGTTATTTTAGATCATGTCGACTCTATTAATTTAATAATGGAGGATCAGATATATAGTCAAATGATAGAGTTAACTTCTCAAATATTTTATTAAGTTGAAAATATTATAATAGCATCATTACATTTTTAGGTTTTGTTAACCCAGACCCGATCTTAAGACCTAACCGGGAATCAACCCACGCAACATCCTCAATCACTAAGTTTAAACATTCAGTATAGTGTTGGGGCCTATGCATGATATTTAAAATACTTAATGAATTTTAGAAAGATTAAATTGAATTGAAAGTTGTTTTAGAATACTTTTAGCAAGCTTTCAAGTCTCTATAACTCATCATGTTCGCTGTATATTTTAGCTCCTATATGAGTTGGTGAGATCATTACAAGTCACATTTATATTTTTTTATTCAAATCAATTTGTTTAATGCAAGTCACTATGTGATTCAATCATTCATTAAGAAGCATTGCATTATGCTCACTACAAAGCTACTTAGCCTTAATATTGATCCTTTGTGAATTCCATCTTAAGTTATGTTTTATTTGAAAGCAAGCATTCCAATATAAAATATAATAATCCAAATGTTTCTTTGAAAAGTCAATTCATTCTTGTAAGCAACCATTGGATTAACCATGAATTTGTGAGAGCTTTATTCATATTAGAAAACTCACCCTCACAAAGTCTCCTGTCATTAAGTTTTGTACTTGATTATATGTCAATTCTTAATTATTACAATCTAATTGATACAATGTGTTGCATGTAAAAGTTCAATTCATTTTTTTTATATGCAAGTAATTGTTTCACTTTAAGTTGAGTTTAAGCTCATTAGTACTATGGTAAATTTTTTATATTCTTCTATTTTGAAAATAAATGAAAATAAAAATACGTGATTGTTGGACACCATGTAGATCCAAAAATGTTCTTATTAGGGTGATCGAGTATGACATTGAGAAATGATGTACTATCTCCAGAGATAGAAGTCATCATCCTACAATGGGCCTAATCACCTAATAAGGACTCCTAAGAATGATGGGTCTTTGAATGTACCAGATATTCTTCCCCTATTTTACATGGAAAAGTAAAGTAGGGTTTATTTTAAATCGGGTTCCTTAAGTTATCTATAGAGGCAAGCCCCTATAGTTAATTACATCATAAGGAATGAGATTCCTTAAGAATACTCTCGATTAAGGTAAATGATCATTATCTCTAAAGATTTCAAAGATAGGACTATCAATCAATTGCTTATTTTTGGATGATCAAATGGGATTGATGATTGATCAAAAGGAGGGAGATATTATCAAAACCAAATGGAGATAAGTAGGGGATGCTCACAATGCTAGGAAACCTAATAAGCATCCCAAACTATCCTATGGTTGGGCTTTATATTTTTGAATTTGAGAAGAATTTTATGTTTGAGTTAAACTTTTATTAGAAATCTAGGACTTACAATTCCATGATACAAGTTAATGAAAATGCCTAAGAGGTGAGAATTTATGCTTGTAGCCTGCAAAGGGAAACAATAACCTCAAATCCAAAATCTAGAGAGCTTTGGCAAGGGCCAAAGCATGACCTAAATCTAAGGCAAAAGTGGGTATATGGTTTACCTCCATAAGAGAGGGTAAACCACCCGACTATTAGACTTACAACTGCCTGGGGGTGGTCGCCAACTAACTCCTCCTATGATTTTAAATACATGTAGGCAAGTCTTATGCTTTTGCAAGATAGCTAGGCTGTTGTTTATTTAGAAAGAAGACTAAGTCCTTAAACACACTCCCTAAGAGACTAGATCATGTAGGGCATTAATAATGACTTAAATCTAATACAAATTTTGTTAAGTTTTTATTTTACAATTTGGACTATTTATTTGACACTAGCTATGGGATTCATATGCCTAATACATGAGAAATTGGTTATGGGCCAAAATCAGCAAGAAGGACATGTATTTTTTACCATGGCTCTCAAAGGTTAAGTCATGTTCTCTGGCATAGGTGGAAGCCCTCCATAAGCAAGAGTGAAGCAAGATTATTTTATGCATGATGTGAAATAGTGAACATCCAGCTAAGGGGTTGCTAAATCTTTTATCTTGATTTATATCCTAAGCTTTAGGTGAGATTATGAGTTATTAATTTTAATTTTGAGTTGATTAATTAGATAGAAATTTTATTTTTTCTAAGAGCCTAATTGCATCCAGGTCATTCATCAATCAATGAAGAAACTAAGAAAATCATGTTATCTTAATACACAAGCTAAACAAACATCAAACAATTTTATAAAGCTAGCATAAAAGAATAAAAGGCCTTTATGGTTGGGCTCCACTGCACAAATTCGAAAAAAATGGGTAGCCAAGCTCTACCCTTATACAACCTGGATTACAAATGAATAATTACAATTAAATGAATTCATGTTATGGTGGGTCTTCATTCTTCATTCTTCTTTCTCCATTTCTTCATTTCTTGGTTTCTTCCCTTTCTTTCCTTCTTTTGGTTGGTTGGGATGTAGTTTGCTCCAAGGCTTCACATGGTGCATAAGACTTGGTCTTATGACCAATGTTCACCTCCATTTGCCCATAACATTTATTCCAAGTCTTAATTGCAAAAATTATATGAAAATGGGAGAAGTAAATCTAATGAAAAGCATTTTATATTTTTATTAGGGGTATAAGCAACCTGCATAGCAAAAGCATTTTATATTTTTATTACAGTGCCCCTTAAGCACAATCCCCTGCAGAAGACATGGTTAGACTAAGATCACCCTACCATCCAGTCTACGTACATACACTCTAACATCCAGCCTAAAAATATTATATCATAAAATAAAATCAGACATCAAACAATGTACTACCCTAACATAGAGCTAGAAATGGTGACTTAGCCTAATGTGTATGCCTTTTAAGGCTTCTGTGGCATATCTTAGCTAGGCTTTAAGGTTAGAATTTTCTAAGTGCAAAAGGTTTCAACTTAGTGGGTGGCTTCATTTTAAGTGATTTAGTTGATTTGTCAATTTTTATTTGATGATTTGATTTGATTTGAATGAACCTACATTTAATTACTAAGTGTTATAAAGAGAAGAAAAGAGAACAAAACTTCTCTTTCATCCTTATCTTAAGTAATTACTAAGGTAGATTCATTAGTGATTGTCCTTTAGTGAATATTTTATTATGTGTTTTAGTTAACCCTAAGTTTATATTTTCTCTAAATAGACCTATTCAATAAGAAAGACATCTTAGAACTAATTAAGGTGAATTACTATTACATAACACACAACAACTTATTTATTTGCAACATGTATACCATGCATATGAATTATCTTAAGAATACCTATACTTGTAATGCAAAATCTTAACACACCTTGATGATGAATGCTAAGAGAAGTTGTTTAAGAAAATTTGGATGTTTCATGAATGCATGATTTTATTAAGTAGAAAAGAGAGACTCTTTTATCTATTAATCAAATGCATATTTACATGTATGAAAGACATAAGTGACTACGACGCCATTATTTTCTACACCAAGAGTGTAAGGTACAATACCTACTTGGGGCTACTTAAAGCATCGCAACCCCAGGATGTCCAGACTAATATACCACTTTTCTTAAATACATATACATGCATAAAAAAAGAAGTAAATGGA
Organism: Cymbidium sinense; assembly: GCA_021442155.1. Classification (NCBI taxonomy): domain Eukaryota; kingdom Viridiplantae; phylum Streptophyta; class Magnoliopsida; order Asparagales; family Orchidaceae; genus Cymbidium; species Cymbidium sinense. Next base: position 177,285,685 of record CM038221.1, on the reverse strand, counting down.
AGAAGAGCCATGCAAAATATATTTGTGTTTGATTTGGTTATGCAATTTACATGTGTGAATGTGAAAATCCTTCTTAAGTCATAATATAGAAATGCATAGGAATAGAGTTAAGCAAGTGTTATGTTCTTTTCAAATGAACTATACGCTTTGCAAATCCTATACAAGTCCATGTTAAGAGAACAGAAGGAAAACCACACCAAATACACATCTTGTACTTATAATCACATGCAAGCTTATAAGTATTTATAAGTAGAATCAGATCATTTATAATATTTGATTTATGAGTGTTTTTTTTAAATAGTCTTTGATTTAATAATGATAATAGCCACTCATATTCTTACTTTAGCCAAAATATGCAATTTGACATAAAAAAAACATTTTGATTTAATTTGACTTTTTAAAGATATGAATGCATGATTTCATATGACATACAACATTTGACATGCTTGGAAAGAAATAAAGTGATGTAAGCATGTAATTTCATTCACCCTAATTAATTCATAAGGACAATCCTATAAAATAAGATTATTCAAAGTGAATCAAAATTCTTTAAAGAGATTTTTAGTTTTGAATTTGATTTGATTTAGATTTGGGAAATGTTAAAAGAGTTTGATGGTCCTAACTCATTTCCCCCATGTGTGGATTGGTTTAGTTTAATTTTAGGGTGATTAGATTGATTTTATGCTTTATTTAGGTTAAGGTGTGAATTAAATCCATTAATTACCCCTTACCTATACTACTTTAATAATTAACCTAGCAATTATGAGTCAACATATGATATGCAACCACATAGAATTTAAATCAGCAATGCTCCTAAGAAAGAAATGGGCCTAATGTAATTGGCTCACAATTATTGATAAATTAAACTAAAAGATTTTAATTAAGTACTTTCATAACCATCCTACACATGTAAGATGGATTACAATTTCCTTAAACTTACCTTAGGCTTTTGAACACCTAAGGATCTACCCAAGATTGAGGTTATTAAGTTCTGGAATGGTTTGATTTTGAATTTTGATTAATTGAATTCATTAATGAGGTGATTAAGACATTAATTACAACTTGATTAAATGTTTTTTGAATGAAGTGAACTTAGGGAGAAGAGATTGGAAAAGGAATCCTAATCTCATTCCCTAAGTCCATTCACTATTTCATAGTGATTAGTAAGCTTAATTAATAGATTTATTATTGTTTAATAGGTTAATTAACCATTTAATTAATTAAGAGAGTGATTAGGGGTTCATTAATTAATTTCCCTAATTAACTCATTAATAAATCCCAAGAAAATTAAGGGAGGTAGAGGTCATCCCACTGAACATGCCCAAGAAATTTGGAATTAATTAATGAGGTCATTAGGGAGTAATTAAGATTATTATATTTTTTAATTAAACCTTAATTAAGAAAAATAAACTATTCAAAATTATTTAGAAATAATTTTATTGGATCGCCCTCTAAATTATCTTTAAAATGAACTTGAGTTTGCCTTTTTTAGATTTTTTTTACATTTAATTATGAATTTATAAAGTTTATGTGATTAATAGGTAATTAAATAACCTAATTGTATAACTAATCCCATCGGTGCCACGTGGGCTGCTGACGCGCAGTGTGTGCTTTCAACGTGGCATGACAGGATTGGTTATTTAAGTTATCACATTGCGCGCTGGAGCGCTGACGCTTCTCAGGCCGTCCGGATGAAGGATCGATGCGATTAAAGCCATGGTTATAAAGGATTAAATCATCAGATCTACGCATTTTAATCAGGGTTGTACATCCAAAACATGTGGGATGGATGACCCATGATTCATCCCTGCCTTTACCAATGGGAGACGGAGACCATCCATCCTCCATGGCTTGATCTAAGCTCACTTGAGCTCAGATTAGGCTGAGAATCAACGCACACCATCTAGGAGCATGGGGAAGAACATCTAACGGTCGAATTCTATTGGGGTGATAATTCTCTTCACAAAAGACCAAACAATTTTCAGCTTAAGCTTGGTTTTGAGTCATACCTCGTCAAAGGCTATCACTGGCGCTTCCAACAATGGAGGTAGCTTCGTCTAGTGGAGGCAAAGCCCTGTTGAAGGTTTCAAGGTTCAATTTGATGTGGATCTCCCAATTGACTAAAGGTCCCTCTAATGGCTTGTGGCTTTGGTCTAGGTATCCCTTCCCGTTGCTTTGATGCTTGGAAAACACCTTGGGTGAGCTCGACTTAGTGCCCTTCATGGTGCTTGCAAGAGTAATTGGAGTTTGGTTGAGAGTAGAGCAAGTTGGCAATTCCCCACACCTCCCCTGTTTCAGTTATAGAGAAAACTGAGAGAGATAAATTAGAGAGAGCTTGGAAATGCCTAGGGAACTTTGTGAATGCTTGCTTTCGATCCTCTAAGCTCAATCGAATGCAAGAGTCATGGTTTGAGTAGAAATGTGGGGGAGTATATCTCCCCTTACTTGGATCAAATGACTGAAGCTTGCCTTACCATTTTCCTTCAATTGCTTGGATTTAATGGGTTGTTTAGGCTATTAGGGATCCCATGTGGTTCAATTTTGGCAGAGAAGTGGAGTGGAGGAGGTGCACATATATTAAATGAGTGTGGGAGGTGATCCAAGTGGAGAAATTTGATTAGAGTGGTCAGTTTGGCCTTGGGTTGGATCATGGCTAACCCAAACCCATTGGGATAGGTGCACCACCCTCCTTAGTGTCCAAATGGTCCATTATGAGGATGACAAGTGGCCATGAAAAGGAGTTGACCAAATTCCAAGTGGATTTGGCCATCGGTTACCCATTGACTTAGGGGTATAATGGAAATTTGGCCTTGATTTTGATTTGGGCAGATTTGGAATAATTGAAAAATGGGATGTTCCAATTTTCAATGAATTTGGAGATGATTTGATATGATTTGTTTCAAGTTGACCCATTTAGGTCAAAATGGGTCAGCTTGGGTCAAGTTAACCAATTGGTCAAATTGGGTCAAACCATGGGTTAGATCAAGTCCAAATGATCATTTGTAGCTATAGGTATCATTAGTTTTGTTCAATTTGATTTATATTTGATTTTTGTTCATTTGAGTTCACTTAGGTCAAATGGGTCAAGTTGACCAATTTGACCCACTTGACCCAATTGGGTTAGGTCATGGGTTGGTTTAGGCTTGGTTGATCATTTGAAATGTATTGCTAGCTTTGGTTCAATCAATTTTGATTTGGTTTGATTTCAAGTTGATTGAACCTTTTAGGTCAAGTTGGGTTCATGGTTAATTGGGCTAGGTTGGGTCTAGTTAGCCAGTTTTTTTTTTTTTTTTTTTTTTTTTTTTTTTTTAGGTCAACTTGGGTCAAGTGGCCAATTAGGCTAGGTTTGGCTCAAATGATGGCTTGATCATGTTCAATCATTGATTTAAAATTGGTTTAGATCAATGGTTTTAATTAAGTTGGCCTATAGTATATTTTGGCTAGTTTAGGTTTCATTTGGGCTCAGTGTTGACTTGGTCAACAGCTAAGTTTGACTGGGATTGATCATGGCTTGACCCAATTTGAGTGATTGATCATCCTAAGTTGATTGTTGCTCACAATTTGAGGCTTGTGGATGGGCTTAGTTCAATCTAATTTAGGTTGGATTAGAATTTGGCTCAAAATGGTGCTTTAGGTCACTTTAGATCAAGTGAGCCTAAGTGGGTCAATTGGCATGATCAAGGCTTGATTCAAGTTTGGTTGAACTCACATATGGACTTATGATTGAAATATAAATCCATTTGCAAGTGATTTGGAGTCAAATGGGTTTTGATTCATTTGATAATTTCAAGACAAAAGGGTGAATATCGGTTTGACGGGTTAGTTTGATTTTGGTATGGTGATTGAAGTTTATGTTTGTAGTTATGCTGATGATTGAAGGATTGATTGTTTGAAGAGAAAAATCCAAAGGTTTGGATTAATTTGAGTTTGATTTGGCTAAGTTCAAGAATTTGACTTGAAAGGGTGTAAGTTGGATTTAGGTTAGATTTAGGCTTGAGTCTTGAATTTGGTCTTGGTTATTTGAATTTATGTTTCATTTATATTTGTGAACATAAATAATAATATAAATGAGTTATGAGATAATTTTTTAAGTTTGGAGTGATTTGGATTTGATTTGAGCTAAGTCTTTAAGATGAAATCATGAGAGCTTAGGAAAGATTTTGGATTTGGAATTGAATTTTGAATTTAGTTTTAGTTATCAGGTTGATTTGAATTTGAAGTTTGACTTTAATTTGAAGTTGATTTGAATTTGAATTTTGACTTCATAGAAGGATGTAAGGATTTGGTTCAAACTAAAGGGTAGACAAGTTTTCCTAATATCTCCTAAGGCATAACCCATTCCTATGGCTAACTCTTCTAAGTCTCTAGGGTTAGGTTAAGTGTTCACATAATCACTAAAAGTGTTTTAAGAGTAAAGGAACTCTTAATGTCTAGAGGAGTCCTATGTTTAAGATGGAGAAGTTGAAAGCTCGCTCCAAAAGTGAGGTCAACAAGTACTTTCATTTTATTCTCTTTAAGCTTCATGGCATTTCAAATTTGGCAGCCTCCCGGCATCATCCCTGTTGGTGTTTTCTTTGGAATAGAGGAAAGAAATGACACCACATAGAGTTTAGGAATATTTTATTTAGATGACCAAATATGACATTAAGGAATAAATATTTTATCTCAAAAAATAAACATGCTCTCTTGTAATGGATTTGATCATTTCCATAAAAGACTCCTAAGGCTAATGGGTCTTTCATGTACCAGAGTATTTTCCCTTGAACTGCATGGAAAAGTAGAATAGGGTTTATTTTATCTTGGGATCATGGTTCCCCATAAAGGAAAGCCTCTATAGTTAATTACATCTTAGGAAGGGTCTCTTCCTAAGAATACTCTCGATTAAAAAAATAAGTGGTTATTTCGAAAGACTGCAAAGGTAGCTTTTAAAGGTTTGATTTTTGGGAAATTCAATTGGGAGAGGTCCAAATTAGAGAGAGTTATTTTCAAGAGTCAAATGAAAAAAAAAATAGGAAATGTCTATTGATACTGGGATACCCAGTAGACATTTCAATTATCCTATGATTGGGATTCAAATTTGGGATTTAAGTTTAGATTTTGAGTTATCATTTTCTTAGAAATCTAGGGCTTAGATTCTAGTATCACAAACTGCAGAAATGCCTAGAGTTGAAGACTTATTCCAAAAAAGGATGATTTAAAACCTAGTCTACAGGTGCTTCTGACATACATGTCAGATGCTCGACCTAATTCTATCTTTGGGAATCATTGGCCATTCTCCTCACTCAAGGGAACTAGCCTATCCCTGACTTTTCTAGACTTACAACCTATCTGGAGAAGGCTGCCAGCTAACACCACCTAAGCGCATTTTAAATTCATGAAATCAAGTCACATGAATGCAAGATGGTTGGGTTGTTGCATTTTTAGGAAAGAAATCTATGAACCTAGACTCACTCCCTAATCCCTAAGATTATGTAGGGTATGAAGATGCATCTAATCTAATGCATATTTTTTAGATTTTTATGATTTTTGACTCAAGATTCATTTTAGGCCATAGGTATGAATTTTATGCCTAATGTCATGCAATTAGAAATGGTTATGGGCCAAATCAAAGGGAAAAGAGGAGTTCTTCCATCATAGGCTCTCAAAGGTTAAGCCCATTTTCTCTAGGAAAGTTGGAAGCCCTCCATTAACAAGAGTGAAATAAGATGATTTATGCATGATGTTAAAACATCTAACTAAGGGGTTGCTAAATATTTTACTATCTTAATTTAATGCTTAGGCTATTATATGAGGTTATAAGTTGTATTTATTTTTATGTTTCGATTGATTTAGTTGGGTAGAAAATTTAGTTTATCCTATGAGCCTACGTCCAGACATTCATCACACCACAAACATAGCACAAACAGAAACCTAGAAAAAGCATGTTGTTTCTATTGCACACCCAAAATAAATCAAACCAAATTAAATTAATAAAAATAAGCCAATGTGACTGAGTATCGCTGTACACCCCAAAAGAAAGAAAAATGGGCAGCCGAGTTGTGCCTTTATACAAGCTAGCTTAGAACTATAAGTTTAGATCTATGGGTCTTCTTTCTAGGAAAGTCTCCTTCTTTAGGGACATTCATCGGGCTCCTCAGGGGACCACTGCACCATCTCCTGGTAGGGTCAGCTCCTACTAATCCTAGACCCAATAGATCCTAACCTAAATCTAAGCTTAAATTTACATTTTAAATTCAAAAAAGAAATCCTAAGTCCATGCAAATCAGATATTAAGAAGTACAAATAACACATAATAGTTATATTTCTCAAACATATGGGCTTAGTATTAATTGCTTGCCAAGCCCACCTGTCCTACGGACTATGTTAAGAGATTTTCAGCACCTACAACCAGATAACAATTTTATAATTTATTTATTACAGCGATCCCTTTAACATTGTCCTCTATAGAAAACAGTGTTAATTCTAAAAAGAACGCCCTACCATCCAGTTTAATGAACAAACGAGCTTAGGCATCTAGTCTAACGCAATACACCACACAAACATGTGAAGCACAACACAGAATATTAAAGAAAATCACAGAACAATCTAACTTAGATCTAGAGTCTGTGACCTAAATGATCTAGTGTTTGAAAAAAAAAAATGGTTTGTGTGGCAAGGCTTTGCTTGGCCTTTTTAGGTCAAGTTTCAATTCAATATTTGATTTTGTTTAATTTTGACCTTTGGGTTATTTTAATTCAAATAACTTAATGATTTAATTTCCTTTTTATTCCATTTTATTTTGTTAAAGTTGTATAGGTTTTCAAGAATGAAAAAAAAATGAATCCATTTTTGGATGGAGCTCTTTCCATTCAACATCCTAATTCTTAATGAAGTTTCCAAAAAAGTCTAACTAAGATCCTTAAGTGTCTTAGTTCATTTTGATATTTTGACTTTGGTTTCCTTTTTTTTATTTATATTAATGTTTTGGATTAAATTATGTTGATTTTATTTTAATTTATTTATGTTAGCTTAAAGTAAGGTTAAGGTTTGGTTTAGTGTAGTTTGAATTATTTCATTTAGTTTGAATTGGTCTGTTTAACTTAATTTATTTGATTTGTTTCATTTTGAATTAAGATATGTTGGTTTCATTTGATTTGGTTCAAGTTAATTTAAAGAGTTTAGGTTAAAGTTTGATTTCATTCAATTTAACTTAAGTTGTTTAATTATGTTTGAAATTCGTTAAGTATTGATTATCTTAAAATTTGATATTTGATTAACTTAAGGTTTTAATTTCACTAGTCTTTAAGTTTGATTAAATTCTTTGACTTAGAAAGTTTTGAAGAATTACCCTAAGTATTTCTGATGTTTATTTCAGATTAGTTCAATTTATTTGATGATTCAATGGATTAATGATTCTTCTTAATTATTATTTAATTCACATTGACCTAAAAATTTTGAAAATTAAGAATTCCAAATCTATAGACCAATTGGTTTGAGATAATTATGGCAAGTGGGGTTACATGCCAATTTCATGTGTTTAAAGTTTCATGTTGATTAGATTTGTAATTAGCATGTAATTAGGGTTTTAATTATTTTATTAAAACTTAAATTAGGCTTAATTCAATGAAATTCAGTTAAGGGTTTTATTTTTCATAAATTTTCCACTGAAATATCTTTCCAATGAGGGTTTATTCATAATTTTTGGATTATTTGTTGATTTATTATGATTTAATTAACTTCAAGTTATTTAATTGAATTACTTAATTCATTTAATTACTTAATTAGGTCAATTTAAGGATTATTGGGTTTACTTGAGTTTAAGTGATGTTTTAATGTTCACTGAAGTTTATTAAGGTGGTTTAAGGTTGTTAAATTAAAATTCCCTCATTATTTCATTAAGGATTAATTAATTAATTTAATGTATTAATTAAGCATGTGAAATTACAATTTCCATTAAATCTAGTGAATTAAATTCTGAAAAATTCACCTAAGGTGTGTTTCATGTTTAATTTCATTTCTCCAAAGTTTTAAGCTAATTGGCTTAATGGTTTGAGAGTAATTAAGGTTTAATATTTTTCAATTTAAATTAATTGGAAAACTACCCAATAAAAATTGGGGATTTTAATTTCTATGGATTCCTCTCATCAAGATGAATCCATAAAACCCTCACTTGATTTTATTTATTTTTCTTTAATTTTCTATGAATTTTAGAACTTTTTTATAATTTTTAATTATTTTAAATTGTTAAATAATGGTATTTAACATTTTTAAGTGGTGCGGGGTCCACGCAGAAACATGGGCCGTGTGGCGCGCTTGTGTGGCGCATCCCGCCGCATGGCATGCGTGAGTGGTCCATGCGACGAGCGACATCCACGTCGCCAACACGAGATCTTCGAGGTCGTATCAAAGATCGGCAATCTAGGTTACTCTCGTGATTCCTTAAGGGTTTTAAATCAAATGTGGGCCTAGATCTAGACTGTCTATTTCTTTTAAAAGAAATGGACGATCCTGATTTCGTCTCCCCAACCTCTGCGGGAGCTAAGAACTGTCCATGGTTTTTCCTCAATTTTGAATGATCTAGGCAATAAAATCGAGTGATTTTAATTGCTACACGTTCATTGAATGAGATCCTATGATTCTATACGACTTGATCTCATTGGAGATCAAGTTTTTTTTGAAAATGATCGCAACAGAAAGCTTAAAGAAAAAATTTGAGCTTGTTAATGGAAAACCTCAATCTGTCGGTCGATTGGCTTCGGAATTGATTCCTAGAGCTTCAGAACCTTGAATTGAGCTTGCTTGCCAAAGTAATAGGGTTAATTCCTTGTGGATTGTTCCCTAGACTAAGCCTTGGATGCCTTTTTTTTAGTTTGGGTGGTTTGTATTCTTTCCAACCACTTGGAAAATGGGGGAAGGGTCGTTTGGTTTTGGTTTGGATGTGTGAAGGTGAAGAGAGTCTCAATTGAGCTTGAGGTTGTGTGTGTATGTGTGTTTTTCCCTTGGCCGTGAGCTATGTAGCTCCTTTTGACTGTTCCTTGGTCGGCTAGAGGTATGGAGATAGCTTGAAATCTTGTTATCTCACTCCCCTTTGCATTACATGTGTCCTAAGGGAAGAGCTATTGTGAAATGGGAAGAAGGCAAATTCAATTTCCCTTCTTCCTTTTGATTTCCATTTCTTTTCTTTTTTTTAGTTTATAGATTTATGATTAATGGCATCATCACTAATGTATGGCTGCCCTTTCCTAAACTCAAGTGAATTTGAGCTTAACATTGAATCCATTTGACTTGGGTTGGGGTTTGAACGCAAATCAAATGTATTGATTTTATGATGTTAGAATTTTCATTTCAATTTAATTTATTTAAATTATTTTGGTTATTCCAAATTGATCATTTGAATAGTTTAATTTAGATTGATCATTTTGTTAATCCTAAATTGATTACTTTGAGTTGGTTAACTCAAATTGATCACTTGAGTCGAGTCCAAATCATATGGATTGATTAAATCTTGAACCAATTTCAAAATCAATTCAAAGGAATTTGTAATTAAGTTTAATTTGGATTATAATTATTTTGGATTAATCATTGATTGATTTTGAGTTTAATTAATTGATTTTGAATTTTGTTTCAATTAAATTTCAATTTGAACTAATTGGATTTGATTTGAGTTAATGGAATTTGAAATTTTAAATTGATTCCCTTGGACACTAAGTTGGTTAACTCAAATTGATCACTTGAGTCGAGTCCAAATCATATGGATTGATTCAATCTTGAACCAATTTCAAAATCAATTCAAAGGAATTTGTAATTAAGTTTAATTTGGATTATAATTATTTTGGATTAATCATTGATTAATTTTGAGTTTAATTAATTGATTTTGAATTTTGTTTCAATTAAATTTCAATTTGAACTAATTGGATTTGATTTGAGTTAATGGAATTTGAAATTTTAAATTGATTCCCTTGGACACTAAGTGTTGTATCCTAAGTAATGAATTAGGAAGTTTTAAATCAAAATTAGAACCTCCTAATTATTGATTCTAAGTTAATATTAACCTCCATCAAAAATGAGGTCAACAATCCCCACATAGGGAGCTACTTCGGCAGTGCTATAGCCTTCCTACCAAGCTTAAAAAGCATGCATAGTCAGTGTCTTGCGACACTGCGGCTTAAGAAAGTCTTCTAAACCCACCACACTTAAAAAAACTTACATAGCCCTTCAACACCTGCAATTTAAATTCAGATTTTAATTTTGAGCTTAGAGATTATTTCACGTTAAATTAATTAAGTCCTTTGTCAGTCAAAATTTCAGCAGCCTCCCAGTGTCTTCCCCGTGTAGGGGCTGCATCGGGAGTGCTAGAGCCTTCCTACCATGCTAAAAAAATTGTGCATAGTCAATGTCTTGCAACACTATGGCTTAAGACATCATGATTTTGTTTCCATGCTAAAGCAACATGCACAAGTACTTATATCTAGCAAATTTTCTTGCTATGTTATGTGAATAGCCACTGCCAAGAAAACCTTGATAGCCACTTCATGGAAGTGCCTTCAAAAAATTAAACTTTTTCATGTGAGCATCGAATTGAACTATTATCAATGGAGGAAGGAGTTATAGAATCTATTCAATACCGAAGCCAGTCAGTTGAAATCCAAAAGTTTGGTTCATCATGACACTAAATAGAGGTTTTAGAAAGAATATGTTTTACTTCCTCCCGTCTTACTGCTATATAGCTTAGATGCATATCCTTTATTGATTGGTAGCCTTCTCAATCCTCAACAGTTTTAGTTGGTTTGGTAAGATTTTCCATCATACATACAAAATTATACATCAACATATAAGCATCTGAAGAAAAATATATCCCCCAGACTATGATAAATAACTTTATGGTCACCATTAGTAGTAGAGTCCATTATTTCAGGCCAACTTGACTGGACCATTTGCTCAGTTTTCATAGATAAACATGAATTTTCTCCAAAGGGGTGCAAACCCAATTTAGATACATGTTCATCATCAAATTCCCACCAATGTCTACTCGATTGTGGTATCCTTCAAGCTTCACATCCTTAAAAAACATTGGTATCAATTTGTAGCTTGTATGCAGAAATGAACTCACAAGTTTAAGAATGAAAACCAGGACCTCCAATCAAATCCAATCTTAAGAAATCAGGTGGCAGCCACCAATTATACTTTTCCCTCTTCGACCTCGCTTTCAAAAATTTTGCTTCTAGGATGTAATTACTCTTCGCACTTTGTAGGACATAGCAAGAGACAACCTCGAACAAAGAAGAAATGAACTTCTCATCAGACGAACCAGACTGGGCCTCTCTTGTGTTGCCAAAATCTTCCATGTTTCTCTCACAAAAGATATTCCTAGCAAGGCTCTTTAGCTACTTTGCCTTGTCTTTCACCGTTTCTAGTGGATACAGTAGTGTTCTCATCAAAACCGTTGAGAAACATAGTCTTGGAAACCTTTGGTGGAAGTTCCCATAGAGAGATGCTCATCAGCAGCCTCAGCACCGTCGACAGTGGTGGCTATGAGGGCCTGATCGAAACTGACAGAACCTATGAGTGTGAAGCGGGTGAGGTCCGTCTCGTATGAACGGACTATAAGGAGTGAGCCCATATTTCTCCAGAGGAGGTGTCTGATTCGGTGAGGATCTAGAGGAGCAGTTAATAGATGATGGGGAGGGTGGCACAAAGCTATAGGAGGCAAGAAGAAAGCCATCATGTGTTCGGTTCTGCGTGTCTCTTACAACTGAGATGAAGAGAGAGTGAGAAAAGAGAGTTCATTGTCTTTGGACAAAAGACTAGCCAAAGCTTAAATCCTTCATTTGGCATCAATAGAAGCCAAGAGAGAAGTGGTTGTCTTGAGAGTTCGACTAGGATGCAGAGACAAACCGGTGTTCGTTCCATCACGAGTAGAGAGAGCACCGGCTCGATCTCATAGGAGAAGGAAGTATGAAAATGTCGGGAGACCATCAATTTCTTTTTTAAAAAATCTAAATAGCCCATGTGAAGAAACATAGGCAAAGAAGACGTCGCAACGTATTACTGGTCGAATAGGAGGTGGATGAATAGGAATGGGCTGCTGCAAGTTTTGAAGCATTGACTAGGATTAATTAAGAAATAATTAGGTAAATTTATCTCAAAATGCAGGATAATTTTGATTGGATTATAAATATAGTAATTTTAATTAAATTAGATGTTTGTTCTAAATAATTCTGACACTTTGGATGCGAAGGCAAAGTCTGTTTTGCGATCGGAGGTCATTTAGTTTAATTTGGTGTCAAATCGGGTCAATTTTAGTTCAAAAATATATATTATCACTTTTGATTGCTCGATATTTATAGAAACTCATCTGAATTGAGCTCAAACAGTCTCATTTGATAGGTTTTGACACTAATGGCATCATTCACTTAATGAATGGAGGTTGTTTGGGCATCATTGCAGCCTCCTGACTCTGACATGCTCATAGCCACCTTGATGACTCGACCTCTTGATTAGTCAACCATCGAATTGTGCAATATTTATATACAAATCAATTTTGATGTTCTAAATATAATGGCGAAGTCTGTTTGTTGATCGGAGATCATTTCGACTGATTCACCTATGTTTAGTGCATTTCAACTTTGATATGCGTGATATTGCATCTGAAGTCCGTCAAATTTAGCTTGTAAGCTCGATTGGAATTAATTAATGTGTGGTGGTCAACAAATGCCCCTCAACAAATATGATTCATGCATAGAGTGAGTCATATTTGTTGATAACTGGTTGACCGTTTGGGCTGGCCAAGGATCTTGAATCATTTTGGCTTCAATTTCAATAGCTTATGTAACTTTGATAGGATTTATCATTAGTATGATGTATTGTGTTTGGATGAGCCAAATGATAGGATTGATCAATTTGTCATGATTGACTTGTCAGATGGATAAGAGCTTCTTTCACCATCTACTCTTTGCTTCAATGGGTTTGTTGGAGATTTCTTTCCTTGTGTTATTGCAGATTTGAATTTTCTTCGACTCTAGCTTCATGCTTGACCAGGTTGGATGGAGAAATTTGTTTATTTGCTTTGATATTTGAAATTCCTTCTATCCTAGCTTTAAGCTTGGCTGACTTGATGAAGGATCGACCTAATTTGTCCATATTGACTTCTCAGGAAGTGCATGTATACTCTAAGTTCTGTGCTTTCTACTTTGACGGTATCATTATATAGATTACCAAACCTTTCGGCTTATATTAGATCTATAATGTTGAGTTATCAATCTAACAATGTGTGCTTTAGCAGATTGAATAACCATAAAATTCTTTTAGTTCGGCCATCTATTTTGTATGAACTATGGAATTGCTTCCTAAGTCCTGCTCTTTTACTTTGACGGACTTGATGAGGAAATTGACTTTGATCTGTGCTTTGTGCTTGATCATACTGCTTAAAAGGAGTTTAGAATATCACATTGCAGGCAATATAGAGATTGATTTGAGATTGCTCTGAATTGAGAGTTGGCTCCTCAGATTGTGTTCGTCCATCGATCAAGTGGAACGATCTCTTGGATTATAGCTGCTTGTAATCATTAAGTTGAATTTGGATTAAGATAGAACAACTATTATCATTGAACAGACAAGCATAGGCTCTTTTGCCACAACCTTTTCTTATATCTTGTTGAGTGAGGAGAGCGTCAGTGACTCGGCCATTTGTGAGCTTGTTAAGTTCTACCTTTATAACCCATCTATGTCTGTTGACCTCACTTTTGGAGTGAGCTTTCAACTTCTTCATCTTAGACATAGGACTCCTATAGACATTAAGAGTTCCTTAGTCTTAAGATACTTCTAGTGATTAAGTGAACACTTTACCTAACCCTAGAGACTTAGAAGAGTTAGTCATAGGAAGCTATTTTATGCCTTAGGGAAAACACCCTATAGCAGACCAAATCCTTCCTTCTTTCATGTCAAACTTCCAATTCAAATCAACTTCAAATTCAAATCAACTTCAAATTCAAATCAACTTCAAATTCAAATCAATTCCAAATCAAATCTTAAATCAATTTCAACTTAATTGATTTTCTCAAATCTTGAATCAAATCCAAAATCTTTCCTAAGCCATTTTGATTTCATCTTAGGACTTAGCTCAAATCAATTCCAAATCAGTTCAAATTCAAAAGATTTTCTCATAACCCATTTATATTCTTATTTATATTCACAAATATAAATGAAATATAAATTCAAATAATAAAAACTAAATTCAAAACTCAAATCCAAATCTAACCAAAGTACAATTTACCTCTTTCAAGTCAAATCCTTGAACTCCTTCAAACAAACCCAAATCAATTCAAGCTCAAAAGATTTTTCTTATAACCCATTTATATTCTCACTTTTATTCACAAATATAAATTCAAATAACCAAAACTAAATCCAAAATTCAATTCCAAATCCAAAATCTTTCCTAAGCCCTTCTGATTTCATCTTATAGACTTAGCTCAAATCAAATTCAAATCACTCCAAGCTCAAAATATTTTCTCATAACCCATTATACTCTCATTTATATTCACAAATATAAATTAAATATAAATTCAAATGACCAAAACTAAATTCAAAACTCAAGCCCAAATCTAACCAAAATCCAACCTATACCCTTTCAAGTCAAATTCTTGAACTTAACCAAATCATCCTCAATTCAATTCAAACCTTTGGATTTCCTCTCTAAACAATCAATCTTTCAATCATAAGCCTAAATATAAACATAAACTTCAATCATCAAATCAAAATCAAACTAACCCAAGTCAAGCCCATGTTCACCCTTTTGACTTGAAATTGTCAAATGAATCAAAACTAATTTGACTCCAAATCACTTGTAATTGGATTTATATTTCAATCATAAGCTCCATATGTTAATTCAACCAAACTTGAATCAAGCCTTGATCAAGCCAATTGACCCACTTAGGCTCACTTAACCTAAAGTGACCTAAAGCACTAGTTTGAGCCATGACCCAACCCAAGAACAAACCGAACCCTCCAATGAAAATTCTTCACTTGGATCACCTCCTCCACTCACCTAACACATGTGAACTCCCTCTCCTCTACTCCTTTTCTAAAACTAAAGCACATGGAATCCCTAACAGCCTAAATAACCCATTTAATACAAGCAATTAATCAAAAAAAATTGGCAAGATGCCTCTTAGCCATCCGATCCAAGGAGGGGGAGACATACTCCCCCTCATTCCAACTCAATGGACACTCTCTAATTCGATTGAGCTAGTGTGGTCGAAAGCAAGCATCTACAAGCTTTCCAAGGTCATTACCAAGCTTCCCAAATCTCTCCTTCTCGATTTTACTTAAGCCAAAAATAAGGGAGGCCTAGGAAAATTCCACTTCACTTAAATCTCTACCAAACCTAAATTCACTTTGCAAGCACCATCAAGGAAGCAAGTTGAGCTCGCCCAAAGAATTTCCCAAGCATCCAAGCCACGGGAAGGGGGATTTCGATCAAAGCTGCAAGCCATTGAATGATAGCTTGTTCAACCCACACATCCACTTCAAATTGAAGCTTGGAACTTTCAATAGAGCTTCATCACCACTAGATGAAGCTACCTCCTTAGTTGGAAGTGTCGGTGATAGCCTCCAGCGAGGTATGACTCAAAATCGATCCTCCATTGAAAATTGCTTGGTCTTTTGTGAAGGGAATTGTAATCCCATTAGATCCTAGCCATTGGATGTTCTTCCCTACACCTTTTGATGGTGTGGGGTGAATCTCTGCCTAATCCGAGCTTAGGTGAGCTCGGATCAAGCCATGGAGGATGGACGGCCTCTGTCTCCCACAGCTTAGGCAGGGATGAATCATGGGCCATCCATACCGCATGTTTTGGATGGACAACCCTGATTAAATCTCGCTATATTCTCTGATTAAAAACCATGGGATTAACCCTGGCTATCTGATCCTTGATTGGACACCCTGGAAAGTCGTTTGCTTGCCTGATGCAATGCGATGTGATAATTTAAATAACCAAATTCAGCACGCACGCATCTGCGGTCCACGAGGGATTAATTAATTAGGCTATTTAATTACCTATTAATCACAGAAACTTTATAAATTCATAACTAAATGTATAAAAATCCAAAAAATATAAACTCAAGTTCATTTTAAAGATAATTCAAAGGGGAATAATATAAAATTCAGTTTAATGGAATTTGAATAGTGAATTTTTAATTAGGATTTAATTAAAAACAAAATTACATTAATTACTCCCTAATTACTTCATTAATCAATTCCAAATTTCTCAGACTTGTTTAGTGGGATGACTTTTTTCTCCCCTAATTATCTTAGGATTTATTAATTAGTTGATTAGAAAAATTAATTAATGAACTCCTACTCACCCCTTAATATAATTAAGAGTAATTAAGCATATGAACAATGGTTTGATATGTTAATTAAGATAATTAAACATTATTTTAAGTAAGGAGAGGTTTATGGAATGGGTTTGGGGATATTTTCCCTAAGTTATTCCCTAAACCCCCTTTCTTTTTTAATACAAACATAATTAAAGATTAATCCCCTAATGATCTACTTAATTAGTCTAATCAAACTTTCAAAACCAATATGAACTTAATCAATCTCTTGATGGGTAGATCCTTAGGTGTTCAAGAGCTAAGGTAAGTTTATGGAAATCATATCCAACTTACATGTGTGGGAGGGTTATGAAAGTACTTAATGCAAACCCTTTAGCTTAATTAATCAATAATTGTGAGCCAATTCCATTAGGCCCCTTTCTTTCTTAAGTGCATTGCTGATTTAAATTCCATGTGATTGCATATCATATGTTGGCTCATAATTGTTAGGTTAATTAAGTTAAAGTGGTGTAGGAAAGGGGTAACTAATGGACTTAATTTACACTTTAGCCTAAACAAAACATAAAATCAATCTAATTGTTCAAAAAATTAAACTAAATTGACTCACACATGGGGGAAATGGGTTAGGACCAACAAACGCTTTTCACATTTCCTAGGTCAAATCAAATTCAAAACTAAAAATCTCTTTAAAGAATTTTAATTCACTTTGAAAAATCTTATCTTATAGGATTATCCTTAGGAATTAATTAGGGTGAATGAACTTACATGCTTACATCACTTTATTTTTTTCCAAGCATGCTAAATATTGTATGTCATATGAAATCATGAATTCAGATTTTTTGAAAAATCAATTAAATAAAAATATTTTCTTTATGTCAAATTGCATGTTTTGGCTAAAGTAAGAATATGAATGGCTATTATCACTATTAAATCAAAAATTATTTTTTAAAAAACCTATAAATCAAAGATTATAAATGAAGGTATGCTACTTATAAGTACTTATAAGCTTGCATGTGATTATAGCATAAAATATATTTTATGTGATTTTCTTCTCTCTTTTTAACATAGATTTGAATAGGATTTGCAAAGTGTATAGTTCAATTGAAAAGAACATAACACTTGCTTAAATCCATTCTTATCCACTTCTATGTTATGACTAAGAAGGATTTTCACATTCACACATGTAAATTGCATAACCAAATCAAACACAAAAATCTTTTGCATGACTCTTCTTCCATTTATTTCTTTTTTGTACATACAGATGTATTTAAGAAAAGTGGTATATTAGTCTGGACATTCCAGGGTTACGAGGCTTTAGGTAGCCCCAAGTAGGTCTTGTACCTTACACCCCTGGTGTATAAAATAATGGCGTCGTACTCACTTATGTCTTTCATACATGTAAATGTGCATTTGATTAATGGATAAAAGAGTCCCTCTATTCTACTTAATAAAAAACATGCATTCATGGAATATCCAAATTTTCCTAAACAACATCTCTTAGCATTCAACATCAAAGTGCACTAAAGTTTACATTTGCATGTATAGATATGCTTAGGATTATTCATATGCATGACAAACAGGGTGAAAAGAAATAAATGGTTGTGTGTTATGTGATAGTAATTCACTTTAACTAATCCTAAGATGCCTTTCTTATTGAATAGGATATTTTAGAGCAAATCTAAACTTAGGGTTGATTAAAACACATAATAAAATATTCATGAAAGAAAAATCACTAATGAATCTACCTTAGAAATTACTTAAGGTATGAATGAAAGAGAAGTTCTCTTCTCTTTTCCTCTCTTTACAATATTTAGTAACTAAATATGGGTTCATTCAAACCAAATCAAATCATCAAATAAAATTGACAAATTAACTAAATCACTTAAAATGAAATAACCCTCTAAGTTGAATCCTTCACATTTAGAAAATTCTAACCTTAAAGCCTAGCTAAGACATGCCACACAAGCTTTAAATGGCACACACATTAGCCTAAGTCACAATTTCTAGTTCTATGTTAGGGCAGTGCATAGTTTGATGCTCGATTTTATTTTGTGTTGTGATGTTTTTAGATTGGATGTTAGGGTGTATGTATATAGACTGGATGGTAGGGCGATCTTAGCCTAATCATGTCTTCTACAAGGGATTGTGCTTAAAGGGCACTATAACAAAAATATAAAATTGCTTTTATTGTGTAGATTACTTATACCCCTAAGCATAATCCAAAACTAGGACAGGTGGACTTGGTTACCCATGTGTGGGGTGCAAAGTCCAATTTATTCATATACATGCTTCGGTTGTATGGTATGTTTAGTTAATCCATATTTTACAGGTTTAATTAGATTTACTTTTCCCATTTTGATGTAATTTTATAATTAAGATTTGTAATAAATGTTATGGGGGATTAGAATGAACATTGGTCATAAGACCAAGTCTTATGCACCATGTGAAACCTTAGAGCAAATTACATCTCAACCAACCAAAAGGAAGAAAGAAGTGAAGAAAAGGAAGAAATGAAGAAATGAAGAAAGAAGAAATGAAGAATGAAGACCCGCATAACATGAATTCATTTTAATTATAATTATTCATTTATAATCTGGGTTGTATAAAGGTAGAGCTCGGCTGCCCATTTCTTTTCAGTTTTACGCAGTGGAGCCCGACCACATTGGCCTCTTATTCTTTTGTGCTAGCTTTATAAAATTGTTTGATATTTATTTAGCTTGTGCATTAAGATGGCATGATTTTCCTAATTTCTTCATTGATTGATGAATGGCTTGGATGTGATTAGGCTCTTAGGGAAAAATAAATTTTCTATCCAATTAATCAACTCAAAATTAAAATTAACAACTCATACCCTCACCTAAAGCCTAGGACATAAATCAAGATAATAAAAGATTTAGCAACCCCTTAGCTGGATGTTGTATGTCCCACATCATGCATAAAAAGCTTCTTGCTTCACTCTTACTAATGGAGGGCTTCCACCTTTGCCAGAGAATATGGCTTGACCTTTGAGAACCATGGTGGAAACACGCCTCCTTCTTGCTGATTTTGTCCTATAACTAATTTCGCATGCATTAGGCATATGAATCATATAGCTTGTGTCAAATAAATTGTCTAAAAATCAAAATAAAACTTAACTAAATTTGCATTAGATTTTAAGACATTATTCATCCCCTACATGACTTGGTCTCATAGGGAGTGTGTTTAAGGACTTAATCTCTTTTCTAAATAAGCAACAACTTAGCCATCTTGCAAAAGCATACGACTTGCTTACTGTATTTAAAATTGTAGGAGAAGTTAGTTGTCAGCTACCCCTAGGTGGTTGTAAGTCCAACAGTCAGATGGTTTATCCTTTCTTATGGATGCAAACCATATACCCATTTTCACCTAAGATTTAGGTCGTGCCTTGGCCCTCGCAAAAGATCCTTATATTTAGGATCTAAGGTTGATGCTTCCCTTTGCGGGATATAAACATAAATCCTCACCTCCTAGGCATTTCCATGATCTTATATTATGGATTTATAAGCCCTAGATTTCTAATAAAAATTCAACTCAAACATATAATCCTCTTCAAATTTCAAAAATATAAAGCCCAACCATAGGACAGTTTGGGATGCTTACAAGGTTTTCTAGTATCTTGAGCATCCCCTACTCATCTCTTTTTGGTTACAATAATAACTCCCTCTTTTTTATCAATCCCACTTGATCTACCAAAAATAAATTATTTTTTTGATAGTCCTATCTTTAAAATCTTTGAAGACAATGATCATTTACCTTAATTAAGAGTATTCCTAAAGAATCTCATTCCTTAAGATGTAATTAATTATGGGGGCTTGCCTTCATAGGAAACCTAATGAACCCGATTTAAAATAAACCCTACTTTACTTTTTCATATAAAGTAGGGGATGAATCTCTAGTATATTCGAAGACCTATTGTATTTAGTAGTCATTATTAATCACCTAATAAGATAGATGAAGATAAAAATAAAACCACAGTGTCCTAGACTTGAAGATGTAGAGGTTGAAGTTTATTCAACTTAGTTGATGGAAGCTTCCAAAATTGGGAGTTCTTCTAACTTGATCTTTAGAATTTGATAAATTTGGGAGATAAACTTTTGATATTTATGGATGTCTTTTCATACTTGTAGTTGATTCTTTTTCTTGTTGTAAGAGCATACAACTTTGATCATAATAGTTATAGATATATTTAGGGTCTCGGCATAAAGCTCGATGTTAACCTAAATATATATACAAGAAGACCTCTTGTTTCACAGGAGAGGGTTGAACAACACTGATCATAAGAAAGTGCTTCTGTCTAACAGGGGAATTGCATATGAGTTCAGAAATATAATATAAGGATTGATTTCATTTACTACAAAATAAATAAGATATATTTTTCAATCATAATATGTATCTATCTAAGGATTTCAACTTAAAGCACGATATCAACTCAAAAAATATATAAAAATGCCCCTGTCTAACATGGCCTTACAATAATTATTGAAAGAATTTTGAATGTCTTTGGTCTTATGCTTTGTGCTCTCAAACTTGTTGAAGACTTCATCCTCAGAGTTTGAAATTTGTATTTTTCTTCTGTACTAGTTTTATGCCTTGGTGGACTTAATAAAATTGATGATTTATTGTTGAGATTAGAATATCTTTGATCCTATGCTTGGCGCTAGATGTACTTGTTGAAGATTCAATCTCAAAATTAAAATTTGTATTTTTCTCTTGTCCTAGCTTCATGCCTCAGTGGACTTGATGGATTTGATGACTTGTTGGTGAGATGAGAATATCTTCGGTCCTATGCATGGTGCTTTGATGAACTTGTTGAAGACTTCATCTCTGGGATTCGTATCTTGCATTTTGTGGTGTTTATTTTTATGTTTAGGTGTGTTTATGTGAGGGGATATCATGTAGATCTATAAATATACTTATTAGGGTGATCGGGTAATAGTGTACTATCTCAAGAGATAGAAGTGACTACCCTATAATGGACTTAATTACCTAATAAGGACTCATAAGGCATGATGGGTCTTTGAATATACCAGAGATTTTTCTCCTACTTTACATGAAAAAGTAAAGCAGGGTTTATTTAAACTAGGTTCATTAAGTTCCCTATAGAGGCAAGCCTCCATAGTTAATTACATCTTAAGAAAAATGAATCCCTTAAGAATACTCTTAATTAAAGTGGGCGATTGTTGTCTCCAAAGAATTCAAAGATAGGACTATCAAAGGATTAGTTGTGTTTTTAAAAATCAAGTGGGAGAGATAAAAATGGAAGAGTTCTTATCGAAACTAAGGGAGATAAGTAGGGAGTGCTTATGATACTTGGAAGCCTAGTGAGCACTCTAACCTATCCTATGATTCGGCTTTATATATATTTGAATTTGAGAAGATTTATTTGTTTGAGTTCAATTTTTATTAGAAATTTAGGACTTATAATTCCACAGTACAAGATTATGGACATGCATAAGAGGTGGGGATTTATGCTTATAGCCTGCAAAGAAAAATAGCGACCTCAAATCCTAGATATAGGGAGCTTTTGCGAGGGCCAAAGCACGACCTAAATTTAAGGTGAAAGTGGGTATATGGTTTACCTCCACAAGAGAAAGTAAACTAGATGACTGCTAGGCTTATTATTGCCTCGAGTTTGCAGCCAGCTAACTCCTCCTATGCTTTAAATCCATGTTAGTAAGTCATATTCTTTGCAAGATGATTAGGTTGTTATTTACTTAAAAAAGAAATTAAGTCCTTAAACTCACTCCCTAAGAGATTAGATCATGAAGGGAATGAGTCATGACATAAATTTAATGCAAATTTTATCAGGTTTTATTTGGTTTTTTGGACTTTTATTTTGACACGCGCTATAGGATTTTGTATGCCTAAATGCATGAGAAATCGATTATGGGCTAAATTTGAAGAAAAAGAGGTGTCTTTCCATCAAAGGCTCTTACAAGTTAAGCCTTTATTCTTTGGCATGTATGGAAGCCCTCTCTTAGCATGAGTAAAAGAATATGACATGCATGATATTATACATTCATTCATCCAGCTAAGGGTTGCTAAAATATTTATTATCTTGATTTAATTTTTAGGCTTTATGTGAGGTTAAAAATTATTTTAAAATTTTAGTTATGAGTTATTGATGGGATAAAAAATTTATTTTTATCCTAAGAGCCTAATTGCATCTAGGCCACACAACAATCACCAATTATAAAAACTATGAAAAGGCATGTTATTTCTAATGCATAAGCTAAACAAAATATCAAACAATTTTATAAAGCTATCGCAAAAGAATAAAAGGTTGGTGCTGTTGGGAACTATTGTACAAACTAAAAAGAAATGTTGGTAGCCGAGCTCTACCCTTATACATCCCGGTACAATGAAAGAATAATTATAATTATAGAATGATAGGTCTAATGGGGTCTTCATTCTTCATCATTCATTCTTCACTCTTCATCTTTCATTTCTTCATTTTTGATTTGCTCCATTTCTTTCTTTCTTTTGGACTTAATTGCGATGTTGTTTGCTCCAATGACATCACATGGTATATAAGACATGGTCTTCTAACCAATGCTCATCTTTAATCCCCATAACACTTATCCTAATCCTAATGCAAAAATTACATTAAAAGGAAGAAAAGTAAACCTAGCTACACCTGCAAAATAAATGTTAGCTAAACACACCATATAACTCAAGTAGTTATAGGAATAATTTGGACTTAACACCCCACATATGGGTAACCAAGTCCAACTCTCCTAACTTGGGCTATGCTTAGGGACTAAGCAACCTGCATAGCAAAAATGATTTATATTTTTATTATAATGACCCCTTTAAGCATAACTCCCTGCATAAACATGATTAGGCTAATATCAGCCTAACATTTAGGCTACGCGCATACACCCTAACATCCAGTCTAAAATAATACATCACAAAACTAAACATTCATCAAACCATGCACCACCCTAACATAAAGCTAGAAATGTTGACTTAGCCTATTGTGCATGTGTCAGAGCTTGTGTGGTATGTCCTAACTAAGCTTTAGGGTTATGATTTGCTAAGCGTGAGGGATTTAATTTGTGAAGGTTGATTTTTCTTAAAGTGGTTTAGTTGATTTGGGGATTTTTTTTACTTAGTTTCTTTTATTTCATATAGCCTACACTTAGCAACTAAGTGTTATAAAGAGAAGAAAGAGAAATAGTCTCTCTTTTATCCTTATCTTAAGTAATTTCTATGGTAAGTTGATTAATGGATTTCCATTAGTGAATGGTTTATTATGTGTTTTAATTAACCCAAAGTTTGGATTCATTCTAAATAGCCCAATTCAATAGGAAAGGCATCTTAGGATTAATTAGGATAGATTACTATCATATAACACATACCCATTCATTTATTTCCATCATGTATACTATACATATGAATAATCCTAAGCATACCTATACATGCAAGTTGATAATCAAATTCAAAGATAAAATGAATCAAAATTCTTTAAGGACATTTTTATCTTTAAATTTGATTTGATTTAAGAAATATGAGAAAGGTTTGTTAATCCTAACCCATTTCCCAATGTGTGAATTAGTTTGGTTTAATGAGAAATATTCAAGTTGATTTTATGTTTTGATTAGGTTAATGTATTAATTAAATGAATTAATTATCCCTTACCTATATCACCTTAAGTTAATTAACTAATTAATAATAAGCCAATATGATATGCAACCACATGAAAAGTAAATTTGCAATGCTCCTAAGAAATGAAAAGGGCCTAATGCAATTGGCTTATGATTAATAGTTAATTAAATTTAAGGGATCTCATTTAATTACTCTTATGATTTTCTCACACATGTGAGCCAATCAAAATTTCATTACCTCTCACCTTGTGTTATTGAACACCCAAGGAGCTACCCAAGATCAATTAAAGGTTACTTAGGTGAGGATAGATTGGTTTTCAATTTTAATTTCATTAGTTTTTTAATGAATTGATTAAATGTTTTGGTTATGTTTTAATTTGAATGTGAAATTAACTTAGGGGAAAGGATCAAAGGTAAGGCCTCAATCCTAATCCCTAAATTATTTAAACATTCAATTAAGTTTTGATTTCCTTATTTTGAAAATTTAATCACTTAATTAATCAATTAATCACTCCATTAACCCATTAATTAATTTGATTTTTAAAGATAAAGAAGACTTAGGAAATGAATTAGGAAAAATATCCCCAATCACACTCCCTAAGTGATCTTACTTTTTAACATGGATAATTTTATCCAAATGGTTAATCAAGTTACTGTTCATTCCTTAATTATAATTAATTGGATTAAGAGAGTGATTAGGGCTTACTTAAATTATTTTAGTAATTAAGCAATCAATAAAATCCTAAAAAATTATGGGAGGTAGAGGTTATCCACATAAACATCCACAAAAAATTTTAGATTAATTAAGAGCTTAATTAAGGTGTAATTAAGCTAATTAGATTTTTGATAAAATACTAATTAATTAAAAGTCACTATTCAAAATCAATTAGTTATAATTTTCCTAAACTCTCCTCTGAAATATCTTCAAAATGAGCTTAAATTTATATTTTTTAGACTTTTCTATAATTAATTATGATTTTAGAAAGTTTCAGGATTAAAAACTAATTAATTAAGCCCTTAATCCCATGGGGCGTACGCGACGCTTCACATTGATTGGCTATTTAAGTAGTCACATCCGCACGCTAACTTTATGGCAGCGGACACGCTTTCTCTATGGGCTGTCCCATCTATGATCGGACAGTCACATTTTAATTAGTGTGTTAAGGGGGAAATCAAAGGATCTACTATGGGTTTTGATTAGATCCATTCATTTCAATCAAGAGAAATGGATGGCTCATGATCTATCCCATTGGCGAGCGACAAAAGACAGGCACTGTCCATCTTTCTTCATTCGATCTGAGCTCACCGAGCTCAGATTGAGATCAAATGGATCCTACACCATCTAAGGGAGCACACAATCACATACAATGGCTAAAATCCCTCGACATAGAGATTCCTTTCACAAAAGACAAACACATAGAGGCCTAAAGCTACGGTTTTGAGAAACCTCAGAGCTAATGTTGGCGTAGGTAGCTTTAGTTGAGTGAGGCCCATTGAAGAAGTTCAAGCTCAATTTGGCCTAGGGTGCTCGGTTGACCAATCCATGCACGTGCACGCCTCATCTTCAATCAAACTCACACCTCTAGTGCTTTGGAAGGCTTGGAAATGGTTTGGTTGGCTTTGATTAGGTATGAGGATGGTGTGGGTGCAAGGGATTTGGATTTGGTTTAGTGGAGAGGGAGTATTGCTTGAGGGAAGGGAGTCTTATTTTGGCTAGCGCACAGGAATGGAAATGGCCAAAGGGAGAGGGATTGGGGATCTTTGGGTTTTCTATGAGGGAGTTTAAATTATGCTTAAGGACTCACATGAGCTAATTGTGTGTGAAATTGACTTCGAATTGAGGGGGTATACCCCTCAATTTGCCATCATTGATGGACGGGAGTGTGCACACATTTTACCTTGGCTCACTGTCGTCCGGTCACCGGAGTTGTATCCATCAAGGTCAGGCCACACTCAGGATGGGAGGAGTCACGAGGGGTGCCATGGATCCATTGTGTCAAGTTTCCATGGCTTTGAACCAATGGGTGCTCGATTTGGGTTGGACGTGAGTCAACTCACCTCCCAAGGGTCCTTGGCCAACTTAGGGTGAGTTAGGTTAGCTAGGTAGATCAGGGGAAGGTTCCATGTGGTGTCAATGAGCTGTCATGGTGATGGGCAAGTTGACTTTAGCTTTGATCCATTGGGTTTAAGGTTCAAATCATATAGTTTGATGGCTAATTCCTTTGATGGGGTCCACTTGGCTTTTAGGCTGATTTGGGAATGAAGTAGGGCATGTTTGGGTCAGGTTTGACTAAGCCCTAGGGTCCCATAGGTTGGTTTGGAGAGATTTGGCTTCATTTGGTAAAAATGGGTTCATTTGGGCTAGGTTGGTTGGGTTGATCAATTAGTCAAATTGGGTCAAACTAAGGCTTGAGTTAGGTTCATATGATGACTTAGGATGTTTTTGTTCAATTAATTTGGATTGGTTTGGCTTAAGTTTGAATTTGACTCATTTGGATTCAAAAGGGTCAAATTTGTCAATTTGACAAATTTGACCAAATTAGGTTGGGTAAAGTGTTGAGTCAAGTTCAATTGGTTGATTAAATATGATTGTAGACTTTAGTTTAGTTTAATTTAGAATTAATTCGAATTTTGGTCAATTTAACCTTTTAGGACAATTTGGGCTAGGTTGGGTCAAGTTGACCAATTGGTCAACTTGGGCTCAATCATGACTTTGGTCAATTTCAATAAGTGATTTGGAATAAACTTGAACCATTGATTGTAATCAATTTGGATTAAATCATGATTTGACTCATTTTGGCTTTTAGGCCAATTTGGGTCGACTTAGGTCAAGTGGACAATTAGGCTTGGTTTGGCTCAATTGGTGACTTGGTCATGTTCAATCATTGATTATGAATGGGTTTGGGCCAATGGTTTCAATCAATTTGGCATATGATGGATTTTGGCTAGTTTGGGTTTCATTTGGGCTAGATGTTGACTTGGTCAAAGGGCAGATTTGACTTGGTTTGACCCAATTCAAGGTGGTTGACCACCCCCATGATAATTTTTTGTCATGATTGGGTCAAGTGATCCTAAATGGGTCAATTGGTTTGAACAAGGCTTGATTCAAGTTTGGTTGAACCCACATAAAAGCTTAGGATTAAAATATAAATCCAATTGCAATTGCTTTGGAGCCAAATGGGTTTTGGTTCATATGACAATTTTAAGTCAAAAGGATTAACTTGGGCTTGATTTGGGTTGACTTGGTTTTCATTTTATAATGGTAGTTTATGTTTATATTTGGATCTATGATTGAAGGAATGATTGACTCATAAAGAAATCAATGAGTTTTGAGTTGATTTGGGTTTCATTTAGCCAAGTTTAAATGTTTGGCTAAAAGGGCTAAAATTGGGAATTTGATTTGGTTTGAGTTTGGTTTTGGTCATTTGAATTTATATTCCATCTATATTTGTAAATATAAATGAAGATGTAAATGGGTCATGAGAAAATCACTTGAGTTTGGAGTGAATTGGAAGCAAATTTGATTAAGCTTAGGGATGTAGGTTGAAAGGGCTAATTTGGGTTTTGATTTGATTTGATTTATCTTGTTTTGATTTGAAAGATTTGAATTTGGTTTCATTTATATTTATAAACATAAATAAAGGAATGATTGATTTATAAAGAAATCAACAAGTTTTGAGTTAGTTTGAAGGAGTTTTGGTTAAGTTTATAGAGGTAGGTCCATATGGCTTAAGAAGAGATTTTGGAATTTGGAGTTAATCATGGGTTTTAATTAATTTAGAATTTTGGAATTGACTTAGGATTTAGAATTTAATTTGAGATTGAGTTTGATAATTGAGAAAATTAATTGGATTGGGGTTTATTTGGATTTGGTTAAGGCTAAGTCAATAAGCTAAAATCAAAGGGCCTAAGAAGAGATTTAAAGTTTAAATTTGGTGATGGATTTCAATCATTAGATAGTTGGATTTGATTTTGGAATTTGAATTTTAATTTGAGGTTTGGTTTGAAAGAAGGAAGAAAGGATTGAGTTTGGGCTATAGGTTAGGCAAGTGTCTCTTAAATCCCTAAGACACAACCTATCCCTATGGCTAACTCTTCTAAGTCTCTGGTTAGGTTAAGTGTTCACCTAATCACTAGAAGTATCTTAAGACTAAGGAACTCTTAATGTATATAAGTGTCTTAGACCTATGATGAGGAAGTTGAGAGCTCACTCTAGAAGTGAGGTCAATAAAGGAATTATGGCTTGAACAGATACAAAAAGAGGCCCCCTATGTTACATGAGAAAGCCTAATATTTTGCTATAAATTTTTTTTTTAAAAAAAATGCCCCCTATTTAATAGGGGATATTTGTAATGTTTTACAAGTATGATGACATCAAAATTATTTTTTATTTTCACACTTATAATGGTCATATAAGACTCACGTTGATCATTATAACCATCCATTTGGGGATTTCAGCCTCAGGCATGATGTCAACCTAAAAATATATAAAATGCCCCCCATCTAATAGGTAGATTTCTATTTTATCTTGGAAATGCATTCTTGTGTTACAAGAGAATTTCCAAGTAAAACTTATGAAAGTCATTTGATTATACTCAAGATAGTATATTATTCTTCAATGTCATATCTAATCACCTCAATAAGTACACCCTGATTTGCATGGTGTCCCCCTATAAACTAAACCCAATAAATGAAAAATAAACACCACACCTATAAGAGTGCCTCATTATACCACTCTCTGGCATAATTAAGATGAGGCCAATGCCAGCTCGAGCCTTTGGGAGATTAGAGGGGTGAGTATATTTGATGGATGAAGCTCCATCAAAATACAGTTCTCACATTTGTTGCTTTTTCTTTTCATATATGTGCATGATCTGCTCGTCGGGAAGATCATCATTGAGCGATGAATCTACCATGATGGATTGTGCAGCAAGAAAGTCTGCTAGAATTTGCCCCTTCACTGCTTTCGGAAGAACATATGTAATGTCAACTTGTAGCAGAAGAACAGCCCATCATGCCAAGTGTCCTGTCAACGTTGATCTTATCATCAAGAACTTCAATGGATCGATCCTTGAGATAAGAATAATTTTATGAGATAGCATATAATGACGTAGATTTTGAACATCAAAGATTAATGCCAAATAATTCTTCTCAATCAGATAATAGTGCATTTTCACTCCTATCAATCTTCGACTAATGTAGTATAGAGCATTCTCCTTTCCTTCTTCATTATATTGCACCAACAGAGCACCTAGAGATTCCTCTAGTGCTACTGTGTACAATATGAGAGGCTTCCCTAGGATTGGTGCTGCAAGAATAGGCAGATTCAACAAATACTTCTTAATACTATTGAAAGCCTCTTAACATTCTTTGTCCCATTTGAAAGGAATGTTCTTCTTCATCAACTTTGCAAAGGGTTGACATCTTCCTAACATATTTGATATAAATCTTCAGATGAATGCAAGATGTCCCTGCATGGAATGGAGTTGGCGAAGGCTCCTCGGAGGAGGCATTTCAACAATTAATTTAATTTTGTTGGGATCAATTTCAATCCCTTTACGGTGCACAACATATCCGAGAAATTTTCCTGAGGAGACTCCAAAGACACATTTGAGAGGATTCATCTTGAGATCATATTTTTTTGATTCTTTTAAAGATGATTATCAAGTCATCAAGATGATCTTTGCGATCTATACTTTTGATGACGAGGTCATCAACATAGCATTCTACTTTTTAATGAATCAACTCATCGAATATGTGTGTCATAGCCCTTTGGTATGTAGCCCTAGCATTTTTCAAGCTGAAGGGCATGACTATGTAGATATGCCGATTGGCATCCTGAATGAGGTATGCTTCTCATCTTCAGGAGCTATTTTGATTTGATTGTATCCTGACGATCTATCCATAAATGAGAACATGTAATGAGTTGAAGTGTTGTCCACCAATAATTTTGATATAGGGAGCAGAAATTCATCCTTCAAACATGCTTTATTTAGGTCCCTAAAGTTGATGCGGATGCGAATCTAACCATTCTTCTTCTTCACTGGGATAATATTAGCTATATAGTCTACATATTTCTCTTCTCAAATAAAACAAGGTTCAATGAGTTTCTTGGTTTCTGCAATCACTTATTCTTCAATTTCTAATCTCATTCGCTTGGAAGCTTGCTTAAATGGTGATGCATCTGATGTGATTGCTAATATGTGAATCGCCACATTAGGGGATAAGCTTAGCACTCTATATATGTCCAAGCAAAGCAATCTCTGAATTCGCTGAGCAGCATTTTTAATTCTTCCACTTTATCTTTAGGAAGTAGGGCACTTATGAACATTGGGCGAGGGTCTTCCTCAGTTCCCAGATTAATTTCTTTAAGTTCATCCATAGTAGCTACCTATCGGTCATCCTCAAACTCCTCAGGTGCTGACATGACTCCTACTTCTTCATTATTTGTAAGATTAATCTCAAAGAAGTCACCTTCATTTTGATTATCATTTTTAATATCCACTCCTGTTATAATATAACACTTGTATTCTTATGGATGATTGTCTTGGATGAACCCAAGGCCTCTAGTAGTGTGCTTGTTTCTTCTATCAATGGTTTGAGAACCTTTTGGGTATCACATCATCTCAAAGAATTTAATCCTTTGTTTGTTTTCTTCAGCATGGATCCTGTGCTTGCAGATTAAGTTCTACATTTTTAAAGGATAATATGTTGGCATTCTTATGGGCATAGCTTCTTTCTCTTCAGACAACTGCATTACCCAATCTGGATCTTCCCCTTAACATCCCTCAGATTTATAAAATAGGCTTTTTGGCCAACACTTTCCATGGAAGGGAAGCACATAGAAGGTCACCAATTCTTTGACATTATGAACTTCCTGAGGAGTGACTCCCTTGAAATGTTGGGGAGGAACAGGAGTGACTACGAGCGTAGTCTCTGCTGCCACTGGATCAATGATTATTTTCAAGTATGTGCACTGCACTTTGCCTTCATAAGAAGATTTGAATTCATAATCAGAGTCAAAATGATCCTCCTCATTTGACACTTTGTTTGAAGATTTATATGAGCTTCTGGATTTGGTGGGAGCACTTTCCTCTTCATCTTCTATATCACTGCCCAAATGAGAGACAATTCTATTTATTTTTTATTTGCTCTTTATATCCTTAGAGATATTTGGAGTGATCTCCTTTCTTTTAGTTGGTTTCTTTTCACCATTCTTCTTAACATGTTCTTTTGTGGATTTTGAAGTAGATGTAGTATTTTCTAGCTACTCTGCTAGCCTTAACTCCTTCGGGAGGAAGTAGTTAGCATCTTGGTATATCTTCATTTCATGCACCGTGAAGGGTTGCATATCACCCACAATCTTGTATTCTTCTTTAATTTTTGTATATTTCATACACTGATGCAGTTTAGATGGGACAATGTCATATTCAAGAAGCCATGGTGGACCCAAAGAAGCTCTGAATGAAGTGTCTGCACTGACTATATGAAATTTGGCTTCTGTGTAGAGACCTCCGAATCTAAGAGGAAGGATGAATGACCCAACAGTTTTCTATCCCTTCTCATTGAAACCTTGAACTAGAACTTTATCTCATCCTAGATGTTGTACATCTAGGGATAGCCACCTGAGGGTCTTTAAATTCATAAGATTCACGGAGGAACTAGGATCAATCAAGATCCGAGGTATTATAACTCTGTCACTTTCAGCTATAACATACAGAGGGCGATTGTGTTCTGTAGTTTCAAGCATGAGATCTTCCTCAAAAAATGTGATGGATGAAGGATCTTGAGTGTGCAAAACCTCTGTTACGCAATGTTCAGCGAAATACGCTCCGAACTTCTCTGGATCTTTAAGAGCTTAAATTAGAGTATTACAGAGATCTTCAAACATTAGAAGTGCTTCATATACGCTGGGCTACGCAGGAATTGTCCTTAAGTGGGATAGAATGTTGTAATCAATTCTATTAATTAGAGAAGACTTCTTGTTTGCATCTTTAGGGATGACTTTCTCGTTAATTTCAATTTTTTTCTTTATCTTTGTTCATTGGCCCTTTCTTCTATTGAGATTGTAGCACTCGACCACTCCTCAACTGTACTTGAGCTACTTCATTTGACCCTAACTCTTCAGATGAGTCAGTCGCTTCAGCATCAAATTCCACTCCTTCTAATGATGGATTTGAAGATTCAAAATCATTGCCCAATTTCACATTTTTTTTATATTTGTCATCATGATGGGATCTGCTTCATCTTCATTTGGGAGACAAAGTTCCCCTAAGCTGTCACCAGCTTCATGTACCATTAAGTAGGATTCAATGGGAAGTTCTTCATCTTCTTTCCCGGCTTCTTCGTTAAATTGAAGCTTGGTAATGAAATCAGCAAGTCTGATAGATCTTCTTGCTGACTACTGGTAATCATTCATATTATTGATGATCTTCTGTGTTACGGTTTTTTTTCTATTTCTTGGATTTATTCCTTGGTTTAGCAGACCTTCTTATTTTTCCTCGCAGGATTTGGCTAGGTCATCTCTCATGCTGAGATGAGCCAGCCTTTCCACAATATTTTTGGGTGAGTGATATTAAGGCAAACATATCCGACCTCTAATTTTCTTTCAAGTCAAGCATTGGCTCAAGTGGTGACTTCCACTTAATGCTTGGGACACCCTCCAATTATTTTAGCATTTTTGTAGTCTTTTTTAAAACTGCAACTTCCCACTCTTCATCATAGGTTAATTTCTCCTTGCTTTTATCTTTACTTGATGGCGCTAGATAAGAAGTGATTACTTTGGTAGATTCCTTCTTTTGATGCACTAACACACTATCTGATAGTATAAATTCTCTATTTCTGTATTTTTCTAGCCAATCCTTGAATATATAATAATTCTCAATAGGATGGCTAAGCACGCACCTCATGATAAGGACTATAATTAGGATTATCAGTCTATCCAGCTCCCTCAGGCCTTTTACACTAAGGTAGCTAGAGACCCGCTTTGAGTGCTTGCCTGAAGAGCTTAGCCATACTCTCTTTTTTGAAAGAACATTATTTATTCAGCCTTTCCTTAAGGGTTGGAACTATTAAATCATTTGTTCCTTTCATTTGTTTTGATCGCTAGCTTTCTTTGAAGTGGCCTCGTGGCAGATCATTACCTCCATGTATGAGCTTCGGCTATGGAGCAAGATTATATGGCTATTTTAATTTATCTAGGTAAGCGAGTTTGTTCCCTTTGTCAACATTATAAACTACCCTCTTTCCTTTATCACTTTTGAAAGAAGCAAAGTGTGTCTCCCCTTTCTTTGAATTTAGAACTTTATTTTTTTTTATTTGTCAAAGTGACTATCAAAGCTTGATAGGTTTAATTTCTTGAATTTAGCCACCCTGTCAAGAAGCTCCTAAAATGTGGCAATTAAAGTCATGCAAAGATAAGGCACCATTTTGTCATCAATGTTGCCCATTAACAATTGAATCGCATATTCTTCTTTCAATTGCTGCTCACATCTCATACTCATGTTTTTCCAACGTGTGATATATCGAGTCACTGACTCATCTTTTTTTCTATTCAGTAGAGCAAGATCAGCGATGGTTATCTTTTTAACCACACTAGCAAATCTCTTGATAAACATAGCTTCAAGTTCTGGGAAGGTTTTGATAGAATCATTTGGTAGTTTAGCATACCACTCAAAAGCGGTCAAAGTCAAGCTGCTGACAAATTGGCAAAATAATAACGCATCATTACCCCCAGTATTGCCACAAGTTGCTTTAAATTACATCAAGTGCTACTTAGGATTACCATTGCCATCAAATGTATTAAACTTTGGCATTGAATAGCCTTTGGGGTGTGGCACCTGGTCATACTCGATTGGGTATGGGCAGCCTTTATTTACTAACTTCTCTACCTGTTCTGTAGCAATAATAGTTTTAATTTTCTCATTTAAAACAATCTCCAATTGAGCAGCTGTCACGTGCTCTTATGTGCTAGGCAAGTTTTGCCAACTGATTAATTTTATTTCTCACCTCATGAGCACTATGAGCTCCAAAAGTTTGAGGTGTTGGCTCTATTGGTGGATTGGTAGGGATGATATTAGCTATTTGAGGATTAGTGGGTGGAACAAAAAGTGCCATTACCGCTGCATTCCTTTGTATTATATGCATCATAAGATTCATCTAATCCACCATCTCATTCATTTTATTTTTAAGATGTTCAATTTCTTTATCTTTTGCCCTCATCTGGCGTTGCATGTCCCTCTGCACTTGGGATAGTGTGGCGGTGTCAGTGAACACAGGATTCTCCTCCTTTCTGACTCTTATCTTTTCTCATCATCTAAGGAAGAACCTAAATTCTCTTCTTCTTCTTGTCTTTCGGGAGGAGCGGTGGGTAGGATGGTACGTCGACGTTGACTATAGAACCAAGTACTAGGCTTATCATCACCTTGACCTACCATATATACCACTTGTATTCCCATGGTCTCCTTATCATCATCTTCATCTTCTTCTTGTAGCCTCACTTTTGAGTGTTGTCTCGATTGGATCATAGGCTCAGGTTGTGGCATGAGCATTTCTTCAATTGGAGGGCTTTGATCGAAGTCAACTACCTCATGAGGAGATGGAGCTACTTGGTGATGAGATTTCTTAGAGGATTCTCTAGGGTGTCAACCATCCATTGGCTCATTAATGGTAATCTTCTTTTCTAGGACCCATTACTGTCGGGCACTATCATTTGTTCTTCTCCACAGTAATTTCTTCTCAAGGATTTGGCCTCCAAACTTATTTTCCTTTCTGTCAGGACCTTTCGGCAACAGATTCCTTGACATGTGGTCTAGGTATCACACCCCGATGCTCACTATGCAGAGGCTATCTTGGCTGATTTTGAGTCACCACTAGTGATGATAGATTTCTTGATGGGACTTTCTCAGCATCTCTAATCATTGGCATTTGAAAATTAGTTTTCATTAGGCCTCTTTCTTTGAAAAACTTTAGGGCTCTATGTACCCATGCCAATAAAGCCTTAGGCTGCTTCTTTTGGGGGGGTTGGAGTTTCTCACTACTGATTCCAAAAGGATCGTTTGATTTTTCCAGCATGTCTATACCTTTTAACCCATTTCAGATTTTCAAATTTATTACAGGTAGGAACATTCGCTTCTGGCTGCAGTGCTAATTGTCTGATTGGTGGTTCAGGGAATAGTTGTTGAGCTCGTAGCTCAACATTGTTTCTCCTTTGTTGTATTCTATTCAGATTACCTTCAGATGAAGAAGCCTTAGGATCATGCCTTCCAATATCAAATGGTTCAGTTGGTAAGAAGGTAGCATTTACTGGAGCCAATAAAATCTTCTAGCCAATAACAATCCTCTTCGTTAATGGAGCTTCTAGATGTCTCAGTCTTTCAAACACAGAGGCCCTCTTCTTTGGAGCCTCAATAATAGCAGCTTCAATTGGCCTTCTTTGTTGTACTAGCAGAAGTGCACATCATGTAATCATTTCAACTGGTTGAGGCCTTTGAGCTTGACTTCGAGCAAGTGGGTTGTGAACAATTGCTTCATGGTTGGCAGCAACAATAGTTGGGAAGTCCATGCTACCAAACTGGATGGTAGCTCTAGCATCCTCATTATTGATAATAGCATTAGCCAGACGGATGTTAGGTCTATGACCTAGCTTGATGGTGAAGGGTGTGTTCTGAAGATCCATTATGTTCAAATGAAAGATGGGAATTAGTAATAATTAATTGATATGTTACCCCACACTTTCAAAATGCAGAGATACAACAGAACAAACATGATAGAATATAAGAACAAATTATGCATAAAAAATATTTTAAGAACTTTATAATTATGTTCATATAAAAATAGTTTTTGATTTCAATCAATTTCATTTTAGAAATAGCTTTATGTTTTGATTTTATGATACTCAACTGCTATCATAGCTTTGATTCGACTAGCCAAAGATGGAAAGAAAAACATATCCCCAACGGAGTCGCCAAAAATCTGTGGGCTCTGAAAATTCGCCACTGACTTCTTGATGAAGAGAGTATGGTTTAAATGTCGGTTAAATTTTCAAAAGGCAGATGGAATAGTAGATAAGACACTACTTAGAGATTTCACTCTCATTTTCTGAGGAATTTAGATCTGGTTCCAGGTTTCCTATAGGAGTAAGCACCAATAATTAATTACCCCTCTTAATGCTAAGAGAGAACTTTTGATTAAGGTTAGTGATTAGATCACTAAATGTGTAGCGTATAGTATCATTATGTGGAACATAAAATTATGAATGTATGAAATTTATCATTTTAACTTAAAGCGGATGGTTGGGGGAATGATGATGCACCCAATCTAGATCACATGGTTCCGTCATCCTGCGTTGTCGTGGTACTTGGTCCACTTAGTCAGAGGAGGTAGTTGACCCAACCTAACCGAAGGATTCTTGTCAATATCTATGGGTTGCGTCATCCAAGTAATCCTTATAGACCTGTGGTAGTATTTATCTAAGGAGACAAGCTTAAGTCCACCTTAGCTAATAGAGAGCTTTTTACCCAATCAAATGCATTCTATAATTCACAACTCAAAGAGCAAATCCATTGGGGAACATACGGGCTGCAACTGTGACCATAATTTAGTGGTGTCATTTTATAACAAGCCGCCTAGTTAGAGGGCTCTCGTCATAACTGTTATTTATGTGGTGTCATTTTGCAGTAAAACTATGCGGATAGATGACACGGGCCACATCCTTGCGGGCTTAAGATTATTTGAGTGTGAAAATAGTTATGTATTTGATTTGACATTGGCTCTTTGTGAGCAAAAAATTTCTTAATTTGTCACCTCCTATATAGTGGATGAATTTTATTTTAAATTTAAATAATTAATTTTATTTAATTAATTCATTTTTTTAATTTGAATATTTGATCATTTTATAATCGATTTGAATTTGAATATATAAAGATTGATCATTTAAACCTTAGTAGTGATATCCTTTTGATCACATGACAATTGTTGGCTAATAGACCATGCCAATTCTCAAAATTTATTATCCTCTAAACCTTGTCAACTCTAGCTTGAGCGTAGAGGATCAGGTTTGGGATTTAGCACTTGAGAACTTGAACTTGAGAAGTTGTGTTAATAAGTTTAGATTTATCTTTTATAATTATATAATAGAATTAACTTATCATATTTTATTAAATTAAAATTTTTTTATAATATTATCATTGGATTTTTAGGTTTTGTTAACCTAGACCCAGTCCTAGGACCAAACCATGAATTAACTCGCACAGCATCCTCGGACACTAAGTTTAAGCATTTAGTATAGTGTCGGGGCCCATGCACCGTATTTAAGAATGCTTGATCACTTAGTTTATTATTCTAGATCCTATCGACTCTATTAATTTAATAATAAAAGATTAGATCTAGATTTATATTTTGAGGATTTTAAATTTGAGAATATTGAATCTAATATCTTAAATATTTTGATAATAATGATAACCCTCTAGTTGATATCTTCAATTAACTCGGCCTTCATTGTGGTATTTGAGTCTGCTTGATCATTTAGTTTATTATTTTAGATCATGTTGACTTTATTAATTTAATAATAGAGGGTTGGATCTAGATTTATATTCTGAGAATATTGAATATAAATATCATACATATTTTTGATAGTTATGACCCCTATAGTTGATATCTTCAATCAACTTAGCCATTATTGAGGTAGATTTATTATTTTACTATTCCAGATCCTGTCGACTCTATTAATTTAATAATAGAGGGTCAGATCTATATGACAGAGTTAGCTTCCCAGATATTTTATTAAGTTAAAAATGCATCATTAGATTTTTTAGGTTTTATTAACTCGGACTCGGTCCTAAGACTTAACCGGGAATCAACCCGTGCAACATCCTCAGACACTAAGTTTATACATTCAGTATAGTGTCAGGGCCCATGCGGGATATTTAAAATACTTAATGAATTTTGGAAAGATCGAATTGAATTGAAAGTTATTTCAGAATACTTCTAGCAAGCTTTCAAGTCTGTATAAACTCATCATGTTCGATGTATGTTTTAGCTCATGTATGAGTTAGCGAGATCATTACAAGTCACATTTATATTTCTTTTGATTCACATTGATTTGTTTAATGCAAGTCACTTTGTGATCCAATCATTCATTAAGATGATTTGTATTATGCTCACTACGAAGCTACTTAGCTTTAATATTGATTCCTTGTGAATTCCATCTTAAGTTATGTTTTAGTTTGAAAGCAAGCATTCCAATATACTTTAAATTTCTTGTGCTTCAAAAAGTAAAATATAATAATCCAAATGTTTCTTTGAAAAATCAATTCATGCTTATAAGCAACCATTGGATTCACCATAAGTTTGTGAGAGCTTTATTCATATTAGAAAACCCACTCTCATAAAGTCTCCTGTCAGTGAGTTTTGTACTTGATTATATGTCAATTCTGAACTATTGCAATCCAATTGAAACAATGTGTTGCATATAAAAGTTCAATTCCTTTTTTTTATATGCAAGTAATTATTTCATTTTAAGTTGAGTTTAAGCTCATTAGTACTTTCATTTGATTCTCTTTAATCTTCTTAATCTTCTTGTTTTCAAATTCTCAAGATCGTCCCACATGTGAGGCTGCTCGAGCTATAACCTTTCTACCATGCTTAAAAAAATATGCATAGTCAGTGTCTTGTGACACTACAGCTTAAGAAAGTCTTCTAAATCCACCAAGCTTAAAAAAGCGTGCATAGGTCTTCAACACCTGCAATTTAAATTCAGTTTTTAATTTTGAGCTTAGAGTTCATTTCACATTAAATTAATTAAGTCATTTGTCAAATTTCTGACCTGTCTCCCCTGTATTACATCGAATAAAGAGATTCTAAGACGCTTAAAAAAAGTTTGTCTTATGACACTATGATTTAAGAAGTCTTCTAAATCTACCACACTTAAAAAAGCGTGCATAGACCTTCAACACCTGTGTAAATGACATCATGATTTCCTTGCCATGTTGAAGCAGCAAGCATTGGTACTTATATCTAGCAAATTTTCCTACTGTGTTATGTGAATAGCCTATGCTAAAAAGAGCTTAATAGCCGCTTCATGGAAGTGACTTTAAAAAAATGAAACTTTTTCATGTGAGCATCGAATTGAACTATTGTCAATGGAGGAAGGAGTTATAACATTTATCCACAACCGAAGCTAGTCAGTTGAAATCCAAAAGTATGGTTCATCATGACACTGAACGGAAGCTTTAGAAAGAATCTGCTTTACTTCTTCCCATCTTACTGCTATATAGCTTAGATGGATATCCTTTCTTGATTGGTAGTCTTCGCAATCCTCAACAGCTTTAGTTGGTTTGGTAAGATTTTCCTTCATACATATGGAATTATACATCACCATATAAGCATCTGAAGAAAAATATGTCCCCCGGACTGTGATAAATAACTTTATGATCACCATTAGCAACAGGGTTCACTATTTCAGGCCAACTTGATTGGACCATTTGCTCAATTTTCATAGATAAATTTGAATTTTCTCCAAAGGGGTGCAAACCCAATTTAGATACATGCTCATCATCAAATTCCCACCAATGTCTGCTCGATTGTGGTATCCTTCAAGCTTCACATCCTTAAAAAATATTGGTATCAATTTGTGGCTTGTATGCAGAAATGAACTCACGAGTTCAAGAACCAAAACCAGGACCTCCAATCAAATCCAATCTTAAGAAATAAGGTGCCAGCCACCAATTATACTTTCCCCTCTTCGACCTCGCTTTCAGAAATTCTGCTTCTGGGATGTAATTACTCCTCGCACTTTGTAGGACACAGCAAGAAACAACCTCGACCAAAGAAGAAATGAACTTCTCATCAAACAAACTCACAACAAAATCAGCCTGGGCCTCTCTTATGTTGCCAAAATCTTCCATGTTTCTTAAAAAAGATATTCCTAGCAAGGCTCCTTCTTAGCTTCTTTGCCTTGTCTTTCACCATTTCTTGTGGATATGATACTATGCTCATCAGAACTGCTGGGAAACACAGTCTCAGCAACCATGGTGGAAGTTCCCACAAAGAGATGCTCATCCGTAGGCTCCCCACTGTCGACGGCGGTGGCTATGAGGACCTAATCGAAACTAACAGATCCTGTGAGAGTGAAGCGGGCAAGGTCCGTCTCATATGAACGGACTGCAGAGAGGTGAGCCCTCATTTTTCTAGTGGAGGCGTCTGATTCGGTGAGGATCTGAAGTAGCTCTTAATCAATGATGGGGAGGGTGGCGTAGAGCTACAGGCGGCATGAAGAAAGCCATCATGTGTTTGGTTCTGCGTGTCTCTTACAGCAGAGACGAAGAGAGACTGAGGGAAGAGAGTCCGTTCTCTCTAGACGAAAGACCAGCCAAGGCTTCAATCCTTTGTTTCACATCAATAGAAGCTGACAGGGAAGAGGTGGTCTTGAGGAGTTCGACTAGGAGGCAGAGACGGATGAGTTAGGGTTCGTTAACTGATCATGCCATGTAGAGCAGAGGGACAGCTGGCAGTCTCAATCTCGTAGGAGAAGGAGCTCTGAAAATGCAAGGAGACCCTCAATTTCTTTTTTCATAAAATCTAAACAGAACCTATTACTGGTCGAATCGGAGGTGGAAGAATGGAAATGTGCGGTTACAAGTTTCCAAGCATTGACTAGGCTTAATTAAAAAATAATTTGATAGATTTATCTCAAAATACGTATTAATTTTAATTAGATTATAAATATAATAATTTTAATTAAATTAGATGTCAATCTAAATATTTTTGACACTTCAGATGCAACGGAGAAGTCCATTTTTCGATCGAAAGTCGTTTGGAATTCTCGAATCATAATTTCGTTAAAAAAAAGATTATTTCTTTCGACCGCTTGATATTTGAGCGCACTCATTTGATAGTGCTGATGTTCGACAATGATCAATTTAACGAAGGTTGTTTGCGATTGCACTTTCGACATATATCTTGGAATTTTATTTAATACTCGACCTCGACAACAATCGGTTGATTACAATATTTATTTTCTGGTCAATTTTGACGTTCTGAACACAATGGCAAAATCTGTTTGTCGATCGAAGGTCGTTTCAACTTATTTTGATATCTACAGATTTCAACTTTGTATGTTATTATATTCAAGTCAATTTGTTTAGAAATTCTAATTTCGACTTATATAATATGTGTGGTGATCAACATAGACAAATATATTATTTCACCAACCCTTTACTAAGTGTCTTAAAAAGAAGAATAAGTCATAATAGATAAAATAAAAATTAAAAAAATAAATAAATTTTTGCATACCCTTAGAACTAAAGAAGCTGGCTTCGAGATGGATGCAAAATTTTAAAGGAGATGCCTAAATCTTATAAACTATGATCAAATAATAGTGAGAATATGACTACATAAAATTTTAAAAACAAAGAAATTATATATTTTATAAGATTTAGGCGAAATGGTCCCACAAATTCAACAAAGAAATGGATTGATTTAAGAGGATGAATAGAATTTTTTATTAATATATTAGGAGCAAGACATTCGGGATTATGTCTAAAATACATTAATTAATCTAAAAAAAAAAATTTTATGAAAATAGATGTCTCGGATGACTAGTGATGTGGAAGCCGTTCGGATTTTTTTTTTTATTTCGGTAGAGAGAGAGAGAGAGAGCGGGGTGGCGCGATTTTTTTTTTTTTTTTTTGCTTTCGGTTGGAGAGAGAGAGAGGGTATTATTATTATTTTTAATTAATATAATTATATAAAATATTTAAAATATATAATTTAAAAATATTTTTTATAAAATATTTAATAACTAAATATTTATATATTTAGTTATTAATTAATTAATTTAAATATATATAATTAAATATATAATTTAAAATATTTTTAATTATATATATAAATTTAGAAATTTATTTAATAATTTTTTATTAATTAATATAATTATTTAAAATATATAATTTTTATTAATTTTTGTTAATATATAATTTAAAAATATTTAAAATATATAAATAAATAATTTTTAATAAATAAATAAATAAAGAAATAAATTATATATGATCTGTTTCTCTAGATCAAAATTGACCAATGGCTTATTTGGAGATTTGTTTAACATAAAAATTAGCTCTTTTCCTTTGAAATACTTAGGACTCCCTCTTACTTATGGTAAGCTTAAATCATGTCATTTCAGTCCTCTTTTGAATTGGCGGGGTGTATGTATATTCCACTTCTTACTCTATGCAAAGCTAAATGTATGTGGAAAATTCTCAATTTATCATCTCCTTTTGCTTTGTGGTGCAAAAGCAAGTATGTCCCTTTATGGAATAAAAATGTTGGCATACTCTCTCCTTTGTGGAAGGAACTTAAGTCTTTTGCTTCCCTCTTTAGGGAAAAAATTTTGATACAACTAGGGAATGGATCTTCTGTCTCTCTCTTCTATGACCCATGGTGCAATAGCTCTTCTTTAATTGAATTATTAGGGAATGAATGCCTTTCCCTTTTTAACAAATCGGTTGATGCTACCTTAAATGCAATCTTCTGTAATAGCTCTGTGTGTATTCCAGGTGGTTTACACTTGAAATCAGTAAACTGCTTTAATTTTCTGAATGGTTTTATTCCAAGACAGATTTCTGATGTGTTTCTTTAAGAAACCTCACCAAATTTGACTTCAACGATTATTTTGAATTCTTTATTTGAGCAGGTCTCTAAGGTTAATTGGGAAAATGAAATTTGGTTTAAAGGCTATGCACTTAACTATGCTTTATTTTGTTGGATGGCATACCATAAGAGTTTGAAAACTTCAGATTTATTCACTGCAAGAGGATTGGGCAATACATTTTTGTGTTTTTTCTACAACATTGAACAGGAATCTCATTCTCATCTATTTTTTGAATGTATTGAATCTATGCGGCTAATTCGAAGGATACTTCCCTGTGGCAATTTTCTGTTGATGCTTACTACTCTTCCCCAATTGTTGAGTGA
This sequence comes from Cymbidium sinense, assembly GCA_021442155.1. NCBI lineage: Eukaryota > Viridiplantae > Streptophyta > Magnoliopsida > Asparagales > Orchidaceae > Cymbidium > Cymbidium sinense. The sequence goes on along the minus strand of CM038221.1, from coordinate 177,242,777 downwards.
TGTTGGCAATCTCCATCATAAAGTTATAGCTAGACTTTGTTGTCATATTTTTATGTCTCGAATACTTGTATCTGGAAAGAAAGGAACAATAGGTTACATTCTCAGATATTAAACTCTACTGAATGGTTGGAAAGTCAGATCCGTTCTATTGTAGCTCACAAGCTCAGAAGATGGAAGTTTAAAGACAAATGGCCTGATGATATTTTACGCACTCTTCAATGTTGGAAACTCTCTGGATCTTGAATTTTTTTGTTTTTCCTGATATCTTCTATATTTGGAATGCTTTTATTTCTTCATATGGGGAAGCTGTATGATAATGATCACTACGGCCAATTTTTGGAAACGGGGGCTATTGGAATTTTTGCTTTTTTTGATCCACGGTGAAACCGGATGTTACCTCTCTTTGATCTACGCTATTCTATGTCCGTCGATAATCTTTTGGATGGCTGTCTTCACCGCAATTGGCTTCTTTCTCTTATGCCTCATTTTAGGTATGATTAATTTGATTATTTGATGAGTCCCCGATCTTTTGGCTTTAATACTTTCTATTGTAGTTATTTGGTTTATACCGCTCCTCTTTTTCTCTTTCGCTTTTCACTCGCTTTCATTCAGTCCCTATGGGATCATTGTAAGCAAAGCCTTGTAATCCTTTTACATTTGGAATGAAATTGGGCTTTTGCCCTTTATGGAATAAAAATGTTGGCATACTCTCTCTTTTGTGGAAGGAACTTAAAGTCTTTTGCTTCCCTCTTTAGGGAAAAAATTTTGATACAACTAGGGAATGGATCTTGCCTCTCTCTATGACCCATGGTGCAATAGCTTTTCTTTAATTGAATTATTAGGGAATGAATGCCTTTCTCTTTTTAACAAACCGGTTGATGCTACCTTAAATGCAATCTTCTGTAATAGCTCTGTGTGTATTCCAAGTGGTTTACACTTGAAATTAGTAAACTGCTTTAATTTTCTGAATGGTTTTATTCCAAGACAGATTTCTGATGTGTTTCTTTAGGAAACCTCACCAAACTTGACTTCAAAGATTATTTTGAATTCTTTATTTGAGCAGGTCTCTAAGGTTAATTGGGAAAATGAAATTTGGTTTAAAGGCTATGCACTTAACTATGCTTTATTTTGTTGGATGGCATACCATAAGGGTTTGAAAACTTCAGATTTATTTACTGCAAGAGGATTGGGCAATACATTTTTGTGTTTTTTCTGCAACATTGAACATGAATCTCATTCTCATCTATTTTTTGAATGTATTGAATCTATGCTAATTCAAGGATACTTCCTCCTGTGCCTACTGATGCCTACTCTTCCCCAATTGTTGAGTGATGTTGGCAATCTCCATCATAAAGTTATAGCTAGACTTTGTTGTCTTATTGTTTATGTCTCGAATACTTGTATCTGGAAAGAAAGGAACAATAGGTTACATTCTCAGATATTAAACTCTACTGAATGGTTGGAAAGTCAGATCCGTTCTATTGTAGCTCACAAGCTCAGAAGATGGAAGTTTAAAGACAAATGGCCTGACGATATTTTACGCACTCTTCAATGTTGGAAACTCTCTGGATCTTGAATTTTTTTGTTTCTCCTGATATCTTCTATATTTGGAATGCTTTTGTTTCTTCATATGGGGAAGCTGGGCGATGATGATCACTACGGCCAATTTTTGGAAACGGGGGCTATTGGAATTTTTTTTTTTATTTGGCGATCGAAACCAGATGTTACCTCTCTTTGATCTATTCTGCTATTCTATGTCCCATCGATAATCTTTTGGATGGCAACTGTGTCTACCGCAATTGGCTTCTTTCTCTTATGCCTCATTTTAGGGATGATTAATTTGATTATTTGATCTGAGTCCCTGATCTTTTGGGTTTTAATACTTTCTATTGTAGTTATTTGGTTTATACCAGCTCCTCTTTTTTGTCTTTCTGCTTTCTGCTTTCATTCAGTCCCTATGGGATCACTGTAAGCAAAGCCTTGTAATCCTTTTACATTTGGAATAAAATTGGGCTTTTGCCCTTAATTTTTTCAAAAAATAATAATAATAATAATGCTAGTAGGAGCAGCTTTAGCCTAAAAAATAGGAGAGTTTCATTCCAATCAGATGTAGTGAGCCATAGCAAAAGTAATAAGTAGGAATAACTTTTTAGTAACTTTACAGCTCACTAGATCAATATGAGCTAAGAGTTGTTCTAAAGTGTAGCCCCTGAGAAAGAAATTTCTCATAGGGATGCAAGCTTTAAGGACATCCATAGAATAAATACAATAAAAAAAAAAGATAAGAGAATTTCTCGTGTTCAAAATAACAGAGTACACATAATGGCTCAACATAAATATCTTTTGAGTTAAATCTCCTCAGCGTTTCCCTTAGCTGTTGCAAATCAAATTGTACTAAAAGAAGAAGAAGCTGCCGATCGAATTAACTTTTGTGGCTAACGGAAGAAGGGGACAAAAGAAAAACTCCTTTCCACCCGCCACCGCCGGCAAAAATAAGCCACGCCACCGCTCCGCCCGCCATGTCGCCAGATGAAGAGGAGAAGATGGAGAAGTTCTACAAGCTGATAAGTAATCTCAGTGCACTGAGCGGTATATGGAAGAGCGAAGCTCCAAGGAAGAAGATGAAAAGTGAGAGCTTGCTCTGGAAGCCAACCTTCGCATGGGAGGACTTCGCCGGAGTGAGCGATGGCTTGTGCTCGACGACGAGGCGTGATGATGATCGTCGGAAGAAAAGCCGGAAGGAAATGGGAGGAGAAGCCGAAAGTATTTTTGATCTTAAACTTGGTTTGTGATTCTACTGCGTTGATATGATGGCAGAAGGATTCTTTGCTGCAGGAGAATTAATTTGTTAGATTAATCTCTTAAGGGATTATTGACACGGAATCCATCTCAATTTAATCTTTCTCTTAAGGGATTATATCTTAAACTTTTATTAAATTTCTAATGATTTGATAGAGACATAATAAATACATATTTTTATGAGATATTTTAATGAATTTAATCATAAATTTATATATATACAATACTTTAAAATAAATTTTTTAGATATTTGATAGAATTTAATTATAAATTCGTATACATAACAGATGAGTTTTAAACACAAAATTTTTTAGTTAAAAATGAGAGTAAATAAGAGTCTGTTTGATGTAACTGTAGTTTTTTTAAAAAGTTTGTTTTAAAATTATTGTGCAAAAAATAATATTTTGAAAAAGTTGATGTGTATGTTATAAATATTTTTCTTTTTAAAAAATTCAAAAAATAGATTTTAATATCCACCATACTCTAACGGTTCTGATTCTCAAAACAATTTTTTTATCACAAAACTTTCTGAAAAATAGTCAAAAAGTTAGTAGCCAAATCAATCTGTTTTACTTTATGACTGTTTTGAAAAAATAAAGCAGTCAGAAAGCTATCTGATACACTCTAAGTTAAAATATTTTATAAAAAGATTAGTAGTTCAAAAAATAATAATATTATTAATTTTATGAATAATTTTTTTAGTAGCTTAAGGGCTTAAATACGAGTCAAAAAATTAATTAGAAGCATTATAATAAATAACATTTGAATATCATGTATTTATCTATTTAGGAATAATGAACGATTTGATCGTAATTGTGATTCACTCATGACCTTAGAAAAATAATAATCTGCTTTGACTATTGACACAGAGTCTTCTAACTATATTTATTTATTTATTTCAAATGTAAAACTATTTCTATTTTCTTATAATTTTAATAGATATTTATAAAATAGAAATTTTATATCATTTTTAATACATTCACCGAAATAATAGAATTCAAAATAAAAATACATTTATGTGATCGAAAATATGCTTTATAAATAACTTTTTTTATTAGAATAGTTATATATTTTGAATTTTTTTATAAATTAAAAATATGCTATATGATCAATTATGTATAATAATCAATTAATGGCCGACACAACAGTTGACCTCATAAATTATTGATTAAACTAAGACTTTGTATTGAGGGACTTCTCAAAATTATTTTAGACATCTTCTCTGATTGCATGTGCGACAACCATTTTCTGGCATGGAACAAGCCTTCGAATAGTTGAATTATATTATTAATTTAAAAATTTATAAACAACATATCATTAATTTATGTGGACCCATAATTTTAATATTTTGAAATTTAATATAAAAACAAGATTATCTTTTATAGCATTATAATTGGGCAAATTATTATTAATATGGATTGAGTAGGGCTGCAAAGGAACGGAGTCAAGAAAAACATGTACGCATTTGAGTTTCAGTTTGTTTGTCATTGTGCTCGAGCTTATATGAGTTTGTTCACAAGTTGAATTCAAATTAGATTATCGAGCTTAATGAGAAGCTAATTTATTAAAATAAATTAATTTTAATCAAGTCTTAATCATATTTGTTCACAAATTTTAGATGATATTATTTATGAATATAAATAAATTAATCGACAAATTGTTTGAATTTGTTCATTTAACAATTAATTATTTACAAAAATATTAAAGCTCGTCATTTATTAGTGAATTAAATAATCATGAACGAGCTCTAATAGAAGCCTAGTCTAGATTAACTTGTCAATTAGCCTCAATTAACTTATTGAACGATTTGTTCATTTGCAGTCCTAAAACTAAATTATTATAAATTTATTATTAAGCATAGTTTATATCGCTCTTAGAGATCAATCAATTCATATGTTCCTTTCCAAAGCCCTGACAGGCCTTCCATAGAATTAAAAAAAGGATAAATTGTTCAGAATTAAATTATTTATTTTTGAGAAGTAATTATATTTTGATTTGATGAGTGGAAAGAAAAAATAAAAACAAAGACCAAATATTATTCACCACAATTAATTAATTATAGTTTATCACGTGTGCAGAAAAAAAAAACAAAGATAAAAAAAGGATAAATGAGCAGACAAAACAACCGAAATGTTCAGCAGGTTTGAATTTTTTTTTTTTCCTTTAACTGTTCAACAGTAAAGGATAGAGTAATTCCTTACTATATATTTGGCAATACATCACCCTTAGACAGGTTACATGAATTTATATGAACAAGACATAAATGTGAGAGAGATTATTATATATAGAATCTAGAGATAATCTTGTATTCAGATTCTAATAATATAATATTATATGACATTCAGTTAATACATAGCTGTTATATATTGATAATGAACTGTTGTATATTTATGTAATATTAAATGTATATTAATATGAAATATCTCTATATATATTAATATACAATACTTCATGACTAATACATAACAGTTGTGTATTAGCTAAATGTCATATGATATTATGTTATTTAAGTATGAAGGTAGAAACTACATCTTGACTTATAATAATTTTTCTTACAAAATAATGATCAATTAATAGTAATTATTATTTCTAAATTTAACTAAATACATCAAAATTATACTTGACAAGCCCACGATTGTACAATAAGTTGTCTAAATCAATAATGATGTAAATGTAAAAGTTTAGAGTGTAATTAGAGTCTTTTTAACTTAAATGTATCACCTTATGTTTATAAATGCATGAATATCTTGAGATGTGGTGAAAATTAGCTTGAAATTGTTTGATCAAGGTTGAACTATGTCAAAGAGGCTAGTTAATCAAAGAGGAGTGACACACAAAGTTTCTTATACTATGAATTCTCCATTTCGAAATTTTTAATAGAATCTCAAAACTTCTCCTTATTATTAATAATAATAATATTATTATTTGATTCTCTTTTTTTTTTAAATATATATTTACAATTCTTGTAAAGTTTTGATAATATCCACAAATAAATTTGGATTTAGTAATGAGAATTCTTGTAATTCTCATGCTAATATGGTTATCAAAACCTTGATATGGTGTCACCTATCTATTGTGAAATCATTATAGATAATATGATATCTTTAGGTCATTAATGGATTTCAATGATAATGTAGCCATTGCTAGCCTCTTTGAACAACTTGAATCTAGGAATGCCATACATGATGACCTATAGGTGGGTTTTGGTCAATCAATTTCAATCATGTGAGACTTCAATCCTAATTATCTATTATGGATAAATATAGAATTAAAATGATTTCGACTAGCTAAAGTACACAAAGAGTGCCTAAATTTAATTATTTACGAAGATTATAAATGATTTATTATAACTTTCTTGAAAGTTTTAAACTTCTACATACAAAATCATACCCTTGTCTAATGTTACTAATTGATTATGGATTGTTTGTCCAATCACACTAATGAATATTGAATCCATTACTTAGTAATTATGAATGATGACCACTTATACTGAATGCACTAAAAATTGTCACATCTTGAATTGGAAGATGGTGGAACTATAGTCTTATATAGGGGTGTGCATTATTTATTTTTAACAAAAAAATTAAACCGAAACAAAGTTTTTTATCAATTTAATTTGATTTTGAACTTAGTAATTTGAATTTTGATTTTGATTAATGAAAACTTTAGTTTTTAGATTTTTGGATTGGTTTATTAAATAAAATTTTGGATGGAACTAAATAAACCGAATTTATTCATTTTTTTAGCAATCATAAAAATTGTAAATATTTTTAATGCATGAAAGTAACTAATTGCTTTTTAAATTATATATATATATATATATATATATATATATATATATATATATATATATATATATATATATATATATATATATATATATATATATATATATATATATATATATATATATAAATAATTTTGGTTTTTCCAAAACAAAACCAAAATAATAGAATCAAATTATTATTTGGTTTGCTTTGTTTTTGAGTTGTATTCTATTTGATTGGTTTGATCCTTTTTTTTTTTTTTTTTGAATCCAAAATTAATTGATTTTTAAAATTCACCATCCAAAAAAACCAAATGCATGCCCTTAGTCTTATAGTTTAAGCTTTTTGAATTCCATACCTTAAGCTTTCCTCCAAGTAGGAAATGCTCCAAGCTCTCCTCCAACGGAATGTATTAGTATCACTATGGTTTCCATCATGTGATAGAAAATACTTGACTATTCAATAGCACTACACATGTTTTGTTATTCACAAATTCTAACAAGCCACAGGTGAGACACAACTTACAAGGTCGACAAAATTAATCATCTTTATTTATTGAGACTAGTCCTTACTAAGAGCCTAACCTAATTCCAAGTAAGTTAACTTGACCTTGATCTTGGCTAACCATCTATTGACCTCCAATCTAGCTCCATAAGATGGGTCAACCAAGCACGATAAAATCAACGAGCAAAGGACATAGAATCATGCAATTTGAGTTCAAAATGCCCCAAAAAAAGGTTAAATTTAATTTAAATAATGCTTGCTAAATCGTCTAAGAAATTATCTTGATTAATTTGATGAAAAGTTACCTACGTGCAAGACTCGACAATGATAATTAAAAATATCTAACATGATATTTATAATAAAAAAGAGAAGATAAAAAAAGAGAGAAGAGAAAAAAAAGCACTTGAATATATTTATGATATGTATATATGTATATGTTTAGCATAAATATACTTATGTTATAAATATATTTGTATATATTTTATAAATATAAATAAGTACAACATATTTTAATTTTACTATTAAAGTATGATATTATTTCCATTAAAATCATGTTATCATTTTAAAGGAATGCTACATATTTAATACCTTCCATTTATATTCCTTTTTTATATATATGTACATATATTAAACAAATAAAATTCAAAATACTTTCTTTATTTTGAATAATATTATATGTATATATATTAGTTTGTAATAAACTAAAATAAAAATAAAAAATAAAAAAATGAAAATGGAATGGAAATGAGTTAATAAAGATAAATTAATTATATATATAAAATCTATGTAAATTCAATTTTAAAAATAAAATTCAAAATATGTGTAAATTTAATTTTAAAATAAAACCTAAAAACTAATTTCCCCACTCCTCCTGTCCTTTGCCATTTTACAAATTGACAAAAAATTTCAACTGCTTTGATTTGAGTTGGGAGTTTTTTAATACATTTTTTTGAGAACTGAATTTTAATTTTGATCAGTTTAAATGTATCTTTTGAAGCGAGTTTACTCCATCTCACTGAAAGTTCTGTTTTAGCCCCTTTTCAAAAGCAAAAGACAAATTTTTGGGAGTATTTTAAATCCTTTCAATTCAAAAATTTAAAAAGAGCCTAAATTTCCTCTCGCATCCGCTCGGGCTCACAGGGATCGACCTAAAAAAACCCCTCTATCGCACCCATTTCGTCGACATATGTTCTCCTGCATTCGTTCCCCTCTCGATTCGAAAGGCATTCATCCCCCTCTCGATCCGAAAGACCTCGGGCTCTCTTGATCCGAAAGACTCTCGATCGGAACTCCCCCTCCCGTATTCCTTCAAGCCGTAAGCCGCAAGCATCCGCTATCGTCCCCTCAAACCGTAATCCCCGTCTTCCTTCTCCAGCCTCTCCTTTTCACAAACGAGGGTAGCCGAGAGGTAACTCCATCATCAGACGGGTTCCTCTCAGCATACCCTTCCCGATTCCTCTTCCGATCATTACTTTTGCAATAGTCGAGAGAGAACTCTGTCATCAAATCAAACGGGTACCTCTCAGTCTCCGGCACTTTCCCATTTCTTTCCCTCCGCCCTCCCAACCGCATCGAGCTCTCGCCTACATCTCAAGTCTCGCAAGCCCTCTAACATCTCTTGCTCAGCATCCTTTACACCTCTAGCACCAAAGCCACATAATCCAACCCGTCCCAACGCTCATCTCACTTGTCCAGCACCACATAATTCCAAATTTGCCTTTGTATTCCCACGTGAGGCAGCAGCCAACACTGCATCAGCCTTCCTCCACGCCTCCACTCTCGTCTTTCAGCTTCATGCAGAAATCCTTCACTCGGCAGTCGATTCTCGGTATTCCTTTTTCCATATAGCTCACTGAATACTTGAATCTGCTAACTCCTCATCTATTCACAATTCCATACTCACATGTGTAGTATCCTTCCACGTGAAAACTGCGGCTCTACTTCTCCCAACCTGCACTAAACCAGGCAGATCTCTCAAGAAATCCCTCTCGAAGCAACCGACAAACTTGTAGGAATTCCACACAATCCACCTCATAGTTTTGGTGTTCATCATACTCCCTCTCACGACACCTTACATGCTCAGAATATTTCCTCTTCATATTCTTGGCCTATTGTATACCTTTCTCTCATTTCTACAAACCCCATTTCATTTACAAACATTCTCTAGATTTCTTTTCAATAACTTGCTAAATTCCCAACACAATAACCTCAACAGTCCTCTCTTTCTCTCCTCCAAAATAAAAAACCAAATTTCAAGATATAATTTGTGGAGATATACCTTTAATATGTGTAAATATGTGTGTAAATTGTATTTTATTTGCTTTTATGCAGATTTGAATGACTCGTTATGCTTCGCAACGAAATAAAATCGTAGAGGTGTTTCAAAACCCAACGTCTCATTGATATAATGGGAAGACTAAAATTATCATATAGCTGAAATCTTCAAAATTTATTTGAAATTCCTTAAAATAAATTTAAATGAAAATCATCTAAACTGAAATTAAATAAAAAAAATATGATAAATACAAAGGTAAACATCAAACCAAAGAGAAGAAAGGAAAATCACTTACAAAATTTTATAAGCAAATTGAAAGCTCACTCAAATTTTGAGCTAGAATCCTTCTCCATCTCTTTAAAGTGCTCTAAACTCAAGCAAATGACATTAATGCAAGGCCCTCTCCTAGCCTCATTCATAAGAGATGGAAAGAATCAATATGAGATCCACTCTTGTTTAAACTTAATAATTAAGTATGATGACGGGAACAACAAGTGTAAAATATGTCGTATCCACTTTATTCCACATTAATTACCAAGTCAAATGCATACATGAATTGGGGATCTATACAAAAGTTGTTGAGAGTTTGTATTAAGTTAATTGCAAGGTTAATTATCAAATATAAAATAATTAGATTTAGATCGTAAACTGAGCGTATTAAGAAAATTAATTGCCCGCTCATGAGCAAGAACATAACATGAATGCTTAACATTGAGCATGATCATGATTTATTCTATAAACATTGGAGTTACAATATTTTATTCTAAGTGAATTAAAAATAATTTCAATTGAACACAATCAAGCTTAGAAAATGAATATGAAGCTCGATATCTCACTTATGAGCAAATGTGGATTTCGGTATTTTATCAGCTAACATGTACAAGATTTATCATTGATTATTTCAAATATCAAATTTTGAACAATAACAATCATTACAAAGCTGCTCGATTAACAAATAAATTATATTTTAATTCATACTAAGCAAGATGAAAAAGAGTTGAATAAATTTAAATGAGGTTGGCAAATAATTTGGTAACTCATCAATAGCTTGAATGCAATTCATGCAATATCCAGTTATAAAATTGAGATGTAAATCGAGTGGTGGGAGTGAATCAAAATGAGTTAGTCAAATCTCACTTCCACCTCCACTCTGCTTTGCTTTCACCTTTACCTCTACTTGGTAATTCGTCACTGAATCTGCAATTCTTCGTATAAGCAGATAGAAGGTGATACTAAATTAAATCTTGCACAAATTATGGAGCTTCCTTCAATCAAAAATTAGAAAAATTTTTATTCTAATTATAATTTTCAAAATCAATGATTTTATTAATTAGATGCAATTATCTAAGCTAAAAAGCCTACATGTGCTCGGACATAGGGATTTAGAGTGAAAATTTTAATATTTGAAAATGATGCGCAAGCTAAGTTGAGATTAAATACAAATATAAAATTAATCTCATAATGAAAAATAAATAAAATTATCTGAATTATCAAATACCCACATAGGCCTCAACACAATATTGAATGATTAAATTCAGGTGTCTGAGGATGCTGCACGGGTTAAAAGATGAATAAATTTAGAATTTATTCTGTATTTGAGAATGTATTACAAATTCATAATTATATCTTAAAATATAATTACAGGCTTCAATCTATCAATCCAATCCTCCTCCTATAGAAGTAGAGTTGACAAGATCTAAATTGATATAATGAGATTTCAAAGTTGTTTACCCGATCCTCTATGAGCAAAGAGTAGAGTTGACAAGGTCTACCCCAATGATGGCCATGTTGATTAAGAATATCAACCAGAGGGGTTTACTATTATCAAAATTTCTTAAATCTTCAATGTTAAATCAAGTTCCTATCAACCATCAAATATTTAAGAAGATTCCAATAAAAAATGCTTAAATGAAATTCATTAATTAAAAATCTAAATAAAAAAATTCATCCATCTTCCATAATTATTTGTCAGAGGTGACAAATTTAATGTTAACCCAAGCTCGCAAGGGAGCCAATGTCATATTATGCATATTACTATATTCACACTCAAAATGTTCTACACTAGTGAGGATGTAGCCTGTGTCCTCTTTGCATGGTTTGGCCAATCGGCACCATATATGAAGCGGTTATGACCATAACCCTCTGATCGGGTGGTTTGGACAATAGGCTCCACTAAATTATGGTCACGGCTGTAGCCTGTATGTTCCTTAATGGTTTTCTACCTCTTTGAGTTGTGGATCATAGGATATACCTAATAGGGCATAAAGCCTACTATTAGCTAGGTGAACTTAAGATTGTCCCCTTTGATAAATATCAATCCTAGTCTATAAGATTTTCTTAGATGACATAACTCCATGCCTGCTAATAAGGATCCTTCAGTCAGGTTGAGTCAACTATCTCCTCTAACTAAGTAGACTAAGGAGCATGACAGCCCATGATGATGAAACTATGGGATTTTGATCGGGCACATCATCATTCCCCTGACCATATGCTCCAAGCATAAAGGAAATGATGAATTTCATTAAATTTTAAAGCGAATTCTTTATTATATCCAGTTAGTGACCCTTTTAATCAAAGTTCTTTCTCACTGATTAGGGAGGGTAATTAACTATAGGTGCTTGCGCTTATAGGAAACATGGAACCATATCTAAAGTGCTCACTAAATAAGGGCGAAATCTCTAGTAGTGCCTTATTTATCCACTACAAACAATCATCTACCTTCTAAAAATTTTTTTCGGCACAAAATCTATACTCTCATTTTCATCGAGAGGTCGGGTGTGAATTTTTGGAGCCCACAAATTTTTGGCAACTTGATGGGGAATAAATTTCTCTTTTCATCTTTGGCTAGTCATATATTATGTTATGGTAGCAACAAATTTGTTGAAAATTTAAAATAAAAAAATGGTGATTTAAATGAGTAATAAACTAAAATTATTAATGGATGAGGCTGTATGTTTAATAAATAATTCTATAAAGTATACTTTTATTACATTATTATCATGTTTTGTAGTATCTCTGCAATTTCAAAATATAGAATAAAATGATAATTACTGATTACTAATCCCCATCTTTCATTTATACAGAATGGATCTACAAAACACTTCTTTCACTGTTCAGCTTGGGCGTGGTGCCAAGATTCAGTGGAGGCGTCGATCGAAAATTCATGTGCAAGAAGATGAGGATGAAGAGGACACTATAGATGTGGAAGGCATTTATATGGTGAAACATATAGATGAACTTTCTGCCCAACACTAGCAGCAACATGAATCCAGTGAACCTGAACCTAAATTTGATGTTTATGAAAGAGAGTCATCACAAAGGAGAGTAGAAGATGGTTCTTCAATCTCTACTAAAGAGGAAGAAGAAGAAGATCAAAATGAAAAATAAATCATAAGAGTTGAGGCTATTTATGTGGCTGAACCAGGAACTGATCAGCCTGGTACACACTTTTATAATTAACATCTTCGCTCAGCTCCAACAATAAATGTCCCTACAAATGCAAAAAGACAAGGACAGTCAAGTTCTTCCTCTGAAGATGAGCAAGAAGGAGAACAATAAAAAAAATAGAGGAAGAAGAAGCACTAGTATTTATTGATGCCATTGCACTAACTAGAGAGTAAAGATAAATGCAATGTCAAATGGAAGCTCAAGATAAGAAAATTTTATAGCTTGGTGCCGATGAATGAGATGATGACACAAATGAATATTATGATGGATATATTGCAGAATATCACATCAAATGTAGCACTAGTTCTATCTACTAATCAACAGGTAGTTGATAATATTACTTCTATACCACCAATCACTTTGATACCTTAAGCTCCTACATTACATACTATACCTGAAGGGAGGAGTGAAGTTAATTAGCTGCCTTTTCAATCGATAATTTAAAAATGTGGCCAATACATCTAGAATAGTAATAACTGGCAACTAAAAATGATAATCAATGAAAAGATTAGGGCAGTTATAGTTTCAGAGTAAGTTGAAAAGCTGGTAAGTAAGGGTTGCCCTTACCCAGCTGAATATGATCAAGTGTCATACTTGAAAAGTTAATTAGTACCAAAATTTAATACTTTCAGTGGTTATGGTAATCCAAAACAACATCTAGCCCAATTCAAGGCTACTTGTGGTAACACTGGGATGAATGATGCATTGCTTTTCTGCCAATTTGTCAACAGCCTGACCTTCACTACTTTTGAGTGGTACATAGAATGATCAAATGATTCTGTCAAAACTTTCGTTGAGCTGGAGACAATGTTCATAAAAAGGTTCTCCAGTGCAATCGAAAAAATAATGATCGCTGACCTCGCCTTGCTAAAGAAGAGAAAAGATGAGTGTGAACAAATTCATAAGTTATTGGTGTAACCTAAGCATGAAATATGAACAATAATTGGAGGAAGAGAATCAAATCCAATTATTAATGAGCAATATGGATGATAAAATAGCTTCATTTTTTATGTATGGCATCAATCACAACATTCCAGGACTTGCTTGATAAGGTGGCCAAATTTAAAAAATTGAATCACTCTAAGTTTGAAATTTATACAAATAAAAAAAAAAATCAAGCCTTCAGATTCAAGAAGAAATGAAACTCATCCCACTTCCTATAACTCAAGTGGTGAAAAATGAGTAATCTATAATATAGATAAAAGAAAACATCAATGTACAATGATGATGAAGGAAAGAAGCTTGTTCATCCTAATCCACAACCAAAATTGGTGTTCGGAGGCAATGATAAGCCATGAACTTTTCTAGGCGATGGAGAGCATCCAAAATAAGCAACAAGAGATGATAAGCGAATGCATCCATCACTTAAGAAAAAGTTAAATTAAGAATATTTATTTAGAAGGGATAGTGTGGCCAAACTATTTCGGCAAGCAGTCAAAGCTGATCTACAATTACTAGAAAGTAAAAGGCCTGAAGAAGCTGGTCAAGTTAATAATCTAAATTATTGTCCGTATCATCGGGTGATCAGTCATTCTATTGAGGATTATTATGTCTTCAAAGATTGGCTAGAAAAGAAGTATCAACGAGATGAATTTACATTATCTAATAATGTTCTAGTCAACTCGAAAAGATAGTCTACAAGGATGATTACGTCTTCTTCTATATCATCCATTAAAGACAAGAAGAAAGAAAAATCAGTTCAGATTGAAGAATGGGAGACTGTAATTTCTAAAAGGATAATAAAGATGTTAAAATAACTTGAAGGAGTTCCTGGTGTTAGGTGGAAATGATCCCTTGAACTAGTGATTGATCTGAAAGCAATGCCGAGATCATATGCATCAACCTTCATGTTATCGACTCAAAGACACTCTAATATTGCTAACTCATCCTAAAGAGAAAAGCATCTGGCATAAATTATACTAGATTTCTCAAAGAAGCCAATCAAACCAAATAAAATAAAGAAGAAAAAGAAGAAGACTATAACTCCAAAAGTTATTAACAATTTAGAGGAGTATCACCAGCTCACAAGAGAACCAGTTAGGCTTGTAGACTTTATGTATAAAGTCTATATTATTGAGTTGGATGAAGAAGATGATAGTGAATTTTGCCCAATAGATCATGATAAATCATTTATGTGATATCAGATGTTCTTTAGCACAAGTCACTTCAAAATGATAATGAGAGTCAAACAGACTCGACCAACTCGTTAAGATTCTTCACAGAAAAGAAAGAAGGGCTTAAGGAGTTAACATCTAAATTTTGTCTAATGACTCAACAAAAAAGATAACGATTCAGATGAAGATTTATGTTTGTCTGATGGAGAAGAGTCAGACTTATCAACAACATCATATATGAAATGTATGAAGTTGAAAAGTGACTTTAGCTCTTTTGGCCAATCCTCTAAAATGAAAGGTGAATTAAAAGAAATTACTTCTTTAGAGAGTCTGAACAAGACAAGGTGATTTAAGTTTAGTTAAGAAGTGATAAAGTATTGCCACCCCCATCAAATAAGGGAAATTAAAATAAAGATAAAGGCAAACAAATTGAAGTCAATGAAGATATCATTTTCAAAGATCCTAAAATAAAACTTAAATCAAGTGAAAAGATAGATTATAATATTCTATTATATCTGAGAAAGATCCCTGCATAATTAAGTGTGTATGAGTCTCTCTTAATGTCAAAAGATCTCCGAGAAACTTTAATACAAGCTCTTAACAACCCGGAGAGATATGAAGCTTATTTTGTTGAAAAATGTAGACTAAATCATTGCAAACTCAAGATCTCCTAGCACATTTTTTGAAGAAGATCTTATGTTAAGAAAAGCATATCACAATCGTCCTCTATATGTTACCATTGAGAGTGATGGTATCTTGATTAATCAAATATTGATTGATCCAGGTTCTTCTATCAATCTTATGAGTCTGAAAGTATTAAGAGGATTATCCCTTGATATTCAACATCTTGGGAGAGATAAGTTGATGGTGCATAGTTTTAATGAGAAAGGGCAGAGAACTTTGGGTTTTTTTATCCTCCCACTCAAATTTTAAAATTTGCATATAGAAGCCAAGTTTCATGTGATCGATGCTAATACATTGTTCAGAGCGCTTTTGGGTTACCCTTGGCTGCATGAGTACAGTATGGTCCCATCAACTATGAATCAGTGTATGAAGTACCTAAGAGATGGAGAAGAGTTCAGAATTCTGGGCAACCTACAACCATTCTCTATTCATGAAATAAAGATTTATGAAGATGAAAAATATTTCATCCCTAAAGAGCCAAAACTAGTAGAGCCTCTTAAGGCGGTAGCCTCCACTTCATGAACTAAAAAATAGCCTAATAAAGAGAAAGAAGAAAGGCAAAAAGAAGGAAATAAGGAAACACCGACTCTCCCTAAAGCACTTGATTCTACATATAAATTAAGAAGACTAGTTCCTCATTTGAGAAGTGACACACAAGAAGAAGAAGACATCCCCATCAAACCTAAGGGAACTTATAAACTTTTAAGAAAGGAAAAGTATAAAATAAGTGAGTCTGATTTAGACTATAATTTTGAATCTACTTATAAAAATAAGGTATAGAGAGTCATCTTAAGAAGGATAGCTCACTTGATAGTGATAAATGATTCTTTCATAATTATACCCATCCCACAACAGTGCTTCAAAGAAATTACTCCACTGAAGGTTCATAATATTGAAGAATTGATAATAATGTGTTGTCATTGCCTAAGAGTGGCAGAACAGGAATTTTATTTTATAAATCTAAAGAGTCTCAGCCTCACAACTTTGATTAGCTTACTCAATATGATGATTTTGATGAGATAGTGCCAATGAGAATACCGGTATACTATCCACCAAATTTACAAAGAATGATATAAGCTTAGAATTCATATTGAAATTATTAAATATAGAACTCAAATCTTTACCAAGATGTGGAGTCAAAGAAGTCCTCAAACATCACGAAGGAGTGATAAGTTTGTCACTAAAGGTCTTAGGTTCATCCAATACAAATCTCATCAAAATAAAGCTTATTAAAATATAATAGAAGCTAAAATTAAAATTAATAGTGATGAAGAAAATGATCTTTATGAAGTTCTCCTTACAAGTGATGGAGAAGTAGAAACCAAGCCTGCACTTGAAGAACTTGAAGATGGTGGGCAGATAGCTACTATGGATGAACTCAAAGAAATCAAGTTAAGACCTGAGGATGATCCTTGTCCAACTTTCACATGTGCCATTCTGCCTGATGAGAAAGTTGAAGAACTAAAAGTGCTACTTTTTGAATTTAGGGATTGCTTTGCCTGGATGTATGTTGAAATGTCAGGCTTATCCCCTGACATGGCAGTTCATAAATTAGTAATCAAGCTAGAGGAAACAAATGTTCAACAAGCTTCAAGGCCAATGAGACTAGAAATTTAAGAACAGGTGATCATTGAAACTAAAAAGCTAATTGAATTAGGATTCATACGTGAAGAAAAGTATCCTGCTTGGATAGCCAATATAGTACCCGTGAAGAAGAAAAATGATCAGATTCATATCTGTATCAACTTCTAGAATCTTAATAAAGCTTGCCAAAAAGATGACATCCCACTTCCTATATCAAAATTATTAGTTGATAATACATCCAACTACGACATGTTTTCTTTTATAGATGGATCATCGGGATATAATCAGATCAAGATGGCACCTGAAGATGAAAGACATACATCATTCATAACACCTATTAGCATCTATTACTACATAGTTAAGCCTTTCAGTTTGAAAAATGCTAGAGCTACATACCAAAGGGCTATGATGCATATTTTTGATTACCTGATTCACTAGAAGGTATAGTGTTATGTTGATGATTTGGTGGTCAAGAGCTTAAGTTGTGAAAATCACTTTGAAGACTTAAAAAATGTGTTTGAAAGAATCAAAAAATACAATCTCAAGATGAATTCCCTAAAATGTGCATTTGGAGTGTCCTCCAAAAAATTACTTAGGTACATTGTACGTCATAGAGGAATTGAGATTAATCTTGCTAAAATTAAGGTGATTTTTGAGATACCTCCGTCGAAGAGTTTGTGTCAGCTTCGTTATTTATAAGGACAATTTGCATTCATCCATTGATTCGTATCAAACCTATCAGGGCACTGTCAACCAATTTTAAAGTTGATGAAAAAGAACATTCCATTCAAATGGGATAAAAACTGCCAAGAAGCCTTCAATAGAATTAAAATATATATGTTAAATCCACCAATCCTTACAACGCCTACTCCTGGGAAGCCTCTTATCCTATACACATCTGCATTAGAAGAGTCTCTTGGGATACTTTTGGCCCAACATAATGAAGAAAGCAAAGAGAACGTTCTTTATTATATCTGCGGAAGGTTGATAGGAGTAGAAATGAGATACTCTCTAATAGAGAAGCATTGTTTGGCATTGATCTTTGTAGCCCAAAAGCTTCTCCATTACATATTATCTCATAAAATTACTCTCATCTCAAGGATCGATCCACCGAAGTACTTAATGGCAAGACCAATGTTGAAAGGTTGTTTGGCAAGATGGGTAGTATTTCTTTTACAATTTGATATCACATACATTCCATAAAAAGTTATGAAGGGACAAATTTTAGTAAATTTTTTTTACTTCACATCCAATTCTTGCAGACTCACCTCTTAATGATGATTTTCCCGATGAGTAAATTATGCTCATTCATGAAAGAGAAAAATCACAAATTTGGAAAATATATTTTGATGGAGCCTCATCAATCAAACAGCTCCAACCTCCAAATCTCCTAATGCAAGAGTAGGCATCGACATTATCTTCATAATACTAGAGGGATAATGAGATGATTATATGGGTTGACCAAGAACTAATAATGAAGCTGAGTATGAAGCATTGGTAGCAGGTCTCAAAGAAGTTATTTTCATAGGCATTCAAAACCTACATATTTTTTGGCAATTCACAGCTTATTATAAATTAAGTACTTGACATCTATAAATCAATAAGCTTGATTAGCTTTTTATCACAAGAGAGTTCTTGAGCTTATGAAGCAAATACCAAATGTAACACTAACTCCAGTATCTAAATCTGAGAATAGCAAAGTAGATTTTTTAGCAAAATTAGCTAAGGAGATGACAGGTATGAATGATGATTATGTAATGATCAGGATATCTACTTGATGAGTTCTAGAGCCAGCAAAGTTACAATCCCTGTAGGTAGAGGGGTTATCAAATTCAGTCCAATAGGATACGACTCAAGTTGCTCCTCATCCTCCCCAAAATCAACAAGAAGTTATTGTAAGAAGAGCTAAGCGTGACATTTCTTTAGAAAAGCAAAGGAAGCCTTTATAGGAGAAGAGCCACATGATTGGAGACAACCCTTCATCGATTACTTTAAAGAAGATAAATTACCAAATAATAAATCATTAGTAGCTCAAATTGAGAAGATAATGTTGCGATACACTTTCAACAATGTGGCTATGATGCCTAGGTACAGATGAAACTAGCAAAGTAATGATTGAAATTCATGAAGGGTCTTTGTGGTGCACATTAGTCAGGTCCCAAGATGGTAGTAAAAATTAAAATGATGGGCTATTATTCGCCATCTATGGTGAGAGAATGTATTGATTATGCAAAGAGGTGCCATGAATGTCAAGTACATGAGAATATAATCCACCAACCCCAAATATATTACACCTAATAATAACATCCTGGCCATTCGAATGTTGGGGTACTGATATAAATGGACTAATTGATCCTGTCACTATCGTACTTCATCTAGCGATTGATTATTTTTGTAAGTGGGCTAAAGCTACCCCATTTTAAAAAGTTACTACTGATCGATGGTTAATTTCTTTACACATAATGTGGTCTATAGATTTGGAGTGCCACAAAATAATTTTTTATAATGACCCAGCTTTCAAAAGTATAAAGATTTATAAATTCATCGATTGACACAAAATTGATTGGCGATACTCTTCAATATATAATCCAAGGGCAAATGATTTGATAGAAGCCTTCAACAAGACATTGATCAAGCTACTCAAGAAAATCCTTACTAAAAATAAGAGAGAATGACATACTAAACTGATAGAGGCATTAAGGGCTTATCGAACTACCTACAAGACACCAACTAAAGCAACTCCCTATTCATTGGTATTTGGAGTTGATGCGGTTCTTCCAGTTGAAGTTGAGTTTCCATCACTTCAAGTAGCCACCCAATACAGCCTAACTGAAGATCAAAATGCTCATTTGAGAATGGAGGAACTCGACATGCTTGATATAGTTAGATTGCAAACTCATCAAAATTTGGAAGTTTATCGAGCAAAGATGTCTAGTCCTTTTAATCATGCAATCCCATGAACATTCCAAGAAAGGGAATTTATCTTAGTTCTGAGAAGACTAAATTTTCATTTTGAAGAATTGGTGGTAAATTTGAGTCTAATTGGGAGGGCCCTTTTGTCATTAAGAAGGTGTATCAAGGAGGGGCATACCAACTCATTGACCTAAATGGTGAAAGACCAATGCCTCAATTAATAGTTGATACCTGAAAAAGTATTGTACATGATAAATATATTTTTGAGGTACTATAGAAATCACCCTACAAGATAGGAGCATTTTTATATATTTATTTAGGTCAACATCATGCTTATTGCCGAGATCTCTAAATAAATATATATAATCAAGAGAAAAGGAAGGTATTATTTGATAATGGATGATAAATCTTTAAAAAAAAAGCCACCTTGAAAATCCCCCTATTACACAGGGGGCATTTTTTATAGATTTTATATATTGATGAAATTAATATTATGTGTTATGCTCTCTTAAGAGAAACTATATCAACTCAAATATTGATGTATTTGCTTAATTTCATCTTATAATTCTTTCAAATATGTTTTAGAATTCCCCATGCATGATAGGGGACATTTTTTTTATTTTCATATGGGTTAACATCTTGCCATAAGATGAGATCCTTGAATAAATTATGATTCAGGTGGACATCATATTTTGAGCTGAAATACCCATTTTATTACTCTAATATCCTACTATTAAAGATACTTTTAGTTATCCTGAATAGTAAAAATGTATCTTTAAAAAGCTACACATAAGATGATTCTACAGTTAAAAAATTCATCTTCTATACTTGTAATATTTATGAAAGTTAAGTGAGAGGATTTTAACTTTGTAAACTTTGATATTGTTAAGTTGGGGGAAGCATAAGCCTGTTTATTGTTCAAGTCTAAGACTCAAGTGGGTCCTGACCATTAGACTCAATAAGCCCGAATGTGGCTATGTCACTGTGCTCTTCTCACTCAATAAGACGTAAGAAAAGGCCATAATGATAAAGCCCCTACTTAACTCAAGTGATTTAAAATCAAAAGTTCTCTTAACTGACTAATATACTATAAACAAGACTATAGAAGATGTTGTGTCCTTAAAATAACAACTGTATAAAAATATCTCAGAGATATACAAAGATGAAGATATGAAGTCTCAAGTGCAGTACAAAAAAGGAAGACAAGAATGCATATTTTCCACTAATACAACAAGATAATACATGACTAATAAAAAGAAAGAAAAAAAAAAGAAAAGGTATATCATGGAAGCCTAGACTAAAGTTCCTGAAGCTGTGCGCAAAACACTACCAAAGACTAATGCTCACTCTCAGCCAACTGTAAAGCCTCTACAGCTCTGACCAAAGTATTCATCCACCATGGCTTAGTGGCATATTTGTTAATGGTGCTGCTCGCTCTATAGCCTGAGATATCCTATCCTACTCATCCTACAAGTCTGACTTGTAGGATATTGTGCTCGTGAGATTCCTCCATAACTCCCTGATCCTGATAGTCAGCCTGTCTAACTCTAAAGTGGCATCTATCAAACTCTGGCATTAGTATCGAAGAGCCTCAGCACTCTTTTCAAACTCATCATATGCCAGACCAGTAGCCTCTGTATGGATCCTGACCTACTCCTGAAGCTCTACCAGTAGAGTGCTGGAGCGAACGATACTGAGTGACCTCATCTGGCAGATCATAAACTCTACGTCTCTACAAAGAGCCTCCCAATACCTGAGGTACTGCTCCTCCAAACTAGTGTGAGCTAGAAGATCTAATATGATGTTTGCATATGATGTAAAACTATCTAGTGACTTTGGTGAGCCTGGAGTAAGCCTAAAAATCACATCCCTCAAAAATATCAGGCTGTAATTCTGCATACCCTTGTCATGTGGATCTGGTGCAGATGGATATCAGTGGTAGATCTTAGACTCATAACCCACCTCAGGCACTGCAAGAAATAAATAAAAATAATCAATATAAGGCAAAGTAATAAATGTAAAGAAGTGCGTAAATAAAACAAAAAAAGTACCTCAACATGGTGAATTTGACTAAATCGATGCATCATAAGTGGCAAAGTCTTCAGTGACCCTCATATCTGGTAAGCTCTAGGACTATATGCTGGCTCGATAATAGCTCCATCAGGTACAAAGTCTCTCACCTCAGAAGTCTCCCTGGGGCAGTGGACAGAGTAAGATCTATTGGGAAAAGTGACTCCACAAAATAAGTAGCAAAATCTAAGCGGTAGTGTCAAAGACATACACACTCGACCCATCTCCAAAGTCCTCAGTAGCATATATAGCTAGCTGACACCTGTGGCTTCTCGTTGAGAGTCAGAAGTCACCGTGGAACTAGACTTATGGACCAATCAACTAAAGCTCGGTAGGCTCCGTAGGCTAACTGTATCTACGCATGCGAGCCAGTGAAGGAAATTCAGTATGGGTAGGAGAAGAATCCCTAGCTCGCACTCTACCAAGGGGTACCCTTAGGTCTGACCTGCTCATCAACTGATACACCTATCACAAATTAAACAGAAAGATATTAAAAAGAGAGATGACAAAAGTATTAAAGTGAAAGATATTGAGTGTTGTTGTCTCTGCTAGTAGTGAGCGACGATGGGTCCTATGACCTCGAGGAACTCCCAAAGACCTCACTTTGCACTCATATCTCTTCGTACCATGCTCCAAGAAAGCACCGAAAGACAATCATACCTAGGTAAGAGTATAACTTACCTCTGTGTAACTATGTAGAGAAGCTATTCAAAAATGAGAACTAGTATCGAGTCTCAGTGAGTGTAGCTAAACTATAGAAGCAGTATAGTAGCGTGTCTCAAGAGGTACTGTCCTAGTTTTCCTATCATCTACTATCCCAGGGATGAATGGTCAACCATCATGACCAGTAGACTGAGAGAATATGAATTATCGTAACACGCTAGCCAATAGCCTCAATAACTCACCAAATTATAACACAGCTTAAATGTATGTTGAAAAGGTACTCAGCTACTCTTAATGTCCGTTGATTGTAAAATAGTGAAGCTCCACCACTCTCTTTAAAGCCATCAGTAAGGCCACTCTTTATCAAGTCAGGTGGTAAACCAACTGTATCTAGCTGGTGGACTAGCAAAATCGATCTCTGACCAAGCACGGTGCAAAGAAGAACATACGTATTTGATCTCTCTTAAAAATAGATGATGCTTAGTACAACTAAATAATTGTTTGATATCCTCGCTATAAAAAGTATGCTGGATACTTAATATAGGAAAAAGCACCATGTATGTGAAGGTGAATCCAAGAATATAAGTAATGACAAGGCAAGGTAATGTCACGTCTATCCAATGAATCTGCCTCAAAAATCTCCCCAAGAACTCTATAAACTCTAGCTAGTATTCCTGGAGCTAATGAGATTCGCTCACCTTGTGAAATCTTGTTGACTGCTAATAGAACACCAAGATGCATAGACCTTTTTGTAATCAGGAGTACAAAGATGCAAAGCCAGGTAGCTATGAACCCTGGTAAAAACATATCCTCACTCAAATCCTATATGGCTGGAGAAGCATGTCCAACTAGTAAAGAAGGCTCAACAGTATTCTCAGATAAACTACTACCATCTGACACTCCCAATCCAAAAGGATCATGTAGTAATACAGACTCCTCAGATAGAGCACACTCTTGTAAGAAAATTTGAATTCATGTACTCACTGGAAGTGTAGCTCATGAACATCTTGAATACTATTAACCTCACTTTTGGGAGTAAGCTCTCAACTTCCTAATCATAGATCTAGGACTCTTGTAGACATTAAGAGCTCCTTAGTCTTAAGAAACTTCTAGTGATTAGGTGAACACTTAACCCAAGCCTAGAGACTTAAGAGGATTAGCCATGGGAATAGGTCATGTGTTAGGGATTTAGGAAGACTTGCCTACTCTATAGCCTTAAACCCAATCCTTGCTTCCTTCCTTAAACCAAACCTTAAATTCAAATTCTAAATCCCTTCCTAAGCCCTTTGATTTTATCTTATGAACTTAGCCTTAACCAAATTCAAATCAACCCTAATTCAATTGATTTTCTCAAGTATCAAATTCAATCTCAAATCAAATCCTAACCCAAATTCCAAATCAAATCCAACTTCAAATGATTGAAACCCATGATTAAATTCAAAGTACAAAACCCCTTCCTAAGCCATATGAACCACCTTCATATGCTTAGCCAAAACTCCCTTCAAACCAAATCAAACTTAGTTGATTTCTTTATAGATCAACCATTCCTGCATTTATATTCACAAATATAAATGAAATCCAAATTCAAACCATTCAAATCAAATCAAACTAAATCAAACCAAATCAAGACCTTTCTTAAGCCATATGGACCTACCTCCATAAGCTTAACCAAATCTCAATTCAAATCAACCCAAACTCAATTGATTTATTTACAAATCTATTATTCCTTCATTTATATTCACAAATATAAATAAAGCCCACCCTACAATGACCAAAAATAAATCAAACTAAATCAATTCTCTACTTAAGCCCTTTTGACCTACATCCTTAAATTTGGTCAAATTTGCTTCCAATTCACTTCGAACTCAAGTGATTTTCTTATGAATCATTTATATCTTTATTTATATTCACAAATATAAATGAAATATAAATCCAAGTGGCCAACCAAACCCAAATCAAATGAAATCCTCAATTTTAGTCTTTTTAGCCAAATTGTTGAACTTGGATAAATAATACCCAAATTAATTCAAAACCCATGTATTTTCTCATGATTCAATCATTTCTTCAATCATTGTTCCAAATATAAACACAAACTATAATTATTAAACCAAATCTAAGTCAACCAATTTCAAGCCCATGTTGACGCCTTTTGACTTGAAATTATCATATGAATCAAATGCCATTTGACTCCAAACCAATTGCAACTGGATTTATATTTTCATCCTGGGCTCATATGTGAGTTCATTTAAACTTGAATCAAGAGAAAACCTAACCAATTGACCCACTTAGGTCCACTTGACCCAAAGTGACCTAAAAGACCTTTTTTGAGCCAAGTTCTAATCCAACCCAAATTGGATGGAACTAAGCCCTTTCAAACCTCATATCATGATCAACAATCATCTAAGGTGATCAACTATCTTAAATTAGGTCAAACCAAGTAAACTTGGTCCTTTGAATAAGTCAACCTTTAGACCAAATGAGACCTAAACAAGCTAAAACCCACCATATACCAAATTGATTGAAACCTTTCATCCAACCCAACTCATAATCAATGATTGAACATGACCAAACCTTTAATAGAGCCAAACTAAGTCCAATTGGCCAACTGACCTAAGTTAACCCAAATTGGCCTAAGAAGCCAAAATGGATCAAATCATGATTGAGCCCAATTTGACCAATTGGTCAATTTGACCCAACCTAACCCAAATTGACCTAAAGGGTCAAATTGGCCAAAATCTAAATCAATTCCAAATTAAATCAAACCAAAGCTTAAAATCATTTTTAATTAACCAATTGAATATGAAGCAACACCTAACCCAACCCAATTTGGTCAAATTAGTCAACTTAGCACATTTGACCTATTTAAATCCAAATGAGCAAAAATCAAACCTAAGCCAAATTAATCAAAACCACTTGAACCAAAACTCTTCAAATAATCATTTAAACATAACCCAAGTCTTGGTTTGACCCAATTTGACCAATTGGTCAACCCAACCCAACCTAGCCCCAATGAGCCTATTTTGACCATATGAAGCCAAATCACCCAAAATTAACCTATGGGACCCTAGGACCTGGCCTAACTAAATCCAAACTAGTCCTAACTGATTCCCAAACTAGCCTAAATATAATGGGCCCCACCGAAGGAATGAGCCAATGGACAAAACTTCTTTCCATTGGATCTTTCCATTAACAAGCAAAGTTGACTCCCCCATCACCATGGCGCCCCCAAGCACTCAAGTGAGGCTCCACCTAACCCACCTAGCTCACCTAACCCCCCGAGGTCAGCCAAGGACCAAAGGAAGTTCAACTCTTCCTCATTCAAGCCAAAACTAAAAACCTATGGATTCAAGCTAATAGGTCTTTGCACACTAGCCCTTGGGTAGCCTCCCACAACTCCCTCCACTCTAGTCAAGCCACATGGAGTTGGACATGACCTCTCCAGCACCCTGATGGCAGCCTGCCGGCCGAAACAAGCCAGCCCATCCCGTCATCCTTCAAGCATAATTTCGGGGTATACTCCCCTAATTCGAGTGTGAATTGACACAATCAACATTATGAGAGTTCCCTAAGCCATTTCAAAATTCCTTAATGCTTTTCCAAGCATTCTTGAAGCCACCCGATCATATTTCTTCTCTGCATGGGAAACCAAAATAGGGCAGCTTTTTTTCGATCAATACTCCCTCTTTACTCAATCAAACCTCAACTCCTTTTATCCAGACCTTCACCATATCCAATTGAAGCTAAATTGATAATTTCCAAACCTTCCAAAAAATGAGAGATATGAGTTCAACCAAAATTGATCGCCAAATAGGAGGAGTTTGGTTGATCGAGTAATCCACCACAAATAAAAGCTCGTGCGGCTCAACAGGGCTTCGTTTCTATCAAATGAACCTTTCTGAATCGTTGGAATGGCCAGACACAAGCTCCGGTGAGGTATGCCATTGAAACGATCCTTGTATAAAAATAGCTTGGTCCTTGTGAAGGAAAGTTCCATTATGTGAGATTTCCACCATTGGATTTCCTTTTTTTTGCTTCTTGAAGGTGTGGGATCAATTTGATCTCCATTCGAGCTCGGGTGAGTTTGGATTGAGCGACGAATGATGGACGATCTTTGTCTCTCACCGCTTGGGAGGAGATAGATCATGGGTCGTCTATTTCGCATGATTAGAATGATGGTCGTAATCAAATCACACTAAATCCATCTTTATTTTCCCCTTAACCACAGGGTCTGGTTGTGGCCGGTTGATCTTAGACCGGATAGTCCATGGGAAAACGCATCCACTGCAATCCAAGTCAGCATCCCGATGTGACAATTTAAATACCAAATTCGATCGCACCACATGGAAAGCATGCACCACGTCAGCAGCCATGTGGCACTAATGGGATTAAGGGTTAATTAGGGCTATTTTAATTAATTTTTAAGGCTAAATCTTCCTAAAATCATAACTAATCCTAAAAAATCCAAAAAAATACAAATACAAATGAGAGCTCATTTTGAAGATATTTTAGAGTAGAATATATTAAAATTATGATTAATTAATTTGGAATAATAATTTTTGCTTAATTAAAGTTTAATAAAATAAATAAATTAGCCTAATTACTCTCTGATTAGTTGTCCAATTGATTTTAAATTTTTTAGAAATGTTTAAGTGGATGATCTCTGCCTCTCCTATTTTTTGTTGAATTTATTGGATAGTTAATTAAGGAAATCAATGGATTAAGATTTAATTACTCTTCAATCTTAATTCATAATAATTAAGCAAATTAATAGTGGTTTAATTAATTAATTAAGCTCATTATCCTCTGTTAATAGTGGGAAGTCTTAGGAAAGTGGTTTGGCTTCATTCCTTATAATCATTTCATTAAGCCTTTTCATTTGTTTCAAGTTAATTAAAAAGCTTAAATAATTAATTTGCCATTTAATTAACCAATTAAAATAAAAGGAACCTAATTATTTCAAAGCCTAATTGAATGTTTGAAATGACTTAGGGGTTAGGATTGAGGCCTCTTCCTTGATCCCTTTCCTTAAGTTAATTTCCTCATTCTATTTAAAACATAATGAAAGAATTTAATCAATTAATCAAAGGCTTAATGAAATTAATTTAAAATTCATTCATTCATAACCTAACTTTGTTTAATCAATCTTGGGTACCTCTTTGGGTGTTCAATAACTTAAAGAGAGAGCTAATGAAATTATGGTTAGCTCATATGTGTGAGAAAACTATGAAAGAAATTAAGTGAGCTCTTTAAGCTTAATTAACTGTTAATTATGAGCCAATTACATGAGACCCCTTTCATTTCTTAGGAGCATTACCAATTTACTTTTCATGTGGTTGCATCTCATATTGGCTCATCATTATTTAGTTAATTAGCTTAAGGTGATGTAGGTAAGGGTTAATTAATGGACTTATTTCATACTTCAACCTAATTAAGTCATAAAATCAACCTAATTTCTCTTCATTAAACCAAATTAACTCAGACATGGGGGATGGGATTAGGATTAGCAAACATCTTTCACATTTCTAAATAAAATTAAACATAAAGATAAAAAATGGTTTTAAGAAACTTTGGCTTGTTTTAAATGAGCTTGTTTAATATGATTGTCCTTAGGGCTTAGTTGGATTGAATGAAATTATATGCTTGTGTTTCTTTATTTCTTTCCAATCATGCCATAATGTTGTGTGACACTTGTATTCATGCATTCATGTCTTTCAAATTAATCAAATAAAAATGATTTTCTTTATGTCAATTTGCATTTGTTCATGCATTCATACCTTGTTTAATTGGTTGAGTAGATTAGTCATGTGATTTAAGGATCTTTCCTTATGCTTTTGCATAAGAATTTAGATAGAGCTTTAAATTAAAATGACAAAATCATTCAATCAAATGAAATATTAATTCCAAATACATTTATTCATATTCATCATTTACATGTCCTAAGATATAAATTGCATGTATAGCTATGCTTAGAATTTAATTATATGCATGATATACATGATGGAAAGAAATGAACAAACATGTGTT
Organism: Cymbidium sinense; assembly: GCA_021442155.1. Lineage (NCBI taxonomy): Eukaryota > Viridiplantae > Streptophyta > Magnoliopsida > Asparagales > Orchidaceae > Cymbidium > Cymbidium sinense. The sequence goes on along the minus strand of CM038221.1, from coordinate 177,213,933 downwards.
ATATGATAGTAATTTATTCCAACTAATCTTAAGATGCCTTTCTTATTGAATGAGTTTATTTAAAGTCAACCTAAACTTAGGACTAATTAAAATATGTAATAATTCATTCACTAAAGAAAATTGATTAATTAATTTTCTTTAAATGTGACATAAGGTAGGGATAAAAGAGTGATCCTCTCTTTATTTCTCTTCATAACACTTAGTTGTTAAGTGTAGGTCAAATGAAAAAAAACATTAAGTAAAATTTGAAAATTAATTAAACCATTTAAAGTAAAACCACACTTTATAATTAAATGCCCTTCATACTTAGAAAATCTTAACTCTAAAGCCTAGCTAGGACATACCACACAAGCCCTGACATACACATTAAATTAAGTCACCACTTCTAGCTTTATGTTAGGGCAGTGTATGATTTGATGTATGCTTATTTTGTGATGTACTATTATAGACTGGATGTTAGGGTGTATGCCTCGTAGACTAGATGTTAGGTTGTGATTAGCCTAATCATGTTTTCTGCAGGAGATTTTGCTTAAGGGGCACTTAAAATAAATATAAATGCTCTCTTTTGCAGGATGCTTAACCCCTAAGCGTAATCTACATTAGGACAGATGGACTTGGTTACCCATGTGCAGGGTGCTAAGTCCAAATTTTATAATATAACTACTCGGGTTGTATGGTGTGTTTAACTAACACTTATTTTGCATGTGTAGTTAGATTTACTTTTTTCATGCTTTAATGTAATTGTGCATTAGGAATTTGGTTAAGTGTTATAGGGGTTAAGGATGAACATTGGATAGAGGATTTGATCCTGGGGTGCCATGTGATACCTAGAAGCCTACCAAATCAAATGGAGCAAATCAAATAAAGAAATGGAGGGAACATGAAGACTTGAAGATCCCCATAATACTTATCATTTTGTAATTTGTAATTATTCTTACATAGACGGGGTTGTATATGGGAAGAGCTCAGCTACCTATTTTTTTTCAGGTTGTATGGTGTACTCGACCACACCGGCCTATTATTCTTTCACATTGAGTTTATAAATTATTTGATGATTTATTTATATTGTGCAATAGAAATGACATGTATTTTCTAGTTTTTCTTGTGTGATAATTTAATGTGTGGCCTGGATCTGCTTAGGCTCTTAGGGAAAAGAATAAACTTTTTACCCCAATCACAACTCATAACTAAATGTTCTAAAATAACTCATATCCTCACATAAAGCCTAGGAATTATATCAAGATAAAAAAAGATTTAGTAACCTTAGCTGAATGTTGTATGTTTAATATCATGCATGCATCTTCTACCACTCTTACAAAATGAGGGCCCCCGTTCTTGCACATATGGGAAACGCTTGACCTGTCAGAGTAACTCCTACTGGTGGGGCTTCATCCTCTTCTTTCTTGATTTGTCCCATGACTTATTTCAACATGTATTTAGACATATAAAATTCTATGGCTTGTGCCAAAATAAAGAGCCAAAATTAAATAAAAATTTGATAAGATTTACATTAGACTAAGTCATTACTCATACCACTCATGCTCTAGTCTCTTAGGGAGTTGGTTTAAGGACTTTAATTTTTTACTAAATAATAAAATCCTAACCATCTTGTAAAACATATGACTTGACCACATAATTTTAAATCATATGAGGACTTAGCTGGCTTCCACTCTAGGCAGTTATAAGTCCAACAGTTGGGTGGTTTACTCTTTCTTGTGGAGGTAAACAATAAAGTATTGACCTCATTTTTGAATGAGGTTAATATCAACTTAAAACCCATAATTAGGATGTTCTAATTTCAATTAGAAGCCTTCTAATTTAGTACTTAGGATACTACACTTAGTGTCATAGGGAATCAACTTAAATTTTCAATTTTGATTAAGTAAATTCAAATCCAATTAATTCAAATTAAAATTTAATTGAAACAAAATTCAAAATCAATTAATTAATCCAACATGATTAAAATCTGAATTAAATTTAATTTTAAACTCCTTTGAATTGATTTTTAATTGGATTAAGCTCGAATCAATCCATATGATTTGGACTCAACTCAAGTGATCAATCTGAGTTAACCAACTCAAGTGATCAATCTAGGTTAACCAAGTGATCAACCTGAATTAAACTATTCAAATGATAAATTTGGATTAAGAAAAATAATTTAAATAAATTAAATTGAAATGAAAATCCTAACATCAAATTCCATGCATTTGATTTGAGTTTAATGGATTCAAGGTTAAGCTCAAGTTCACTTGAGTTTAGAAATAGGCAATCATACATTAGTGATGATGCCATAAAATAATGGAAAATGAATGTCAAAAGGAAAATAAAATACAAAAAAAAATTGAAAGAAGATAAACCCACTCCTCATCCTCCATTAATGGTGACAGATACCTTAAAGTGAAGGCGACCACTTAGCTACATGCTAAGAACTCCAATCACCCACTCAAGAAAATAATAATAATAAAAGGGGAAGAGAAAGTGTTGTCAAAGCAAGAAAATCCTACCTACACACAACCTCAAACCCAATTGAACATCCCATCACCTTCACCAGCCAAAATTGAAGCAAAGCAAATCCTTTCCCATTCCAAAAGCTTCCTGCAAGGGGGAGAAACACCAAAGCCGATGGGTAGCAAGCATACCTTGGTCTAGGGAACAATCTAGAGTGAATTAACTCAATTTCTTTGGCACACGACCTTCTCTTGAAGCTTTGAAGCTAATCGAATTAACCCCCTTGCTCAACACCCAAGGAAACGAGGTATGCCATTAATGACCATCATTTTCCTTGAATGGTTTTTAGCTTTGGTCATTTTCAAAGAAAACTTGATCTCCAGTGAGATCAACCATATAGAATCATAAGATTTTCTTCAATGATCATGTAGCAATTGAAATCACTAGATTTTATTATCTAAATCGCTCAGAATCAAGGAAAAATCATGGACGGTTCTTGGCTCCCACAGGAAATGAATGAGACAAGCTCCCATTTATTGTCAATCTAGATCTAGCATCCGTCAGTTGGATTTAAACCCCTTTAGGATCGTGGGAACAATCGGGACCATCCAATCTGTGATTGGATGGTCTCGGATCATACCTCATTTTGACCCCTGATAACGTGGATGCCGCGCAACTTGCTGAGTGGCACACAGCACGCGGATACCGCATGGACCCCACCACTTAAAAACTGTTAAAAATCTTTAATAATGGTTTAAAAATTATTTAAAATTTATAGAAAATTCTAAAAATCAAAGAAAAATAAATAAATATTAGAAAATATAAATTAAGGCTCTATGGATTCATCTTGATGAGAGAAATCCATAAAAATTAAAATCCCCAAATTTTATTAGGTATTTTTGCCTTAATTTAGGTTTTATTAAAAATGATTAAACTCTAATTACTCTTAAACCATAAATCCAATTAATATGAAACTTTGGAGAAATGAAATTTAGCATGAAACACACCGTAGGTGAACTTTTCAGAATTTACTTAACTGAATTCAATGGAAATTATATTTTCATATGCTTAAATTAAACTAATTAATTATTAATGAAATAATTGGTGAAAGTTAATCAAACATCCTTAAATCAACATAATGAGCATTAATGAACATCAAAACACTAATCCCATCGAGCCACGTGGCAGCTGATGTGGTGCGCTGAAGCGGTGCGCTTTCCATGTGGTGCTATGAGATAGGTTATTTAAGTTGTCACATCCACCGAGTCAAATGGTGGATGCACTTTTTCCATGGGCCATCCAATATAAGATTGGATGGCCAGAATTAATTCTGTGATTTAGGCTTAAATCAGAGGGAGGTCTAACGTGATTTAATTACAATCTTCCATCCATCGATCGTCACTTGATCTGAGCTCACTCGAGCTCAGATGGAGTTCATACTCACCCCACACCTTTAGAGGAGCACAAGCAATGAATCCAATAGCTAGGATCTAATGGGATTACAATCCCCTTCACAAAGGACCAAACAAAAATTCCTATGGCTATGGTTTTGAGCAATTGCTTGCCGGAAGCTATCATCGATGCTTCTAATGGAGGAGGTAGCTTCGTCTAGTAGAAATGAAGCCTTGTTGAAGGTATCAAGCTTTGATTTGAAGTGGATGGCTCGGTTGACCAAGCTCCCCTTCAATGACAATCGGCTTTGATCTAAGTCCTCTTTCCCATGGCTTGGTGACTTGGGGAAAAACTTGATTGAGCTTGACGAGGTGCCTTGATGGTACTTGCAAGTTTAATTTGGGTTTAGTGAAGAATTGGATGAGTTGGAGTTGATTTGGATCTCCCTTATTTTGACTTTGAAGAAAACCGAGAAGGAGAAAATGGGGGGAGCTCGGGAATGCTTGCCAAGGCTTGGAGAAGTTTTTTGATTCTTAGAGCTCAATCAAATTTAGTATGTGTGATTTTAGTGGGAATGAGGAGGAGTATATCTCCCCCTCCTTGGATCGAATGGTGAAGACTAGAAATGCCATTTTTTAATCAATTGAGAAGATTGAGTGATCGGTTTATGCTATTAAGCACTCAATGTGATTCATTTTAGGTAGTGGAGGAGAGGAGAGGGAGTGCCCATGTGCTAGGTGAGTGTATGGGGTGATCCAAATGTTCAATTTCCATTGGAGGGGTCAATTTGTCCTTAGGTTGGGTCATGGCAGACCCAATCCCATTGGGTAATGTTCACGACTTTCCTTGGTAACCAAGTGGACCACTAGAAGGATGCCAAGTGGTCTTAAGAAAGAATATGACCAAAGTCCAAGTGAATTTGGTCATATGATACCCTTTGACCTAAGGGTATAATGGTCATTTGGCTTTGATTTTGATTCAGGAAGATTTGAGATGATTCACAAATAGGTTGGGCCAAATTTCAAGTGATTTGGAGTTAATTTGGTTTGAATTGGTTCAATTTGACCTATTTAGGTCAAGTTGGGTCAATTTAGGTTAGGTTTACCAATTGGTCAAATTGCATCCAACCATGGATTAGATCAAGTTCAAATGATCATTTAGAGCCTATGGGTATCATTGGTTTGGTTTAATTTGATTTATATTTAGTTTTGATTCATTTAAGTTTATTTAGGTCAAATGGGTCAAGTTGACCAATTTGACTCATTTAACCCAATTGGGTTAGGTCATGGGTTGGTTTAGGCTTGGTTGATCATTTGAAATATATTGCAAGCTTTAGTTTCAATCAATTTTGTTTTAGTTTGGTTGCAAGTTGATTTGATCTTTTTGGTCAAGTTGGGTTCATGGTCAATTGGGCTAGGTTGGGTCTCGTTGGCCAATTGAAGCTTTGGTCAATTTGAACAAGTGATTTAGAATGAATTTGACCCATTGGTTACAATCAATCTGACTTAGATCAAGATTTGACCCATTTTGATATTTTAAGTCACCTTGGGTCAAGTTAGGTCAAGTGGCCAAATAGGCTTGTTTAGCAATTGATGGCTTGGTCAAGTTCAATTACTGGTTATGGATTGGTTTAGATCAATGGTTTCAATCAATTTGGTTTATGGTGGATTTTGGCTAGTTTGGGTTTCATTTGGGCTAAGTGTTGACTTGATTAAAGGCTATATTTGAATTAGTTTGATCCAATTTGAGTGATTGATCATCCTAGGATAATTGTTGCTCACAATGTGAGGCTTAAATGGGCTTAGTTCAATCCAATTTGGGTTGGATTAGAATTTGGCTCAAAAAGATACTTTAGGTCACTTTGGGTCAAGCGAGCCTAAGTGGGTCAATTGACTTGATCAATACTTGATTCATGTTTGGTTGAACTCAGATATTGACTTATGATTGAAATATAAATCCAATTACAAGTGATTTAGAGTCAAATGGATTTTGATTGATTTGACAATTCCAACTCAAAGGGTGAACATGGGTTTGAATTGGGTTAGTTTGACTTTGGTTTAATGATTGTAGTTTATGTTTATATTTGGGCATGTGATTGAAGGAATGATTGTTTGAAGAGAAAATCCAAAGGTTTGGATTGATTTGAGAATGATTTGACTAAGTCCAAGGATTTGACTTGAAGGGTATAAGTTAGATTTAAGTTGGATTTGGATTTGAGTTTTGAATTTAGTTTTGGTTATTTGAATTTTTATTTTATGTATATTTGTGAATATAAATGAGAATATAAATGGGTTATGAGAGAATCTTTTGAGTTTGGAGTGATTTGGATTTGATTTGAGCTAAGTCCATAAGATGAAATCAAAACGGCTTAGGAAAGATTTTAGATTTGGAATTGATTCATGATTTGAGAAAATCAATTGAGTTGGAATTGATTTGAGATTTAATTTGGAATTGATTCATGATTTGAGAAAATCAATTAAGTTGAAATTGATTTAAGATTTGAGTTTGAAGGAGGGAAGCAAGGATTAGGTTTAAGCTATGGGGTAAGAAAACCACAATACCTTAAGGCATAACCTATTCATATAGCTAACTCTTCTAAGTCTCTAGGGTTAGGTTATGTGTTCAGCTAATCACTAGAACTGTCTTAAGACTAAGGAACTTTTAATGTTTAGAAGAGTCTTATGTCTAAGATGAAGAAGTTGAAAGCTCACTCCAAAAGTGAGGTCAACACATGCATAATCATCTTATTTCACTCTTGTTAAGAGAGGGCTTCCATCTTTACGAGATAGTAAAGACTTAACCTTTGAGAGGCTATGATGGAAGAATGCCTCTTTCCCTTTTGATTTGGCCTATAATCAATTTCTCATGCATTTAGGCATATAAAATCCTATAGCCTGTGTCAAAATAAAGAGTCTTGAATTAAATAAAATTTGATAAAATTTTCATTAGATTAAGTCATTATTCATACCATTCATGCTCTACTCTATTAGGGAGTGGGTTTAAGGATTTAGTTTTTTTTTAAATAATAAAAATCTAGCCATCTTGTAAAAGCTCAAGACTTGCATACATGGATTTAAAGCATAGGAGGAGTTAGCTGGCTGCCATTCCAGGTGATAATAAGTCCAACAGTCGGGTGGTTTACTCTCTCTTATGGAGGTAAACCATATACCCACTTTCACCTTAAATTTAGGTCATACTTTGGCCCTTGCCAAAGTCCCTTAGATTTAGGATCTGAGGTTATTATTTCCCTTTAGGGTATAGGCATAAATCCTAGCCTCTTAGGCATCTAATAATCTTGTGTTGTTAGAGTATAAGTCCTAGCTTTCTAATGAAATATTAACTCAAACATAAATTTTTTCAATTTCAAAAATATAAAGCCCAACCATAGGATAAATTGGAGTGCTCACTAGGCTTCCTAGTATCATGAACACTCCCTACTCATCTCCTTTGGTTTCGATAGTAACTATCACTTTTTGATCCATCTCACTTGATTTCTTAAAACACAACCAATTTATTGATAGTCCTATCTTTGAATTCCTTGGAGACAATAATCACCTATTTTAATCGAGAGTATTCTTAAGGGATTTACTTTCCTTAAGATGTAATTTTACTCCTATACCACCCGGAGGCGGTGGTGAGCTCTCCGACCTCCACCTAGTTGCGGTGAAGAGGGAATGGTGACCACGGAGCATTGTAGTTGTGCCATCACCACCACCACCACAGCAGAGCATGGAGATAACAATAGTAAAGGTAGGAGTAGACAGTTCAGTTGCCCCCATGGTGATAGATCATCCTAGGAGTACCACTCGACCTAGATCTAGTGATAGTTAGGAGCATCTATCCTCTAGTGAGTGTACTCCTCACAAGATTAGCCCTCAAGTAGGAAGGGGAGGTTGGATATCTCTTTGTTCATGACAGTGATTCTATGACCAGTCAACCTTGATCTTTTATACCTGTTCAGTTGGACCATTCCTTAGATAATATAGTAGCTCAGTATCTGGTTGAGAAGAAGGAAATTCTAAGATACACCTGGTCTAACCTAGAGGATGAGAAGACCAATTTTAATCCTAATGAAGATGATCTATTGGAGGATTCAGTAGGAGTGCACATGGTAGACACCAAGGGTTCCCTCTTTCAGGACCAGTAGAGTTTGGAAGGTGTTGTGGCTGAGCAAAATGACACAGCTCATTCAACCCAACACCTCCTTCAATAATCAAAATAGAAGGATGAACAGATCGATTGGATGGGGAAGAGGCTTGAAGAATTGCTAGCAAAAATTTTGGCACTTCAAAACCAAGCCCAACAGTGCATCCTACTATTACAGAAATAGGTCAGCCTGAGTTATTACATGTCTTGTATCAAATCAAGACTTCAACTTTAGTAGAGCAGGGCAGCACCAGCTTGTATAGGAAGGTAGTGGATATTACCTCCATATAAGAAAAAGACATTAAACTCATGGTTGAGCAACAGGTGAGAGAAGCATTGGCACAAGGTTAAGAAGGATCATCAGTTCCAAAAGATAGACCCTACATGGGGGAATTCGATGACATCCAATATCCTAAGGGTTTTGTGCCACATTCTTTCATGAGCTTTGATGGCAGCGGGAACCCACAGCAGCACATAGCTCACTTCAGGGCTAGCTATTGCAACGCTAGTGGCAGTGATGTGTTACTATTCTATCTTTTTGTTAGCAGTTTAACAGGCTTAGCCTTTGATTAGTACGTTGAACTTTCGAAGAGTTTAACAAAGACTTTTTCTGAATTGGAACAACTCTTAATTAAGTCATTTGATGGAGCTCAGCATAAGGTGATTGCAGGTGATCTCATTGTGGCTCAACAACACCCTGGTGAGTCTCTCATTGATTATATTCTCAGATGGTATAATTTGAGTATGAAATGCAAACCGTAGCTACCTGAGAAGCACGCCATTGAAATTCTACTAAAGAATATTCATGCCCAAGTCGCTCTCATGCTCAAAGGTTTTATCATCAAGACATTTAAGAAGCTAATCAACAAGGCGACTAGCTTACAAGGAGAAGCCAAACAGTTTCCTTTTTCGAATCAATCAACAAAGCTAAAGCCATAGAAAGCTTATGAGAAGAAGCTAGGGGTAGTAGCAGTGTTGGACAATGGAAAGCAATCGATTAGTGATCAACACGAGAGACCTCGAGCTTTACAGTCATAACTTCCACCTCCTCTACCACCCTGCATATCCGACCATAGTAGTCTCCGGCCTTCAACCATATTCACATAGTACATACACCACGAGGTTGCTACCATCCACCTACTCTTTTGGATAAACTAAACAAATCTTATTCATTTAAGAGTGAGGTAATTAAGAAAATCTTTAAAAATCTCTTAAAGAAACCTAATTTTCAGCTACCCAAGCCTAGAAAGCCCGAGGAAGTGGGCAGGCGCAATGATCCTACCTTTTACCCCTACCACCGAATGCTAGGCCATGTTTTGGAGGATTGCTTTACATTGAAGGACTGGCTTGAGCATAGCTACAAGACAGACATCATAATTATCCCAAAGGAATATCTTATGGAACAACCATCTAGTTCTATTAGGGTAATCCTTTGAGATACCTGCAATCCTCTCAAAACCTAAGAAGGTTGGGATATCTCCTTATCCCGGACCTCTAAAATGATTGTGTCAAAAATGAAGAAACTTTCCTTGCAGGTGCCTAAGGTAGCTCGAACCTCCAACATCAAGGAAGGTTTGCAAGTTGCCAAAGAAAACTTGGGGAAAGTGAGAACTCAATCAGCAGTAGTAGTAGCACCAGCCCACACATGTCTGGGATAGCCAAGTAGTGCAGCCACCGACCAAGCCCAATCTCCATTCCACCATTGTAGCTACTACTTCAGTGAGCACTTCTACTTCAACTAGCTCTTCTTCTAGTAAACATCTTGTATCGACAGATGAGGGCATCAAATCCCTCATCCCACTTACTTTACTAGATTTCTACTATGTACCTCCTTCAAAATCTAAGAAATTGAGGAATAAAGCTAGTTTGAATTAATCTGTGTCACTTCTGATGGGTTATATAATTCTACTCTCACGAAAAACTCTATAAGTCTAAATAATAATTTTAACAACTCTAATCTTCCTCTTTCTAATTCAGAGTTGGACTTTTCTTCTCTACATACTATGGGTTCACCTCTTGAGATAGACTTGGAATAATTTGATTCTGAGGGTCCTATAGGAGAAGTTGTAGGTGTGCCTGATGAGTAGGTAGAATCTTTCACTAACCTACCATAAGAGATCATCGAAGTTAACCTCCATAGTGGCAAGGTTCTACCTCCTAGGGTAGCACCTCAAGCTAAGGGGAAACATTTCATTGGTTTAGATGATCGAGAAACCCCTCCACAGGATGCTCCACCCTTGGATATGCTTGTGGAGGATTAGCCTAGAGTGGATTACAATGTCCTCTCTCACCTAAGAAAGTTTTCATCTAAGTTAAGCATATATGATGCCCTTATCTTATCCAAAGAGATAAGAGAATCATTAATCAAGGCTCTTCTTTATCTAGAAATATGCTTAGCTCAACTGACCGCTAGAGGAGGCATGTTATTCCAGAGAAGCCCAAGGAGTCACTTTTATAGAAGACCTTCTTCTAAGAAACATAGAGCACAACCGTCCCCTTTACATTACAGTGGACATGGACAGATTCAGACTTTCCAGAGTTCTTGTTGATCTAGGTGCATCAATGAACATTATGAGTCTAAAGACTCTTACCTATTTAAGGATCAACATCTCCACACTCCAAGGAGATCGGATGATGTTGAGAGGATTCAATGAACAAGGTGAGAGGGCTTTAGCTTTCATAGTGTAACCTTTGGAAATAAGTGACTCAAAGATTAAATCCAAGCTCTATATCATTGATTCAAATACTTCATTCACTTCTTAGCTCGATAGGCCTTAGATACATCAAAATAAGATGATTCCATCCTTCCTTCATCAGTGCATCAAGTTCAGAAGGGATGAAATTGAATATTATGTCAAAGAAGATGAAAAACTATTTTTAGTCAGAGAGATTGAGATATATGAAGATGCGACCTACTATCTTCCTCAGAATATCTTTTCTCATGAACTTGGTCAAAATTTAAATGCAAAAGAAAAGGAAAAAAAGTAAAAGAAAAAGAAAAAGAAAAAAAAATGAAAAATACAAGTGAACGAGAAAGGGATATCAAGGAAGAAGTAGAGTCGTATGTCACATTCTACCCACAGTTCATTCCATCATATGGACATATGGGTAGGATGACTCGATCTCCACTAGGCAGAGGTAGAGGTAGAAAAAGAAGCAGTCCTAGAGGTGGAAGACCCCCTGGTTGGCAGCCAACCAATAGGGGTTATGTTACAGTTCATAGAAGTACCCATACTATTACGATATACTTGGAATCCGGCTCAGTGGATGAGTCTAATGTGATTAGTATACCAACCAACCCCTCTCAACGGCTTTCATTGGAAGTGACACTTGAGTGCGATGAAGACCAAGCCTCCAAGCAAAGCATGAATGTATTCGAATCTAATTTATGTGAAACTATCAGGCATCAATTAGGAACCTTAGCTCTAACCTCACTTTTCTCTCAAAAAGTTGAAGGTTTAGTAGTTAAGGAAGCCCCTCAGTCTTCCATGTATGTCAAGCTGAAGAGATTTTTGTTGGGATCATCATTCTCAAGTCCAAAAACTAATGTAGGACTTGAGGATAATTCATATAAAGAATTAATGGAATTACCTTTTGATTGGGACTCGCCTTGTGTTATTAATCTTACAAATAAGGGTTTGATTCCTTGTACATGATCTAAGCACAAGTCAGAGTACTTCGAAGCTATGGAATAATAGAGGCAGGGATGCACAATCAAGATTAGGACTAGGATTCAGTCAGTAGGTCTAGTCGATAATGATGATTACTGCTTAGTTGTCACAAATCATCTAGAATAAGATAGGTTCTTCTCAAACTATAATAACTCTTATGAGGAAGTATGTTTAGAAACTTTAAATGACATAGATGATCTCCAAATCAAAGTTGCACTGCCAGAATTTGAAGAGGAAATCCATTCAATAATTGATAAGCTAAAGAAATAAACCTCGGGATAGAAGAAAATTCACGCCCGACATACATCAGTTCATTACTGAATGAAGAAGAAATCAATGACTTAGTTAGGCTATTGATTGAGTTTAAAGACTTCTTTGCATAGAGCTCTGAAGAGATGCCTGGATTATCTCTTGACATAGCAGTACACAAACTAGCAATAGACCTTAATGATAAGCTTATCAAGCAAGCTCCTAGACGCGTGTGATTAGAAAGTGAACAACAGGTCATTTCTGAAGTCAAAAAACTAATCGATGTTGATTTCATCAAGGAAAAAAAATGCCCTACCTGGTTAGCCAGTGTCATCCTAGTTAAGAAAAAGAATGGCCAAATTCGCATATGTGTCAATTTCTAGGACTTAAATATGGCATGCCCTAAGGATGCGTTTCCTCTTCCTATACCAAAATTAATGGTGGACATCGCCTCATCTCATGTAGTATTCTTCTTCGTGAATGGGTCAACTGGCTACAGCCAAATCAAGATGGCCCCCGAGGATGAAAAGAACACTACTTTTGAACCCCGATCAGAATCTATTATTATAAGGTCATGTCTTTTAGCCTTAAAAATGCTAGTGCTACATACCAATGGGCTATGACTCAGATCTTCAATGAACTCATTCATCATCAAGTTAGTTGGTGACAACTAAGCAGTAATCATCATCATCGACTAGACCCACTATTTGAATCTTAGTCCTGATTTGATTGTGCATCCTTTCTTGTGTTATTCTATAGCTTTTTGAAGTACTCTGACCTATGCTTAGTCCATGAATAAAGAATCAAACCCTTCTTTGCAAGACTAAGAACACATGGAGAGTACCAGTCAAAAGGTAATTCTATTAATTCTTTGTTTGAAAAATCCTCAAGCTTTACATCAGGTCTTAGACTTGAGGATGATGAACCCAAAAGGAATCTCTTCGGCTTGACATCTCTGGAAGAGTGAGGGGCTTCCTTAACTATTAAACCTTCAACTTTTTGAGATGAAAGTTAGGTTAAAGCTAAGGTTCCTATTTATTGCCTGATAGGTTTACATACATCTGATTTGAATATTTTGCTTTATTTGGAAGCCCGGTATTCATCATTTTCTAGCTCAAGTGTCACCTCCAATGAAACCGTTGAGAGGGGTTGGATGGTATGCTAATCCCATTAAACTCATCCTCCATGCTAGATTCCAAGTCTATGTAAATGGTAGGGGTACTCATATGAATTGAAACATAACCCCTATTGGCTGATGGCCAACCAAGGGGTCTTCCACCTCTGGAATTGCTTCTGTTTCTACCTCTACCTATGCTTGATGAAATGAATTGTGGGTGGAATTTGATATGTGGCTCTATTTCTTCTTCAATTTCTCTTTCTTGTTCACTTGGATTTTCATTTTTCTTTTCTTTTTCTTTATCATTTTCTTTTGAATTTGAATTTTGTCCAAGTTCATGAGAAAGGGCATTTTGAGGAAGATAGTAGGTTGCATCCTCATATATCTCAACCTCTATAATTGAAAATAACTTTTCATCTCCTTTAATATAGTACTCAATCCCATCCTACCTAAACTTGATGCACTAATTGAGGGAGGATTGAATCATCTTATTTCGATGTATCCAAGGCCTACCGAGCAAAGTGGTGAATGAAGTATTCGAATCAATGATATAAAACTTGGCTTTAGTCTTCCAGTCACCTATCTCCAAATGTAACATTATGGAACCTAAAGCCCTCTCGCCTTGTTCATTGAATCCTCTCAACAACATCCAATCTCCACGAAGTGTGGAGATGTTGATCCTCAAATAGGCAAGGGTCTTTAAACTCATAATGTTCACCGATGCACCTAGATCAATGAGAACTCTAGCAAGTCTGAATCTTTCCATGTCAATTATAATGTAGAGGGGATGGTTATGCTCCATGTCCCATAGAAGTAGGTCTTCATCCATGAAAGGGATTCGCTGAGCTTCTCTGGAATAATGTGTCTCCTCTCCAATAGCGGTCAGCTGAGCTGAGCATATCTAAGTATCAAGGAGAGCCTTGATTAGTGATTTAACATGGGGCATCATTGTATGCTTAGCTTGGATGGCAACTTTCTTAGGTGAGAGAGGACATTGTAGTCCACCTTGGGCTAATCCTCCAGAAGAATATCCAAGGGTGGAGCATCCTATGGAGGGGATTTTTGATTCTCTGAACCAATGACTTATTTCCCTCTATCTTGAGGTGCTGGCCTAGGAGGTAGAACCTTGCCACTACGGAGGTTGATTTCAGTAATCTCTTATGGGAGGGTAATGAAAGATTCTACCTGCACATCAGGCTCACCTACAGCTTCTCCTATGGGATCCTTGGAATTGGATGATTTCAAGTCTATCTCAAGAGGCAAAAGCATAGTATTTAGAGTAGAAAAATCTAACTCTAAATCAGAAAGAGGAAGATCATAATTATTATAGTTGTTGTTTAGAGTTGAAGAGTTATCATTAGGAATATATTTAGACAACCCATCAGAAGTGACACAGATAATTCAAGCTGGCTTTATTCTTCAATTTCTTAGATTTAATGGGAGGTACATAATAGAAATCAAGTAAAGTAAGAGGGGTGAGGGATTTGATGCCCTCATCCACCGATAGAAGATTTCTACTAGATGAAGAAGAGTGAGCTGAAGTAGAGGAGGTCATTGATGTAGTAGTTGCAATGGTGGACTGGAGACTGGACTCGATCGGGGGTTGTGCTACTTGGCTATCACAGGTACAGGCACTGTCTCCCCATTCTCTGAGTTGGCTCTGGTAACTTGCAAACCTTCCTTGATGTAGGAGGCTTGAGCTCGCTCAGACACATGCAAGGAAAGTTTCTTGATTTTTGAGATAATTTTTTTAGAGGTTTTGGATAAGGAGATATCCCAACCTTCTTTAGCTTTGGAAGGATCACAAGTATCCCCAAGGATTACCCTAATGGAACTGAATGGTTGTTCTACAAGGTAATCCATTGGGATGACTATATCACCGATTTTGAAGCTATGTTCAAGCCAGTTCTTAAATGTGAAGCAATCTTCCAAAACATGACCTAGCATATGGTGGTAGGGGCAAAAGTTAGGATCATTTCTTTTGTCCATAGCCTCTGGTCTCCTAAGTTCTGGTAGCTAAAAATTAGTATTCTTTAAGAGATTCTTAAAGATCTTTCTGATTACCTCCCACTTAAATAAATAAGGCTTGTTAAGTTTATCCAAAAGAGTAGGTGAACCATAGCTATAAGCTGGCGGGTATGTGTACTGCTACTGCAGATGATGTGGCTGAGGAAGAGGCTGTGCAGGTCATGGAGGCTATTATGGCTGCTGGTAGGGCTACCTCGGTGGTGGTAGAGGAGGTGGAAGTGATGATTATGGAGCACGAGGTCTCTCAAATTGCTCTATGGCTGGCTATTTCCCCTTATTTATTGCTATCACTTCCCCCGGTATCTTCTCATATACCTTCTGTGGCTTTGGCTTTGCTGGTAGATCTGAAGAAGGCAATTGTTTGGCTTCTCCTTGCAAGCTAGCCATCTTGTTGATTAAGTTCTCAAAAGTTTTGACGGTGAAACCTTTGAGCATGAAGGCAACTGGGCCATGGATATTATTAAGTAGAATCCCAATGGCATGCTATTCAAATAGTTGTGGTTCACATTTCATACTCAAATTATGTCATCTAAGAATATAATCAATGAGAGACTCAGGGGTTTTGTTGAGCCACAACGAGATCGTCAACAGTGACCCTTTGTTGAGCACCAGTGAACCTCTTGGTAAAGAGTTGCTCCAACCCAGTAAAAGTCTTTACTGAATTGTTGGGAAGTTCAACATACTGGTGAAATGCTATACCCGCTAAGCTACTGACGAAGAGACGGAAGAGTAAAGCATCACTGCCATCAACATTGTAACAAATGCGCAATGTACTACCTTGGGTTCCCACTACCATCAAAACTCTTGAAAGAAGGTGACACGAAACCCTTAGGATATTGGATTGCATGAAATTTCTCTAGGTAGGGTCTACCTTTTGGAACTGATGATCCTCCTTGGGCTTGTGCCAATGCTTCTCTCAGCTGCTGCTCAACCATGCTCTTGATATCCTTTTCTTGTATGGAGGTACTATCCACTACCTTCCTATACATGCTGGTGCTACTTTGCTTTACTGAAGGTAAAGTCTTGGGCAAGACATGCACCAACTCACTTTGTAATAGGATGAACTGTTGGTGCTTATTTTGAAGTGCTAAGACTGCTGCTAGTAGATCTTTGAGCCTCTTCTCCAATCTATATTCTTTTTTTTCATCCTTCTACTTTATCTACTAAAGGAGGTGTTTGATCAAGTAGGCTATGTCTTCCTGCTCAGCCTCAACACCTTCCATAGTCTGCTGCTCTCTAAGGAGGGATCCCTTAGTGTCTACCATGCAAACCCCTACTAAATTTCCCAATAAATCATCTTCATTGGGATCAAAGTTGATCTTCTCCTCGAACTAGTCATATCCTAAGATCTCTTTCTTCTCCATAAAATAATGGGCTACTATATCATCTATAGAATGATTTGTTTGAACTTGCACAAATGACTTAGGATGGCGGGGTGGGATCACTATCATGTACTGTGAGGCATCGGACCTCCCCTGAGGGTTGTACTCACTAGAAAAAATACACTCCTAGCTATCACTGAATCTATATGGGGTGACACT
Source organism: Cymbidium sinense (assembly GCA_021442155.1). Classification (NCBI taxonomy): domain Eukaryota; kingdom Viridiplantae; phylum Streptophyta; class Magnoliopsida; order Asparagales; family Orchidaceae; genus Cymbidium; species Cymbidium sinense. The sequence continues at coordinate 177,197,341 of CM038221.1, read as the reverse complement.
CATAGGAGGATATATCATCATAGCTGCAACTGAGCTGCCACCTTTTCCCTTGGCAACTGCTATCTCCATCGTATACTGTGGTGGTGGTGGTGATGGGACGACTATGATACTTTGGGGTCACCATTCCTTCCTCACCATATTTGGGCTGGAAGGTCAAGCAGGAAAGCTCAGCCTAGCTATAGTAGGCAGTGTAGATGGAATAATCCCTTGGTCGTAGCTAGATCAATAATAATGTCCTCTTCTCCCCAGATGTAGCCTTCATGGCCTTTGGTGGAACTGGAGATGCTAGAGCATGGATCAGAGATGGTGGATGAAGGGTAGAGCGATGTGGTAGAGACACCACCAACTCTCTCTGAATAGGAGCTCCTCTCATGTGATGGGTAGTCCCCGTGAGTAGAATGTTGTCGGTATGATCGATGTGGGTAGTGCACCGATCAGGAAAATCAATAAGTGCAGAGGCCACTAACTACTGACTGAACCTCTGCCTCTCCCATCTGGTAATGTGAACTGAAGTATGGGCCTTCCTGGCCCTCTCCTATTTAATATGCTTCACCACATTGTGGGGAATAAAGGATCTCAAATCACTGAGCCTTGGACTCCGATTGTCCTTACGCTCTGCCAAGTTGGCAAAGAACTATCTTCAGACTGGCGTACGACCTCCTCCTCTCAGTAATAAGAGATTGAAAATACACTACTGGTGGAGACAAAGTAGAAATCCTTCTAACATCCTCTTTATCAGAACCAGAAAGAGGGTGAAACCTATTCTCCATTATGAGAGGAGACACTACCCTAGGTGACTCTTCTACGGCAGACTGAGTAGTTGCCTCCAACTCTCTCGTGATGTGAGTGTGATACCACTTTATCTTATGGTTCTTGTTTCTTCTTTGGGTCCTGGTAGGGAATGTAGAGTAAGAGCTAGACCCAACCTCAAGTAGGGGAGACAATCCCTAGGATCAGGGGAGCCTTCCCCTTGGAAGGTGCTAATGAGTGGGTGCTTGCCCTTACTAGGGCATCATGGGGAACAATCAGGTGAACTAGTGTTGTCACTGACACTACTACTATGGGAACCGCCACTGCCTTCCTCTTCAATGAGGGAATCTTAGAATCTGACGGCATGTCAACCTGAATGATTGGCTCTTGCTTGCCCATTATGCTCTTACTAACAGTAGTGAGGGTGGTCCCCTCACATGTAATCCGGCCCCCCTCAAAACCTTGACCAAAGTGGATGAGGTGGCGGTCGGCGTGGGAGGTTGGCACGATCCCTAAATCCATCCCATGGGAAAAAGTGAACACATATCTTGGCGCTGCCATTGAATCAAACTATACTGAACTTAGATTGAAAAATTGACTGAAGCTGACTAAAACTGTAATGTCGAAAATAAACTTGAATCAAATTTTTTTGCTTTGTTGATTTTGAATTTGAATTTAGAATTTTAACCCATACTCAACATCTTGAAAATGTTAAGTCGAGCTCAAATGATTCAGAAGAGTTTTTGATATTTGATTGGAAAGAGGAATTTTTGAATGTAGAATCCACTTTCAACAAATTTGGGTATGTCAAAAATGGGTTCAAATATTTTTAGAGAGATGCTTCCATGGGTTCATATATGAATTTTGATTTTTTGATTTTGAGGACCCTTTATTTAACAAATTTGGGTATGTTAAAGTAAAGGGTCAATTGATTTTGTTTTTTATTTGTGATTTTTGGAATTTACTCACTTAACAAATGTAAGTATGCTAGGTGAGGTGTTTGAAAATAATTTCTTTCTTTTTTCTTTGTTTGTTTTATTTTGTGAATCATTTGTGATTTGAAAATGGAATTCTCATTTAGCAAATTTGGGTATGCTAAATGACGAATCCAAGTGTGTTTTATTTTTTGAAATTTTTTGAAAATAAGATTCTTAGCAAATTTAAGTATGCTAAGAAAATCTTAATGTGTTTCTTTTATTTTTAGAGATCGTGGCTTTAAAAAATAGGATCCTTAGCAAATTTAGGTATGCTAAGGAAATTCTAATTTATTTTCTTTTTATTTTTTAGAGATTTTGATTTTGGAAAATAGGATCCTTAGCAAATTTGGGTATGTTAAGGAAGGCTTAATGTGTTTTTTTGTTTTGGATTTTGTTTTGAAAATGGAGATTTCACTTTAGGAAATGCAGTATTCTAGAATGAAGTTCAAATGTGTTTTGAATTTTTGTGAAATGGAGATTTCACTTAGCAAATTTGAGTATACTAAATGAAATTCAAAATGTGTTTCAATTTTTTTTTTGAATTTTATTTTGAAAATGGAGACCTCACTTTAGCAAATGTGGTATGCTAGAATGAAGTTCCAATGTGTTTTGAATTTTTGTGAAATAGAGATTTCACCTAGCAAATTTGAGTATGCTAAATGAAATTTCAAAAAGGTTTTTCAAATTTTGTTTTGAAAATGAAGACTTCACTTTAGCAAATGTGGTATGCTAGAATGAAGTTCCAATGTGTTTTGAATTTTTGTGAAATAGAGATTTCACTTAGCAAATTTGAGTGTGCTAAATTAAATTCCAAATATGGGTTTCAATTTTTTTTTTTTGGATTTTGTTTTGAAAATGGAGACTTCACTTTAGAAAATGTGGTACGCTAGAATGAAGTTCTAAATGTGTGTTTAAAATTTTATTTTGGATTTTGTTTTGAAAATGGAGACTACACTTTAGCAAATGTGGTATGCAAAAGAATGAAGTTCCAAAAGTGTTTCTTTTATTTTGGATTTTGTTTTGAAAATGGAGAGTTCACTTTAGCAAATGTGGTATGCTAAAATGAAGTTCCAAAGTGTTTTGAAGTTTTGTGAAATGGAGATTTCATTTAGCAAATTTGAGTATGCTAAATGAAATTCCATAAATGTGTTTTAAATTTTTGTGTTTTGAAAAGGGAGGCTTCACTTTAGCAAATGGGGTATGCTAGAATGAAGTTCCAAATGTGTTTTAAAAAATTTTGTTTTTGAAAATGGAGACTTTATTTTAGCAAATGTGGTATGCTGGAATGAAGTTCCAAATGTGTTTTTTTTTTTGAAAAATTTTATTTTTGAAAATGGAGACTTCATTCTAGCAAATGATGTATTCTAGAATGAAGTTCAAATGTACTTTTGAAAATTTTTTGTTTTTGAAAATGGAGACTTCATTTTAGCAAATGTGGTATGCTAGAATGAAGTTCCAAATGTGTTTTAAAAAAATTTGTTGTGTTTCATTGATTTTGAAAAGAGAGATTTCCATTTAGCAAATTTGGGTATGTAAGATGAAAATCAATCAAGTTTCATTTTTCAAAGATGTATTTTTGTGTGTGATTATTGCTTTTTTTGGAAGAGGAAATTCCAACCTAATCATATATGGAATATGTTAAGTGGAATTTCAAAATAATGTCAATTTATTTGGAAATGAAATCTTCATTCAATAAATTTGGGTATATTATATGGAGATGTTCATATATTCTTTTTGAAAGTTTACTTTTTGATTTTGATTGGAAATGAAAACTCCATTCAATAGATGTGGGTATATTGAATGGAGTGGTTTCATATGTGCTTTTTGAAAATTTAGTTTTTTTAGTTTGATTGGAAATGAAACCTCCATTAAATAAATATGGGTATATTGAGTGGAGAGGTTTCATATGTGCTTTTTGAAAATTTATTTTTGATTTTGATTGGAAATGAAACCTTCATTCAATAAATGTGGGTATATTGAATGGAGAGGTCTCATATGTGCTTTTTAAAAACTTAATTTTGATTTTGATTGGAAATGAAGCCTCCTTTAAATAAATGTGGGTATGAATGGAGAGGTCTTATATATGCTTTTTTAAAACTTATTTTTGATTTTGATTAAATGAGACCTCCATTCAATAAATGTGTGTATATTGAATGGAGAGGTTTCATATGTGCTTTTTAAAAAGATAAAAATTCCAACTTAACACATGTGGAACGTGTTGAGTGGAATCTCAAAGTTGTGATTTTGCTTGAAGATGTAACATCCATCCAACACATTTGGATGTATTGAAGGGAAAGGCTTATCTTCAAATTTTGTGCTTTTTGAAGTTTAGGATTGTTGGATTTTTTTTTTTTTTGAAAATGAAGTCTTCATCAAAATAAATTGAGTAAAGAAGTTCATTTGTGCTTTTGGAAGTTATGATTGTTGGTTTTATTTTTTGAAATGTTTCTATATGTAATAATTGTAAAAATTGTTAGATGTAGTGCAAATATTTTATTAAGTGCATTTTGAAAAAGTGCTTTTGGAAAGCAAGACTTTTGTGAAGGATTTATTTTATCTTTATTTTTAGAACAAACCTTTCCTTACCATAAAAATGGTAAAGAGGAAGTCTTTAATCATTTTTTATTAAATTTTTATTTTCATTCATTGGGGAATCCAACGGGGTTTTTTAGACCAACACGAGGTGAGGTCCTAAAACCTAAAGATATTGGCTAGCTTAACTTAAGGATGAAATAAGCTAAGTGCCAATGGAAAGAAAGATAGTCTTGGATTCATACCAAAGTACAAACCCACTATTGATACTTGGAGACAAAAATCATTTACCAAAGATAGAGAGAAATCTGTGGTGAAAATCTTATATATATCTCCACATTCATCCACCGCCTTTTCTTTTTTTAGGAAAAAGAAGGATAAATGAAAGACAAATATATATATATATATATATATATATATATATATATATATATATATATATAATGCCTTGTTAGGATGCTAAGTAGATAGAGATGTTCTTATTGGGGTGATTTACATTGAGGAAAGATGTACTATCTCAAGAGATAGAAGTCACCACCCTACAATGGACCTAATTATCTCAATAAGGACTCCTAAAGACTATGGGTCTTCAGAATATACCAAATATTCTTCCCCTACTTTACATGGAAAAGTAAAGTGGGGTTTATTTTAAACTTGGTTCATTAAGTTCCTTACAAGAGCAAGCCCCCATAGTTAATTACATCCTAAGGAACAGGATTTCATAGGAATACTCTCGATTAAGGTAAATGATTATTATCTCCAAAGATTTCAAAAAGGTAGGACTAGCAATCGATTGGTTTATTTTTAGAAAGTCAAGTGGGATCGATCAAGAGGAGGAAGTTCTTATCGAAGCCAAATGAAAATAAATAGGGGGTTCTTAAGATACTAGGAAGCCTAGTAAGCATCCCAAACTACCCTATGGTTTGACTTTACATTTTTTAAACTAAATTAATTTATTTGAGTTGAATTTTTATTTAAAATGTAGGGCTTATAATTCCATAGTACAAGGTTATGGAAATGCCTAAGAGGTGAAGATTTATGCTCATAGCCCAAAAAAGTAGCAATCTCAGAACCTAAATTTAGAGAGCTTTGGCGAGGGCCAAAAGCACAACCTAAATCTAAGGCAAAAATGGGTATTTGGTTTACCTCCAAAAGAGAGGATAAATCACTTTCATTGTTGGACTTACAACCCTGGTGGTGGCCAACTAACTCTCTCTGATTTTAAAATATGTAGGCAAGTCATATGTTTATGCAAGATAGCAAGGTTGTTATTTATTTACAATGAGACTAAGTTCTTAAAAACACTCCCTAAGAAACTAAATCATGTTGGGTAGCTTTAATGACTTAAATCTAATGCAAATCTTTCATATATTTTATTTTTATTTTGGACAATAAATTTGACACAAACTTTAGGATTCTTTATGCATAATGCATGAGAAATTAGATTATGGGACAAAATCAGCAAGATAAGGAGGTGTATTTTCACCAAGGCTCTCAGGTCAAGCCAAGTTCTCTAATAAAGGTGAAAGCCCTCCAATCAAGAGTGAAACAATATGTTTTTTATGCATGATGTTAGGAAATAAAAGATAACATTTAGCTAAGGGGTTGTTAATTCTTTTATCTTGATTTCTATCCTAAGTTTTAGGTGAAGTTATGAGTTGTTTATTTTTAATTTTGAGTTAATTAATTTGATGAAAGATTTATTTTTTTCCTAATAGCCTAATCATCATCCAGGCCATACATCAAAGAAAGGAAGAAACTAAGAAAAGATTCAGTTTAATGCGCAAGTTAAACAAACATCAATTAGTTTATAAAAATAGTTCAAAAGAATAAAATACCATTTTTGGTTGGGCACCACCACAAAAACCCAAAAAGCAAATTGGGTAGCCAAGCTCTATCCTTATACAGCCTGGATTATAAATGAATTAATTACAATTAAGCAAGAAATTCATGTTATGGGGGGTCTTCATTCTTCATTTCTCCTTTCTTCTTTTCTTCTTTTCTTCTTTTCTTCTTTTCTTCTTTCTTCTTTCTTCTTTCTTTTTGGATGGTTGGAATGTGGTTGCTCCAAAGGCTTCATGGTACATAAGATGTAATCTTATAACCAATGTTCATCCTAATCCCCCATAATAATCATTCCAAAATCTTAATTGTAAAATTACATGAAAATGGGAAGATGGAAATCTAATTAACACCTTGAAAATAGAGATTAGCTAAACAAACCATAATTCCCAAGCATGTATAAACATGAATTGGACATGGGTAACCAAGTCCACACATTTTGGATTATGCATTGTAGCCTGCAGAAAAAAGAAATTTTATATTTTTATTATAGTGTCCCTTAAGCATAATCCCCTGCAGAAGATAATGATTAGACTAAATCTTCCTACCATTCATTCTATGCATATTCACCCTAACATCCAGTCTAAAACATAACATCATAAAATAAAAATAATCATCAAACCACACACCGCCCTAACCTAAAGCTAAAATTGGTGACTTAGCCTAATGTGTGTTCTTTAAAAGGTTTGTGTGGTATGCTTAACTATGGCTTTAAGGTTTAAATTTTCTAAGTATGAAAATGTTCAACTTAGATGGGTAGTTTCATTTAAGTTGTTTAGTTGATTTGTATTAATTTTATTTGATGATTTGTTTAGGTTTGAATGAACTTACAATTAATTACTAAGTATTGTAAAGAGAGGAAAAGAGAAAAGAACTTCTCTTTTCTCCTACCTTAAGTAATTTCTAAGGTGGGTTCATACTTGATTTTTGTTTAATAAATATTTTATTATGTGTTTTAATTAAGCCTAAGATTAGATTTTCTCTAAAAAATCCTATCCAAAAAGAAAGACATTTTAAGATTAAGTAAAGTGAAATACTATCACAAAACACACAACATTTCATTTATTTCCCAACATGTATAACATGCATATGGATTAATCCTAAGCATATCTATACATATAAATGAGGATGTTTAGCACACTTTCATGATGAATGCTAAGTGATGTTACTTAAGAAAATTTGGATGTTTTATGATGCATGATTTCGTTAAGTAGAAAAGGGTGATTCTTTTATCCATTTTTCATATGCACATTGATATGTATGAAAGGCATAAGTGAGTACGACTGCCATTGTTAGCACCAGGGGTGTAAGGTACAAGACCTACTTAGGGATACTTAAATCCTTGTAACCCCGAGGTTGTCTAGACTAATATATCACTTTCCTTAAATACATATGCATGTATAAAAGAAATGAATGGAAAAGAAAGATGTTAAAGTTTGTGTTTGTTTGTTTGATTTGTTTATGCAATTTATATGTGTGATGTGGAATTCCTTCTTAAGTCATGACATAGGAGTGTATAGGAATGGATTTAAACAAGTGTTATATCCTTTTTAAATGGACTATACACTTTGCAAATCCTATACAATTCTATGTTAAGAAAGAGAGGGAAAATCATATAACAAATTTATGCTATTCACATGCAAGCTCATATTCAGTTTTGATGTTTAATTTATAATTTTTAAAATAATTTTTAGATTTAATAGTGATAATAGCCATTCATATCCTTACTTTAGCCAAAATATGTAATTTTACATAATGAAAACATTTCATTTTAAATTTGATTTTTAAAAAGCATGAATGCTTGATTTTCATATGACATACACATTTAGCATATTATGAAAGAAATTAAATGACTAAAGCATGTAATTTCATTCACCCTAATTAATTCCTAAAGATAATCTTATGAAATAGAATTATTTAAAGCAAATCAAATTTATTTTAAAGAGATTTTTGTTTTGTTTTGAGTTTGATTTCAATTTGAGAAATGTGAAGAGGTTTCCTGGTCCTAACCCATTTTTCAAATGTGTATGCTATTTTAGTTTAATTTTTACATGATTAGATCAATTTTATGCTTTGGTTAGGTTAAGGTGTGAATTAAGTGTATTAATTACCTCTTTCCTACATCACTTTAACATACTTAATCAAATAATTATGAACCAATGATATGATATAAAACCATACAAAGAATTTAAATCGACAATGCACCTAGGAAAGAAAGGGTCTAATGCAATTGGCTCGCAATTAGTTATTAATTAAGCTGAAGGATTTAATTTAAGTACTTTCATAACCCTTCCAAAAATGTGGGTTGGATTTTGATTTCCTTAAGCTACTTAGGTTATTAAACACCTAAGCACCTACCCAAGAAGGATTGATTAAGTTTTGAAATGTTTTGATTTTAAAATTTTAATTAATTAGGCCATTTAATTAAGTGATTAGATTATTTAATTAATTTTGCACATTAATTAGATTTTAATTCAAATGAAATGAACTTAGGGAAAGAGATATGGGAAAGAAATCCTCATGTCATTCCCTAAGTCCACTCACTATTCCAAGGTAATTAGCAAAATTAATTAGTGGACTTATCACTATTTAAAAGGTTAATTAATCATTTAATTAATTAAGAGAGTAACTAGGAATGAACTAAGCAATTACCCTAATTAAACCATTAATAAATTCTAAGAAAATCATGAGTGGAAGAGGTCATCCCATTAATCAACCCTAGAAAGTTTGGAAATAATCATGGAATAACTAGGGAGTAATTTAACATAATTACATTCCCAATAAAACCCTAATTCAAAAAATATCACTATTTAAAATCAATTGAAATTAATTTTAGATTATTCCTCTTTGAATTATCTTTCTAATTCATTTTACCTTCTATTTTTATGATTTCTCTAGAATTAGTTTTGTTATTTTAAAGTTTTCATGATTATCCAATAATTAAATAGCCTAATTAAGTGATTAATCCCATCGGTGCCACGTGGAGGCTGATGCGCCGCGCACTTTCCACGTGGCGCGATGAGAGAGGTCACTTAAGTTGTCACATCAGTTAGCGTCGGTGGCGGTGCTATCTTTTCTCATCGTCGATTGGATCGAGATCGCTGTGATTCTTAAGGGATTAAATCAGGGATCCTACGCATCTTGATCATGGCTGTCCATCCAAAATGCGTGGATGGATGACCCATGATCCATCCCTAAGCTCTTGTGAGAAAGGGGAACCATCCACCTTCCATGGCAAGATCGAGCTCGATTGAGCTCGGATTGAGCCCAAACTCAACCCACACCATCATCATGCAAGGGAGAAGATATCCAACAGCTAGTTTTACATGAAGTGAAAATTCCTTTTACAAAAGACCATGCACTCTCTAACTTAAGCTCAATTTTGATCTATATCTCATTAGGCTATCACCGGTGCTTGAATCCAATGAGAGAGCCTAGTGATGAAAGTTTCAAGCCTTGGGATTGAGTAGATCTCTCTATGGACTAAGCTCACCTTCAAATCCTTGAGGCCTTTATTGAAGTCCCACTTCCCTTGCCTTGAGAACTTAGATTAAGCTTTAGACAAGTTCGGTTGAGTCCTCTGATGAAGCTTTCAAGAGGAATTGGCTTGATTTGAAGTACTGAGTGAGATGGATCTTTGGTGGAGCTCCCCTATTTTTGGTTTGAAGAAAATAGAAAATAGAGAAAATGGAACGGGCTGAGGAAGCTTGGAGAAACCTTAGAGTTCTTACTCTGAGTTCCTTAAGCTCAATCAAATGTGTGTGTTCTAGAATGAAATGGAATTAGGGGGAGTATATCTCCCCCTAGGTTAATCAGATGACCATGAAGAGCTTTACTATTTTGATCCAATTCACCCTATTCAATAGGTTTGTTATAGACTTGAACATGATTTTGGTGTGGTGGGAGTGAAGCTCCCATGTGCTTTAATTGAGTCGAGGAGGGATCCCATGTGCTCGATTCTTAAGTGGGTGGTTGGTTTGGCCATTGGGATGGGTTCATTAGTGGCCATTTGGCATTAATAGAATGTCAAGTGTCCATGAAAAATAATTGACCAAATTCCAAGTGGTTTTGATTTTAGGTTACCCTATGGCCTAAGGGTAAAATGGTCATTTGACTTTGATTTCAGTTTGAACATGTTTGGTATGATTGAATGGGTTGGGACAAGTTTCAATGAATTTGCAGTTGATTTGAAATGATTTGGCTCATGTTGACCCATTTAGGTCAAAATGGGTCAACTTGGGTCAAGTTGACCAATTGGTCATATTGGGTCAAACCAAGGGTTGGGTCAAGTTCATATGACCATTTGAAATATTTTGGAAACTTTGGTTTGGTTCAATTTGGTTTAGATTTCTTTGGTTCATTTGATTTTATTTAAGTCAAATGGATCAAGTTGACCAAATTGACCCATTTGACCTATTTAGGTTAGGTCATGGGTTGGTTTATATTTGGTTGATCATTTAAAATGAATTGGCATCTTTGTTTCCAATCAATTTGGTTTATATTTGGATTTGGCTCAATTTGACCTTTTAGGTGAAGTTGGGTTCAAGGTCAATTGGGCGAGGTTGGGTCTAATTGGCCAACTAGGGCTTTGGTCAAGTTCAACAAGTGATTTGAAATGAACTTGATGCATTAGTTTCAATCAATTTGGCTTAGATCAAGTTTTGATACATTTTGACTTTTTTGGTCAACTTGGGTCAACTTGGGTCAAGTGGCCAATTGGGCTAGGTTAGGCTCAAATGATGAGTTGGTTAAGTTCAAACATTGATCATGAATGAGTTTTGATCAATGATTTCAATCAATTTGGCCTATGGTGGATTTTAGCTAGTTTAAGTTTCATTTTTGCTAAGTATTGACTTGGTCAACCCTTAGTTTTGACTTGGTTTTACCCAATTTGAGTGATTGATCTTCTTATGATGATTGTTGCTTATAATGTGAGGCTTAGATGGGCTTAGTTCAATCCAATTTCGGTAGGATTAGAATTTGGCTCAAAAGGGGTACTTTAGGTCACTTTGGGTCAAGTGAGCCTAAGTGGGTCAAATGGCTTGGTCAAAGCTTGATTTGAGTTTGATTGAACTTGCAAATGGACTTATGATTGAAATATAAATCCATTTGCAAGTGATTTGAGGTCAAATGGGTTTTGATTCATTTGATAATTTCAAGTTCAAAAGGGTGAACATGAGTTTGACTTGGGTTTGATTTTTGAATTTAGTTTTTATTAGTGGTTGAAGTTTATTTTTATATTTGGATTTATGATTGAAGGATTGATTGAATCATGAAAAAAAAAATCAAGGGTTTGGGTTGATTTGAATTGGATTTGGCTAAGTTCAAGAATTTCTCTTGAAAGGCTTAGGTTGAATTTTGGTTGAATTTGGATTTGATTATTGAATTGATTTTTGGATATTTGAATTTATATTTCATTTATATTTGTGAATATAAATGAGAATATAAATGGGTTATGAGAAAATTTCTTGAATTTGAATTGATTTAGATTTGATTTAGGCTAAGTCCATAATAGAATCAAACTGACTTAAGAAAGATTTTTTTGAACTTGGAATTTCAATCATAAGCTTCAATCATTTGGAATTGATTTGAGTTTGAGAAAATCAATTAAGTTGGAATTGATTGAAGTTTTGATGTTGATTTGATTTGGAGTTTGGAGTTAGTTTGATTTGGAGTTGGTTTGATATGAGTTTGGAGTTTGACTTTGAAAGAAGGAAGTGAGGGTTGGTTCAAGCTATAGGGTAAGTAAATTTTTCTAACACCCCTAAGGCATAACCTATTCCTTTGGCTAACTCTTCTAAGTCTCTAGAGCTAGGTTGAGTGTCCACCTAATCACTAGATGTGTCTTAAGACTAAGGAACTCTTAAAATCTAAAAGAAGTCCTATGTTTAAGATAGAGAGGTTGAGAGCTCATCCTAAAAAGGAGGTCAACAATGATCTAGTGTGTGTAAAAGAGGGGTTTGTGTAGTAAGGCTTTGCTAGGCTCCTTTAAGTTCAAGTTTAAGTTTGAAGTTTGAATTTATTTCATTTTTGCCATTGGTTGGTGTCAATTCAAATGGTTTAATGATTTTATTCTCATTTTATGTTCATTTTACTTAGTTAAAGTAATGTTTAGATTTTCAAGAATGAGAAATAGAATGAATCTCATTTTTAGGTGAAACTCACTTTATTCTACATCCTAAATCCTAATGAAGTTTCCAAAAGTCTGACTAAGATCCTTAAGTATCTTAATTACTCCTTTTTATGTTACTTATGTTTGGATTGAGTTTGATTTGGTTCATTTAATTTGTTCTTTTAATATGATTCAATTTATTTCATTTGATTTGGTTTAGATTGTAAGTTTATGTTAAATTATGTTGATTTAGTTCATTTGATTTATTTCATTACATTTGTTTTATGTTTTATTTAGATATCTTGAGTTTGACTTATCTTATTTGATTTGGTTTAGTTGATTTCATTGAATATGATTTATGTTAGCTTAGATTATTTATTTTATTTGGTTTTTGGATTATGTTATTCTAATCTCATTTTTAATTTGTGTTAATTTAGAATATTTTAGGTTAAGGTTCAATTTCATTTGATTTTATTTAAGTTATTTAATTATGGATTTGTAAGCTTAAGGTTTAAGTTCATTAATATGATTTAGTATGTTTGACTTAGGTTTGTTCATGGATTATTCTTAACCTAAAGTTCTTAGGTTAATTATCAATCTTATTTGGTTTGATTTAATTGACCTAAGATTTAGATTCATTCTTAGATTCATTAGAGATGAGTGATTTCATTAAATTTTATTGATTCAAAGTTTAACATTTAAGTTAATTAATAGTTTTATTAACCTAAGACTTTATTTCATTAACTTAAGATTGAATTTGATCAGTTCAATTTACTTAGGATGTTTAAAGAAGTTCCTTAATAGCTTCTGATGTTTGATTAAGATTGATTTGAATCACCATTTATTTTAATGAATTAATCAATTTCTTTAACCTAATATTTCATTAACATTGACCTAAGGATTTAGAAAATTAACAACTCTTAATAAAGATCAAATAGGATTGAAAATTTTACCACAAGTGGTGTTACATGCCAGTTTCAAATGTTCAAAGTTTCATCTTAATTAGATTTGTAATTATGGAGTAATTAGGGTTTTAATTATTTCCTTAAAACCTAAATTAAGCCTAATTTATTGAGATTCAGTTAAGAATATTAATTTTCATAAATTCTTAAATAAAATACCTTTCCAATGAGGGTTTATTCATAATTGTTGGCTAACTCGTTGATTTACTATGACTTAATTAAGTTAGGTTATTTAATTGAATTATTTAATTCATTTAATTGCTTAATTAGGTCAATTTAAGGATTATTAGATTTAGTTGAGTTTAAGTGATATTTTAATGTTCACTAAAGTTCATTAGGGTGATTTAAGGTTGTTAGATTAAAAATTCCCTAATTATTTTATTAAATATTAATTAATTTAATTAATGTATTAATTAGGCATGTGAAATTGCAATTTCCATTAAATCCATTGAATTAAATTTTGAAAAATTCACTAAGCTTTGTTTCATGCTTAATTTCATTTCCCCAAAGTTTCAAATAAATTAGATAATTAATTTGAGAGTAATTAGGGTTTAATGTTTTTTAATTAAATCCTAATTAAGAGAAAAATACCCAATAAAAATTGGGGATTATAATCTTTATGATTCCCCTCATCAAGATAAATGCATAGAGCCCTCATTTGTATTCTTATTATTTGTATTTATTTTTCTATGTTTTTTAGAACTTTATGTAATTTTTTAATTATTTTAAATCATTAAATAATGGTATTTAAGTGGCGGGTCCAGACGCGGCGAGAACATGTCATACCTCGTGCGCGTCATGCATGTGGTAATGTCCCACTCGGATCCCATGTGGCATCAGCTTCGTTGATTGCATGGGATGATCACCGTCGTCGAAGATCGACGGTCGGATCATAATTCTAAGGTGAAAATCGTTTGGTCGAATAGATCTAGACTATCCAATCTAAATACACAGATCGGATGGTGAGCTCGTCTCCTTCATTTTCTATCGGGAGCCGAGAACTATTCATCTTGTTTTGCTAATATCTTTTGATCTAGCCAATGAAATCACACAATTTCAATTGTTACACGATCATTGAAGGAATTCCTATGATTCTATATGGCTGGATCAACTTGGGGATCCAACTTCCTTCAAAAATCTCCAAAATAGAAAAACATATGAGAAATTGAAGGTACGTTAATGGCGAACCTGGATTTCAGCGATCTTCGACGATAAGGTCAATTCTATTAGCTTTAGATCAATGCAACGAGCTAATGGCTGGAGTTTGGTGACTTGTTTCCACATGGTTTGCCCCCTTGACCGAGCTCCCTAGCCTAGCCATTGACCTTCATGGTTCTTAGGCTTCCTAATGCCAAATGAATCGAGTAAGGGCTCAATTTGGATCGCCTCGAGCCTAGAACATGTGTGTTCCTTCAATTTAGGGTGAAATACCCTTTTTTGGATTTTACCATTAGAGGAGATCAGTTTTGCACTATTCACCACCCATTTGGTGGTCAATTCGTTGAGGGGAGGAGTTGAAACTTCTTCTCTAACTCTAGGGAGTGTTTTGGGATCAATTGTAAAAAGAGTTGAACATCCTTTGCTTGGTTTCCACTCTTTGCTGAGAGTTTACCTTCTCTTCCTCTTCTTCTCTTTTTTTCTTCTTTAGTTGGCCAACATGATGGCAAACTCTTGGAGGTTTTTCTTTATTTCCTTAATTTCTTGCCTTCACTTGAAGGTAGGATTTTGTTTTCTTTCCTATGGGAAGAGAAGGAGTGGGTGAGGTGTTGTTTTCATGGGAAGAGAAGAATTTTGGTTTTTCTTCTTCCTTTGGATTTTTATTGATTATGTCATCATCACATAAACCTAGACTAATATGTGCCACCTATTTTGAGTTTATGTTGGAGTACATTCGATTTGGTTTAGAGTTTGAGTCCAAATCAAGTGCATTAGTTTTAGCTTGATCCAATTCAAAATCAATTCAAAATCAATTCAAGAAATCAAATGTATTTTGACTTTTAATCATCTTGGATTGATGATTATTGATTGTTGATTTGATTAATTGATTTTGAATTTGGATGCTTGAGTTGATCCTACCTAAGCCAAATAGGTTAGATCCAGCCCAAGATGAATTCCCAAGGTCACTAGGCATAGTGCCCTAAGCATTGAATTAAGAAAATATTGTTTGAGATTAGGATCTCCTAATTTCCAAATTAACCTCATCCAAAAATGTGATCAACAAATGGACCCCCAATATATGTAGTGGAATACACTGCACATATTGGTGTTGACCAGATTGATCAACATACAAGCATAAACTTGGGGTTCCAATTCATGATTTTGATTTTTTTTTTATTTAAATTTTTGTTTAAGTCTTGATTGTGAAAGATAGGTATATGTATATCTATCTTTCTTTGGAGGTGTGATTCGTTCCTAGAAAGTTAACTTCATTAAGTTCTAGGATGACTAGGAATGTCATTAAGAATGGAATCAAAGAATGATCAATTCCCAATGCAATCACTATGCTTAAAGAAGATGCCTTCAAGGGACTTACTCTTAATTGAGAATAGTGGTGATCCATGTGATTAGCTAATAAGGTGGAGCTATTAAGGAAATGATCCATCCTAATTAGCTAAAAAGAGGAGAGGGATCTTTAAAGACATGATCTAATCCTCAAAAGCTATGTTGGGGAGAAGAGGCTTGAAATGCTTGATCTTAATCCGCGACACTTTGACTACTAAATAGGGGACATATGGACTTGATCCTATTTGAGTAGTCCAAAGAAATGGGGCCTTCAATGGCTTGATTCCATTTCTTAGTTCTTTGAATAGGAAGCCAACTGGGAGACTTACTCCTATTTGATTAGCTAATAAGATGGGGTCATTAAGGGCATGATCCATCCTAATTAGTTGAAAAGAGGAGAGGGGACTTTAATGACTTGATCCTAACATGTACACAATAGGAATGGTGCAACGAAGGGCTTCCTCCAAACCTATGGAAAGTAGGAATGGTGCCATGAAGGACTTGCTCCAAACCTACAAAGATAATTTTCATGCAAAGGACTCCAAACTCAGAAGGATATGGGAAAGGTGCCACAGAGGGCTTGCTCCCATCTCAATTCATGAATAGGAAAGGTGCCACAAAAGGGCTTGCTCCCAACCTATAGGTGATATGGATGAGGAAAAGTGGTCAAATTGACTTATTCCTAATCCCCAAAAGTTTTGACTAATAAGCAAGAGTCTCATGGACTTAATCCCTTACTTGATAAAAGGTAATGGAAGGTTTGCTTCCATTTCTTGATTTCACTAATACTCCTTACACATGAAGAAGTTTAGTGAAGAAGGTTTCAAAGAGTTGGAATTTATTTTTGTGGGAAAACATGGGTATATTTTGAACCCAATGCTTTACTATACCATGAGCATAAAAGTTCATCATTTTTATTTCTTCTTTTTATCACAAAGCTACAATGAACCATGCTAGATGTCTTATTTCACTGAAGAAAAGACAACATAGGGTACTATCCTGAGAATCTACCTCTTTAAGCTTGCATGTGACTATGTAGTTCTCTTGGCAATAAGAACCAAAGTCAACTAGTGCTTCTCAAATGGAATTTCTTTTTCTTTTTGTTTGGACATGTATGCCATTTTTGCTTTGTTGACATGAGCTTATATGGCATTCTCTTGGGATCAATAGAGATCAAAAATTCCTTTAAAGCTTTCTAAAGTGAATGAGAATCAAGATAATATTTTGGTTTCTCATGGAGACAAAATTGTTTTATCCCAATCAATAAGGGAATTAAAAGTATTAACTTATTAGAGAAATTAAGATTCTCGATAAGTTTGAAATTGAATTTCTTAGTTAATTTATTGTTCTTTTAAAGGATATATGAAATGAAATTTCATAGCTATCTTTGATTCATTTCTTATTTTTTTGTATTTTTGATCCTTCTTTTACACAAGGTCTTTGAAATTACTTCAAAAGTAAATTTCAAGACTCTATATGTAGTAACAAGATTGTTCTTCAAATCATATTGAAGTTTCTTTATTTTCTTTTCTTCTTTGGAAAGATTTTCAATATAACCCTCTACCTAATTGAAAGTGTGATTATAAGAAATCTTGATCATGATCCTTTTTGCTAAATTGCCCTAATATTTTGAGACTAAATGATATGACTCTATAAGATAGTATTCTTATAAGGATTCTGAATGTCATATGTCATACATATGCTTTCAATTCTTCTTTTCTAAAATTAATTTAATTTGACAACTTTCAGATAAGTTATCCTTAAGAAGGATAATCTTATGCATGAAAGCCCCTTTTCTTTATTTTGAAATGAGGTATGGGTAGTATGAACCCATTTTTAAAGTAAAGATTCTACCTTAGTCCCAAGATGTAAGTCATATAATGATGTTAGCTAACCAAGAAGAATATTTTCTTCTCATGTACAACCATCATTTTCTAGCTTTTAATTTACCTAAAATTTTGCTTTTTTATTTTGGAATTTGACCACAGTCATCAAGGGACTTAGTTTATGGAAATGGCATCAAGCTTGAGTTTATAGACTACATGGAGATCATTTCAATTTATTTCCATATAAAGTAGTCCTTAAACCCAAAAGATAGCTTGATTGAGTCAACAATAGTTAACTCATTAAATAGTTTGATCATTGATATCAACTTTGTCAATTGTGGAATTGGATTTTTCTTCAAATTTTAAGGGTGCATCCTGACTTGAAGACTATATAAATCTCCAAACACATCTAAGCAACATTCATGCATTGTGCTAGAGTGCCTTTTGAAAAGAAAGTTAGGACCATAACAACTTAAGCTTTTTAACTTGAAATGGCTCTATAAATCCATAACTTTTTTTGTTTATGGTTATAGGTCACTTGCAATGGGATCAGAGTATACTCAATGGGATCTTTGCCAAACAAAGGATATGTACCCCTGGAAAAGAAGGTCCACTTCTTTTCTTTTAACCTGCCAAGTGAGCTCACCCAATCATGGCAAAAGCTAAAATGATAAAATATGAGATATCTGCTTCTTTTTGTTTAGCTAGGGACAATTTTTGACTTCTAACCCTATCACTTTATTTTGATGTGGAGAAGTTTCAAGTTGAAAATTTCCACATGCTTAGAAATTTTATACTTCATCCTTTTGCTCTTGGATATAGTCCTTCCATCCCTTTACTTTTCTTTCTTTCTTTCTTTTGGTAATATTCTAATTTCATTTCTTTATGAAAGGCTACATTTGGTAATTTTCCTAATTACAAGATTCACTAAGAAGATAGATGTATTTGACTCATTTCCATAACATTTCACTCTTTATGAAATGACTCCACTAAATGATTTGCTAGGAAATTTGATATATTTTACTTTTTTGTCCAAATACAACATTTGATTGATTGACTTTATGATATGATTCAAGTCTTCGCTTGATTGATCATATAATACGATTCAACATTTCAATTTCTTTTTCATCTTTTCATGGAACAACAAATATAATAAAGTCATTTAACATTGGTAAAAATGACTTTTTGAAAACTTTACACTTCTGAAATCAGAATTTTCTATTGGAATCAAATATTTAGTGTGGTCATTTATGAGTAGCTGAATGATATTCCTAAAGACTCAACACTTTAGGATGAATATGAACATCCTTCCATAATCAATATTTTTCTTCTTTTTCTTTTCATGATTCCCTTCCTTTTTTCTTATTTGGGCTCGATATGACCATCCAAGAGCATTTAAAGATGTTTCATGAATTCCTAAGTTGCTCTTTTTATGTTTGAATTTTTATCTTCAATCAACAATGTGATTGAGACTAAGTTCATTTTCTAGGTTGAGTTTTCAAGATTGAATTTTCATGAAGCTGAAAAACTCCTTTCTTTACATAATTGAATGTATATGGCACCATCTTATCAAAGTTTGATTAGAATTAGGACTATATAAATTCACTTTCATGTTTATAATTGATGTTGACTGATGCACCTGGATCAACATATATTTTGGAGATTTTCTTCTTTTAAATTTTCCATATCAACTAAGATGTTTAATAAGTTCTTGGTAGTCTATCTTCATCAGAGAAAATAACCCTAAAACCTTTTCATAGTAGAATTTTACATCAGGAAGTTGCTTATAATTAAGGCAAACTACATGATTATGTAATGTCTTACTTTACTTTCAATTCTTTTTTTATTTCTATTTTATTTTATTTCATTTTATTTTTAATAGCATTATGATGCTTTATTTTTCAAGCAACTTCTCTAAGATGGGCAAGACATCTCAATTTTAGGATGACTTATTTGCCATTTCTTTTCAAAATCATTTGAGGTGGTATGACTCTACCATTTTGAATTTGATTTTAAGAATTTACCTTTTGATATGAAGGGAAGGTAGGTCTAACTCTATCCTCAACAGATCAATAGACCTCATGATCTATTCATCTTAAAGGTAATTTAGCTTGCAATGGAATCTTTGACCACCATACTTGACATTAAGATGATGCTAAATAGGTTATAAGACATTGCAAAGGATTCTCCTCGAATTCACTTTCTATTGAAAGCATATAATGCATTAGTCTTTGAACAGAGAAAACTAGGGCTTTTTTCATTCATTTGGATTGACAAAGTCCTAAGTGATTTATCTATCAACTAACCAGAGATAAAAGTTTCATATTTTTACTTTGAGAGATAGAAATATCACCCTTAGGACCCAATCATAAGGTCATGATTTCTTTAGAAGGATTATACTCTTCATTTATTTTCTCTTCATGATTTAGCCTTAAAATTAATTAGAGCCATTCACGAAATATCATTTCATTTAATGAGAGAAAACTTCCCATTAAGGAAGTTGATTTAAATTTATTAGTTTAAATTTTTAGAGAATTAGAATTCTCTTTCTCTCTCTTCTATTGATTAGAAGTGAATATCACTTTTTTTTTATTATGTCATGTCATCTTCCTCTTTTTACTCTCTCCTAAACTCTTAAGAATTTAAGGTTTTGAAAAGGTTTAAAAGAGGGTTACCTCCAAGTTACTCCTTAGAATTGGCCAATCAGCTTGAACAACTAATTTTCCAATATTCTAGTGGACTTTTGAAATAAATTAAGATTAAAGGTGATTTGCATTTATATAAACTTTTCTTCTATAAGGATAGAAGATTTACATTTAGTTCCTTAATCAACTTACTAAGGTCAATAAGGCATTCTTTTGGCATCATTTTTTTATTTTTATCCCTCTTTTTTTAAATGCAATTCAAACTTCAATCATGGTGATAAAGGGACAATAAGCATGACTATGCCTCCTTTTGATTTAAATTTTTGTAGGGTTTGAAGGTACTCCTTCATTTCAATTTTCATCCTTAGGTGTTTTGACACCTTTTGAATGCAGTAGAACAAAAGGTATCTATTCAAGAACCCTGTCCTGATTCTCTTTAGCTCTAGTACAAAGCAAAAGAAAGATCAAGGATAAGTTTAACTTTGAGATTTTTATTTTTGGAGATTTCTTTTCAAATTTGAAGTACATTTCATACTTCTTTAAATTTAACATTTCTTTTCCATGTTGGAATGATTTCAAATCTGCCTTGACCAAATTTAGGTCTTAACAGAAATGACTTATTTTTCATTTATTTCTCTCACCTCTCATTTTAATTTAGGATTTGGTTCTAGGACCCAATCATTTAACTATGACAAATGAAGAGTTCTAGAACCTTTATTCAAGATGTTGGATAGACTCAACCAAGAATGAAATGGAGAGGTATCCAATGGAAAGAAAGGTAGTCTGAGGTGCGTACACTATATATAGATATAACCACATACTTCTAAAGATGGAGAGAGGAACCATTCCCTGGTGGAGTCATGATAAAATATGTTGGTGTTTTTCCTAGAATAGAGAAAAGAAGTGACACCACATAGAGTTTAGGAATATTTTATTTAGATGACCAAATATGACATTAAGGAATAAATATATTATCTCAAAAGATACTCATAATGGATTCGATCATTTCAATAAAAGACTTCTAAGGCTAATGGGTCTTTCGTGTACTAGAGTATTTTCTCCTGAACTATATGGAAAAGCAGGACATGGTTTATTTTATCCTAGGGATATGGTTCCCTATACAGGCAAGCCTCTATAGTTAATTACATCTTAAGAAGGGTCTCTTCCTAAGAATACTCTTGATTAAAGAAATAAGTGGTTATTCTTAAGAAAGGTCTCTTCCTAAGAATACTCTTGATTAAAGAAATAAGTGGTTATTCCTAAAGACTATTAAGGTAGCTTTCAAAGGATTTATTTTTGAAAATTCAATTGGGAGAGGTCCAAATTAGAGAGAGTTATTTTTAAGAGTCAAATGGGAAAGAGTAGAAAATGTCTATTAATACTGGGATACCTAGTAGACATTTCAACTGTCCTATGATTGGGCTTCAAATTTGGGATTTAATTTTTGACTTTAAGTTATCATTTTCTTAGAAATCTAGGGCTTAGATTATAGCAGCACAAGACTACAAAAATGCCTAGGGTTGAAGACTTCTTCCTAAAAGGATGCTTTAGAACCTAGTCTATAAGTGCTTCTGACACATGTCAGATGCTTGACCTAGTTCTATGCTTGAGAATCATTGGTCATTCTCCTCACATGAGGGAACTAGCCTATCCCTGACTCTTCTAGACTAACAACTTGCCTAGAGAAGGATGCTAGCTAACACCACCTAAGCGCATTTTAAAATCATGAGGATAAGTTATATGAATGCAAGATGGCTGGGCTATTGTATTTTAAGAAATGAGTCTATGAACCTAGACTCACTCCCTAACTCCTAGGATTGTGTAGGTCATGAAGATACATCTAATTAATGCACATTTTTAATTTTTTATGATTTTTTACTCAAGATTTATTTTAGGCCATAGGTATGCATTTTATTCCTAATGTCATGCAATTAGAAAAAGGTTATGGGCCAAATCAGAATGGAAGAAGGTGTTCTTCCATCATAGGCTCTCAAAGGTCAAGCTGAAGTTCTCTAGCAAAGATGGAAGCCCTTCCTTAATTAAGAGTGAAATAATATAATTTATGCATGATTTTCAACATCTAGCTAAGAGGTTGCTACATATTTTATCTTGCTTTAATACCTAGGCTTTCATATAAAGATTATGAGTTGTATTTATTTTTTTATTTCAATTGATTTAGTTGGGCATAAAATATAGTTTATCCTATGAGCCTACATCCAAGCATTGATCTCAGTACAAACATAACACATAAAGAATCCTAAAAAAGTATGATATTTATATTGTGTACCCAAAATAATTCTAGCAAATTAAATGAATGAAAATAGGCCAATGCAGCTGGGCATTGTTGTACACCCCAGAAGAAAGAAAAATGATCAAGTTACTCTTATACAACCTGGCCTAGAACTACAAGTTTAGATCTATGGGTCTTCTAAGAAAGTCTCCTTCAGGGACTTCCATTGGGCTCCATAGGGGACCACCACACCATCTCCTAGTTGGTCAGCTCCTGCTAATCCTAGACCTCATAAATTTTAACTAAATTCTAAGCTCAAATTTATATTTAAAATTTAAAAGAAATCCTATGCCCTGCAAAGGAAATACATACAGCAACACAAAGTAGTTTATATTTCACAAACATATGGGCTTAGCATTAGTTGCTTGCCAAGCCCACCTATCCTATGGACTATGTTAAGGGATTTTAGCATCTATAAGCAAACAATAATTTTATGATTTATTTATTACAGTGATCCCTTTAACGCAGTCCCTTGCAGAAAATAGTGTTAATTCTAGAAAGAATGCCCTACCATCCAGTCTAATGAGCAAACAAGCCTAGGCATCCAGTCTAAAGCAATACACCATAGAGACATGTGAAGCATAACATAGAATGATTAAAGAAAATCACAGAATGATCTAACCTAGATTTAGAGTATGTGACCTAAATGTTCTAGTGTGTGTGAAATAGGGGTTTGTGTAGTAAAGCTTTGCTAGGCTCCTTTAAGTTCAAGTTTAAGTTTGAAGTTTGAATTTATTTCATTTTTACCATTGGTTGGTTTTAATTCAAATGGTTTAATAATTTAATTCCCATTTTATGTTCATTTTACTTGGTTAAACTAATGTTTAGCTTTTCAAGAATGAGAAATATAATGAATTTCATTTTTAGGTAAACTCACTTTATTTCACATCCTAAATCCTAATGAAGTTTCCAAAAAGTCTAACTAAGATTCTTAAGTATCTTAATTACTCCTTTTATGTTACTTATGTTTGGATTGAGTTTGATTTGGTTCATTTAATTTGTTCTTTTAGTATGATTCAATTTATTCCATTTGATTTGGTTTAGATTTTAAGTTTATGTTAAATTATGTTGATTTAGTTCATTTGATTTATTTCATTACCTTTGTTTGTTGTTTGATTTAGATATCTTTAGTTTGACTTATCTTATTTGATTTGGTTTAGTTGATTTCATTGAATTTAATTTATGTTAACTTAGATTATTTATTTTATTTGATTTTTGAATTATGTTATGTTAATCTCATTTTTAATTTTCATTAATTTAGAATATTTTAGGTTAAGGTTCAATTTCATTTGATTTAATTTAAGTTATTTAATTATGGATTTATAAGCTTAAGTTTTAAGTTCATTAATATGATTTAGTATTTTGACTTAGGTTTGTTCATGAATTATTCTTAACCTAAAGTACTTAGGTTACTTATCAATCTTATTTGATCTAATTTAATTTACCTAAGATTTAGATTCATTCTTAGATTCATTAGAGATGAGCGATTGAATTAAATTTTATTGATTCAAAGTTTAATGCTTAAGTTAATTAATAGGTTTATTAACTTAAAGTTTTATTTCATTAACTTAAGATTGAATTTGATCACTTCAATTAACTTAGGATATTTAGAGAAGTTCTTTAATATCTTTCTGATGTTTGATTAAGATTGATTTGAATCACCATTTATTTTAATGGATTAATCAATTTCCTTAACCTAATATTTGATTAACATTGACCTAATGATGTAGAAAATTAACAACTCCCAATCCAAAGATCAATTAGGATTAAAAATTTTCTAGCAAGTGGGGTTACATGCCAGTTTCAAATGTTCAAAGGTTCATCTTGATTAGATTTGTAATTAGAGAGTAATTAAGGTTTTAATTATTTAATTATAACCTAAATTAAGCCAAATTTATTGAGATCTAGTTAAGGGTTTTACTTTTCATAAATTCTTAACTAAAATACCTTTCTAATAAGGGTTTATTCAAAATTTTTGGCTAATTGGTTGATTTACTATGATTTAATTAAATTCAGGTTATTTAATTGAATTATTTAATTCATTTAATTGCTTAATTAGGTCAATTTAAGATTATTAAGTTTAATTGAGTTTAAATGATGTTTTAATGTTCACTGAAGTTCATTAGGGTGATTTAAGGTTTTAGATTAAAAATTTCCTAATTATTTCATTAAGGATTAATTAATTTAATTAATGTATTAATTAAGCATGTGAAATTGTAATTTCCATTAAATCCAATGAATTAAATTCTAAAAAATTTAGCTAAGGTTTTCATGCTTAATTTCATTTCTCCAAAGTTTCAAATTAATTGAATTAGTAATTTGAGTGTAATTAGGATTTAATGTTTTTAATTAAATCCTAATTAAGGAAAAATACCTAATAAAAATTGTGGATTTGAATTTCTATGGATTCCTCTCATCAAGATGAATCCATAGAGCCGTCATTTGTATTTGTATTATTTGTATTTATTTTTCTATGAATTTTATAATTTTATGTAATTATTTTAAACCGTTAAATAACGGTATTTAAGTGGCGGGGTCCACAGGGCGTGACGGGCCGTGTGTCATGCGCCTACGTGGTGCATCTGTATGCATGGTGTGTCTGTACACATGGCACCGCGTCAGTGGTCCATGTAGATTCCACATGGCGTCACGTCAGCCCGCGCGGTTACGCGAGATGATCCTGGACCGTCGATTGAAGATCAGATGGTCCGGATTGATCCCACAGTTCATAAAGGCGAAAATCATTTGGTCCACCCAGATCTAGACTGTCCAATCAAAATACACAGATTGGATGACAGAGAGCTCATCTTCTTCATTTTCTTCGAGAGCCAAGAACCATCCATCTTGTTTTGCTAATATCTTTTAATCTAGGCAATGAAATCACATGATTTCAATTGCTACACAATCATTGAAGGAAATCTTATGATCCTATGGCTAGATCAGCTTGGGGATCTAACTTCCTTCAAAAAGCTCCAAAATTGAAAAGCATAGGAGAAAATGAAGGTAGGTTAATGGTGAACCTAGATTCCAACAATCTCCGACGGCGAGGTCGGTTCTATTAGCTTTAGATCAATGCAACGAGCTCATGACCGGAGTTCGCTGGCTTGTTTCCATGTGGTTTGCCCCCTTGACCAAGCTCCCTAGCCTAGCCATCGGCCTTGATGGTTCTTGGGTTTCCCAGTGCCAAATGATTAGATTAAGGGCTCAATTTGGATAGCTTCGTACCCTAGAATGTGTGTGCCTTTAATTTGGGGTGAAATCCCCTCCTTTGGATTTCACCATTAGTGGAGCTCAATTTTGCACTATTCACCACCCTTTTGGTGGTCAATTCATGAGAGGAGGAGTTGAAACTTCTTCTATAGATTTAGGGAGTGTTTTGGGATCAATTGGATGAAGAGTTAACCGTCCTTTGCTTGGTTTCCACTCTTTGCCGAGAGCTTACCTTCTCTTCCTCTTCTTCTACTTTTCCTTCCTTAGTTGGCTAGCATGATGGCAAACTGTTGGAGGTTTTTCTTTATTTCCTTAATTTTCTACTTGAAGGCGGCCATCCTCTTGAGAGGTGGCTTTTGTTTTCTTTCTTATGGGAAGAGAAGGAGTGGGTGAGGTGTTATTTTCATGGGAAGAGAAGAATTTTGGTTTTTCTTCTTCCTTTGGATTCTTATTGATTATGGCATCATCACATAGCCCTAGACTAATGTGTGCTACCCATTTTGAGTTTACGTTGGAATACATTTAATTTAGTTGGAGTTTGAGTCCAAATCAAGTGCATTGATTTTAGCTTGGTCCAATTTAAAATCAATTCAATGGTACTTTTGAAATTAAATATAATTGGACTTTTAATCATCTTGGATTGATGATTATTGATTGTTGATTTGATTAATTGATTTTGAATTTGGATGCTTAAGTTGATCCTACCTAAGCTAAATAGGTTAGATTCAACCTAATGTGAATTCCTTAAGTCACTAGGCATAGTGCCCTAAGCATTGAATTAAGAAAATTCTATTTGAGATTAGGATCTCCTAATTTCCAAATTAATCTCATCCAAAAATGGGGTCGACAAAGATATCAAAAGCGAGTATCACAGGGGCCACTCATCCTCCTGCATTGGATGAATCCCTCAGTGCTTTGTTAGCCCAAACCAATGATGAAGGGAAGGATATTGCTCTCTACTACCTCAGCCATCATCTGATTCATGTTGAAGTGAACTGCCTACCTATTAAGAAACATTGCCTAGCTTTAATCTTTGCATCCCAAAAACTATGACATTATATGCTTTCTCATAAGGTGAACTTAATTTCAAGAACCAATGCACTGCAGTATTTCATGACACGACCACACTATCCGGATGTTGGCACATTGGTCCATGATTCTCTTACAGTTTGATATCACATTCATACCCCTCTGTGCGGTGAAAGGATAAGCACTAACAGATTTCTTAGTAGTACACCGACTACTTGTTGATTCCCCACTTAGTGACGATCCCTCTAATGAACAAATCATGAACTTAGGGGAGGTTGACAACCATCGTTGGGAGATATATTTTGATGGTGTGGCTTCCTTTCAAAAAGGAGAAGAACCACGATATACACTTCCAGGAAAGGCAGGGGTAGGAATAGTTCTCTTAACTCCAGAATGCGATGTGATGAGATTCTCATACTATCTCTCTAATCCATGCACCAACAACGAAGCTGAGTATGAGGCTTTGATTGCTAGTCTGGAGTTAGCCATTACAGTGTTTGTCAAGAGTATCAACATCTATGGGGATTCTCAGTTGGTCATCAACCAGATTATCAGGTTCTACAAGGTTCTAAAACCTAAGCTTCATCATTACCATGAGTACACCATGAAGCTGTTGTTCGAAGTCCATGAGGTCACCATCTAGAAGGTCCCTCAAAGAGAGAACGCAATAGAAGATTCTTTGGCCAAACTTTCCAAAGAATTGGCATGTCCGGAAGATTAGTTCATTCCAATATGGGTCCAAAATAGACAAATCCTATCCCTTGTTGCTAAACTCGTTGAGAGACTTTCTCTTGAAGGGGAGGTTGCCATTACTGAAAGGACAAGGAGCTAGATTGGAGGTAACTATTTATAGATTAATTGAACATCGACAAACTACCTCAAGAGAAATCACAAGCCTATTAGATGAAACAGAGCTCTCTCTTATGCTCTCATGAATGACACCTTATATCGATGGTCTTTCAATCAAATGTGGTTATGTTATTTAGACAAACATGAAGCCTATAGGATCATGACCGAGATACATTCAGGTCTATGCGGAGTGCATCAATCCAGTCCAAAGATGAAAGCAAAGATCAAGAGACTATGGTACTAATGGCCTTCGATGATTACATATTGCATGGATGTATCTAGGAGATGCCATCAGTGTCGAGTACATGGTGTGGTCCTACATCAACCACCCAACATTCTCCACCCTACATTGGCCTCATGGCCATTTGAGTGTTGGGGTACCAACATTGTGAGTCATATCGATCCTCCTCCTTCCAAGGGTCAGGGTTCATTCTAGCCCCACCTACTTTTCCAAGTGGGTGAGGCAATCTCAAAGAGGTCATATCGATGTGCTCTAGTGTTTTAGAAACCATATTGTATATAGTTTCAGGGTGCCTCGATGAATTATATCCGATAATGGTAATGCATTCAAGAGCACCAAGATCAATAGCGTCACCAGAAGACACGATATAGATTGGAGATACTCCACCATCTACAATCCCAGGGAAAATGGCCTAGCAAAAGCATTCAACAAAACTCTCATCCAGATACTAAAGAAGATGCTCGATGATAACAAGTGACAGTGGCATGAGCAGTTGCTTGAAGCCTTGTGGGCATACCAAATACAGAACTCCAACTCAATCTACCTCATTCTCCTAAGTGTATGGTTCCAAAGCTGTTCTACCTTTAGAAGTTCAACTCCCATCACTAAAGATAGCAATGGGTAGCAAGATCACTATAGAGCAGAATTCCATGTTGCGGTTAGAAGAGCTTGGGGGTTTTGAGGAGAGACGCCTACGAGCATGCCAAAATCTCGAGTTGTACAAGGCCAAAATGATTCAATCTTTCAATAAGCTGGACCGCCCTAAAATTTTTCAAGTTGAGAGCTTGTCTAGTTCTAAGGAGACTAATTATTATCCATCGAAAGATGGGAGGTAAGTTTGAACCCACTTGGGAAGGCCCTTTTGTCATAGAAAAGGCCTACCAAGGAGGATCCTATTAGCTTATTGATTGCAAAGGGGAACACCCAATGCTTCTAATTAATGGGCTATATTTGAAGAAATATTATCCATAAAAATATGTTTGAAAATAATTATCATCAAAAACAAATTTCTTTCCAATTCATCAAAATCTTCTCTTTTTTGAAGCATCATTTTCTTACCTTACGAATATGCCATGATGTGTTTAGGATAGGTGTAAGAGAACCCAAGAGGCATCATATCCCTCTTTCACAACACAAACACAATCAAACACAAATCCCCCAGCGCTACTAAAGTAGGTGTGAGAGAACCTAAGAGGCATCCTATTTCAACTACCACAGCTAAGTTAGGTGTGAGAGAACCCAAGCAGCATCCTTTCTTAATGGGATCACAACTACCATTCATGCCACCATTTCATCAACTCCTCAGTGTGTTCTAGGGTTTGTGTAAGATAACCCCAGAGGTATCCTATTCCTTCTAACACAGGCACAAATAAAAATAAACATAAATCTTTTGTCTTGAGCTATTTTGATGTGAAAGCAAACAAGGCACTCACTCATTAAATTTGCTCAGTCGCTAACATGCTACCTTACTAGTATGTCACTCCCAAGCTTTCTTCCTGACTTGACAATTGCAAACAACAAGTACCTTATTAGTTTGGTATACTTCACTGCCCAGTCAGTAAGATGTCTCATATTGATTTTGTTTAGGAAGATGTGAGTCCCCGCGCTTTCTTCTTGAACTAACCATCATGCACTGACTAGGTCGAATATATTTGAGGTTTAGGGTAAGTCCCCCAAAGGCTCCTTTCCTCTTAACTACTCCTGAGTTGATTTAAATCCCCTAGTGACATTCACTCAGAAGTCACCCTAAGTTAGATAGCACCTGTTGAACCAAAGACAAACTATCCCAATAATCAATTCTACTATAGGAGGATGTGAATCTCTGATGCTTTCTTCCTATGCTGATTATTGTAAACTGATAAGCACCTTAGGTTGATTGATGTTCGCTATACTGACAGCAACTCACTCGATGGATACACCACTCTTGGCAGATATGAGTCCCCGAGCTTTCTCCTTGAGTTGGCCACCGAATATTTATTTAAATTATCATCCCCAAGGTTTTGGATAAAGCCCTTAATGGCCCCTTTCCTGCGGGCACTCTATTTGGATCATGTCCTTTGCAATCCCATTTAGACACTACCCATATTACTTTTGGATTGGACAGTCCCCCTTTTTTGGTAGCCACCCTTATGGTTGGAGAATTTGTTTAGCGGATGCACAGATTCTCCTTTGGTTCAGTAAATCTGAGATAGGTCTAGGCTAAAATAAGCTCCTTCTCAATATGATCCCTCACAAATCAACAGAGTCCACGATAAATAAACAAAACAAATAAATAAATTATTTTGCTTATGGATTAGCAATTCAAGCCCTGAATGACTCCTTTCCAAGTAAGCATCCTATCTTTAGGGAAGTGTCAGCAGAACTCTCTATAGGAATTGCCTGACTATGCTTGAGTTGAGATAAGTCCCCGAGTCGGCACTCTCTCCGTAGTCACACTTAGGTCAGGTTCAATCTGTTTTGTCAAAAGTAGTTTGCCCAGGCAGTCATTTTGCTTTGGAAGATGTAAATCTACTACGTATTCTTTCTAGCATGAATGTCACAAACTGATGGGCAGCCCTAAGTTGGGTTGACATGTTACCTTGCTAATGTGTCACCCTAGTGATCTTTTATTTAGGAAAGATGAAAGTTCCCATGCTTTCTTCCCTGAATTAACTGATACAAACCGAAAAGCACCCCTTTGGTTGGATAGTTCTTCCCTCGGTTGGGAAACTACTCCCTTTGGATTGATAAATCTATGTTAGACCAAGGGCTGCCCTACTGATCATCCATGTGGATGGGATCCATAAAAAAATATTTAAGAAATGAAATTAATCTTGACTATCTTTGAGTCCTCGTAGCATTCACTCGATGACCTTAGGTTGGGTTCAATCCATTGCCTTATCACCCGATGGTGATCCCACTTTGGAGGATGTAAGTCTACTATGCTTTCTTCCCAGTATAGCTGCTGCACACTGAAAGGCAACCCCTTTTGTTGGGTTGTTCTATTGTGTGGTTGGTAAGCTACCCCTTTGGATTGATAAATCTGTGTTAGACCAAGGCCTACATTGCCCCTACTCAGTGCAGTCCATCGCAAACCAATGGGATCCATAAAAAAATTAAAAAAATGAAATTAAACTTGACTATCTTTGAACTGATTTAAGTCTCCCAGCCGCATTCACTCAATAGTCAACCTAAGGTTGGGTTCAATCCATTGCCTCACCAAGGATCACCCCAGCAACTAATCCCTACTTTGGAAGATGTAAGTCTACTATGCTTTCTTCCTAGTATAGCTACTGCACACCGTAAGGCAACCCCTTTGGTTGGATAGTCCTACCATGTGGTTGGTAGACTACCCCTTTGGATTAGTAAATCTGAGTTAGGCCAAGGCCTACATGGTTCCTACTCAGTGTGATCCATCACCAACCAATAGGGTCCATCTCAAAATCCAACATTTCAAAATCTAAAACAAATTCAACACTATTCCCTCAGTGGAGTCAAACTAAATAAACAAAATAAATCCAATTAAACTCCCTTAGTGGAGTCAAATCAAATAATCAAATAATCAAAATAATCAAATCAAATCAATCTTCTTCTCCTTAGTGAGATACAAGTATTTTTGGTTCCCCAGTGGATCCCGAATTCTAAATCCCCCTATGGATATCACAACCCCTTTTTCCTCTAGTGCATGACTTGAACTTTCTCCCATATTGAAGAGTTCACATTTTCATCTCTAGTAGAACACCGAATCCTAAATCAATAAATCAAATCAAATTTCTCCCCAGTGAGACCAAATGAAATCAAACCTCTCATCCCATAGTGGATCAATTGAACCTTTTCCCTAGTGGAAGGGTTCACATACTCAATCCCTAGAGGATTCCTCCTTCACTCTCTTATGTTGTTCACATGAGTAGAGTCACATTGCACTAAGCTCTTGATTCCTTCTACACCTTGGGTTGGGAGTAGATCATTTGTTAGTGCTTGTGATCATTCGGTGTTGTTGGTCATCTCGGTTAACGCCAATATGTGTGGTATGCATTATCAATCACACTACACCTATTAGACGCCCTTTGTTGACCTCACTTTTGGAGTGAACTTTCAACTTCTTCATCTTAGATGTAGGACTCCTTTTAGATATTAAGAATTCCTTAGTCTTAAGACACTTCTAATGATTAGGTGAACACTTAACCTAACCCTAGAGACTTAGAAGAGTTTGCCATAGGAATAGGTCATGCCTTAGGAGTGTTAGGAAACCTTGCCTACCCTATGGCTTGAACCAAATCCTTATTTTCTTCTTTCAAATCAACTTCAAACTCAAATCAACTTCAAATCCAAATCAACTTCAAATCCAAACCAACACCAACTTCAAACTCAAATCAATTCCAACTTAATTGATTTTCTAAAATCAAATCAACTTCAAACTCAAATCAACTTCAATTCAAAATCAAATCTTAAATCAATTCCAACTTAAATAATTTTCTCAAACCTTAAATCAATTCCAATAGATTTTCTCAAATCATGAATCAATTTCAAATGATTGACATCCATGATCAATATATATATATATATATATATATATATATATATATATATATATATATATATATATATATATATATATATATATATATATATATATATATATATATATATATATTTCCTAAGTCACTTTGATTTTATCTTGTGGACTTAGCTCAAATCAAATCCAAATCACTTTAAATTCAAAAGATTTTCTCATAACCCATTTGTATTCTCATTTATATTCACAAATATAAATGAAATATAAATTCAAATAACCAAAATTAAACTTAAAACTCAAACCCAAATCAAACCCATGTTCATCCTTTGAACTTCAAATTATTAAATGAATCAAAACTCATTTGACTCCAAATCACTTGCAATTAGATTTATATTTTAATCATCAGTACATAAGTGAGTTCAGCCAAACTTGAATCAAGCCTTGATCAAGTTAATTGACCCACTTAGGCTCACTTGATCCCAAGTGACCTAAAACACCTTTTTGACCAAATTCTAATCTTACCCAAATTAGATTGAACTAAGCCGATCTAAGCCTCACATTGTGAGCAACAATCATCATAAGATGATCAATCACTCAAATTAGGTCAAACCAAGTCAAACTTAGTCTTTGACCAAGTCAACACTTAACCCAAATGAAACCCAAACTAGCCAAAATCCATCATAGGCCAAATTGATTGAAACCATTGATCAAAACCAATTCATGACCAATGATTGAACTTGACCAAGTCATCATTTGAGCCAAACCTAGCCTAATTGACCACTTGACCCAACTTGACCTAAAAAGTCAAAATGTGTTAAATCTTGATCTACCCCAAATTGATTGCAACTAATGGGTCATATTCATTCCAAATCACTTGTTGAACTTGACCAAAGCCTCAATTGGTCAACTAGACCCAACCTAGCCCAATTGACCATAATCCCAACTTGACCTAAAAGGTCAAATCAACTTGGAACTTAACCAAACCAAAATTAATTGAACCCAAAGCTTACAAAATATTTCAAATGATCAACCAACCC
The DNA here is from genome assembly GCA_021442155.1 of Cymbidium sinense. Lineage (NCBI taxonomy): Eukaryota > Viridiplantae > Streptophyta > Magnoliopsida > Asparagales > Orchidaceae > Cymbidium > Cymbidium sinense. Next base: position 177,164,042 of record CM038221.1, on the reverse strand, counting down.
ATGACCTAACCCAATTGTGTCAAATGGGTCAAATTGGTCAATTTGACCCATTTGACCTAAGTGAACTCAAATGAACCAAAACCAAATACAAATCAAATTGAACCAAACCAATGAGACCAAAACATTTCAAATGATCATTTGAACTTGACCTAACCCATGGTTTGACCTAATTTGACCAATTGGTCAACTTGACCCAAGTTGACCCATTTTGACCTAAATGGGTCAACATGAGCCAAATGATATCAAATCAACACCAAATTCATTGAAAATTGGCACAACCCATTTTTCAATCATATCAAATATGTCTAAATCAAAAATAAAGCCAAATGACTATTTTATCGCTAGGTCAAAGGGTAACCTATGATCAAATTCACTTGGAATTTGATCATACTCCAACTCAAGACCACTTGGCATCCTCATAGTGGATCATTTGGACACCAAGGAGGGTGTTGCACATGACCCAATGGGTTTGGGTCAGCCCAACCTAACCCAAAGCCAAAGCTAACCCCTCCACTCAAATTTCTCCACATGGATCACCTCACACTCATTTTAACCCATGTGAACCTCCACACTCCCACTCCTCTGCCAAAACTAAACCACATGGCTCTCCTAACAATCTAAACAACCCATTCCATGGGATCAATTTGATCAAAACAAAAAAGAGGCTCTTAACCATCCGATTCAAGTAGAGGGAGATATACTTCCCCTCATTTCATTCCAATTCAGGAACCTTGCATTGATGGAGCTCAGAGGATCAAAGGCAAGCATCCACAAGCTTCTCTAAGGATTCCTATGCTCATTTGAAATTTCCATTCTCAATTTTTCCTTAGTCAAAAATAGGGGAAGTGAGGAGAGTTCCAACTTACTCAACACCCAACCAAAGTCCAATTCCTCTTGTAAGCACCATCATGGAACTAAGTCAAGCTCATCCAAAGCAAATCCCAAGCATCCAAACCACGGGAAGGTGGAGTTCGATCAAAGTTGCAAGCCATTGAAGGGGAGCTTGGCCAATTGGAAGATTCACTTTATCTCAAACCTTCAAACCTTCAACAAGGCTTCATCTTCACTAGATGAAGCTACCTCAATGGTTAGGAGCATCAGAGGTAGCCTCCGATGAGGTATGCCTCAAAATAGAGCTTAAGTTCAAAATTTTTGGTCTTTTGTGAAGGGAAGTGTAATCCCATTATATTTCCACTATTGGATGTACTTCTTCTTGCTTCTTGATGGTGTGGGTTGAATCCCTGCCCAATCCAAGCTCAAGTGAGCTCGAATCAAGCCATGGAGGATGGACGGTCTCCGTCTCCCACAGGCGAGGGCAGGGATGAATCATGGACTATCCATCCTACATGTTTTGGATGGATGGTCCTAATTAAATGCTTTAGATTTGATGACTTAATCCTTCAAAAATGTGGGTTTAATCTTGACCATCTGATCCTTGATCGGATGGCTTAGGAGAAAGCGCGTAGCATTGTCGACTGACGCGATATTTGATTTGACAACTTAAATAATCAATCCCATCATGCCACATGGAAAGCGCATGCTGCGTCAGCATCCCACGTGGCGTCGACGGGATTAGTTATATAATTAGGTTATTTAATGTCCTATTAATCACAAAAATTTTAAAAATTCATAACTAAATGTAGAAAAATCCAAAAAATGCAAACTCAACTTCATTTTAAAGATAATTCAAAGGGGAATATATAAAATTAAGTTTAATTGATTTTGAAAAGTGACATTTACTCAATTTGGATTTTATTGGGGAAGTAATTATGTCAATTACTCTTTAATTATTTCAATAATTAATTTTGAACTCCCTAAGGTTAATTAGTGGGATGACCTCTGCCTCCCATGATTTTCTTGGAATTTATTATTGGATTAATTTAGGTAATTGCTTATTTCATCTCTAATCACTCCCTTAATCAATTAAATAATTAATTAACCTATTAAATGGTGATGAATTCATTAATTAAGCTTGTTAATCATCTTGGAATAGTGGATAGACTTAGGGAATGAGATTAGGATGCCTTTTTCAGATCTTTTCCCTAAGTCTATTTCATTTGAATGAAGACTTAATTAATTTAGAAATTGACTATTGATTTAATCATTTTTTTAAATAGCTTAATTAAACAAACTCAAAATCAATTAATCCAGAAACTTAATCACTTAATCAATCCCATTCTTGGGTACATACTTAGGTGTTCAATAACCTAAGTGTCTTTTAATGAAATCATATCCAACCCACATGTGTGGGAAGGTTATGAAAGTACTTAATTTAACTTTTTAGCTTAATTAATCAATTATTGTGAGCCAATTGCATTAGGCCCCTTTCTTTCTTAGGAGAATTCCTGATTTAAATTCCATGTGGTTCAATATCAAATGTTGGCTCATAATTGTTGGGTTAATTATGTTAAGGTGGTGTAAGTAAGGGGTAATTAATTAACATAATTCACACCTTAACCTAAATAAAACATAAAATCAATCTAATGGTTCTAAATTAAACTAAATTGATTCATATATGTGGGAGATTGGTTAGGACTAATAAACCTTTTCACATTTCCTATAATCAAATCAAACTCAAAATTAAAACAAATTTCTTTAAATAATTTTGATTCACTTTAAATGATCTTATTCCATAAAATTATCTTTAGGAATTGATTAGGGTGAATGAAGTCATATGCTTACATCACTTTATTTCTTTCCAAGCATGTTAAATATGGTTTATCATATGAAATCATGCATTCATACCTTTTGAAAAATCAAATTAAAATGAAATATTTCCTTTATGTCAAATTGCATGCTTTAGCTAAAGTAAGAATATGAGTGGCTATTATCACTACTAAATTAAAACTATTTTCAAAATCTATAAATCAAAGGTCATAAATGAAGGTGTGCTACTTATAAATACTTATAAGCTTGCATGTGATTATGAAATAAAAATGTGCTTTATGTGTGTTTCCTTCTCTTCTTTTTTGTAACATAGTTTTGAATAGGATTTGCAAAATGTATAGTTCAGTTAAAAAGAACACAACACTTGCTTAAATCTATTCCTATCCATTCCTATGTTATCAGTTAAGAAGGACCTTTACATTTACACATGTAAATTTCATAACCAAATCAAATACAAAAATCTTTTGCATGATTTTTCTTCCATTCATTTCTTTTTGTACATGTACATGTATTTAAGAAAAGTGGTATATTAGTCTAGACATCCCAAGGTTGCAAGACTTTAAGTAGCCCTAAGAAGGTATTATACCTTATACCATTTGTGTAGAAAACATTGGCGTCATACTCACTTATGTCTTTCATACATGTAAATGTGCATTTGTTTAATGGATAAAAGAATCCCTCTCTTTTCTACATAACAAAATCATGCATCATAAAGCATCCAAATTTTCTTAAGCAACATCTCGTAGCATTCATCATTAAGGTGTGTTAAATATTTACATTTACATGTATAGATATGCTTAGGATTTATTCATATGCATAATACACATGTTGGAAAGAAATAAAGTGTGGTTTGTTTTTTGATAGTAATTCACTTTAATTAATCTTAAAATGCATTTCTTATTGAATAGGTTTATTTAGAGCAAATACAAACTTAGGATTAATTAAAACATATAATAAAATATTCACTAAACAAAAATCACTAATGAATCTACCTTAGAAATTACTTAAGGTAGGAATGAAAGAGAAGTTCTCTTTCTTTTCCTCTCTTTATAACACTTAGTAATTAAATTTAGGTTCATTCAAACCAAATCAAATCATCAAATATAATTAACAAATCAAATAAATCACTTAAATGAAACCACCCTCTAAGTTGAATCCTTCACACTTAGAAAATTTCAACCTTAAAGCCTAGTTAAGAAATGTCACACAAGCCTTAAATGGCACATATTAGGCTAAGTCACCATTTCTATCTCTATGTTAGGGTTGTGCATGGCTTGATGCCTGATTTTATTTTGTGATGTAGTATTTTAATTTGGATGTTAGGGCATATGTGGTAGACTGAATGATAGGATGATCTTAGTCTAATCATTATCTTTTATAGGGGATTATGCTTAAGGGGAACTGTAGTAAAAATATAAATGCTTTTGTTATGCAATTAGCTTATACCCCTAAGCATAATCCAAAATAGGTCAGGTGGACTTGGTTACTCATGTGTGGGGTGTTAAGTCTAATTTATTCATATACATGCTTGGGATTGTATGGTTTATTTAGCTAATCTGTATTTTGTAGGTTTTAGTTAGATTTACTTTTCCCATTTTCATATAATTTTGCAATTAAGATTTGGAATGAATGTTATAGGGGATTAGGATGAACATTGTTCATAAGACTATCTCATATGCACCATGTGAAGCCTTTGGAGTCCACATCCCAACCAACCAAAAGAAGAAAGAAGAAAGAAAAAAGAAGAAAGAAGAAAGAAGAAAGAAAAGAAGAAATGAAGAAAGAAGAAAAGAAGAATGAAGACCCCCATAACATGAATTCTTTCTAAATTGTAATAATTCATTTGTAATTCGGGTTGTATAAGGGTAGAGCTCAGCTACCCATTTCTTTTTTGAGTTTGTGCGGTGGAGCCCAACCACAAAGCCCTTTTATTCTTTTGCGCCAGCTTTATAAAATGTCTGATGTTTTTTTAGCTTGTGCATTAAGATGACATATTTTTCTTAGTTTCTTCCTTGCTTTGATGAAGGGCTTGAATGCGATTAGGCTCTTAGGGAAAAATAAATTTTATATCTAATTAATCAACTCAAAATTAAAAATTAACAACTCATAACCTCACCTAAAGCCTAGGATATAAATCAAGATAAAAGATTTAGCAACCCCTTAGCTGGATGTTGTATGTTTCATATCATGCATAAAAATATCTTGCTTCACTATTGCTTATGGAGGGCTTCCACCTTTAGAACTTGGCTTGATCTTTCAGAGCCATGGTGAAAACACAACTCCTTCTTGCTGATTTTGGCCCATAACTAATTTCTCATGCATTAGGCATATGAATCTCATAGCATGTCAAATCAATTATCCGAAAATGAAAATAAAACATAATAAAAATTTAAATTAGATTTAAGTCATTAATCATGCCCTACATGATCTAGTCTCTTGGGGAGTGTGTTTAAGGACTTAATCTCTTTCTAAAAAAAATAATAGTTTAGCTATCTTGCAAAAACATATGACTTGTCTACATGTATTAAAAATCATAGGAGGAGTTAGTTGGCAGCCACCCTCAAGCAGTTGTAAGTCCAACAGTCGGGTGACTTATCCTCTCTTGTGGAGGTAAACCATATACCCATCTTCACCTTAGATTTAAGTCGTACTTCTACCCTCGCCAAAGCTCCTAGATTTAGGATCCGAGATTGCTATTTTTTTTTGCGGGCTACAAGCATAAATCCTCTCCTCTTAGGCATTTTCATGATCTTGTGTTGTGGAATTGTAAGCCTAGATTTCTAATAAAAATTCAACTCAAACAAATAATTCTCTTCAAACATCAAAAATATAAAGCCCAACCATAGGATAGTTTGGGATGCTCATTAGTTCTCCTAGCATCATGAGCATCGCCTATTTATTTCCCTTTGGTTTCGATAATAACTCCTCATTTTGATCAATCCCACTTGATCTTCCAAAATCAACCAATTGATTGATAGTCCTATCTTTGAAATCTTTGGAGACAACAATCATTTACCTTAATTGAGAGTATTCTTAAGGAATTTCATTTCTTAAGATGTAATTAACTATGGGGGATTGCCTCTATAAGGAACTTAATGAACTCGATTTAAAATAAACCATGCTTTACTTTTCCATGTAAAGTAGGGGAATAATATCTAAGACATCCGAAGACCCATTATCCTTAGGAGTCCTTATTAAAGTGATTAGGTCCATTGTAGGATGATGAATTCTATCTCATGAGATAGTACATCATTTCTCAATATCATACCCGATCACCTTAATAAGAACATCTGCGGATCTATGGTGTCCAAAAAGAAGAGTTTTATTTTTATCTTCATTTAATTTACTTTTAGATGAAGAGAAGAATAAAAAATTCACCACACCCCAACGCTACTAGAATAGGTGTGAGAGAACCCAAGTGGCATCCTATTTTGACTAGTACGGCTAAGTTAGGTGTAAGAGAACCCAAGTGGCATCCTTTCTTAGTGGGATCACAACTGCCATTTGTTGGACCATTTCATCAACTTTTAAACTTATTTTAAGATAGGTGTGAGATAACCCAAGCGGCATCCTATCCTCTTCAAACACAAACACATATATTTTATCTCAGGCTATTTTGATGTGGGAACAAGCCCTCTGTGACACTCACTCATTAGCTACTCTAGGTCGGGCTAACATGCTTCATTGCTAGTATGTCACCCCAATTGGTCACTTGTCTGGCAGATGTGAGTCCTTGCACTTTCTTCCTGACTTGACCACTATAAACTAATGAGTGCCTTATTAGTTTGGTAGACCTCACTGTGTAGCTAGTAAGCAACCTTATGCTGACTTTGTTTAAGAGGATGTAAGCCTACACGCTTTCTTCTTGAACTTAGCCATCATGCACTAACTAGGTTGAGTATACCTGAGATTTAGGATAAGTCCTCCAGTGGCTCCTTTTCTCTTGACTACTCTTATGTTGATATAAGTCACCCAGTGACATTCACTCAATAATCACCCTAGGTCGGATAGTACCTGTCGAGCCGAAGATAGACTATCCCACCAATCAATTCTGCTGTAGGAAGATGTGAGTCCCCGATGCTTTTTTATTAGGCTGATTATTACAAACTGACGAGCACCGTAGGTTGGTTGATGTTCGCTATATTGAAAGTGACTCATCCAGTGGATACACCACTCTTGGCAAATGTGAGTCCTCGTGTTTTCTCCTTGTGTTAGCCGTCGAATACCTATAGACATTATCTTCTTTAGGGTTTTGGATAAAACCCTTAGTGGCCCCTCACATGTGGGCACTCTACTTGGATCACATCCTTTGCGACCCCATTTAGACACTACCCGAGCAACTCTTGGATTGGACAGTCCTCCTTTCCTAATACCACCCTTGTAGTTGAAGAATTTATTTAGCGGATGCACAAATTCTCCATGGACCAGTAAATCTGAGATAGGTCTTGGCTGATATAAGCTCCTTCTCAGTATGATCTCTCACAAACCAACAGGATAAAAAACAAATAAATAAATCTATTCACTTATAGATTAGAATTTAAGCCCCCAATGGGCCCTTTCCCAAGAAAGCATCCTATCTTTAGGGCAGTGTCAGTAGAACTCTATGGTGTTTTATTTTTATGCTCATCTATCTTGAAAATAAATGAAGACAAAAATACATGCTAGTTGGACGCCACGTAGATCCGCAGATATTCTTATTAGGGTGATCGGGTATGATAATGAGGAATGATGTACTATCTCGAGAGAAAGAAGTCATCATCCTACAATGAACCTAATCACCTAATAAGGACTTCTAAGAATAATGAGTATTCGGATGTACCAGAGATTCTTCCCCTACTTTACATGGAAAAGTAAAGCAGTTTATTTTAAACTGGGTTCGTTAAGTTGCTTATGGAGGCAAAACCCCATAGTTAATTACATCCTAAGGAAAGAGATTCCTTAGGAATACTCTTGATTAAGATAAATGATCATTGTCTCCAAATATTTCAAAGATAGGACTATCAACAAATTAGTTATTTTAGGAAGATCAAGTGGGATTGATCAAAAAGAGAGAGTTATTATCTAAACTAAAGGGAGATAAGTAGGGATGCTCACAATGCTAGGAAACCTAGTGAGCATCCCAAACTATCCTATGGTTGGGCTTTATATTTTTGAAATTTGAAGAGAGTTAATTATTTGAGTTGAATTTTTATTATAAATATAAGGCTTACAATTCCATAATATAAGATCATGGAAATGCCTAAGAGGTGAGGATTTATGCTTATAGTCTACAAAGAAAAATAGCAATATTGGATCCTGAATCTAGGGAGCTTTGGTGAGGGCCAAAGCATGACCTAAATCTAAGAAAAAAATAGGTATGTGGTTTACCTCAGTGACCAAAACCACAGCTAGCTGGTGACTAACTCCTCTTATAATTTTAAATACATGTAGGAAAGTCTTATGCTTTGTAAGATAGCTTGGTTGTTGTTTATTTAGAAAGAAGACTAAGTCCTTAAACACACTCCCTAAGAGACTAGATCATGAAGGGCATGAATAATGACTTAAATCTAATGCAAATTTTGTTAAGTTTTATTTTGATTATTATTTTTGGATAATTTATTTGACACAGGCTATGGGATTCATATACATAATGCATGATATGGGATAAATAAAAGAGAAGAGTATGTTTCCATCACTCTCAAAGGTGAAGCCATTTTCTAAGGTAGAAGCCCTCCATTCAAGTAGATATTTTATGCATGATGTTTTACATCAAATTGCTAAATCATTTATTATTTTGATTTATGTATAAGGTTTTTGAGGTTATGAGTTTTAATTTATTTTAAGTTGATTAATTGGATAGAAAATTTATTTTCTTTAAGAGGAAATACCATTCATAATAAAAATAGAAAAAAAAACATGCATCTTAATGCACAAACAAACATCAAATAATTTTATAAAGCTAGTGCAAAAGAATAAAAGGATGATGTGCTTTATACCCGCAGAAAAGAAATGTGGGTAGCTCTTACTTTTAAATGAATAATTATAATATAGAAAGAATTCATGTTATGGGGGTCTTCATTCTTCATTCTTCATTTCTTTCTTCACTTCTTTTCTTCTTTTGGTTGGTTAGGATGTGATTTGCTCCAAGGCTTTACATGGTGCTTAAGACTTGGTCTTATGACCAATGTTCATCCTAATCCCCCATAACATTCATTCCAAATCTTAATTGCAAAATTACATGAAAAAGAGAAAAGTAAATCTAACTAAACTTGCAAAATAGAGATTAGCTAAACATACCACACAATCCCAAGTAGTTATAAGAATAATTTAGACTTAGCACCCCACACATGGGTAACCAAGTCCACCTATCCTAAATTGGATCATGTTTAGGGGTATAAGCAACCTGCATAGCAAAAGCATTTATATTTTTATTATAACACCCCATAAGCACAATCCCCTATAGATGACATGATTAGACTAAGATTATCCTATCATCCAGTCTACACACATGCACCCTAACATCCAGTCTAAGAATATTACATCACAAAATAAAATTAGGCATCAAACCATGCACTGCTCTAATATAGAGCTAGATATGGTGACTTAGCCTAATTTGTGTGCTATTTAAGCCTTGTGTGGCATGTCTTAGCTAGGCTTTAAGGTTGGGATTTTCTAAGTGTGAAAGATTCAATTTAGAAGGTGGTTTCATTTAAGTGATTTAGTTGCTTTATTAATTATATTTGATGATTTGATTTGGTTTGAATGAACATAAATACTAAAGTTATATAGAAGAAAAAGAGAAGAGAAACTCTTTCTTCCCATTAAGTAATTTTTTAAGGTAGATTCATTAATAATTTTTCTTAGTGAATGTTTTATTATGTGTTTTAATTTACCCTAAGTTTAAATTTTCTCTAAGTAAACTTATTCAATAAGAAAGGCATCTTAGGATTAGTTAAAGTGAATTATTATCACATAACACACAACCATTTATTTCTTTCCAACATGTATACCATGCATATGAACAATCCTAAGAATATCTATACATGCAATGCAAATTTAGCACACCTTTGAATGCTAATATATTGCTTAAGAAAATTTGATATTCCATGATGCATGATTTTGTTATGTAGAAAAGAGAGGGATTCTTTTATTTATTTATCAAATGGACATTTACATGTATGAAAGACATAAGTGAGTATGGCATCATTATTTTCTACCCTAGGGGTGTAAGATACAAGACCTACTTGAGAATATTTAAAGCCTCAAAACCCCAGGTCCAGACTAATATATGACTTTTCTTAAATACATTTGCATGTACAAAAGCAAATAAAATGGAAGAAGAGTCATTCAAAAGATTTTTGTTTTTTTTTTTTATTTGGTTGTATCATTTATATGTGTAATGTGAGGATCCTTCTTAATTCATAATATAGAAGTGTATTGGAATAGATTTAAGCAAGTGTTGTGTTCATTTCAATTGAAATGTACACTCAAATCTAAAACTTTGACCTCACTTTGGAGTGAGCTTTCAACTTCTTCATCTGACATAGGACTCTAAAAGAAGAGTTCCTTAGTCTTAAGACACTTCTAGTGATTAGGTCAACAAATAATCTAACCCTCGAGACTTAGAAGAGTTAACCATAGGAATAGGGTATGTCTTAGGAGTATTAGGAGGGTTTGTCTACCCCATAGCTTTAAACTAATCCTTGCTTACCTCCTTCAAACTCAAATCTTAAATCAATCTCAACTCAATTGATTTTCTCAAATCATGAATCAATTCCAAATCCAAAATCTTTCATAAGCCCTTTAGATTTCATCTTATAAACTTAGCTCAAATCAAATCCAAAACACTCCAAACTCAAAAAAATTTCTCATTACCCATTTATATTTTCATTTATATTTACAAATATAAATGAAATTTAAATTCAAATAACCAAAACTAAATTTAAAACTCAAATCCAAATCCAACTTATACCCTTCAAGTAAAATCTGTGAACTTAGCCAAATCATTATCAAATCAATCCAAACCTTTGGATTTTCTCTTCAAACAATCATTTCTTCAATCACATGTCCAAATATAAACATAAACTATAATCATTGCACCAAAATCAAACTAACCCAAATCAAACTAATGTTCATCCTTTGAACTTAGCATTGTCAAATGAATCAAAACCCATTTGACTCCAAATCACTTGCAATTGGATTTATATTTTTTATCATAAACCATATTGATATTGAATCAAGCCTTGATCAGTATCTTGCCAAAGTGACCTAAAACCTTTTTGAGCCAACTTCTAATCCATCCATTGGATTGAACTAAGCCCATTTAAGCCTCATTCCATAATCATCCTAGGATGATCAATCAAATTAGGTCAAACCAAGTCAAACCTTGACCAAGTCAACACTTAACCCAAATGAAACCCACTAGCCAAAATCCACCATAAGCAAAATTGATTGAAACCATTAATCTAAACCAATCCATAACCAATGATTGAACTTGAAATTCAATTGAGATAAATATTTCTCCACTTGACCCAAGTTGACCAAAAGTCAAAATGGGTCAAATCTTGATCTAAGCCAAATTGATTACAATTTCATTAAATCATTTATTGAACTTGACCAAAGCTTCAATTGACCAAACTAGAAACCTATCAATGGATCATAAACTAAACTTAACTAAGGTCAAATCAACTTGAAATAAAAAACCAAAATTGATTACCAAAGATGTGGGTAAAAAATTTATATAATTAATCCTTATCATGGGGAAAAGTAAGAATATAAAAATTCATCTTTGGGGATGCCATTGATCCTTAGATGTTTATTTATGATGTCATCAAGGAATGTGTACTATCTTAGGAGATAGAGTCCTTAATGGATTTTGCTCAATGGACTCTAAGGACAATGGTTCTTCATATGTAGAGATTCTTCCCCACTTTACATGGAAAGTAAAGTAGGTTTAATTTTAAATTAGTTCGTTCCTACGAGAGCAATCTCCATAATTTCCTGGGGAATTGTAGAATATGATTAAGTGATTTTATCTCCAAAGATTTCAATAGGTAGGACCATCAATCGATTAGTTTATTTTTGAAGATGAAATGGGATTGATCAAAGAGAGGGAGTTATTATTAAAGCCAAAGAAATATGAGTAGGAGATGCTCAGGATGCTAGAAAATCTAGCGAGCATCTCAAACTATCCTATGATTGCGCTTTATATTTTTAAAATTGATTTAATTTGTTTGAGTTGAATTTTTCATTAGAAATTTAGGACTTATGATTCCATAACACAAGATTAAGGAAATCCCTAAGAGGTGAGGATTTAAGCTTATGGCCCACAAAGGGGAGAGACAACCTCAAAACCTAAATCAAGGGACCTTAGCAAGAGCCAAAAGCACAACCTAAATCTAAAGCAAAAATGGGTATTTGGTTTGCCTCCATAAGACAGAAAAATACGCTTGGACTTACATCCTAGGTGAGAACTAACTCCTATAATTTTAAATTCATTGTAGTCTTATGCTTTATGCAAGATAGATGGGTTGTTATTTATTTTGAAAGAGACTAAGTCCTTAAAATACTCTCTAAGAGACTAGATCATGTGACATGCTTTAATGAAAAATCTAATTCAATTGATTTCATTTTTTTATTTTGGACAATTATTTTGACTTAATGTTCAAGTAATGAAAGTGGAGGGTTCATAAGAGTGAGAGATGTAAAACTTATGAAATAATCATGACATGAATCCTTTAAATCTTTGTGTTATGCTAGAGAGTCCCAGGATGATGCATTATGGCGTATAAAAATGTACAAAGAATTCATTTGAGGTTTGATGTAGTGTTAAATAAGCAAGGCTTACCACATTATGGATGAATAAAGTTACATGAAACTAGAATTATTAGATCTTGGAATATAAGTACTCTTACAATTAATGGAATTAATAGATATTAGGGTTCATAAAGATAAATATTTTATGTGTTCAAGAAACTAAATGGGTTGGGGAGAAGGCCAAGGAGATTGATAGTTTAGGTTTTAAACTTTGGTATTCAGTAAGTTGAAATAGAAATGGTGGTATGATTATAGATAAAACTTTGAAGGATAATGTATAAATATTAATAGATATGATAGATATAATTAAAGATTATTATAAGATTATCAATGTTATACATATTATATTAAATGGAAGATTTGGATACTAAAGAATATTGGAAAGTAAAATTTAAAATCATGTGGTTGGATTTGAACTAATAAAGGTATAAATTATAATTTTACTTTATTTAAGAAAGAGATGAACATATTATTAGTTATAAAATGGATCTAGTAAAACAAGTTGATTATTTTTTGATAAGAAAATAGATCTAGATTGTAGATGTAAAAGAAAAGTGAAAGTTTAAAACAACATCGATTGTTAGTTTTAGATTTTAAGATGAAAGGTTGTAAGAGAAAAAAAATAAATCAAATTATTATCCTAGGATTAGATGGGGACACTTAAAGAACATAAATAAAAATATTTTTAAGAGAAAGCTACAAGTGCTTAGAATTTGGGATGCCCATAAGGAAGCCAATTTTATGTGGAAAAAAGTAGCAAGTGAAATTAAGAAAGTTGCTAAAGATGCGCTTGGAGAATTAAAAGGAAAAGCTTCTTTTAATAAAATAGTTGTGGTGGGTAGTGTGAAATGATAAGAAATAAAAAATTATTTATAAAACTTGGTTTAGATGTAGAAACTCGGAGAATTGGAAAAGATATAAAGTTACTGTAGAGATTCTAAGAAAGCAATATATGATGCAAAAATTTAGCTTTTAGTGATTTATATAATAGATTAGATACCAAAGAAGGTGAATGATGTATTAAGTTAGCCAACCAAAGATATAGGAGAAGTAAAGACCTAGTTCAAGTGAAGTGTATTAAAGATGAAAATAATAAAGTGCTTATCTTAGAAAAGGATATTGAAAATAGGTGGATGAGGTATTTTGATAAACATTTTAATGAAGGATCTAAAAGTATGATTGATTTTAAACCAATACTAAACAAAAATATAGAATTTTATTTTATCCTATTAGTAAATAGTTGAAAGCTTTAAAGAAAATGAAATGTGGAAAATAGTAGGACCTGATAATATTCCAATAGAAGTGTGGAAATGTTTAGGAGAGATCAAGGAATTTCTTTGCTTATAAATCTTTTAATATTATTTTAAAGACTAAAAAGATGCCGGAGTGGAGAAATAGTTTGTTAGTTCTATATTTAAGAATAAAGGTGATGCACAAAAGTGTGCAAATTATAGAGGAGTTAATGTGTCATACATTAAAATTATAGGAGAGTAATTGAGCATAGGTTACAATGTGATACAAAAGTTTCTCTGTCAGTTTGGTTTCATGCTTGGATCTACTATGGATGAAATACATTTGTTAAGAGGTTTGATAAGTATAGAGAGTAAGGAGGATCTACATATGATATTTATTGATTTAGAAAGCTTATGATAAAGTTTCAAGAGATGTTCTTTGAGAGTTCTAGACGAGAAAGGAATTAATATTTGTTATATTCATGTCATTAAGGATATGTATACTAGAGCTGTTATTTGTGTCCAAATACAAGAAGTATTGACAAAATATTTTCCTATTTTAGTTGGATTAAATCAAGGATCAACTTTAAGCCATTATCTTTTTACTTTAGTTATGGATGTTCTTACTAGGCATTTATAAGATGTACCTTGGTGTATGCTTTTTACTGATGACATTCTTCTTGTTGATAAGACTAGAGAGGGAGTCCAAGAGAAACTTGAATTATGGAGGTCAACTTTAGAGTCTAAAGGTTTTCATTTAAGTAGATCTAAAATTAATTATATGAGTATAATTTTAGTTGTAGTTCTAGTGGTAGTGTGGTGACATTAAACAACTCATTAATAAGAGTGAGTGATTGATATTTAGGCTCTATTGTTCAAAATGATGATGAAATAAATTTGAGATGTTATTAGTAGAATTCAAGTTGTATGGTGAAGTGGAGAAATGCATCTAATTATTTGATAGAAAAGTTTCATAAACTTATGAAAATTTTATAAGATGGTGGTAAGACCCGCAATGACTCATGGTGCAGAATGTTAAATAAAAAGAAGCATAAGACTAAGTGTTACAGAAAAGAGGATACTTAGGTGAATGAGTGGCTTTACTCTTAGAGATAAAATAGAAAATGATTATGTTTAGGAAAAAGTTGGAGTAGCTCTAGTGGCAGATAGGATTAGAGAGAGTCACCTTAGATGGTTTGGCCACATAAAGCATCGATCGTCTGACAGTTAGGAGAATAAATGCATTAGATTTTCCTTGTGTTAAGAAAAGGTAGGTAGACCTAAAAAGGCTTGGTTAAGATGTATAAAAAATGACCCTAAGATTAAATGAGAATTTGACACATAGTATGACACAATGGAGATGAAGGATTCATGTAGCCAAACCCACTCAGTGGGATAAAGGCTTATTGTTGTTGTTGTTGTTGGACAATTATTTTGACTTAGGCCAATAGGATTCATATGTCTAATGCATGAGAAATAAAGTTATTGGCCAAAATCAGTGAGAAGAGAGGAGGTGTGTTTCCACCATGGCTTTCAAAGGTCAAGCTAAGTTTCTCTAGCAAAGGTGGAAGCCCTCCAATCAAGAGTGAAACAAGATACATTTGTGCATGATGTTATGAAAGAAATACTCATCCATCTAAGGGGTTGCTAATTCTTTTATCTTGAAATTTAGCCTAAGCTTTATGTGAGGTTATGAGTTCTTTATTTTTGGTTTTGAATTGTTAAGTTTGGTAAAAAAAATTTTTTTTTTAAGAGCCTAATCCACATCCGGGCCATACATAAAGCAAGGAAGAAACTAGAAAAAAATACCACCCAATGCACAAGCTAAACAAATAAATAATTAATTTTTAAAGCTAATCGCAAAATAATAAGACATTATGGTTGGGTACCATCGTACAAACCTGAAAACAAATTGGGTAGTCATGCTCTACCCTTATACAACCCAGATTACAAATGAATTAAATACAATTAAGTAAGAAATTCATTGTTATGGGGGACTTTAAGCTTCATTTCTTCATTTTTCTTTTCTTCTTTAGCTCCTTCTTTTGGATGGTTGGAAGGTGGATGCTCCAAAGGCTTCACATGGTGCATAAGATGAGATCTTATGACCAAATGCTCATCCCAATCCCCATAAAAATAATTTCAAAATCCTAATTGCAAAATTTACATGAAAAGAAAAAAGTAAATCTAGCTAACACTTGCAAAACAAAGGTTAGCTAAACAAACCACCAAATCCCAAGCATGTATATTGGACTTATCACCCCACACATGGGGGACTAAGTCCACATGGCCTATTAGATTATGCTTAGGGGTATAAGCATCTGCACACCAAAAGTATTTATATTTTTATTTATTACAGTGCCCCTTAAGCACAATCCCTATAGAAAATAATGGTTAGACTAAGATTGCCTTACCATTCATTCTATACACACACATCCTAACATTCAGTCTAAAATATATATCACAAAATAAAAGCAAGCATCAAACCATGCACCGCCCTAACCTAAAGCTAGAAGTGATAACTTAGCTAAATGTGCTTTGGAGGTTTGTGTGGTATGCTTAGATATGGCTTTAAGTTAGCATTTTCTAAGTGTGAAGCATGTTCAACTTAGAGGAGGGTTTCATTTAAGTGATTTAATTATTTTATGTTGATTTTATTTTATGTTTTGATTAGGTTCAAGTGAATCCTATAATTAATTATTAAGTTATGAAGAGAGGGAAAGACAAGAGAACTTCTCCTTCCTTCCCTTACCTAAGTAATTTCTAAAGTGGATTCATATTTTTAGTTTTGTTTAGTAAATATTTTGATTAATTCTTTTAATTAATCCTAAGTTTAGATGAACTCTAAACAAACCCATTCAAAAAGAAAGGTATTTTACGATTAAATAAAATGAACTAAATTCACAAAATATTCATTACTTCATTTCTTTCTCAACATGTATAACATGCATATGAATGAGTCCTAAGCATATCTATACATAGAAATGAGAATGTTTAACACACTTTATGAGGCATGCTAAGTGATTAATTTAAGAAAATTTAAAAGTTTATGATGCATGATTTTCATTTAGTAGAAAAGGGATTTCTTATCCAATTTTCACTTGCACACATAAAAGTGAGAAAGGCATAAGTGAGTACAGCCATTGTTAACTAGAGGTGTAAGGTACAAGACCAACTTAAGGCTACTTAAAGCCTCACAACCTCGGGATTGTCCAAACTAATATACCACTCTCCTTAAATACAAACATGTGTACAAAAGAAATGAATGGAAAAGAAAGAATGCAAAAATTTGTATTAGTTGATTTATTTTTATTTATGCAATTTATATGTGCAAGCATAGGTACCCTTCTTAAGTAATAGTATAGGAATGAATAGGATATGGAATTAGGCAAGTGTTAGGTTCTTTTCAAATGAACCATACATCTTACCAAATCCTATTCAAAATAATACTAAAAGAAAACAGAAGAAGAACCTACACTAAGCACATCTTATATTTTCTCACATGCAAACTTATAATTAAAATATAAGTAACACACTTTCAATTTTGATAATTTATTCATATATTTTGAAAATAATTTGAATTTAATAGTGATAATAGCCACTCATATTATTACTTTAGCCAACATATTTTAAATTTAATTTTTGAAAAGCATGGATGCATGAAACAACATGACACACATATTTAGCATGTTGGGGAAAGAACTAAAGAAATGAAAGCATGTAAAACCATCACTTTAATTAAATTCTAAAGACAATCTTATGAAATAAGAAAGCTTAAAGTAAATCAAAGTTTATTTAATATGATTTTTGTTTGATCTTGAATTTGATTTAATTTTGAAAATGTGGATTGAGTTTGTTGTTCCTAACCCATTTCCACATGTGATTTATATTTTTGTTTAATTTTTAGATGATTATATTGGTTTTATACTTTGATTATATTAAGGTATGAATTAAACATGTTAATTAACCCTTACACCACCACATAGTTAACCAAATAATTATGAGCCAATGAGATGACATAAAACCTAGAAATTTAAATTTGCAATGCACCTAGGTAATGTTTAATTTATGATTAATGGTTAATTAAGCTAAGAGGTTTACCTTAAGTAATTTTAAAATCCCCTCACACATGTGAGTTGAGTTTTGATTTCCTTAATTGAACTTGGGCTCTTAACACCTAAGCATCTACCCAAGGTAGATTAATTAAGTTCTGGAAGGTTTTAGAATATTTAAGAAATTAATTAAGAGGCTAATTAATGAATTAGCCCTTAATTAAGAGAGGATTAAGGAAAGAAAAGGGGGTTTAGGAAATAGCTTAGGAGAAATGCCCCAAAATTATTCTCTAAACTGACTATTCACTGAATCAAACCTTAATCAACCTCAATAAGAGATTAAAATACTAATCAAACCCTTAATTATCCTTAATTACATAAAGAAAATGCATTTGCAATTCCCCCAATTAAGCCTTCAATAAATCCCAAGAAAATAAGAGGAGGCAGAGGTCATCCGCTAAAATATATCCAAGAAGTTTAAGATAAATCATAGGATTAATTAAGGAGTAATTAGAAAATTAAGATTTCTATTAAAAGGTAAAATTACAAAAAATTCAAGTCAAAATCCATTAAAACCAATTTTAGAATATTCTAGATTGAATTATCCTTCAGTTAAAATTTACCTCATATTTTTTATTTTTATTTAGGGTGATATGAATTTTTAAAGCTTAGAAGATTAATTAAAATTAATTAAAACCTAATTATACCCCTTAATCCACAGCATGACATGCGAAGATGGCGGTAGCGGTCAGTGCACTTTCCACGCATTGTGCGGTGAGCCATCACTTAAATGTTCCATCATAGCAGGCATGGTGATGGAGGTACACGATTTAGCCTCAGTCATTCGATCAAAGATTAGATGATTGAGATTAAAGCCACCATTCCAAAAGGATTAATCAGATCTAAGATTATATTTAACCTTCGTCCATCCAAAACTCACGGACGGACAACTAGATCTGTCCCTCCCAAAGCCTATGAATCATAGAAACCATCCATGATCTGAGCCCTGATCCGAGCTCAGTTGAGCTTGGATTAGGATAAAACTTTAGACACACCATCATACACTAATGGCAATCCTATCCAACGGTTGAATTTTTATGGCATTATACTTTCTTTCATAAAGGACCAACACATATTAAGTCTAATGATTAAAAAATGGCATACCTCATCGAAGGTGATCACCGGCACTCGATTCCCTTGGAGGAGCTTTGTCTGGTTGAGACGAAGCTATGGTGAAAGAATTAGCTCCTGAGTTTGAGTAGTTTGCCTTATGGACCAACTCCCCTTGCTCTTGCTTGCAGCCTTGATCGAACTAGCTCTCCTCTTGCCTTTAGAGCTCATGTGAAGGCTTGGGTGCACTTGACTTAGCCACCTGATGGAATGTGCGAAGGGAATTGCACTAGTTTTGAGTGAAGAGGATGTTTGAAGTTTGATTTTCCTCCCCTATTTTCACTATCCAAAATTCAAGAATGGGAAAATGGCCAGAGCTCTAGGAGGCTTGAGATCACTCTGTGATGGATCCTAACACTCTCCCTTACTCAATCGATAATGAGCTATCTTTGCCTTTTTGATCCAATTTCTAATATGGAAAGGTCTGTTTGTGCTATTAGGAGTTGGCACATGGTCAGTTTGATTTAAGGAGTGGATTGGTAACCTCCCATGTGCTTTAAATTGAGTGGAGGGAAGTTTTCTATTTGGCCAATTTGAGCTATGGGGTCGATTTTGGCCTTGGGTCAATTTTGGCTGGCCCAACTCCATAATGTTCACTTGACCTATTAGGAAGGTATCAAGTTGATATGAAGAGGGCTTAACCAAATTTCCCATGGATTTGACCAAAATCTGTTCTATGGCCTAGGGATAGAATGGTCATTTGGCTAATTTTTGAATTTGAATATGTTGGGTATGTTGAGAAAATGGGTTTGGCCAAGTTTCATTAGATTTGGTGTTCATTTGATATGATTTAGCTCATGTTGACCCATTTAGGTCAAAATGGGTCAACTTGGGTCAAGTTGACCAATTGGTTAAATTGGTTCAAACCAAGGCTTGGGTCAAGTTCATATGACCATTTGAAATATTTTGGTGGCTTTGGTTTGATTCAATTTGGTTTAGTTTTGAGTTTGGCTCATATGACATCATTTAGGTCAAATGGGTCAAGTTGACCAATTTGACCCATTTGACCTATTTGAGCTAGGTAAAGGGTAGGTTTAGGTTTGATTAGTCATAAGAAGTAGATTGGTATCTTTTTTCCAATCAATTTTAGTTAGATTTGAATTTGGCTCAACATGACCCCTTTAGGTCAAGTTGGGTTCAAGGTCAATTGGGCTAGGTTAGGTCTAGTTGGCCAATTGAGGCTTTGGTCAAGTTCAACAAGTGATTTGGAATGAACTTGACCCATTGGTTTCAATCAATTTGGCTTAGATCGAGTTTTGACACATTTTGACTTTTTAGGTCAAGTTGGATCAACTTGGGTCAAATGGCCAATTGGGTTAGGTTAGGCTCAAATGCTGACTTGGCCAAGTTCAAATATAGGTCATGAATGAACTTAGATCAATGGTTTCAATCAATTCAACCTATGGTGGATTTTGGCTATTAGATTTCATTTTTGGCTAAGTGTTGACTTGGTCAACCCATAGGATTGACGTGGTTTGACCTAATTTGGGTGATTGATCATCTCATGATGAAAGGCATAGGTGAGTTTGATTCAATCCAATTTGAATAGGACTAGAATTTGGCTCATAAGGGTACTTTAGGACACTTTGGGTCAAGTGAGCCTAAGTGGGTCAAATGGCTTGGTCAAAGCTTGATTTGAGTTTGATTGAACTTGTATACGAACTTATGATTGAAATATAAATCTATTTGTAAGTGGTTTGAAGTCAAATGGGTTTTGATCCATTTGACAATTTCATATTCAAAAGAAGAACATGAATGGATTTGGGGTTTGATTTTTGAATTGGATTTTGATTTAGTGATTGAAGGTTGTATTTATATTTGGATTCATGATTGTAAGCTTGATTGAATCATGAAAAAAAATCAAGAGTTTGGCTTGATTTGAAGTTGATTTTGCTAAGTTCAATATTTTGACTTGAAAGGCTTAGGTTGGATTTTGAGTAGATATGAGTTTGATTTTTAGGAGTGGTTTTGATTGTTTAAATTTATATTTCATTTATATATATGAATATAAATGAGAATATAAATGAGTCATGAGAAAATTTCAAAGATTTGAAGTGATTTGATCATGATTTAGGTTAAGTCTTTTAAGAAGGAATTTAAAGGACTTACGAAATTTTGGGATTTGGAGTTTGAATTTGTGAATTTATTTTGATTGATTTATATTTATATTTAATTTATATATGAGAATATAAAAGAGAATATAAATGAGTTATGAGAAAATCCTATGAATTTGAGTTGATTTGAGCATGGTTTAGGCTTAAGTCCTTGAAAGAAAATTAAGGACTTAAGAAGGATTTTAAATTTGGAATTTAATTTTTGGATTTGATTTGATTGATTTGTATTTATATTTCATTTATATATGTGAATATAAATGAGAATATAAATAATTTATGAGAAAATATCATGAGTTTGAATTGGTTTAAATTTGATTTTGGATAAGTCATTAAGAAAGAAATTAATGGACTTGGGAAATTTCATGAATTGATTTTGAATTTTGAGTTTGGAGTTTCATCCATGGGTTTCAATCATGGATATCAATCATGGATTTCAACCACATGGAATTGATTTGAGTATGGAGAAAATCAAATAAGATTGATTTGGGGTTTGCTTGAAGGAAGGATGCTGAGGAATGATTCAAGCTAAGGGTAGGCAAATTTTCCTAACACCCCTAAGGCATGACGTATTCCTATGGCTAACTCTTCTAAGTCTCTAGGGCTAGGTTGAGTGTCCACCTAATCACTAGATTTGTCTGAATACTAAGGAACTCTGAAATTCTAAGAGGAGTCATATGCCTAAGATGGAGGGGGTTGAGAGCTCATTCTAAAAATGAGGTCAACAAAGGGCGCCCAATATGTGTGGTGTGACTAACAAGGAACACCGCACGTATTGATGTTGGCTGAAATGATCAACAACAACAAGAGATCAAAAGCACTAACAGAAATAATTTGTCCCTAACCCATGGTGTAGAAAGAATCCAGAGCTTAGTGCAATGTGGCTCTGCTTATGTCCAAGACATAAGAGAGAGGGAAGAATCCACTAGGGGATGGAGTGTGAACCTTCCACTAGGGAAGTAGGTTCAAGTCATCCACAATGGCATGAGAGGTTTGATTTGAGTTAAATCTCACTGGGGAGAAATTTGCACTGGGGAAGAGGTTAAATTTGTTTCAATTTTATTGATTTGGGTTTTTGAAGATGGACCTCATTGGTTTTGATGGACTGCCGGTAGCCACAGGCTAGACTAACTTCAGTTACCAATCCAAAGGGTAGTCTACTAGACATAGTAGGACTACCATCCAGGGATGCCTTTGGTATGCAATGTCTTAGGAAAAAAAAAGTAGTAGACTTACATCTCCAAAGTAGAGAATCTAATATATTGGCAAGACAACAAATTGAAACCCAACCTAGGGCTGACTATTGAGTGAAAGCCATTTGGGGACATAGATCAACTCGAAGATAGTCAAGATTAATTTTTTTTTAGATTTGTTTATTTTGATGAATTATGTTAGTTTGCGATGGGTCATACTAAGAAGGAGCTCATACTAGCCTAGACTTATCTCGGAGTTACTAAACAAAAGGGAGTAGCTTCCGGCCGATGGGAGAACTATCAGACCAAATAAGTGCCTTTAGGTTTGCAATGATCAATTAAAGGGAAGAAAGCTCGGGGACTCACATCTTCCACTACAAAAGACCATTGGGTGATCGGTTGCTTTGGGCAATAAATCAAACCCGACCTAAGGCTGCCCATCAGTTTACGATGATCATGCTAGAAAGAATGCATCATAGTCTTACATCTTCTAAAGAGGAATGACTGTCGGGGTAACCTACTTGTAACAAAATAGATTGAACCTAACTTATGGGCGACTACAGAGTGAGTGCCGACCTAGGGACTTATCTCAACTCTAGTAGTCAGGTAATTTCTATAGGGAGTTCTGTTGACACTGCCCTAAATATAGGATGCTTGCTTGGGAAAAGGAGCCCTTTGGGGGGCTTGAATTTCTAATCCACAGCAAATTAATTTTGTTTGTTTGTTTGTTTAGTTTTATCATGGACCATGTTAGTTTGCAAGGGATAAAACTTAGAAGGAGCTTATATCAGCCTAGACCTATCTCAGATTTACTGAACCAATGGAGAATCTGTGCATCCGCTGAATAAATTCTTCAACCATAAGGGTGGCTACTAGGAAAGGGGAACTGTCCAATCCAAGAGTAACCCGGTAGTGTCTAAATGGGGTCACAAAGGACGTGATCCAAATAGAGTGCCTGCAGGGATGGGGATGCTAAGGGCTTAATCCAAACTGAGAAGATGACATGGCTAGTCATATCCAATAGGTATCTGTCCAACTCAAGGAGAAAGCTCGGGGACTCATATCTGCCAAGAGTGGTGTATCCACCGGGTGAGTCATAGCATAGCAACATCAACCAACCCAAAGTGCATCAATTTGTAAATAATCAGCCTAAAGAAAGCTGGGACTCACATCCTCTATAGGAACTGATTGCTGGGATAGTTTATCTTGGCTCGAGTATCCGACCTAGGGAAACTCGAGTGAATGCCACTAGGGGACTTATAACAACTCAAAGGTAGTCAAGAGGAAAGGAGCCTCTGGGGGACTTATCCTAAACCTCAAATATACTTGACCTAGTTAGATCATGATGGCTAGTTCAAGAAGAAAGCATGGGGACTCACATCTTCTTAAACAAAGTCAACATGAGGTAGCTTACTGGCTGGGCAGTGAAGCCTACCATACTAACAAGGCACTCGGAGACTCACATCCTCCAACAAGTGACCACTAGGTGACATACTAGAGGTAGCATGTAGACTACCTAGAGCCTAATGAGTGAGTGCCAGGGGCTTGCTCCCACATCAAAATAGCTCAAGATAAAAGATTTGTGTTTATTTTGTGCATGTGTTAAAAGGAATAGGACCTCTGGGGACTCTTACACCTACCTTAAACACACTAGGGGATTTGATGAAATGGTGCCATGGATGGCAAAAAAGATTCCCACTAAGAAAGGATGTCACTTGGGTTCTCTCACACCTAACTTAGTTGTGCTAATCAAATAGGATGCCTCTCGGGTTCTCTTACACCTATTCTAATAGCATCAGGAGATTGTGTTTGTATTGTGAAAGAGGGATAGGATGCCACTGGGGGACTCTTACACCTACCCTACCACATGGATTCACAAGAAAAGCAAACAATGCTTCGAAAGAAGAGAAGATTTGATGAATGGAATCAGATTTTGTTCTTTTATTAATAATTATTTTCAAACATGATTTGTTTCATGGGTAATATTTTTTTAGATAGAGCCCATTAATTGGAAGCATCGTGTGTTCCCTTTACAATCAATAAGTTGATAAGATCCTCCTTAGGCCTTCTATGACATAGGGCCTTCCCAAGTGGGTTCAAACTTGCCTCCCATCTTGGGCAAATGGTCTCTTAGACTAACACAAGTTCTCCTACTGAAAGACCTAGGACCACTTGTTGTGAGCTTGAATCATTTTGGCTTTGTACAACTCAAGATTTTGGCATAGCAACTCTCCTCCAAACCTTGAGCTCTTCTAACCGCAACTTTGCATTCTGCCTATAGTGATCTTGTTACCCAATGCTATCCTTAGTGATGGGAGTTGAACTTTAAAGGTAGAATGCTTGACCCATACATGGAAAATGGGTAGATGAGTTGGAGTTTGGTATGTGCGCAGCAGGCTTCAACCAACTTGTTCCACTATCGCTTGTTATCATCAAGAGTCTTCTTTAGTATTTGGATGAGAGTTTTGTTGAATGCTTCTCGCCATTTGCTGGGGTAGTAGATGGTGGAGTATCTCCAACCTATACCGTGTCTTTTGAAAAACCTGTTGATCTTTGTGCTTTTGAATGCAGTACCATTATCAGATATAATTCATCAACGCACCCCAAACCTATATATGATATGGTTACTGAAAAACTGAAGCACATGCTGATTTGTAACCTCTCTGAGTGGGATGGCTTCTGCCTTCTTAGAAAAGTAGTTGGTGGTAGCTAAGATGAATCGATGCCCCTTGGAAGAAGGAGGATCTATCAGACCTATAATGTCGATACCCCAACACTCAAATGGCCATGAGGCCAATGTAGGGTGTAGAATATTGGGTGGTTGGTGGAGGACCAAATCATGTACCTGACACTGATGAAATCTCCTAGCTACATCCATGTAGTCTGTAATCATTAAAGGCCAGTAGTATCTAAGTAGTTTGATCTTTGTCTTCATCTTTAGACCAGATTGATGCTCGATAGACCGAATGTACCTTACAATGCCACAAAGCTGTTTGTCTAAACATACAAACCATTTGGTAAAAAAGGCGAGGAGGTGCCATCGACGAGAGTGTAGGAGAGAGCTCTCTATTTCACCTAATTGGCTTGTGACTTTTATTGAGGTAGTTTACCAATGTTCAAGTAATCTATGAATGGTTGCCTCTAATCTGACTCCTTGTCCATTTTTATAATGACAACCTCCCCTTCAAGAGAATGTCTCTCAATGAGTTCAACATTAATAAGGGATAAGACTTATCTATTTTGGACCCTTATTGAAATGGACCCATCTTCCAGACATGCTAATTCTTAAGAAGTTTGGCCAAAGCATCTGCTACTATGTTCTCTACTGGGAACCTTGTGGGTGACAGTGACTTTGGGCCAACAGCTTCATGGTATACTCGTAGTAATGATGAAGCTTGGGTTTGAGAACCTGGAAGGACCCACCAATTTGATTGATGACTAACTTAGAATCCCCAAAGATGTTGATTCTCTTGACACTAATAGTGATGGCTAACTCCAGACCGACAATCAAAGCCTCATACTCGGCTTCGTTATTGGTGTAAGGGTTGGAAAGATAGTATGAGAATCTTATCACATCGCGGTCTGGAGTTAGGATAACTATTCTTGCCCCTACCTTTCTTGGGAGAATAGATCATGGTGCTTTCCCTTTATGAAAAGAAGCAGCACCATCAAAATACATCTCTCATCAGTAGTTGTTGCCCTCCCCTAAGTTCATGATTTGTTCATCAGGGAGATCATCACTAAGCAGAGAATCAGCAGGAAGTGGGTGTGTTGCTAAGAAATTTGCTAGTGTTTATCCTTTTATCGCATGAAGGGGTATGAATGTGATGTAAAACTATGAGAGAATCATGGACCATCATGCCAAATATCCAGATAGCATTGGCCATGTCATGAGGTACTACAGTGGATTTATTCTGTAGATCAAGTTCACCTTATGAGAATGCATATAGTGTCGTAGCTTTTGGGAAGCAAAGATCAAAGATAGCAATGTTTCTCAATAGGTGGGTAGTTCACTTTAGTAAGAATCAAATGATGGCTGAGGTAGTAGAGAGCATTCTCCTTCCCTTAGTCATTGGCTTGGGCCAATAGAGCACCGAGAGAGTCATCCAATACAGCAGTGTAGAGAATGAGTGGCCTGCCCGAGATAGGGGATGCTAGAACTGGCAGCTTTACCAAATACTGCTTGATGTCTTCAAAGGAATGCTGACACTTATCATCCCACGTGAACTTGGTGTCCTTTTTAATAAGTGCTGAAAATGCCTTGCATCTCCCCGATAGGTTGGAGATAAAGCATCTTAGATATGCTAACCGTCATTGGAAGGATCTGAGTTGAGTTAAACTCTTAGGAGGTGACATTTCTAAGATAGCTTTAATATTTTCATGATCTATTTATATTCCTCAGTGTTGAACAACAAACCTAAGGAATTTTCCTGAAGCTACTCCGAATGCACCCTTTAGGGGATTCATTTTGAGGTTATATTATCTTAACCATTTGAAAACTACCTTGAGTCAGAGAGGTGGTCTTCCTTTTCTTTGTAATTGACTACTAGATCATCAACGTAGCACTCAACCTAATGATGGATGAGTTCTTTGAAGATCTGAGCCATGGCCCATTGGTATGTAGCACCAACATTTTTAAGGCCGAAAGGCATGATCCTATAGCAAAAGATTTCGATCGGGGTTCAAAAAGAAATATTTCTTTCATCTTCAGGAGACATCTTGATTTGGTTATAGCCAGATGACCTATCCATGAAAGACAAAATTGTATGAGATGAGGCAATGTCCACCATTAACTCTAGAATAGGAAGAGGAAACTCATCTTTAGGACATGCCTTATTTAAGCCCCTAAAATCGATGCATATGTGAATTTGTCCATTCTTCTTCTTAATCTGACATCAAGCTAACTGTAGGATATTTTTCTTCTCTGATGAAACCAGCATCGATTAGTTTCTTGACTTTAGAAATGACTTGTTTTTCAATTTCTAATCACATGCATCTAGGAGCTTACTTAATAAGGCTAGCGTTAGGATCTATTGCTATCTTATGGACTGCTACGTTAGGAGATAATCCAAACATTTCTTCATAACTTCATGAAAAGAAATCTTTAAACTCATTCAATAACCTAACTAAGTCATTAATTTTTTCATCATTTAGCAACGAACTGATGTACTTCAAGCATGGATTTTCTTTTATCCTGAAGTTATGTTTTTAAGCATGTCAATTATTGAATGTATCTCCTCTTCAAATTTTGGTAGTGCCTCTTTGATTTGGAGATCATCTAGATCATCTGAGATTTCTAAACACACATTCTCATAGGAGTTGGTGTTTTGTGAAAAGAACCTATCAGACTCCAAATAGTTGGTAACAACTAAGCAGAAATCGTTATCATCGATTGGACCCATTATATCGAATCCTAGTCTTGCTCTTGATTATGCTTCCCTGCCTGTGTTGTTCCATACATTTTTAAAATACTCTGACCTATGCCTGGACCATGTATGAGGAACTAAACCTTTCTATATAAGATTATGAACACAAGGTGAGGAAAAGTAAAATGGTATTTCCATTAATTCTTTAATTGAATCCTCCTCAAGTTCTACATCAACTTCAGGGCTTGAGGATGATGATCTCAAAAAGAACCTCTTCTGCTTCATGTCACTAGAAGACTTAGGGACTTCCTTAACTACCAAGCCTTCAACTTTCTCAGATATAAGTAAGGTTAGAGCTAAGGTTCCCAACTGCTACCTAATAGTTTTACATAAACTTGATTCGAATACTTTGCTTTGTCTGGAGGCTCAATCTTCATCATCGGATCAAAGTCACCTCAATGGAATGTGAGAGGGGTTGGTATACTAATCACATTAGACTCATCGAAATGGATTCCAAGTCTATGTGAATAGTAGGGGTACTCCTATGAATTGGAACATGACCTCTATTGGATGATGGCCAACTAGGGGGTCTTCCACCTCGAACTGCCTCTATTTCTGCCTTTGCCTCTACCTAGCGGAGGTTGAGCCATCCTACCCACATGTCCATATGATGGAATGAACTGGGTGGAATGTAATATGAGGATCTATTTCTTCCTCAATTCCCCTTTCTTGTTCACTTGGACTTACATTTTTTTCTTTTCTTTTTTCCTTTATCTTTTCTTTTTCTTCATTTTCTTTTTCTTTTATGTTTGCATTTCAATTTTGTCCAAGTTCATAAGAAAGGGTGTTTTGAGAAAGATAGTAGGTCTCATCCTCATAAATCTCAATCTCTCTAATTAAAAATGGCTTTTCATCTCCATTGACACGGTATTCAATCTCCTCTTTTTTGAACTTGATGTTCTGATATATCCAAGGCCTACTGAGCAAAGTAGTGAATGAAGTATTCAAATCAATGATGTAAAACTTGGCTTCAGTCTTCTAGTCACCTATCTCCAAAGGTAACACTATAGAACCTAAAGCCCGCTCACCTTGTTCATTGAATCCTCTCAACATTATCCAATCTCCTCGGAGTGTGGAGATGTCGAACCTCAAATAGGCAAGGGTCTTTAGACTCATAATATTCATCGATGCACCTGGATCAATGAAAACTCTGGAAAGTCTAAATCTACCCATGTCAACAGTGATGTAGGGGATGGTGTCCCAAGAAGGTCTTCATCTATGAAAGTGATCCTGGCTTTTTGTATAATGTGTCTCCTCACCTAAGGTCAGCTGAGCTAAGCATATTTTAGGATCAAGAAGAGCCTTGATTAGTGATTCTCTAATCTCTTTGGATAAGACAAGGGCATCATATATATTTAGCTTAGATGGCAACTTTCTTAGATGAGAAAGGACATTGTAGTCCACCTTGGGATGGTCTTCCACAAGCAAATCCAAGGGTGGAGCATCCTATGGAGGGGCTTCTAGATCCTCTATATCAATGACTTATTTCCCTTTATCTTGAGTCAGGAAGTAGAACCTGCCACTATGGAGGTTGACGGTGATCTCTTATGTGGTAATGGAAGGTTCTACATGCACAGGCTCACCTATCTCCTATGGGACCCTAATCGATGATTCCAAGTCTATCTCAAGAGGTGAACCTATAGTATTCAGAGTAGAAAGTCTAACTCTAAATCAGAAAGAGAAAGATCAGAATTATTATAATTATTTTGACTTAAAGAGTTATCATTTTGAATAGAAGAAGACAACCCATCAGAAGTGACATGGATGTAATTCAAACTAGCTTTATTCTTCAATTTCTTAAAATTTTTTGGAGGTACAAAGTAGTTGCTCTAACTCAAACTTAGAATGAGCTTTAGCATACCAATCAAAAGCACCGCCTACTAACAAGAGGAAAAGCAAAGCGTCGCTACCATCGACATTGCAACAACTGGCCTTGAAGTGTGCTATGTGCTGCCTTGGGTTTCCATTGTCATCAAAGCTTTTGAAGGAAGGTGGCATGAAACTCTTGGGATATTGGATTGAACTGAATTCCTTCAGGTAGGGTCTACCCTTTGGAACTGATGATCCTCCCCGGCTTGAGCCAATGCTTCCTTCACTTGCTGCTCAACCATAGATTTTATGTCTTTTCTTGTATGGAGGTACTTTCCACTACCTTCCTATACAAGCTAGTGCTATCTTGCTCAACGTAAGGTAAAGTCTTGGCTGGGTCCAAGACATGCACTAACACAGGCTAACTGATGTCAGCTATAGTAGGATGAACTGCTGGGGCTTATTTCTGTAGTACTGAAACTGCTGCTAACAAGTCCTCTAACTGCCATGCCATCCTGTCTATCTATTCATCTTTCTACCTCAACTGATGTTGGAGGTGTTGGGCTGATTGGGCGGTGTCTTCTAATCAACCTCATCACCTTCCATGGCCCGCTGCTCCCTGAGAAGAGATCATCTAGTATCCACCATACAGACTCTAACTGAGTCTCCCAACAAATCATCTTCATTGGGATCAAAGCTAACCTCCTCATCTGACCAATTGTACCCTAAAATCTCCTTCTTTTCCATGAAATAATGAGCCACTATCTCATCTAAAGAAAGATCAATATGAACAGGTATAAATAATCTTAGCTAACTAGTGTGATCACTATCATGCACTGAGAGACACCTCTCCTACTGAGGAGTCAATCCTATGAGGACTATACTCACTAGATGAGAGACACTCTTGACTGTCACTAGCTATAACAAGGGTGACATTCCTAGGAGATTCCACTATTCTTGGTGCAGTTGGTCTATCATCTGCCACCTCTGAAATGACTGCTACCATCTCCACGTCCTACTGAATTGATAGAGTTGGTGAAGGGTTGACCACTATGCTTCGGGGTCGCCACTCCTTCTGCACAACCACTAAGGAAGAAGGTCAAGCAGGAGAACTTGACCTCACCATAATAATGGCGTAGATGAGGATCTCTCTCGATCACCATGGTGCGCTTCTCTCAATATGGCCTTCATGGCCTTTGATGGAAGAGATGCGTGACTGACCGATGATGGCGGACGGGGATAGAAGGTGGTGGAGACACCACTCAATGAATAGAGCTATCCTCGATGATTGGTCCAGTAAGTAAGGTTATTTGCGGTGTGGGTAGCGCAAACTGGAAAATCAAGTGCGTAGCCGACCGGCGAACAACCTCCACCTCTCCCTACTGGTAATGTGAGCAGATGTATGGGCCTCTCTGGTCCTCTACTGATGGATATGTTTCCACACACTGTGGGGAATGATGGATCTCAGATCAAATTGAGCTACAGACTTTGAACATCCATAAGCTCCACCTACCAGGCGTAAGACTGATCGGAGGCTACAAATGACCTACTACCCTAGTAGTAATTTGGTCGATTGGACCACCGAGAGGTGATGTGAATCCTCTTATTATCCTCCTCTATCGACCCAAAGAGAGGATGGAACGGTTTGTAACCAGGTGGTGAAGTAAAATGGGAAACTCTCAACAAATAAAATGGGCCGCCTATCTCCTTGGCAATCTTAGTGTGATACCGCTTGATCGTGCAGTGTTTGTTCCTATGTCGTGTCCTGGTAGAATGGGAGGAGTGAAAGCTAGACCCATACTCAAAAGTAGGGGAGGCCATCCTTAAGATCAGAGGGGCCTTACCCTTAGAGGGTACTGATGAGAGGGTGCTAGCCCTCACTGAGGCAGCATGAGAAACCATGGGGTGCACTAAAACTAGGGTTGGCACTACTAGTACTACTGCTTCTGAAGCCTGTGGGACTACCACTACATTTCTCTTCAATGAGGAGATGTCAGAATCAGAAGGTAGAAAAATCTAGATGATCGGCTTCTGCCCGGTCACCGTGGTCCTACTGACTGTTGTGAGGGGAGTGTCCTCACATGTAATCCTCGCTCCCTCAAATCCCCTAGCAAAATGGATAAGGTGTGTATGATCCAATCGGGGGAAGTTGGCTTGGTCCAAAGACAAATCCATCCCATGAGGGAAAGTGAAAATAAATTTATGTGAGCCTACCATTTCATTAATCAACTCTGGAAAACTAAACTATAGTTGTAGTGTAACTGATGGTGAGAATCTGCAATAGGAAACAAGCTTGGATCAGATTTCTATCTTCGTTGATTTTTGAATTTGAATTAAAAACTTGAACCCACATCCAACATCTTGGAAGTGTTAAGTGGGGTTCAAATGGAATTGAGAAGATTTAGAAATTTGATTGAAAGAGAAATTTTTGAATATGAATCCAACTTCAATAAATTTGGGTATGTTGAAAAGTCAATTCAAATATTTTGAAAAAGATGCTTCCATAGGTTCATGTTTGTTTGAATTTAGATTTTTGATTTGAGGACCCTTTTCTCTAACAAATTTGGGTATGTTAAAGTAAGGGTCAATTGATTTTACTTTTGTTCAGCGATTTTGGAATTTTACTTAGCAAATTTGGGATTATTTCTTTTTGTTGAATTATTACTTTGATTTTTAAAAATTGGAATTCCCACTTAGCAAATTTAGGTATGTTTAGTGAAGAATCCAAGTGTGTTTTGTTTGATTTTTGAAAATAGTATTCTCAACAAATTTAAGTATGCTAAGAAGATCCTAAGTGTTTCATTTATTTGCTGGATGTTTTGATTTTCAAAAGAGTAGGATCCTTACCAAATTTAGGTATGCTAAGGAAATCTTAAGTATTTCATTTTTATTTTGATTTTTTTTTATTGAAAGTGGAGACTTTACTTTAGCAAATATGGTATGCTAAAGATGAAGTTCCACTTAGTTTTGTAACTTGAAATTTTACTTAGCAAATTTGAGTATGATAAATGAAATTCCAAAAGATGTGTTCAAAATTTTAATTTAGTTTGGTTTTGAAAATGGAAACTTCTCTTTAGCAAATTTGGTATGCTAAGGAATGAAGTTCCAAAAGTGTTTGAAGATTTTTTTTTTTTTTTTTTGACTTTGGAGACTTCACTTAGAAAATTTGAGTATGCTAAATGAAGTTCCAAATGTGTTTCAAAATTTTTGATTTTGGATTTGGAGACTTCACTTAGAAAATTTGAGTATGTTAAATGAAGTTCCAAAAATGTGTTTGAAATTTTTGATTTTGAACTTGGAGACTCCACTTAACAAATTTGGGTATGCTAAATGAAGTTCCAAAAATGTTGAAATTTTTAATTTTGGATTTCGAAACTTCACTTAGCAAATTTGAGTATGCTAAATGAAGTTACAAAATGTGTTTAAAAAAAATTTTTGATTTTGAATTTGAAGACATCACTTAGCAAATTTGAGTATGCTAAATGAAGTTCCAAATGTGTTTGAAAATTTTTTGATTTTTGATTTGGAGACTTCACTTAACAAATTTGGGTATGCTAAATGAAGTTCCAAAAATGTGTTTGAAATTTTTGATTTTGAACTTGGAGATTTTACTTAACAAATTTGGGTATGAATGAAGTTCCAAAAATGTGTTAGAAATTTTTTGATTTTGGATTTGGAGACTTCACTTAGCAAATTTGAGTATGCTAAATGAAGTTCCAAAGAATGTTTGAATTTTTTTATTTTTTTTTGGAGACTTTACTTAGCAAAGTTTGGTATGCTAAATGAAGTTCCAAAAATGAGTTTGAAAGTTTTTTGATTTTGGATTTGGAGACTTCACTTAGCAAATTTGAGTATGCTAAATGAAGTTCCAAATGTGTTTGAAATTTTGAAAATATGATTGTTAAGTTTTAATTTTTGAAAAGAGGACTTCCATTCACTAAATTTGGCTATGTAGGAATGGAAATCAATAATATTCTTGAAATATAAAAATTTTGATTTGTGTGTGATTATTTCTTTTGAAAGAAGGAATTCCAACTTAATCATATGTGGGATATGTTTAAGTGGGATTTCCAAATGATGTTATTTTTAGTTTGGAATGAAATCTTCATTCAATAAATTTGAGTATATTAAATGAAGATGTTCATATGTGCTTTTGAAAAATTTAATTATATTTGAAAATGAAACTTCCATTCAATATGGTGGGTATATTGAATGGAAAGGTTCATGTGTGCTTTTTTTTTTAATTTTGATTTTGACTTTCGAAAAGGTAATTGTTCATTTTATTTTGAAAATGAAATCTTCATCAAAATGAATTGAAAGAAGATGTTCATTTGTGCTTTTGAAAAATTTGTTTTATTTTTGAAAAATTCCTACATGTAACAATTATGAGAATTGTTAAATGTGGGTGATAAGATTTTGTGGAAAAATATTTTATTATGTGCATTTTTGGAAGGGTGCTTTTTGAAAAGCAAAGTTTTATGAAAAATTTCTTTTATCTTTATTATTTTAGAATGAACCTTTCATTATCATAAAAATGATAAGGAGGAAGTCCTTAAATGTTTTCTTTTTTATTTTGATCTTCTTATTTTCACCCATGGGAGAACCCAACGGGGGTTTTAATGCCAACCCGGGGTGAGGTCCTAAAACCTAAAGATGTTGGAAAACTCAACTTAAGAATGAAATAAGCTAAGTGCCAATGGAAAGAAAGATTATCTCAGATTCATACCAAAGTAAAAATCCACTATCGATACTTGAAGACAACGATCATTTACCAAAGATGAAGAAAGGAACCATCCCCAATAGAGTCACCAAAAAAATCTATGGGTGAAAAATTTCTATAAAGTCGCCTTCATCTGTGATGAAAAGCAAGAATATAAAAATCATCTTTTTGGGATGCCATGCAGATCCGTAAATGTGATTATTTAAGTGATTGGATATGTCATCAAGGAATAGTGTACTATCTCGGGAGACAGAAGTCACTACCCTTTAATGGACCTAGTCACCTCAATAAGGACTCCTAAGGACAATGGGTCTACATATGTACGAGATTTTTCCCTACTTTACATGGAAAAGTAAAATAGGATTTATTTTAAATCGGGTTCGTTAAGTTCCTTACAAGGGCAAGCACCCATAGTTAATTACATCCTAAGGGTTAAGAATGCTCTCGATTAAGGTAAATAATTGTTGTCTCCAAAGATTTCAATAGGTAAGACCATCAATCAATTAATTTAATTTTAAAGATCAAATGGGATTGATCAAAGAGAGGGAGTTATTATCGAAGCCAAAGAAAGATGAGTAGGAGATGCCCACGATGCTAGGAAACCTAGCGAGCATCTCAAACTAAACTATGATTGGGCTTAATATTTTGAAATTGATTTAATTTAATTAAGATGAATTTTTCATTAGAAATTTAGGACTTATGATTCCATAACGCAAGATTAAGGAATTGCCTAAGAGGTAAGGATTTAAGCTTATGGCCCACAAAGTGGAGAAGTAACCTCAAAACCTAAATCTTGGGAGCTTTGGCGATGGCCAAAAGCACAACCTAAATCTAAAGCAAAAATGGGTATTTGGTTTTCCTCTACAAGAGAGGATAGTCACCCAACTTCTTGGACGTACAACCACTTGGGAGTGGCTACCAACTAACTCTTCCTATGATTTTAAATTCATGTAGGCAAGTCTTATGCTTTATGCAAGATAGCTAGGTTGTTATTTATTTAGAAAGAGACTAAGTCCTTAAATTCACTCCCTAAAGAGACTAGATCATGTAAGGACATGCTTCAAATGACCTAAATCTAATGTAATTCAAATTTTAGTTTTTTCATTTGTGGATAATTATTTTGACTCAGGATAATAGGATTCATATGACTAATGCATGAGAAATAAAGTTATTGGCCAAAATCAGCGAGAAGGGAGAAGGTGTGTTTCCACCATGGCTCTCAAAGGTCAAGCCAAGTTTCTTTGACAAAGGTGGAAGCCCTCCAATCAAGAGTGAAATTAGATACATTTTTGCATGATGTTATGAAATAAATACTCATCCAGCTAAGGGGTTGCTAATTCTTTTATCTTGAAATTTAGCCTAAGCTTTAAGTGAGGTTATGAGTTATTTATTTTTAGTTTTGAATTATTAAGTTTGGTAAAAGATTTATTTTTTTCTAAGAGCCTAATCCACATCTAAGCCATACATAAAGCAAGAAAGAAACTATAAAAAAGATGCCACTTAATGCACAAGCTAAACAAATCATCAATCAATTTATAAATATAATCATAAAAGAATAAGAGGCCAATGTGGTCAGGAACCACCGCACAAACCTAAAAATAAATTGGATAGCTAAGCTCTACCCTCATGCAACCCAGATCACAAATGAATTTAATATAATTAAGCAAGGAATTCATTATTATGGGGTCTTCAAGCTTCATTTCTTCATTCTTCTTTTCTTCTTTGGCTCCTTCTTTAGGATGGTTGGAAGGTGGATGCTCCAAAGGCTTCACATGGTGCATAAGATGAGATATTATGATCAATGCTCATCCTAATCCCCATAACAATCATTCCAAAATCCTGATTACAAAATTTACATGAAAAAAAAGTAAATCTAGCTAACAACTACAAAACAAAGGTTAGCTTAACAAACCACCAAATCCAAGCATGTATATTGGACTTATCACCTCCACACATGGGTGACTAAGTCCACCCAGCCTATTGGATTATGCTTAGGGGTATAAGCGCCCGCACAACAAAAGCATTTATATTTTTATTTATTATAGCGCCCCTTAAGCACAATTCCCTATAGAAAATAATGGTTAGACTAAGGTCACCCTACCATTCATTCTACACATATACATCTTAACATCAAGTCTAAAACATATATCACAAAATAAAAGCAAGCATCAAACCATGCACCGCCCTAACCTAAAGCTAGAAGTGGTGACTTAGCCTAATGTGTGTGCTTTGGAGGTTTGTGTGGTATGCTTAGCTATGGCTTTAAGTAAGAATTTTCTAAGTGTGAAGCATGTTCAACTTAGAGGAGGGTTTTATTTAAGTGATTTAATTATTTTGGGTTGATTTTTATTTTATTTTTTGATTAGGTTCAAGTGAATCCTACAAATTAATTAAATTATGAAGAGAGAAAGAGAAGAGAACTTCTCTTCCTTCCCTAACCTAAGTAATTTCTAAAGTGGATTCATATTTTTAGTTTTGTTTAGTGAATGTTTTGAATAAGTCTTTTTATTAATCCTAAGTTTAGATGAACTTTAAACAAACCCATTTAAAAGAAAGGCATTTTAAGATTAAATAAAATGAACTAAATTTACAAAAATATACATCAGTCACTTCTTTCCCGACATGTATAATATGCATATGAATGAGTCCTAAGCATATCTATACACACAAATGAGAATATTTAACACACTTTATGATGCATGCTAAGTGATTCATTTAAGAAAATTTGAAAGTTTATGATGCATGATTTTCATTTAGTAGAAAAGGGATTTCTTATCCAATTTTCACATACACACATGAAAGTGAGAAAGGCATAAGTGAGTACAATGCCATTGTTAACCAGAGGTGTAAGGTACAAGACCTACTTAGGCCTACTTAAAGCCTCACAATATTGGGGTTGTCCAGACAAATATTTGACTTTCCTTAAATACAAACATGTGCACAAAAGAAATGAATGAAAAAGAAAGAATGAAAAAATTTGCATTAGTTGATTTATTTTTATTTATATAATTTATATGTGCAAGAATATGTACCCTTCTTAAGTAATAGTATAGGAATGAATGGGATATGGAATTAGGCAAGTGTTAGGTTCTTTTCAAATGAACCATACATCTTACCAAATCCTATTCAAAACTATACTAAAAGAAAAGAGAAGAAGAACCTACACTAAGCACATCCTTATATTTTTCACACATGTAAACTTATAATTAAAATATAAGTAACACACTTTTAGTTTTGATAAATGATTCATATATTTTAAAAATAATTTGAATTTAATAGTGATAATAGCCACTCATATTATTACTTTAGCCAACATATGCAATTTGACATAAAATAAACATTTTCATTTTAAATTTAATTTTTGAAAAGCATGGATGCATGAAGCTACATGACACACATATTTAACATGTTGGGGAAAGAACTAAAGCAATGAAAGCATGTAAACACATTCACTTTAATTAAATCCTAAAGACAATCTTATGAAATAAGAATGCTTAAAGTAAATCAAAGTTTATTTAATATGATTTTTGTTTGATCTTGAATTTGATTTAATTTTGAAAATATGGATTGAGTTTGCTATTCCTAACCCATTCCAACATGTGTTTGATATTTTTGTTTAATTTTTACATGATTAGATTGATTTTGTACTTTGATTAGATTAAGGTATGAATTAAACATGTTAATTAACCCCTACCTACACCACCTTAGCATAGTTAACCAAATAATTATGAGCCAATGAGATGACATAAAACCTTACAAGGAATTTAAATTTGCAATGCATCTAGGAAGAAAAGTGCCTAATTCAATTTGGCTCATGATTAATGGTTAATTAAGCTAAGAGGTTTAACTTAAGTAATTTCAAAAATTCCCTCACACATGTGAGTTGAGTTTTGATTTCCTTAATTGAACTTAAGCTTTTCAACACCTAAGAATCTACCTAAGGTAGATTAATTAAGTTCTAGAAGGTTTTAGAATTTTTAAGAAATTAATTAAGAGGGTAATTAATGAATTAGCCTTAATTAAGAGATGATTAAGGAAAGAAAAGGGGGTTTAGGGAATAGCTTAGTGGAAATGCCCAAAAACATTCCCTAAACCTCCTATTCACTAGATCAAACCTTAATCAACCTCAATAAGGGATTAAAACACTAATCAAACTCTTAACTATTATTAATTA
This sequence comes from Cymbidium sinense, assembly GCA_021442155.1. Lineage (NCBI taxonomy): Eukaryota > Viridiplantae > Streptophyta > Magnoliopsida > Asparagales > Orchidaceae > Cymbidium > Cymbidium sinense. The sequence continues at coordinate 177,125,693 of CM038221.1, read as the reverse complement.
CATAAAGAGGGTAATTAGGAAATGCATTTGTAATTCCCCCAATTAAGCCATCAATAAATCCAAAGAAAATTAGGGGAGGTAGAGGTCATCCCCTAAAATGTACCCAAGAAGTTTGATATTAATTAGAGGATTAATTAAGGAGTAATTAGCAAATTAATATTTTTATTAAAAGGCAAAATTAGAGAAAGATATAATCAAAATCCATTAAAACCAATTTTAAAATATTCTAGATTGAATTATCTTTTAGTGGTAATTTACCTCAAATTTTTTTTATTTTTATTTAGGAAGATATGAATTTTTAAAGCTTAGAGGATTAATTAGAATTAATTAAAACCTAATTAAACACCTTAATCCATAGCATGATATGCGGTGGCGGGGATCAGTGCACTTTCCATGTGTCACACGGTGAGCCATCACTTTAACGTCCCATCATGGTAGGCGTGGCGGCGGTGGTATGCAGTTTAGCCTCAACCGTCCGATCAAGGATCAAATGGCTGAGATTAAAGCCACCATTCCAAAAGGATTAAATCAGATCTAAACATGTGTTTGATCTCAGTCGTCCATCCAAAATGCACGAATGGATGGCCAGAGATCTATTCCTGCCAAAGCCTGTGAATCATAGGAACTTTCCATGATCTAAGCCCTGATTCGTGCTCGATTGAGCTCAAATTAGGATAAATTTTTACACACCATCATACAATATTGGCAATCCTATCCAACGGTTGAATTTTCATGCCATTACACTTTCTTTCATAAAGGACCAACACACCTTAAGTCTAGTGATCAAAAAATGGCATACCTCATTGGAGGTGATCACCGGTGCTTGATTCCCTAGGAGGAGCTTCGTCTAGTTGAGACAAAGCTATGGTGAATGAATTATCTCCTGAGGTTGAGTAGTTTGCTCTATGGACCAACTCCCCTTGCTCTTGCTTGTGGCCTTCATTGAACTAGCTCTCCTTTTTCCATTGGAGCTTGTGTGAAGGCTTTGGTGCACTTGACTTATCTCCCTGATGGAATGTGCGAAGGGAATTGCACTAGTTTTGAGTGAAGAGAATGTTTGAATTTTGATTTTCCTCCCTTGTTTTTACTATCCAAAAGTGAAGAATGGGAAAATGGCTAGAGCTCTAGGAGGCTTGGGATCACTCTTTGATGGCTCCTTGCACTCTCCCTTACTCAATCAACAATGAGCCAGTGAAAATTGAAGTGAATTAGGGGGAGTATATCTCCCCCTATGGCAATCGGACGGCCAAAGTTATCTTTATTGTTTTGATCCAATTACCAATATGGAAAGGTCTATTTAAGCTATTAGGAGTTGGCACATGGTCGATTTGAGCTAAGAGTGGATTGGTAACCTCCCATGTGCTTCAAATTGAGTGGAGGGAAGCTTTCTATTTGGCCAATTTGAACTATAGGGTTGATTTTGGCCTTGGGTCAATTTGGGCTGACCCAAACCCATTAGGTTGGGTGCACCACCCTCCATTAGGTTCACTTGACCTATTAGGAAGGTATCAAGTTGATATGAAGAGGGCTTGACCAAATTTCCCATGGATTTGACCAAAATTTGTTCTATGGCATAGGGATAGAATGATCATTTGGCGATTTTTGAATTTCAATATGTTGGGTATTTTGAGAAAATGTGTTTGGCCAAGTTTCATTGGATTTGGTGTTCATTTCATATGGTTTGGCTCATATTGACCCATTTAGGTCAAAATGGGTCAACTTGGGTCAAGTTGACCAATTGGTCAAACTGGGTCAAATTAAGGTTGGGTCAAGTTCATATGACCATTTGAAATATTTTGGTGGCTTTGGTTTGATTCAATTTGGTTTAGTTTTGAGTTTGGCTCATATGACTTCATTTAGGTCAAATGGGTCGGGTTGACCAATTTGACCCATTTGAAATATTTGAGCTAGGTCATGGGTAGGTTTAGGTTTGGTTAATCATATGAAGTGGATTGGTATCTTTGTTTTTAATAAATTTTGGTTAAGTTTGAATTTGGCTCAACATGACCCCTTTAGGTCAAGTTGGATTCAAGGTCAATTGGGCTAGGTTAGGTCTAGTTGGTAAATTGAGGCTTTGGTCAAGTTGAACAAGTGATTTGGAATGAACTTGACCCATTGGTTTCAATCAATTTGGCTTTGATCAAGTTTCACATTTTGACTTTTAGGTCAAGTTGGGTCAACTTGGGTCAAATGGCCAATTGGGCTAGGTTAGGCTCAAATGTTGACTTGGTCAAGTTCAAACATTGGTCATGAATGAACTTAGATCAATGATTTCAATCAATTTGGGCTATGGTGGATTTTGGCTATGTTAGGTTTCATTTTTGGCTAAGTGTTGACTTGGTCAACCTATAGGTTTGACTTGGTTTGACCCAATTTAGGTGATTGATCATCTCATGATGAGAGGCATAGGTGAGTTTGATTCAATCTAATTTGGTTATAATTTGAATTTGGCTCATAAGGGTACTTTAGGTTACTTTGGGTCAAGTGAGCCTAAGTGGGTCAAATGGCTTGGTCAAAGCTTGATTTGAGTTTGATTGAACTTATATATGGGCTTATGATTGAAATATAAATCCATTTTCAAGTAGTTTGAATTCAAATGGGTTTTGATCCATTTGACAACTTCATATTCAAAAGAAGAACATGAATGGATTTGGGTTTTGATTTTTATATTGGATTTTGATTTAGTGATTGATGCTTGTATTTATATTTGGATTCATGGTTATAAGGTTGATTGAATCATGAAGGAAAATCAAGAGTTTGGCTTGATTTGAAGTTGATTTGGCTAAGTTTAAGATTTTAACTTGTAAGGCTTAGGTTGGATTTTGAGGGGATTTGAGTTTGATTTTTTGGGAGTGGATTGTTTGAATTTATATTTCATTTATATATATGAATATAAATGAGAATATAAATAGGTCATGAGAAAATTTCAAGGATTTGAAGTGATTTGATCATGATTTATGCCAAGTATTTTAAGAAGGAATTTAAATGACTTAGGAAATTTTGGGGTTTGGAGTTTGGAGTTTGAATTTGTGAATTTATTTTGATTGATTTTTATTTATATTTAATTTATATATGTGAATATAAATGAAAATATAAATGAGTTATTAGAAAATTACATGAATTTGAATTGATTTGAACATGGTTTATGCTTAAGTCCTTGAAAGAAGATTAAGGACTTAAGAAGGATTTTAAATCTAGAATTTAATTTTTGGATTTGATTTGATTAATTTGTATTTATATTTCATTTATATATGTGAATATAAATAAGAATATAAATAAGTTATGAGAAAATATCATGAGTTTGAATTTATTTAGATTTGATTTTTGATAAGTCCTTAAGAAGAAAATTAAGGGACTTAGGAAATTTCATGAATTAATTTTGAATTTTGAGTTTGGACTTTCATTCATGGGTTTCAATCATGGATTTCAATCATAGATTTCAACTACATGGAGTTGATTTGAGTTTGGAGAAAATCAAATAAGATTGATTTGGGGTTTTACTTGAAGGAAGGATGGTGAGGAATGATTCAAGCTAAGATTTTCCTAACACCCCTAAGGCATGACCTATTCCTATGGCTAACTCTTCTAAGTCTCTAGGGCTAGGTTGAGTGTCCACCTAATCACTAGATGTGTCTTAAGACTAAGGAACTCTTAAAGTATAAGAGGAGTCCTATGCCTAAGATGGAGGGGTTGAGAGCTCATTCTAAAAGTGAGGTCAATAGCTTGCAATACATTTTAAATGATTAATCAAGCCTAAACCAACCCATGACCTAACCCAATTGGGTCAAATGAGTCAAATGGGTCAAATTGGTCAACTTGACCCTTTTTACCTAAATGAACCTAAATGAATCAAAACCAATAATAAATCAAATTAAACTAAACCAATGATACCCATAGGCTCCAAATGATCATTTGAACTTGACTTAACCCATGGTTTGACCCAATTTGACCAATTGGTCAACCTAACCCAAATTGACCCAACTTAACCTAAATAGGTCAAATTGAACCAATTCAAACCAAATTAACTCCAAATCACTTGAAATTTGGCCCAACTCATTTTTGAATCATCTCAAATCTGTCCAAATCAAAATCAAGTCCAAATAACAATTATACCCTTAAGTCAAAGGCTATCCTATGACCAAATTCCAAGGAAATATGGTCATATTATTTCTCAAAGCCATTTGGCATCCTTCTAGTGGTCCACTTGGACACCAAGGAGGGTGGTGAACATGACCCAATGGGTTTGGGTCAGCCATGACCCAACCCAAGGCCAAACTGACCCCTCCAATGGGAATTGAACATTTGGATCACCCCATACACTCACTTAGCACATTGTCACTCCCTCTCCTCCCCTCCACTACCTAAAATGAATCACATGGAGTGCCTAACTGCCAAAATTGATCACTCAATCTATTCAATTGATCAAAAAATGATGTTTTTAGTCTTCACCATCTGATCCAAGGAGGGGGAGACATACTCCCCCTCATTCCCACTCAAATCACACAAACTCAATTTGATTAAGCTCTAGGAATCGAAAGTAAGCTTCTCCAAGCCTTAACAAGCATTCCTGAGCTCCCCATTTTCTCCTTCTCGATTTTCTTCAAAGCCAAAATAGGGGAGATCCAAATCAAATCCAACTAATCCAATTCTCTACTAAACCCAAATTAAACTTGCAAGCACCATCAAGGCACCTCCTCGAGCTCAATCAAGTTGTTCCCCAAGTCACCAAACCACGGGAAGGAGGACTTCAATCAAAGCTGATTGCCATTGAAGGGGAGCTTGGTCAACCGAGCCATCCACTTCAAATCAAAGCTTGATACCTTCAATAGGACTTCGCCTCTACTAGACGAAACTACCTCCTCCGTTGGAAGCACTGGTGATAGCCTCTGGTGAGGTATTGTTCAAAACTGTAGGCATAGGAAGTTTTGTTTGGTCCTTTGTGAAGGGAATTGTAATCCCATTAGATCTTAGTCATTGGATTCATTGCTTGTGCTCCTCTGAATATGTGGGGTGATTTTGAACTCCATTCGAGCTCGGGTGAGCTCAGATCTAGCGATGATTGATGGATGACATCCGTCTCTCACCGCTCGAGAGGAGATAGATCACACACCATCCATTCCGCATGATTGGAATGGACGATTTTGATCAACTCCCATTAGATCTTTCTCTGATTTAAGCCTAAACTGTGAGATTAATCATGGCCATCCCATAGATGGACATCTGGAGAAAGTCGCCACCGACTGTAGCATATGTAAACAACTTAAATAATATATCCCGTCGTACTACATGGAAAGCCTACCACGTCAGCCGCTACGTGGCCCTACGAGATTAGGTGGTTTAATTAGCTTAATTAATTTAATTTTAGTCATAGAACTTCTAAAATTCATAACTAATTATAGAAAAATCCAAAAAATACAAGCTCAATTTTATTTTAAAGATAATTCAGTGAGGAATATTATGAAATTAAGGTTAATTGATTTTGAATAGTGACTTTCACTCAATTTAAATTTTATTATAAATATAATTACTCTAATTACTCTTTAATTACTTCAATAATTGATTCCAAATTTCTAAGGTTGATTAGTGGGATAACCTCTGCCTCCCATGATTCTTTGGAATTTATTGTTGGATTAATTAGGGGAACTACTTGTTTAATCTCTAATCACTTTCTTAATTAATTAAATGATTAATTAACCTATTAACTAGTGATAAATTCATTAATTAAGTTTGTTAATCATCATAAAATAATAAATTGACTTAGGTAATGAGATTAGGGTTTTCCCAATCTTTTTCCCTATATTTATTTCATTTGAATAAAGTTTTAATTAATTTGAAATTGATTAATGATTTTATGACTTCACTAAATGGCTTAATTAACTAAACTCAAAACAAAACTATTCTAGAAGTTAATCATCTTAATCTTGGGTAGATCCTTAGGTGTTCAATAACCTAAGAGGGTTCAAAGAAAATTATAATCAAACTATATGTGTAGGATGGTTATGAAAGTAATTAATTAAACCCTTTAGCTTAATTGATCATTAATTATGAGAAAATGTATTAGACCCCCTTTATTCTTTAGGTGCATTGCTGATTTAAATTTCATGTGGTTGCATATCATATGTTGGCTCATAATTATTTGTTTAATTATGTTAAAGTGTTATAGGTAAGGGATAATTAATGGACTTAATTCACACATTAACCTAAATAAAACATAAAATCAACATAATTGTTCTAAAATTAAACTAAATCAATTCACACATGTGGAATGGGTTAGGACCAGCAAACCTATTCACATTTCCTAATTCAAATAAAAATCTCTTTACATAATTTTTATTCACTTTAGATCTTATTTTATAGGATTGTCTTTAAGAATTAATTAGGGTGAATGAAGTCATATGCTTACATCACTTTATTTCTTTCCAAGCATGCTAAATATTATTTTCCATATGAAATCATACATTCATATCTTTTTTTCAAAAATCAATTAAATAAAATGTTTCCTTTTATGTCAAATTGCATGTTTTGGCTAAAGTAAGAATATGAGTGGCTATTATCACTATTAAACCAAAAATTATTTTCAAAACCTATAAATCAAAGATTATAAATGAAGTGATGATACTTATAAGAACTTACAAGCTTACCTATGATTATAGCATAAGAAGTGTTTTTATGTTGTTTTCTTCTCTTCTCTTAACATGGACTTGTATAGAATTTGCAAAGTGTATATTTCATTTAAAAAGAACACAACACTTTCTTAAATCTATTCCTATGCATTCATATGTTATGACTTAAAAAGGATTCTCATAATACACATGTAAATTATATAACCAATTCAAACACAAAAATCTTTTGCATGATTCTTCACTCATATATTTCTTTTTGTACATTTACATGTATTTAAGAAAAGTGGTATATTAGTCTGGGCATACCGAGGCTATGAGGCTTTAAGTAGCCATAAGTAGGTATTGTATCTTATGCCCTAGTGTAGAAAACAATGACACCATACTTACTTATGTCTTTTATACATATGTATGTGCATTATGTTAACCCTCTTTTTTACAAAATAAAAATATGCATCAATGGAACTTCCAAATTTTCAAATCATATCTCTTAGCATTCATCATGAAAGTGTGCTAAAATTTGTATTGCATGTATAGCTATATTTATGATCATTCATATGCATGGTATACATGGTGGAAAGAAATAAATTATTGTGTGTCATGTGATAGTAATTCACCTTAACTAATCCTAAGATGTCTTTCTTATTGAATAGGAATATTTAGAATAAATCTAAACTTAGGGTTAATTAAAACACATAATAAAAAATTCACTAAAGAAAAATCACTAATGAATCTACCTTAGAAATTACTTAAGATAGGGATGAAAGAGGAGTTCTCTCTTCTTTTCTTCTCTTCACAATATTTAGTATCTAAGTGCAGGTTCATTCAAACCAAATCAAATCATCAAATAAAAGTGAAAAAAATTGACTAAATCATTTAAAATGAAACCACCATCTAAGTTGAATCCTTCACACTTAGAAAATTTCAACCCTAAAGCCAAGCTAAGACATGCCACATAAGCCTTAAATGACACACACATTAGGCTAAGTCACCATTTCTAACTCTATGTTAGGGCAGTGCATGCTTTATTGCCTGATTTTGTTTTGTGATGTAATATTTTTAAACTGGATGTTAGGGTGCATTTGCATAGACTAGATGATAGGACGATCTTAGTCTAATAATATCTTCTGCAAGTGATTGTGCTTAAGGGGCGTTATAATAAAAATATAAATGTTTTTGCTGTGCAGGTTGCTTATTCCCCTAAGCATGATCTAAATAAGGATAGAGGGACTTGGTTACCCATGTATGGGGTGCTAAGTCCAAATTATTTCTATAACTACTTGGGTTGTGTGGTATGTTTAGCTAATCTGTGTTTTGCAGGTTTAGTTAGATTTATCTTTCCCATTTTGATGTAAATTTTGCAATTAAAATTTGGAATGAATGTATGGGGGAATTAAGGTGAACATTGGTCATAAGAGCATGTCTTATGTACCATGTGAAGCCTTGGAGCAAACCACATCTCAAGATAAATCAAAATGAAGAAAGGAGTGAAGGAAGAAAGAAATGAAGAAAGAAAGCAATGAAGAAATGAATAATGAAGAATGAAGACCCCCATAACATGAATTCCTTATAATTGTAATTATTCATTTGTAATCCGGGTTGTATAAGGGTAGAGCCAGGCTTTTTTTTTTGTGTATCATGGAGCCTGATCACATCGGCCTCTTATTCTTTTACACTAGCTTTATAAAATTATTTGATGTTTGTTTAGCTTGTGCATTAGAAATGGCATGACTTTCCTAATTTATTAATTGCTTGATGGTTGTTGAATGTCCTGGATGGGATTAGACACTTAGAAAAAAATAAATTTTCTATCTAATTAATTAACTCAAAATTAAATTTAATAACTCATAACCTCACCTAAAGCCTAGGACATAAATCAAGATAATAAAATATTTAGCAACCCCTTAACTTAATGTTGTATGTCTGACATCATGCATAAAAATCATATTGCTTTACTCTTACTAATGGAGGGCTTCCACCTTTGCCAGAGAAAATGGCTTGACCTTTGAGAGGCATGGTAAAAATACACCTCATTCTTTCTGATTTTGGCCCATAATCAATCTTCTCATGCATTAGGCATATGAAATCCCAGAGCCCGTGTCAAATAAAAATGTCCAAAAATGAAAATAAAATTGAACAAAATTTGTATTAGATTAAGTCATTTAGTCATGCCCTTCATGATCTAGTCTCTCAGGGAGTGTGTTTAAAGATTTAGTCTTCTTTCTAAATAAACAATAACCTAACTATCTTGCAAAGCATATGACTTGCCTACATGTATTTAAAATCATAGGAGGAGTTAGTTGGTGGCCACCCCTACGCAGTTGTAAGTCCAACAATCAAATGATTTATCTTCTCTTGTGGAGGTAAATCATATACCCATTTTTTCCTTAGATTTAGGTCATGCCTTGGCCCTCGCCAAAGTTCTCTAGATATAGGATCTGAGGTCGTTGCTTCCCTTTGTGGTCTACAAGCATAAATCCTCACCTCTTAGGCATTTTCACGATCTTATGTTATGGAATTGTAAGCCCTAAATTTCTAATAAAAATTTAATTCAAATAATTAACTCTCCTCAAATTTCAAAAATATAAAGCCCAACCATAAGATAGTTTAGGATACTTGCTAGGTTTCCTAGCATCGTGAGCATCCCTACTCGCCTCTCTTTAGTTTCAATAATAACTCCCTCATTTTGATCAATCCCACTTGATTTTCTAAAAATAACCAATTTGTTGATAGTCCTATCTTTGAAACCTTTAGAGATAATGAACATTTACCTTAATCGAGAGTATTCTTAAGAAATCTTATTCCTTAGGATGTAATTAACTATGAGGGCTTGCCTCCATAGGGATCTTAACGAACTCGGTTGAAAATAAGTCATGCTTTACTTTTCCATGTAAAGTAGGGGAACGATCTCTAGTATATTCGAAGACCCATTATCATTAGGATTCCTTATTAGGTGATTAGGTCCATTGGGATGGTGACTTCTGTCTCTCAAGATAGTACATCATTCCTCAATGTCACTGATCACCCTAATGAGTACATCTACGGATCTATGTGGTGTCCCAACATCCATTTATTTTTCAAATTCCCATGTTTGAGAAATAAACACCATAGATTTTTCTAGCAACTCCGCTAGGGATAGGTTCCTCTCTCCATCTTTGGTAAATGATCATTGTCTCCAAGTGTCGATAATTGATTTGTATTTTATATGAATCTGAGACTATCCTTCTTTTTCATTGGTACTTATTTTATTTCATCCTTAAGCTAAGCTAGCCAACATCCTTTGTTTTTTAGGACCTCACTCCATGTAGGCCCTAAAACCCCTGTTGGGTCCCCCAATAGGTGAAAATAAAAATTTAATAAAAAGAGATTACTAAAAATCTTGTTGAACCTCCTTACCATTTCTATGGTAAGGAAAGGTTCGTTCCAAAAATAAGAAAGATAAATCCTTTATATAAAAAAGCATCACTTTCCAAAAAGCACTTTTCCAAAAAGTTCACATAATAAAATACTTGCACAAAATAACCTCATCTAATAATCTTCAAGATTGTTACATGTAGGATCTTTTCAAAAATCAAAGCTAAGATCATCTTTTAAAAAGCACAAATGAACATCCTTATTCAATATACCCAAATTTATTGAATGAAGATTTCATTTCCAAATATAATCATATCACAACATTGAAATTACATTTCAACATATCTCACATATGTTGAAGTTGGAATTTCTTTCTTTTCAAAAGTACAAATTTGAGAAAAAGCCTCTTCATCCAATATATCCAACTATGTTGGATGGAGGTTTTATTTTTAAATAAAATTACACCATTTGAAATTCCACTCAACACATCCCACATGTGTTAAGTTAGAAATTCCTTCTTTTCAAAAAGCAATAATCACACACAAAAATTTTATCTTTGAAAAATAAAATATGATTGACTTCCATTTTACATACCCGAATTTGTTAAATGGAAATCTCCTTCAAAAAAAAATATAAAATCAAAATACATTAGAATTCCATTTAACGTACCCAAATTTGTCAAATGAGAATTTCATTTTTTTTAAAAAAGAAAATTGAAAATAATTGGAGTCTATTTAACATATGACATTTGTTAAGTAGAAAACCCGACTTTCAAAAAAAAAAAAAAAAAATCAAACACATTTGAACTTTATTTAGCATACGCAAATTTGCTAAGTAAAGACCTCATTGTCAAAAATCAAAACCAAAATACATGTGAACTATATTTAGCATACCCAAATTTGCAAAAGTAAAGATCTCATTCTCAAAAATTAAAAAAAAATTATTTGAATTTTATTTAGTATACATAAATTTGCTAAGTAAAGTTCTCATTTTCAAAATCAAAACATCAAAATCAAACACATTTGAATTTTATTTAGCATATACAAAATTGTTAAGTAAAGTTCTCATTTTCAAAAATCAAAACATCAAAACCAAAAATATATTTGGATTCTTTATTTAGCATACCCAAATTTGCCAAGTAAAGATTCTCTTTTCAAAATCACAAAAGTCAAACACATTTGAATTCTTTACTTAGCATACCAAAATTTTCTAAGTAAAGATTTCATTTTTTTCAAAAAATCAAAAATCAAACACATTTTCCCTTTATTTATCATACCCAAATTTGCTAGGTAAATACCTCATTTTCAAAAATCAAAACCAAAGAATAAAATATATTTGGACTTTATTTAGCATACACAAATTTGCTAAGTAAAAATTCCATTTCCAAATTCACACATGATTCACATCATGGGCAAACAAATAAATGAAGAAAATTATTTTCAAATAACTCATTTAGCATACCAAAATTTGCCAAATGTGTAATCTCAAACAAAATCAATTGACCCTCTATTTAACATACTCAAATTTGTTAAATAAAGGGCCACCAAACACAAAAATCAAATATGAACCAATGGAAGCATAAAAAATCTCTTCAAAATATTTGAACCCATTTCCAGCATACATAAATTTATTGAAAATGGATTCTAAATTCAAAAATCTTTTCTCCAATTCTAAATTCAAAATCTCTCTCCTAAATTCAAAGAGCCACACTTAACATATTCAAATTGTTGAGTGTGGGTTCAAATTCTAAAGCAAAGTTATACAGTAAATCTAATTTGAGTTTGTTTTCAAAAATTATAGAATTTTAACTCAGCTTTAGTCAATTTTTCCCAAGTTCAGTTTAGTGCAAATGGATGCTCAGCAGTATGTCTTCACTTTCCCCTTTGGGATGGATTTGGCCTTGGATCAGGTCAGCCTTTCCCAAACTGACTTTGCCCATCTGATACACTTTGGTCGAGGATTCGAGGGGGCAAGGATCACTTATGAGGGGGCAATCATCACAACTATCAACAAAATATGGTGACTGGGCAGAAGCCAATCATCCATATTGAGATGCCTTCATACTCTGAGTTTCCCTCACTAAAGAGGAAGGTGGTGGAAGTTCTCTTAGAAATTGTAGCTCCAATGCCTGTACGTTCAGTTGTTCCCATCACTACCCCATGCACGGGCTAATACCCACTCTCTGGCTTTTTCCAAGGGGAAGGCTGCCCCGTCTTCAGGGATAGTCTACCCTACCTTTAAGATAGTGTATAGTTTTCATATTGTTCCTCCTAGCATAACAAAGTGTCATAATAGATGCCGCAAGATCAAGTAGCATCATGTGCGCATAGCCAAGGAGATGGAGGCAGTCTCTCAGGTTGCAGCGGAGGAGTCACCTAGAATAGTTTCTCCTTTGATTACATAGAACAAGTTTGATCCTCTTTGGATCTAATGAGAGGAAGATGTTAGGAGGTTTACAATGTCACCTCCACTTACAATTCACTATGAGGCACCTACCAGAGATAGGAGGAGGTTGTATCACAAAAGATAGTTCTAGTTGGTCTGGGACTCACAAAGTTCGGCCCAATTTGATCTATGATCAGTCATTCCTCGTAGCATAGGCGAGCATATCCGGCAGGAGAGGCAAAGGTATGCCAGACAGTCAGCTACCTCTACCCTCATGGATTTTCTAGATCGACACACTACCCATGTCGGTTATACTAATAATATACTACTGACTAGTACTACCCATCACAAGAGGGGAGCTCCTGCACAGAGAAAGCCGATGTTTTCTGCCACACCGCTCCACTCCACGTCCGCCATCACCAATGCAAATCCCATCTTCCATAATTCCATATAAATCCATGAAGGCAGTAATAGAGGAAAAGAAAGCCCCACTGATGATCCGGCTAAAGCCAAGAGATCCCATTTCATCTACACCGTCGACTAAGATGAGGCTGAGCTCTCCTGCTCGACCTCCTACTTCAGTTACGGTGAAGAAGGAGTGGTGACCTCGTAGCATCGTAGTAGTGCCATCACTACCACCACCTTAGCAGATCATGGATGTAGTAGTTGTGAGGAGAAGGAGCAGTTTTTATGATGGCGATGAAAGTACTTTACTGAGCGTTGACCATAAGCATGTTTCTTCTAGCGAGCGTAGCCCTCATAGGGTTAGCTCTCCAGTATCAGGGGAGGTCAATGTATCTTCATGCATTTATGCTTGCACAGTTGGACCGCTCCTTGGATGATATCTTATTGGGCCACTCCTATACGTTTGTAAATCCCATGCAAATCTATATAAGGTAAGGAAAGAAGCTTCATATTGCATATCTTATATTATCAACACATGTAAACTTATAGATATTTATAATTAATATCACACATATATAATAATTGATTTATGGGCTTTTGAATATAACTTTTCATTTAATAGTAATAATAGCCACATCTTTTTTTCTTAATTTAAATCAACACATGCAATTTGACATAAAAGAAATAATTTCATTTAGTTAGTTTTAAAAGAAATTAATGCATGATTACACATGAAAAGCAACATTTAACATGATTGAAAAAAAATAAAGGAACACAAGCACATGATCGCATTCATTCCAATTAATTTGTAAGGACAATCATACTAAATAAGGCTATTTAAAATAAACCAAAGTTCTTTAATGACTTTTAAAATTTTGAATATGATTTGATTTAGGGAAATGAAAGAGGTTTGCTGATCCTAATCCCATTCCCCATGTGTGAGTTAATTTGGTTTAATGAAGAATAATTAGGTTGATTTTATGTCTTTACTAGGTTAGGGTATGAATTAAGCCAATTAATTAACCTTTGCCTGCATCACCTTAAGTTAATTAACTAATCAATAATGAGCCAATATGATATGCAACCATATGAAAGTAAATTAGCAATGCTCTTAAGAAATGAAAGGGGCCTAATGTAATTGGCTCACGATTAATAATTAATTAGGCTTAAGGGATCTCACTTAACTACTTTTATAGTTTTCTCACATATGTGAGCTAACCATAATTTCATTACCTCTCACTTTGGGTTATTGAACACCCAAAGAACTACCCATGATTAATTAAAGGTTTCTTAGGTGAGAAGTGAATTTTAGATTGAGTTAATCAAGCTTATTTAATTGATTGAATTCTTTGATTATATATTGATTAGAATGATGAAATTAACTTAGAAAAAGGGATCATGGACAAGGCCTCAATCCTAACCCCTAAGTAATTTCAAACACTCAATTAGGCTCTAATTTTTATTTTGGAGATCAATTAATTAATTATCTCATTATTCATTAACTAATCAAATTCCAAAAAAAAAGGTGAGGAAAACTTAGAAAAAAAATTAGGAAAAGTATCACAATCATATTCCTTAGCTCCCTTACTGTTCAACAGAGGTAATTAGGCTTAAATAATTAATTAAACCACTATTTATTCACTAATTATTACAAATTAAATTAACAAATTGATTAAGGCTTAATCAATTGATTTCTCTAATTAAGCGACTAATAAAATTCCAGAAAAATAGGGGAGGCAGAGGTCATCCCCCTAAACATCTACAGAAAGTTGGAGATCAATTAGGTGATTAATTAAGAAATAATTAAGCTAATTTAAATTCTAATTAAATTTGAATGAAGCCAAAATGACTATTCAAAATAAATTAATAGTAATTTTCCTAGATTATACTCTGAAATATCTTTAAAATGAGCCCAAGTTTGTATTTTTTTTTGGAATTTTCTAGGATTAGTTATAATTTTTAGAAGTTTTTGGCTTAAAAATAGATTAATTAGGCCTAATTAAAGCCTTAATCCTGTCGGACCATGTTGTAGCTAACACAACACACTTTTTACGTGGTGCAATGGGAGTGACTATTTAAGTTGTCACATCTAAAGGCTAACTCGGATGGTGGTGGATGCGCTAACTTTGTGGGTCATCTGATTTGATCCACAGTTTCAAATGATTAATGAAAGAATCTAATGTGATTTAATCATGGTTGACCATTCCGATCAAGCAGTATGGACAGCCCATGATCTTTCTCCTTCATGTGCAACGAAAGATGGATGTCGTCTTTTCCCGCTCATCCCAGAACTCGAGCTCAGTTAATCGATCCCACACCTTGAGAAGAAGGAGAGGAACACATCTAATGGACAAAAATGCTTGACATCCAAATTTTCTTCATGAAAACCAACTTATTTTTCATACAAGGCTCGATTTTGCAAAATTACCTCACCGGAGCTAATGTCTGGCAGTGGATCGATGGAGGTAGCTTCTCCTACTGGAGGTGAGGCCCTATTGAGAAGCTTTGAGCTTGATTTGGGATAGAGTGCTCGATCGACCAATCCAGACATGCAAAGGCTTCTGCTCTAATTGAACTCCTATCTTCGGTTCCTAGGAAGGCTTGGAAATGATTCGGTTGGCTTCGACGGAGTAGGAGGATGGTGTGGGTGCAAGGAATTTATGTTTGATCAAGTAGGGGAGGAGTATTGCTTGGAGAAGTGGTGTCCTATTTCAATTTTTCTTGGGAAAGAGGAATGCCAATCAAAGAGGGCTTAGGAACACTTGGAATTGCTCTGAGGGATTCTAAAATGCTTTAAGAAACTCAGAGAGTGTGAATTGTGTTGAATCCCACTTGAATTGAGGGAGTATACCCCTCAATTTTCTTGGATGGACGAACAGGATTGACTCCTAAAAATCCATTGATTGTCAGAGCACCAGAGGGATCACCATCAGCTCCACATGGCTCGCCCTAGTTGGAGGAAGTGCTGGCAGGAGTCTCATGGCTTGATATTGAGAGATTGTGTGATATTGGTTCTTTTGTTTACCCATGGGGTTCGACCAAGAGAGGGAATAGCTTGGCTTGAGTCTCTTGGTCCATGGCAAGAGCTAGGGGTGTAGAGTGGGCTAAGGTGTCTTAGAAATGTCTCATTTGGCACTTTGATGGTTGCCATGGAGATGGCACAGTGGACTTTGCCACTTAATGCAAGAATGTAATGCAAAGAGGGATGTCCATTAGTTAATCTTCTTGGAATGGCTCCCACATGGACTTGGACTAGTTTGGGGTTGTCCTAGGGTTCATTTGGGTCAGATTAGGTTAGCCACCAAGGCTCCACAAGGTGGTTTAAGGTTATTTGGATTCATATGGTCAAAATAGGCTCATTTGGATTAGGTTAGGTTGGGTTGACCAATTGGTCAAATTGGGTCAAATCAAGACTTGGGTTAGGTTCATATAATAATTTAGGATATTTTTTTTCAAGTGGTTTTGATTAATTTGGCTTAGATTTGAATTTGAATTTGACTCATTTGGATTCAAAAGGGTCAAATGGGTCAAGTTGACCAATTTAACCAATTTGATCAAATTAGGTTGGGTTAGGTGTTGAGTCAAGTTCAATTTGTTGGTTGGAAGTAATTGTAGCTTTAGTTTAGTTTAATTTAGATTTTGGCCAGTTTGACCCTTTAGGCCAATTTAGGCTAGATTGGGTCAAGTTGACCAATTGATCAATTGCAATTATGGCTTTGGTCAAGTTCAATAATCAATTTAGAATGAATTTGAGCCATTGGTTACAATCAATTTAGATTAAATCATGATTTGACCTATTTTGGCTATTTTGGCCAATTTGGGTCAACTTGAGCCAATTTGGCTATTTGACCTATTTTGGCTATTTTGGCCCAAATTCCAAATAAACGCCTAATGATTGGAATTTTGGAATTTGGAAACTTAGATTGGGATTTGATTTAAGATTGAATTTGACAATTGAAAATTAATTGAATTGGGATTAATTTGAATTTAGTTAAGGTTAAGTTCATAAGATAAAATCAAAGGGCTTATGAAGGGAATTAAAATTTCGAATTTTATTAGGGGTTTCAATCATTTGATAGTTGGATTTAATTTTAGAATTTTAATTTGTGTTTGAGGATTGGTTTGAAAGAAAGAAGCAAGGATTGGGTTTAGGCTATATGGTAGGCAAGTCCTCCTAAATCCCTAAGGAACAACCTATTCCTAAGGCTAACTCTTCTGAGTCTCTAGGGTTAGGTTAAGTGTTCACCTAATCACTAGAAGTGTCTTAAGACTAAGAAAATCTTAGTGTCTATAAGAGTCCTAAATCTATGATGAGAGAGTTGAGAGCACACTCCAAAAGTGAGGTTAATAGTACCAATATAGTGGGTCTGATTGATCCTTATTCTTCCAAGGATCAACGGTTCATTCTAGCTGCCACCGACTACTTTTCTAAATGGGCGGAGGCGATCCCACTCAAAGAATTCATAGCTCAACAAGTTTTCTAATTTTTCAAGAACCATATCATATATAGGTTTGGGGTGCCTCGACGAATTATATCCGATAATGGTACTGCATTCAAGAACACTAAAATCAACAACTTTGCTCGAAGACACATCATAGATTGGAGATATTCTACCATCTATTGCCCGAGGGTAAATGGCTTAGCAGAAGCCTTCAATAAAACTCTCATCCAAATATTGAATAAGACACTCGATGAGAACAAGCGATAGTGGCATGAGCAGTTAGTTGAGGCCTTGTGAGCTTACCGCACCACATACACGACTCCAACTCATTCTACTCCTTTCTCCTTAGTGTAAGGGTCTAAAGTAGTTCTACCTTTAGAAGTCCAACTCCCATCATTAAGGATAGCTGTGGGTAGTAGAATCATAATAGAGCAGAATGCCAAGTTGCGATTAGAATAGTTTGAAGATTTGGAGAAGAGACGCCTCCGGGCATGCCAAAATCTTGAGTTGTATAAAGCCAAAATGATTCAAACTCATAACAAGTTGGTCCCCTAGAGCTTTTCAAGTAGGAGAGCTTGTTTTAGTTCTAAGGAGACTAATTATTTCCATCAAAAGATAGAAGACAAGTTTGAACCCACTTGGGAAGGCCTTTCTCCATAGAAAAGGCCCAAAGGAGGATCATATTAGCTTATAAATTGTAAAGGAGAATGCCCTATGGTTCCAATCAACAGGCTCCACTTGAAGAAATATTATCCATAAATCATATTTAAAAATAATTATCAATAAAACTTCTTTCATCTCACATTCCATCTCTTCATATTAGTTATAAATATCTTTTCTTGTGAATCTGCCACGAAGTGTTTAGAGTAGGTGTAAAGAACCCAAGTGGTGTCATATCCTTTAGCAACACAACACCAACACAAACTACACACAACTACATAAAATATATGCATATCTTTTATCTTGAGCTACTTGATGTGGGATAATGCCCCTGCAGTACCCACTCATTAGCTGCTCTAGGTAAAGTTGATGTACTACCCTGTTAGTGTGTCACCCCAGTGGTCCCTTTTTCAGAAAGAAGTAAATCTACTATGCCTTCTTTCCGGATTTGATCGCTACACATTGACGAGTGCCATTTTAGCATGGTAAGCCTTACTGTACGGTCAGTAAGTTACCCTCATGTTGGCCTCATTTAAGAGGATGTAATTCAACTGCCTTCTTCTTAAACTCATTTATGAACTAACTTGGTAGATAATTAGGGTTAGTCCCCCGACGACTCCTTTCCTCTTGACTACTTCAAGTCTTGGTCCAGTCCTTCTTTATGGCTCTCTACTTGGTAGTCACCTTTAAGCCAGGTTGATCTATTGTTCCATCAATGGGTCACCCCAATGGTTGGTCCTTACTTTAGAAGATGTAAGTCTACTCACGCTTTCTTCTTAAGTATGATCATTGCACACCGATGGGCACTCCTAGGTCGGATAGCACCTATCGAGCCAAAGATAGATTATCCCAGCAATCAATTTCACTTTAGGGAGATGTAAGTCTAAACACCTTCTTTCTAGACTGATTGTTGCACACTGACGGACACCATAGTTGGTTGGTGCTCGCCATGCTGATGGCGGCCACCCGATGGATACACAACTCTTGGCAGATGTAAGACTGCTACGCTTTGTCCTTGAGTTGACCACTGAATACCTATAGGCTTTCTTTTATAGGGTTCTAGTTAAAGCCCCTAGCGGCACCTCCCCTGTGGGCACTCTATTTGGATCACGTCCTTAGTGACCCCATCTAGGCACTACCCTGGTTACTCTTGGATTGGACAGTCCCCCTTTTCTGGTAGCCACCCCTGTGATTGGAGAATTTATCTTGTGGATATACAAATTCTCCCTTGGTCCAGTAAGTCTAAGATAGGACTAGGCTGATATAAGCTCTTTTTTAGTGTGGTCCCTCGCACACCAACGGGGTCTGCGCAAATATAAATAAACAAAAAAATATATATCTTCGCTTGTAGATTAGGAGAAAAATCTCCAATGGTACTTTTTTCCATGCAAGCATCTTATCTTTAGGGCAGTGTCAGCAAAACTCCCTATAAGAATCGCCTAACTACTTTCGAGTTAAGATAAGTCCCCTAGTCGGCACTCTTTCAGTAGTCACCCTTAGGTCGGGTTCAACTTTTTGTGCCACTAATGAGTCACCCCGGTGGTCGTCCTTACTTTGGAAGATATAAGTCTATTATGCATTCTTTTCAGCACAACCATTGCATACCGACGGGCAGCCTTAAGACGGGTTCAATTTGTTGTGCTATCAATCGATCACCCTAGTGGTTCCTTGTTCATGAAGTTGTAAGTCTACAAGCTTTCTTCTTAACTTGACCATTGCACATCGAAAGGAACCCCTAGTTGGTTAGCTCTATCTCATGGCCGGTAGACTATCTTTTTGGATTTGTAAATCTAAGACTAGATATCAACCCCTTCTTAGTAGATCCATCGCACAGGGTCCATTCCCAAATTTAATTGATTATGACTATTATGACTATTTTTGAGTCAATATGAGTCCATAGCAACATTCGCTCAAATAGTCGCCTTAGGTTGGGTTTGATTTGTTGTTTCATCAATTGATCACTCCAGTGGTTCCTTATTTTAAAAGCTGTAATTCTATGAGCTTTCTTCCTAACTTGACCATTGTATACTGAAAGGCACCCCTTAGGTTGGTTAGTCCTACCTAATGGCCGTAGACCATCCCTTAGATTTATAAATTTAAGATAGGACAATGCTAATATTAGCCCCTTTTCAGTGGATCCATCACACACCAATAGGGTCCATCTAAAATGAAAGAAATTTTAACTATTCTTGAGTCGATATGAGTCCATGACAGTATTCTCTCAAATAGTCATTTTAGGTTGTGTTTGATTTGTTGTACTATCAACTGATCACCTCAGTGGTTCCTAGTTTAGAAAGCTGTAAGTCTACAAGCTTTCTTCCTAACTTGACCATTACATATCAAAAAACATCCTTTAGGTTGGTTAGTCCTACCTGATGGCTGGTAGACTATCCCTTTGGATTTGTAAATCTATGACAGGTCTAGGCTGATATTAATCCCTTCTTAGTAGATCCATCACACACCAACAAGGTCCATCCCAAATTAAATTAATTCTAACTATTCTTGAGTCGATATGAGTCCACAGTGGCATTCACTCAAATAGTCGCATTAGATCGGGTTTGATTTGTTATGCTATCAACTAATCACCCAAGTGGTTCCTTATTTAGGAAGCTGCAAGTCTATGAGCTTTCTTCCTAACTTGACCATTTTATACCGAAAAGCATCCCTTAGGTTGGTTAGTCCTACCTGATAGCTGGCAGACTATCCCTTTAGGTTTGTAAATTTAAGACAGAACTAGGTTGATGTTAGCCCCTTCTTAGTGAGTCCATCACACACCGACATGGTCAATTTCATCAAATTCACCATCCTCCCTCCAAGGGAGTCCAAATTTAAATCTACTTTATCCCCAGCAGATCCGAGCTCATATCTCCAGTAGATGTGCCCTCAAAATCAGAATAATGACCTCTCCCTAGTGGATCCTCAAACCATAAGTAAACAAATCAAATTAAATTCTCATCCTCAATGAATGCACCACTAATTAAATCAAACCAATTTTCTCTAGTGAGGCATGAATCATATCCTCTCCTCAGTTGAGACCTCATAAAATCAAACCAAATCAAATCTCTATCCCTAGTGGATGATCTGAACCTGCTTCCCTAGTGAAAGGCTCATGCACTCATCCCCTATAGATCTTTTCTCCCAAATCATATCAAACTCAACTCTTATCCTCTATGGATGAGTTGGACCTACTTCCCTAGTGGAAGGTTCACATACTTGATCCCTTAGGATCCTTCCTTCCTCTCTTATGCCATTGGCATGAGTTGAGCTGCATTGCACTAAGATCTTGATTCCTTCTACATCTCGAGTTTAGGAGTAAATCGTCTCTATTAGTGGTTGCAATATTCGCATTGTTGATTGTCTCACCACAATGCCTAGTCGCCATACACACCTATTGACACCCTTTATTGACCTCACTTTGGGAGTGAGCTCCCAACCTCATCATAGATCTAGGACTCTTGTAGACATTAAAGCTCCTTAGTCTTGGTGATTAGGTGAACACTTAACCTAAGCTCTAGAGACTTAGAAGGATTATCCATGAGAATAAGTCATGCCTTAGGGATTTAGAAGACCGCCACCCATGCTTTTCCTCCATGCTTCCAAATTCCAAATCCCTTCATAAGCCCTTTGATTTTATCTTATGAACTTAGCCTTAACCAAATTCAAATCAACCTCAATTCAATTGATTTTCTCAAATATTAAATTCAATCTCAAATCAAATCCTAACCCAAATTCTAAATCAAATCCAACTCCAAATGATTAAACCCATGATTAAATTCAAACTCTAAAACCCCTTCCTAAGCCATATGAACCACCTTCATATGCTTAGCCAAAACACCCTTTAAACCAAATCAAACTTGGTTGATTTCTTTATAGATCAGCTATTCCTCCATTTATATTCACAAATATAAATGAAATCAAAATTCAAACCATTCAAATCAAATCAAACTAAATCAAACCAAATCAAGACCTTTCTTAAGCCATATGGACCTACCTCCATATGCTTAACCAATTCTAAATTCAAATTAATCCAAACTCAATTGATTTCCTTACAAATCAATTATTCCTTCATTTATATTCATAAATATAAATGAAACCCACCTTCTAATGATCAAAGATAAATCAAACCAAATCATTCTCTACTTAAGCCCTTTTGACCTACATCCTTAAATTTGGTCAAATTTTCTTCCAAATCACTCCAAACTGAAGTGATTTTCTCATGAATCATTTATATCTTCAATTATTTTCACAAACATAAATGAAATATAAATCCAAGTGGCCAAAACCAAACCCAAATCAAATCAAATTTTCAATTTTAGCCTTTTTAGCCAAATTATTGAACTTGGCTAAATGATACCCAAATCAATTCAAAACTCATGAATTTTCTCATGATTCAATCATTCCTTCAATCATTGTTCCAAATATAAACACAAACTATAATTATCAAACCAAATCTAAGCCAACTCAAGCAAGCCCATGTTGACCCCTTTGACTTGAAATTGTTATATGAACCAAAATCCATTTGACTCCAAACCAATTGCAATTGGATTTATATTCTCATCCTAGGCTCATATGTGAGTTCAATTAAACTTGAATCAAGCCAAAACATAACCAATTGACCCACTTAGGTCCACTTGACCCAAAGTGACCTAAAAGATCTTTTTGAGCCAAATTCTAATCTAACCTAAATTGGATTAAACTAAGCACTTCCAAACCTCATATCATGATCAACAATCATCCTAAGGTGATCAACTACCTTGAATTGGGTCAAACCAAGTCAACTTGATTCTTTTGACCAAGTCAACCTTACCAACTCATAATTGATGATTGAACATGACCAAACCCTCAATTGAGCCAAACAAAGTTCAATTGGTCATTTGACCTAAGTTGACCCAAATTGACCTAAGATGCCAAAATGTGTCAAATCATGATTTAATCTGAATTAATTGCAACCAATGGCTCAAGTTCATTCCAACTCATTTATTGAACTTGACCAAAGTCATGATTGAGCCCAATTTGACTAATTGGTCAACTTGACCCAACCTAGCCCAAATTGACCTAAAGGGTCAGATTGGCTAAAATCCAAATTAATTTTAAATTAAACCAAACCAAAGCTTATAATCATTTTCAATTAACAAACTGAATATGAACCAACACCTAACTCAACCCAATTTGGTCAAATTGATCAAATTGGTCAACGTAGCTCATTTGACCTATTTAAATCCAAATGAGCCAAAGTCAAACTTAAGCCAAATTAATAAAAACCACTTGAATCAAAACTCTTCAAATCATCATTTAAACCTAACCCAAGTCTTGGTTTAACCCAATTTGATCAATTGGTCAATCCAACCAAACCTAGCCCGAATGAGCCTATTTTGACTATATGAAGCCAAATCACCCAAAATCAACCTATGGGACCCTAGGACCTAGCCTAACCCAGCTAAAACCAGTCCTAACTGATCCCAAACCAACCCAAATCCATTGTGGGCCCCACCCAAGCAATGAGCCATTAGACAAACCTTCTTTCCATTGGATCTTCACATTAACAAACAAAGTTGACTCCCCCATCACCATGATAGCCCCCAAGCACTCAAGTGAGACTCCACCTAACCCACCTAGCTCACTTAACCCTGCCTAGGTCGGACAAAGACCAATGGGAGTTCAACTCTTCCTCATTCAAGCCAAAATTGAAAGCCCATGGATTCAAGCCAAGAGGTCTTTGCACACCAGCTCTTGGGCAGCCTCCCACAGCTCCCTCCACTCAAGTCGAGCCACATGAAGCTGGACATGACCTCTCCGGTGCCCTAACCATGGCTTGCTGGCCGAAACAAGCCAACCCATCCCGTTCATCCTTCACGCATGATTTCGGGGTATACTCTCTCAATTCGAGTGGGAATTGACACAATCGGCATTGTAAGAGTTCCCTAAGACATTTCGAAACTCCTTAGAGCTTTTCTAAGCATTCTCGAAGCCTCCCTCATTCAGATTTCTTCACTGCGTGCGAAACCGAAATAGTGCAGCCTTCTTTCGATCAATACTCACTCTCTACTCAATCAAATCTCAATTCATTTTACCCACACCTTCACCATATCCAATCGAAACTAAACGAATCGTTTCCCAAGCATCCAAGTCACCAAAGATAGAAGTTCGACCAAGACCGATCACCAAATAGAAGTTTGGTCGACCGAGCAATCCACCTCAAATCAAAGCTCGTGAGGCTCAACAGGGTTTCATTTCTACCAAACGAAGCTTCCTCAATCGTTAGAACTACCGTACACAAGCTCCGGTGAAGTATGCCATTGAAATTGATCCTTATATGAAAATAGCTTGGTCCTTTTGTAAAGAAAAGTTCCATTTCATGAGATTTCCACTATTGGGTTTCCTTATTTTGCTTCCTCGAAGATGTGGGAATGATTTGATCTCCATTCGAGCTCTGGTGAGCTTGGATCGAGCGACGAACGATGGACGATCTTCGTCTCTTGTCGCTCGGAAGGAGATAGATCATGGGTCGTTCGTTCCACATGATCAGAATGGACGATCATGATCAAATCACGCTAGATCCATCTCTATTTTCACCTTAACCACGAGATCTGATCGTAGCCGTCCGATCTAAGATCGGACGATCGATGAAAGTGCATCTGTCATAATCTGAGTCAGCATCCCAATGTAATAACTTAAATGCCCAATTCCATCATGCCACGTGGAAAGTACGCGACATGTCTGCAGCCACGTGGCGCCAACAAGATTAAGGGTTAGTTAGGGTTGTTTTAATTAATTTTTAAGGCTGAATCTTCTTAAAATCATAATTAATTAAGAAAATCCAACAAATATAAATGATGGCTCATTTTGAAGATATTTCATAGTAGAATCTATTAAAATTATGGTTAATTGATTTGAAGTAGTAATTTCTGCTTAAATTTAACTCCTAATTAGTTGTCCTTTAATTTCAAAATGAAATAAAATGAGGTTTTACAAAATGACAAAATTTCAATGACTCTCTTAATCCTCTCGGGCTCACAGGGATCGATCTAAAAAAACCCCTCTCGCACCCGGCTCATCGACACACAGACTCCTGCTCGTCCCCCCTCA
Organism: Cymbidium sinense; assembly: GCA_021442155.1. Lineage (NCBI taxonomy): Eukaryota > Viridiplantae > Streptophyta > Magnoliopsida > Asparagales > Orchidaceae > Cymbidium > Cymbidium sinense. The sequence goes on along the minus strand of CM038221.1, from coordinate 177,100,741 downwards.
AACTTTAAGCCTCGTCTTCCTTCTTCGGCCTCTCCTTTTCGCAAACGAGGGCAGCCGAGAGACAACTCGTCATTACGCGGATTCCTCTCGGCATACTCTTCTCGATTCCTCTTCCAATCATTTCTTTTGCCACAGCAGAGAGGAAACTCTGTCATCAGATGAATTACTCTCGGTCTCCAGCACTTTCTCATTTCTTTCCCTTCTCCCTCCCAACCGCATCGAGCTCTCGTCTACATCTCAAGTCTCATTAGCCCTCTACCATCTCATGTTTGGCATCATTTACACCTGTAGCACCAAAACCACGTAATCCAACCCTTCCCAATGCTCATCTTACTAGTCCAACGCCACATAATTCCAAGTTTGCCTCTGTATTCCCACGTGAGGTAGCATCCAACACCGCATCAGCCTTCATCCACTCTCGTCTTTCGGCTTCATGCAGAAATCCTTCACTCGGCAGCCGATTCTCGATATTCCTTTTGCCATATAGCTCCCTGAATATTTCAATCCACTAACTCGTCACCTATTCATAATTCCATACTCACATGTGTAGTAGGCTTCCACGTGAAAAATGCGGCTCTACTTCTCCCAGCCTGCACTAAACCAAGCAGATCTCTCAAGAAATCCTCTCCAAAACAGCCGACAAACTTGTAGGCAATCCACATAATCCGCCTCATAGTTTTGGTGTTCATCATACTCCCTCTGACACCACCTTACATGCTTAGAGTATTTCCTCTTCATATTCTTGGCCTACTGTATACCTTTCTCTCATTTCTACAAACCCCATTTCATTTATAAACATTCTCAAGATTTCTTTTCAACCCGTTAACTTGCTAAATTCCCAACACAATAACCTCAACAGGCCTCTCTTTCTCTCCTCCAAAATAGAAAACCAAATTTCAAATATAATTTGTGGAGATATACCTTCAATATGTGTAAATATGTGCGTGAAAATTATATTTTATTTGCTTTTATAGAGTTTTGAAGGCCTCGTTATGCTCATCAGGGCGTAACGAGATAAAAATCGGTTGAGATATTTCATAACACCAACCGTTATGGTCATCAGGGCGTGATGGGCAGACCATAAATTATCAGATGTAACACCCATATGCCTAAATATTATCGAAATTTGGACTAAAATTCAAAACTTAAATAAATTTAAATGGAATCATCTAAACTAAAATTAAATAAAAAAATACATAATAAATACAAAGGTAAACATCAAACCGAAGCGAAGAAGAAGAAAAATATTTACAAAAATTTTTAAGCAAATTGAAAGCCAACCCAAATTTTGAGCTAGAATCCTTCTCTCTCTTTAAAGTGCTCTAAACTTAAACAAATGACATGAAATGCAGGGCCTTTAGCCTCATTTATAAGAGATATAAAGAATCAATATGAGACCCACTCTTGTTTAAACTTAATAATTAAGTATGATGACGGGTATGACGTGTAAAACATGTCGCATCCACTTTTTTTTACATTAATTACCAAGACAAATGCATAAATGAATTGGGAATCCATACAAAAGCTATTGAGAGTTTGTATTAAATTAATTGCAAGGTTAATTCTAAAATATGAAATAATTTGATTTAGATCCTACAAAGTGAGTCTATTAAGAAACTTAATTACTCGCTCGTGAGCAAGAGCATAACTTGAATGCTTACCATTAAGCATGATCATGGTTTATTCAATAAATATTGGAGTTACAATATTTTATTCTAAGTGAATTAAAAATAATTTTGATTGAGCACAATCAAGCTTAGAGAATGAATATGAAGCTTGATATCTCACCTATGAGCAAATGTGGATTTCAGTATTTCATGAGCTAACATGAACAAGATTTATCATTGATTATTTCAAATATCAGATTCTTGAACAATAATAAGCATTACGAAGCTGCTCAATTAACAAATAAATTATATTTTAATTTATACTAAGCAAGATGAAAGAGAGTTGAATAAATTTAAATGAGCTTGACAAATAATTTGGTAGCTCATTAATAGCTTGAATGCAATTCTTGCAATATCCACTTATAAAATTGAGATGCAAATACAGTGGTGGGAGTGAATCAAACTGAGTCACTCAAATCTCATTTCCACCTCCACTCTGCTTTGCCTTCACCTTCACCTCTGCTTGATAATTCACCATCGAATCTGTAATTCTTCATACAAACAATACAGAAGACGACACTAAATTAAATCTTGCATAAATTATGGAGCTTCCTTCAATCCAAAAATTAAAAAATTTTCGTTCTAATTATGATTTTAAAAATCAATAATTTTATTAATTAGATGAAATTATCTATGCTAAAAAGGCTACATGTGCTCAGACATAGGAATTTAGAGTGAAAATTGTAATGTCTAAAAATGCTGCACAGGCTAAGTTAGGATTAAATAAAAATATAAAATTAATCTCATAATTAAAAAAATAAAATTATATGAATTATCAAATACTCGCATGGGCCCCGACATAATATTGAATGATTAAATTCAAGTGTATGAGGATGCTGCGCGGGTTAAAATATGAATAAATTTAAAATTTATTCTATATTTGAGAATGTATTACAAATTCATAATTATATCTTAAAATATAATTATAGGCTTCAATCTATCGATCCAATCCTCTTATAGGGGTAGAGTTGACAAAATCTAATATGATATAATAAAATTTCAAAGTTGTAAACCTGATCCTCTATAAGCAAAAAGTAGAGTTGACAAGGTCTACCCCGATGATGACTATGTTGATTGAGAATATTAACCGGAGGGGTTTACTATTATCAAAATTTCTTAAAATCTTAAATGATAAATCAAGTTCCTATCAACCATCAAATATTCAAGAAGATTCTAATAAAAATAAAAATAAAATGCTTAAATGAAATTCATTAATTAAAAATCTAAAAAAATATTCATCTATCCGCCTTCCGTAATTATTTGTCAGAGGTGACAAATTTAATGTTAAGTCAAGCTCACAAAAGAGCCAATGTCATATTATCCATACTACTATATTTACACTCAAAATATTCTACACTAGTAAGAACGTGGCCCGTGTCATACCCACATGGTTTGACCAGTAGACTCTACATATAAAGCAATACGACTAGAGCTCTCTGACCGGGTGATTTTGCCAATATGCTCCACTAAATTACGGTCATGGCTGTAGCCCGTATGTTCCCCAATGATTTTCTACTCCTTTGAGTTGTGGATCATAGGGTATACTAACTGGGCATAAAGCCTACTATTAGCTATGGTGGACTTAAGATTATCCACTTTAACAAATATCAACTCTAGTCTACAAGCTTTCTTGGATGATGCAACCCATGGCTACTAACAAGGATCCTTCAGTCAGGTTGGGTCGACTACCTCCTCTGACTAAGTAGACTAAGGACCACGACAACCCGTGATGATGGAACTATGGGATCTTGATAGGCACGTCATCATTTCCCCAACCATATGCTCCAAGCATAAAAGAAATGATGAATTTTATTAAATTTTAAATCTAAATTCTTGCTACTATAACTAAGCAGTTAGTGACATATGACAAGCCTTAATCGAAAGTTATCTCTCACTGATTGGGGAGGAGTAATTAACTATAAGTGATTGCGACTATTGAAAACCTGGAACTAGATCTAAAGTCCACACTAAATGAGGGCGAAATCTCTGGGTGGTGCCTTATTTATCCTCTATAAATAATTATCTGCCTTCTGAAAATTTTGTTCGGCACAAAATATATACTCTCATTTTCATCGAGAGATTGGACGCAAATTTTCAAAGCCCACCATAATGAGCCCAATGCAACTAATTCCTCTCAAATTCCTCCCCAAATAGCTCATGTTGCCCGATTGTTTACATCCTTTAATCCTTTGTAACCATTAGATCTTCCCTGAATCCTGAGGTGACTTTGGACCGAGTGGTCATAAAAACCTTTTAACTATAGTCCATCCATGGATCCATGAAATTCAAAGTCCAGCAATGCCTACCCACCATATGTCCCAAGGAAGTTTCCATATGGACGGGTTAGCTTTGTAGACACTTGGCAACATATTTTTTGCCTTATTCTAATCAACAACTGAAAAGTTAAGGTTGGACTTAGGGATATAAGTGAGTTAAGTCGGTTCATGAGTTGGCTCAAACTCAACTTGATAAATGGCTCATGAGCTAAATTTGATGAGCTAACAAGCCAAGCTTTAGCTAGCTCCTACTCGACTCATTAACTCACAAATTTGCTCATTTAATAAATTTTAATATAAAATTTATTTAAAATATATTAGCATTTAGTAATTTAAATATTAATTATTAAAATTTTTTAAAATTATATCTTATTTTTATATTAAATAATTTATTATTATTATTTTTGATATCTTTATTTCTTATCAATTTTATCTTAAAAATAATTTGAATCAGAATTGTTTAATTTTTTTATATTAAATGAATCAACTTATTAGCCACTCAAATTTATAAAATAAAGCTTGAATTTAAATTCAAAGTTCATTAATTAATCAAACTAAGCTTAAATCAAATCAAAGTCCTGACTCTAGTTTTGTACTCGTTTACACCCTCAGTCCGAAGAGTCTTTTAAATTAGCAGGTTACAGATTTTTTTATCTCTACATAAACCCTCACCCTCATCAGTCCTCTAAAGAAGGTTCCGGTTCTTCCGGAATCGATTCCAAGCCTTTTCTCACTTTCAATCCTCTCTCAAATTGAGCCCGATTCTCGCCATCCACGGTGGTAATCAGAAGACTCATCCAGGAGTCGCCAAGGCAATCAGACGCTACGATCATGTTCGTCATCCTCAGACGAAGTCCTCAAATCGATTCATCCAACTGGTGTAAGTCCTAGTTCTGATGAAGAACTCAAAACCTACTTGTCTGAAGCTCATTGAGGTATGTGCTTTCGATCTTTCGGCTGCAAGATTTGATTGAGGGACGAGGGATTAATCACCTCTCAAGATGCTAACCAGTTATGACACTTTCATATTTTTTTCTTGTCGAGGGCTCAATAAAAATATGAATTTTCATCACTGTGCCTAAGCATCCGTAATCTCATTTGTTATAAATTTAGTCAAATTTAACAAGAAATGCAATCCATAATTGCATACATTTCTTCTTTCAAGACACTTGCGTGATATTTCTTGGAATCATTAAGACTCACTAGTCAATGGCTTCATCAAGAGTATTCTGAGGTACTTGCATATGGTATGTAATCAATCATAGTCTTTCTCTTGAGCGAGATCTCCACTCGTTTAAAATTAAATAAACTTTCTTTAGTTCCTCTAGTTAAGTCGCTGCTAAAAAATTAATTTTTCATTCATCAATTCTGATGGGTCTTTAAAATATATTAATCATATATTGCAATTCGCAATGCATCTCTGGGAACAATAGCTTTTGTGTTTTCGTTTTTATTTTGTTTTTAGATATATATTTATTTATAGGCCAATTTGGGATCACTTTTATTTTTTGTTTATCATTTCTTATTTTTATTTTGTTTTGTTTCAAAGCAAAATATATTTGATGATAATGATTATTTTTAAAATATAGTTAAACACCTAAAAACTGTTTTGAGTATTTTTAAAAAATAATATTATCTATTTTTGAAAATAAAAGATAAAAACACTTTAAAAACATAATCAACATATATGTTTTTAAAAACAAAATTGATACCTAATAGTCCCTTAATGTATTTCTTATGTGTTTTTTTTGTTTTAAAATAAAATATATTATTTATAAAAATACTTAAAATAAATTTTGGATATTTTAAATATTTTTAAAATTAACTATCATCACCAACCACTCGCCACTACCACCATCCTGCCACCTTTTGCCACCATTATCGTTGTAGGCCATTATTGTCATAACTGTTGATGCCACCAACCACTATTGATCCATTACATAATAATAAAAATAATAGATTTTTAAGATGACAACTATATTTTATTTCAAATCAAAATTATAAATAAAATAAAATATATAAAAAATAATATAACCTTGACTCTATACATCAACAGCAGTTGCATTCTATTTCTGCCTCTTACTTGAAATGATGAACAAACTAAACAACTGAAATGCTATTACTAAATGTTCTTTACTATAATTTATCAAATCATAATTCATATAAGAGGAAAGTAATCTTCCTTAAAGAATTCAGCACTCTCTTATGACGAGTATAGTATTCAGTAACTGGCAGACACAAAAGGGAGATGCTCTATCTTGAACAAAATAGTCATGGTCCATCTCAGTTGCTTCAATTTGATTCAACCGAGCCCTAAATATCCATGAACAGCTAGATTATTATTGAATGTTTTCTCCATTTGAAACATGTGCCCCTACTTCCCAATAACATCCTATAATCATGGGGTTATTGTTGGATGTAACTTTGCTTATAATGAGTTTTCTTTGCCCTTATCATAACTCAAATGATAAATCTCAGAACGCCTCTATAGCTTCTTCAACATCCAACTGACCAACTGTATTTAAAATTTTCAGGTTCGAATATAGACTAGTTATGAACCATCAGGCTCATTATTTGCTCATCAAATCACCTAGAGAGAAATTTATTTGACAATTTCACTGAAAAAATAGGTATCTTTAGGAATCCTAAACCACTGTGGTATCTGCCAGATTGATAGAGATTTGCTTGAATTTTATGTTCACCAATTCTTTAGTTAAGTTATACAGTCAAGGGGTCTTCCTTTAATGTCATCACCGCAAGTAAGAAGAAGAATCAAGTCATGGTACACAGTCTTAACTCCCAGGGGGTACCTCTTACAAAAACCAAGTTGTTCCTCACAATGACCAATACAAAATAGAAGTAATAATAGAAAATACATCTCTATAGTAGTACTCCCCCATTCAATACTCTTGTTTTAATGTTGGTTTTCAGAATGATAAGCTTCTCATGTGCCTACAACCCCTCAAGCTAAATACTGCAAATAAAAAGATGAGTTACTACATCCTAGTTTCGGACATGAGCATGCGATCAACTGAAGGAAGAAATTTTAAGGATGATTACCTATTGTTGGCTGACTTTCTTCCTCTTAAACCAAAACACCAACAAGTTAATATTAATCAAACGGGTAATTCCTATAATAGAACATGAAGGGCGCCTACTCCATGATTTTAGTAATTAATGCCATCACTGGTGGATTTATAAAGATTGAAAAAGCCTACAACCCTATCTTTAATGGTCTCCTCTAGCTCTTTTTCAGGGTTGTAGCATCAATCCACACTTAAAATTGTCACATGAACGTCTTTACAATTTCTACCTTTAATATTTCTTTGGTATTTTTTTGAAGTAGGATTTCTTTATGTACCAAAACTTAGTTTCATTCCATATACATATATGTATTCACTTAACAATATAAATGGATTTATCTTTCCTAGATTAGACTGTCCATGTATGTATGTGTCTCCATTACAATTATAAGTAGGATTTCATTAGATTTTTTTTTGCAAGTAGGATTTCCTCTTGTACCAAAACTCAGTTTCATTCCATAAATCATATTTCCACTTCATGATACTAGGAAACTTAGTGATCATCCCAAACTATCCTATGATTGGGCTTTATATCTTTGAAATTTGAGAAGAATTATATATTTGAGTTGAATTTTTATTAGAAATCTAGGACTTACAATTCCACAATACAAGATCGTGGAAATATCTAAGAGGTAAAGATTTATGCTTATAGCCCGTAAAGAAAAACAATAATTTCATATCCTAAATTTAGGGAGCTTTGGCGAGGGCCAAAGCACAACCTAAATCTAAGGCAAAAATTGGTGTATGGTTTATCTCCACAAGCGAGAATAAATCACCCGACTGTTGGACTTACAACCGTCTGGGAGTGGCCGCCAACTAACTCCTACAATTTTAAATACATGTAGGAAAGTCTTATGCTTTACACGATGACTAAGCTGTTGCTTATTTAGAAATGAGACTAAGTCCTTAAACACATTCCCTAAGAGACTAGATCATGAAGGGCATGAATAATGACTTAAATCTAATGCAAATTTCGATAAATTTTATTTTGATTTTTGGACATTTTTATTTGACACATGCTATGGGATTTCATATGCCTAATATATGATAAATTGGTTATGAGCCAAAATCAGAAAGAATGAAGTGTGTTTCTATCATGGCTCTCAAAGGTCAAGCCATTTTCTCTAGCAAAAGTGGAAGTCCTTCATTAGCAAGAGTGAAGCAATATGATTTATGCATGATATGTGAAATACAACACCAGTTAAGGGGTTGCTAAATCTTTTATTATCTTGATTTTATGTGTTAGGCTTTAGGCAAGGTTATGAGCTGTTTAGTTTAATTTTGAGTTGATTAATTAGATAGAAAATTTATTTTTCTCTAAGAGCCTAATTACATTCAGGCCATTCAACAACCATCAAATAATTAAGAAATTAAGAAAATCATGCCATCTTAATTGCATAATCATAAACATAATATCAATCAATTTATAAAATTAGCGCAAAAGAATAAGATGCCGATGTGGTCGGGTTCTATCGCATAACCGAAAAGAAATGTGGGTAGCCGAGCTCTACCCTTATACAACCCAAATTATAAATGAATAATTACAATTAAAAGAAATTCATGTTATGGGGGTCTTCATTCTTCATTTCTTCATTTTTTTGATTTGCTTCTTTTTTATTAGCTTTTCTTCTTTCTTCATTTCTTTCTTTCTTTTGGTTTGACTTGAGATGCAATTTGCTCTAATGCTTCACATGGTATATAAGACACGGTCTTATAACCAATGTTCACCTTAATTCTCCCATAATATTCATTCTAAATCTTAATTATAAAATTTACATCAAAATAGTAAAGATAAATCTAACTAAACCTGTAAAATATATATTAGCTAAACATATCACACAACTCAAGCAGTTAGATGAATAATTTGGACTTTACACCCTACACATAGGTAACCAATTCCACCTATCCTAATTTGGGTTATGCTTAGGGGGTATAAGCAACCTGCACTGCAAAAGCATTATATTTTTATTACAGCGCCCCTTAAGCACAACCACCTGTAGAAAGCATGATTAGGCTAAAATCGATCTAACATCCAGACTACGCACATGCACCCTAACATCTAGTCTAAAATAATACATCACAAAATAAAATCAGGCATCAAATCATGCACCGTCCTAACATAGAGCTAGAAATGGTGACTTAGCTTAATGTGTGTGACATTTAAGACTTGTGTGGCATGTCTTAGCTAAGCTTTAAGGTTGAAATGTTTTAAGTGTGAAGGATTCAATTTAGAGGTGATTTCATTTCAAGTGATTTAGTTGATTTGTCAATTTTAGTTGATGATTTGATTTGGTTTGAATGAACCTACACTTAGTTACTAAATATTATGAAGAGAAGAAAAGAGAAGAGAACTTCTTTTTCATCTTTACCTTAAAACATGTCTAAGGTAGATTAATTGATGAATTTTCTTTAGTGAATATTTATCATAAATTTTAATTAACCCTAAGTTTAGATTTGCTCTAAATAGCTCTATTTAATAAGAAAGACATCTTAGGATTAGTTAAGGTGGATTACTACCACATAACACACACCTATTTATTTTATACCACCATGTATATCATGCATACAAATAATCTTAAGCATACTTATACATGCAATGCAAATTTTTAGCACACTTTAAGGATGAATGCTAAGAGATACGATTTGAAAATTTGGATGTTCCATTAATGCATATTTTTATTATGTAGAAAATAAGAATTTTTCATCCATTAACAAAATGCACATTCACATGTATAAAAATTATAAGTGAGTATGGTGTCATTATTTTCTACACCAGAGGTGTAAGGTACAAGACATACTTAGGACTACTTAAAGCCTCATAATCCTGGGATATCCAGATTAATATACCACTTTTCTTAAATACATGTAGATGTACAAAAAGAACTAAATAGATAAAGAATCATGCAAAAGATTATGTTTGATTTGGTTGTATAATATACATGTGTAATATGAAGATCCTTCTTAAGTCATAACATAGAAATGCATAGGAATAGATTTAAGCAAGTGTTGTGTTATTTTCAATTAAATTATACACTTTGCATGTCCTATGTAAATTCATGTTAAGAGGAGAAGAAATAAATTTATAATACACATCTTATGATATAATCACATGCAAACTTATAAATATTTAGAAGTAGAGCATTACTTCATTCATAATCTTTGATTTATAGATTTTGAAAATAATTTTTTTGATTTAATACTGATAATAACTACTCATATCTTTAATTTTAGTCAACACATGCAATTTGACATAAAAGAAAATATGTTATTTAATTGATTTTTCAAAAGAAATGAATGCATGATTTCATATAGCAAAATAAATAAAGGGATGTAAACACATGACTTCATTCACCTAATTACTTCTAAGACAATCATATAAAATAAGATTATTTAAAATGAATCAAAATTCTTTAAGGGATTTTTATTTTTTTTTGATTTGGAGGAAATATGAAAAGGGTTTGTTGGTCCTAGCCCATTTCCCTCATGTGTGAATTTGTTTAGTTTAGTTTTAGAACAATTAGGTTGATTTTATGTTTTGTTTAGGTTAATGTATGAATTAAATTCATTAATTATCCCTTACCTATACCACTTTAATTATTCAAATAATTATGAGCTAACATATAATATGCAACCACATGAAAATTAAACTAGCAATGCACTTAAGAAATGAAGGGGACTAATGCAATTGACATATATTTATTGATTAATTAAGCTAAAAGGTTTAATTAAGTACTTCCATAACCATCATACACATGTAGTTTGATTATGATTTCTTTTAAAACCTTTTTAGGTTATTGAACACTTAAGAATCTACCCAAGAATTAAATGATTAAGTTCTGCAGTGATTTAGTTTTGAGTTTGATTAATTGAACTAATTAATGAAGTGATTAAGTCATTAATTAATTTATAAATTAATTGAGTGTTTATCCAAATGAAATGAACTTAGGGAAAAGATTGGAAAAGAAATCATAATCTCATTCCCTAAGTCCATTCATTGTTTCATGATGATTAACAAACTTAATTAATGAATTTATCACTGTTTAATAGGTTAATTAATCATTTAATTAATTAAGAAAGTGATTAGAATGAAACAAACAATTCCCTTAATTAATGAAGCAATAAATTGCAAGAAAATTATGGGAGCCAAAGGTCATTCCACTAATTAATCCCAAAAGTTTGGGGTTAATTGCTGAATTAATTAGAGAGTAATTAACTTAATTATATTTTCAATAAAATATAAATTGAGTTAAAATCACTATTCAAATTAATTAATTTTAATTTTATATTTTTCTTCTTTGAATTATCTTTAAAATGAGTGTTTATTTGTATTTTTTGGATTTTTCTACAATTAGTTATGAATTTTAAAAGTTTTAGCATTAAAATGATTAATTAAGCTAATTAACCCCAATCCCATTGCCATGTGGCGGCGGCAGCTTTCCACATGGCGGGATAAGTTATTTAAGTTGTCCATCATTCTGGTCGGTGGACAGCTTTCTTCTGGGCCATCAGATCTAAGATTGGGCGGTGATTAATCTGATTTAGGCTTAAATCAAAGGGGATCTAGTGTGATCTAATCATAGCTCATTCCGTGAATGGACGTTTGATCCTTCTCCCGAGCGGCGAGAGGAACCGTTCATCTCTTATTCAATCACTGCTTCGGATTGGGATCAAAATGATCCCACACCTTCGGGAGGAGGGGGGATGCACATCCAACGGTCAATATCTTAAGGGGTGACAATTTCTTTCAAAAAGGATCAATCACAATTTCCTATGGCTATAGTTTTGAGCAATTACCATGAGGCTATCATGCTTGCGGAGAGGAGCTTGTTTAGTAGACGAAGCCCTGTTGAAGGAATTAGATCTTTATTTGAAGTGGATGGTTTGTTGATAAAGCTCCCCTTCAATGGTGATTGGGCTTGATCAAAGAAGTGCTTCCCGTTACTTGGAGACTTGGGAAACGACTTGGATGAGATCAACGAAGTCCATTGATGGTGTGTGCAAGGTTAATTTGATTTTAATGGAGAATTGAGTGAGTTGGATTTTCGCTTCACCTCCCCTGTTTCGGCTTTGAGCAAAACTGAGAAGGAGAAATCAGGGAGCTCGGGAATGGCTTCCAAAGACTTGGAGAAGCTTCGACTCAACCTCTTTAGCTCTGTGGAAATGAATGCTTGTGGTTTGAGTGGGAATGAGAGGGAGTATATCTCCCCCTCCTTGGATCGGACGGTGATGGGTTGCTTTGCCATTTTTGATCAATGGCAAGGATTGTGTTCATGGTTTGGGCTGCCAAACATCCCATGTGAGTCATTTTAGGTAGTGGAGTGAAGGAGAGTGGATGCCCATATGCTAGGTGAGTGCATTTGGTGATCCAAGTGTTCAATTTTCATTGGAGAGGTCGGTTTCGCCTTGACTTGTGTCATGGCTGACCCAAGTTCATTGGGTGATGTCCACCGCCCTCCTTAGTGCCCATGTAGACCACTAGGAGGATGCCAAGTAGCCTTGAGAAAGAAATGACTAAATTCCAAGTGGATTTGGTCATAGGATCCCTTTGAGCTACGGGTAAAATGTCTTTTGGTTATGATTTTGATTTGGGCATATTTGAAATGATTTAAAAATAGGTTGGGCCAAATTTCAAGTGATTTGGAGTTCATTTGGTTTGAATTGGTTCAATTTGACCCATTTAGGTCAAGTTGGTCAATTAGTTAGGTTGATGGTCAAATTGGGTCAAACCATGGGTTATGTCAAGTTCAAATGATCATTTGGAGCCTATGGGTATCATTGGTTTGGTTTAATTTGGTTTAGATTTGGTTTTGGTTCATTTAGGTTCATTTAGGTCAAATGGGTCAAGTTGACCAATTTGACCTATTGATTTGACCCAATTAGGAGGTCATGTTGGTTTAGGCTTGGTTGATCATTTGAAATGTATTAGCTTTGGTTTCAATCAATTTTGATTTGGTTTGATTTCAAGTTGATTTGACCTTTTAGGTCAAGTTGGGTTCATGGTCAATTGGTTGGTTGGTCAATTGGGCAATTGAAGCTTTGGTCAAGTTCAACAATCAATTTAGAATTTGACCCATTGTTGTCAATTTGGCTTAGATCAAGATTTGACCCATTTTGGCCTTTTAGGTCAATTTGGTCAAATAGATTAGTGGTTTGGCTCAATTGATGGCTTGGTCAAGTTCAATCATTGATTATGGATTGGTTTAGATCAATGGTTTCAATCAATTTGGCTTATAATGAATTTTGGCTAGTTTAGATTTTATTTGGGTTAAATGTTGACTTGGTCAAAGGCTAGGTTTGACTTGGTTTGACCCAATTTGAGTGATTGATCATCCTAAGATGATTGTTGCTTTGAAATGGGGCTTAGATCTTAGTTCAATCTTTGGGTTGGATTAGAATTTGAGTCAAAAGTTCATTTAGGTCACTTTGGGTAAGTGAGCCTAAAGGTAATTGACTTGATCAAGGCTTGATTCAAATTTGGTTGAACTCACATATGGACTTATGATTGAAATATAAATTTGTGAGTTTGGAGTCAAATGAGTTTTGGTTCATTTGATAATTTCAAGTCAAAAGGGTGAACATGGGTTTGACTTGGGTTAATTTGATTTTGGTTTGATGATTGAAGTTTATGTTTATATTTGGGCATGTGATTGAAGAAGTGATTGTTTGAAAAGAGAATCCAAGTGTTTGGATAAATTTAAGATTGGTTTGGCTAAGTTCAAGAATTTGACTTGAAAGAGTATAAGTTGGATTTAAGTTAGATTTGGATTTGAGTTTTAAATTTAATTTTGGTTATCTGAATTTATATTTCATTTATATTTGTGAATATAAATGAGTTATCAAAAAAATCTTTTGAGTTTGGAGTGATTTGGATTTGATTTGAACTAAGTCCATAAGATGAAATCAAAGGGTTTTGGAAAAATTTTGAGATTTGAATTCAATCATGGGTTTCAATCAATTGATTTGGAATTGATTTATGATTTGGATTTTGGAATTGATTTATGATTTGAGAGAATCAACTAAGTTGGAATTGATTTAAGATTTGAGTTTTGGAGTTGATTTATGATTTGAGAAAATCAATTAAGTTAGAATTGATTTAGGATTTGATTTGGATATGGTTTATTATTTAAGAAAATCAATTGAGTTGGAATTGATTTAAGATTTGATTTTGATTGGTTTGAAGGAGGGAAGCAAGGATTGAGTTTAAGCTATAGGGTAGGCAAGTTCTCCTAATACTTCTAAGGCATAATTTATTCCTATAGCTAACTCTTCTAACTCTCTAGGGTTAGGTTATATGTTCATCTAATCACTATAAGTGTATTAAGGCTAAGGAACTCTTAGTGTTTAGAGGAGTCCTATGTCTAAGATGGAGAAGTTGAAAGCTCACTCCAAAAGAAAGGTCAACAAAGGGCGCCCAATAGGTGTGGTGTGACTGACAAGGCATATCACACATATTGTTGTTGATTGAGATGAGCAACAACGTTTGAATGATCTCAAACACTAGCAGAAATGATCTACTCATAAACCTGAGGTTTAGAAGGAATCAAAATCTTAGTGCAATGCGACTCTACTTATGTCAAAATTATAAGAGACGAAGGGGAATCCACTAGGATGAGTATGTGAGCCTTCCACTAGGAAAAGGCTGAGTTATCCCAAGGATAAGAGGTTGTGAAATCCATTGGGGATTAGAATTTGGAATCCTTGGATAAAGATGTGAACCTTCCAGGGGAACAAGTTGGATTGAATTGACTCCACTAGGGAGATTGGAAAGATTTGCATCTCGCTAAGGAGAAGGTGGTTGATTTGATTGTTTAATTTGACTCCACTAGGGAGGAGGGTTGATTTTGCTTTAGATTTTAAATTTTGAATTTTAAGATGGACCACTCGGTTTCTGATGGACACAGTAGGGCCATGTTGGCATTGACTACTTGATTATCAATCCAAGGAGTAGTCTACCACATGGTAAGTATCAAGGTTGTGTTTGATTCTACATCTTGGAAAAGCATAGTAGACTTAGTGTGGAGAAAAATTCTCACACATATAAATGCTTCAAAGAAGGGGAGTATATGTGTGGAAATTGATCTTAGATGTCACGTGATCCGATATATTTATTAGTGATGATCGTCAGTCGACTATCTCAAAGAGAGTTTACCTTTCAATTACCAATCACCTTATAAGGACTCAGGCGATGGGTGCATATGTAGATTCTTTTACTTTACATGAATAAAGCGGGTTTATTTTAAATCGGGTTAGTTAAGTTCTAGTAGTTAATTGCATCATAAGGGAGATTCTTAGAAAACTCTCGATTAAGATAAATGATCGTTGTCTTTGAAGATTTCAATAGGAAGGACTATCAATCGATTGATTTATGTTTGAAAATCAAATGAAATTAATCAAAAGAGAGAGTTATTATCGGAGAAAATAAATGTAGGAGATGCCCGCGATCTGAAACTGATAGCTCTAAAATTGGGCTTTACATTTTAGAAATTGATTTAGTTTGTTTGAGTTGTATTTTTTTTGATTTAGGACTTAAGATTTCTTTAAGATTAAGAAAAAATCTAGAGGTGAGGAATTATGATGACCTGAGGAAAAATAATCTAAATCTTCAAGGAGCTTTAGGGTAGGGCACTAAATCTAAAATAATTAATTTGTCTCCAGAGGACAAACCATTTGACTTGTACTTATAACAAGGGGAACTAACCATCTTAAGATTTTAAATATATGTAGGCAAGTCTTTATGCTTATGCAAGATAAATAGGTATTATTATTTAGAAAGAGACTAAGTCTTCTCACAGAGACTAGATCATATAAAATGCATGAAATCTTCAATCTAATGCATTTCAAATTTTTTTGTTTTCATTTTGGATAATTATTTTGACTCGCTAATAGGATTTTACTCATGAGAAATGATTATTGGCCAAAATCGAGTTTAGGGTGAGTTTCCACTTACCAAGGAAGGTTCTCGCAGGTGGAAGCTCAATCAAGAGGAAATAAGATCATTTGTATGATATTATAAAGAAAATCTCTTTTAGGGTTGTTAAATCTTTTATCTTGATTTTAATCTAAGCTTTAGGTGAGGTTATGAGTTGTTTAATTTTATTTCAAGTTGTTAAGTTGGGTAAAAGATTTATTTTTTTCAAAACATCCACATAAGTATAAGAGGAAACTAGGAAAAACATGCCACTCAATACAAAACTAAATAAATCATCAATCAATTTATAAAGCTAATCACAAAAAGAATAAATGAAGGTTGTGGCACCCACAAATTCAAAATATCAAATGTTGTAGCTCTACCCTTATACAACTCGGATTACAAATGAATTAAATTAAAATTTAAGCAATGGAATTTATTGTTATGGGTGTCTTCAAGCTTTATTTTTCTTTCTTATTTCTTTTTTCTTTCTTCTTTTCTTCTTTTCTTTTCTTCTTTCTTTTTTTGGTTCCTTCTTTTAGATGGTTGGATAGTGGATACTCCAAGGTTTGACATAGTGCATAAGATGAGATCTTATGACCAATGTTCGTCCTAATCCCCATAATAAATCATTCCAAAATTCTACTTATACAAATTTTTACATGAAAAGGAAAAAGAAAATCTAACTAACACCTGCAAAATAAATGTTAGTTAAATCACACCACACAAATCTCAAGCATGTATATTGGACTTATCACCTCCATGAGGTATTAAGTCCACTATGGATTATGCAAAAGGTATAAGCCACAAAAGCATATTTTTTATTTATGGTAAGCTTAATCCTAAGTGAAAAAGAATAGTTAGACTAAGTACATCCTACCATTCTAGTATGCTATCATTGAAATATTCATCAAATAAATCATAACATCAAACCATGCATAGATCTAACTAAAAGCTTGAAGTGGTAACTTAGATTAATTGTGGAATGTAGAATTACATCTTTGAGCGAAAGTATGACAACTGTTTTGAAAGCAGATTGACTGACTTATAGAGAGTGTCACGGACTTATCTCTCAAGTGTAGTTTAATTCATAGGGAGTTTTGGACTTAGATAGATCTCTTGGAAAGATGAGGGCTTGAATTTCTAATTTGCAAGTGAATAAATTTATTTATTTTATTTGTTTGTTTATTGTAACCCTGTTAGTTTGTGAGAGATCATATTGAGAAGGAGCTTTTACTAGACTCTCTTAGATTTACTAGTGAGGAGAAATAAATTTTCCAACCATAGGGGTGGCTACTAGGAAGGAAAGGAAGCACCTAAGAGTAACTAGTGTCTAAATGGGGGATGTGTAATCCAAGTAAAGTGCTCGAAAGGGAGGGATCACTAAGGGCTTTATCCAAAACCCTGAAGAAGATAATGTCTGTAGGTATTCAGTGGCCAACTCAAAAAGAAAGCATGGGGACTCACATCTGTCAAGAGTGGTGTATCCACCGGGTGAGTCGCTGTCAGCATAGCGAACATCAACCAACCAAAGGTGCCCGTCGATTTGCGATAATCAACATAGGAAGAAAACATCGGGGACTCACATCTTCCTATCGGGTGGTTGTGGATAGTATCTTCATTTGACAGTGCTATCCGACCTAGGGGAGACTACCAAGTAAATGCCACTGGGGACTTATATCAACTCAAAGTAGTTAAGAGGAAAGGAGCCAGACTTATCCTAAACTTAATATATTCGACCAATTCGTGCATGATGGCTAGTTGAAGAAAGCGTGTAAGCTTACATCTCTTAAATAAAGTCAACATGAGGTAGCTTCTTTGGCGGTGAGGTCTACCAAACTAATAAGGTGCTCATTGTTTGCAATGGTCAAGTCAGGAAGAAAGCGCGGGGACTCACATCCGTTAGACAAATGACTACTAGGGTGACACACTCGCAAAGTAGTATATCGGGCTAATGAGTGAGTGCCACAGGGGGCTTGCTCCCACATCAAAAATAGCCCAAGATAAAAGATATATGTTTGTGTTTGTGTTTAAGGAGGACAGGATTCGCTTGGGTTCTCTTACACCTATCTTAAAACACGCTTAAGAGTTAATGAAATGGTGCCACAAATGGCAATTGTGATCCCACTAAGAAAGGATTCTGCTTGGGTTTTCTTACACCTAACTTAGTGCTTAGTCGGTAGGATATGGGTTCTCTTACACCTACTTTAGTAGGAGAATCATGTTTAATTTGTGTTTAGTGTTGTGAAAGAAGGATATGATGCCTCTTGGGTTTTCTTACACCTACTCTAAACACATCGTGATGGATTTGCAAACAAGCAAACAAATCTTCGAATGAAGAGAATATTTTGATGAATTGGAATAAAATTTTAATGATATTTATTTTCAAATATGATTTTATGGGTAGTATTTCTTCAAATAGAGCCCATTAATTGGAAGCATTGGGTGTTTCCTTTTATAATCAATAAGTTGATAAGACCCTCCTTGATAGGCCTTGTTTATGATAAAAGGGCCTTCCTAAGTGGGTTCAAACTATCTCCCATCTTTTAGTGGACAACAGTTGGTCTCCTTAGAACTAAAATAAGCTCTCCTACTTGAAATGCTCTAGGACGGACCAGCTTGTTGTGGGCTTGAATCATCTTGGCTTTGTATAAATTGAGGTTCTGACATGCCTGTAGGCGTCTCTCCTCCAAACCTTTGAGCTCTTCTAACCGTAACTTGGCATTCTGCTCTGTAGTGATTTTACTACCCATTGTTATCCTTAGTGATGAGTTGCACTCTAAAGGTAGAATGGCTTGGACCCATACTAAGGAGAATGGGGATATGGGTTGAGTTACGTATGTGGTGCTGATGCCCACAAGATTTCAACTAGCTCATGTCACTTTGTGCTTGTTGTCATCGAGTGTCTTCTTTAGTATCTGTATGAGAGTTTTGTTGAATGTTTCTGCTAGGCCATTCACCTTGGGTAGTAGATAGTGGAGTATCTCCAATCTATACCGTGTCTCTTAGAAAAGCTGTTGATTTTGGTGCTTTTGAATGCAGTACCATTATCGGATATAATTCACCTATATATGATATGGTTCTTGAAAAATTAGAGCACATGCTGAGTTATGACTCTCTAAGTGGGATTGCCTCCCCTTGGAAAAGTCGGTGGCTAGGATGAACCGACCCTTAGAAGGAGGATGTCGGACCCACTATTATACTCAAATGGTCATGAGGCATAGGGTGTAGAATATTGGGTGGTTGATGTAAGACCACCCGTACTTGCTTAATTGGCATCTCTACATCCATAGTATGTAATCATTGAGGGCAAGTAGTATCCTAGTCTTTTGATCTTGGCTTTCATCTTCGAATCGGATTGATGCACTCCGCATAGACCTGAATGTACCTTGGTCACGATCTTATGGGCTTCGTGTTTGTCTAAACAATGTAACCACATTTGATCAAAAGATCGTCGGTACAAGGTGCCATCCACGAGAGCATAGGAGAGAGCTCTCTGCTTCATCTGATGGGCTTGTGATTTCTCTTGAGGTAGTTTATTTGTGTTCAAGTAATCTATGAATGGTTGCCTCCAATCTAGCTCCTCTTCATTATTGGAAACAACAACCTCCCCTTCAAGAGCTAATCTCTCAATGAGTTCAGCATCAATAAGAGATAAGACTTGTTTATTTTGGACCCTTATTAGAATGGACTCATCTTCCGTACATGCCAATTCCTTGGTGAGTTTGGCCAAAACATCTGTTATTGCGTTCTCTCCTCAAGCAACCTTGTAGATGGTGACCTCAGGGATTTGGGCCAAAAGCTTTATGGTGTACTCATGGTAGTGACGAAGCTTATGTTTTAGAACCTTATAGGACCCAGCAATCTAGTTGATGATTAGCTGAGAATCTCTGCAAATGTTGATGCTTTTGACACACACTGTAATAGTTAATTGCATACCGATAATTAAAGCCTCATACTCGGCTTCATTGTTAGTGCATAAATTAGATAGATAGTATGAGAATCTCATCACATTGCGGTCTGGAGTTAAAAGGATGATTCCTATCACTGCCTTTTTTGGAAGAGTAGATTATGGTTCTTCTCCTTTTAGAAAGGAAGCTGCACCATCAAAATACATCTCCCAATGCGAATCTAGTGCAGTTCATGATTTGTTCGAGATGTCATCACTAAGCGGAAATCGGAGAAGTGGGTGTCTTTGCTAAGAAATTAGTGTTTGTTCTTTCACACCAGGGGTACAAATGTGATATCAAAGCTACAACAAAATCATGGACCAACCGCCGGATAACGTCGTGTCATGAGATATTACAGTAGATTGATTCTTAAAATCAAGTTCACCTTATGAGAAAGCATGTAATGCCATAGCTTTTGAGATGCATAGAGTAAAGCTAGATAGTGTTTCTCAATAGCTGGGTAGTTTGGTTCATCAGGGATCAGACGACGGCTGAGGTAGTAGAGGGCATTCTCTTTCCTTTCATCATTGGTTTGGGCTAACAAAACATCAAGTGAGGCATCCAATGCGACAGTGTAAAGGTTAAGTGGCTTGCCCATGATAGGCTACTAACTAGTTTCACCAAATATTGTTTGATGTCTTCAAAAGCATGGTGACACTTATCATCCCACTTGAACTTAGCGTCCTTTTTACAAGTGCTGAAAATGGCTTGCATCTTTCTGATAAATTGGAGATAAAGCGTCTTAGATATGTCAATCGCTCTTGGAATGATCTGAGTTGAGTTAGACTTTTAGGGGGTGAAATTTCTAAGATAACTTTGATATTTTTTGGGTCTATCTCTATTCCCTGGTGTCGGATAACAAGGAACTTCCACGAAGCCACTCGACACAGTTCATTTTGAGTTTAAATCTTAACCATTCAAAACTACTCAAGTCAGAGATGGTCTTCCTTTTCTTTACTACTAATCATCAACATAACATTCAACTTGATGATGAATGAATTCATTGAAGATCGAGTCATGGCTCTTGTAGCACCATTTTAAGGGCAAAAGCCATGACCTTATAACAATAGATTTCGATCGGGGTTCCAAAAGCAGTGTTTTTTTCATCTTCAGGGGTCATCTTGATTTGGTTGTAGCCAGATGACCCATCCATAAAGGAGAAAACTACATGAGATGAGGCGATGTCCACCATTAATTCTGGTATAGGAACTGGAAATTCATCCTTAGGACATGTCTTATTTAAGTCCAAACTAATGCATATGCGAATTTGGCCATTCTTTTTCTTAATTGACACGATACTGGCTAACCAAGTAGGGTATTTTTCTTCCCCGGTGAAGGCAGCATCAATCAATTTTTTGAGTTCAAAAATGACATGTTTGGTTTCTAATTGCATGCGTCTAGGAGCTTGCTTGATAGGGTTAGTGTTAGGGTCTATTGCTAGTTTGTGGATTGCTACGTCAGGAGATAATCTGGGCATCTCTTCATAGCTTCATGCAAAGTAGTCCTTAAACTCGGTCAATAGCCTAACTAAATCATTAGTTTCTTCTTCGTTTAGTAGAGAACTGATGTTTGTAGGACGTGGATCTTCTTCTGTCTCGAGGTTGATTTCTTTGAGCTTGTCGATAGTTGAATGGATTTCCTCTTCAAATTTTAGAGGTGCATCTTTGATTTGAAGATCATTAGGATCATCTGAAGTTTCTAAACACACATCGTCATAAGAGTTAGTGTGGTTTGAGAAGAACCTATCGGACTCCAGATGATTAGTGACAACTTAGCAGTAATCATCATGTCTAGATCCATTGTACCAAATCCTAGTCCTGGTCGTGAGTGTGCATCCTTGCCTTTGTTGTCCCACAGCTTCTCGAAATACTCCAACCTGTGCCTGGACCATGTGTAAGGAATTGAACCTTTCTTTGTAAGATTATGAACACAAGGAGAGTACCAATCAAAAGGTAATTCTATTAAATCTTTATATGAATCATCCTCAAATTTTACATCTGCTTCTAAACTTGAGGATGATGATCCCAATAAGAATCTCTTTGGCTTGACATCTATGGAAGGTCTAGGGGTTTCCTTAATTACTAAACCCTCAACTTTTTGAGAAGAAAGTGAGGTTAGAGCTGAAGTTCTCAACTGTTGCCTAATGGTTTTACATAATCTTGATTTGAATATATTTATGCTTTGCTTGGAGTCCTGATCTTCATCACTATCTGGCTCGAGCATCTCCTCCAATGAAACCCACTGAGAGGGGTTGGCTGATATGCTAATCACATGAGACTCATCATTCGTGCTCGATTCCAAGTCTATGTGAATAGCAGGAGTACTCCTGTGAACTGGAACATAGCCCCTTTTGGCTGGCTACCAACCAGGGGGTCTTCCACCTCTAGAACTGCCTCTATATTTTTCTTTGCCTCCACTTGGTGGCGGTCGAGTCATCCTACCCATATATCTGTATGGTGGAATGAACAATGGGTGGAATGTAACATACAGCTCTACCTCTTCCTCGGTTTCCCTTTCTCTCTCCCTTATACTTTCTTTTTTGTTTTCTTTTCTTTTTTCTTCTTTTTCTTTTGTATTTAAACTTTGGCCAAGTTCACGAGAAAATGTGTTTTGATTTTGAGGAAGATAGTCGGTTGCATCCTCATATATCTGGACCTCTCTAATTGAGAATGACTTTTCATCTCCTTTGACACAGTATTTGATTCCATCTCTTCGGAACTTGATGCACTGATGAAGAGAGGATGAAACCTTCTTGTTTTGGTGTATCTAAGGCCTACCAAGCAAAGCAATGATGTATTCGAATAAATTATATAGATATTGGCTTCAGTCTTCAAGTTGCTTATTTCTAAAGGCAACACTATGGAGCCTAAAGCCCCTCGCGTCCTGTTCATTGAATCCTTTCAACATCATCCGATCTCCTCGAAGCTTAGAGATGTCAATTCTTAAATAAGCAAGGGTGGTAGGGGCAAAAGTTAGGATCATTACTTCTTCCCACTTCCTTCAGCTTTCTAGGCTCGGGTAGTTGAAAATCAGGTTTTTTTAAGAGATTCTTAAAAATTTTCTTTACTACCTCCCTCTTAAATGAATAAGTTTTATTTAATTTATCCAAAAGAGTAGGTAGATGATAGCTACTTGGGGGCGGATATGTATACCGCTGCTGAGATGGTTGAGGAGGAGGCGGAATGGTATGGAGGTTCTTACGTAACGGCCGATAAGATAGTCGAGGTGGTGGTAAAGGAGGTGGAAGCAAGCTGAGCTCGAGGTCTCATACTAATCTTTGGCTTCCCTTATCCAATCTTACTACCCCTAGCTTCTTTTCATAGACTTTTTGTGGCTTTGGCTTTAATGACTGGTCTTGAAAAGGCAACTGTTTGGCCTCTCGTTGTAGACTAGCCTTCTTGTTGATTAGCTTCTCAAATCTCTTAATGGTGAAACCTTTAAACATGAAGGTGAGCCATGAATATTCTTTAATAGAATTTTAATAGCATGCTATTCAAATAGTTGTGGTTCGCATTTCATGCTTAAATTGTGTCATCTAAGAATATAATCAACAAGGGACTCACTAGAGTGTTGTTGTGCTATAACGTGATCACCCACAGTTACCCTTTGCTGAGCTCCAACAAACCTTTTAACAAAGAGTTACTCTAACTCAACAAAAGTCTTCACTGAATTATTGGGGAGTTCAATGTACCAATCAAAAGCTATGCCCTACTGGCAAAAGAGATAATAATAGATCATCCACCCGGCATTGCAACTACTCAAGTGTGATATATGTTGGCGAGGGTTCTCACTGTCATCAAAACTCTTGAAAGAAGGAGGCAAAAAATCCTTAGGATATTGGATAACATCGAATTCCTCTAGGTAGGGTCTTCCCTTTGGAATTGATGAACCACCTCGGGCTTACGCCATCACTTCCTTCACTTGTTATTCAACCAAGAGTTTGATATCTTTTTCTTGTATGGAGGTACTGTCCACTACATTCCTATACAAGTTAGTATTGTCATGCTCTACTGAAGGTTAACTCTTGGGTTGATTCAGGATATGCAATAACTCAGGCTGACCAGTCTCCAATGATAGGATGTATTGTTGGAGCTTGATTTTAAAGTGCTAGAACTACCGCTAGCAAATCTTCAAGTCTCTTTCCCATCTTATCAATCTGTTCATCTTTTTGTTTCAGTTGTTGAAGGAGGCGTTGGGTCGAATAGGCTATATCATCCTGTTCATCCGCAACACCTTCCGAACTCTGGTGATCTCGAAGGAGAGAACCTCTAGTATCAACCATATGTATCTCTGCTGAGTCTTCCAACAAATCACCTTCATTGGGGTCGAAGCTAACCTTCTCCTCTTCGAGGTCAGGCCAATCATACCCTAGAATTTCTTTTTTTTTGTAAAATCTGCTAGATATCATCCAAATGGTCTAGCATAGGAATAAATGCTGTGGTAGGTGGTGGGATCATGCTCATGAGAGAGATCACACGACCTCCCTACTATTGGAGTGCTAACCCTATGAGGGCTACGCTCACTGGTGAACACATGCTCATGACTATCAACCACTATGGGTGGAGTGCTGCCCCTAGGGGGATCTACTATCTCCTTCCCCTTTTGTCGCTATTATATCCATGATTGGTTGAGTTGATGGTGGTGATGGT
Organism: Cymbidium sinense; assembly: GCA_021442155.1. Taxonomy (NCBI): domain Eukaryota; kingdom Viridiplantae; phylum Streptophyta; class Magnoliopsida; order Asparagales; family Orchidaceae; genus Cymbidium; species Cymbidium sinense. Next base: position 177,076,208 of record CM038221.1, on the reverse strand, counting down.
ATAACTTCGATCGTAGGTGCCACTCCTCTTCAGTAGGAGGTCGGCGGAGAGCTTCTCACATCGGTGGCGTAGATGGCGGATCCTTTGGCCGTAGCCAAATCACCAGTGGGGCTTTCTTCTCCCCTGATGCTGCTCTCATGGCTTTGGGTGGAACTGTAGAAGATGGAACTTGAACTAGCAATAGCGGATGTGAAGTTGAGTAGTGTGGTGGAGACAACACTAACTGCCTCTGTACAGGAGCTCTCCTCCCATGATGGGTGGTACTAGTCGATAGAATACTATCAGTGTGACCGACGTTGGTAGCACACCGATCATGAAATCTACGAGGGCGGAGGTTGCTGACTTCCTGGCATATCTTTGCCTCTGTTTACTAGTAATATGAACAGATATTCGGGCCTCTCTAACTCTCTCTTGATGGATATTCTTGCCTACACTGCGAGGGATAACTGATCATAAATCGAACTGGGCATTGGACTCTAACCGTCCATAAGCCCTTCCTACATGGCATAAAACTGTCCTAAGGCCAGCATATGACCTCCTTCTATCTCTGACAGGTGTCTCATAATGAAATGGAGGTGGAGGTGATACTGCAATCCTCTTGACATCTTCCTCTCTTTCATAACCGGAAAGAGGATGGAACTTGTTCTGAGTAAGCAATGGAGAAACTACCCTGGGTGACCCCTCTTCTGTGATGTGAGATATCACCTCCATCTCCTTGGAAATGCACACATGGTGCCACTTTATCTTGCAGCTCTTATTGCGTCGCTGAGTTCGGTTAGGTGGAGCAGTAGAGCTAGACCCTACCTCAAAGGCCTTGAAGCCAAGGTGACCTTCCCACAGAGGAATTCTGAGTGGTACTAGCACTTGGCGGATGAACAACGATTGCATGGGCCTGGGCTGTAGGCTATGGAACCTCTACCTCCTTCCTCTTCAGTGAGGGAAATTCAAAATTTTAAGGGCATCTCAATATGGATGGACATCCCGACCACCACATTCTTCGTGATGGTGAGGGTTGCCCCTCACATGTAATCCGCTCCCTTGAATCCTCGAAATGTATCAAGTGAAAAAATTAGTTTGGGGAGGCTGATCAAGGCCAAATCCATCCCATTGTTGGAAATAAACTCAAATCAGATTTTCTATTTTGGTATTCTGCTGACTTTTTTTTTATATAAATTTGATTTAGAGTTTGAACCCACACTCAATAATTTGAATATGTTAAGTGGGGCTAATTGACTTTAGGAGAGAGATTTGAATAAATTGGAGGAGAGATTTTGAGTTCATTTGAGTTTAGAACCCACACTCAACAAATTTGTATATGTTAAATAGGTTCAATAGGTTCAAATATTTTGGAGAGACTTTTGATGCTTCTATTGGTTCATATTTGAATTTGATTTTATGTTTGGGGACCTTTTATTTAACAAATTTGAGTATGTGAAATAGATGGTCAATTAATTTTGTTTGAGATTACTCATTTAGCAAATTTGGGCATGCTAAATGAGATGTTTGAAAATTTTCTTTTAGCTTGTTTGCCCATGATGTATATCATGTATGAATTTAGAAATGAGACCTTTACTTAGCAAATTTGTATATATTAAATAAAATCCAAATGTGTTTGATTTTTGTGTTTTGATTTTGAAAATGGGATCTTTACTAAGCACTTTGTGTATGCTAAATCAAAATTTAAATGTGTTTGAATTTTTTTTTTTTGATTTTGAAAATGGGATCTTTACTTAGCAAATTTGTGTATGCTAAATAAAGTCCAAATGTGTTTGATTTTTGTGTTTTGATTTTAAAAATAGAATCTTTACTTAGCAAATTTGTGTATACTAAATAAAGTTCAAATTTATTTTGAAAAAGGGGGATTTCTATTTAACAAATTTGGTGTGTTAAATAGAATCAATTTATTTTCAATTTTCTTTTTGAAAAATGAAACTCTCATAAAACAAATTTGGGTATATCAAATGGAATTCCAATGTATTTTTATTTTCATGATTTTTTTTTGAAAAGAGCTTTTCATTTAGCAAATTTGAGCGTGTAAAATGGAAGTTACTCATGTTTTATTTATTAAAGATAAAATTTTTGTGTGTGATTATTACTTTTTGAAAAGAAGAAAATTTCAACTTAACACATTGTAGAATGTGCTGACTGGAGTTTCAAATGGTGTGATTTTATTTGAAAATGAAACCTCCATTCAACACATTTGGACATGTTAAATAAAGATGCTTATTTTCAAATTTGTGCTTTTGGAAAGAGGAAAGAAACTCCAACTCTAATATATATGGAATATATTAGGTGGAGTTTCAATCTTATGATATGATTTTATTTGGAAATGAAATCTTCCAAACAAACCAAACAAACGAACAACAATAAGCCTTAATCCCACTAGGTGAATCCTTCATCTCCATTGGTGTCCTATTATATGTCAAATTCTCATTTAAATCAAGTATACTAAGATCATTTTTTATACATCTTAACCAAGTCTTTTAGGTCTCACCTTTCTTAACATAAGGAAAATGCATCTACTCTAATCTCATCTGGACGACCCACGCTTTATGTGGCCAAACCATCTAAGACTCTCCCTAATCTTATCTACCATTGGAGCTACTCCAACTTTTTCTGAATATACTCATTTTGCATTCTATCTCTAAGAGTAAAGCCACTCATCCACCTAAGCATCCTCATCTCTCGTAACACTTAACTTAGTCTTATGCTTCTCTTTATTGGCCAACATTCTCGCACCATAAGTCATCGTGTCTTACCACCATCTTATAAAATTTTCCTTAAGTTTATGGAACTTTTCTATCACATAATAGCCGATGCATTCCTCCACTTCAACCATCGAACTTGAATTCCATTAATAACATCTCCATCTATTTCACCATCATTTTGAACAATAGAGCCTAAATATTTGAAATGCTCACTCTTATTAATGACTTGTTCACCTAATGTCACAACACTACCACTAGAACTTCTACAACTAAAATTACACTCCATATATTCGCTTTAGATCTACTTAAATGAAAACATTAAGACTCTAAGTTGACCTCCATAATTCAAGTTTCGTTGGACTCCTCTAGTCTTATCAACAAGAAGAATGTCATCAAGAAAAGCATACACCAAGGTACATCTTCTTGTAAATGCCTAAGAACATCCATAACTAAAGCAAAAAAGATAAGGGCTTAAAGTGATCCTTGATGTAATCCAATCAAATAGGAAAATATTTTGTCAATCCTCCTTGTGTTTGGACACAAGTAACCGCTCTAGTATACATATCCTTAATGACTTGAATATAACCAATATTAACTCCTTTCTATTCTAGAACTCTCCAAAGAACATCTCTTGAAACTTTATCATAAGCTTTCTCTAAATCAATAAATATCATATGTAGATCCTCCTTACTTTTTTTTATGTTTCTCTATCAAACCCCTTAACAAATGTATAACATCCATAGTAGATCTACCTGGCATGAAACCAAACTGATTGTGAGAAACTTCTGTATCACATCGTAACCTATGCTCAATTACTCTCCCATAATTTTAATGTATGGCACATTAACTTAATTCTTCTATAATTTGCACACTCTTATGCATCACCTTTATTCTTAAATATAAGAACCAACAAACTCTTTCTCCACTCATCTGACATTTTTGTATCTTTAAAATGACATTAAAAAGATTTATAAGCCAAGAAATTCCTTGATCTCCTAAATATTTCCACACTTCTATTGGAATATTATCCGGTATTACTGCTTTTCCACATTTCATTTTCTTTAAAGCTTCACTAACTTCATATTTACTAATACGATAATAAAAATGAAATTCTCTTTTTTTATTTAGGGTATTAAGGTTGCTAAAATCAATCGTACTTTCAGATCCTTCATTAAAAAGTTTATCAAAATACCTCATTCACCTATTTTCAATATCCTTTTCTAAAAAAAGTATTTTATTATTTTCATCCTTAATACACCTCACTTGAACTATGTCTTTACTTCTCCTATCTCTTTGGCTAGCTTATACATACATCTTTCACCTTCTTTGGTATCTAATCTATTGTATAAATCACTAAAAGCTAAATTTTTTCATCATATACGCTTTCTTAGAATCTCTAGAGCCACTTTATATCTTTCCCAATTCTCCGAGTTTTTACATCTAAACCAAGTTTTATAACAATACTTCTTATTTTTTATCTTTTCTTGCACACTCTGACTCTACCACCTACTGTTCTTATTAAAAGAAGCTTTTCTTTTTGATTCTTCAAGCACATCTTTAGCAACTTAATTTCACTTACTATTTTTTTCCACATAATGTTAGCTTCCTCATGAACATCCCAAATTCTAATCTCTTATAGCTTGCTCTTAAAAATATTTTTATTTGTATTCTTTAAGTATCCCCATCTAATTCTAGGATAATAATTTATTTTTCTCTTACAATCTTTCATCTTAAAATCTAAAACTAACAATCGATGTTGGGTACTTAGATTTTCAATTGGAATGACCTTTCAATCTTTACAATCTAAACGATCTATTTTTCTTATCAGAAAATATTCAATCTGTGTTTTACTAGATCCATTTTTGTAAGTAATAATATGTTCATCTCTTTTCTTAAATAAAGTGTTAGCAACTATAAAATCATAAGTTAAAGCAAAATCTAATATAGTCCTACCTTCTTCATTAGTCACTCCAAATCCATAACCACCATGAATACTTTTAAAATCTTCTACCATTCTACCAACATATCCATTTAAATCTCCTCCAATAAATACTTTTTCTTTAAGAGGTATCTTTTGTATTAATCCCTCTAATTCTTTTCAAAATTTCTCTTTTGCGCTTACCTCCAAACCTACTTGAAGAGCATAGACACTTATAACATTGATAATCTTAGTATCAATAATAATCTTTAAAGTTATAATTTTATCTCCACATCTATTAATATTTATAGTATTATCCTTCAAACTTTTATCTATAATCACACTTACACCATTTCTAGTTCGACTTTTACCTGAATACTAAAGTTTAAAACCTAAACTATCAATCTCCTTGGCTTTCTCTCCAACCCATTTAGTTTCTTGAGCACATAAAATATTTATCTTTCTATGAACCATAATATCTATTAATTCCATTAATTTACCTGTAAGAGTACCTATATTGTAAGATCCTAACCTAATTCTAGTTTCATGGACTAACTTCTTTGCTCACATCCGCCCATAATGTGGGAACCCTTGCTTATTAACACCGCACCGCACCGCATGGCTCGCACATTTTTTCATCAGATTCCATACAAAGGCCGCTTCCATGGGACTTCCAAAGATTAACACAATGATTTAAAGGATTCATGTCATGATTATTTCGACAAGTTTTACTGGCCGACTACCTAACACAACCTCCACTTTTCACATCCTCGGGACTAATGATAGTGTTGAATGAAAATGTTCATTTTTTACATCTGTGTTTTTTTAAAGATGATTTTGATTTTGATTTTGAAAAGAACCTACATGTAACAATCCTGAGGATTGTTAAATGGAGTTGAGTTATATTTTGTGAAAATTTTTGTACAAGTATTTTATTATGTAAATTTTGGAAAAGTGCTTTTGAGAAGTGAGATTTTTATAAAGGATTTATTTTTCTTATTTGTAGAATGATTCTTTCCTTACCATAAAGATGGTAAGGAGGTTTAACAAGGTTTTTAGTAATCTTTTTGTTGAATTTTATTTTCATCTATTGGGGGACCTAACAGAGGTTTTAAGGCCTACATGGATTGAGACCCTAAAATCTAAAGGATGTTGGCTAGCTTAGTTTAAGAATGAAATGAGCTAAGTGCCAATGGAATAGATGGATAGTCTTGGATTCATATGAAATACATATCCACTATCGATACTTGGAGACAATGATCATTTATCAAAGATGGAGAGAGGAACACCTGGAGTTGCCGTAAAAAGGTGTTGTTGTTGATACATTATTATTAAGTGTGTTGAGGACACCATGTAGATCTGGGTACTTATTGGCACGAATCATGAGTGACTATCTCGAGACGGTCACCATCATAGTGGACCTAATCACTAATAAGGACCTCAATGTCTTAAGACAGATCTTTCCCTATTTTATATAAAAAAAAAAAGTAGGGTTTGTTTTTAAGCGGTTTGTTAAGGCTAATTACATTCTAAGGAATGATTATTTAAGAATACTCGAAAAGTAAATGATTGTTATTCCAAAGATTTCAAAGATAGACTATCAACAAATTAGTTATTTTAAAAAAAGTGGTATTGATCAAAGGAGGAGTTATTATCAAAACCAAAGGAGAAGTAGGAGATGCTCATACTAAAAAAGAGTATCCCAAACTATCCTATAATTGGGCTTTACATTTTTAAAATTGAAGAGGACTGTATGTTTGAGTTAAATTTTTATTATAAATTTAGGGCTTACAATTCAACAATTCAAGATCGTGGAAATGCTTAAGATGTGAGTATTTATTACCAGAAGGGAAATAATAATGAATTCTAAATCAGGAACTCATGGCGAAACCAATCTAAAGAAAAATGATATATACCTCTACAAGAGAGTCGGACTTACAATCGCCTCTGAGCGCACTAACTAACTCCTCTCTTATGATTTTAAATACACGAAAGAATCCACGCTGGCAGGACGCTTATATTTATTTAGAGAGAGCAAAGTCTTTAAACTCAATTCCCCAAGTAGACTGGGATCACTGCAATTTAATATACGACTAATCTAACGCAAATTTCAAAGCTTTATTTTAATTTTTATATTTTTATTCGACCCATGACATTTTAATACTAAAAGAATCTAGCTGCCTAGAGAGCCCCATGCCTAGCATTTAAGTTGAAAGTTTCACTCCAAAAGCGCAACACATGCCTCCACCTCCAATTCAACTAATAACAAGCTACCACATCATCCCTGCCATGCCTTATCCCATCATCACACACGCAAACCAAAAGAAAAAAAAATCTGAATCCCATCTCTCTTTCCCCTCCAGTTTCTCCCTCTCCAGCGACTCCTGCTGGACACACGCAAGGTCGCACGAACCCTTCCTTCTTATCCATCTCGCTAGGTCGTGGGAGCAGCCACTCGACTTCCCCATCTTCTCTCGGTTTGAAACATCGAACCATAGCCGAGTAGCCAAAGGGCTCAATTCCTGCTGTACTTGTGAGCAACAGCCAGCTAGCTCATCTTCTTTCACCTCGTTCTCCTTTCCTTGGTTCGAAGGCCACGCAACAGCCGAAGCCGAAGCTCCCTCTTCCCGTCCGTCTCCTCAGCAATAGCTGAGTAGGTTGCTGCGTCTTCTAGCACTCCTACTCAAAAAAGAGAAGGCGGACATCACGAAGGTGATCATCGTCTTTCCTCCCACCCCCTTCGTGCATTTCTACTTGTCTAAATCTGCTTACCAACAGGATTTGGTAAATCTATATTTAACCTTGTGCGGCTTTAGCGGTTTACACAACCAGTGGATTTCACTTCTCCAAGAATACCGTTTGGCTAGATTTAAGTTAAATTTGGCTTAAACCCTGCTCATATACTACTAACCATCACCTGTTCCCTCACTTGTACTGCATATGCTTCAGCTTGTCTAAAGCCCGTGAATGTGCCTACTAGTGGAGATCCGGATTTATCCATGCTTAGTGGGCTTTAGAGAATAGCATTTGAGTTAAGTTAAAGCCAACCTAAATCTTACTCAAATCTTGATTTCCTCTCATATCCCGACTTCAGCCTCGTCCTAGTAATCCTGATTCCACCGAACAAAAATCATATTTACTCCTTAACAGCAACCCATATTCCTAAATCTATCCCTATATTCTTGGCATTAAATGAGCTAAACATCTTTCAGCCCAATTCCTATTGTTACTCTTCTGCTTTTAGCTTACATTCTGGGAGGTATAATGGGCCTTGAGAATTCAAGCTAGATAAGGCCCATTAGCTGGATTCATTAAATGCAAGCTTTAATGCAATTATGTAGAATTTAAAGTTGTCATTTTTTATGCTTAGTGTAATAAGTCAAACTCACAACTTGCTCTTAAAATTCTGTATGCGACGCATTTGGCGCAACAAGAGGAACTCGTACACGCCCTTTGTAGCATAGTGAGGAAAACTCGTAAGTGACGCTTGCGGTGCGACGAAAAAAATTATATGATTTCTTTTGTGCAGGTAACTTATACACGCTCTTTATAGGGTGGTTGGGAAAAAGAAAACTTAGGCTGTGGTTTATAGCACTCATACGTGCTCTTTGTAGCGTAATGAGCAGCCGCAGACTCCTGAGGTAGCCCCTTACGCAGGGATGACATTGGGAGGTTGCCGGATTCTAGGCTAAGAAGATAAAGTACTTGAACGAATGAATCACTATAAACTAAAGATTTGGATATGATAATTCAAAATAAAATAAAACTTAAATCTATGAGCATCAACTGAACTTATAAGGAATGATTGAAAGTCAAAATCAAGCTTGAATTATGAACACAATCCTCTTGAACATAGTAAGCTCACAATAACTCTCATAGGAAAATTCAAAGAAAAAAAGATAAAAGATTGAATGTTGGTAGTACTCCACCACTGATAGCTGATTTTGAATTATTATGAAGTCACCTAATTAAATGTTGTGCAATGAGAAGTAGGAAATATATGATAAATGTGGGACATGTAACCAATATGATTCATTGAGTTATAAGATACCGAAATTGAAGAAATTCATTGATTGGTGAGCTATGAGAATGAAGGGATTTTTGATTATCCTTATATGTATTACAAAGATACATCTCTCATCTAACCCAAATGCTTTTAATGCACATGAAGACATTCAAATATCAATCATTTCATTGGTTCATGGAAATATCTAAAAAAAAAAAAAGAACCTATATCATGAAATAGTCTTATGCGAAGCTATAGTTTTGAGATTCACGCTAAGTATCAAAATGAAATGATTCATTGTGTATATCCACAATATTATTTTCATTCCATCCAATCTAAAAGCCTTTGATTTGCATGCAAACATTCAAATAAGACAAACTTTATGCATGTATAATGAGGTGATATTTCACTTAATTTAAATTTGTGCAAGCTTTCGAATGCAGCAATGTGATGTTTTCATATATTATGAGATATACTCATTCAATTATGCTGCATTGACGCATATGCAAAAGACTTAAAAAATATATTATGACATGCACTTCGAGGCAAACATCATTGATTCAATTCAAATGTATGAAGACTCAAAGTATTTTAGAGGAGGCAAATATTTGTCCATATGCGAAGGCAATCATCCTCTCAATTTAGATGTCTTGAAATACATATGAAAGCTCGAACAAAAGAATGAGTGCTTACATATGTTTTGAAGAAATCATATGCCTTATCCAAGTGCTTCAAAGCTTGTGAGAGCTTTCAAATAAATGAATTGGGTACTTCCACGTATTACAAGATAACTTTATATTCGATCCATCGCACTAAGATGTGTGTAAACCACTTAAATGGTGGAATGCTGCATTCGTTAGAGTGCAACTCAGTATTTGAACATGATGTTTTAAAACTCATGCAATGTTTAAAATGAGAATATTTACATGCATTTTAAGGAATTTCTTAAATTCAATTTCAAATATCTTGAAACATGTATAATTTTTTAAATAAAATTAATGTGTAAGTTGGATGTAAAATGAATGAACAAATACCTATAAATATTCAAAAATTAATCAATCACCTACATGGTCCCTGACAATATGCTGAATGCTTAAACTTAGTGTCTGAGGATTCTGTGCGGGTTGATTCCTGGTTTGGTCCTAGAACTGGGTCCGATTTAACAAATCCTAAAAATCCAATTATAATATTATAAAAAATCTAACTTAGTAAAATCTGAGTAGTTAATTCTATCATATAATTATAAAAGATAAACCTAAACTTATTGATAGTGCTTCTCAAGTTCAAGCTTCCAAATGAAAAGTCTCAAACCGATCCTACATGCTTAATAGAGTTGTGAGTTTAGAGGATTATAAATTTTGGTAGACCATCCGTAGAAAGAGGTAGAGTTGATCATTAAATTTAACAATAGTCATGTAATCAAAAGGCTATCACTACTAAAGTTTAAATGATCAATCTTTATATATTCAAATTCAAATAAATTATAAAATAATCAAATATTCAAATTTAAAAATATAAATTAAATGAAATTAATTATTTAAATTTAAAGTAAAATTTATCCACCCATCCGCAATCGTTTATCGAGAGTGACAAATTAAAAAATTTTACTCACAAAGAGCCAATGTCAAATCAAATACATGATTATTTTCACACTCAATAATCTTAAGCACATAAGGATGTGGCTCGTGTCCTCTATCCGCGTGATTTTTCCATAAAATACATCACATAAATGACGGTTAAGACTAGAGCCTTCTGACCAAGTGGCTTATTGCAAAATGACACCACTAAATTACGATCACATTCACAACTTGTATGCTCCCCAACAGCTTTGCTCTTTGAGCTGTGAACTATAGAATATATTTAATTGGGCAAAAAACTCTCTATTATCTAAGGTTGATTTAAGCTTGCCTCCTTAGACAAACATCACCCTAGGTCTACAAGGATTACTTACGATCCATGCTCTTGACAAGGATCCTTCCGGTCGGGTTGTTGACTACTTCCTCTAAGTAGTAGGGACCATAGCGAGAGATGATGGAACCATGGGATCTTGATCAGGCGTGTCATCATTCCCCCAATCATTCGCTTTAAATGAATAATAATGAATTTCATAAATCTAAATTTTAAACTCCACATGCTGCTATTATACGCTACGCATTTAGTGATATAATGACTAGCCTTAATCGAAAGTTTTTTCTCAGAATTGGGAGCAGTAATTAACTATAGGTGCTTACGCTATAGAAAACCTGAAACTAGATCTAAAGTCCTCATAAAATGAGGGTGAAATCTCTGGGTAGTGTCTTATCTACTATTCCATCTGCCTTTTGAAAATTTCACTGACATTTAAATCATACTATTCTAATCAAGAGGTTGGTGGTGAATTTTTGGAGCTCACAGATTTCTGGTGACTCCACTGGAGATAGGTTCTCTTTTCATCTTCGGCTAGTCAAACCTAAGTTATAGTAATAATGAAGTATATATATATAAAAGAAAGAATTATAAATGAAGAAAAAATTGAAAGTGAAAAGTTTAAATGAATATTAAAATAAAATACTTTATAAATGAGGTCTTAAATATTTAAGATTTAATTTAGAGTATTTTTTATGTTGCTCTGTTATGTTGTATTTTTATATTTTGAAAGTGTGGGGTGATATATCAATTGTTGATTACTAATCCTCATCTTTCATTTGTGTAGAATGAATTTCTAGAATATCCCGTTCACTGTGCAGCTAGGTCGTGAAGCCAATATCTACCTAGCTAATGTTGTAATCAACACTAGAGATGCTGGAGCTACTATACAATTTGGTAGCATAGATTTCTCAGCGAGTGCTGCTCAAACTACTGCTAGGCTTGCACGAGACAATCATGCACATGTTGCACATCAACCTGTGTAGTAGGCCAAATCCACTAAAACTTTTGTCACTACTGCTAGGGAGGTTCCTCGAAAGAGAGCCTCTATATTTGAAAGGTTGGGACATACTGAAGCTTTAGCCATGAAGAGAATTATCACTAGACAGAAAGTTTCATTGTGTAAGAACCACTCTCACCTTGACTTTTGCAAGGACATGATCAAGCTTCCTCATCTGGAGGAAAGCTAACTAGAAGGCAGAGGAGAAGGAGGAATGCTGAGCTACGAGCCCATTAGCTCTCACCTAGGCCCTATATTACACAACCAGCCTTACAACCAGAAGCAAGTGTTCCCACTCACAATAAGTTTGAAAGTCTGAAGTGGGTGAAAAGGAACAGTTCTATTGGTGATATTAACCAATCATTCTAAGAGCAACGGTACCAAGCTCCAACCCTACAAAGGAGGCATCCTGAGACTTTATCCTCTAGAGTGCACAGGGTGCTAAAAGTTGTAAAAGAACAAGGACTTATGAAGAAAAAAATATCAAAGGCCAATTATTAGAGAAGCTAATAATGCTCAACTGCAGAAACTACCATTAGTGGTAGTAAGAACTCAATATCATTACAAATAACTTGCACGATGAGCATCGGGGCATGACTCTTGGACCACATGTCCAAGAATCTGCCACCAAAAGGCCTCGGTAGAAAGGTAAACAAATCTGGAGACCAAAGCCTCGAGAAGAAATCACTGTGGAGAAGAACAAAGGTGTGACATCCAGCTTGTATTCCCAGAGATCCGCTAGTGATAGAGCCTGACGGTAATGGGTCCTAAAAAAGAAAACTACCATTAGTTAGCTAATGGATGCTCGACACCTTGAGAATCCTCTAGGGAATCCCATCACAAAGTAGCTCCATCTCCTCAGGAGGTAGTCGACTTAGATCGAAGCCTTCCAATTGAAGAAATGCTCATGCCACAGCATGAGCTTGAGATCTGATGGAGATGACACTCAGAAGTGAGGCTATAAGAAGAAGATGAAGATGATGATGAGGAGACCATGGGAATATAGGTGGTATATATGGTAGGTCAAGGTGATGATCAACCTAGTACGGTTCTATAATCAATGTCGACGTACCATCCTACCCCCTGCTCCTCCCAAAAGACAAGAAGAAGAAGAGCATTTAAGTTCTTCCTCAGATGATGAGCGAAGTCAAGAGTCAAAAGGGAAGAGAATCCCCATGTTCACTGACACTGCCACACTAGCCCAAGTGTAAAGGCACATGCAACACCAGATGAGGGCAAAAGATAGAGAAATTGAGCAGCTTAACACTAAAATGAATGAGATGATAGCTCAGATGAATCTTATGATGTAGATAATGCAGATGAATGCAGCGGAAATGCCACTATCCGTTCCACCCGCTAATCCTCAAATAGCTAATATCATCCCCACCAATCCACCAATAGATCCAACAGCTCAAACTTCTGGAGCTCATAGTGCTCATGAGGGGAGAAATGAAATTAATCAGTTGGTTTCTCAGCCAACTCCTCAAAACTTGCCTAGCACTCAGAGCACGTGACAGCTACTCAATTGGAGACTATTTTAAATGAGAAAATTATAGCTATTATTGATGTAGAGTAGGTAGAGAAGTTAGTAAATAAAGGCCATATCGGTGAGTACCGGTGTCCCCAAAGGCTATTCAATGCCAAAAGTTCAATACTTTTGATGACAATGGTAATCCTAAGCAGGACTTGGCACAATTTAAAGTGACATGTGGCAATACTGGGGGTAATGATGTGCTGTTATTTCGCCAATTTGTCAGCAGCTTGACTTCGACTACTTTTGAGTGGTATGTTGAACTACCAAATGATTATATTAAAACCTTCTTAAAACTTGAAGCTATGTTTATGAAGAGGTTAGCCAGTGTAGTTAAAAAGATAACCATCATTGATCTTGTGCTTGAGAAAAGAAAGAAAGAAGAGTCAGTGACTCGATATATCACACGTTGGACAAACATGAGTATGAGATGTGAACAGCAATTGGAAAAATATATGATTCAATTGTTAATGGGAAACATTGATGACAAAATGGTGCCTTATCTTTGCATGGCTTCAATCGCCACATTTCAAGAGCTTCTTGGCAGGGTGGCTAAATTAGTGAAATTAAACCTATCAAGCTCTGATAGTCACTTAGACAAATAAAACAGAAATAAAGTTATAGATTCAAAGAAAGGTGAGACACACTTTACTTCTTCCAAAAGTGATAAAAGAAAGCGGGTAGTTTATAATGTTGATAAAGGGAAGCAACTTGCTTACCCAGATAAATTAAAATAACCATGTAGGCTCGCTCCACAGCTGAAGTTTGTACTTGGAGGTAATGATTTGCCATGAGGCCACTTAGCGAGTGATCAAAATAAATGAAAGGAATAAATGATTTAATAGTTCCAACCCTCAAGGAAAGGCTGAATAAAGAATAATATTTCAAAAAAGAGAGTGTGGCTAAGCTCTTCAAGCATGCATTCAAAGCAAGTCTCTAGCTACCAGAGTGTAAAAGGCCCAAGGAAGCTGGACAAAATGATAATCCTAATTATTGTTCTTATCATCGGGTGGTCAGCCATTATATTGAGAATTGTTATATATTCAAGGATTGGCTAAAAAGAAAATACAAAATGGAGAATTTACACTGTTAGACAGTGTATTAGTGCATCTAAAGAAGGAATCCGAAAAGGTAATCACTTCCTCTCTAGTGCCGTCAAGTAAAGATAAAATCAAGGAGAAATTAACCTGTGATGAAGAGTGTGAAGTTGTAGTTTCAAAAAAGAGTGCAAAAATGCTAAAATAATTGAAAGGCGTCTCAGGCATTAAGTGGAAGTCACCACTTGAGCTAGTGCTTGAATTGGAAGAAAATCAATGGTCGGATGTGTTTGCTTCAATATCATCCACCCAAAAATATCATGGAAAGGCCAGCTCATCTTAGCATGAGAGACAACCTAGCCCAATCCCACGAGAAAAAATAAGGTCTGCCAAACCAAGAAATAAATCCAAGAAAAAGAAAAAGAATATAACACAGAAGATCTTCAATTATATGGATGATTACCAATGGCCAGCAAGATGACCTATCAAACATGCTAATTTCATTATCGAGCTTCAAATTAACGAAGAAGCAGGGAAAGAAGATGAAGAACTTTCTATTGAATTCTGTTTAATGGTACATGAAGCTGGTGATAGCTCAGGGAAATTCTGTCTTCTAAATGAAGATGAAGCAAAGCCCGTCATGATGACAAACATAAAAAATATGAAATTGGGTAGTGATTCCGAATCTTCAAATCCATCATTGGAAGGAGCGGAAGCTGATGCTGAAGTGACTGACTCATTTGAAGACTCAGGGTCAAATGAAGTAGCTCATGTATAGTTAAGGAGTGGTCGAATGCTACCACCTCAATAGAAGAAATGGTCAATGAATAAAGAAAAATAAAAAGAAATTGAAATTAACGAGAAGGTCATCCCTGAAGATGCAAACAAGAAGTCTTCTCCAAATAAGAGAATTGATTATAATATTCTATCACACTTAAGAAAATTCTACGTAGCTTAGCATATATGAGGCACTTTTAATGTTAGAAATCTTGTAATACTCTAATTTAAGCTCTTACAGAGCAAGAGAAGTTTGAAGCATATTTCGTTGAACGCTGCCTAACAGAGATTTTGCACACTTAAGATCCTCCGGCCATCACATTTTCTGAGAAAGATCTCATGCTTGGAACTACATAACACAATTGCCCTCTGTATGTTAGTTGAAAGTGATGGAGGTATAATACCTCAAATCTTGATTGATCCTGGTTCCTCAATGAATCTTATGAATTTAAAGACCTTTAGGTGGCTATCTCTAGATATACACCATCTAGGACAAGTTAAAGTTATGGTCCAAGATTTCAATGAGAAGAGACAGAAAATTGTTGGGTCATTCGTCCTTCCTCTCGGATTCAGAGATCTCTACACAGAAGCCAAATTTTATGTGGTTGATGCAGACACTTCATTCAGTGCTCTTTTGGGTCGACCTTGGCTTTATGAATATGTCATTGTCTCGTCTACACTGCATCAGTATATGAAATATATAAAAGATGGAGAAGAATGCAAGATTATGGGTGATATGCAACCCTTTACGGTGCATGAAATGAAGATATACCAAGAAGCTAACTACTTCCTTCTGAATGAGTCAAAGCTAGCAGAGCAGCTAGAAAATACTGCATCTACTTCAAAATCAACAAAAGAACAAGTTAAGAAGAATGGTGAAAAGAAACCAACTAAAAGAAAGGAGATCGCTCTAAATATCTCTAAGGTTATAAAGAGAAAGTCCAAAATAAACAGAATTATCCCTCATTTGGGCAGTGGTACTGAAGATGAAGAGGAATGTGCTCCCGCCAAATCTAGAAGCTCATATAAATCTTCAAACAAAGTGTCGAATGAGGAGGATTATTTTGACTTTGATTATGAGTTCAAATCTTCTTATGATGGAAAAGTGCAGTGCACATACTTGAAAATAATCATTGATCCAATGGCAGTGGAGACTACACTAGTAGTCACGCTTGTTCCTCCTCAACATTTCAAGGAAGTCACTCCACGGGAAGTTCACAATGTTGAAGAATTGGTGACTTTCTATGTGCATCACCTCCCTAGAAAGTGTGGGCCAGGAAGCTTGTTTTAAAAATCTAAGGGATGCCAAGGGGAAGATCTAAATTGGGTAATGCAATTGTCTGAAGAGGAAGAAGCTGTGCCCACAAGGATGCTAAAATATTATCCTTCAAAACAGAATTTAATGCGCAAGCAGATCCATACTGAAGCAAACAAACAAAGGACTAAATTATTTAAGATGATGTGGTACCCAAAAGGTTCTCAAACCATTGGTAGAAGAAACAAGCACACTACCAGAGGCCTTGGGTTCATCCAACATAATCATCCATAAGAAGATGCCTGTTATGTTATAGCCGGAGTGGAAATTGAAAATGATAATGAAAATGAAGTGATTTCTTTGAGATTAATCTTGCAAATAATGAAGAAGTAGGAGTAGTGCCGGCACCTGAGGAGCTTAAGGATGGTGGGCATGCAGCTACTATGGATGAACTTAAAATTAACGGGCGAGGAAGAGATGTTCATGCCTACTTCCGAAGATAAAGTGAAAGAATTAAAAATCGCTTTGTGAATTGATTATTTTGCTTGGACATATGCGAGAGATCGCTTATCCCGATGTGATAGTTCACATTAGAAATCAAATCAGATCATCAGGCAAGCTTCGAATGAGATTGGAAATTGAAGAACGGTGATTGCGAAACCAAGAAACTCATTGAATGGTTTCATTCGAGAAGAGAAATATCTTGGATAGCTAATATTGTCTAGTTAAGAAGAAGAATGGTCGATTCAGTATCTACACATCAACAGGACTTAAATAAAGCATGTCCAAAGGATGATTTTCCTCTCCTTGTATTAGAACTATTGGTGGACAACACTTCAATTCACGACATGTTCTCATTTATGGATGGATCGTCAGGATACAATTAAATCAAAATGGCTCTTGAAGATGAGAAGCATACCTCATTCGAGGTTCGGTGTATCGCTACACGGTCATATCCCCGGCTTGAAGAATGGGCTACATACCAAAGGGCTATGAAGCGCATATTCAATGAGTTGATTCATCAAAAAGTAGAATGCTACATTGATAACCTCATTGTAAAATGTATAGATTGCAATGATTATCTTGATGACTTGAGAATCGTCTTTGAAAAAATCAAAAAATATGATCTCAAGATGAATCCTCTCAAATGTATCTTTGGAGTCTCCTCAGGGAAGTTCCTCGGATATGTTGTGTCGTAGAGGGATTGAAATTGATCCTAATAAAATTAAAGCAATAGTTGAAATGCCTCCTCCGAGGAGCCTTCGCCAACTCCATTCCATGTAGGGGCATCTTGCATTTATCAGAAGATTTATATCAAATATGTCAAGCAGATGTCAACCCTTTGCAAAGTTGATGAAGAAGGACACTGCTTTTAAATGGGACAAAGAATGTCAAGAGGCTTTTGACAGTATCAAGATGTATATGTTGAATCTGCCTATTCTTGCAATGCCGATCCTAGGGAAGCCTCTCATCTTGTATACAGTAGCACTGGAGGAATCTCTAGGTGCTCTGTTGGTAACATAATGAAGAAGGAAAGGAGAATGCTATACTACATTAGTTGAAGACTGATAGTTGAAGAAATGCACTATTCTCCAATTGAGAAGCATTATTTGGCGTTAGTCTTTGTTGTTCAAAAGCTATGCCATTATATGTTATCTCATAAAATTACTCTCATCTCAAGGATATATTCGTTGAAGTTCTTGATGATAAGACCAACATTGACAGGTCACTTGGCACGATGGGCTATTCTTCTACTATAATTTGACATTACATATGTTCCCTAGAAAGTGATGAAGGGGAAAATTCTATGATCTTTCTAACGAACAAATCATGCATATATGTGAAAAGAAAAAATAACAAATGTGGGAACTATATTTTGATAGAGCTTCATCCATCAAATATACTCACCCCTTAAATCTCCCAAAGGCTCTAACTGGCATTGGCCTCATCTTAATTACGTCAGAGGTTGGTATAATGAGGCACTCCTACAGGTTAATTGAGCCGTAGACTAACAATGAAGTGGAATATGAAGCGTTAGTGGGTGAGGAAACCATCTCAATGGGAGTCCAGAATCTACAAGTTTACGGTGATTCTCTTAGCTCGTCATTAATCAAGTGTCAGGTATTTACAAAATCAACAAGCTTGAATTGGATAACTACCACAAATGAGTTCTCGAGCTTATGAAGGAAATTCCAAATATCATTATAACTCAGATTTCTTGATGCAAGAATCGCAAAGCTGATTGCTTGGCTAAGTTAGCTAAATAGATGGAAAGTATGGATGACGATGATTTTATACTAATTGTGTAGCACTCATCGGGTCCTAGAGTTGGTAAACTTAAAATCCCCACTAGAAGAGGGGTCATCAAATGCAAGCCAGTATGATGTAACTCACATTGCTCCTCACACTCTCTTACTAGGTACTTCTCAAAGGCAACAAAACAAGCCTCAGACTATTTAGGAGAAAATACCTCAATCCGAGGAAGTACCAAAGTCATGAAATGAAATCTTTATAGTAGAAGAGAAGGAAGATTGGAGACAACTCTTCATCGACTATTTTAAGAAAGACAAACTGCCAAGCAATAAGTCGATGACTACACAACTCGAGAAAAGGCTTCAACTATATGCTTATGTTGGCAATACCCTCTATCGTAGATCCTTCGAGCAGATATTATTATAATGCTTGGGAGTAGAAGAAGCCAACAAAGTAATTGTTGAAATTCATGAAAGACTTTGTGGCACACATCAATTGAGTCCCAAAATGGCTTTCAAAATTAAAATAATGTGATATTATTGGCCTTCCATGGTAAATATTGTATCGATCATGCCAAGAGATACCATGAATGTTAGGTCCATGGCAACATCATTCAACAGCCTCCAAATTTCTTGCACCTAACGATAGCATCTTGGTCATTTGAGTACTGGGGAATGAATGTAATTGCACCAATTGATTCATCATGATTAGCTATCCATCGCTTTATCCTAGCAACCATTGATTATTTTTATAAGTGGGTTGAAGCAGCCCCTTTCAAGAAAGTCACAGTCGAGCATGTGACGAACTTCTTCACCCATAATATTATCTTATAGAATTGGTGTGCCTTGTCGAATTATCTCAGACAATGGTCCGTCCTTCAAGAGTACTAAAATCCATAGATTTGCTGATCGACATAAGATTGATTGATGATACTCATCAATTTGTAATCCAAGAGAGAATTGGTTGGCCGAGACTTTCAACAAAACACTAGTCAATCTATTCAGAAAGATCCTCATAAGAAATAAAAGGGAGTGGCATACTAAGCTTGTGGAATCTTTATGGGCTTACTGCACCACCTACAAGACTTGTACAAAATCCACTCCTTATACATTAGTATTTGGGGCTGAAGCAGTTCTACCACTCGAAGTTGAACTACCTTCGCTCCAAGTATTCAACACTACCCTACCGAAGATGAGAATGCCTGTTTATGGATGGAAGAGCTTAATGCACTCGACGAAGTTAGGCTCCAAGCTCAGCAAAATTTAGAAGTCTACTGAGTGAGGATGCCCAAAGCATTCGATCACACAGTATGTCCTCAAGTTTTTCAAGAAGGAGAATTGGTCCTGGTGCTGAGAACACCAATTATTTCTCACCATAAAGTTGGCGGTAAATTTGAGCTTAATTGGGAAGGACCCTTCATCATTGAGAAAGTATATCAAGGAGGAGCCTACCAGCTCATTGATTTTAAAGTCGAAAGACCAATATCGCCAATCAATGGTCGATATTTGAAAAAGTATTGCACATAGAAATGTAATCACAAGAATTCATTCGATCATACGGTGCGTCCTCAAACTTTTCAAGAAGGTGAATTGGTCATGGTGCTGAGAAGATTAATTATTCCTCATCATAAAATTGGTGGTAAATTTGAGCTTAATTGGGAAGGATCCTTCGTCAATGAGAATGTATATGAGGGAGGAGTTTACTAGCTCATTAATTTCAAAGATGAAAGACCAATGCCGCCAATCAACGGTCGATATTTAAAAAAGTATTATTAATGAAAATATAATCAAATGAATATCTTAATTAAAGCTTTTGTAAGTTTTAGATGGAAATTTTCTTATGATACAAGAATGCATTTCCAAAATGAAGCAAAAATCCCCATGTTATATAGGGGAAATTTTTTAAAATTTTACAACAAATGTCAAGATTTCTTTGTAAGATAGGGGCTTTGGGTTGACATCGTGCCTAAGACTGAGATCCCCATATACATATTCAAATTATATATTTAAATTCACAAGTTTCAAAGTCTTACTAACCAAAAGAAGAAATTTTCAAGTCTATGAACTTCAATAAATCAAGTTGAAAACACATCTTCCATCAATACATCAAATCTAAGGCTCAAGTGAGTGCATAATGTCAGACTCAACAAGCCCAAATATGGTCGTGGTTAAGTCACTTACTCAACACTCATAAAGGCTGTAGTAAGAGATCCCCCATCCCATTAGATGATAAAATCCTCCATCAATTGCTTAAGTCCAAGACTCAACTCAACACGCCCAAATATGGTCGAGTCGTTGATAAGTCTGCTTACTCAACATGCCACAAAGGCTGTAGTAAGGGACCCTCCTACTTCATTAGCTCAATGAAAAGAGCATCTAAATCTCCAAATCCCTCCAACTTGGTGAGTTTAAGTGGCCCAGACTAGGAGATCATCCCTAATAATCGTAAGGTCATTTTCCACAATCCAACAAAAAAATAGATCCTCACTCGAGAATGCACTAAGACGAGTTTGGTATCAATATCAAATGAGAAATGTCAACTCCTTCAACAAGTATGTTAAAGTAGAAAGCAAAGACTGAAGGAAACTCTTCTTCAGTAAGTCTAAGTAGAAAAGGAAAGGGCTGAAGAAGTCATCCCGATGTTCGTGCAAAGCCAAAAGTTGAATTGAGGGAGTTATGTTATCAACATGTCTGTTATGCGTAAAGCATAGGACTGATGACTATTCTCCATTGACCCAACACAAGATTTGAGGGATAGGTTATTGACAAACATCCTTCTATAAGCCCACGATAGCAGAAAGCTGTGGCAGAAGGTAATTTTGTATCACTAACAAATCTTCAAGATAATCTAGGATTTTCCTCCATCATGTCTGTCAAGGCACAAAGCCAGGATAGAAGGAAATACAAGATATGAACCTCCGAGATTGAGTCTTCAACAAGTTCATCAAAGCACCAAGCATAAGACCGAAGATGTTCTCATCTCGCCAACAAGTTATCAACTTCATCAAGTCCAATGAGGCACGAAGCCAGGACATGAGAAAAATATAAAATATAATTTTGAGATTGAATCTTCAACAAATCCATCCAGCACTAAGCATAGGACCGAAGATATTCTCATCTCGCCAACAAATCATCAACTCTATTAAGTCCACCAAGGCACAAAGCCAAGACGGGAGAAAGATATAAATTTCAAATTCTCAAGAGTAAGTCTTCACCAAGTCTGAAAGCACAAAGCTTAGGACCAAAGATATTCTAAATTCTCTCAACAATTACTGCAAAAGTCCCTGTTAGACAGGGGATATTTTTATATATTTATCTAAGTCGACATCGTGCTTTAAGCCAAGATCCTTAGATAGATACATATTATGATTGAAAAAATATATCATGTTTATTTTGCAGTAAAGGAAATCAAACCTTTTAATATATTTCTGAGATAGTCTGCAATCCCCCTATTAGACAGGGAGTATTTTTTTATGATCAAGGTTCAATCCTCTTCTATGAAATATGAGGTCTTTTTGTATATGTATTTAGGTTGACATCGAGCTTTATGTTAAAATATCTGAATATATCTATAACTATTATTGTTAAAGTTGCAGGCTCTTGCAGGAACAAAAAAAATCTACTTTTATGCTAAAAAAGACAACCCTAAATATCAAAAATTTCACTCCATGATTTGTCAAATGTCGAACACCAAGTCAGAAGAACTCTTAATTTCAGAAGCTTCAATCAACTAAGTTGGAAAACATCAACCTCTATATCCAAGTCTACGACATGGATGGGTTCTAAAGGTCAAACTCAATAAACCCATAAATGATCGAGTTGATGACGCTCTCCTCACTCAACAAGTAGCAAGAAAAGCCCGCAGTGAAAGAGGTCTTGTTCGTTAGTCTGATGACCAAACCACCAAGCTAACATAGCTTAAGTCAAAGACTCGAATAAGTTTTAAAGGCCAGACTCAACAAGCCCATAAATTGTCGAGTTGCTGATGTTCTCCTCACTCAACAAGCCATAAGAAAAGACCGTAATGAAAGACCCCCTATGCATCAGTCCAATGATAATAAATGTTCAATCTCAAATCAAATTTAGCTTAATGATTCCAAGCAATCAGAATCGAAGAGATCTTTCTACTTGATCGATGGACTAAGATAATATGAGGAAAAAATTCTCAATTCAGAGCAGCCTCAAATCAATCTTCAATTTCCTGCAAGGTGATATTTCAATCTCTTTTTAAATGATCTGGTTAAGTACAAAGCACGGATCAAAGCTAATTTCCTCATCAAGTCCATCAAAGCAGAAAGCATAAGATCGAGGAAGTAATTCCATAGTTCATACGTAGCTAATGGTCGAACTAAAGGAATTTCGTGATTATTCAATCTTTTAAAGCACACATTGCTAGATTGATAACTTAATATTTTAAATTTAATATAAGTCGGAAGGCTGGGTCATCTATATGTACCCTTCAATGAGTCTATCAAAGCAGCAAACATAAGATTGAAGACATACACGCACTTCTTGACAAGTCAATATGGACAAATCAGGTCAATTCTTCGTCAAGTCCGCCAAGCTTAAAGTTAGGACAGAAGAAATTTCAAATCTCAAAATAAACAAATCAATTCCTCCATCAAACCTGATCAAGCATTGGTTAAAACCTAAATCTACAATGACAAAAAAAGAGAGATCTTGAAACCCATTGAAGTAGAGTAGATGGTGGAATAAGCTTTAATAAGCCATTGAAACTCAAGTGATTCAAGATCCATGGCGCCTAAAAGGTCAAACAAACATGATTCCATACATAAATCACATTTGTTGGGGCATTTGTTGACCTCCATGCATGCGTCGCATTTGTTGACCTCCATGCATGCGTCATAAGTCAAGTCGAGCTCACAAGATGAGTTTGACAAGCTTTAGAGCGCAAATCGGAGCTAAAATGCACTAGGCATAAAAATCAAAATGACCTCGATCATGAACGGACTTACCATCACACTCGAATGTCAAAATTGACATAATATAACAAAATTGACCACGACTAATCAAGAAAGCCAAAGTATCGATATCAAAGTATAGGCATGACGATGCCCAAATGACTTCCATGCATGCGTCATAAGTCAAGTCGAGCTCACAAGATGAGTTTGTTTTAGAGCCAAATTTGAAATAAATGCATTGCATAAAATCGAATGACCTCACGAATGACTTCGCCATCACACTCAATTCAAAATTGATAATATAAATATTGAAAATCGACGGCCGACTAATCAAGAGTCAGCCAAATACACGTATATCAAAGTCATACGATGACGACGAAATGACTTCGCTGAAATTGATTATGTATTAGATAAACATCAAAACCTATCAATGAAATTACGATCGATCGGATGGGCTACAACGCTTAGAAGCAATATTATATACATTTTGAACAAATTGATTTGAAACTCAACCAAACAACCATGACGCGAAATAATTACGTGCATCTATAATGTAAAGTAGGATAGAAATCAAATTTGATTAAGGTTATTGTGCTTAATTTTTTTGTCAAAATTAGCATGTATAAATAAATCTACCTAATCACCCTCTAATTGCACCTAATTAGTGCCTTGGAACTTGCAACGGCCTATTCCTATACCTTCACCTCCAATTAGACCAATAACAAGTTGCCACATCATCCCTCCCATGCCTTATCCCATCATCACACACGCAAACCAAAAGAAAAAAAAATCTGAATCCCATCTCTCGTTCCCCTCCAGTTCCTCCCTCTTTGGTGACTCCTACTGGACACACGCGAGGTCGCATGAACCCCTCCTTGTCCATCTCGCTAGGTTATGGGAGCAGCCGGTTGACTTCCCCCTCTTCTCTCAGCTCGAAACATCAAACCCTAGTCGAGCAGCCAATGGGCTCAATTCCTGCTATACTTGTGAGTAGCAGCCGGCCAGCTCATGTTCCTCCTCCTCGTTCTCCTTCCCTTGGTTCGAAGCCACGCAATAGTTGAAACTGAAGCTCCCTCTTCCCGTCTGTCACCTCACCAGCATTGGAGTAGGCTGATGCGTCTTCTATTAGCAGTCAAACCAAGCCGAACATCATCGCTCCTGCTCGAAAAAGAGAAGGGGACATCGCGAAGGTGACCATCGTCTTTCCTCCCACCCCCCTTCACGCACTTTTGCTCGTCTAAATCCGCCTACCTTCAGGATTTGGTAAATATGGATTTAACCTTGTGCGGCTTTAGCAGATTACACAACTAGTGGATTTAACTTGTCCAAGAATACCGTTTGGTTGGATTTAAGTTAAATTTGACTTAAACCCTGCTCATACCCTACTAACCTTCACCTGTTCCCTCACTTGTACTACATATGCTTCAGCTTGTCTAAATCCCGTGAATCTGCCTATTGGTGGAGATCCGGATTTAGCCATGTTTGATGGGCTTTAGAGAATAACATTTGAGTTAAGTTAAAGCCAGCCTAAATCTTGCTAAAATCCTGATTTCCTCCCATATTCTGACTTCAGACTCGTCCTTGTAATCCTGATTCCATCGAACAAAAATCCTATTTACTCCTTATAGCAACCCGTATTCCTAAATCCATCCCTATATTCTTGGCATTAAATGAGCTAAACATCTTTCGGCCCAATTCCTATTGTTACCCTTCTTCTTCTAGCTTACATTCTAGGACGTATAATGGGCCTTGAGAATTCAAGCTCGATAAGGCCCATTAGCTAGATTCATTAAATGCAAGCTTTAATGCAATTATGTAGAATTTATAGTTGTCATTTTTGATGCTTAGTGTAATAAGCCAAACTCACAACTTGCTCCTAAAATTCTGTATGCGATGCATTTGGCGCAACTAGTGGAACTTCAGATGCACTTTATAGATGGAAAACTCATAGCGATGCTTTCATAAAAAAAAAATTTCATTGGTTCATGGAAATATAAAAAAAAAAGAACCTATATTATGAAATAGTCTCATGTGAAGCTATAGTTTTGAGATTCATGCTAAGTATCCAAATGAAATGATTCATTGTGCATATTCATAGTATTATTTTCATTCCATCCAATCTAAATGCCTTTGATATGCATGAAAACATTCAAAGGCAAACTTTATATATGTCTGATGAGGTGATATTTAACTTAATTTAAATTTGCTCAAGCTTTCGAATGCAGCAATGTGATGTTTTCATATATTATGAGATATACTCATTTTCAATTACGCGGCATTGACACATATGCAAAAGATTTAAAAAAATATATTATGACATGCACTTGAGAATAAAACTCATTTGTCATCTGAAGATCAAAGAAGTCATGTCGTCTATATCTGAAATCAATCAAATTAGATGTTTACAAGATAACTTTACATTCGATCCTATCACACTGAGATGTGTGTAAACCACTTAAATGGTGGAATGCTGCATTCGTTAGAGTGCAATTGTTGCCCTCCATGCATGCGTCATAAGCCAAGTCGAGTTCACAGAATGAATTCGACGAGCTTCAAAGCGCAAATCGGAGTTGAAATACACTCAACGACGTAAAAAATCAATCAAAATAATCTACGATCGATGAACAAACTTTGTCATCACGTTCAAAATGACTAAATTGATCAGAATACATATATTGCACAATTCAGCGGTGGCCGTCGAAGAAAATCGAAATCGTATATGCTCGATGTTGAAGCTACAATGATGACGACATCCGTTCAGAAATTGATCGCGTTTGTGTGAAATCAAAACCTATCAAATGAAATTGTATTCAATTTGGGCCGAATCTGTTTGAATGTCGAGAAGTCGAAAGCGATAATGCGTATTTTTTTTGAACTGATCCTGATTGAAAACAAACATTGACGAAAGGTGTCTTGTGTTGAACATTAAATAAGATTAATATATATATATATATATATATATATATATATATATATATATATATATATATATATATATATATATATATATATATATATATATATATATATAATTTAATAACAAAAATCAAAATGAGGGTTAATTTTTTTTATTTTAACAAACGAGCTTATAAATACTTACTTATACCTTATCCTAAGGGGAAGACTCACAACCCTAACTCCTATATTCATAGCGGCACTTGCCCGAATCACAGAATTAAGCTCTTCGTCGTTCGCCTCACCGATGGCTCGATCCAAAAGAGTGCGAGCATGGGAAATCTTTCTCTCTTTGCAGGATCTGCCAGTGGTTCCTCTCCTGCTAATGGCATGGAGGCTCCCGGTATCGCCGCTGATGGGTTTGCATCCGAGGACCTGGTGTAGGGGTCATCCTCCAACTGTTGCAAAAGGAAGAGAATGATTCCTTGGACTAAAGAGGAACACTAATTATTTTTACTCAGTTTGCTAAAACTTGGCAAAGGGGATTGGCAAGGGATATCACACAAGTATGTAATAACAAGGACCCTAACTCAAGTTGCCAGCACATTCAAACATAGTTCATATGCCAATCTAATGCAAGCAGAAGGCAGCAAAAGATTGGCCTCTTCGATATGGTATCGGATGAAACCACAAAATCTGAGTTATATCCTATAAACTATCAAGAACCTGAAACACGAGACTATAACTGTATGCCTGCACCTTTACTTTGAGAATAATAGTGTGAGTTGATGGATTCTAATAATTCTGCTAATGAAGAATCAGATGCCATAAAACTTGAAATTTTTGAATCCCAGTGTAGTTTTCGACATCTTCCCATCATTTCCCTTCTTCTCGGCATGCCCTTCTTGATTCCTCCTCCCTCATATCCAGTAGCACACTCACCTTCCCTTTTTGTGATTTAAAGTATAGCCGAGAGGCAACTCTGCCATCAGGCAAGTTCCTCTCAACCACTCTTTTCATGATTGAGGCACCTCCATCATCGGTGGTTTCCTCTATCTCTTGCTATTTCATATCCCTTCTTTCATTGGAGTCCAATTCCCTTTTCAGCCGCAACAACCTAACTACATATCTCTTCTTAGTTTCTGGCATTTCCCTCACCTATTCAACAATCAACCCGATAATCTCTCATATTCAATTCTTTTTAGTCGAACTCATGCAAAATTATTATTATTGTTGTTGGTGGATGTGTTGAAATGCTTGAATGTATATATATTTTGTATTATATTGGATTTTTTTTTTGAAGGTCTAATGGTGAGATGAAAATGCGAGAATTATTTCAAAATCTTGGTCTCATCGATGTGTGGTGGGTAAAAAAATTATTAGATGTAGCCCCCGATGTTGAAATGCTGCCAAAAATTTGACTAAATTTTGGACTTAAAAAGGGGTGAAAATCAAGATTTATTTAAAAAGAAATCAATCACATCAAAAATAAATAATTTAAAATAAAATTTAAATGTGTAGAAGTTGCATATATATTTTCTTTTATGCAGTGATTGAAGACCTTATGCTCATCGGTAGATTGAAATTCTAGAGGTGGTTCAAAACACCAACCGTCACGCTCATCAAGTCATGATAGATAGGCCAAAATAGTTCGATTTTCTACACGGGATGACACTAGAATAATGCCGAAATATTGCAAAATTTTATCCAAAATTCATACTTGTAAATAAAATTCAAGCTTAATAAATAGCACTACCTAAGCTCCCTAAAATAAATTAATATCAAATTAAATTTTAAATTATAAATGAGAATGAATTTGAAATGAATTTGAAGATTATATTTCAAATAAAGAAAGATGGAGTGAACTCAAACAGATTTATGAATTTAAAATGAATTGAATATTTTGGTAGTAAATATAAATTTGGTACTTAAATATCTCAGTTCAATTGATTTAGAAGATGACCTCACTGAATATCCAATTATAACACAAAAGATCTTCTTGGAATTAGAATATAGTTTTCAAATCATAATTCACTCCAAATGAATTAGAGAAAATCGAGGAATTCATAAGAGATTTTCAGTGAGATCGAATGATTGCTAATAAGCATAATCAATGAATCCTTGAAAAATATTTGAAGCATATTATTTATCTTATTAAATACTCGAATTAGATCAAGAAAAAATTGAATAGAGGTTGTCATAAGTTGAGAATCATCAATAGATATAAATAAGAGTCTATTGAATATTTAAAGACTAATCAACGTTGAATAAAACAAAGTAATTAAATGTTATTCCAAGGGATCTAATAGACTATTAAAATAATTTAAAACGCCTTCCTCGCTATCGAATCTATAACTTTTCAGAGCAAAGGATTAACGTTATACTGATTAAAATACGAAGGATTCCTTCAATTTAAAAGAATTATTTTTTATATTTTAAAATTCTAAGTTGAGATTAAATAAATATGAAATTAATCTCACAATTTAAAATAAAATTACCTAAATTACTAAACACCACAATCTTATTAATTTATACTAAGCACCTAAATTTTATGTTTGAGGATGCTACACTGGTTTAAAAAAAATGAAAGAAAGAGTGATGAAATCGATTCAATCATTCATGACTACATACATGCAAGCTAATGAATGTCTCCATATGCTAATTCAATTCAATGAAAGATATAAATATGCAACTCCAAGAATGCGATCACAACAGGCCTAATCCTCTATGCTTGAAAAAGAGTTGACAAGATCTACTAAATGATCAACTTCTGAATGAACTTAAATTACATTAGATCATAAGACCTAATCCTCTATATTTACAATGGAGTTGATAATGTCTGTTATGATATCAATTTTCTAAAGAATTTACACATAATGCCATACCGATCCTCTACCAAAGAAAGTAGTTGATACAAAGTCTATCCAATGATGAGTTGATTGAAGATATCAACTAGAGGGGTAAATACTATCAAAATATTTATATAATATATTCAATATTCTCAAATTCAAATTACTTGAAATATAAATCTAGATCTGATCCTCTATTATTAAATTAATAAAGGTGATTAGATCTTAAACAATAAATTAAATGGTTAAGCAGACTTATATACCTTGGTAATGATCGCGTTAAATGAAAATCTTAACCGAAGGGGATATTATCATTAAAAGATTTCTTGTAAACTAATTCATTATAAAACTAAATTTCAACTAAGTAAATATCTGAACTAAATAAAATTTATTATTTAAATACTTAAAACAAATAATTCATCCACCCATCCACCATTGTTTGTTGGGGATGATAGATTAAAAAAATTCTAGCTCATAAAAGAGCTAATTTCAAGTCAAATAAATCACTATGTTCAAACTTAAATAATCTCATACCGAAGGATGGCCCATGTCTCTATGCATGAGTTCCACATATGATGCGGTAGGACGAGTCCTTGATCTGGTTGCCAAATGACACCATTATATTACGGTCACGACTGTATACCGTATGTTCCCCAATGGCTTAGATCTTTGAGTAGTGAATCTTGGGGTATATTTGATAAGCACAAAGCCCTTTTGTTAGCTAAGGTAGACTTAAGATTATCTCCTTGGACAAACACCACCCCAGATCTACAAGGCTCATTTTGATGACACAACCCATGATTGCTGATAAGGATCCTTCGGTCAGGTTAGGTTGACTACCTCCTCTGACTAAGTAGAAGCAAGACAAGCAGGATCTTGACGGGCACATCATCATTCTCCCAAACCATCCACTTCAAGTAAAGAATGATGAATTTCATAAACCTAAATCTAAAACTCTACATACTGCTACTATACGCTACGCATTTAGCGATCTAACGACTAACCTTAATCGAAAGTTTTTCTGAGTATTGGGAGGGGTAATTAACTATAGGTGCTTGCGCTTATGGGAAACCTAGAACCAGATCTAAAGTCCCCACAAAATGAGGATGAAATCTTTGGGTAGTGTCTTATCTATTATTCCATCTGCCTTCTGAAAATTTTATCGACACACAAGTCATACTCTCTTCATCGAGAGGTCGGTGGCAAATTTTTGGAGCCCATAGATTTCCAGTGACTCCACTGAGGATAAGTTTCTCTTTCCATCTTTGGCTAGTTGAATTTAAGTTATAATAATAGTGGGATATATATAAAAATATATATGAATGAAAATAAAAATGAAAGTGAAAAGTTTAAATGAATCTTAAAATAAAATACTTTCTAAATGAGGTCTTAAACATTTAAGATTTCATTTAGAGTTTATTTTTTTGTTGTTCATTCTGTTACATCTTTGCATTATGAAAGTGTAGGGTGATATATCAATTACTGATTACTAATCCTCATCTTTCATATGTCGATGGATCTTCAGAACATACTGTTCATCATGCAGCTAGGTCATGGAGCAAACAACCATCTGGCCAATACTGTAATCAATACTTGAGATGCTAGAGCTATCCTCCAATTTGGTAGCGTAAACTTCCCAACTACCTATATATTATGTACACCAACTTATGCAGGGGAGGAGAACAACTAGAATGGTCGTTACTGCTATCAAGGTTCCTCAAAAGAGTTTTGAAAAGATTGAACTCTGTGCGTTAGTCATGAAAAGAGGATAAGAAGAAATGTTGAGCTTGAGCTCATCCATCTGTTACACAATTAACCATACAACTGAGGCTTTACTCCAATAAATTTGAATATTTTGAGATAGGTGGAAAGGAATAGCTCAATGTAGCTATTTTCAATAAATAGCTACCAAACCCTTCAGAAGAACAACCTATTGACCTTACTTTTGGAGTGAGTTCTCAACTTCCTTTCATCTAACAATTCCTAAGACACTTCCAGTAATTAGATGAAATTGTCATATGATTCAAATTAATTACAACCAATGGCTCAAGTTCATTCCAGATCACTTATTGAACTTGACTGAAGCCATGATTGAGCCCAATTTGACCAATTGGTCAACTTGACCTAACATAGCCCAAATTGACCTAAAGGGTCAAATTGGTCAAAATCTAAATTAATCCCAAATTAAACCAAACCAAAGCCTATAATCATTGTCAATTAACCAATTAAATTTGAACTAATACTTAACCCAAACCAATTTGGTCAAATTGATCAAATTGGTCAACTTAGCCTATTTGACTTATTTGAATCCAAATGAGCCAAAATCAAACTTAAGCTAAATTAATCAAATTCAATTGAACCAAAAAATCCCAAATCATCATATGAACCTAACTCAAGTCTTGGTTTAACCCAATTTGATAAATTGGTCAACCCAACCCAACCTAATCAAAATAAATCCATTTTGACCAAATTAAGCCAAATCACCCAAAACCACTTTATGGAACCTTGGTGGCTGACCTAATTGGACCTAAATGGACCCTAAGTTAGCTCCAAACCAGCCCAATGTGGGACCCAGCCAAGGGGATTAACTAATGGACACCCTCTCTTTACATTGGATTCTCACCTTAAATGGCAAAGCCCACTTTGCCTCCCCATGGCAGCCATCAAACTTTCTAATGAGGCATTCCTAAACTCCCCTAACCAAATCTAAGCCACCTAGCACTTGCCATGGACCAAGAGAAACAAACCAAGCCACTCCCTCTCATGGTCGAACACCCCATGGGCAACGACAAGGATCAAGCCAACCCCATCAGTTCAAATCTTGCCTTGAGGTTCCTGCCACCACTTCCTCCAACTAGGATATGCCAAGTGGAGCTGACGACAACCCCTCCAATGACTCGATGGTGGCCAATCGATAGATTTTCAGGGATCAATCCCGTCCGTCCATCAAGTGCAATTGAGGGGTATACCCCTCAATTCAAGCAGGATTCTTCACAAATTCCTTTGTGTGAGTCCCTAAAGCATTTTTGAAATCGCAAAGACTTACCAAGAGCGTTCTCGGAGCTTCCTTGATCGACATTATTCCTCCCCGAGTCAAAGCCAAAATAGGACAACCTTCTTTCGAGCAATACCCCTCCTCTACTCAATCAAACTTCAATTCCTTGAACCCACTCCATCCTCTTACTTCATCAAAGTCAACCAAATCATCTCCAAGCCTTCCCAATCATCGGAGTTTAGTCAAAGCCAAAATCATCTCCAAGCCTTTCCAAAACTATGGATGGTCATGAGTTAGCGAGTCTTTCACAATCCGAGTCAGTGGCAGATGTGACAACTTAAATAGCCAATCCCATCGCGCCACATGGAAAGAGTGCTATTTCAGCCGCCACATGGCCCGACGGGATTAAGGCTTTAATTAAGCTTAAATAATCTATTTTTAAGTCTGAAACTTCTAAAAATCATAACTAATCTAGAAAAATCCAACAAATATAAACATAAGCTCATTTTGAAGATAGTTCAGAGTAGAATATAGGAAAATTATTATTAATTAATTTGGAATAGTAATTTTGGCTTAATTAAGGTTTAATTAAAAATTTAATTAGCTTAATTAGTCCTTAATTAATCAACCGAATAATCTCAAATTTTCTATGAATGTTTAGGGGGATGACCTCTCTCCTCTATTTTTTTGGATTTTATTGGTTGCTTAATTAGGGAAACTAATTGATTAAGCATTAATCACTTTTTTAATTTAATTAATGATAATTAGTGAATGAATAGTGACTTAATTAATTATTTAAGCCTAATTACATCTGTTGAACAGTAAGGGAGCTTAAGGAATATGATTGGGATATTTTTCTAATTTATTTCCTAAGTTTTCTTTACTTTTTGGAATCAAATTAATTAATGGTTAATGAAGTAATTAATTGCTTAATTAATTAATTAATTCTCAAGATAAAATCAGAGCTTAAGTGACCAAATATGAGGCTTAGGGATTGAGATTAAGGCCTCTCTCTTGATCTCTTTCCTAAAGTTAATTTTATTTCATTAATTGAACATGCTTAATGCTTAATCAAATGAATTAATGAGCTTAATTAACCCAATCTAAAATCCATTCATTCACATCTAGTCACCTTTAATCAATCTTGGGTAGCTCTTTGGGTATTCAATAGCCTAAAGAGAGAGGTAATGAAATTATGGTTAGCTCACATGTGTGAGAAAATCATAAAATAGTTAAGTGAGATCCTAAGCCTAATTAACCCTTAATCATGAGCCAATTGCATTAGGCCATTTCAATTTTTTAGGAGCATTGCAAATTTACTTTTCATGTGGTTGTATTTCATATTGGCTCATTATTAATTAGTTAGTTAGCTTAAGGTGATGTAGGTAAAGGTTAATTAATTGACTTGATTCATATCCTAACCTAATTAAGACATATAATTTAACTAATTATTCTTCATTAAACTAAATTAACTTATATATGGGAGATGGGACTAGGATTAGTAAACCTCTTTCACATTTCTTTAAATCAAATCAAACATGAAAAATGAAATGACATTAAAAAATTTTAGTTTATTTTAAATAATCTTATTTAGTTTGATTGTCCTTGGGAGTTAATTGATTTGAATGAAATCACATGCTTCTGTTATTTTATTTCCTTCCAATCATGCTAAATATTGTATGCTACTTGTACTCATGCATTCATGTCTTTCAAATTAATCAAATAAAAATAATTTCTTTATGTCAAATTGTATGTGTTGATTTAAATTAAAAATATGTGTGGCTAGTATCACTATTAAATCTCAAATATATTTTCAAAAGTTTATTAACGAATGAATATACATATGTATTGTAATTTTAGTTACATGTACATAGGAAATGCAAGTGAATATAAATTTAGTATATGAAATAAAGTCTCTTCCTTATATTCATGTGTTGATTTGCATAAGTAAGAATGTTAGCAGTACATTAGTCGGACATTCCAGGGACACACGACTTTAAGCAGCCCCAAGGAGGTTCCTACCTCATTCCCTTGGTGCAGAATAATGACAACGTACTTGCTTAAAACTTTTATACATGTGGATGTGTACTTAGCTAATGAATGAAAATCTCCATTTTCTATTAAAAAGATATACATTCATACTTTGTTTATTTGGTTGAGTTGATTAGTCATGTGATTTAAGGTCATTTCCTTATGCTTTTGCATAAGAATTTAGATAGAGCTTTAAATTAATATGACAAAATCATTCAACAAAATGAAATATCAATTCCAAATACATTTACTCACATTCATTATTTAAGTGTGTCAAGATACAAATTGCATGTATAGCTATACTTAGGATTTAATCATGCATATGATGGAAAGAAATGAACAAACATGTGTTATGTGATAGTAATTCATTCCAACTAACCTTAAGATGCCTTTCTTATTGAATGAGTTTATTTAAAGTGAACTTAAACTTATGATTAATTAAAACATGTAATAAGTCATTATGGTGTTTTTTTTTTTTTTTGAGGTTATTATTATTAAGTGTGTTGGGGGACACCATGAAGATCTTAGGGGATACTTATTAGGGTGATTATGTACGACATTGAGGAGGAATGTATTATCTTGAGAGACAAAAGTCACCATTCTACAATGGACCTAATCACCTAATAAGGACTCCTAAGGCCAATGGGTCTTTGAATGTACCAGAGATCTTTCACCAACTTTATTTGAAAAAGGAAAGTAGGGTTTATTTTAAGCTGGGTTTGTTAAGTTCCCTATGAAGGCAAGCCTCCATAGTTAATTACATCCGAAAGATTAAGAATACTCTCATTAAGGTAAATGATCAAAGATTTCAAAGATAGACAATCAATTGATTATTTTGAAAAATTAAGTGAGGCGATAAAAGGAGAGTTATTATATCAAACCAAAGGGATGAGTAGGGGATGCTCATGATACTAGGGAAACCTAGTGAGCATCCCAAAATATATAGTTGGGCTTTATATTTTGAAATTAAAGAGGATTATATGTTTGAGTTGAATTTTTAGAAATCTAGCTTATAATTTCCAATACAAGATCGTAAATGCCTAAGAGGTGAGGATTTATTCTTGTAGCCACAGAAACAACAATCTCGGATCCTAAATCTAGGGAACTTTGGGAAAGCGACTTAAATCTAAGGCAAAAAATTGGTATATGGTTTACCTCTATAAGAGAGAGTAATCTACCCAACTGTTGAACTTACAACTGTCTAGAGTGGCTGCCAACTAACTCCTCCTACGATTTTAAATACATGTAGGCAAGTCTTATGCTTTGCAAGATGGCTAAGCTATTATTTATTTAGAGAGGAGACTAAGTCCTTAACCTCACTCTCTAAGAGACTAGATCATGAAGGGCATGAATACATGACTTAATCTAATGCAAATTTTGTCAAGTTTTATTTTAATTTTTGGACATTTTATTTGACACAGGTTGTGGAATTTCATATGCCTAATGTATGAGATGGGCCAAAATCAGAAAGAAGGAGGTGTATTTCTACCATGACTCTCAAAGGTCAAGCCATTTTCTCTGGTGGAAGCCTCCATTGTAAGAGTGAAATAATATGATTTATGCATGATATGAGACATACAACATCCTAAGTTGTTAAATTTTTTATTATCTTGATTTATGTCTTACATTTTAAGTGAGGTTATGAATTATTTAATTTAATTTTTATTTGATTAATTTGATAGAAAATTTATTTTTCTAGGAGCCTAATCACATCCAGGCCATTCAACAATAATCAAAAAATTAAGAAATTAGGAAAATCATGCCATCCTAATCGCACAATCATAAAAATAACATAATCAATTTATAAAATTAGCACAAAATAATAAGAGACCGATGTGGTCGGGTACCACCGTACAACCCGGAAAAAAATATGGGTAGCCAAGCTCTACCATTGTATAACCTGGATTACAAATAAATAATTACAATTAGAAGGAATTCATGTTATGGGGGTCTTCATTCTTCATTATTTATTCTTCATTTCTTCATTTTGATTTACTTCTTTTCTTTCTTCCTTTGGGCTTGATTGGAACATGGTTGCTCCAAAGGCATCACATGGTACATAAGATTTGGTCTTATGACCAATGTTCATCCTAATCTCCCATAACATTTATTCCAAATCTTAATTATAAAATTTACATCAAAATGAGAAGGATAAATCTAACTAAACTTGTAAAACAAATGTTAACCAAACATACCATATAACCTAAGCAGTTATATAAATAATTTGAGACTTAGCACCCCACACATGGGTAACCAAGTCCACCTGTCCTAATTTGGATTATGCTTAGGAGTATAAGCAATATGCACATCAAAAGTATTTATATTTTTATTACAGTGCCCCTTAAGCACAACCCTCTGTAGAAAACATGATTAAGCTAATATTGGCCTAACATCTAGTCTACGCACATGTACCCTAACATTCAATCTAAAATAATACATCACAAAACAAACATTCACCAAATCATGCACCGCCCTAACCTAAAGCTAAAAATGGTGACTTAGTCTAATGTGTATGTGTCATTTAAGGCTTGTGTGACATGTCTTAGATATGCTTTAATGTTGAATTTTTCTAAGTGTGAAAGATTCAATTTAGGTGATGGTTTCATTTCAAGTGATTTAGCTGATTTCTTAGTTTTAGTTGGTGATTTGATTTGGTTTGAATAAACCCACACTTAATTGACTAAATGTTATGAAGAGAAGAAAAGAGAGGAGAGCTCTGTTTCATCCCTAACTTAAAGCATTTCTAAGGTAGATTCATTAATGAATTTTCTTTAGTGAATGATTTATTATGTATTTTAATTAGCCCTAAATTTAGATTTTCTCTAAATAGCCCTATTTAATAAGAAAGGCATCTTAGAATTAGTTAGGGTGAATTACTACCGCATAACACACACCTATTTATTTATTTTCACCATGTATACCATGCATATGAATAATCTTAAGCATACATATATATGCAATGCAAATTTTAGCATACTTTTATGATGAATGCTAAGAGATTTGATTTGAAAATTTGGATATTCCATAGATGCATATTTTTATTATGTAGAAAAGAGGAATTTCTCATCCATTAACTAAATGCACATTCACATGTATAAAAGTCATAAGTGAGTATGACACCATTATTTTCTACACCAGATGCATAAGGTACAAGACCTACTTAGTGCTACTTAAAGCCTCGTAGCCCCGGGATGTCCAGACTAATATACCACTTTTCTTAAATACATGTAAATGTACAAAAAGAATCAATTGGATAAGGAATCATGCGAAAAGATTATGTTTGATTTGGTTGTATAATTTGCATGTACAATATGAAGACCCTTCTTAAGTCATAACATAGAAATGGATAAGAATATATTAAAATAAGTGTTATGTTCTTTTCAAATGAACTATACACTTTGCAAACCCTATGTAAATCCATGTTTAGAAAGGAAAAGAGAACTTCATAATACACATCTTATGCATACAAGCCTATAAATATTTATTAGTAGCATCACTTCATTCATAATCTTTGATTCATAAGTTTTGAATGTAATTTTTGATTTTAATAGTGATAATAGCCACTCATATTCTTAATTTTAGCCAAAACATGTAATTTGACATAAAAGGAAATATTTTTTTTATTTAATTAATTTTAAAATAAATAAATGCATGGTTTTATGTGGTAAATAATATTTAGCACGATTGGAGAGAAATAAAGAGATGTAAGCACATGATTTCATTTACCCTAATTAACTCCTAAGGACAATTATATAAAATATGATTATTTAAAATGAATCAAAATTTTTTAAGGAGATTTTAACTTTGAATTTGATTTGACTTAGAAATGTGATAAGGGTTTGCTAGTCCTAATCCATTTCCCCCATGTGTGAATTGGTTTAATTTAATTTTAGAATAATTAGGTTGATTTTATTTTGTTTAGTTTAAGGTATGAATTAAATGGATTAATTATCCCTTACATATATCACCTTAAGTTAATTAAGTAATTAATAATAAGCCAATATGTTATGCAACCACATGAAAAGTAAATCATCAATGCACCAAAGAAATGAAGGGGCCTAATGCAATTGGTTCACAATTATTGACTAATTAAGTTAAGGGTTTGATTAAGTACTTTATAACCCTCCTACACATGTAGTTTGATTATAATTTCCTTTAGAGTTCTCTTAGGTTATTAAACACCTAAGAATCTACCCAAGAATTGAATGATTAAGTTCTGAAATGATTTAGTTTTGAGTTTGATTAATTAAACTATTTAATGAAGTGATTAAGCCATTAATTAATTGCAAATTGATTAAGTGTTAGTCAAATAAAATAAACTTAGGAAAAAAGATTGGAAAAGAGGTCCTATTCTCATTCCCTATGTCCATTCATTATTTCATAATGATTAGCAAGTTTAATTAATGAATTTATCACTATTTAACATGTTAATTAATCATTTAATTAGTTAAGAGAATGATTAAGAATGAAATAAGTAATTCCCTTAAATAATCCAGTAATAAATTCCAAGAAAAAGTAGAGGTCATCCCACTAATCAACCTCACGAAGTTTAGAATTAATTGTTGAAGTAATTAAGAGTAATTAGCTTAATTATATTTTCAATAAAACCCAAACTAAGTGAAAATTACTATTCAAACTTAATTGATTTTAATTTTATATTATTCTCCTCTGAATTATCTTTAAAATGAGCATGAGTATGTATTTTTTGGATTTTTTTCTATAATTACTTATGAATTTAAGAAGTTTCACCATTAAAATCAAATAAATTAAGCCTAATTAAAGCCCTAATCCCATTATATGCGGCTAGCACGGCGACGACTTTCATGTGGCGTGATGGGATAAGTTATTTAAGTTGTCACATCCATTGGCATAGTTAGTTGGCGGTGGACGCATCTTCTCTACTTGTTGTCTGATATAAGATCGGACGACCGAGATCAATCCTGTGATTTAGGAATGAATTAGAGGGGATCTAGCGTGATCTGATCACAGTCATTCGTTTCAATCATGCAGAACGGACGGCGTGTGATCCTTCTCCTTCGTGAGTGACAAGAGATGAACACCGTTCATCTCTCTTCATTCAATTCAAGCTCACCTCACCAGAGGCTATCACTGGCATTTCCAATAGAGGAGGTAGCTTCATCTAGTAGAGATGAAACCCTATTGAAGGAATTAACCTTGATTTGAAGTAAATTGCTCGGTTGACCAAGCTCCCCTTCAATGGTGATCGACCTTGATCGAAGTGGTGCTTCCCGTGGCTTGGAGGCTTGGGAAATGACTTGATTGAGCTCAATGAAGTCCACTAATGGTGTGTGCAAGGTTAATTTGATTTTAGTTGAGAATTATATGAGTTGGAGTTTGAGCTCACCTCCCATGTTTCGGCTTTGAGTAAAACTGAGAATGGGAAATGGGGGAGCTCAAGAATGGCTTGGAAAAGCTTGAGGAGGCTTCAATTCAATCTCTTTAGCTCTGAGGAAATGATTGATTGTGGTTTGAGTGGGAATGAGGGGGAGTATATCTCCCCCTCCTTGGATCGGATGGTGAGGGGCTATTTTGCCATTTTTTATCAATGGCTTTGATTGGAGGCACAATTTGAGCTGCAAAACACCCTACATGGGTCGTTTTGGGTAGTGGAGTGAAGGAGAGTGGATGCCCATGTGCTAGGTGAGTGTAGTTGGAGTTCCAAGTGTTCAAATGCCATTAGAAAGGTCAGTTTGGCCTTGGCTTGGGTCATGGCCGACCCAAGCTCATTGAGTCATGTTCACCACCCTCCTTGGTATCCATGTGGACCACTAGAAGGATGCCAAGTGGCTTTGAGAAATAAATGACCAAATTTCAAGTGAATTTGGTCATAGGATACCCTTTGACCTAAGGGTAAAGTGGTCATTTGGCCATGAGTTTGATTTGGGCAGATTTGAAATGATTTGAAAATGAGTTGGTATAAATTTTAAGTGATTTGGAGTTCATTTGACTTGAACTGGTTAAATTTGACCTATTTAGGTCAAGTTCAGTCAAATTGGGTTAGGTTGACCAATTGGTCAATTTGGGTCAAACCATGGGTTAGGTCAAGTTCAAATGATCATTTAGAGCCTATGGGTGTCATTAGTTTGGTTCAATTTGGTTTAGATTTGGTTTTGGTTCATTTAGGTTCATTTGGGTCAAATGGGTCAAGTTGACCAATTTGACTCATTTGACCAAATTGGGTTAGGTCATGGGTTGGTTTAGGTTTGGTTGATCATTTGAAATGTATTGCAAGTTTTGGTTTCAATCAATTTTAATTTGGTTTGATTTCAAGTTGATTTGACCTTTTAGGTCAAGTTGGGTTCATGGTCAATTGGGCTAGGTTAGGTCTAATTGGTCAATTGAAACTTTGGTCAAGTTCAAAAATCAATTTAGAATGAATTTGACTTAGTGGTTACAATCAATTTATCTTAGATCAAGATTTAACCCATTTTGACTTTTTAGGTCAATTTGGGTCAACTTAGGTCAAGTGTCCAATTAGGCTTATTTTGGCTCGTTTGATGGCTTGATCATGTTTAAACATTGATTATGGATTGGTTTAGATCAATGGTTTCAATCAATTTGGCTTATAGTGACTTTTGGCTTGTTTAGGTTTCATTTGGACTGAGTGTTGACTTTTTCAAAGGCTAGGTTTGACTTGGTTTGACCCAATTTGAGTGATTGATTATTCAAGGATGATTGGTGATCACAATGTGAGGCTTGGATGGGCTTAGTTCAATCCAATTTGGGTTGGATTTGAATTTGGCTCAAAAAGGTGCTTTAGGTCACTTTGGGTCAAGTGAGCTAAATGGGTCAATTGGTTTGATCAAGGCTTGATTTAAGTTTGGTTGGACTCACATATGGACTTATGATGAAAATATAAATCCAATTGCAAGTGATTTGGAGCTAAATGGGTTTTGGTTCATTTGACAATTTCAACTCCAAAGGATGAACATGGGTTTGACTTGGGTTAGTTTGATTTTGTCTTGGCGATTATAGTTTATGTTTATATTTGGGCATGTGATTGAGGGAATGATTGTTTGAAGAGAAAATCCAAGGGTTTGGATTGATTTGAGAATGATTTGGCTAAATCTAAGAAACTGGCTTGAAGGATATAAGTTGGATTTTGGCATAATTTTGGGTTTAGTTTTGATTATTTGAATTTATACTTTATTCATATTTATGAATATAAATTAAGATATAAATGGGTTATGAGAAAATCATTTGAGTTTGAAGTGATTTGGATTTGATTTGAGCTA
This sequence comes from Cymbidium sinense, assembly GCA_021442155.1. Lineage (NCBI taxonomy): Eukaryota > Viridiplantae > Streptophyta > Magnoliopsida > Asparagales > Orchidaceae > Cymbidium > Cymbidium sinense. Next base: position 177,034,871 of record CM038221.1, on the reverse strand, counting down.
AGTCCATAAGATAAAATCAAAAGGCTTATGAAAGATTTTGGGATTTCAATTCAATCATGGGTTTCAATCATTTGATTTGGAATTGATTTATGATTTGGATTTTGGAATAGATTTATGATTAAGAAAATCAATCGAGTTGTAATTGATTTAAGATTTTATTTGGATTGGTTTGAAGGAGGGAAGCAAGGGTTGGGTTCAAGTTATAGGGAAGGCAAGTCCGCCTAATACCCTAAGGCATAACCTATTCCTATGGCTAACTCCTCTAAGTCTCTAGGGTTAGGTTATTTGTTCACCTAATCACTAGAAGTGTCTTAAGACTTGGGAACTCTTAGCATCTAGAGGAGTCCTATGTCTAAGATGGAGAAGTTGAAAGCTTACTCCAAAGTGAGGTCAACAAAGGGCGCCCAATAGGTGTGGTGTAACTAATAAGGCATACCACAAATATTGGTGTTGATTGAGATGATTAACAATATTCGAATGATCACAAGCACTAACAGAAATGATCTACTCCTAAACCCGAGATGTAGAAGGAATTAAGATATTAGTGCAATGCGACTCTACTTATGTCAAAAACATAAGAGTGCAAAGGAGGAATCCACTAGGGATTGAGTATATGAACCTTCCACTAGGGAGAAGGCTCAAGTTATCCACTGGGGCATAAAAGTGTGAACCTTCCATTAGGGGAGTAGGTTCGGGTTTGATTGAATTGACTCCACTGGAGAGATTGGAAAGATTTGCATGTTACTGAGGGGAAGTTGATTGATTTGATTGTTTAATTTGATTCCACTGGGGAGGAGGGTTAATTTTGTTTTAAATTTTAAAAATTTTGAATTTTGAGATGGACCTTGTTTATAAGGACCGACAGTAAAATATGTTGGCCTTGGCCTACTTCAGATTTACCAATCCAAAGGGGTAGTCTACCAACCAAATAGTAAGACTATCCAACCAAAGGAGTTACCTTTCGGTGTGCTGCAGCTGCACTAGGAAGAAAGCATGGTAGACTTACATCTTCCAAAGTGGGGATCAGTCGCTGGGATAATCAGTTGGCGAGGCAATGGATTAGACCCAATCTTAGGCTGACTACTGAGTGAATGCCTTTGGGAGACTTAAATCAGCTTAAAGATAGTCAAAATTAATTTTATTTTAATTATGTTTGATGGAGCCCATTCATTTGCAATGGACCACACTGAGTAGGGGCCAAGTCAGCCTTGATATACTTCAAATTTACCAATCCAAAGGGAGTAGCTTCTCGGCCGAGGGGAGAACTATCCAACCAAAGGGGTGCCTTTCTGCTTGCAGCGACCTGTTCAAGGAAGAAAGCACAGGGACTCACATCTTTCTTGAACAAAAGACCACTGGGGTGGCACATTAGCAAGGTAATGTGTCAACCTGCCCTAGGGCTAGGCATCGATTCATGTTAGAAAGAATGCGTAGTAGACTTACATCTTCCAAAGTGAAATGAGTGCCGGAGCAACTTGTATGTGGAAAAATAGATTGAACCCGACCTAAGGGCGACTAATGAGAGAGTGCCGACTCGGGGAATTATCTCAACTCAGGTGTAGTCAGAAAATTCCTATAGGGAGTTTTGCTAACATTGCCCTAGAGATAGGATGCTTGCTTGAAAGGGGCCACTAAGGGCTTGAATTCCTAATCCACAAGCGAATAAATTTGTGTGTTTATCGTGGACCATGTTGGTTTGTAAGGGATCATACTGAGAATGAGCTTATATTAGCCTAGACCTATCTCAGATTTACTTGTCCAAGAGAGAATTTATGCATCCATTGAACAAATTCTCCAACTACAGGGGTGACTACTAGGAAAGGGGTACTGTCTAATCCAAGAGTAATTAGGGTAGTGTCTAAATGGGGTCTAAGGACGTGATCCGAATAGAGTACCCATAGGGGAGGTGCCACTAAGGGCTTTATCTAGAACCCTGAAGAAGATAAAGTCTATAAGTATTGGCCAACTCAAGGAGAAAGCATGGGGGACTCATATCTGCTAAGAGTGGTGTATCCACCGAGTGAGTCACTATCAGTATAGTAAATATCAACCAACCTAAGGTACCCATCGGTTTACGACAATCAACCTAGGAAGAAAGCATCGGGGACTCACATCCTCTTACATCGAAACTGATTGTCAGGATAGCTTATCTTTAGCTCGATAGGTGTTATCTGATCTAGGGCGACTATTGAGTGAATGCCACTAGGGGACTTATATCAACTCAAAGGTAGTCAAGAGGAAAGGAGCTGATGGGGGACTTATCCTAAATCTCAAATATATTTGACCTAGTTGTGCATGATGGCTAGTTCAAGAAAAAAGCGTATAGGCTTACATCCTCTTAAATAGAGTCAACATGAGGTAGCTTACTGACTGCGCATTGAAGTCTACAAAACTAACATGGCACTTGTTAGTTTGCATTGGTCAAGTCAGGAAGAAAGCACGTGGACTCACATCTGCCAGATAAGTGTCCACTAGGATTACACACTAGAAAGGTAGTATGTCAACCCACCTAGAGTAGTTAATGAGTGAGTGCCACAGGGGGCTTTCTCCCACATCAAAAATATCCTGAGATAAAAGATATGTATTTGTTTGTGTTGTGAAAGAAGGAATAGGATGCCACTTGGGTTCTTTTACACCTACCTTAAACACGTCATGGAAGATTCACAAACAAGCAAACAACGCTTTGAATGAAGAGAATATTTTGATGAATTGGAATGAAATTTTTGAAGATAATTATTTTCAAACATGATTTTATGGGTAGTATTTCTTCAAATAGAGCCCATTGATTAGAAGCATCGGGTGTTCCCCTTTACAATTAATAAGTTAGTAAGATCCTCCTTGGTAGGCCTTCTCTATGGAAAATGGGTCTTCCCAAGTGGGTTCAAACTTACCTCCCATCTTTCGACGAGCAACAATTGGTCTCCTTAGAACTAAAATAAGCTCTCTTACTTGAAAAGCTCTAAGGTGGACTAGCTTATTTTGAACTTGAATCATCTTGGCTTTGTATAACTCAAGGTTCTGACATGCTCTTTGGCGTCTCTCTTACAAACCTTTGAGCTCTTCTAACTGTAACTTGACATTTTGTTTGGTAGTGATTTTACTACCCATTGCTATCCTTAGTGATGGGAGCTGAACTTCTAATGGTAGAACGGCTTTGGACCCATATACTAAGGAGAACGGGGTAAAATGGGTTGGAGTTCTGTATGTGGTACGGTATGCCCACAAGGCTTCAACTAATTGCTTATGCCACTGTCTCTTGATGTCATCGACTGTCTTCTTTAGTATATGGATGAGAGTTTTATTGAATGTTTCTGCTAGGCCATTTTCCATCGGATAGTAGATAGTGGAGTATCTCTAATCTACTCCGTGTCTCCTGAAAAAGCTGTTGATCCTAGTGCTTTTGAATAAAGTACCATTATCAAATATAATTTGTTGAGGCACCCCAAACCTATATACGATATGGTTCTTGAAGAACCGGAGCACATGCTGAGCTGTGACTTCTTTAAGTGGGATTGCCTCTGGCCACTTAAAAAAGTAGTCGGTAGCAGCTAGGATGAATCGATGTCCCTTAGAAGGAGGATCAATCGGACCCACTATGTCGGCACCCCAACACTTGAATGTCCATGAGGCCAATGTAGGGTGTAGAATATTGGGTGGTTGGTGCAAGACTACACCATGTACCTGACATTGGTGGCATCTCCTAGCTACCTCCATACAATCTGTAATCAATGAAGGCTAGTAGTATCCTAATCTCTTGATCTTGGCTTTCATCTTCGGACCGAATTGATGTGCTTCGCATAGACCTGAATGTTCCTCGGTCACAATCTTATGGGCTTCGTGTTTGTCTAAATAGCATAATCACTTTTTATCAAAAGATCGTCGGTACAAGGTGCCATCCACAAAAGCATAGGAGAGAGCTCTCTGCCTCATATGATAGGCTTGTGATTTCTCTTGAGCTAGTTTGCCTGTGTTCAAGTAATCTATGAATGGTTGCCTCCAATGTTCAAGTAATCTATGAATGGTTTCCTCCAATCTAACTCATCCTTTTTGGCAACGACAACCTCCTCTTCAAGAGAGTTTCTCGATGAGTTCTGCATCAATAAGGGATAAGACTTGTCTATTTTGGACTCTTATTGGAATGAACTCATCTTTCAAACATGTCAACTCCTTGGCGAGCTTGGCTAAAGCATCTGCTACTGCATTCTCTCCTCGAGGAACCTTGTAGATGATGACCTCAGGGATTTGGGCCAACAGCTTCATGGTGTACTCAAGGTAGTGACGAAGCTTAGGTTTTAGAACCTTATAGGACCCAATAATCTAGTTGATGACTAGCCGAGAATCCCCATAAATGTTGATGCTTTTGACACACACTATAATAGCTAACTCTCAAAGAATCAAAGCCTCATACCGGCTTCAAGGGTTGGAAAGATAGTATGATAATCTCATCACATCACGGTCCGGAGTTAAAGAGAATGATTCCTACCTCTGTCTTTCCTGAAAGAGTAGATTGTGGTTCTTCTCCTTTTTGAAAGGAAGCCACATTATCAAAATACATCTCGCAATGATAAATGTTAGTGTCCCCTAAGTTCATGATTTATTCATCGGGGAGGTCATCACTAAGCAGGGAATCAGAAGGAAGTGGGTGTGTTGCTAAGAAATCCGCTAGTGCTTATCCTTTCATCGCATGGACGAACACGAATGTGATATTGAACTGATAAAATCATGGACCAATGCGCCAACCATCTGGATAGCATTGATCGTGTCATGAGATATTGCAGTGGATTAATCCTGGAGATCAGATTCACCTTATGAGAAAGCATGTAATGTCATAGCTTTTGGGATGTGAAGATAAGAGCTAGGCAATGTTTCTCAATAGGTGGGCAGTTTGCTTTTGCAGAGATCAGACGATGGCTGAGATAGTAGAGAGCATTCTCCTTCCCTTCATCATTAGTTTGGGCCAACAAAGTGCTAAGGGAATCGTCCAATGCAACAGTGTAAAGAATAAGTGGCCTGCCTAGGATAGGGGCTGCTAGAATTGGCAGCTTTACCAAATATTGTTTGATGTTTTCAAAAGCATGCTAGCACTTATCATCCCATTTGAACTTAACATCCTTTTTGATAAGTGCAAAAAATGGCTTGCATCTCCCCGATAGATTGGAGATAAAGCATCTTAGATAAGCCAACCGCCTTGAAAGATCAGAGTTGAGTTAGACTTTTAGGGGTGTCATTTCTAAGGTAGCTTTGATCTTTTCTGGGTCTATCTCTATTCCCTAGTGTCGGACAACAAACCCAAGGAATTTCTCTGAAGCTACTACGAATGCACACTTCTGGGGGTTCATTTTGAGATTGAATTATCGTAACCATTCAAAAACTACTCTTAAGTCAAAGAGATGGTCTTCCTTTTCTTCGCTTTTGACTATTAGATCATCAGCATAGCATTCAACTTGATTATGAATGAGTTCGTTGAAGATTTGGGTCATGGCCTGCAGGTATGTAGCACCAGCATTTTTAAGGCTGAAAGGTATGACCTTATAACAATAGATTCTGATCGGAGTTTGAAAAGTAGTGTTTCTTTCATCCTCGGAGGCCATCTTGATTTGGTTGTAGCCAGATGACCCATCCATAAAGGAGAATAATGCATGATATGAGCCGATGTCCGCCATTAATTCTAGTATAGGAAGTGGAAATTCATCCTTAGGATATGCCTTATTTAAGTCCCTAAAATCAACGCATATCCAAATTTGGCCATTTTTTCTTAACTGTCACAACACTAGCTAACCATGTAGGGTATTTTTCTTCCCTGATAAAGCCATCATCGATTAGTTTCTTGACTTCAGAAATGACTTGTTTGATTTCTAATCATAGGCATCTAGGAGCTTGCTTGATAGGGTTAGTGTTAAGATCTTTTGCTAGTTTGTGGACTACTATGTCAGGAGATAATCGGCATCTCTTCATTGCTCCATGCAAAGCAGTCCTTAAACTCAATCAATAGCCTAACTAAGTCATTAGTTTCTTCTTCATTTAACAGAGAACTAATGTATGTAGGGCATGGATCTTCTTCTATCCTGAGGTTGATTTTTTTTGAGCTTGACGATGGTTGAATTAATTTTTTCTTCAAATTATGGAGGTGCATCTTTGATTTGGAGATCATCAGGATCATCTAAAGTTTCTAAACACACATTCTCATAAGAGTTAGTGTGATTTGAGAAGATCTTATCAGACTCCAAATGATTGTTGACCACTAAGCAGTACTCATCTTCATCAAGTGAACCCATTGTACCGAATCTAGTCCTGGTCTTGATTGTGCATCCTCGCCTTTGTTGTCCCATAGGTTCTCAAAATATTTTGACCTTTGTTTGGACCATGTGTAAGGAATCAAACCTTTCTTTATAAGATTATGAACACAAGGCGAGTACCAATCAAAAGGAAATTCCATTAAATCTATATATGAATTATCTTCAAGTTCTACATGTGCTTCTTGACTTGAGGATGATGATCCCAATAGAAATCTCCTTGGTGACATTCATGGAAGATCTAGGGGCTTCCTTAACTACCAAACCCTTAACTTTCTCAAAAGAAAGTGGGTTAGAGCTAAGATTCCCAACTACAGCCTAATGGTTTTACATAATCCTGATTTGAATACATTCATGCTTTGCTTGGAGGCCTAGTCTTCATCATTGTCTGGCTCGAGTGTCACTTTCAATGAAATAGAGGGGTTGGCTGGTGTGCTAATCGCATGAGACTTGTCCTCTAAGCTAGATTCCATGTCTATGTGATAGCAGGAGTACTCTTATGAACTGGAATATAGCCCCTATTGGTTGGTCGCCAACCGTGTCTTCCTCCTCCTGAATCCTGTATTTACCTCACCATGCGGTGGAGGTTCATCCTACCCATATGTCCATGGTGGAGCAAGTGGGTGGAATGTAACATGGGGCTACCACTTCTTTCTGTCCTTTCGCCACTTGTACTTTCTTTTCTTCTTTTTATTTTTCTTTTGTATTTAAATTTTGGCCAAGTTCACAAGAATAGACATTTTGGTTTTGAGGATGATAGTAGGTCACATCCTCATATATCTCAACCTCTCTAACTGAGAATGGTTTTTCATCTCCTTTAACATAGTATTTGATTCCATCTCTTCGAAACTTGATGCACTGATGAAGAGAGGATGGAACCATCTTATTCTAGTGTATCCAAGGCCTATCGAGCAAAGAAGTAAATAATGTATTTGAAATAATTATATAAAACTTGGCTTCAGTCTTCTAGTCACCTATTTCTAAAGGTAACATTATGGAGCCTAAAGCCCTCTCGTCTTGTTCATTGAATCCTCTCAACATCATCAAATCTTCTTGAAGCTTAGAGATTTCAATCCTCAAATAGGCAAGAGTGGTAGGTGCAAATGTTAGGATCATTACTCCTGCCGACTTCCTTCGGCTTTCTAGGCTCGGGAAGCTGAAAATCAGGTTTCTTTAAGAGGTTCTTAAAGATTTTCCTTACTACATCCCTCTTAAATGAATAAGTTTTATTTAGTTTATTGAAAAGATTAGGTGGATGATATCTACTTGGGGGCGGGTATGTATACCGCTGCTGAGACTATGGTTGAGGAGGAGGTAGAATGGCCGCGGGAGGTCGCTATGCGATAAAATGGTAGGTGGTAAAGGAGGTGGATGAAGGTTGTGAGCTCGAGGTCTCATACTAATCGGGCGTTGCTTCCTTATCCAATGCTGCTACTACCCCTGACTTCTTTTCATAGACTTTTTGTGGCTTTGGCTTTAATGTCTGGTCTTGAAAATGAAACTATTTGGCCTCTCATTGTAGACTAGCCTCCTTGTTGATTAGCTTCTCAAATATCTTAATGGTGAAACCTTTAAGCATGAAGGTGATCGGGCCATTAATATTCTTTAATGGAATTTTAATAGCATGCTATTCAAACAATTATGATTTGCATTTCATCCTTAAATTGTGCCATCTAAGAATATAATCAATAAGGGACTCACCGGAGTGTTGTTGCACTATAACGAGATCGCCCATAGTTACCCTTTGCTAAGCTCCAACAAACCTTTTAATAAAAAGTTACTCTAAGTTAACAAAAGTCTTCATTGAATTATTAGAGAGTTCAACATACCAATCAAAGCTATGGTCGCTAGACTGCTGACAAAGAGACGGAATAATAATAGATGCTTCCACTAGCATTGCAACAATAGCCCTAAAGTGTGATATATGTTAGGGGTTCTCACTACCATCAAAACTCTTAAAAAAAGGAGACACAAAACCTTTAGGATATTGGATAGCATCAAATTCTCTAAGTAGGGTCTGCTCTTTGGAATTGATGAACCACCTCAGGCTTACGCCAGGACTTCCTTCATTTGTTATTCAACCAAGAGTTTAATATCTTTTTCTTGTATAGAGGTACTGTCCACTACCTTTTTATACAAGCTAATATTGTTGTGCTTTATTGGAGGTTAACTCTTGGGTTGATTCATGATATGCAATAACTCAGGCTGACCAGTCTCCATAATGATAGGATGTATTGCTGGACCTTGATTCTAGAGTGTTAGAACTATCGCTAGCAAATCTTCAAGTCTCTTTCCCATCTTATTAATTTGTTTATCTTTTTGTTTGAAATGTTGAAGGAGGTGTTGGGTTGAATAGGTTGTATCATCCTGTTCAGCCGCAACACCTTCCGAACTTTGTGATCCCGAAAGAGAAAGCCTCTAATATCAACCATATGTATCTCTACTGAGTCTTCCAATAAATCATCTTCATTGGGGTCGAAGCTAACCTTCTCTTCTTCGAGGTTAGGCCAATCATACCCTAGGATTTCTTTCTTTTCAGTTAAATACTGTGCTAAGATATCATCCAAGGAGCGGTCTAACTGTATAGGAACAAATGCTTGTGGCTGACCGGTGGTGGGATCATGCTCATGAACTGGAGATACACCTGACCTCCCCTACAACTGGAGTGCTAACCCTATGAGGGCTACGCTCACTGGAGAACACATGCTCATGGCTATCAACCGATAGGGTGGAGGCCTGGGGATCTCGCCTCTTCCTTGCCGCTACTATATCCATGATCATTGAGGTGATGGTGGTGATGGTACAACTATGATCAGGTCGCTTCTTCACCATAATCAAGTGAGGTTGGAGGAGAGCTCACCACATCACCGTGGGTGTAGATGAAACAGATCTCTGTCAAATCAGAGATGAATGGCTGGTGGATAGATGAAATAGTAGACAACACTCTTATGATGGAGAATGATATAATAGAATCATCATGGAATAAGCATCATTTAAAGGTTAAGGAATTGAGGCTGCAACTCATTCCCTATGGATCCGCCACTCAAGGGATAATCATCGAATCAATGGGCACTAGACTCATCCATAAGCCCTTCCTACATGGCATAAAAACTATCAGGCCGATATGACCTCCTCCTCAGTGTCTCAATGAACTGGAGGTGGAGGTGATACTAAATCCTCCTAACATCTTCCTCTTCTTCATAACCGGAAAGAGGATGGAACTTGTTCTGAGTAAGCAAAGGAGAAATTACCCTGCGTGACCCCTCTTCTACAATGTGAGATACTATCTCCATCTCCTTGGCAATGCACACATGGTACCGCTTGATCTTGCGGCTCTTATTGTGTTGCTGAGTTCAGCTAGGTGGAGTTGTACGAGAGCTAGAACCTACCTCAAAGGTAGGGGAGACTATCCTTGAAGCCAAGGTAGCCTTCCCCTTAGAGGAAGTCAATGAGTGGATATTAGCCCGCACTTGGACAGTGATGGGAATAACTGATTGCATGGTCACTAGAAATGTAGCTGTTGTAGGAACCTCTACCATCTTCCTCTTCAGTGAGGGAAATTCAAAAATCTAAGGGCATCTCAATATGGATGACTGGCGTCTACCCAACCACCACATTCTTGTTGATAGTGGTGAGGGTTTCCCCCTCACAAGTAATCCTGGCTCCCTCGAATCCTCGACCAAAATGTATCAAGTTAGCAAAATTAGTTTGGGGGAGGTTGGCTCGATCCAAGGACAAATCCATCCCGAAGAGGAAGGTGAACACATACTTCTGTGAGTCCATTTGCACTGTACTAAATTGAAAGTCAATGAATCGAACTCACGACATTGGAAATAAACTCAAATTAGATTTTCTATTTTGGTATTCTGCTGAATTTTTTTTATAAATTTGATTTAGAGTTTGAACCCACACTCAATAAATTGAATATGTTAAGTGGGGCTCATTGAATTTAGGAGAGAGATTTTGAGTAAATTGGAGGAGAGATTTTGAGTTCATTTGAGTTTAGAACCCACATTCAACAAATTTGAATATGTTAAATAGGTTCAAATATTTTGTAGAGACTTTTGATGCTTCCATTAGTTCATATTTGAATTTTATTTTATGTTTGGGGACCTTTATTTAACAAATTTGAGTATGTTAAATAGATGGTTAATTATTTTGTTTGGGACTACTCCTTTAGCAAATTTGAGTATGCTAAATGAGATGTTTGAAAATTTTATTTTGCTTATTTGCCCATGATGTATATCATGTTTGAATTTAGAAATGAGACATTTACTTAGCAAATTTGTATATGCTAAATAAAACCCAAATGTGTTTGATTTTTGTGTTTTGATTTTGAAAATGGGATCTTTACTAAGCAAATTTGTGTATGCTAAATAAAAATCTAAATGTGTTTGATTTTTTTTTTTTTTGATTTTGAAAATGGGATCTTTACTTGGCAAATTTGGGTATGCTAAATAAAGTCCAAATGTTTTTGGTTTTTTTGTTTTGATTTCGAAAATGGAATATTTACTTAGCAAATTTGTGTATGCTAAATAAAGTTCAAATTTATTTTGAAAAAGGGGAGTTTCTATTTAACAAATTGGTGTGTTAAATAGAATCAATTTATTTTTTTTTTTTTTGAAAAATGAAATTCTCATTTGACAAATTTGGGTATATCAAATGGAATTCCAATGTATTTTAATTTTATGATTTTTGTTTTTGAAAGAAGCTTTCCTTCTAGCAAATTTGGGTATGTAAAATGGAAGTCACTCATGTTTTTTTTTTCAAAGATGAAATTTTTGTGTGTGATTATTACTTCTTGAAAAGAAGGGAATTCCAACTTATGTGTTGAGTGGAGTTTCAAATGGTGTGATTTTATTTGAAAATGAAACCTCCATTCAACACATTTGGACATCTTAAATGAAGATGCTTATTTTCAAATTAGTGCTTTTTGGAAAGGGGAAAGAAACTCCAACTCTAATATATATGGAATATATTGGGTGGAGTTTCAACCTTATGATATGATTTTATTTGGAAATGAAATCTTCATTTAATAAATTTGGGTATGTTGAATGAAGATGTTCATTTTTATATATGTATTTTTTTAAAGATGATTTTGATTTTGATTTTGAAAAGAACCTACATGTAACAATCCCGAGGATTATTAAATGAGGTTGAATTATAAATATTTTGTGAAAATTTTTGTGCAAGTATTTTATTATGTGAATTTTGGAAAAGTGCTTTTGAGAAGTGAGATTTTTATAAAGGATTTATTTTTCTTATTTGTAGATTGATCCTTTCCTTACCATAGAGATGGTAAGGAGGTTTAACAAGGTTTTTAGTAATCTTTTTTGGTTGAATTTTATTTTCAACTATTGGGGACCTAACAGGGGTTTTAAGACCTACATTGAGTGAGACCCTAAAATCTAAAGGATGTTTGCTAACTTAGCTTAAGAATGAAATGATCTAAGTGCCAACAGAAAAGATGGATAGTCTTGGATTCATATGAAATACAAATCCACTATCGATACGTGGAGACAATGATCATTTACCAAAGATGGAGAGAGGAACACTCCCCGGTGGAGTCGCCAAAAAAATCTGGTGTTTATTTTTATTATTGAGGTTATTATTATTAAGTGTGTTGAGGGACACCATGTAGATCTTAGGGGGCACTTATTAGGGTGATCGGGTATGACATTGAGAAGTGATGTACTATCTTGAGAGACAGAAGTCACCATCCTACAGTGGATCTAATCACCTAATAAGGACTCCTAAGCCCAATGGGTCTTCGAATGTACCAGAGATCTTTCCCCTACTTTATATGAAAAAGTAAAGTAGGGTTTATTTTAAGTTAGGTTCGTTAAGTTCCCTATGAACACAAGTCTCTATAGACAATTGCATCCTAAGGAATGAGATTCCTTTAGAATACTCTCGATTAAGATAAATGATCATTGTCTCTAAAGATTTCAAAGATAGCACTATCCATAAATTAGCTAATTTTGGAAAATCAAGTAGTATTGATCAAAAGGAGGGAGTTATTATCGAAACCAAAGGGAGATGAGTAGGAGATGCTCATGATACTAAGAAAACCTAGTGAGCATCCCAAACTATCCTATGATTGAGCTTTACATTTTTGAAATTGAAGAGGACTGTATGTTTAAGTTAAATTTTTATTACAAATCTGGGCTTATAATTTCACAATACAAGATCATGGAAATGCTTAAGAGGTGAGCATTTATGGTTGTAGCCCACAAAGGGAAACAACAATCTCGGATCCTAAATCTAGGGAACTTTGGCGAGGGCCAAAGCATGACCTGAATCTAAAGCAAAAAATGGGCATATGGTTTACCTCTACAAGAGAGAGTAATCCACCCGACTATTGGACTTACAATCGCCTGGAGTGACTGCCAACTAACTCCTCCTATGATTTTAAATTCATGTAGGAAAGTCTTATGCTTTGCAAGATGGCTAAGATGTTGTTTATTTAGAGAGGAGGCTAAGTCCTTAAACTCACTCCCTAAGAGACTAGATCATGAAGAGAATGAATACATGACTTAATCTAATGCAAATTTTGTCAAGTTTTATTTTGATTTTTGGACATTTTTATTTGACTTAGGCTCTGGGATTTCATATGCCTAATGTATGAGAAATTGATTATGGGCCAAAATCAGAAAGAAATAGGTGTGTTTCCACCATGTATCTCAAAGTTCAAGCCATTTTCTCTAGTAAAGGTGGAATCCTCCATTGGTAAGAGTAAAATAATATGATTTATGCATGATATGAGACATACAACATCCAGCTAAGGGGTTGCTAAATCTTTTATTATCTTGATTTATGTCCTAGGCTTTAAGTGAGGTTATGAATTATTTAATCTAATTTTGAATTAATTAATTAGATAGAAAATTTATTTTTTCCTAGGAGCCTAATCGCATCCTAGCCATTCAACAATCATCAAACAATTAAGAAATTAGAAAATCATGCCAACCTAATTGCGCAATCATAAACATAACATCAATCAATTTATAAAATTAGCGTAAAAGAATAAGAAGTCGATGTGGTCGGGTACCACCGCAAACCCGAAAAGAAATGTGGTCTCGAGCTCTACCCTTATACAACCCGGATTACAAATGAATAATTACGATTAGAAGGAATTCATATTATGGGTGATCTTCATTCTTCATTATTTATTCTTCATTTTGATTCAGCTTATTTTCTTTCTTCCTTTTGGCTTGATTGGGACATGGTTGCTCCAAAGGCATCACATGGTACATAAGACTTGGTCTTATGATCAATGTTTATCCTAATCACCCATAACATTCATTCCAAATCTTAATTACAAAATTTACATCAAAATGGGAAGGATAAATCTTACTAAACCTGCAAAACAATGTTTAGCCAAACATACCAAACAACCCAAGCAGTTATATGAATAATTTGGGACTTAGCACCCCACACATGGGTAACCAAGTTCACCTATCCTAATTTGGGATATGCTTAGGTGTATAAGCAATCTGCACAGCAAAAATATTTATATTTTTATTAGAGTACCCCTTAAGTATAACCCCCTGCAGAAAATATGATTAGGCTAATATCGGCCTAACATCCAGTCTATGAGCATGCACTACCATCCAATCTAAAATAATACATCATAAAATAACATTCACCAAACCATGCATCACCAACTTAAAGCTAGAAATGGTGACTTAGTCTAATGTATGTGTGTCATTTAAGGCTTGTGTGGCATGTCTTAGCCAGGCTTTAAGGTTGAAATTTTTTAAGTGAAAGATTCAATTTAGGTGGTGGTTTCATTTTAAGTGATTTAGTTGATTTATTAGTTTTAGTTGGTGATTTGATTTGGTTTGAATGAACCTACACTTAGTGAAAAAATATTATGAAGAGAAGAAAAGAGAGGAGAGCTCTCTTTCATCCCTAACTTAAAGCATTTCTAAGGTAGATTCATTAATGAATTTTTTTAGTGAATGTTATTATGTGTTTTAATTAACCCTAAGTTTAGATTTGCTCTAAATAGTCCAATTTAATAAGAAAGGCATTTTAGGAATTGTTTTGGTGGATTACTATCACATAACATGCAACCATTTATTTCTTTCCACCATGTATACCAGGCATATGAATAATCCTAAGCAGACCTATACATGCAATGCAAATTTTAGCACACTTTGATGATAAAAGCTAAGAGATGATTTGAAAATTTGGATATTTCATTGATGCATGTCTTTATTATGTAGAAAAGAGGGATTTTCCATACATTAACTAAATGCACATCCACATGTATAAAAGTCATAAGTGAGTACGGTGCCATTATTTTCTACAGCAGGGGCGTAAGGTACAAGATCTACTTAAGGCTACTTAAAGCCTCGTAACCCCGAGATGTTTAAACTGATATACTAATTTTCTTAGATACATGTAAATGTACAAAAAGAATCAAATGGATAAAGAATCATGGAAAAAGATTATGTTTGATTTGGTTGTTTAATTTATATGTACAATATGAAGATCCTTCTTAAGTCATTACATTGAAATGCATAGGAATATTTAAACAAGTGTTGTGTTCTTTTTAAATGAAATATACACTTTGCAAACCCTATATAAATCCATGTTAAGAAAGGAAAAGAAAACTTCATAATACACATCTTATGCTATAATCACATGCAAGCCTATAAATATTTATAAGTTGCATCACTTCATTTATAATCTTTGATTCATAGTTTTTGAAAGTACTTTTTGGTTTTAATAGTGATAATAATCACTCATATTCTTAATTTTAGCCAACACATATAATTTGACATAAAAGGAAGAATTTTTTATTTAATTAATTTTAAAAGAAATAAATGCATGATTTCATATGGCAAAAATATTTAGCATGATTGGAGAGAAATAAAAGGATGTAAGCACATGACTTCATTCACCCTAATTAACTCCTAAGGACAATCATATAAAATATGATTATTTAAAATGAATAAAAATTCTTTAAGTAGATTTTTAACTTTGAATTTGATTTGACATAGAAAATGTGAGAAGAATTTGCTAGTCCTAATCCATTTTCCCCATGTGTGAATTGGTTTGGTTTAATTTTAGAATAATTAGGCTAATTTATATTTTCTTTAGGTTAATGTATGAATTAAATGGATTAATTATCCCTTACCTATATCACCTTAAGTTAATTAATTAATAATAATAAGCCAATATGATATGCAATCACATAAAAAGTAAATCAATAATGCACTTAAGAAATGAAGGGGCGTGATGCAATTGACTCATAATTATTAATTAATTAAGTTAAAGGTTTGATTAAGTACTTTTATAACCCTCCTACACATGTAGTTTGATTATAATTTCCTTTGGAGTTTTCTTAGATTATTAAACACCTAAGAATCTATCCAAGAATTGAATGATTAAGTTATGGAATGATTTGGTTTTGAGTTTGATTAATTAAACTATTTAATGAAGTGATTAAGCCATTAATTAATTACAAATTGATTAAGTGTTAGTCAAATGAAATAAACTTTAGGGGAAAAGATTGGAAAAGAGGTCCTAATCCAAGTCCATATTTTTATTCATTATTTCATAATGATTAGAAAGTTTAATTAATGAATGTATCATTATTTAACATGTTAATTAATCATTTAATTAGTTAAGAGAGTGATTCAGAATGAAATAAGCAATTCCTCTAAATAATCAAGCAATAAATTCCAAGAAAATCATGGGAGGCAGAAGTCATCCCACTAATCAACCTTAAGAAGTTTGGAATTAATTGTTGAAGTAATTAAGGAGAAATTAGCTTAATTACATTTTTAATAAAACCCAAATTTAGTGAAAATTATTGTTCAAACTTAATTGATTTTAATTTTATATTATTCTCCTCTGAATTATCTTTAAAATGAGCCTGAGTTTATATTTTTTTTTATTTTTTGATAATTAGTTGTGAACTTAGGAAGTTTTGCCATTAAAATCAGATTAATTAAGCATAATTAAACCCCTAATCCCATAGCCATTGGCGACGCGCTTTTTTGTTGCGATGGGGAGGTTATTTAAGTTGTCACATTCATAGCTGAGTTAGCTGGTGGTGGATGCATCTTCTCTACGGGCCATCTGATCTAAAGATCGGATGACTGAGATCAATCCCGCAATTTAGAAATGAATCAGAGGAGATCTACTGCATTTTGACCACAGTCATCCGTTCCAATCACGTGGAACAGATGGTGTGTGATCCTTATCCTTCGTGAGCGATGAGAGATGAACATTGTTCATCTCTCTTCATTCAATTCAAGCTCACTCATGCTCAGATTGGGATCAAAATGATTCCACACCTTTGGAAGGAGAGAGAATGCACATCCAACGGTTAAGATTTCAAGGGATGATAATTTCCTTCAAAAGACCAACCAAATTTTCCTATGGCTAAGGTTTTAAGCAATTACCTCACCGGAGACTATTATTGGCCCTTCCAATGGATGAGGTAGCTTCGTCTAGTAGAGATGAAGCCCTGTTGAAGGAATCTCGCCTTGATTTAAAGTAGATTGCTCGATTGACCAAGCTCCCCTTCAATGGTGATCAGCCTTAATTGAAGTGGTGCTTCCCGTGGATTGGAGACTTGGGAAATGACTTGATTGAGCTCAATGAAGTCCATTGATGGTGTGTGCAAGGTTAATTTAATTTTGGTTAAGAATTGGATGAGTTGGAGTTTGAGCTCACCTCCCTTATTTTGGCTTTGAGTAAAACCGAGAATGGGAAATGGGGAGCTCGAGATTGGCTTGGAAAATCTTGGAGAGGCTTGATTCAATCTCCCTAGCTCTAAGGAAATGATTGATTGTGGTTTGAGTGAGAATGAGGAGGAGTATATCGCCCCCTCCTTGGATCAGATGGTGAGGCTAGTTTTTCATTTTTGATCAATACCTTGGATTGGAGGCACATATTGAGTTGCAAAACACCCCACATGGGTCTTTTTGGGTAGTGGAGTGAAGAAGAGTGGATGCCCATGTGCTAGGTGAGTGCATTTGGAGTTTCAAGTGTTCAAATTCCATTGGAGAGGTTGGTTTGGCCTTGGCTTGGGTCATGGCCGACCCAAGCTCATTGGGTCATGTTCACCACCCTTTTTGGGGTCCATGTGGACCACTAGAAGGATGCTAAGTGTCCTTGAGAAAGAAATGACCAAATTCCAAGTGAATTTGGTCATAGGATACCCTTTGACCTAAGGACAAAGTGGTCATTTGGCCATGAGTTTGATTTGGGTAGATTTGAAATGATTTGAAAATGGGTTGGGCCAAATCTCAAGTGATTTGGAGTTCATTTGATTTGAATTGGTTCAATTTGACTTATTTAAGTCAAGTTGGGTCAAACTAGGTTAGGTTGACCAATTGATCAAATTGGGTCAAACCATGGGTTAGGTCAAGTTTAAATGATCATTTAGAGCCTATGGGTGTCATTAGTTTGGTTCAATTTGGTTTAGATTTGGTTTTGGTTCATTTAGGTTCATTTGGGTCAAATGGGTCAAGTTGACCAATTTGATTGACTATGGGTTAGTCATGGGTTGGTTTAGGTTTGGTTTATAATTTGAAATGTATTACAAGCTTTGGTTTCAATCAATTTTGATTTAGTTTGATTTCAAGTTGATTTGACCTTTTAGGTCAAGTTGGGTTTATGGTCAATTGGGCTAAGTTAGGTTAATTGGTCAATTGAAGCTTTGGTTAAGTTCAATAATCAATTTAGAATGAATTTGACCCATTAGTTGCAATCAATTTGGCTTAGATCAAGATTTGACCCATTTTGAATTTTCAGGTCAATTTGGGTCAACCTAGGTCAAGTGGCCTATTAGGCTTGGTTTGACTCATTTGATGACTTAATCATGTTCAATCATTGATTATGGATTAGTTTAGATCAATGGTTTCAATCAATTTGGCTTATAGTGAATTTTGGCTTGCTTAGATTTCATTTGGGCTAAGTGTTGACTTGGTTAAAGGCTAGGTTTGACTTGGTTTGACCCAATTTTAGTGGTTGATCATTCAAGGATGATTGTTGATCATAATGTGAGGCTTGGATGGGCTTAGTTCAATCCAAATTGGGTTCGATTAGAATTTGGCTAAAAAAGGTGCTTTAGGTCACTTTGGGTCAAGTGAGCATAAATGGGTCAATTGTTTTAATCAAGGCTTGATTCAAGTTTGGTTGGACTCATATATGGACTTATGATGGAAATATAAACACAATTACAAGTGATTTAGAGTCAAATGAGTTTTTGGTTCATTTAATAATTTCAAGTCCAAAGGATGAACATGGGTTTGACTTGGGTTAGTTTGATTTTGGCTTGGTGATTATAGTTTATGTTTATATTTGGGCATGTGATTGAGGAAATGATTGCTTGAAGAGAAAATCTAAGGTTTGGATTGATTTGAGAATGATTTGGCTAATTCCAAGAAATTGGCTTGAAGGATATAAGTTGGATTTTGGCATAATTTTGGGTTTATTTTTTGTTATTTGAATTTATACTTCATTCATATTTATGAATATAAATTAAGATATAAATGGGTTATGAGAAAATCATTTGAGTTTGAAGTAATTTGGATTTGATTTGAGCTAAGTCCATATGATGAAATCAAAGGGCTTAGGAAAGATTTTGGGATTTGAATTCAATCATGGGTTTCAATCATTTGATTTGGAATTGATTTATGATTTAGATTTTGGAATATTTGTGATTTGAGAAAATCAATTGAGTTGGAATTGATTTAAGATTTGATTTGGATTGGTTTGAAGGAGGGAAGCAAGGGTTGGGTTCAAGCTATAGGGAAGGCAAGTCCTTTAATACCCTAAGGCATAACCTATTCCTATGGCTAACTCTATAAGTCTCTAGGTTGGGTTATTTGTTCACTAATCACTAGAAGTGTCTTAAGACTAGAGAACTCTTAGCTGAGGAGTCCTATCAGATGGAGAAGTTGAAAAACTTCAAAATTGAGGTCATCTAAGGGAATTGATTAATTAATTTAAGATGTGACTTAAGGTAGGATAAAAGTGATCCTCTCTTTCTCTCTTCATAACACTTAGTTAGTTTTTGTAGGTCAAATGAAACAAAAGAAAATATTAAGTAAATTTTGCAAATTAATTAAACCATTTAAAGTGAAACCACCCTTGATAATTAAATGTCTTTCATACTTAGGAAATCTTAACTCTAAAGTTTAACCACACAAGACTCAATATTAATTTAATTCTAGCTTTATGTTAGGAGTATGGTTTGATGTATGTTTAGTTTTGTGATGTAATGTTGTAGATTAGATGTTAGGGTGTATGTGCATAGACTAGATGTTAGGTCGATTGCTTTAATCATATTTTCTTGAGATTATGCTTAACCTGTAATAAAATATAAATATTTTTGCTGTGCAGGTTACTTAACCCCTAAGCATAATCTACATTAGGACATGTGAACTTTTACGATGTGCGATAAGTCTAAATTATTCATATTTGTTTGGGTTGTATGGTGTGTTTTCTAACACTTATTTTGTAGGTAGTTAGATTTACTTTTCCATTCTTTTAATGTAATTGTGCATTACAATTTGGTTAAGTGTTATGGGGGTTAAGGATGAATATTAGCCAGAAGGTTTAATCTTGGGGTGCCATGTGATGTTTAGAAGCCTGCCAAACCAAATGGAGCAAATCAAATGAAGAAATTGAGGGAGCTTGAAGATGCCCCATAACACTTATCATTTTGTAACTTGTAATTATTCTTTCATTATATCGAGATGTATGGGGTAGAGCTTCCACCCATTTCTTTTTTTATGCTGGTACCCCACCTGACATTATTCTTTCACATTGAGGTTATAAATTGTTTGATGATTTGTTTATATTGTGCAATAAAAATGACATATTTTCCTAGTTTCTTCATGATTGATGATTGATGTGTGGCCTGGATCCATTTAGGCTCTTAGGATAAAATAAAATTTCTACTCCAAATACAACTTATAACTATATTTTTTAAAATAACTCATAACCTCACATAAAGCCTAGGCATTAATTCAAGATAATAAAATATTTACAACCCCTTAGCTGGATGTTGTATGCTTAATATCATGCATGTCATTTTGTTTCACTCTTGCTAAGAGAGGGTTCCCATCTTTGTCAGATAGAAAAAGGGCTTAACCTTTGAGAGGTTATGATGAAAAAATATATCTTTCTCTTTTGATTTGGCCAATAGCCCATTTCATCATACATTTATGCATATAAAATCTTATAGCCTGTGTCAAAATAAAGAGTCAAAAATCAAATAAAATATGATAAGATTTGCATTAGAATAAGTCATTATTCATACCACTCATGCTCTAGTCTCTTAGGGAGTGGGTTTAAGGATTTTAGTTTCTTTTCTAAATAATAACAACCTAGCCATCTTGCAAAACATATGACTTGACCACATGATTTTAAAACATAGGAGTTAATTGTGGTTTATCCTCTCTTGTGGAGGTAAACAAACATACCCACTTTGCAGATAGCATGCATTACCCTAAAGCTCCCTAGATTTAGGATCAATTGTTTTTTTTTAGCTATCACCTCTTAGGTATTTTCAATCTTGTATTGTGGAATTATAAGTCTGATTTCTAAAAATTTATCAACTATATAATTCTCCATTTCAAATATATAAAGCCCAACCATGATGGTTTGGGATGCACCTTTTTTAGTCATAAGCATCCCCTACTCATCTCCTTTTGGTCTTGATAATAACTCTTTCCTTTTCATCTATCCAATTTGATCTTCAATATAACCAATTTATTGATAGTCTTATCTTTGAATTCTTTGGAGACAATAATTACTACTTTAATCAAGAGTATTCAATTCATTGTGGATGTAATTAACTAGCTTTTCCCGAACCAGTTTAAATAAACCTACTTTATTGTAAAGTGGAAAAAGTGCATTAAGACCCATCATACCTTAGGAGTCCTTATTAAGTGATTAGGTCTATCGTAGGGTAGTGATTTCTATCTTTCGATATAATGCATTATTCCTTGATGTTGTACCCTATGAACCTACCTCCATAGACTTAGTCAAACACCAACCCAAACTATCCCAAACTTGATTGATTTCTTTATAAATTAATTGTTCCTTCATTTATATTCATAAATATAAATGAAATCCATGCTCAAATAGCCAAAACCAAATCAAACTAAATCCAAATAGCCAAAATCCTTTCTTAAGCCCTATGGACCTACCTCCATAGGCTTAATCAAATCTTAACCCAAATTATCCCAAGCTCAATTAATTTCTTTATAAATTAATTATTATTTCATTTATATTCACAAATATAAATGAAACCCATCTCAATGACCAAAAATAAATCAAACTAAATCAATTCTCTACTGAAGCGGTTTTGACCTACATCCATAAACTTGGTCAAATTTGCTTCCAAATTACTCCAAACTCAAGTGATTTTCTCATGGATCTTTTATATCTTCATTTATATCCTCAAATATAAATCAAATAGCCAAAACCAATCCAAAATTTAATCAAATTTCCAATTTAAGCCATTTAAGACATTTCCTTGAACTTGACCAAATGATACCCAAATCAATTCAAACCCCATGGATTTTTTCATGAATCAATCATTCCTTTAATCACTCATCCAAATATAAACATAAACTATAATTATCAAACCAAAATCAAGTTAACTCAAGTCAAGACCAAGTTAGCCTTTTTGACTTGAAAATTTCAAATGAGCTAAAATCCATACTCCAAATTGATTGTAGTTGGATTTATTTTTTAATCCTAGGCTCATAAATGAGTTCAACTTAACTTGAATCAATACAAAATCAAACCAATTGACCCATTTAGGTCCACTTGACCCAAAGTAACCTAAAGGACCTTTTTGAGCCAAGTTATAATCCAACCCAAATTGGATTGAACCAAGCTCATCCAAACCTCTTATCAAGATCAACAATCATCTTAGGGTGATCAACTACCTTGAATTGGGTCAAACTAAATCAACTTGGTCCTTTGACCAAATCAACCTTTACCCTAAATGGAACCTAAACTAGCCAAAATTGACCATATACCAAATTGATTGAAACCATTGATTCAAACTAATTCATAGTCAATAATTGAACATGATCAAATCCTCAATTGAGCTAAACCGAGTCCAATTGATCATTTGATCTAAGTTGACCCAAATTGACCTAAAATGCCAAAATGGGTCAAATCATGATTAAACCCAAATTGATTGCAACCAATGGATCAAGTTCATTCCAAATCATTTATTGAACTTGACCAAAGCCACATTCAAGCCCAATTTGACCAATTGATCAACTAAACCCAATCTAGCCCAAATTGACCTAAAGGGTCAAAAATAGCCAATATACAAATTAAACCCAAATCAAATAAAACCAAAGCCTACAATCATCTTTAATTAACCAATTAAACTTGAACCAACACCTAACCCAACCCAATTTGGTCAAATAAGTCAAATTGGTCAACTTAGCTCATTTGACCTATTTGAATCCAAATGAGTCAAAATCAAACCTAAGCTAAATTGATTAAAACCACTTGAACTAAAACTCTCCAAATCATCATTTGAAAGTAACTCAGGCCTTGATTTGACCCAATTTGACCAAATGGTCAACCCAACTCAGCATGAACCCATATGAACCAATTTGATGATATGAAGCTAAAGCACCCAAAACCAACCCATGGAACCTTCGTGGCTGACCAAACCCAACCCAAATTGACCCTAGGTCAGCCCAAAATCTGCCCAAAAGTAAAGTGGACCCCACCCAAGGGGACTAGCCATTGGACAAACTTCTTTACATAGGATTCTTTCCCCATTTGGCAAAGTCTTCTCTCCCATCACTTGGGTAGCCATCCAAGTGCCAAATGGGGTGTGCCAAGCCTCCCTAGCCCAACCTAAGCAAGCTTAGGATCAGCCATGGACCAAAGGAAACCTAACTCTTCCTTCTCACTCAAATGCCCATATATTGCCTTGGACCTAGTGGAGAAAAATTTCTATATGGTTGCCTTCAATATTGTGGGTGAAAGGAAAGAATATAAAAATTCATCTTTTTAAGATGCCATGCAGATTCACCGATGTGCTTATTCAGGTGATCGAGTACATCATCAAGGAATAGTGTACTATCTCGAGAGATAGAAGTCACTACCCTTTAATGGACCTAATCACCTCAATAAGGACTCCTAAGGACAATGGGTCTACATATGTACCAGAGATTCTTTCCATACTTTACATGAAAAAGTAAAGCAGGGTTTATTTTAAAATTGGGTTCATTAAGTTCTCAGGGCAAGCCCCCATTATTAATTACATCCTAAGGGACGGGATACCTTAGGAATACTCTCGATTAAGGTAAATGATTATTTTCTTTAAAGATTTCAATAGGAAAAGGAATATCAATCGATTGGTTCATTTTTGTGAAGATCAAATGGGATTGATCAAAGAGAGGAAGTTATTATTGAAGCCAAAAGAAAGATAAGTAGGAGACACCCATGATGCTAGGAAATCTAGCGAGCATCTCAAACTATCCTATTGGGCTTTACATTTTTTTAAATTGATTTAATTTATTGAGTTGTATTTTTCATTAGAAATTTAGGACTTATGATTCCATAACACAAGATTATGGAAATGCTTAAGAGGTAAGAAATTAAGCTTATGGCCCACAAAGGGGAGAAGTAACCTTAGAACTTAAATCTAGGAAGCTTTGGTAAGAGTCGAAAGCACAACCTAAATCTAAGGCAAAAATTGGATAATTTGGTTTACCTCCACATGAGAGGACAAACCACTCAACTTTTTGGACTTACAACCGCCTAGGGGTGGCCGCCAACTAACTTCTCCTATGATTTTAAATACATGTAGGCAAGTCTTATGCTTTATGCAAGATAGTTAGGCTGTTATTCATTTAGAAAGAGACTAAGTCCTTAAACTCACTCCCTAAAGAGACTAGATCATGTAAGGGCATGCTTCAAATGACCTAAATCTAATGCAATTCAAATTTCATTTTATTTTCATTTTTGGACAATTATTTTGACTTAGACTAATAGGATTCATATGCCTAATGCATGAGAAATAAAGTTATTGGCCAAAATCAGAGGGGAGGAGGTGTGTGTTTTCACCATGGCTCTCAAAGGTCAAGCCAAGTTTCTTTGGAAAATGTGGAAGCCCTCCAATCAAGAGTAAAGTAAGATGCATTTGTGCATGATATTGTTAAAGAAATACTCATCCAGCTAAGGGGATGCTAATTATTTTATCTTTAATTTAAACATAAGCATTGAGTGAGGTTATAAATTCTTTATTTTTAGTTTTGAGTTGTTAGATTTGGTAAAAGATTTATTTTTTTCTAAGAGTCTAATCCACATCCATGCCATATATAAAGCAAGGAAGAAGCTAGAGAAAAAAAGATGCCACTTAATGCACAAGCTAAACAAATCATCAATCAATTTATAAAGCCGCAAAAAAAAAAGAATAAAAGGCTATGGTTCTGCATCGCACAAACTAAAATAATAAATTGGGTAGTGAGCTCTACCCATATACAACCGATTACAAATGAATTAAATTATAATTAAGCAAGGAATTCATTATTATGGGGTCTTCAAGCTTCATTTCTTCATTCTTCTTTTCTTCTTCTTCTTTTTTTTCTTCTTCTTCTTTGGTTCCTTCTTTTGGATGGTTGGAAGGTGGATACTCCAAGTCTTTACATGGTGCATAAGATAAGATCTTATGACCAATGCTCACCATAATCCCCATAACAATCATTCCAAAATCCTAATTTCAAAATTTACATAGAAAGGTAAAGTAAATCTAGCTAACACTTGCAAAATAAATGTTAGCTAAACAAACCACCAAATACCAAGCATGTATATTGAACTTATCACCCCACACATAGGTGATTAAGTCCACCTTACCTATTGGATTATGTTTAGGGTATATAGCACAATAGCAAAGCATTTATATTTTATTTATGCCCCTTAAGCACATCCCAGAAAATAATGGTTAGACTAAGATCGCCCTACCATTCATTCTAACATACATCCTAATATCCAAATAAATCATATATCACAAAAGCAAATATCAAACCATGCCTAACCTAAAGCTAGAAGTGGTGACTTAGCTAATGTGTGTTTTAAGGTTTGTGTGGTATGCTTAGCTATGGATTTTAGAATTTTCTAAGTGTGAAGCATGTTCAACTTAGAGGAGGTTTCATTTAAGTTGTTTAATTATTTTGGTTGATTTTTTATTTCATGTTTTGATTAGGTTCAAATGAATCCTACAATTAATTACTAAGTTATGAAGAGAGAAGAGAACTTCTCTTTCCTTCCCTAACCTAAGTAATTTCTAAAGTAGATTCATATTTTTAGTTTTATTTAGTGAATGTTTTGATTAAGTGTTTTAATTAATCCTAAGTTTAGATGAACTCTAAACCAACCCATTCAAAAAGAAAGGCATTTTAAGTTTAAATAAAATGAACCACATTGACAAAACATACATCACTTTATTTCTTTCTCAACATATATAACATGCATATGAATGAGTCCTAAGCATATCTATACACATAAATGAGAATTTTTAACACACTTTATGATGCATCCTAAGTAATTCATTTAAGTAAGTTTGAAAGTTTATGATGCATGATTTCATTAAGTAGAAAAGGGCTTTTTATCCAATTTTCACATGCGCACATGAGAGTAAAAAAGGCATAAGTGAGTACGCCATTGTTAACCATAGGTGTAAGGTACACAACCTACTTAGGGCTACTTAAAGCCTCGTAATCTCGGGGTTGTCCAAACTAATATACCACTTTCTTTAAATACAAACATGTGTACAAAAGAAATGAATGGAAAAGAAAGAATGCAAAAAATTTATATTAGTTGATTTGTTTAGCTTATGCAATTTATATGTGCAAGCATAGGTATCCTTCTTAAGTAATAATATAGGAATGAATAGAATATGGAATTAGGCAAGTGTTAGGTTCTTTTCAAATGAACCACATATCTTACCAAAATCCTTTTCAAAACTATACTAAAAGAAAAGAGGAGAACCTACACTAAGCACATGCTTATATTCTCTCACATGCAAGATTATAATTAAATTATAAGTAGCACACTTTCAATTTTGATAATTGATTCATATATTTTGAAAATAATTTAAATTTAATAGTGATAATAGCCACTCATATTTTTACTTTAACCAACACATGCAAATTTGACATAAACTAAATATTTTCATTTTAAATTTAAATTTTGAAAAGTATGGATGCATGAAGCCACATGACATACAAATTTAACATGTTGGGGAAAGAATTAAAGCAATGAAAGCATGTAAACACATTCACTTTAATTAAATCCTAAAGACAATCTTATGAAATAAGAAAGCTTAAAATAAATCAAAGTTTATTTAAGATGATTTTTGTTTTATTTAGAATTTGATTTAATTTTGAAAATGTGAGTTGAGTTTACTATTCCTAACCCATTCCCACATGTGTTTGACATTTTTGTTTAATTTTTAGATGATTAGATTCATTTTATATTTTAATTAGGCTAAGGTATGAATTAAGTGTTAATTAACCCTTACACACCAAGCATAATTAACCAAATAATTATGAGCCAATGAGATGACATAAAAAATCACAAGGAATTTAAATTTGCAATGCACCTAGGAAGAAAAGGCCTAATGCAATTTGGCTCATGATTAATGGTTAATTAAGCTAAGGGGTTTACTTAAGTAATTTCAAAACACCTCTCACACATGAGGGTTTTGATTTTCTTAACTGAACTTAGGCTCTTGAACACCTAAGCATCTACCCAAAGTAGATTAATAAAGTTCTGGAAGTTTTTTTAGAATTTTTAGAAATTAATTAAGAGGATAATTAATAAATTAACCTTTAATTAAGAGAGGATTAAGGAAAAAAAAGGGGGTTTAGGGAATAGCTTAGGGGAAATGCCCCAAAATTATTTCCTAAGCCTCCTATCCACTGGATCTAACATTAATCAACCACAATAAGGGATTATAATCAAACCCTTAATTATCCTTAATTATAATAAGGGAGTAATTAGAAAATGTATTTTCAATTCCCCTAATTAAGCCTTCAATAAATCCCAAGAAAATTAGGGGAGGCAGAAGTCAACTCCCAAAACATACCCAAGGAGTTTGGGATTAATTAGAGGATTAATTAAAGAGTAATTAACAAAACCAAATTTCTATTAAAATCTAAAATCAGAAAAATATATAATTCAAAATCCATTAAAATCAATTTTTGAATATTGTAGATTAAATTATCTTTTAGTAGAAATTTACCTCAAATTTTTTTGATTTTTCTTTAGGGAGATATGAGTTTGTAAAGCTTAATGGATTAATTAGAATTAATTAAAACCTTAATTAATCCCCTTAGCCCCATGACACGGTGTGGTGGCCGTCGGCTTTACAAGCATCGCATGGAGGGTTACTTAAATGTCACATCAAGGTGGCAAACGATGCGCTTTGATCCTCCGATCAAGGATCGAACCCGTGGATCACCCCATGGTTCTAAAGGATAATATTGATTTATAACGCGTTAATCTCACCGTCCATCCAAAATGCGGATGGATGCCGAGATTACCCTGTTCTTCCCCGAGGATCAATGGAGACCGCCCATGATCTGGAAGATGAAGCTCGATTGAGCTGATTGGAATGAAAACTTGCACACCATCACAAAGCATAGAAGATCACATCCAACAAAAATTCACATGATTTCTTTCACAAAGGACCAAACACCAAGTTTAATGGTCAAAACCTCACCAAGGTACCGACATTCCTGAGGAGCTTTGTCCGGTGAGACTAAGCGGAGAGAATCCTTAAGGTTAAGTGGATGGCTCTATAGACCAACAACTCCTCCTCTCCTTTACGACTTTGATCAAATTGAACTCCTCCTTGCTTTGGAAACTTGAGGGAGAGCTTGGGTGCACTCGACTTGATCCCCTGAGGGAGTGTGCAAAGAGAATTGAAGTGGATTGTATTGTAAAGGAAGTTAAAAAAAGAGAGGAGCTCCCCTATTTTTTAAGGAAGAAAACTAAGAATGCTTGATTCCAATTCCCTCCTAGAAAGCTTAGGATTGCTCTCTGATGGTTCCTAACACTCTCTAGCACTCAATCGATAATGAGGATTTAGAAATTGAATGGAATTAGGGGGAGTATATCTCCCCCTATGGAAATCAAATGGCCAAAGCTTGGTTGCCATTTTGATCCAATCACATATGGAAAGGGTTGTGGGTTGAGTTGCACATGGTTGGTTTGAGCATAGGAGTGGATTGGTAACCTCCCATGTGCTTCAAATCAAGTGGAGGGAGGTTTTTGAATTGGCCAAATTGAGCTAGGGGGTTTATTTTGGCCTTGCATCTATTTGAGAAGACCCAAACTCATTTGGTTGGGTGCAATACCCTCCATAAGGTTCACTTGACCTATTAGGAATGAATCAAGTAGATATGAAGAGGACTTGACCAAATTACCCATGGATTAGACTAAAATTTATTCTATGGCCTAGGGTAGATGGTCATTTGGCTATTTTGAATTTGATATGTATGTGAGAAAATAGGTTTGGCCAAGTTTCATTGGATTTGGAGTTCATTTGATGGTTTGGCTCATGTTGACCATTTAGGTCAAAATGGGTCAACTTCAAGTTGACCAATTGGTCAAATTGGGTCAAACCAAGGTTGTCAAGTTCATATGACCATTTGAAATGTTTGGTGGCTTTGGTTTGATTCAATTTGGTTTAGTTTTATTCATATGACTTCATTTAGGTCAAATGGGTCAAGTTGACCAATTTGAGCCATTTGACCTATTTGAGCTAGGTCATGGGTAGGTTTGGGTTTGGTTAGTCATATGGAGTGGATTGGTATCTTTGTTTTCAATCAATTTTGGTTAGGTTTGAATTTGGCTCAGCATGAATGTTTTAGGCCAAGTTGGGTTCAAGGTAAATTGAGGCTTTGGTCAAGTCTAGTAGGTCAATTGAGGCTTTGGTCAAATTCAACAAGTGATTTGGAATGAACTTGACCAATTGGTTTCAATCAATTTGGCTTAGATCAAGTTTTGACACATTTTGACCCTTTAGGTAAAGTTGGGTCAACTTGGGTCAAGTGGCCAATTGGGCTAGGTTAGGCTCAAATGTTGACTTGGTCAAGTTCAAACATAGTCATGAATGAACTTAGATCAATGGTTTCAATCAATTTGGCTATGGTGGATTTTGGCTATGTTAGGTTTCATTTTGGCAAGTGTTGACTTGGTCAACCTTAGTTTGACTTGGTTTGACCCAATTTGATTGATTGATCATCCCATGATGATTGTTGATCATGAGAGGCATAGAGTTTGATTCAATCCAATTTGGTTTGGAATTTGGCTCATAAGGGTACTTTAGGTCACTTTGGGTCAAGTGATTTGGGTCAAATGGCTTGGTCAAAGTTTGATTTGAGTTTGATTGAACTTGTATATATGATTGAATTGAAATAAATCCATTTGCAAGTGGTTTGAAGTCAAATGGGTTTTGATTCATTTGACAATTTCATATTCAAAGGAAGAATATGAAAGGATTTGGGGTTTGATTTTTGAATTGGATTTTGATTTGGTGATTGAAGTTTGTATTTATATTTGGATTTATGATTGTAGAGTTGATTGAATCATGGAGGAAAATCAAGAGTTTGGCTTGATTTGATGTTGATTTGGCTAAGTTCAAGATTTTGACTTGAAAGGCTTAGGTTGGATTTTGACTAGATTTGAGTTTGATTTTTGGAGTTGGTTTTGGTTGTTTGAATTTATATTTCATTTATATATGTGAATATAAATTAGAATATAAAAGGGTTATGAGAAAATTTCAAGGATTTGAAGTGATTTGATCATGATTTAGCTAAGTCCATTAAGAGGGAATTTAAAGGACTTACAAAAATTTTTTGAGTTTGATGTTTGAATTTGGTTTGATTGATTTATATTTATATTTCATTTATATATGTGAATATAAATGGGAATATAAATGAGTTATGAGAAAATTCCATGAATTTGAATTGATTTGATTTGATTTTGGCTAAGTCCTTAAGAAGGATTTTAAATTTGGAATTTAATTTTTGGATTTGATTTGATTGATTTGTATTTATATTTCATTTATATATGTGAATATAAATGAGAATATAAATGAGTTATGAGAAAGTCCATGAATTTGAATTGATTTAGATCATGATTTTGGATAAGTCCTTTAACAAAAATTTAAACGACTTAGGAAAACTTATGAATTGATTTTGAATTTTGAATTTAGTTTCATTGGTTTAAATTTATATTTCATTTATATATGTGAATATAAATGAGAATATAAATGAATTATGAGAAAATCTCATGAGTCTGAATTGATTTAGATCATTATTTTGGCTAAGTCCTTAAGAGAAGATTAAGGACTTATGATAGATTTGGACTTTGGAATTTCATTCATGGGTTTCAATCATGGATTTCAATAATGAATTTCAATCACATGGAGTTGATTTGAGTTTGGAGAAAATCAAGTAAGATTGATTTGGAGTTTGACTTGAAAGAAGGAAGGTGAGGAATGGTTCAAGCTAAGGGAAGGCAGGTTTTTCTATGGCTAACTCTTCTAAGTCTCTAGGGCTAGGTTGAGTGTCCATCTAATCACTAGATATGTCTTAAGACTAAGGAACTCTTAAAGTCTAAGAGGAGTCCTATGTCTAAGATGGAGGGGTTGAGAGGTCATTCTAAAATGAGGTCAACAAAGCCAATAGTGTGTGGATGTGACACTAACATTTATTGGTGTGACCAAAATGATCAACAACTAAAATCACAAGCACTAAAAACAATCTATCCCTAACCCAAGGTGTAGAAAGAATCTGAGTGCAATGTCTACTTATGTCAAGACATAAGAGAGAGAAGAATCCAAGGGATAAGTGTGAACCTTCCACTAGGGAAGCGGTTCAAGTCATCACAAGGGGATGAGAGGTTTGATTTGAGAATCTCACAAGGAGAAATTTCCACTGGGGAAAAGGGTTGAATTTTAATTTTAGATTTTGAATTGAGATGAACCCTTTAATGGATGAAAGGTAGAGCCATGAGCTAACTCATTTACCAATTCAAAGGTGTAGTTTACTAAACACAGTAGGACTAGCCAACCAAAGGGATGCCTTTGGTGTAGTAGAAGAAGAAAGCATAGTAGACTTCACATCCTCCAAAGGAGACCAGAGTAACCTATTTGTAAGATAAAGTGATTGAACCCAACCTAGGTCTTTATTGAGTGAATGCCAGGGGACTTAGATCAACTCAAAGATAGTCAAATTGATTTCATTTTTTTAGATTTTTTTATTTTGATTTTAGATGGATCATGGTTTCATGAACTGAGTAAGAGGCCAGACCTAACTCGATTTATCAATTCAAAGGGAGTAGTCTACCAACCACAGACTATCCAACCAAAGGGATGCCTTTTGTTGCAATGATGTTAAGAAGAAAGCGGGAGTTACATCTTCCAAATAAGGAACCACTAGGGTGATTGGCTATTTTGGGCAACAAATTGACCCCGACCTAGGGCTGACTATTGAGTGAATGTCACTTGGGGACTTAAATCAACTCAAAAATAGTCAATGATTAGTTTCATTTTTTAATTGATTTTGATGGATTCATTGGTTTGTGATGGATCACTAAGGAGCTTATATACTAGACCTATCTCAAATTTATCAACCAAAGGGAGTAGCTTCTACCGATGGGAGAACTATCCAACCAAAGGAGTGCCTTTTTGCAATGATCAATTGAAGGGAAGAAAGCTGGACTCACATCTTCCACTAGAAAGACCAGGGTGATCTTACTTTGGGCAACAAATCAACCCAACCTGTGGGCTGTCTTGATAATCATGCTAGAAAGAATGCATCATAGTCTTACATCTTTCAAAGCGAATGACTCGGTAACATGTTTATGAAAAAATAGATTGAACCCACCTAAGGTGACTATGAGTGAGTGCCACCGGGACTTATCTCAACTGTAGTCGCAATTCCTATGGGGAGTTCTGACACCGCCTCTAAAGATAGGATGCCTTGGGAAAAGGGCCCTTTGGGGGCTTGAATTCCTAATCCACAAGAGAATTAATTTGTTTATTTTTTAGTTTATTTTATCATGGACCCTGTTAGTTTGTGAGGGATCAAACTGAGAAGGAGCTTATATCAACCTATATTTAATCAAACCAAGGGAGAATTGCATCCTAATAAATTCTCCAACCATGTGGGTGGCTACTAGGAAAGGGGAACTACCCAATCCAAAGTAACCAAGTGTCTAAATGGGCACAAAGGATGTGATCCAAATAGAGTGCCCAGGGAGGGCTAAAGGGCTTAATCCAACACTGAGAGATGACATGGCTAGTCATATATCCAATAGGTATTCTGTCCAACTCAAGGAGAAAGCAGGACTCATATCCGCAAGAGTGGTGTATCCACCGGGTGAGTCTGTCACATAGAAAATCATCAACCAACCATCAATTTGCAATCACCAAAGAAAGCTGGGACTCACATCCTCATAGTAAGGCCGGATAGTCGCTACCGGCGGTGTCATCCGACCTAGGGTGACTACTGAGTGAATGCCATTGGGAGAACTTACATCGACTCAAAAGTAGTCAAGAGGAAAGGAGCCTTTTGGGGACTTATCCTTAACCTGAAATATACTTAGTTAGATCATGATGATTAGAAGAAGCAGGGACTCACATCTTCTTAAATAAAAGTCAACATGAGGTAGGGTGAAGAAGTTTACCATACTAACGGGCTCATTTGTGCAATGGTCAAGTTAGGAAGAAAGCAAAACTCACATCCTCCAATTGACCATGACATACGAAGGTAGCATGTAGACCACTAAAAGCCTAATGAGTGAGTGCCACGTTGCTCTACATCAAAATAGCTCGAGATAAAAGATTTGTGTTTGTTGCATGTGTTAAAAGGAATAGGATGCCTGGGGACTCTTACACCTACCTTAAAACACTAGGGTTTTGATGAAATGATGTGCCAAGATGGCAAAAGATTCCCACTAAGAAAGGATGTTGCTTGGGTTCTCACACCTAACTTAGTTGTGCTAAAAAATAGGATGCCTCTCGTTCTCTTACACCTATTCTAATAGCATGGGAGATTTTGTTTGTGTGAAAGAGGATAGATGCCACCGGGGACTCTTACACCTACCCTAAATACACATGGATTCAGCAAGACAAGCAAGTAACACTTTGAAAGAAGAGAAGATTTGATGAATGGAATCAATTTTTTGTTCTTTTTATTAACAATTGTTTTGAAACATGATTTGTTTCATGGGTAATATTTTTTTAGATAGAGCCCATTAATTGGAAGAATTGGGTGTTCCCCTTTACAGTCAATAAGCTGATAAAATCCTCCTTGGTAGGCCTTCTCTATAACATAAGGGCCTTCCCAAGTGGGTTCAAACTTGCCTCCCATCTTCGATGGGCAACAATTGGTCTCCTTAGACTAACACAAGTTCTCTGCTTGGAAAGACCTAGGGGACCAGCTTATGTGAGCTTGAATCATTTTGGCCTTGTAACTCGAGGTTCTAATGCCCAGCACTCTCCTCCAAACCTTGAGCTCTTCTAACCAACTTTGCATTCTCGCTAAGTGATCTTGTTACCCAATGCTATCCTTAGTGATGGAGTTGAACTTCTAAAGGTAGAACTACCCATACACTAAGGAAAATGGGGTAGGGAGTTGGAGTTTGGTATATGTGTGCTAGGCCCACAAGGCTTCAACCAACCACTCATTCCACTATTGTTTATCATCAAGAGTTTTCTTCAATATGGATGAGAGTTTTGTTGAATGCTTCGCTAAGCCATTTTGGGTAGTAGATGGTGGAGTATCTCCAATCTATACATGTCTTGGCAAAGCTTGATCTTGTGCTTTTGAATGCAATACCATTATCGAATATAATTCATCGAGGCACCCAACATATATGATATGGTTCCTAAAAATTGAAGCACATGTGTTGTGACCTCGAGTGGGATGGCTTCCACCACTTGGAAAAGTAGTCTGGCTAAGATGAATCGATGCCCCTTGGAAGAAGGGATCGAGGACCCACAATGTGGTACCCCAACACTCAAATGGCCATGAAGCCAATGTAGGTGTAGAATGTTGTGGTTGGTGGAGGACCACACATACCGAAACCGATGGCATCTCCTAGCTACATCCATGCATAATCATCAAGGCAAGTAGTATCCAAGTCTGATCTTCATCTTCATCTTCAAAGGATTGATGTGCTCATAGACTGAATGTACCTCGATTATAATGCCATGCTTCATGTTTGTCAAAACAATGTAACCACATTTGGTCAAAGGATCGGCACAGTGGTGCCATCAACAAGAGCAGAGAGAGCTCTCTATTTCACTGATGGGCTTGTGACTTTTCTTGAGGTAGTGGTGTTCAAGTAATCTATGAATGTTGCCTCCAATCC
The DNA here is from genome assembly GCA_021442155.1 of Cymbidium sinense. Taxonomy (NCBI): domain Eukaryota; kingdom Viridiplantae; phylum Streptophyta; class Magnoliopsida; order Asparagales; family Orchidaceae; genus Cymbidium; species Cymbidium sinense. The sequence goes on along the minus strand of CM038221.1, from coordinate 177,000,174 downwards.
TCCTTGTCCATTTTGCGAACCTCCCTTCAAGAGAAAGTCTCGATGAGTTCAACATCAATAAGGGATAGACTTGTCTATTTTGGACCCTTATTGAAATGGACTCATCTTCGACATGCCAACTCTTTGGCAAGTTTGGCCAAAGCATCTAATCTTCTCTCGGAACCTTGTAGATGGTGACTTCAGGAATCTAGGCCAACATCTTCATGGCATACTCATAGTAATGATGAAGCTTGGGTTTGAGGACTTGGTAGACCCACATTGATGACCAAGAGAATCCCAAAGATGTTGATGCTCTGACATTGATAGTGATGGCTAACTCATAGCAATCAAAGCCTCATACTCCTTCATTGGTGTGGGGTTGGAAAGATAGTATGAGAATCTCATCATCATGTTGGAGTTAGAAGAACTATTCCTACCCACTTTCTGGAGAATAGATCATGGTGCTTCCCTTTAAGAAAAGAAGCACCATCAAAATACATCTCCCATCGGTTTCCATCCTCCCTAAGTTCATGATTTGTTCATCGGAGATCATCACTAAGCGAGAATCAAGAAGTGGGTGTGCTAAGAAATCTTAGTGCTGTCCTTTACCACACATGGAGGGGTACAATGTGATATCAAACGAAGAGAATCATGGACCAATGCCAAACATCCGATAGCATTGGTCGTCTCATGAGGTACTAGGGATTTATTCGAGATCAAGTTCATCTTATGAGAAAGCATGTAATGTCGCAGCTTTTGGGAAGCAAAGATCAAAGGTAGGCAATGTTCCTCAATAGGTCGATAGTTTGCCAGAATCGAGATGATGAGGTAGTAGAGAGTGCTCTCCTTCCCTTCATCATTGGCTTGGGCCCAGAGCAGAGAGTCATCCAATGTAGTAGAAAGGATGAGTGGCCTTCGGGATATGCTAGAATAATACTTGATGTCTTCAAGGCATCGACACTTGTCATCCCACTTGAACTTGGCATTTTTGACAAGTGCTGAAAATGGCTTGCATCTCCGATAGTTGGAGATAAAGCATCTTAGATGCCGCCATCCCTTGAAAGGATCCGAGTTGAGTTAAACTCTTGAGGTGGCATTTCTAAGATAGCTTTGATCTTTTAGATCTATTTCTATTCCCGGTGTCAACAACAAACCCAAGGAATTTCTTACTCAATGCACACTTGGGATTCATTTTGAGGTTATATTATCTTAACCATTCAAAACTACTCTCAAGTCAAAGAGGTGGTCTTCCTTTTTCTCGCTTATTGACTAGATCATCAACGTAACACTCAACCTGATGATGGATGAGTTCATTGAAGATCTAAGTCATGGCCCGTTGGTATGTAGCACCAGCATTTTTAAGGCCAAAAGGCATGACCCTATAATAGAAGATTTTGATCGAGGTTCGAAAAGTAGTGTTTCTTTCATCTTCAGGAGACATCTTGATTTGGTTATAGTGAGATGACCCATCCATGAAAGAGAACATTGCATGAGATGAGTCCACCATTAATTCTAGTATAGGAAGAGGAAACTCATCCTTAGACATGCCTTATTTAAGTCCCTAAAATCGATGCATATGTAAATTTGGCCATTCTTCTTCTTAACTGGGATGACAGCTAACTGTAGGATATTTTCTTCCTCGATGAAACCAGATCAATCGACTTGAAATGACCTTGTTCAATTTCTAATCGCATGCCTAGGAGCTTGCTTAATAGGTAGTGTTAGATCTATTGCTAGCTTATTGGACTACCACATCAGAGATAATGGCATTTCTTCATAACTCCATGAAGCGTCTTTAAACTCCAATAGCCTAACTAAGTCATTGGTTTCTTCTTCATTCAGCAACAACCGATGTATGTGGATTTTCTTCTATCAGGTTGATTTCTTTAAGCTTGTCAATTGTTGAATGAATCTCCTTCAAATCGGTGCCTCTTTGATTTGGAGATCATATGATCATCGAGGTTTCTAAACACACATTCTCATAAGAGTTGGTGTTGTGAGAAGAACCTATTAGACTCAAATGATTGGTAACAACTAAGCAATAATCATCATCATCGACACCATAATTCTAGTCCTGCTCTTGATTGTGCTTCCATGCCTGTATTGTTCCATAGCTTCTTGAAGTACTCTGACCTATGCTTAGACCATGTATGAGGAACTAAACCTTTCTATATAAGATTATGAACACAAGGTGAGTAAAAGTCAAATGGTAATTCCATTAATTCTTTAAATGAATCCTCCTCAAGTTCTACATCAACTGGACTTGAGGATGATGATCCCAAAAAAGAACCTTCGCTTCATGTCATTGGAAGACTTAGGGACTTCCTTAACTAAAACCTTCAACTTGAGATGTAAGTGAGGAGAGCTAAGGTTCCCAATTGCCTAATAGTTTCACATAAATTAGATTCAATACTTTGCTTTGCTGAGGCTGGTCTCTCTTGGATTGAAAAGTCACCTCCAATGGAACTTGAAGAGGGGTTGGTATACTAATCACATTAGACTCATCTCCGAGCTGGATTCCAAGTCTATGTGAATAGTACTCCTATGATGACCTCTATTGGTGATGGCCAACTAGGGGTTTCCACCCTGAACCTCTGCTTTCTACCCTCTACCTGGAGGTGGTTGAGCCTACCCACATGTCCATATGATGGAATGAACTTGGTGGAATGTGATATGCGATCTATTTCTTCTTCAATTCCCCTTTCTTGTTCACTTGGACTTATTTTTTTTTTCTTTTTTATCTTTTCTTTTCTTCATTTTCTTTTCTTTTGTTTGCATTTGAATTTTGTCCAAGTTCATGAGAAAGGGTGTTTTGAGGAAGATAGTAGGTGCATCCTCATAAATCTCAACCTCTCTAACTAAAAAATGGCTTTTCATCTATTGACACGATTCAACCCATCTTTTTAACTTGATGCAATGAAGGAGGGAGGATGGAATGATCTTGTTCTGATGTATCCAAGGCCTACGAAAAGTAGTGAATGAAGTATTTGAATCAATGATGTAAAACTTGGCTTCAGTCTTCCAGTCACCTATCTCCAAAGGTAACACTATAGAACCTAAAGCCCGCTCACCTTGTTCATTGAATCCTCTCAACATCATCCATCTCCTGAGTGTGAGATGTCGATCCTCAAATGATAATGTTCACGATGCACCAATCCATGAGAACTGGCAAGTCTAAACTGTCCATGTCAATGTGATGGAGGGGACTTGTGCTCCAAGTCCCCAAAAGAAGGTCTTCATCTATGAAGGTGATCCCTTGAGCTTCTTTTGTATAATAATGTGCTTCCTCACCTATAGCTAGCAAAGCATATATTTAGATCAAGGAGAGCCTTAATGATTCCCTCATCTCTTTGGATAAGACAAGGGCATCATATATGCTTAGATGACAACTTTCTTAGATGAGAAAGGACATTGTAGTCCACCTTGGGTCCTCCACAAGCATATCCAAGGGTGGAGCATCTGGAAGGGCTTCGATCTTCATACCAATGACTTGTTTCCCTCATCTTGAGGTCCTAGGAGGTAGAACCTTGCCACTATGGAGGTTGACTGGTGATCTCTATGTGGTAATGGAAGGTTCTACCGCACATCGCTCACCTATAGCTTCTCCTATGGGACCCTCAATTGGATGATTCCAAGTCTATCTCAAGAGGTGAACCCATAGTATTCGAGTGGAAAGTCCAACTCAATCAAAAGAGGAAGATCAAATTGTTATAGTTATTTTGACTTGAAGAGTTATCATTAGAATAAGAAGACAACCCTAAGTGACACATGTAATTCAAACTAGCTTTATTCTTCAATTTCTTAGAATTGTTTGGAGGTACAAAGTAGAAATCAAGTAAAGTGAGTGGGTGGGGATTTGATGCCCTTATCCACCAATATAAGAGTTCTACTAGAATAGAAGAGCTAGAAGTGGAAGAAGTCATGTGAAGTCAATAGTGAGGTGGACACCTGGTCGCACTAATGGGCTATCCCTGAGACATTACATGATGTTGTCGCCGAAGCTCCCCTTTCCTGAGTTGGCACTAGCAACTTGCAAACCTTCCTTGATGTTGGAGGTTTGAGCTGACTGTGCACCTACAAGGAAAGCTTCTTAATCTTCTGAATGATCTTCTTAGAGGTTTTGGATAAAGAAATATCCCAACCTTCTTTAGTTTTGGTAGGATCATGTATCCCCAAGGATTACCCTAATGGAACTAGATGGTTGTTCAAGGTATTCCTTTGGGATAACTACAACACCATCTTGAAATGTTCAAGCCCTTGAATGTGAAGCAATCCTCCAAAATGGCCTAGCATACAGGTGGCAAAAGTTTGGATCATGACTTTGCCTACTTTCCTCCCTAGGCTAAAAAAATCGTGCTTCTTTAAGAGATTCTTAAAGATCTTGATTACCTCCTCTTAAAAGAATAAGGTTTATTAACTTATCTAAAAGAGTAGTGGACCAGGTATGAATGCCACTAGGGTGGTATGGTCGAGGTGGTGGTGTTGGCTATGGAGGCTACGGAGGCCAGAGGGCCGTGGTGGCAAAGGGTGGAGGTCAGCCGAGGTGGTCTCACATCTCTACTTCCCTTATCTATCACCGCTACCGCTCTGGTTTCTTCTCATACCTTTTGTGGCTTTGCTTTGGCAACTGATCTTGAAAAGGCAACTATTTGGCCTCTCCTTGTAGACTAGCCACCTTGTTGATTAGCTTCTCAAATGTCTTGATAGTGAAGCCCTTAAGCATGAAGGCGATCAGGCCATGGATATTCTTCAAAAGAATCTCAATGGCATGATGTTCGCATAAGGGTTCATACACTTCATACTCAGTTATGCCAAGAATATAATCAACAAGGGACTCACCGGTGTTGTTGTGCTACAACGAGATCACCTAGACCTGAGCTCCAGCAAACCTCTTGATGAAGAGTTGCTCTAACTCAGCAAATATCTTTACTGAACTATTGGGTAGTTCAACATACCAATCGAAAGCAATCTCTGCTAGACTACTAACGAAGAGGTAGAAAAGCAAAGCATCACGCCACGTTGCAACAACAATTGTGTGTTATGTGCCTGTTTCCACGCCATCAAAATTTTGAAGGAAGGCAAAAAACCCTTGGGATATTGATAATCAAATTCCTCTAGGGTCTACCCTTTAGAACTGATGATTCTTCCCAAGCTTGAGCCAATGCTTCCTACACTTGCTGCTCGACCATGGATTTTATATCTTTTTCTTGTATGGAGGTACTTTCCACTACCTTCCTATACGTGCTAGTGCTACCTTGCTTAAAGGAAGGTAAGGTCTTGGCTTGGTCCAAGACATGCACTAATTAAGGCTGACTGATATCGACTGTAGTAGGATGAACTAATGGGGCTTGTTTCTGAAGAACTGAAACAACTGCTAACAAGTCCTATAACTACTGTGACATCCTGTCTATTTGCTCATCTTCTCAACTATGTCGAGGTGTCTGAGGTGTCTTCGATCAACCTCATCACCTTCCATGGCTGCTTCTCAGAAGAGATCCTATTAACCATGCATACTCCGAGTCTCCCAACAAGTCATCTTCATTGGGATCGATGACTTTCTCTTCATCGACCAATCATACCCCAAAATCTCCTTCTTTTCCAAATAATGTGCCACTATCTCATCTAAAGAATGATCATCAAGGTGTACAAATAATCTAGGTGGATCACTATCATAATCGAGTACCGGACCTCACCGCCATGGAGAGTCAATACTATATAAACTATACTCACTAGATGAGTGACACTCCTGACTACCACTAACTATGAGAGGGTGAAATGAGTTTCCACTATCTGTACTGACTATCATATCATCTCTAAATAACTACTACCATCTCCACATCTCGTATCGAGTGGGGTGAAGGATGACCACGATGCTTAGGTCTCCTCATCACCACCAGATAAGAGCAGAGAGCTTGGCCTACCATAATGGGTGTAGATGGGGTAGGATCCTCCATCCGATCACCAATGGGCTTCCCCGATATGGCCTTCATGGCCTTTGATGAGTGAGATGACTGGACTGCGATGATGGTAAAGTGTGAGTTGGAGACACCACCACTCTTTATGAATAGAATTATCCTCATGATTGGTCCCAAGTAAGATGTTGTTGTATGGTGTAGTGCATCGATGAAAATCAACAAGTATGGAAGCTCCAATGGACCAAACCTCCTCCTCCGGTAATGTGTGAGTGTACCTCTCAGCCCCCCTCTTGAGATATGTTCCCACACTATGGGGATGATGGATCTGATCAAATTGAGCATGACTAACGTCCGATTCGCTCTACCTGGTGCAAGATGATCGGAGGCGCACGACCTCTGCTCCCAAGAATCTGGGTGATGCTGCACCACTGGAGGTGATGTGTGAATCATCCTAACATCCTCTTTGTTTGACCCAAAGAGAGGATGGAATTAGTTTGCTATAACCAGTGGTGAAGTAAGAATAGGAAACTCCTCAATAGCTGAATGAGCGGCTGCCTCTATCTTCTTTGCAATCCTAGTGTGATATTGCTTGATCATGCAGGTTTGGTTCCTACTATGTACTGGTAGGATGGGAAGAGTGAGAGCTAGACCCATACTCAAAAGTAGGGGAGGTAAGCACTGAGGGAGCCTTACCCTAGGTAGATGAGAGGGTGCTAGCTCACTGGGGCAGACGAGAAACCATGGGACACACCAAACTGAGCACTGCTTGGTACCTACTATGGGGCTCTTTCTTCTCTTCAGGATGTCGAATCGGGGTAGATCAATGATGAGGCTTCGTGGCCACCTGGTCCTATTAGTCATGAGTGCCTCACATGTAATCCTCTCAATCTACCGGTGGATAAGGTGTGTATGATCCAATCGAGGAAAGTTGGTTTGGTCCAAAGCCAAATCCATGCCATGAGGGAAAGTGAAAATGAACTTTGTAAGCGCCATTTTACAACTCAAAGACGAAAAAACTACATTGTACAGATGGTAGAAATCGCAATGGAAATGAGCTTGATCATTTTGTTTGTAGATTTTTGAATTTGAATTGAAAATTTGAACCCACATCCAACAACCTCAAAGTGTTAAGTGAGGTTCAAATATATTTGAGATGATTTTGAAATTTGATTGAAAGAGAAAATTTTGAATATGAATATAACTTCAACAAATTTGGGCATGTTGAAAGATGGATTGAAATATTTTGAGAAGGATGCTTTCATAGGTTCATGTTTGTTTGAATTTAGATTTTCTTTTGATTTGAGGACTCTTTCCTTTAACAAATTTGGGTATGTTAAAGTATGGGTCAATTGATTGTTATTTTTGTTTGGTGATTTTGGAATTTTACTTAGCAAATTTGGGCATGCTAAGCGAAGTGTTTTGAAAATGATTGTTTCTTTTTATTGAATTGTTGTTTGGATTTTGGAAAATTGGAATTCCCACTTAGCAAATTTAGGTATGCTAAGTGAAGAATCCAAGTGTGTTTTGTTTGATTTTTAAAAATAGATTCTTAGCAAATTTAGTATGCTAAGAAAATCTAGTGTTTCATTTGTTTTGGATGTTTGATTTTGAAGAGGATCCTTAGAAATTTGGTAAAGGAACCTAATGTGTTTTATTTTTGTTTTGTTTTGTTTGAAAATGGAGACTTTACTTTAACAAATATGGTATGCTAAAGATGAAGTTCTACTTAATTTTGTGAAATGGAAATCTCACTTAGCAAATTTGAGTATGCTAAATGAAATTCCAAAAGATGTGTTCAAAATTTTGTTGTGTTTTGGTTTTGAAAATGGAAACTTCTCTTTAGCAAATTTGGTATGCTAAGGAGTGAAGTTCCAAAGGTGTTTGAAAAAAATTTTGGTTTTGACTTTGGGGACTTTACTTAGCAAATTTGAGTATGTTAAATGAAGTTTCAAAAATGTGTTTGAAAATTTTTGTTTTTGAGATTTGGAGACTTCACTTAGCAAATTTGAGTATGCTAAATGAAGTTCCAAAAGATGTGTTTTAAAAAAAATTTAGATTTTGGATTTGGAGACTTCACATAACAAATTTGAGTATGCTAAATAAAGTTCCAAATGTGTTTGAAAATTTTGAATTTTGGATTTGGAGACTTCACTTCGCAAATTTGAGTATGCTAAATGAAGTTCCAAATATGTTTGAAAATTTTTTTATTTTGGATTTGGAGACTTTACTTAGCAAATTTGAGTATGCTAAATGAAGTTCCAAATATGTTTGAAAATTTTTTATTTTGGATTTGGAGACTTCACTTAGCAAATTTGAGTATGCTAAATGAAGTTCAAAATGTGTTTGAAAAGTTTTTGATTTTGGATTTGGAGATTTAACTTAACAAATTTGGGTGTGCTAAATGAGGTTCCAAAATATGTTTGAAATTTTTTTTTTATTTTGGATTTGGAGACTTTACTTAGCAAATTTGAGTATGCTAAATTAAGTTCCAAAATATGTTTGAAATGTTTTTTGATTTTGGATTTGGAGACTTCACTTAGCAAATTTGAGTATACTAAATGAAGTTACAAAAGTGTTTTAAATTTTGAAAATATGATTGTTAAGTTTTGGAATTTTTAAAAGGAGACTTCCATCCAACAAATTTGGGTATGTAAAAATGGAAATCAATCTTATTTTTGAAATGTGATGATTTTATTTTTTGTGTGATTATTGCTTTTTGAAAGATGGGAATTCCAACTCAATCATATGTGGGATATGTTCAAGTGGGATTTCCAAATGATATTATTTTTAGTTGGAAATGGCATCTTCATTTAATAAATTTGAGTATATTAAATGAAGATGTTCATATGTGCTTTTGAAAAATCTACCTTTATTTGAAAATGAAACTTTCATTCAATATGTGTGTGTATTGAATGGAAAGGTTCATGTGTGCTTTTTGAAAATTTTATTTTTAATTTTGATTTTGATTTTTGGAAAGATGATTGTTCATTTTATTTTGAAAATGAAATCTTCATCAAAGTGAAATGAAAGAAGATGTTCATTTGTGCTTTTGGAAAATTTAATTTTATTTGAAAATGAAACTTCCATTCAATATCTGTGAGTGTATTGAATGGAAAGGTTCATGTGTGCTTTTTGAAAAATTTCTTTTTAATTTTGATTTTGATTTTTTGAAAGTTGATTGTTCATTTTATTTTGAAAATGAAATCATCATCAAAGTGAATTGAAAGAAGATGTTCATTTGTGCTTTTGGAAAATTTAATTTTATTTGAAAATGAAACTTCCATTCAATAGGTGACAATGTATTGAATGGAAACGTTCATATGTGCTTTTTTCGAAGTTTAATTTTGATTTTGATTTTTGGTAAGATGATTGTTCATTTTATTTTAAAAATGAAATCTTCATCAAAATGAATCCAAGGAAGATGTTCATTTGTGGTTTTGGAAAAGATTATTATTATTTTTATTTTTGCAAATTCCTACATGTAACAATTTTAAGAATTGTTAAATGAGGGTGATTTAAGAAAATTTTATGAAAAAATATTTTATTATGTGCATTTTTGGAAAGGGTGCTTTTTAAAAAGCAAAGTTCTTATGGAAAATTTATTGTCTTTATTATTTTAGAATGAACCTTTCCTTATCATAAAAATGATAAGGAGGAAGTCTTTAAATATATTTTTAGATCTTTTTTATTTTTACCCATTAGAGAACCCATGGGGGTTTTAAGACCAACACGAAGAGAGGTCCTAAAACCTAAAGATATTGGCTAACTCAACTTAAGGATGAAATAAGCTAAGTACCAATAGAGAGAAAGATAGTCTTGGATTCATACCAAAGTACAAACCCACTATCGATACTCGAAGACAACGATCATTTACCAAAGATGGAGAGAGGAACCATCAGAGAAAAATTTATGGAGAAAATTTGTAGAAAAATTTGTAATTTCTATATGGGTGATCTTAAATGAAAGGCAAGAATATAAAACTTCATCTTTTGGGATGCCGTGATCATGTGCTTATTTAGGTGATCGGGTATGTCATCAAGGAATAGTATATCTATCTTGAGAGATAGAAGTCACTCCCCTTTAAAAGGATCTAATCACCTCAATAAGAACTCCTAAGGACAATGGGTTTACATATGTACCAGAGAATCTTCCCCTACTTTATATGGAAAAGTAAAGCAAGGTTTATTTTAAAATGTTAGTTAAGATGTGGGCAAGCCCCATAGCTTATTACATCCTAAGGGATCCCCTTAGGAATACTCTGATTAAGGTAAATGATCATTGTCTTCAAAGATTTCAGAAAGGACTATCAATCATTGTTTATTTTTTTTGAAGATCAAATGGGATTGATCAAAGAGAGGGAGTTATTATTGAAGCCAAAAGAAAGATAAGTAGGAGACACCCACAATCCTAGGAAATCTAGCGAGCTTCTCAAACTATCCTTTGGTTGGGCTTTATATTTTTGAAATTGATTTAATTTATTTGAGTTATATTTTTTATTAGAAATTTAGGGATTATGATTACATAACACAAGATTGTAGAAATGCCTAAGAGGTGAGGAATTAAGCTTATGGCCCACAAAGGGGAGAAGCAACCTCGGAACCTAAATCTAGGGAGCTTTGGTGAGAGCCGAAAGAACAACCTAAATCTAAAGAGAAAAATGGGTAATTAGTTTGCCTCCACAAGAGAGGACAAACCACCCGAATGTTTGGACTTACAACCGCCTAGGGGTGGCTGCCAACTAACTCCTCCTACTATTTTAAATACATGTAGGTAAGTCTTATGCATTATGCAAGATAGCTAGGTTGTTATTCATTTAGAAAGAGACTAAGTACTTAAACTCACTCCTTAAAAATACTAGATCATGTAAGGGCATGCTTCAAATGACCTAAATCTAATGTAATTGAAATTTCATTTTATTTTTATTTTTTGGACAATTATTTTGGCTCGGGCTAATAGGATTCATATGCCTAATGCATGAGAAATAAAGTTAATGGCCAAAATCAATGAGAGGGGAGGAGGTGTGTTTCCACAATGGTTCTCAAAGGTCAAGCCAAGTTTCTCTAGCAAAGGTGGAAGCCCTCCAATCAAGAGTGAAGCTAGATGCATTTGTGCATGATATTGTAAAAGAAATACTCATCCAGCTAAGGGGTAGCTAATTCTTTTATCTTTATTTTAAACCTAAGCTTTATGTGAGGTTATGAATTCATTTTTTTTAGTTTTGAGTTATTAGAATTTGGTAAAAGATTTATGTTTTTGTAAGAGCCTAATCCACATCCAGGCCATACATAAAATAAGGAAGAAACTAGAAGAAAGATGACACTTAATGCACAAGCTAAATAAATCATCAATCAATTTATAAAGCTAATCGTAAAAAGAATAAAAGCCATTGTGGATGGGTACCACTGCATAAATCCAAAAATAATAAATTGGGTAGCTGAGCTCTACCCTTATACAACCCAGATTACAAATAAATTAAATTACATTTAAGCAAGGAATTCATTGTTATGGGAGTCTTCAAGCTATATTTCTTCATTCTTCTTTTCTTCTTTCTTCTTCTTTTCTTCTTTCTTCTTTGGTTCATTCTTTTGGATGGTTGGAAGGTGGATACTCTAAGGCTTCACATGGTGCATAAGATAAGATCTTATGGCTAATGCTCATCCTCATCCCCATAATAATCATTCCAAAATCCTAATTATAAAATTTACATGAAAAGGAAAAGTAAATCTAGCTAACACCTACAAAATAAAGGTTAGCTAAACAAACCACCAAATCCCAAGCATGTATATTGGACTTATCACCCCACACATGGGTGACTAAGTCCACCTGGCCTATTGGATTATGCTTAGGTTATAAGCACCTACATAGTAAAAGCATTTATATTTTTATTACAGCGCCCCTTAAGCACCATCCCCTACAAAAAATAATGGTTAGACTAAGATCGCCCAACCATTCATTCTATGCACATACATCCTCACATCCAGTCTAAAACATATATCACAAAGTATAAGCAAACATCAAACCACGCACCGCCCTAACCTAAAGCTAGAAGTGGTGACTTAGCCTAATGTGTGTGCTTTGGAGGTTTGTGTGATAGGCTTAGCTATGGCTTTAAGTTAGAATTTTCTAAGTGTGAAGCATGTTCAACTTAGAGGAGGGTTTCATTTAAGTTGTTTAATTATTTTGTATTGATTTTATTTCATGTTTTGATTAGGTTCAGATGAATCCAATAATTAATTACTAAGTTATAAAGAGAGGGAAAGAGAAGAGCACTTCTCTTTCTATTCCTAACCTAAATAATTTCTAAAGTAGATTCATATTTTAGTTTTGTTTAGTGAATATTTTGATTAAGTGTTTTAATTAATCCTAAGTTTAGATGAACTCTAAACAAACCCATTCAAAAAGAAAGGCATTTTAAGATTAAATAAAATGAATCAAATTCACAAAATATACATCACTTCATTTCTTTCCCAACATGTATAACATGCATATGAATGAGTCTTAAGCATATCTATACACACAAATGAGAATGTTTAACACACTTAATGATTCATGCTAAGTAATTCATTTAAGGAATTTTGGAAGTTTATGATGCATGATTTTCATTAAGTAGAAAAGGGATTCTTATCCAATTTTCACATGCACACATGAAAGTAAGAAAGGCATAAGTGAGTATAGCACCATTATTAAATAGAGGTGTAAGGTACAAGACCTACTAAGGGCTACTTAAGGCCTCACAACTTTGGGGTTTTCCAGACTAATATACCACTTTCTTTAAATACAAATATGTGTATAAAAGAAATGAATGGAAAAGAAAGAATGCAAAAATTTGTATTAGTTGGTTTATATATGTATATCCTTCTTAAGTAATAAAATAGGAATGAATAGGATATGGAATTAGGCAAGTGTTAGGTTATTTTCAAATAAACCACACATCTTACAAAAATCTGATTCAAAACTATACTAAAAGAAAAGAGATGGAGAACCTACGCTAAGCACATCCTTATATTCTCTCACATGCAAGCTTATAATTAAAATATAAGTAGCACTTTCAGTTTTGATAATTGATTCATATATTTTGAAAATAATTTGAATTTAATAGTGATAATAGCCACTCATATTTCTACTTTAATCAACACATGCAAATTTGACATAAAGTAAACATTTTCATTTTAAATTTGAATTTTAAAAAGTATGTATGCATGAAGCCACATGACATACAAATTTAACTTGTTGGGAAAAGAATTAAAGCAATGAAAGTATGTAAATACATTCACTTCAATTAAATCTTAAAGACAATCTTATGAAATAAGAAAGCTTAAAGTAAATAAATATTTATTTAAGATGATTTTTGTTTGATTTAGAATTTGATTTAATTTTCAAAATGTGTTGAGTTTATTGTTCCTAACCCATTTCGACATGTGTTCGACATCTTTGTTTAATTTTTAGATGATTAGATTCATTTTATATTTTGATTATGTTAAGGTATAAATTAAACAAATTAATTAACCCTTACCTACACCACCTTAGCATAGTTAACCAAATAATTATGAGTCAATGAGATGAAATAAAAACTCACAAGAAATTTAAACTTGCAATGCACCTAGGAAGAAAAGGGCCTATTGCAATTTAGCTCAAGATTAACGGTTAATTAAGCTAAGGGGTTTAATTTAAGTAATTTCAAAAATACCTCTCACACATGTGAGTTGAGTTTTGATTTCCTTAATTGAACTTAGACTCTTGAACACCTAAGCCTCTACCCAAAGCATATTAATTAAGTTCTAATTTTTTTAGAATTTTTAGAGATTAATTAAGAGGATAATTAATGAATTATCCCTTAATTAAGAGAGGATTAAGGAAAGAAAAGGGGGATTAGGGAATAGCTTAGGGGAAATGCCCCAAAATGATTCCTAAGCCTCCTATCTATTGGATTAAATCTTAATCAACCTCAATAAGGGATTAAAACACTAATCAAAGCTTTAATTATCCTTAATTGCATTAAGGGAGTAATTAGGAAATGTATTTGCAATTCCTTAAATTAGGCCTTCAATAAATCCTAAGAAAGTTAGGAGAGGCAGAAGTCATCCCCCAAAAATATATCCAAGAAGTTTGTGATTAATCAAATGATTAATTAAGGAGTAATTAGAAAATCAATATTTCCATTAAAACTCAAAATCAGAGAAACATATAATTCAAAATCCATTAAAATCAATTTTAGAATATTCTAGATTGAATTATCTTTCAGTCAAAATTTACCTCATATTTTTTTTTTATTTGGGAGATATGAATTTTTGAAGCTTAGAGGATTAATTAAAATTAATTAAAACCCTAATTAAACCCCGCATAGCTCGACATGCTGATCCGTCAACACTTTACACGCTTGTACCGTGAGCGTTACTTAAACGCGATCACCGCATGCATGATGAGACGCGGTTTGATCCCCACCGTTCGATCAAGGATTGAACGGCTAGGGATCACCCCGTGGTTTCTAAAGGGATAAATTGATTTATAAATGTGCGCTTAATCTTGGTCGTCCATCCAAAATGCACGGATGGATGGCCGGGATTACCCAGTTATTCCCTGAGGATCAATGCAGACCGTCCATGATCTAAGGAAGATGAGCTCGATTGAGCTCGGATTGGAATGAAAACTTGCACACATCATCACAAAGCATAGAAGATCACATCCAATGATGGAATTCTCATTCCATGACACTTTCTTTCATAGAAAACCAACACCTCCTAAGTCTAATGGTCAAAAATTCCATACCTCACCAGAGGTGATCACCGATACTCTATTCTCTTGGAGGAGCTTCATCTGGTTAAGACAAAGTTGTGTTGAGAGAATGAGCTCTTTAGGTTGAGTGGATGGCTCTATGGACCAACACCTCCTCCTCTCTTTTGCGGCTTTGATCAAATTGAACTCCTCCTTTCTTTGGAAACTTGAGGGAGAGCTTGGGTGCACTGACTTAATCCCATGAGAGAGTGTGCAAAGAGAATTGAAGTGGATAGTAGTGTGGAAGAAGATAGGAAATGAGAGGAGCTCCCCTATTTTCTAAGGAAGAAAACCAAGAATGTTGATTTCAATTACCTCCTAGGAAGCTTAGGATTGCTTTTTGATGGCTCCTAACACTCTAGCACTCAATTAATAATGAGGATGTTGAAATTAAATTGAATTAGGGGGAGTATATCTCCCCTTATGATAATCAGATGACCAAAGCTTGTGTTACCATTTTGATCCAATTGACTATACAGAATGGGTTGTTTGGACTTTTTGAAGTTGGCACATGGTCGGTTTGAGCTTAGGGTGGATTAGTAACCTCTCATGTGCTTCAAATCAAGTGGAGGGAGGTTTTTCAATTGGCCAATTTGAGCTAGGGGGTCCGTTTCATCCTTGGGTCCATTTGGCCTGACGCACACCCATTGGGTTGGGTGCACTACCCTCCATAGGGTTCACTTGACCTATTAGGAAGGTATCAAGTTGATATGAAGAGAGCTTGTCCAAATTACTCATGGATTAGACCAAAATTTGTTCTATGGCCTAGGGGTAAAATGGTCATTTAGCTAATTTTTGAATTTGAATATGTTGGGTATGTGGAGAAAATAGGTTTGGCCAAGTTTCATTGGATTTGGAGCACATTTGATATGGTTTGGCACATGTTGACCCATTTAGGTCAAAATGGGTCAACTTTCAAGTTGGTCAAATTGGTCAAACCAAGGGTTGGTCATGTTTATATGACCATTTGAAATGTTTTAGTTGCTTTGGTTTGATTCAATTTGGTTTAGTTTTGAATTTGGCTCATATGATTTCATTTAGGTCAAATGGGTCAAGTTGACCAATTTGACCCATTTGACCTATTTGAGCTAGGTCATGTGTAGGTCAGGTTTTTAGTCATATGGAGTGGATTGTTATCTTTTTTTTTCCAATCAATTTGGGTTAGGGTTGAATTTGGCACAACATGACCCCTTTAGGTCAAGTTGGGTTCAAGGTCAATTGGGCTAGGTTAGGTCTAGTTGGCCAATTGAGGCTTTGATCAAGTTCATCAAGTGATTTGGAATGAACTTGACCCATTGGTTTCAATCAATTTGGCTTAGGTCAAGTTTTGACACATTTTGACCCTTTAGGTCAAGTTGGGTCAACTTGGGTTAAGTGGCCAATTGGCTAGGTTAGGCTCAAATGTTGACTTGGTCAAGTTCAAATATTTTTCATGAATGAACTTAGATCAATGGTTTCAATCAATTTGGCCTATGGTGGATTTGGCTATGTTAGGTTTCATTTTAGCTATGTGTTGACTTGATCAACCCTTAGGTTTGACTTGATTTGACCCAATTTGATTGATTCATCATCCCATGATGATTGTTGATAATGATGAGAGGCATAGGTGAGTTTGATTCAATCCAATTTGTTTAGGATTAGAATTTGGCTCATAAGGGAACTTTAGGTCACATTGGGTCAAGTGAGCCTAAGTGGGTCAAATGACTTGGTCAAAGCTTGATTTGAGTTTGATTGAACTTGTATATGGACTTATGATTGAAATATAAATCCATTTGCAAGTGGTTTGAAGTCAAATGGGTTTTGATTCATTTGACAATTTCATATTCAAAAGAAGAATATGAATGGATTTGGGGTTTGATTTTTGAATTGGATTTTGATTTGGTGATTGAAGTTTGTATTTATATTTGGATTCATGATTATAGGGTTGATTCAATCATGAAGGAAAATCAAGAGTTTGGCTTGATTTTGAAGTTGATTTGGCTAAGTTCAAAATGTTGACTTGAAAGGCTTAGGTTGGATTTTGAGTGGATTTGTGTTTGATTTTTGGAGTTGGTATTGATTGTTGGAATTTATATTTCATTTATATATGTGAATATAAATGAGAATATAAATGGGTTATGAGAAAATTTCAAGGATTTGAAGTGATTTGATCATGATTTAGGCTAAGTCCATTAAGAGGGAATTTAAAGGACTTAGGAAATTTTTGGCATTTGAAGTTTGAATTTTTGAATTTGTTTTGATTGATTTATATTAATATTTCATTTATATATGTGAATATAAATGAGAATATAAATGAATTATGAGAAAATCCCATGAATTTGAATTGATTTGATTGATTTTGGCTAAGTCCTTAAGAAGGAGATTAATGACTTAAGAAGGATTTAAATTTGGAATTTAATTTTTGGATTTGATTTGATTGATTTATATTTATATTTCATTTATATATGTGAATATAAATGAGAATATAAATGAGTTATAAGAAAGTCCATGAATTTGCATTGATTAATATCATGATTTTGGATAAGTCCTTTAAGGAAAATTTAAAGGACTTAAGAAAATTTTATAAGATGGTGGTAAGACTAATGACTTATATGTAATGTTGGCCAATAAAAGAGAAATATAAGACTAAGTTAAGTGTTACGAGATGAGGATGCTCGTGTGGATGAGGCTTTACCCTTAGAGATAGAATGCAAAATGAGTATGTTCTAGAAAAGTTGGAGTAGCTCAGGGTAGATAAGATTGGGAGAGTCGCCTTAGATGGTTTGGCCACATAAAGCGTGATTGAATTAGGAGAGTAGATGCATTAGATTTGCCTTATGTTAAGAAAGGTAGAGTAGACCTAAAAGACTTGGTTAAGATGTATAAAAAATGATCTTAGTATACTTGAATTAAATGAGAATTTGACACATAATAGGACACAATGGAGACAAAGGATTCATGTAGCCGACCCCACCTAGTGGGATTAAGGCTTGTTGTTATTGTTGTTGGTTTAAATTTATATTTCATTTATATATGTGAATAGAAATGAGAATATAAATGAATTATGAGAAAATCTCATGAGTTTGAATTGGTTATATCATGATTTTGGCTATGTCCGTAAGAAAAGATTAAGGACTTAGGATAGATTTGGACTTAGGAATTTCATTCATGGGTTTCAATCATGGATTTCAATTATAAATTTCAATCACATGGAGTTTATTTGAGTTTGGAGAAAATCAAATAAGATTGATTTGGAGTTTGACTTGAAAGAAGGAAGGTGAGGAATGGTTTAAGCTAAGGGTAGGCAAGTTTTCCTAACACCCCAAAGGCATGACCTATGGTGAACTCTTCGAAGTCGTTTAGGGCTAGGTTGAGTATGACTAACTCTTTTAAGTCTCTAGGGCTAGGTTGAGTGTCCACCTAATCACTAGATGTGTCTTAAAACTAAGGAACTCTTAAAGTCTTAGAGGAGTCCTATGTCTAAGATGGAGGGGTTGAGAGCTCATTCTAAAAATGAGGTCAAAGACCTCCTGCCACAACTTCCTCCACTCCAATCGTGCCATGTGGAGTCGATTGAGACCCTTACGATAGGTTGACGGTGAACCGATTGAAAATTATGGATGAATCTCGTCCATCCATCAAGCTCAATTAAAAGGTATACTCCCTCAATTCTCACAGGGATTATCATCATTCAAACACACTGATCTTCCCAAGTGTTTTTGAAATCCTAGAGCCTCCCAAGCCTTCTTAAGAATTTCTCATTTCGTAATGTACCCAAAAATAGGGCATCCATTTCTCAAGCAATTTTCTTCCTCCACATAAGCCTTGATTCCTCTTGCACACACCATCCGTGTGTCCTTGAAGCCATTCAGACCTTTTCCTAAGCTTTTAAACCATCGGAGATAGGAGTTTGACCAAGATCAAATGCTCAAAGGGAGGATCTTGGTCTCTATATTAATCCCCCTCAAATCAAAGCTCATGCAGCTCAACAGGGATTTGTTTCTACCAAACAAAGCTTCCTCAAACATTAGAACTACCGGTCACAAGCTCCGGTGAGGTATGCCATTAAAACTGATACTTGTAAAAAAATGGTTAGGTCCTTTGTAAAGGAAAGTTCCATGTCATGAGATTTCCATCGTTGGATTTCCTTATTTTGCCTCTCTAAAGGTGTGGCATTAATTTCATCTCCATCCAAGCTTTGGTGAGCTCGGATCGAACGGAGAAAGATGGACAACATCCATCTCTCACTACTCAGGAGGAGATAGATCACGGACCTTCCATTCCGCATGATTGGAATGAACGGTCTGATCCAATCATGCTTAGATCCCCTCTATTTTTCGCTTAACTGCGGGATTTAATCGTGGCCATCCGATCTTAGATCGGACTATCCATAGGAAAGTGCATCCACATTAGCTAACTCATGTTGGCTGCATGATGTGACAACTTAAATAACCTATCTCATTACGCCATGTGAAAGTGCACCGCATCAGCAACCACGTCATGCCAACGGGATTAGGGCTTAATTATGGCTATTTAATTAATTATTAAGGCTAAATCTTCCAAAATTTATAACTAATCCTAGAAAAATCCAAAAAATATAAATGAGGGCAAATTTTGAAGATATATCAAAGGAGAATCAAATAAAATTATTATTAATTAACTTTGAATAGTAATGTATGCTTAATTAAGTTTAATTAAAAATTAAATTAACCTAATTACTCTTTAATTAATGATCTGATTAATTTTAAACTTTCTAGAGATGTACCTCCCCCATTTTTTTGGGTTTTATTAGCTGATTAATTAGGATAATTAATTAGTTAAGTCTTAATTACTCTATTAGCTTAATTAATGATAATTAACCAAATTAATAATGAATTGATCATTTAATTGAGTTCATTAGCCTCTGTTAACAATGGAGAAACTTAAGGAAATGGATTAGGACCCCTCTTCCAATCTTTTCCTTAAGTTTTCTTCATTCCCTCTTTAAAATTAATTATTTAAAACTCATTAATTAATTAATTAATTAAACCAATCAAAACCCAAATCATATCTAAACTTTATTTAACTAATTGAAAAGATTTAGGGATTGAGACTTAGGCTTCCTTCTTTATCTCTTTCCCTAAATCCATTTTATATTATTGATTAAGGATAATTAGGATTTAATTAGATAATTAATGATCTTAATTAACTTGATTAAACTTGATTTCTTTATTTTAACTCTTGGGTAGCTCTTTGGGTGTTTAATAACCTAAAGAGAGTGAGCTAATGAAATTATGATTAGCTCACATGTGTGAGAAAACCATAAAAATAATTGAGTGAGTTTCTTAAGCTTAATTAATTAATAATTATGAGCTAATTGTAATAGACCCCTTTCATTTCATAGGAGCATTGCTATTTACTTTTCAATTTATTTGCACATCATATTAGCTCATAATTGTTTAATTAATTACTTTAAGGTGACATAGGTAAGGGTTAATTAATTGATTTAATCCAAGCTTAACTTAATCAATCCATAAAAATCACCTAATTGCTTTTCATTAAATCAAATTAACTCACACATATGGGGAATGGGATTAGGATTAGAAAACCTCTTTCACATCCCTCAAATCAAATCAAAAATGGCTTTAAGAAACTTTGGTTTATTTTAAATAAGCTTATTTAATGTGATTGTCCTTAGGATTTAGTTGGATTGAATGAAATTACATGCTTGTATTTCTTTATTTCTTTTCAATCATGTTAAAATGTTGTATTCCACTTGTAGTCATGCATTCATTTCTTTCAAAAATTAATTAAATAAAATGGTTTCCTTTTATGTCAAACTTGCATGTGTTGGCTTAATTAAAATATGTGTGGCTATTATCACTAATAAATTACAAATATATATTCAAAAGCTAAATAATGTATAATAATATATATTGTGACTTTAGTTATACATACATAAGAGCTGCATGTGAAAATAAGCTTAGTGTGTGAAGTAAAGTTCATTTCTTTCAATCATATGCTGATTTGCATAAGTAAGAATTAGTGAGTTTATTAGTCTGGATATTTCGGGGATGCATGCTTTAAGTAGCCCCAAAAAGGTTCCTACCTCATTCCCCTGGTGCAGAACAATGACAACATACCCATTTGATTTTATTCTTATGCATTTTTACATTATAATTTAGATAGAACTTTAATTCATTCACACAAATAAAATCAATTAAATCAAACTCTACTTTTGCATGGTTTTCTGTTCGTATAGTTGCTTATACATCAATATGTATTTAAGAATAGTCGATATATTAGTCAGGACAATCTAGGGACGCACAACTTTAAGTAGCCCCAAGGAGGTTGCTACCTCACTCCCCTAGTGCAAAATAATGGCGACGTACTTGCTTAAAACTTTTATACATTTGAATGTGTATTTAGCTAATGAATGAAATCCCATTTTTTTCTATTAAAAATACATGCATTCATATTTTATTCAAGTGGTTGGATTGATTATTCATATGATTTAGAGTTCTTTTCTTATGCTCTTGTATAAGAATTTAGATAGACCTTTAAATTAATATGACAAAATAATTCAACCAAATGAAACATCAATTCCAAGCACATTTGCTTTGCTTTCATCATTTAAGTGTGCTAAGATATAAATTTCATGTGTATTTATGTTTGGGACTTAATCATATGCATTCTATATATGATGAAAAGAAATGAACAAACATGTGTTATGTGATAGTAATTAATTTTAATTAATCTTAAGATGCCTTTCTTATTGAATGAGATTATTTAAAGTGAACCTAAACTTAGGATTAATTAAAATATGTAATAAGCCATTCACTAAAGAGAATTGATTAATTAATTGGCTTTAGATGTGGCTTAAGGTAGGGATAAAAAGGGAGATCGTTTCTTTTCTTCTCTTTATAACACTTAGTTGTTAAGTATAAATCAAGTGAAATAAAAGAAAACACGAAGCAAAACTCACAAATCAATTAAGCCATTTTAAGTGAAACCACCCTTCATAATTAAATCTCTTCATACTTAGAAAATTACAACAAAGCCTAGCTAAGGCATACCACACAAGCCTTAATACACACACATTAGATTAGGTCACCATTTCTAGCTTTATGTTAGGGTGGTGCATGTTTGACGTATGTTTGATTTTATGATGTATTATTGTAGATTAGATATTAAGGTGTATGCTTCGTAGATTGGATGTTAGGCCATGATTAGCCTAATTATGCCTTCTGCAGGAGATTGTGCTTCAGGGGTGCTTAAAATAAATATAAATGCTCTCTTTTGTAGGTTGCTTAACCTCTGAGCATAATCTAAGTTAGGATAGGTGGACTTGGTTACCCATATGCAGGGTGTTAAGTCCAAATAATATATATAACTACTTGGGTTGTATGGTGTGTTTAGCTAACACTTATTTTATAGATTTATAGTTAGATTTACTTTTCATGTTTTTAATGTAATTGTGCATTAGGAATTAGGATTTGTGTTATGGGGATTAGGATGAGTAGAGGCTAGAAGGCTTTATCTTGGGAGGCCCGCTATGATGTTTTTGGAGCAAGCAAACCCAAATGAACAAATGGAGGATATATAAAGATATGAAGATTGAAGGCCCCCATAACATTTATTCATTAATGTAATTATAATTATTCTTTCATATACCAGGTTGTATAAGGGTAGAGCTCAACTACCCATTTCTCTTTTTTGGGTTGTACGGTGATACCCAACCGGCCTATTATTCTTTTACATTGGGTTTATAAATTATTTGATGCTTTGTTTATAATTGTGTAGTAGAAATGACATGTATTTTCCTAGTTTCTTCATGTATGATGATTTAATGTGTGGTCTAGATCTAGTTAGGCTCCTAGGGAAAAATAAACTTTCTACCCAAATTATAAATCATAATTAATTTTCTAAATAACTTATATCCTCATTTAAAGCCTAGGTATTAAATCAAGATAATTAAAAGATTTAGTAACCCCTTAGCTGGATGTTGTATTCTCAATGTCATGCATGTCATCTTGTCTCACTTTTGCTAAGAAAGCATTTATATCCTTGCACGATAGGGGAAGACTTGACCTTTGAGGGTCTCCCTTGTGGTGGCAAACACCCCTTTCTCTGTGATTTAGCTAATAATGTCATTTCATCATGCATTTAGACATGTAAAAATTATATGGCCTTTGTCAAAATGAAGAGTCCAAAATTAAATTAAAAAATTAGATAAAATTTGTATTAGACTAAGTCTTTATTCATACCACTCATGCTCTAGTCTCTTAGGGAGTGGGTTTGAGGACTTTAGTTTCTTTCTAAATAATAACAACCTAACCATCTTACAAAATATATGACTTGATCACATGGCTTTAAAATGTAGAAGGAGTTAGCTGGCTGCCACTCTAGGTGGTTATAAGTCCAGCAGTCGGGTAGTTTGCCCTCTCTTATGGAGGTAAATAATATACCAATTTTTTTCTTAGATTTGGGACGTGCTTTGGCCCTCGCTAAAACTCCCTATATTTAGGATATGAGGTTATTGTTTCTTCTCGGGCTACAAGAATAAATCCTCCCTCTTAAGCATTTTCATAATCTTGTATTGTCGGATCATAAGTCCTAGTTTTCAAATAAATTTTAACTCAAATAAATAATTCTCTTAAATTTCAATTATATAAAGCCCAACCATAGGATAGTTTAGAATGCTCAATAGATTTTCTAGTATCATGACTATTCCCTACTCAAATCCTTTGGCTTTGATAATAAGTCTCACATTCTGATCCATCCCCCTTGATTTCCCAAATATAGTTAATTTATTGATAGTCCTATCTTTGAAATCTTTTGAGACAATAATTGTCTACTTTAATTGGGAGTATTCTTAAAGAATTTATTTTCCTAAAGATGTAATTAATTATATGGGCTTGCTCCCATAGGGAACTTTAGAACCCAGTTTAAATAAACCCTGATTTATTCATCCATGTAAAGTAGGAAAAAAATCTCTAGTATATTCAAAGATCCATCATGCCTTAGAGTCTTTATTAAGTGATTAGATCCATTATAGGGTATTCATTTCTATTTTTCGAGATAGTTCACTATTCCTTGATGTCACACCAATCACCTCAATAAGTTCACCCTCAGATCTACGTGGTGTCCCCCCTATATATAAATCAAAAATAAACATTACACATCCTAAAACTCTATCTACTTGAGTACATAAAGTCATGAAATTTATCAAAAAAAGAGGGGCTTATGAAGAAGAGGTATCAAAGGCCAATTATCAGAGAAGCCAACAATGTTCCACTATAAAACTACCATCAACGATAATAAGAATTCAAGATCATTCTAAACAAGCCTTACACGGTGAGCATCCTAGCATGACACCTGGATAGCATGTCCAGTAATTCGCCACCGAAAGTTCTCAGCAAAAAGAAAAATAAATATGGAGGTCAAGCCTAGAGAAGAAGTAGCAATGCAAAGTTTCTTCATCTAGAAGCAAGCTGACCCAAAGATAGTAGAGAAAGAAAAATATTGAACTACGTGCTAAACAACTATTATTCAAGCAAAAAACTATACAACCAGTTATGAAACCATAAGAGAGTGCTTCAACCCATAATAGGTTTGATGGCCTAAGATGGGTAAAGCAAGTCCTATTAGTAAAATCAAACAGTCCTTTTGGACCTGACAACGTCAGGTTCTAGCTTCTCTAGTGAGAAAACTCAAAATAGTATATGTACGAGTGCATCGGCTCCTCAAAGATGCTAAGGAGAAAGGACTAATGAAAATAAAATATTAAAGTCCTGTCATCAGGAAGGCTAGAGTTGCTCCTCCAATGAGACCTCCTTTGACAACCCGACAAGATGTCAACCAATTCAAGTCCTACATGGTGAGCATCGATGCATGACACTTGGACCACATGTCCAAGAATCTATCATCAAAAGGAACGGCAAAAAGGTAAGCAAACTTAGGAGCTAAAGCCTCAAAGTGAAATTGCCTTATAGAAAGATAATGGCGTGACATCTGGGTTGTACTCCCAGAGATCCGCCACAAGTGAAACTCGTCAAGAATGTGTACCTAAGAAAAGGTCATATGTGATGAGATTTCTGATGATCGACACCTTGGAAAGTCATCCAAGGGATACCATTGCCAACCAGCTCCATAACTTCAAGAGGAGATCAACTTTGATGATAGTCCTCTGATTGAAGAAATACATATTCCACACTCTGAGCCAAAAGTTTATTGGAGGTGTCGATCAGAGATCCACATCCGAGAGGAAGAAGTTGATGTAAAAGGATACTCTTTTCAAATAAGATAAGAATAATAGTATCACAAAGTATCTATTAAATTCGCCCATTCTCGTGACACCAATCCTAGGAAGACCTCTTTTCTTATACACAATAGCACTGGAATAATCTCTGCGTGCTCTGTTAGTGCAACGCAATGGCCAGGGAAAGGAGAACACATTATACTACATTAGTCGAAGGATAATAGGAGTGGAAATGTGATACTCTCGAATCAAGAAGCATTGTTTGGCTCTGATTTTTATTGTCCAAAATCTTCATCATTACATCATATCTCATAAAATTACTCTCTTTTCAAGGATCGATCTGTTTATGTTCTTGATGATAAGACTATGTTAACAGGTCTCTTTGCATGATGGGTTATTTTTTATTACAATTTGACATCACATATGTTCCCCAGAAAGTGATGAAGGGGAAAACTATAGAAAATTTCCTTACTGCACCACCTACAAGACTCCCGTAAAATTATCTTCTTATGCACTAGTATTAGGGGCTTAAGCAGTTCTACCACTTGAAGTTGAACTACCTTCGCTCCGAGTAGCCATCCAACATGATCTTATTAAGATGAGAATGTCTATCTATAGATGGGGAAAACTTGATGCGCTCGACAAAGTTAGCCTCAAAGCTCAATAAAATTTAGAAGCCAATCAAGCGAGGATGTCCAAAGCATTAGATCATACAGTGCATCCTCAAACTTTTCAAGGAGAAATGGTCCTTGTGTTGAGAATATCAATTATTCCTCGTCGTCATTACATGTGTAAATTTTGCTTGGAAATTCTCTCGTAACACAAAAATGCATTTCTAAAATAAGGTAAACATCCTCCCAGATAGAGGGCATTTTTTAAATTTTATAGTAAAATGTTAAGTTTTCCCTTGTAAGATAGGGGGCCTCCTTTTGTATTTGGGTTAACATCATGCTTAAGGCTGAGAACCCCATATATATGTTCAAATTATGTATTCAGATTCACAGGTTTCAAAGTCTTACTAACCAAAAAGAGAAATTTTTATGTCTACAAAGATCAACGAATCAGTTTGGAAACACATCTTCCATCCATACATCAAATCTAGGTCTTGAGTGAGTGCATAAGGTCAGACTCAACACACCCAAATATGGTCGAGTTGTTGATAAGTTTGCTTACTCAATGCACCATAAAGGTCATAGTAAGAGATACCCCATCTCATTAGCTTGATGATGAAATCCTCTAATAATTGCTCAAGTCCAAGACGTAAGTGGGTGCATAAAGTCAAACTCAACACTCCCAAATATGGTCGAGTCAATGACCGGTTTGCTTACTCAATATGCCACAAAGGCCCAGTAAGCAATCCTCCTACTATGTTAGTTCAAAGATGAGAGCAACCAAATCTCCAAATCCATCCAACTTGGTGAGTTTAAGTGGCCTAGACTAGGAGATCCTCCCTAATGATTATAAGGTCATTTTTCAAAATCCAACAAAAAGATCCTCACTTGAGAAGGCACTAAGTCAAGTTTGGTATCAATATTAAATGAGAAGTGTCAACTCCTTCAACAAGTCTGTTAAAGTAGAAAACTAAGACCAAAGGAAACTCTTCTTCAGTAAATCCAACCAAGTAGAAAGTATAGGACTGAAGAAGTCATTCCAATGTTCATACAAAGTTAAAGGCTAAATTAAGGGAGTCATGTCATTAATATATATGTTACGCATAAAGTATAGGACTGATGACTCTTCACAATTGACCCAACACAAGCTCTGAGAGCTAGGTCACCGGCAAACATCATTTTTTAAGCCCACGAAAGCAGAAAGCTGTGGCAAAAGGTAATTCCGTGTCACCTGACAAGTCTTTAAGATAATTCAGAAATTCCTTCACCAAAGTAGTCAAGGCATATAAAGCAGGATTGAAGTAAATATGAACCACAAAATTTTGAGATTGAATCTTCAATAAGTTCATCAAAGAACAAAGTATAGGACCAAAGATGTTCTCATCTCGCTAACAAGTCATCAACTCCATTAAGTCCACCCAAGGCACAAAGCTAGGACAAGAGAAAAATATAAATTTCAAACTCTGAAGAGGAAGTCTTCAACAAGCCTGAAAGCACAAATCATAGGACTAAAGACATTCCAAATTCTCTCAATAGTTATTGCAAAGCTCCCATGTTAAACAGGGAAATTTTATATATTTATCTAAGTTGACATCATGCTTAAGCCAAGATCCTTAGATAAATATACATGATGATCAGAATGAGCTGCATTTATTTATATTAAAGAAGTTCAAACTCTATGATACATTTTTGAGCTAATCTGCAATCCCCCTATTAGATAGGAGCCCCTTTTATGATCAAGGTTATTCAATCACTCCTATGAAACAGTGGGGCCTTCTTGTATATATATTCAGGTTGACATCGAGCTTTATGTCGAGTTCCCTAAATATATCTATAATAATTATTATTAAAGTTGCAAGCTCTTGCAAGGAACAAAAAGAATCTATTTCTATGCATGAAAAGACAACCCTAAATATCAAAAGTTTATCTCCTAGATTTGTCAAATTCTGAAGAGAAATTTTGAAGAACTCTCAATTTCAGAAGGTTTAATCAATTAAGTTGGAAAAATATCAACCTCTACATTCTTAAGTCTAGGACATGGATGGATTCTAAAAGTAAAACTCAACAAGCCCACAAATGGCTGAGTTGTTGATGCTCTCCTCACTCAAGAAGCCACAAGAAAAGGTTAGTGAAAGAGCCCTCATTTGTAAGTCTGATGACCAAGCCATATAGCTTAAGTCAAAGATTCGAGTAGGTTCTAAAGGTTAGACTCAATAAGCCCACAAATGGCCAAGTCGACGCTCTCCTCACTCAACAATCCAAAAGAAAAGGCCATCATGGAAGAGCCCCTGCTCGTCAGTTCAATGATGATAGTTGTTCAATCTCAAACCAAATTCAACTTAGTGACTACAAATAACTAGAATCCAAGAGATCTTTCTACTTGATCGATGGACCAAGATAATCTGAGGAAACTCTCAATTCAAAGCTGCCTCAAATCAATCTATATATTGCCTAGAAAGTGATATTCCAATCTCTTTTCAAGTGAGCTAATCAAGCAAAAGCATTGATCAAAGCCAATTCCTTTATCAAGTCTGCCAAAGTAGAAAGCACATGACCAAGGAAGCGATTCCATAGTTCATATAAAGGCAATGGCCAAACTAAAGAAAATATGTGATTATTCAGTTTTTAATGCACTCATTACTAGACTGATAACTCAACATTATAGACCTAACATAAACTAGAAGGCTAGGTCATTTGTATGCACCCTTCAACAAATTAGTCAAAGTAGCCAGATAGGATTCAGGGCGTACATGCACTTCCTGACAAGCCAATATGGACAAATTAGGTCAAACTTTTATCAAGTCAGTCATGCTTAAAGCTAGGAAGGAAGGAATTTCAATTTCCAAAGCAAACAAACCAATTCAGTCATCAAACTCGATCAATCATGAAGCTAGGGTCAGAGAAAACCCAAATCTACAATGACATAAAAGAAAAAGATCTTCAACAAACCCATTGAAGTGGAGAGTAGATGGTGGAAGAAGCTCTTCAGCGAAGCTATTAAAATTGAAACTCTAATTATTCAAGATCCATGGCCAACTAAAAAGCCTCAATCAATTTTCAACAAATATGACTTACTCCATACATGAATCACATTTGTTGGGGGGCATTTGTTGACCTCCATACATGCGCCATAAGTCAAGTCGAGTTCACAGGATGAATTTGATGAGCTTCAGAGCGCAAATCAGAGCTAAAATATACTCGATGGCATTAAAAATTAGTCAAAATGATATTCGATCAATAAACAAACTTCTCCATCTCATTCAAAATGTCAAAATTAATCAAAATACACATATTGCACAATTCAACATTCGATCAATCAAGAAGAAAATTCATCGACGTGCATACGCACATTTTGAGGTTGGGAAATCGTGATGATGCCCAAATGACCTCCATTCATGAAATTGATCATGTTGTTAGCATCAAAATGTCAAAACTTAATCAAATGAGACTATTCGTGCTCAATTCAGACGAGTTTGGGCAAATGTCGAGCAGTCGAAAGTGATAATGCATTTTTTTTGAAATTGATCTCATTTGGCACTAACTTGAACCAAATGTCCTCCGATTGTGAAACAGACTGCCCCGTTGCATCCAGAACATCAAAATATCTTAAGATTGATATATATATTAATTATATAATTTTGTCATCACAAAAATAAAAAATAGGGTTAATTTTTTTTATTTTAGAATGCTTATTTATACCTAACTCTAAGGGGACAACTCACACCCCTAACTCCTCTATTCACGGCTGCACTTGCCCGAAATGTGGAATGAAGCTCTTCGGTGTTCTCCTCACCAATGGCTCGATTTGAAAGAGTGCGAGCATGGGAAATCTTTCTCTTTTTGTGGGATCTGCTGGTGGCTCCTCTTCTACTGATGGCATGGAGGCTCCCGACACTGCCAATGATGAGTATGCATCCGAGGACCTTGTGTAAGGGTCATTCTCCAGCTATCACGAAAGGAAGAGGAGGATTCTTTGGACTGAAGAGGAACAACGATTATTTTTAATCGATTTGTAGAAACTTAGCTAAGGGGATTGACGAGGGATATCATGCAAGTATGTGATAACAAGGACCCTAACTCAAGTTGCCAGCCACGCTCAAAAATATTTCATACGCTAATCTAATGCAAACAGAAGGCGGTGAAGGTCTAGCCTCTTTGATATAGTCGATGTAACGAATCAGTTATATTCTAAACTATCAAGAACACGAAACAAGACTACATGTATGCACGCACCTTTACTTTGAGAAGAAGAGTGTGAGTCGATGGATTCTAATAATTCTACCGATGAAGAATCAGATGCCATAAAACCTAAAATTTTTGAATCCTAGTGTAGTTTTCCTACATCTTCCCCATCATTTCCCTTCTTCTCGGCATGTCCTTCTTGATTCCTCCTCTCTCATATCCAACAACACACTCACCTTCCCTTTCTGCATCCTAGAGTATAGTCGAGAGGTGACTCTGCCATCAGGCAAGCTCCTCAGCAACCACTCTTTTTCATAGTTGAGAGGCACATCCATCATCAGATAGGTTCCTTTCAATAGTATCTTCTGTAGCTATTATGTATCCCCTCTTTGATTGGAGTCCAATTCACTTTTCAGCCACAGCAACCTAACTACATATCTCTTGGTTTTCAGCATTTCCCCCACCTATTCAACCCAAATAATCAACTCGATAATCTCTCATATTCAATTCTTTCTAGCCGAACTCATGTAAAATTATTATTGTTGTTGTTGGTGGATGTATAGAAATGCTTGAATGTGTATATGTTGCATTGCATTGGTTTCTTTTTGTAAGTCTGAAGGCCTCATCATGTTCATCAGGGCATGGCGAGATGAAAATTGGCCAAGGTGTTTCAAAACACCAACCATCACGCTCATCAGGGCGTGATGGGTAGGCTTAAAAAAATTATTAGATATAGCCCCTATGCTAAAATTTTGACTAACTTTTGAACTTTTAAAAAAGAGGAAGAATCGATCATTATTTAAAAAAAATCAATCACATCAAAAATAAACAATCTAAAATGAAATTTGAATGTGTAGAAGTTGCATATATATTTATTTTGATGCAGGTGATTGAAGGACCTGTTATGCCCATCAGGGCATAACGGGATTAAAATTCGGCCAAGGGGGTTCAAAACACCATCCATCATGCTCATCAGGGCATGACGAATAGGCCAAAATATTTATTATGTAGCCCCCTATGCAGGGATGATGTCAGAATACTGTCAAAATACTACCAAAATGTTATCCAAAATTCATACTTGCAAATAAAATTCAAGCTAAACAAATTGTGCTGCCTAAGCTCGCTAAAATAAATTATTATCAAATTGAATTTTGAATTATAAATGAGAATGAATTTCAAATGAATTTAAAGATTATATTTCAAATAAAGAAAGATGGACTGAACTCAAATAGATTTATGAATTTAAAATGAATTGAATATTTTGGCAGTAAATATAAATTTGACACTTCAATATCTCAATTCATTTGATTTAGAAGATGACTTGACTGAATATCCAATTAGAGCATAAAAGATCTTGGAATTAGAATATAGTTTTCAAATCATAATTCACTCCAAATGAATTAGAGAAAATCAAGGAATTCACAAGAGATTTTCAATGAGATCTAATGATTGTTAATAAGCATAATCAATGAATCCTTGGAAAATGTTTGAAGCATATTATTCATCTTATTAAATACTCAAATTCGATCAAGGAAAAATTGAATAGAGTTTGTGATAAGTTGAGAATCATCAATAGATATAAATAAGAGTATCTTCACTTATATCTTTTTCAATTTAGCTTATTAAATATGAGCCTTGTTGCTTAATTTATGCTTGAATTGCATTTGTATTTAAATGCTGGCCATCAAGCTTGACATAAATGTCTTGTGATTTTGATTACAAATCCAATTAGATTTTCACTTAGATCATTTAAAGTGACACATTGTAAGAACTATATTCATGGTTATTAACTATGCATCAAGTTCTTTATATGTCCCACTTTAAACTTTCATGACACTTCACAACTTGCTTAGTGTGAATTAAACCATAACTCATTTGTTAATTAGACAGCTTTATTATGTTTATTATTACTCACTAGTATTTGGAATTATCAGTGATAAATGTTGTTTATGCTAGTTGGTGAAATATCAAAATCCATATTTGCTCACAGGTGAGTTATCAAATTTCATATTCATTCTCCAAACTTGATTGTGTTCAGTTTAAATCACTTTTAATAAGTTATGCTAATTTCAATATTTATTGCTTTAGCCATACTCATGCTTATTCGCTAGCATTGTAATCACATCCATATTCATATAAGAGTTGTTAAACCCAATTTAGATTGATCCTTAACTTCATATTAAATTTCCTATTTATTTAAAAATTAGACTTCAAATTTATTGCAAATCTGTTATGAGTTTAGTATTAACCTCATTAAGTTTCACCTGCATTTGATTTGATAGCAAAGAGGAATATGGTTGTTGTGATATGTTTTACATATGTAGCACTTGTCATTGTACTTAATTGTTAGTTTAATTATAAGTAGGTCCCACAAAGATGGATTTCCTTCCTATAAATAAGGCTAAGAGGGGTCTTGCTTTTTATATCATTTGCTTGAAAAATACTTCATAGCCCTTAAAGATTTTGAAGAAAGGAAGGGAATTTGCTTGTGTTTAAAGTAAGTATTTTCCTTCATTATTATATTTTCTCTCTCTTTTTTTTTAATTTCAATTTAAGTATTCTCCATTTATTTCTCTTTAATTTAATGTTTATCTTCATATTTATCGTGTATTTTTCCTATTTAATTTAAGTTTAGATGATTTCCGTTTGAATTTATTTAAGTCCCGAATTTCAGTCAAAATTTTGGCAGCATTTCGACTAGGGGAGCGATATCTAATATTTTTTTTGGCTTGCTCGATACACCCTATTGAGCGTAGCGAGTGGTGTCTTGTGACATCACAACCATTTTTGCACCCGCTACGTCCTATGGGGCATTAGCGGGGTCTTGGAACCTGCAAAAAGAGACGCAAGCACATATATATCTCTACATATTTGCATTTTCATACATATATTCCTTCATACATTCACAATCGGTGACCTTCATAAGTTTGTGTGATAGTGGGCGGCTAATCTAGCAACAATATTACTAATAATAGGATTTGATTTTCTCTTTATCATGCAAAGGGAAGAATAGGAGAATGGGGAGGGCTAAGTTGTAATACCCAAAAATTTCAAAAAAAAAAAAGGCAATTTAAAATTTTGCATTTTTACATGATTTTTCTTTATATATATATATATATGTATATTAAAATATACTCCAATATTTTTCACTCAAAATCATTAGACATATAGACATATTCTCCTATACTTCTATATTTTGTTCTAAAATGAATGAAAAAATATATAAAAATTGTATTATCATTTATTAAGTAAATAACTAATTTACTCTTTAAGTTAATTCCTAGTTAATTTCTATTTAAATGATCTAATTAATCCCGAAGTTCGTAGCACATATAGTGATGTTCGTAACCAAAACCCCTTTGCTTTACATGCGTAAATTACAAATTAATTTAAGGGCTGAGATTGAATGTTAATTACTTAATTAGAATAAGTAATTTAGACTTTATATATTACAAGCCTCGCTTCAATAAACTTCCCCCTCACTTCTCTCCCGTTACTCCTTGCCTTTCCAAATTTTGCTATTGCGTGGGACATCTATTAAGTGAGGTTTGCGTGAAGCACGATGAGAACGCTTCCGCTTGTGATAGTGGGTTTTGTTTTTGGGTAGATTTGGAGAATTATTGGTTGCAGGTATGTAACTAGTACTTTTATATAGATAACTCAATTAAGCTTCGTTTAGATTAATGTGAATTAAAATCTGATATGAAAAAGGAATACAAATTTTGTTTATATTATTATATTAGTATTTAAATGAAAACAACCTACATATCTAATACATGTGTACATTCATTATATATATATATATATATATATATATATATATATATATATATATATATATATATATATATATATATATGATAATATTAACACAAACTTTTCAGTTCATTAGTTATAGAAATCAAACATGAATTTTAGATTTTAAATTAACTTATTGTTATTATCCTTAAACTATATATATCATTAACAGGAATATCATAACAAAGGTTCAGTTCATTATTCAAAGCATTGATCATATATGTAACTTAAATGGGGAAAGAATTAACTGGCTAGATTTTATAGAAAGTATATATGTTCCAGGTAAATATATTCGAAGTCTATACATATGATAATGAAACTACTAATGGGGAGCCACCAAATGGTAAAATGAAAGCAGAATAATTTAAATTGTTAATTACCTAATTTATATAAAAGAAAGGGATGATAAAAATTAATATCGTTATGTTAATGTTAGCAGGTAAATAATATTTGGTCTGAATTTAAGAAGTTATTTCAAGAGTGACAAATTGATAGCATCAAATTTGATGTGGTGTGATCGAAGTAAGGTAAAATTATAATTTAATGTTTATATAGATATCAAGTTAAATTGATTTTACAATTCCAAGTATTGATAAAGAAATTCAATAATAGGCTGTGTATTCAAGGATGCGTCGAGCACATCACGACACTAGCCTATACACTGAGGTGAGAGATATAATTGCTAATTTAAATTCAGTTTCTATAGTCTTAGTGTATGCCACCGTTCCTACTAATTCTTGCTACTTTTATTAACACTCTATGAATGACATATAGATGTTCCTGTTATATTTTTTTAATACAAATACAAATGTTTATTATCTTATATATTATGTATTATTGATTTACAATGATTACAAGCTCATTTTGATGTCATATGATATTGTTGTGAATATTGAAATATTTTGCTCATGTATTGCTTTTACTAAAGGAAATATAATGTGATAAATAAATGTCGAAAAAAGTGATAGAAAAAGACTATATTATGAAATGCGTAAGCAAAAGTTCTGACGAGATGAGCCTTTTCTAGGAAATCTTAGCATTCTTGACTCTTGACATTGAGGTTGGCGTTGGGAAGACTAAGTAGAGTTGACAATGTCTACCTCAACGATAGTTGAGTTGATTGAAGATATCAACTAGAGGGGTAACTATTGTCAAAATATTTATGATAATTTATTTAATATTCTCAAATTCAAAATACTCAATATAAATCTAGATCTGATCCTCTATTATTAAATTAATAAAGTCGGTAGGATCTAAAATAATAAATTAAGGATTAAGTAGACTTATATACCTCGATGATGGCTGCGTTGAATGAAAATCTCAATCGGAGGGGATATTATCATTAAAAGATTTCTTGAGCTCTAAACTAATTCATCATAAAACTAAATTTCAACTAAATAAATATCCAAACTAAATGAATGCTTCGTTCAGTTGCATTGCTAAAGAATTCATCCACCTATCCACCATTGTTTGTTGGGGATGACAAATTAAGAAAACTCTAGCTCACAAAAGAGCTAATATCAAGTCAAATATATCACTATGTTCAAACTCAAATAATATCATGCCAGTAAGGATGTGGCCCATGTACTCTGTCCATGTGGTTTGGCCAGTAGGCTACACATACGATGCGGTTATGACTAGAGTCCTCTGATCGGGTTATTACTGTCAAATGACACCATTATATTATGGTCACGACTATAGCCCGTATGTTTCTCAATGGCTCAACCCTTTGAGTTATGAATCATGGGGTATATTTGATAAGCATAAAGCCCTTTTGTTAGCTAAGGTAGACTTAAGATTGTCTCCTTGGACAAACACCACCCTAGTCAAGGTTCCTTAGATGGCCTTATCTGGCGATAAGGATCCCTTCGTTGGGTGACAACCTCCTTGAATTAGATTAGGGACCCGATAGCACGATGATAGAACAATGGGATCTTGATTGGCGCGTCATCATTCCCCCAACCATCCGCTTCAAGTAAATAATGATGAATTATTGACCTCTACATCTATGCCATAAATAGAAGCGAGCGAGTATTAATTGATAACCCGTGAAAGATGTAATCATATGAAACGAGCTCAAAATGCCTCCATTGCAACCAAAATCATTAAAATATTGCACAAACAAAATAATGTGGATTCAGTATAAAAAATTTGTTTTAAATTAAGCTCGATAAATGAGAGTATGAAACTTTATTTTAAAATAAAAATGAGAAAAAATCTACTCTTTAGGGTAATGTACATATTATTCAAAAAAAATAGAAAAATATTAGATAGGTTAATTCAAGAAAACTTGATTAAATTAAAAATAACATAACTTGAATTATACTAAAAAAGAAGAAGAGAAAAGAGAAGTTAACATGTTCAAATAATCCATTAAAATTATACATGGATATTATCATTTTGGAGGCATAATTAGTATCGAAGAAAATGAAATCAACTAAATTAAATCAAATCACACAAGTTGTGAACAAAAATAAATTAAGAACAAAGTAAAATTAAATTAGATTACACATATGAGTATATATATACTCTTATTTAGTGATGTAAATTATAAATAAAAGAGGAAAGAGATTTTTTTTAGTTAAACTAATTAAACCAAATAAATATTTACACAAAAAGGAGTACATTCTCGATATTTCAAATTATCATGCTTAACTAGTTAAATAAAAACATTATTTGATAAAATAAAGGTGATATAAATGATTAAGAATTATAAAAGTGATTTTTAAAAAAATATTCGCATGAAAGTAGCAATTCATTTAAGTAATAGCATTCAATTTAATTCCTATTTCTAGACCTTAGTAAAATGAATATATATTTAAAATATTTTATTCATGCATATGTATTATACTATTTATTTATTATTTTTTCCTTGCAGCCATTATATTTAAAAAAAATCTAAAAAAAATGAGGAGTAATAATAATCCTAAATTTGCTAAGCTCCTAAAATCTATATTCACTATGCAGCCTGCCAAGCTTAATTATTTTCCACCGCCCAAACTGCCCTCCTCAGCTAATGAAAAGTTCCAAGTCAACTTCCCCATACCACTCACGTGAAGGCCCCTTCCCTCTGTCCTTAATGTACACACAAATAAAAAATAGCACAAAAGATATACTCTCTCTCTCTCTCTCTCTCTCTCTCTCGTTCTCCCATTACCTTCCGCCCGAACTCAGCTCTCCAAGACCGAACGCTCCCCTCTCTTCCATCTCCAAGCATGCAATCTCTCATTCAAATGAGATCCCTATCCTGTCCATCACACGGAGAGCCAAACGCCTCAACCTCCTAAGTAGCAAGTCATTCCTCCACCTCCCTCTCTCGTTCGTCTCCTTCCATCGATTCAAAACTAACATAGTAGTTGAGCGACCTCCACTCATCGGTCTTTACTACAAAGCTAAATAAGCTCCCACTCAAAACCCTCAGCTCTCTTGACTCCATTCACGCGGGTTCCTTCTATCCCAAATCGACACTACCAGCTCTCGTCTCTCCAGTTGACGGCATAGCTTGTGCCTTCCTTCTCTGCTTAGCTCACCAAAACTCTAGGCCTTCTGATTCTGGATTTCAAGCAGCCCTCGTTCACACAAATTCTTTCTCTGCCTCTCACCATCGACCACTTCCTCCTCCAAAATCCCATCATGTCATCGAAGCTCCGATAGGTAGTCTTGTTAGCTTTCTCTCCTGCATAGAACCAAACTACATCCTTCATTCGACTCAAACAACCACAGTTGTAATGACTCCTAATCCATAGAATCCCATCTCTTCCATCAAGTCTGTTTTCTACTTGATTCACCACAGTAAGCCTGATTCCTCCCTTCTCACTCTCCTAATATTTCCCTCATCCTCTTAGCCATTGGTCAACCCACCTCTAGCAAACCAACTTGCTGATTTCCCCTTACCTGAAACTCAACTGGCCAAGCTTTCTTACATATATTTTTGTACAAACTTGCAAATACCCATGACCCCAAGATCTTTCTCTTCTTTCCTGTCATCAACCTCACATGCACAAACAACTCTCTTAGAAGAACAATAGAGCTGTCCACCCCTTCATTCATATAAAATCTAAAAAACTTCCTACTGTCCACCCCTTTATGCGTGCAAAACCTGAAAGAATTTTTGCTATCCAGCCCATCTCTAAGCCAATCCTAAGTTCTAGCTTATTGTCCAAGCATACTAATATCATTCTACCACTTCTCCACCTTGTACTACCTCAAGTGGCTCCTCCAAACAGCCACCTTCCTATTTGAATTAAAGCATATTACTGAAACTCTTTCTAAAATCAGCCAACAAAACTTCATATCTAAGACTCCCTAAAGTTCTCTATCTTGCTGATTTCATTATCGTGTTGTGAGTGATATAAGTGGCATGGTTGGCTAATTTTCTATTTAAAATATATACATGTATATACAAATTAAGTACCTGTACGCACGCCTATGCAGACCTTTCTTAGCATGGCAGGGAAACTCGTATCCCTTTTGTGCAAGTATGAAGACTCTATACACGCCTTTCTTGGCGTGGTTGGTAAGATGAAGTTTTTTTATACCACCCATACACGCCTTTCTTGGTGTGGTGTGACAAAAATTTTCAATATGAGATTTCTAAAGAATAAGATATATACTTCCATCTTCACTCTATGCGGGATAAAATGAGATGGAAATATATATCTCTTCTTTTTATGCAACTTGACACCATGAAGATCTACAGATGTTCTTATTGAGGGTGATCGGGTACGTCATTGAGGAGAGGTGTACTATCTCGAAAGATAGAAGTCACCACCCTACAATAGACCTAATCACCTCAACAAGGACTCCTAAAGATAATGGGTATGCATGTGTACCAGAGATTCTTCCCCTACTTTATATGAAAAAGTAATGTAGGGTTTATTTTAAATCGGGTTCGATAAGTTCCTATAGGGGCAAGCCCCCATAATTAATTACATCATAAGGAATGAGATCCCTTAGGAATACTCTCAATTAAGGTAAATGATCATTGCATCTAAAGATTTTAATATGTAGGACTATCAATCGATTAGTTTATTTTGGAAGATCAAATGGGATAGATTAAAGAGAGGGAGTTATTATCGAAGATAAAGGAAGATAAGTAGGAGATGCCCACGATGCTAGGAAACTTAGTGAGCATCTCAAACTATTCTATGATTGGGCTTTATATTTTGAAATTGATCTAATTTGTTCGAGTTGAATTTTTCATTAGAAATTTAAGACTTAGGATTCCATAACACAAGATTATGGAAATGCCTCAGAGGTGAGGATTTAATCTTATGCCCCATAAAGGGGAGAACCAACTCAAAATCTAAATCTATGGAGATTTGGAGAGGGTTGAAAGCACAACCTAAATCAAAGATGAAAATGGGTATTCAGTTTGCCTCTACAAGAGAGGACAAACCATCCGATTGCTTGGACTTACAACTGCTTAGGGGTGGCTACCAACTAACTCCTCCAACAGTTTTAAATTCATGTAGGCAAGTCATATGCTTTATGCAAGATAGCTGGGCTATTATTTATTTAGAAAGAGATTGAGTCCTTAAACTCACTCCCTAAAGAGACTAGATCATGTAAGGGTATGTTGCAAATGACATAAATCTAATGCAATTTAGATTTCATTTTATTTTTATTTTTGACAATCATTTTGACTCAGGCTAATAGGATTCATATGCCTAATGCATGAGAAATGGGATTATTGGCCAAAATCAACGAGAAGGGAGGAGGTGTATTTCCATCATGGCTCTCAAAGGTCAAGCCAAGTTTCTCTAGCAATGATGGAAGTACTCCAATCAAGAGTGAAAATAATATGCATTTGTGCATGATGTTATAAAATAAGTACTCATCCAGCCAAGGGGTTGCTAATTCTTTTATCTTGATTTTAGCCTATGCTTTAGGTGAGGTTATGAGTTCTTTAATTTTTTTAGTTTTGAATTGTTAAATTTTAGAAGATTTATTTTTTTCTAAGAGCTTAATCCACATCTAGGTCATACATAAAGAAAGAAAAAAACTAGAAAAAGGATGCCACTTAATGCACAAGCTAATCGCATTTATAAAGCTAATCACAAAAAAATAAGAGGCCATTATGCAGGGGTACCACCGCACAAACCCAAAAACAAATTGGGTAGCCGAGCTCTACCCATATACAACCCATATTACAAATTAATTAAATACAATTAAGCAAGGAACTCATTATTATCGGGGTCTTCAAGCTTCATTTCTTCATTCTTCTTTTCTTCTTTCTTCTTTGGTTCTTTCTTTTGGATGGTTGGAAGGTGGATGCTTCAAAGGCTTCACATGGTGCATAAGATGAGATCTTATGACCAATGTTCATCCTAATCCCCATAATAATTATTCCAAAATCATAATTGCAAAAATTACATGGAAAAGAAAAGTAAATCTAGCTAACACCTGCAAAACATAGATTAGCTAAACAAATCACATAAATTCCAAGCATGTATATTGGACTTAACACCCCACACATGGGTGACTAAGTCCACCTGGTCTATTAGATTATGCTTAGGGGTATAACCACCTACATAGCAGAAAGCATTTATATTATTTTTTTATTATAATGCCCCCAAAGCATAATCCCCTATAGAAGATAATGGTTAGACTAAGATCGCCCTACCATTCATTCTACGCACATACATCCTAACATTCAAACTAGAACATGTATCACAAAATAAAAGCAAGCATCAAAACATGCACTGCCCCTAACCTAAAGCTAGAAGTGGTGACTTAGCCTAATGTGTGTGCTTTAGAGGTCTGTGTGGTAAACTTAGCTATGGCTTTAAATCAAAATTTTCTAAGTATGAAGAATGTTCAACTTAGAGAAGGGTTTCATTCAAGTGGATTAGTTATTTTGGGTTGATTTTATTTTATGTTTTGATTGGGTTCAAGTGAATCCTAGAATTGATTACTAAGTTATAAAGAGAGGGAAAGAGAGGAGAACTTCTCTTCCCTTCCCTAACCTAAGTAATTTCTAAAGTGGATCCATATTTTGATTTCATTTAGTGAATTTTTATTATATGTTTTAACTAATCTTAAGTTTAGATAAACTCTAAACAAACCTATTTAAAAAGAAAGGAATTTTAACATTAATTAAAATGAACTAAATTCACAAAATATACATCACTTCATTTCTTTCCCAACATGTATAACATGCATATGAATGAGTCCTAAACATATCTATATATACAAATGGCATTGTTTAGCACACTTTATGATGCATGCTAGGTAATTCATTTAAGAAAATTTGAATGTTTATGATGCTGGATTTTCATTAAGTATCAAAGTGGTTTCTTATCCAACTTTCACATGCACATATGAATGTATGAAAGGCATTAGTGAGTACGACGCCATTTTTAACCAGGGGTGTAAGGTATAAGACCTACTTAGGGCTACTTAAAGCCTTGTCGGGGTTGTCCAGACTAATATACCACTTTCCTTAAATACATACAAAAGAAATGAATGGAAAAGAAAGAATGCAAAAAATTTGTATTAGTTGATTTATTTTTGTTTATGAAATTTATATGTGCAAGCATAGGTATCCTTCTTAAGTGATAGTATAGGAATGAATAGGATATGGAATTAGGCAAGTGTTAGGTTCTTTTCAAATGAACCATACACTTTGCCAAATCCTATTCAAAATTATACTAAAAGAGGAGAAGGAAAACCTACACTAAGCACATCCTTATATTTTACTCACATGCAAACTTATAAATAAGATATAAGTGACACACTTTCATTTTTGATAATTTATTAATATATTTTAAAAATAATCTGGATTTAATAGTGATAATAGCCACTCATATTCTTACTTTAGCCAACACATGTAATTTGACATAAGGGAAATATTTTCATTTTAAATTTGATTTTTAAAAACATGGATGCATGAAATCATATGACATACATGTTTAACATATTGGGAAAGAGCTAAAGTAATGAATTCTTGTAAATGCATTCATCTTAATTAATTCCTAAAGGCAATTTCAGGAAATAAGAAAGCTTAAAGTAAATCAAATTTTGTTTAATGTGAATTTTTATTTGATCTTGAATTTGATTTAATTTTGAAAATAATAAGT
The DNA here is from genome assembly GCA_021442155.1 of Cymbidium sinense. Taxonomy (NCBI): domain Eukaryota; kingdom Viridiplantae; phylum Streptophyta; class Magnoliopsida; order Asparagales; family Orchidaceae; genus Cymbidium; species Cymbidium sinense. Next base: position 176,958,617 of record CM038221.1, on the reverse strand, counting down.
GACTTTGATGTACCTAACCCATTCTCACATGTGCTTAATATTTTTGTTCAATTTTTAGATGATTATATTCATTTTATATTTTGATTAGGTTAAGGTAGGAATTAAGTACATTAATTATCCCTTACCTACACCTTAGCATTGTTAATCAAATAATTATGAGCCAATGAGATGACATAAAACCTCACAAGTAATTTAAATTTGCATTTCACCTAGGAAGAAATGGTCCTAATGCAATTTGGGTCATGATTAATGACTAATTAAGCTAAGGGATTTAACTTAAGTAATTTCAAAACACCCCTCATACATATGAGTTGAATTTTGATTCCTTTAATTGAACTTAGGCTCTTGAACACTTAAGCATCTACCCCAAGTAGATTAATTGAGTTATGAAAAGTTTTAGAATTTTAATAAATTAATTAAGTGGATAATTAGTGAATTAATCCTTAATTAAGAGAGGATTAAGAAAGAAGAAGGGGTTTAAGGGATAACTTACAGGAAATGCCATAAAATTATTCCTTAAACCTCTTATTCACTGAAACAGACCTTAATCAACTTCAACAAAGGATTAAACCACTAATCAAACCCTTAATTATTATTAATTATATTAAAGGGGTAATTAGAAAATGAATTAGCAATTTTCCCAATTAAGCCACCAATACATCCCAAGAAAATTAGGGAAGGCAGAAGTCATCCCCCAAAATACACTCAAAAAGATTGAGATTAATCAGTGAATTAATTAGAGAGTAATTAGTAAATTAAAATTTCCAATAAAACCCAAATTTAGAGAAAAGTATTCAAAATTAATCAAAATTAATTTTAGAATATTTTGTATTTAATTATCTATTAAATGTAGTTTATTTCATATTTTTCTAATTTTTCGAGGTTGAGATATGAATTTTAGAAGTTTAGGTAATTAAGTAGAATTATTTAAATTATAATTAAATCCTTAATCCTACAACATGCCACGCATAACCAAGCGCGGCATCACTTTATGTGGCTCCTTCCCATTGGCCACTTAAACATCCCATTGTAGTGCCACATGGTGGCGCTTTGCTTTTCCTCATCTCGAGGATCAGGCAGATTAAAGCGCCATTAGAGGGATAAAATTAAATCTAAAGCATGTTTTAATCTTAGTCCAAAACATGGATGGGGCCAAGATCCTCATGTTCTTCCATGAAAAATGGACCATCCACTTTCAAAGGGATGATCCAGCTTCGAGCTCATTGGATTGAAAATCAACCCACACCATCTAATGGCAAGCATCTATCATTCCATGGGATCAAAATTTCTTTCATAAAGCTCCACACGACATTGAGTTTAATGGTCAGAAAATGGCATACCTCACTGAAGGTGATCACCAATGCTCGATTCCCTTAGAGAAGCTTCATCTAGTTGAGATGAAGCTTTGGTGAAAGTTTGAGAGGCTGAGGTTGAGTGGATCTTCTTATGGGTCACCTCCTCCTTAGCTTGAGCTCAGTTTTGATTGAAGTGGATCTCCCCTTGCTTCAAGGACTTGGAAGAGAGCTTAGGCAAGCTCGATTAAGCTCTTTGATGGAGTGTGCAAAGTGAATTGCAATGATTTTGAGTGTGGAGGAAGTTAGAAGTTTAATTGAGCTCCCCTATTTTCAAAGGGTGAAAACTAAGAAATTCCAATTTCAATCTCCTTCTAGGAAGCTTAGGATCTCTTGCCAATGGCTCCTATCACTCTCTAGACTTCAATCGATAATGGCTCTGCTGGAATTGAAGTGAATTAGGGGGAGTATATCTCCCCTAATGGCAATCGGACGGTCAAAGATTCACTTTCTATTTTGATTAATTGCCAAGATTGAAAGGGTTGTTTGAGCGCTTAGAGGTGTCATGTGATTCATTTTAGGTTAGGGAGTGAATCAATGAAGTCTCCATGTGCTCCATTTGAATGGAGACATGATTCCCATGTGCCCATTTCCATGCACATGGTCGGTTTGGCCCCTGGGTCAAGTTGGGCTAACCCAAACTCATTGAGTTGGGTGCACCACCCTCCCTAGTGTTCACTTGACCAATTAGAAGAGTATCAAGTAGGTATGAAGAAGGTTTGACCAAATTCCAAGTGGAATTGGACAAAATTTGTTCTATGGCCTAGGGGTAAAATGGTCATTTGGTTTGATTTTTGAATTTGGATATGTTAGGTATGTTGAGAAAATAGGTTTGGCCAAGTTTCATTGGATTTGGAGTTCAATTGGTATGGTTTGGCTCATGTTGACCCATTTAGGTCAAAATGGGTCAACTTGGGTCAAGTTGAACAATTGGTCAAATTGGGTCAAATCAAGGGTTGGGTCAAGTTTATGACCATTTGAAATATTTTCGTGGCTTTGGTTTGATTCAATTTGGTTTAGGTTTGAATTTGATTCATATGATTTCATTTAGGTCAAATGGGTTAAGTTAACCAATTTGACCCATTTGATCTATTTGAGCTAGGTCATGAGTAGGTTTTGGTTTAAGAAGTGGATTGGTATCTTTATTTCTAATCAATTTTGGTTAAGTTTAAATTTGGCTTAATATGACCCTTTAGGTCAAGTTGGGTTCAAGGTCAATTGGGCTAGGTTATGTTTAATTGGTCAATTGAGGCTTTGGTCAAGCTCAACAAGTGATTTAGAATGAACTTGATTGGTTTCAATCAATTTGGCTTAGATCAAGTTTTGACACTTTTGACTTTTAGGTCAAGTTGGGTCAACTTGGGTCAAGCCAATTAGGTTAGGCTCAAATGTTGACTTGGTTAAGTTCAAACATTGATCATGAATTAACTTAGATCATTAGTTTCAATCAATTTAGCCTATAGTGAATTTTGGCTAAGTTGGGTATCATTTAAGCTAAGTGTTTACTTGGTTTGGCCCAATTTGAGTGATTGATCATCTCATGATGAATGTTGATCATGATGAGAAGCATAGGTGAATTTAATTCAAACCAATTTGGTTAGGATTAGAATTTGGCTTATAAGGGTACTTTAGGTCACTTTGGGTCAAGTGAGCCTAAGTGGGTCAAATGGCTTGGTCAAAGCTTGATTTGAGTTTGATTGAACTTGTATATGGACTTAAGATTGAAATATAAATCCATTTGCAAGTGGTTTGAAGTCAAATGGGTTTTGGTTCATTTGACAATTTCAACTTCAAAGGGTGAACATGAAATGGAGTTTGGATTGAATTTTTGAATTGAGTTTTGATTAAGTGATTGAATTTTGTATTTATATTTGGATTCATGATTGAAGGATTGATTGAATCATGAAGGAAAATCAAGAGTTTGGCTTGATTTGAAGTTGATTTGGCTAAGTTCAGGATTTTGACTTGAAAGGTTTAGGTTGGATTTTGAATGAGTTTGAGTTTGATTTTTGGAAGTAGTTTTGGTTGTTTGAATTTATATTTCATTTATATATGTGAATATAAATGAGAATATAAATGGGTTATGAGAAAATTTCATGAATTTGAAGTGATTTGATCATGATCTAAGCTAAGTCCTTAGGAGAAAATTTAAAGGACGTAGGAAATTTTGGAGTTTTGGATTTGAGTTTTGTGAATTTAGTTTGATTGGTTTGAATTTATATTTCATTTATATATTTGAATATAAATGAAAATATAAATGAGTTATGAGAAAATTTCATGAATTTGAATTGATTTGAACATGATTTAGGCTAAGTCCTTAAGGTGGAAATTAAGGACTTAGAAATGATTTTGAATTTGGATTTTGATTTGATTGATTTGAACTTATATTTCATTTATATATGTGAATATAAATGTGTTGTGAGAAAATTCCATGAATTTGAATTGATTTAGATTTGTTTTAGGCTAAGTCCTTAAGAGGGAAGTTAAGGACTTAAGAATGATTTTAAATTAATAATTTGAATTTTGGATTTAGTTTGATTGATTTGAATTTATATTTCATTTATATATGTGAATATAAATGAGAATATAAATGGGTTATGAGAATATTTCAAGGATTTGAATTGATTTAAATATAATTTTGGCTAAGTCCTTAAGAGGGAAGTTAAGGACTTAAGAAATACTTGGAATTTTGGAATTTCAATCATGGGTTTCAATCATGGATTTCAATCATATGGCATTGATTTGAATTTGGAGAAAATCAATTAGGCTAGAATTGATTTTATGTTTGATTTTGATTTGATTTGGAGTTTGACTTGAAAAGGAAGTAAGGAAAGTGGTCCAAGCTAAGGGTGGGCAAATTTTTCTAAAACCCTTAAGGCATGACTTATTTCTATGGCTAACTCTTCTAAGTCTTTAAGGCTAGGTTGAGTGTCCACCTAATCACTAGATGTGTCTTAATACTAAGGAACTCTTAAAGTTTAAGAGAAGTCATATGTCTAAGATGGAGAGGTTGAGAGCTCATTCCAAAAGTGAGGTCAAAAAAGGGCACCCAATATGTGTAGTGTGAATGACAAGGAACACCGCACATATTGGTGTTGACTGAAATGATCAACAACATCGAACGATCACAAGCACTAACAGAGATGATCTACTCCTAAACCAAGGTATAGAAAGAATCCAGAGCTTAGTGCAATGTGGTTCTACTTATGTCAAGGACATAAGAGAGGGAAGGAGGAATCCACTAGGGATGGAGTATGTGAACCTTCCACTAGGGAAGCAGGTTCAAGTCATCCACAAAGGTGATGAGAGATTTAATTTGATTTGAGTCTCATTGGGGAGAAATTTCACTAGGGAAGAGGGTTGAATTTGTTTCAATTTTTATATTTGGATTTTTGAGATGGGCCCTATTGGTTTGCGATGAATGTACAGAAGGAGAGTCTGACTAACTTCAGTTTACCAATCCAAAGGGGTAGTCTACTAAACACATAGTAGGACTAGCCAACCAAAAGCCTTTTGGTATGCGAGTATCTTGGAAGAAAGCGTGGTAGCCTTACATCCTCCAAAGTGGGGACTAGTTTCTGGGGTAATCTATTGGCAAGGAAACAGATTGAGCCCAACGTAGGGCTGACTATTGAGTGAATGCCACTGGAAAACTTAGATCAACTCAAAGATAGTCAAGATTAGTTTCATTTTTAAATTTATTTTGATGGATTCCATTGGCTTGCGATGGATCACACTGAGAAGGAGCTTATACCAGCCTAGACCTATCTCAGATTTACTGAACCAAAGGGAGTAGCTTCCCGATTGATGGGAGAATTGTCCGACCAAAGGAGCATCGTTCAGTTGTTGATCAATTGAAGGGAAGAAATCTTGAGGACTCACATCTTCCATAAAGACCCAGGGTGATAATTGCTTTGGACAACAAATCAACGACTGGGTTGCTCGGTTTGGCATCATGCTAGAAAGAATTCATCATAGTCATACATCTCCCAAAGAATGACATGGGGTAACGCTTATGGAAAATAGATTGAACCCGACTGGGGTGACTACAGGAGTGAGTGCTTCGACTTATCTAAGCTCAAGTAGCCAGGCAATTCCTATAGGGAGTTCTGCTGACACTGCCCTAAAGATAGGATGCATGCTTGGGAAAAGGGGCCCTTTGGGGGCTTGAATTCCTAATCCACAAGTGAATTAATTTGTTTGTTTGTTTAGTTTATTTTAATGTGGACCCTGTTAGTTTGTGAGGGATCAAACTTAGAAGGAGCTTATATCAGCCTAGACCTATCTCAAATTTACTCAACTAAGAAAGAATCTGCGCATCCGCTAGACAAATTCTCTACCACAGGTGTGACTACTTGCAAAGGGGGACTGTCCAATCCAAGAGTAACCTAGGTAGTGTATAAATGGGGTCACAAAGGATGTGACGCAAATAGAGTGCCCGCAGAGGATGGGGCCACTAAGGTTTAATCCAAAACCCTGGAGAAGATGACATGGCTAGTCATATATCAAATAGGTATTTAGTGCTTAACTCAAGAAGAAAGCACGAGGACTCACATCTGCCAAGAGTGTTGTATCGGTGATCGTATCGATTATGAACATCAACTAACCTAAGGTGCCGTGGTTTACGATATAGGAAGAAAGCTCGAGACTTACATCCTCTTATAGTAGGCGATTGCTAGTCTCTTGCGAGTGACATCCGACCTAGGTGACTCTTGAGGATCGATGGAGGACTTATATCGACTCAAATGTAGTCAAGAGGAAAGGAGCCTCTGGGGGACTTATTCTAGACCTCAAATATACTCGACCTAGTTAGATCATGATGATTAGTTTAAGGAGAAAGCATGACTCACATCTTCTTAAACAAAATCAATCATGAGGTGCTTACCGGCTGGGCAGTGAAGTCTACCAAACTAACAAGGCACTCGTGGGTTTGCAATGGTCAAGTTAGGAAGAAAGCATGAGGACTCATATCCTCCAAAGACAACTTGGGGTGACATACTAGTGAGGTATCTAGAAGACTAATGAGTGAGTGTCATAGGGGGCTTGTTCCCACATCAAAATAGCCCGAGATAAAAAATATGTGTTTATTTTTTGTGCATGTGTTAAAAGGGAATAGGATGCCTCTAGGGACTCTTACACCTACCTTAAACACGCTTGGGGATTTTGATGAAGTGGTTCCATGGATGGAAAATAGGATTCCCACTAAGAAAGGATGTCTTGGGTTCTCAAACACCTAACTTAGTTACGCTAATCAAAATAGGATGCCTCTCGGGTTCTCTTACACCTATTCTAATAGCATCAGGAGATTGTGTTTGAGTTGTGAAAGAGGGATAGGATGCCACTAGGGGACTCTTACACCTACCTAAACACATCACGAAGATTCGCAAGATAAGCAAACAATGCTTCGAAAGAAGAGAAGATTTTGATGAAATGGAATCAGATTTTTATTGATTGATAGAATTATTTTTAAACATAATTTATTTCATGGGTAATATTTTCTTAGATAGAGCCCATTAATTGGAAGCATCCCGTGTTCCCTTTACAATCAATAAGCTAATAAGATCCTTCTTAGCAGGCCTTCTCTATGACATAGGGGCCTTCCCAAGTGGGTTCAAACTTACCTCCCTTCTTTCGATGGGCAATAATTGGTCTCCTTAGGACTAACACAAGTTCTCCTACTCGAAAAGACCTAGGGCAGACAAGCTTGTTGTGAGCTTGAATCATTTTGGCCTTGTATAGCTCAAGGTTCTGGCATGCCCATAGGCGACTCTCCTCAAAACCTTTGAGCTCTTATAATTGTAAATTTATATTTTGCTCTGTAGTGATCTTGCTACCCAATGCTATCCTTAGTGACTGGAGTTGAACTTCTAAAGGTAGAACATCTTCGGACCCATATACTAAGGAAAATAGAGTAGATTTAGTTGATTTTGGTAAGTGGTGCGGTAGGCCCACAAAGCTTCAACCAACTGCTCATTCCACTATTGTTTGTTATCGTCAAGAGTCTTCTTCACTATCTGAATGAGAGTTTTGTTGAATGCTTCTACTAAGCCATTTTCTCTGGGGTAGTAGATGGTGGAGTATCTCCAAACTATACTGTGTTTTTTGGCGAAGCTGTTGATCTTGGTGCTTTTGAATGCAGTACCATTATCAGATATAATTCATCAAAGCAGCCAAAACCTATATATGATATGGTTCTTGAAAAACTGAAGCACAAGCTGAACTGTGACCTCTCTGAGTGGGATTGCCTCTGCCAACTTGGAAAAGTAGTGGTGGCTAAGATGAACCGATGACCCATGGAAGAAAGAGGATCGATCAGACCTACAATGTCGGTACCCCAACACTTGATTGGCCATGAGGCTAATGTATGGTGTGGAATGTTGGGTGGTTGGTGGAGGACCACACCGTGTACCTGACACTATTGACATCTCCTAGCTATATCCAAGCAATCTATAATCATTGACGGCCAGTAGTATCCTAGTCTCTTAATCTTCATCTTCATCTTCGGGCTGGATTGATGTGCTCTGCATAGACCTAAATGTGCCTCGGTTATAATGCCATGAGCTTCGTGTTTGTCTAAATAGTGTAACCACATTTGGTCAAAGGACCGTCGATATAGGGTGCAATCAACGAGAGCATAGGAGAGAGCTCTCTGTTTCACCTGATGGGCTTGTGACTTTTCTTGAGGTAGTTTTCCAGTGTTCAAATAATCTATGAATGATTGCCTCCAATCCAGCTCCTTGTCCATTTTGGCAACGACAATCTCCCCTTCAAGAGAAAGTCCCTCGAAGAGTTCAACATCAATAAGGGATAGGACTTGTCTATTTTGGACCCTTATTGAAATGGACTCATCATCAGGACATGCCAATTCTTTAGCAAGTTTGGCCAAAGCATCTAGCTGCTATGTTTTCTACTCAGAATCTTATAGATGGTGACTTCAAGAATTTGGGTCAACAGCTTCATGGTATACTTGTGGTAATAACAAAGCTTGGGTTTGAGAACCTTGTAAGACCCGACAATCTGATTAATAACCAACTGAGAATCCATAAAGATGTTGATTCTCTTGACATTGATAGTGATGGCTAACTCAAGACCAATAATCAAAGCCTTATACTAGCTTCATTGTTGGTGCATGGGTTGGAAAGATAGTATGAATCTCACATCATGGTGCAGTTAAGAGAACTATTCCTACCCCTTTCAGAAGAGTAGATCATGATGTTTCCCCTTTGTGAAAAGAAGCTGCACCATCAAAATACATCTCCCATCAACGGTTGTCAACCTCCCATAAGTTCATGATTTGTTCATTAGGAAAATCATCACTAAGCGGAGAATCAGTAGGAAGTGGGTGTGCTGCTAAGAAATCCACTAGTACATGTCATTTTATCGTACGAAGGGATATGATCGTGATATCAAACTGTGAAAGAATCATGGACCATCATGCCAAACATTCGGATAGCATTGGCCATGTCATGAGATACTGCAGTGGATTTGTTCTGGAGATCAAGTTCACCTTATGAGAAAGCATGAAATGTCATAGCTTTTGGGAAGCAAAGATCAAGGCTAGGCAATGTTTCTTAATAGGTGGATAGTTTGCTTCATCAAGAATAAGATGATGGCTGAGGTAGTAGAGAGCGTTCTCCTTCCTTTCATCATTGGCTTGAGCCAATAAAGCCAGATCATCATGCAATGCGAGAATGAGTGGCGAGGATAGGTGCTACTGAAGGCTTCACCAAATACTACTTGATTTCTTCAAAGGCATGCTGACACTTGTCATCCCACTTGAACTTGGCATCATTTTTGATAAGTGCTGAGAATGGATTGCATCTCCCCAATGGGTTGGAGATAAAACATCTTAGATACACCAGCCATCCTTGGAAGGATCTGAGTTGAGTTAAACTCTTTGGAGGTGGCATTTCTAAGATAGCTTTGATCTTTTTTGGATCTATTTCTATTCTCCGGTATCGAACAACAAACCCAAGGAATTTCCCAAGCTACTTTGAATGTACTCTTGAGGATTTATTATCTTAACCATTTGAAAACTACTCTCAAGTCAAAGAGATGGTCTTCCTTTTCTCTACTCTTGACTATTAGATCATCAATAGCACTCAACCGATGATGGATGAGTTCGTTGAAGATCGAGTCATGGCCATTGGTATGTAGCAACATTTTTTAAGGGAAGGCATGACCCTATAACTAAAGATTTCGAGTTTGGAAAGTATTTCTTTCATCTTGAGACATCTTGATTTGGTTGTAGCCAGATGACCCATCCATGAAAGAGAACACTACATGAGATGAGATAATGTCCACCATTAACTCTAGTATATGAAGATGAAACTCATCCTTAGGGCATGCCTTATTTAAGTCTCAAAAATTAATGCATATGCGAATTTGTCCATTCTTCTTCTTAACTAGCACGACACTGGCTAACCAAGTAGGATATTTTTCTTCCTTGATAAAACTAGCATCAATCAATTTCTTGACTTTAGAAATGACATGTTATTCAATTTCTAATTGCATGCGTCTAGGAGCTTGCTTAATAGGGGTAGTGTTAGGATCTATTGCTAGCTTGTGGATTGCTATGTTTAGATAATCAGCATCTCTCGCTCCATGTGAAGTAGTCTTTAAACTCAGTCAATAGCCTAACTAAGTCATTAGTTTCTTCTTCATTTAGCAATGAACTGATGTACAGGGTGTGGATTTTCTTATCCGAGATTGATTTCTTTAAGCTTATCAACTGTTGAATGAATCTCCTCTTCAAACTCTAGAGGTGCCTCTTTGATTTGGAGGTCATCTAGATCATCTGAGGTTCCTAAACACACATTCTCATAAGAGTTGGGGGTGTGTGAAAAAAACCTATCAGATTCAAATGATTGGTAACAACTAAGCAATAATCTTCATGATCGACTGAACCCACTGTACCACTGTACTAAATCCTAGTCCTGCTCTTGATTATGCTTCCCTTCCTTTATTTTTTCATAGCTTTTCAAAGTAGTTTAACCTGTGCCTGGACCATTTATCATGAACTAAACCTTTTTGTATAATATTTTGAACACAAGGTGAGTAAAAGTCAAATGGTAGTTCCATAAATTCTTTAAATGGTAATCCCAACTGCTGTCTAATAGTCTTACATAAACTTGATTCAAATACTTTGCTTTATCTGGAAGCATGTTCTTTGTCTTTATCTGGATTGAAACTCACCTCCAATGGAACACCGAGGGGTTGGTTGGTACTAATCACATTAGACTCATCCTTTGAGCTGGATTTCAAGTCTATGTGAATAGTAAGGGTACTCCTATGAACTGGAACATGACCTCTATTAGCTGATGGCCAACTAGGGGGTCTTGCACCTCTGGAACAACCTCTATCTCTACCTCTACATCTACCTCATGGAGGTTGAGTCATCCTACCCACATGTCCATATGATGGAATGAACTGTGGGTGGAATGTGATATGTAGATCTATTTCTTCCTTAATTCCCCTTTCTTGTTCACTTGGATTTTCATTTTTCTTTTCCTTTTCTTTTGCCTTTTCTTATTCTTCATTTTCTTTTTTTTTCTTTTGCTTTTGAATTTGAATTTATCCAAGTTCACGAGAAAGGATATTTTGAGAAAGATAGTAGGTCACATCCTCATAAATCTCAACCTCTCTAACTGAAAATGGCTTTTCATCTCTATTGACACGGTATTCAATCCCATCTTTTCTGAACTTGATGCACTGATGGAGGGAGAATAGAATTATCTTATTCTAATGTATCCAAGGCCAATTGAGCAAAGCATGAATGAAGTATTCGAATCATTATAATGATGTAAAACTTGGCTTCATTCTTTCGGTCACCTATCTCCAAAGGTAATACTGTGGAACCTAAAGCCTGCTCACCTTGTTCAATGAATCCCTTAACATCATCCGATCTCCTCAGAGTGTGGAGATGTTGATTCTCAAATAACAAAGGGTCTTTAGACTCATAATGTTCACTAATCCACTTGATCAATGAAATCTCTCACAAGTCTGAACCTGTCCATGTCGAATGTGATGTAGAGGGGACGGTTGTGCTCCAAGTCTCCCAGAAGAAGGTCTTCATCTGTGAAGGTGATCTCCTGAGCTTCTTTTGTGTAATGTGTCTCCTCACTTATAGCGGTCAGCTGAGCTAAGCATATCTCAGGATCAAGGAGAGCCTTGAATAGTGATTTTCTCATCTCTTTGGATAAGACAAGGGCATCGTATATGCTTAGCTTAGATGGCAACTTTTTTAGATGAGAAAGGACATTATAGTCCACTTTGGGCTGGTCCTCCATAAGCATATCCAAGGGTAGAGCATCCTATGGAGGGACTTCTCTATCCTCTGTATTAATGACTTGTTTCCCTCTATCTTGGGGTACTGCCCTAGGAGGTAGAACCTTGACACTACGGAGGTTGACTTCGGTGATCTCTTGTGGCAGGGTAATGGAAGGTTCTATTTGCACTATGCCTAGCTTCTCTATGGGACCTTGAGTGGATAATTCTAAGTCTATCTCAAGAGGTAAACTAGTATTGAGTAGGAAAAATCTAATGAAGGAAGGTCAAAATTTTTATAGTTATTTTGACTTGAAGAGTTATCGTTAAGAATAGAAATAGATAACCCATCAGAAGTGACACAGATGTAATTCAAGCTAGTTTTATTCTTCAATTTCTTGGATTTAATTGGAGGTACAAAGTAGAAATCAAGTAAAGTAAGAGGGGTAAGGGATTTGATGCCCCTATCCATCGATATATGAGTTATACTAGTTGAAGAAGAAGAAGTAGAAGGGTCATCGATGTGGTAGGCAATGACGGGGCTCGATGGTGGTTTGCTTTGGGCTATCAGGTCACATGTTGTTACTGCTACTCTTGAGCTCCTCCTCCTTCTCGAGTTGGCACAACTTATAAACCTTCCTTGATGTTGGAGGTTTGAGGCACTCAGGAAAGTTTCTTAATCTTTTGGATGATTTTTTTAGAGGTTTTGGATAAAGAGATATCCCAATCTTCTTAAGTTTTGGAAGGATCACATGTATCCCCAAGGATTACCCTAAAGAAACTAGATAGTTGTTCCACAAGGTATTCCTTTGGGATAACTATAACACTGATCTTGAAGCTATGTTCAAGCCAGTCCTTAAATGTGAATTAATCCTCCAAAACATGGCCTAGCATACGGTGGTATGGGAAAAAGTTAGGATTATGACTTTTGCCTACTTCCTCTAGTCTCTTAGGCTCAGGTAACTGAAAATCAGGCTTCTTTAATAGATTCTTAAAGATCTTCCTGATTACCTCCCTCTTAAATGAATAAGGTTTTTTAAGCTTATCTAAAAGAGTAGGTGGATCATAGATACTTGGCGATGGGTATGTGTACCCTTCACGGCGTATGGTGAGGGAGTGTGGTATGGAGCTGTTGAGGGTAGGCTCGATGGTGATAAAGGAAGTGAAAGTGAAGGCTATTGAGTTCATGGTCTGTCGGACTGATCTCTAGCTAGTTTCTTCCCCTTATCTACTGTTATCACTATTCTCGACTTCTTCTGATAGACCTTCTTTGGCTTTGCTTTTGGCAAGTGGTCTTAAAAAGGCAACTGTTTGGCTTCTCCTTATAGACTAGCAGCCTTGTTGATTAGCTTCTAAAATGTTTTGATAGTGAAGCCCTTAAGCATAAAGGCAACTAGGCCATGGATATTCTTTAGAAAAATCTTAATGGCATGTTGCTCGACAATGGCTCATTTATTTCATTATGTGTGAGAATATAATCGATAAGGGACTCACTTAGGTGTTATTGTGCTACAATGAGATCACCTACAGTGACCCTTTACTGAGCTCCAACAAACCTCTTGATAAAGAGTTGCTCCAACTCTACAAATATCTTTATTGAACTGTTGGGAAGTTTAGCATACCAATCAAAAGCAATCCCTGCTAGGCTACTAATGAAGAAGAATAAAGCATCACTACCACGTGCACAACGTAAAGTGTGCAATATCTCACCTTGGGTTTCCCATCAAAGCTCTTGAAGGTGTACGAAATATTGGATTGCATCAAATTCCTTTGGATAGGGTCAACCCTTTGGAATCGATGATCCTCCCCAGGCTTGAGCCAACGCTTCCTTCACTTGCTGCTCAACCATGGATCTGATGTCTTTCTCTTGTATGGAGGTACTTTCCATCACCTTCCTATACATGCTAGTGCTACCTTGCTCAATGGGAGGTAAAGTCTTGGCTGGCTCCAAGACATGCACTAACTTCACATTGTGTCTAGTGACGAATGGCTTTCTTACGATCTTTTCACCATTCTATATCTGCTCTTTGCTTAGAGGTGTTGGGATGATTGAGCTATGTCTTCTTGATCAACCTTATCACCTTCTATGGCCTACTACTCCCTAAAGAGAGATCCTTTGGTATCTACCATACAGACCCCAATTGAGTCTCCTAATAAATCAACTTCATTGGGATCGAAGCTCATCTTCTCCTCATCTGACCAATCATACCCTAGGATTTCCTTCTTCTCCACAAGATAATGTGCTACTATCTTCTTGAGAGAATGATCAATCTGCACGGGTACAAATGATTTTGGCGGGTGTGATTATTGTGTCATGTCGAGGCACGACCTCGCCTTGCTTGAGAGTCAATCCTATGAGAGGACTTCACTAGAAGAGACACTCCCTCACTAGCTTCGAAGGGATGACACTTCTAGGAGGTTCTACTATCATCATCGGTAGCTATCTACTCTGTACACCCTCCATCTCCATGTTGGCTGTGCAGTTTGAAGGGATGACCACTATGCTTGGATCGCCACTCACTCCCACCACTAGAAGGTCGGGGAGGCTCGCCTCCACAATAGGTGGTATAAATGGAGTAGGATCCCTCAGTCATAGACGAATCACCAATGGGGTATGTTTCTCCCCGGATATGGCCTTCATGGCCTTCGATGGAACTGGAGATAATGTGATGTGAACAGGTGATGGCAGACGGGGGGTAGAGCAGTGTGGTGGAGAAACCACCGACTCTCTATGAACAGGAGCTATCCTTCTATGATGATTGGTCCTAGTAAGCAGGATGCTATTGTATGGTGGATGCGGGTGTGCCGAATAGAAAAATCGGAGTGCATCTGAACCTCCACCTCTCCCTACTAGTGATATGAATAAATGTATGGGTCTCTCTGGCACTCTCCTATTATAAATGTTTTCCCATGCTGTGGGGGATGATGGATCTCAAATCAAATTGAGCTCTGGACTCAGAACATCTGTAAGCTCCGCCAACCTAGTGTAAGATTGATGGGGAGGCATATGACTCTCTCGAGGGCTTGTAATATTGAACCAGTGGAGGTGAAGTATGAATCCTCCTAGCATCCTCTCTCAACCTAGAGAGAGGATGGATATAACTTCTTGTGGGTGATCAAAGTAGGTACCTCCTCTACAATTGACCACGTAGCGGCCTCCATCTCCCTAGCAATCCCGGTATGATACCGCTTGATCATGCAGTTTTTATTTCTCCTTTATGTCCGGGTAGGATGAGTAGAGTAAGAACTATACCCAACCTCAAAGGCTGGAAAGGCAATCTCTGGAATCAGAGGAGCCTTATCCTTAGAGGGTGCTAAAGAGTGAGTGCTAGCCCTAGGCGACACAGAAATCATGAACGCGGTGTCCTATCCTTCTTGGTGGTGGGCCTTTTTCTTCTTTAATGAGGAGATGTCAGTCGAGTAATAATCTAAATGACCGCTTAGCTTCTGCGATCCTAATAATGTTATGAGTGCCCTCATAGGTGATCTTTACTCCCTCAAATCCTCTACTAAAATGGATAAGGTGGGCATGATCAGCTCAGGGGAGATTGGCTTGATCTAAGGCCAAGTCCATGCTGTGTGAAAAAGTGAACACAAACTTACGTGAGCCATTTCTCAATGCAAGTAAATTGTAAAGCTGATCTTGAGAATCATATAAATGAGATGGGATCAAATTTCTATTTTGTTGATTTAATTTGAATTTAAAATTTGAACCCACATCCAACATCTTGGAAGTGTTAAGTCAAAGTGATTTAGAAGATTTAGAAATTTGATTGGAAAGAGGAATTTTTGAATATGAATCCAACTTCAATAAATTTGGGTATGTTGAAAAATGGATTGAAATAATTTAAGAAAGATGCTTCCATAGGTTCACGTTTGAAATTATATTTTGATTTGAGGACCCTTTCCTTTATCAAATTTGGGTATGTTAAAGTAAGGGTTAATTAGTTTTGTTTTTATTTATTTTGGAATTTATTCACTTAGCAAATTTGGGTATGCTAATTGAAGTGTTTGAAAATGATTGTTTCTTTTTTGTGAATTGTTGTTGATTTTGAAAATTGGAATTCCCACTTAGCAAATTTATGTATGCTAAGTGAGGAGCCCAAGTGTGTTTCATTTTTTGAAAGATTTTTGAAAATAGGATTCTTAGTAAATTTGAGTATGATAAGAAAATCCTAAAGTCTTTCATTTGTTTTGGATATTTTGACTTTTGAAAAAGTAGGATCCTTAGCAAATTTGGGTATGCTAAGGAAATCCTAATGTGTTTCTTTTTTTTTTTTTGATTTATTTTTGATTGAAAGTGGAGATTTTACATTAACAAATATGGTATGCTAAAGAAGAAGTTCCACTTAATTTTGTGAAATGGAAATTTCACTTAGCAAATTTGAGTATGCTAAATGAAATTCCAAAAGATGTGTTCAAAGATTTTATTTTTTGGTTTTGTTTTGAAAATGGAAACTTCATTATCAAATTTGGTATGCTAAAGAGTGAAGTTCAAAAAGTGCTTGAGAATTTTTGATTTTGAATTTGGAGACTTCACTTATCAAATTTGAGTATGCTAAATGAAGTTCCAAATGTGTTTAAAAAATTTGGTTTTGAATTTGGAGGCTTCACTTAGCAAATTTGAGTATGCTAAATGAAGTTCCAAATGTGTTTGAATTTTAAAAATATGATTGTTAAGTTTTGGTTTTTGAAAAGAAGACTTCCATTCAACAAATTTGGGTATGTAGGAATGGAAGTCAATCTTATTTTTGCAAGATGTTAGAATTTTGTTTTGTGTCTGATTATTGCTTTCAAAGAAGGATTCCAACTTAATCATATATGGGATATGTTCAAGTGGGATTTTCAAATGATGTTATTTTTATTAGGGAATGAAATCTTCATTCAATAAATTTATATTAAAAGAATATGTTCTATTGTTCTTTTGAACAATATAGTCTTATTTGAAAATGAAACTTTCATTCAATAGGAGTGAGTGCATTGAGTAGAAAGGTTCATGTGTGATTTTTTGAGAGTTTTATTTTTAATTTTGATTTTGTTTTTTTTTTTTTTTTTGGAAAGATGATTGTTCATTTTATTTTTGAAAATGAAATCTTCATCAAAATGAATTGAGGGAAGATGTTCATTTACAATTTTGGAAAAGATTGTCAGTTTTATTTTTGAAGATTCCTACATGTAACAATTATGAGAATTATTAGATGAGGGTGATTTAAGAAAATTTTGTGGAAAATATGTTATTATGTGCATTTTTTGAAAGAGTGCTTTTTGAAAAGCAAGATTTTTATGAAAGATTTATTTTGTCTTTATTATTTTAGAATAAACTTTTCCTTGTCATAAAAATAATAAGGAGGAAGTCTTTAAGTGTTTTCTTTTTATTTATATCTTATTTTACCCATTGGAGAATCCAATAGAGGTTTTAAGACCAACACAGGGTGAGGTCCTAAAACCTAAAGATGTTGGCTAGCTTAACTTAAGATTAAAATAAGCTAAGTGCAAACGGAATGAAAGATAGTCTCAGATTTACACCAAAGTGCAAACCCACTATCAAAACTTGAAGACAATGATCATTTACCAAAGATGGAGAGGAACTTTCCCCAGTGGAGTCGCCAGAAAAATCTATGGTGAAAATTTTCAATATGAGATTTCTAAAGAATAAGATATATACTTCCATCTTCACTCTATGCGAGATAAAATGAGGATGGAAATATGCATCTCTTCTTTTTATGCAATTTAACCACGTAGATCTGTAAATATTTTTATTGAGGGTGATTGGGTACAACATTGAGGAGAGGTGTACTATCTCAAAATATAGAAGTCAATACAATGGACTAATCACCTCAACAAGGACTCTAAGGATAATGGTGCAAGTAGAGATTTGGTTCATTAAGTTCCTAGCAAGCCCCATAGTTAATTACATCCTAATGAGATCCCTTGGAATACTCTATTAAAGGTAAATGATCTATCTCCAAAGATTCAATAAGTAGGACTATCAATTGATTAGTTTATTTTGGAAGATCAAATGGGATTGATCAAAGAGAGGAAGTTATTATCAAGAAATAAGATGAGGAGATGCCCTGCTAGAAACCTAGAGACATACTATATTATGATTGGGCTTTATATTTTGATTTGATTTATTTGAGTTGAATTTTTCATTAGAAATTTAGGACTTATGATTCCAAAACACAAGATTATGGAAATGACTAAGAGGTGAGGATTTATGCTTATGGCCCACAAAAGGGAGAACAAAACCTAAATCTAGGGAGCTTTGGTGAGGGCCGAAAGCACAACCTAAATTTAAGGCCAAAATGGGTATTTGGTTTGCCTTCACAAGAGACGACAAGCCACCTGTCTTCTTGGACTTACAATCACCTGGGGGTGGCTGCCAACTTCCTATAGTTTTAAATTCATATAGGCAAGTAATATGCTTTATGCAAGATAGCTAGGTTGTTATATATCTAGAAAGAGACTAAGTCCTTAAACTCACTCCCTAAAGAGACTATATCATGTAAGGGTATGTTGCAAATGACCTAAATCTAATGCAATTTATATTTATTTTTATTTTTTGGACAATCATTTTGACTCTGGCTGATAGGATTCATATGCCTAATGCATGTGAAATGAGATTATTGGCCAAAATCAGTGAGAAGGGAGGAGGTGTATTTCCACCATGGCTCACAAAGGTCAAGTCAAGTTTCTCTAGCAAGTTGGAAGCCCTCCAATCAAAGTGAAAATAATATGCATTTATGCATGATGTTATAAAAGAAGTACTCATCCAGCCAAGGGGTTGCTAATTCTTTTATCTTGATTTTAGCCTATACTTTAGGTGAGGTTATAAGTTTTTATATTTTTAGTTTTAAAATTTTAAATTTGGCAGAAGATTTATTTCTCCCTAAGAGCCTAATCCACATCCAAGCCATACATAAAGCAAGGAAGAAACTAGGAAAAGGATGCTACTTAATTTACAAGCTAAACAAATAATCAATCAATTTATAAAGATAATCGCAAAAGAGTAAGAGGCCATTATGATCGGGTACCACCGCACATACCTGAAAAAAAATTGGGTAGCCGAGCTCTACCCTAATACAACCCAGATTACAAATTAATTAAATACAATTAAGCAAGGAACTCATTATTATGGGGGGTCTTCAAGCTTCATTTCTTCATTCTTCTTTTCTTCTTTCTTCTTTGGTTCTTTCTTTTAGATGGTTGGAAGGTGGATGCTCCAAAGGCTTCACATGGTGCATAAGATGAGATCTTATGACCAATGTTCATCCTAATCCCCATAGCAATCATTCCAAAATCCTAATTGCAAAAATTATATGGAAAAGAAAAGTAAATCTAGCTAACACCTGCAAAATAGAGATTAGCTAAACAAACCACACAAATCCCAAGCATGTATATTAGACTTAACACATGGGAGACTAAGTCCACTATTGGATTAGGGGTATAAGCACATGAACAACAAAAAGCATTTATATTTTTATTTATTACAGCGCCCCTTAAGCATAATCTCATGCAGAAGATAATGGTTAGAATAAGATCTCCCTACCATTCATTCTATACACATACATCCTAACATTTAGACATATATGTAAAATAAAAGCATCAAACCATACCTAACCTAAAATGGTGAAATGTCTGTATGTGCTTTAGAGGTCTCTATGGTATGCTTAGCTATTGCTTTAAGTTAGAATTTTCTAAGTATGAAGAATGTTCAACTTAGAGGAGAGTTTCTTTCAAGTGGTTTAATTATTTTGGGTTGATTTTATTTTATATTTTGATTGGGTTCTAGTGAATCCTAGAATTGATTATTAAGTTATAAAGAGAGAGAAAAAGAGGAGAACTTCTCTTTCCTTCCCTAACCTAAGTAATTTCTAAAGTGGATCTATATTTTGGTTTGGTTTAGTGAATATTTTATTATATGTTTTAATTAATCCTAAGTTTAGATAAACTCTAAACAAACCTATTCAAAAAGAAAGGCATTTTAAGATTAAGTAAAATGAACTAAATTCACAAAACATACATCACTTCATTTCTTTCCCAACATGTATAACATGGATATGAATGAGTCTAAACATATCTATATATACAAATGGGAATGTTTAGCACATTTTATGATGCATGCTAAGTAATTCATTTAAGAAAATTTGAATGTTTATGATGAATGATTTTCATTAAGTAGCAAAGGGGTTTCTTATCCAACTTTCACATGCACATATGAATGTAAATGACGCCATGTTAACCATTGTGTAAGGTACACGACCTACTTAGAGTACTTAAAACTTGCAATCCCAGGATTGTCCAGACTAATATACCACTTTCCTTAAATACAAACATGTGTACAAAAGAAATGAATGGAAAAGAAAGAATGCAAAAATTTGTATTGGTTGATTTATTTTTGTTTATGCAATTTATATGTACAAGCATAGGTATCCTTCTTAAGTGATAGTATAGGATTGAATAAGATATGGAATTAGGCAAGTGTTAGGTTCTTTTCAAATGAACCATACACTTTGTCAAACCCTATTCAAAACTATACTAAAGGAGAGGAGAAGAAAAACCTACACTAAGCACATCCTTATATTTTACTCACATACAAACTTATAAATAAGATATAAGTAACACACTTTCAGTTTTGATAATTGATTCATATATTTTGAAAATAATTTGGATTTAATAGTGATAATAGCCACTCATATTCTTACTTTAGCCAACACATGCAATTTGACATAAGGGAAACATTTTCATTTTAAATTTGATTTTTGAAAAGCATGGATGCATGAAATCATAGGACATACATGTTTAACATATTGGGAAAGAACTAAAGTAATGAAAGCATATAAACACATTCACCTTAATTAATTCTTAAATGCAATAACATGAAATAGAAAGCTTAATGTAAATCAAAGTTTGTTTAATGTGATTTTTATTTGATCTTGAATTTGATTTAATTTTGAAATATGATGTGAGTTTGTTATTCCTAACCCATTCCCACATGTGTTTAATATTTTTGTTCAATTTTTAGTTATATTTTGATTAGGTTAAGGTAGAAATTAAGCATGTTAATTACCCCTTACCTACACCTCCTTAGCATAGTTAATCAAATAATTATGAGCCAATGAGATGACATAAAACCTCACAAGGAATTTAAATTTGCAATGCACCTAGGAAGAAAGGGTCCCAATGCAATTTGGTTCATGATTAATGATTAATTAAGCTAGGGGATTTAACTTAAGTAATTTCAAAACACCCCTCACACATATGAGTTGAATTTTGATTTCTTAATTGAACCTAGGCTCTTGAACACTTAAGCATCTACCCCAAGCAGATTAATTGAGTTCTGGAAAGTTTTAGAATTTTAAGGAATTAATTAAGAGGGTAATTAGTGAATTAACCATTAATTAAGAGAGGATTAAGAAAGAAGAAGGGGTTTAAGGGATAGCTTAGGGGAAATGCCCCAAAATTATTCCCTAAACCTTCTATTCACTAAAATAGACCTTAATCAACTTCAACAAAGGATTAAACCACTAATCAAACCCTTAATTATCCTTAATTACATTAAAGGGATAATTAGGAAATGAATTAACAATTTCCCCAATTAAGCCACCAATAAATTCCAAGAAACTTAGGGGAGGCATAAGTCATCCCCTAAAATACACTCAAAAAATTGAGATTAATCAGTGGATTAATTATGGAGTAATTAGCAAATTAATATTTCTAATAAAACCCAAATTCAGAGAAAAAAAGTATTCAAAATTAATCAAAATTAATTTTAGAATATTATATATTCAATTACCTTTTTAATGCAATTTATTTCATATGTCTTTTATTTTTCTAGGTTGAGATATGAATTTTAGAAGTTTAGGTAATTAATTAGAATTACTTAAATCATAATTAAATCCATAATCCTATAGTGTACCATGCATGAGCTGACGCGGCATCCCTTTACATGAGGTGCCATCCCATTGGCCTCTTAAACGTCTCATCGTAGCGTTGTGTGGCTGCAGTGCTACGCACTTTTTTCTAAGCTATCTGATTGAGGATCGGACAATTGAGATTAAAGTCACCATTCATAGGGGATAAAATTAAATCTAAAGCATGTTTTAATCTCAACCGTCCATCCAAAATGCACAGGTGGATGGCTAGAGATCCTCCCTATTCTTCCTTGTAAAAAATGGGGACCGTCCACTTTCAAAGAGAAGATCCGAACTCGATCGAGCTTGGATTGGACTGAAAATCATCCCACACCATCTAAACCTAATGGCAAGCACATCTAATGGTCAAAATTCCATGGGATCAAAATTTCTTTCACAAAGCTCCATACCAGATTGAGTTTAATGGTCGAAAAATGGCATACCTTACTGGAGGTGATCATGGTACTCGATTCCCACAGGCTTATGCGGTTGAGGCAAGCTTTGGTGAAAGTTTGAGAGGCTAAGGTTGAGTGGATCTTTCTATGGGTCACCTTCTCCTTAGCTTGAGCTCAATTTTGATTGAAGTGGATCTCCCCTTGGTTCTAGGACTTAGAAGAGAGCTTGGCTCAATTGCTCTCAATGGAGTGTGTGCAAGTGTAATGATTTTGAGTGTGGAGGAAGTTAGAAGTTTAATTGAACTCCCCTATTTTCAAAGGATGAAAATTGAGAAATGCTAATTTCAATCTCCTTCTAATAAGCTTAGGATCTCTTGCCAATGGCTCCTATCACTCTTTAGACTTCAATCGACAATGGCTCTGCTGGAATTGAAGTGAATTAGGGGGAGTATATCTCCCTAAATGGAAATCGGACAGTGAAGCTTCACTTGCCATTTTGGATCAATTGCCAAGGTTGAAAGGGTTGTTTGAGTTGTTATAGGTGCCATGTGATTCATTTTAGGTTAGGGAGTGGATTAGTGAAGTCCCCATGTGCTCCATTTGAGTGGAGACATGATTCCCATGTGCCCATTTCCATGCACATGATCGGTTTGGCCCTTGTGTTAGGGTTGACCCAAACCCATTGGGTTGGGTGCAACCATCTCTGTGTTCACTTGACCAATTAGGAGAGTATCAAGTAGGTATGAAGAAGGTTTGACCAAATTCCAAGTGGAATTGGCCAAAATTTGGTCTATGGCTTAGGGGTAAAATAGTCATTTGGCTGATTTTTGAATTTGGATATGTTGGGTATGTTGAGAAAATAGGTTTGGCTAAGTTTCATTGGATTTGGAGTTCACTTTGTATGGTTTGGCTCATGTTGACGCATTTAGGTCATAATAGGCCAACTTGGGTCAAGTTGACCAATTGGTCAAATTGGGTCAAACCAAGGGTTGGGACAAGTTCATATGACCATTTCAAATGTTTTGGTGGCTTTGGTTTGACTCAATTTGGTTTTGGTTTGAATTTGGTTCAAATGACTTCATTTAGGTCAAATGGGACAAGTTGACCAATTTGACCTATTTGACCTATTTGAGCTAGGTCATGGGTAGGTTTTGGTTTGGTTAGTCACATGAAGTGGATTGGTATCTTCATTTCCAATCAATTTTGTTTAAGTTTGGAATGACCCTTTAGTCAAGTTGGGGTCAAGGTCAATTAGGCTAGGTTAGGTTGGCCAATTGAGGCTTTGGTAAAGTTCAACAAGTGATTTAGAATGAACTTTACCCATTGGTTTCAATCAATTTGGCTTAGATCAAGTTTTGACACATTTTGACTTTTTAGGTCAAGTTGGGTCAACTTGGGTCAAATAATTTGCTAGGTTAGGCTCAAATTGACTTGGTCAAGTTCAAACATTATGTCAACTTAGATCATTGGTTTCAATCAATTTGGCTTATAGTGGATTTTGGCTATGTTGGGTTTCATTTAGGCTTTATGTTGACTTGGTCAACCCTTAGGTTTGACTTGGTTTGACCCAATTTGAGTGATTGATCATCTCATGATGATTGTTGATCATGATGAGAGGCATTGGTAAGTTTGATTCAATCCAATTTGGTTAGGATTAGAATTTGGCTCATAATTTAGGTCACTTTGGGTCAAATAAGCCTAATTGGTCAAATAAAGCTTGATTTGAGTTTGATTGAACTTGTATATGGACTTATAATTGAAATATAAATCCATTTGCAAGTGGTTTGAAGTCAAATGAGTTTTGGTTCATTTGACAATTTCAACTTCAAAGGGTGAACATGAAATGGAGTTTTGCTTGATTTTTGAATTGAGTTTTGATTAAGTGATTGAAGTTTGTATTTATATTTGGATTCATGATTGAAGGATTGATTGAATCATGGAGGAAAATCAAGAGTTTGGCTTAATTTGAAGTTGATTTGGCTAAGTTCAAGATTTTGACTTGAAAGGTTTAGGTTGGATTTTGAATGAGTTTGAGTTTGATTTTTGGAAGTGGTTTTGTTTGTTTGAATTTATATTTCATTTATATATATGAATATAAATGAGAATATAAATTGGTTATGAGAAAATTTCATGAATTTGAAGTGATTTGATCATGATCTAAGCTAAACCCTTAAGAGGAAATTTAAAGGACTTAGGAAATTTTGGAGTTTTGGATTTGAGTTTTGAGAATTTAGTTTGATTGGTTTGAATTTATATTTCATTTATATATAAATATAAATGAAAATATAAATGAGTTATGAGAAAATTTCATGAATTTGAATTGATTTGAACATGATTTAGGCTAAGTCCTTAAGGTGGAAATTAAGGACTTAGAAAAGATTTTGAATTAGGAGTTTGAATTTGGATTTTGATTTGATTGATTTGATTGATTTGAATGATTTAAATTTATATTTCATTTATAAATGTGAATATAAATGAAAATATAAATGAGTTGTGAGAAAATTCTATGAATTTGAATTGATTTAAATTTCATTTAGGCTAAGTCCTTAAGAGGGAAGTTAAGGACTTAAGAATGATTTTGAATTAGGAATTTGAATTTTGGATTTAGTTTGATTGATTTAAATTTATATTTCATTTATATATGTGAATATAAAAGAGAATATGAATGGGTTATGAGAAAATTTCAAGGATTTGAATTAATTTGTAGATAATTTTGGCTAAGTCCTTAAGAGGGAAGTTAAGGACTTAAAGAAATACTTGGAATTTTGGAATTTCAATCATGGGTTTCAATCATGGATTTCAATCATATGGCATTGATTTAAATTTGGAGAAAATCATTGATTTGATGTTGGATTTGAAGTTTGAAGAAGGAAGTAAGGAAAGAGGAAAGTGGTCCAAGTTAAAATTTTTCTAACACCCTTGACCTATTCATGGCTAACTCTTCTAAGTCTCTAGGGCTAGGTTGAGTATCCACCTAATCACTAGATGTGTCTTAAGCCTAAGGAACTCTTAAAGTTTAAGAGAAGTCTTATGTCTAAGATGGAGGGGTTGAGAGCTCATTCTAAAAATGAGGTCAACAGGTGGGAAGGATCAATACCCCAAAGTAGCCTCCTATGTGGAGACAACGCTGGAATATTTCCAAAATTTTGTTAAAATTGTGCACTTATAAAAGGCCTAAATTAAATTGATTGGACTTGAATGACACTTATCCTAGACTTAAATGTAACTTGGGATCATACCAATTAAATTTAATTGAGCATGATTCGAGTCTAAACTGAGTTGACTGGCTTATGTGGAATTTGAACAAAGACTAATTAAGAACACTCTTAAAATGCAAAAAAATTAGCTTAAAATTAATTTAGAAATGAAGTTAAGTTTAAGGCTAAATTATAACTAAGCCTGGAGTTGTTAAAACTTAAGATTTCTTAGTTCAAAATAAATTTGCCAAAATCTAAAGAGAAAAACTTACAAGTGTCTCGAAAAGGACTTAAGATTCTCTTCAGACCACGAACAGAGCTTCTTCTCATTAAGACCTTCAAAATGCTCAAATGAACTGAGTGAATTGGAATTAAATGAACTAAAACAACCTATCTATTTATAGCTAAAGAATGGTGCCTTGGGGGATCCACTGAATAATATTTAAATCATATAAAGATGAATATCACCAAACACAAGTGTTTTAAATCATATAAAGATGAAAATCGCCACCCACTGGCATATTTAAATCATATACAAACGAACTTTGCCGCCCATATAAAGTCAAAATTTGAAATGACATCTATCATTAGCATCTAATGTGGAATCTTTCTTCTAAAGCAAGAATAAAAAGATTCTAATTGGGCATCCAATCCGCTTAATGCCATCGGATCTGCAACATGAATCTAGAAGTAGACAGAAGGTGTTGACTCAAATTTTAATTGAATCATGTGTGCATCATAAATTACACTCAACATAAGTATTGTCTAATTTGTGCAAACATTTGATCTGGATGAATGTTACATGCATGCATTTTATTCAACATAAACACTTCAATTTTCATTCAAAAAAATATTGGATTGAAGTGAATCATGCATGAATCATAATGCAAATCATCTTCTAATTCAAATATTTCAAAATTTATGGAAGCACTTATATTTAATAATTTATACATGCATCGTACGACAATCCTATGTTCAATTTATTTGTATTTATATATGTATAAGTGCTTTAGAAGATATTAAATTCTCTGAAATACATGTAAACATTTTTAACAATACAACCGCATAGGCCCCGACACTACGCTGAATGCTTAAACTTAGTGTTTGACAATGTTGTGCGGGTCAGTTCTCGGTTTGATCTTAGGACCGGTCTGGGTTAACAAAACCTAAAAATATAATGATAATATGATAAGAAAATTAATTTAATAAAATCTAAGAAGCTAATTATGTCATACAATTATAAAAGATAAACTTATTGACATAAACTTCTCAAGTTCGCTCCTGGTGAAAAGTCTCAAACCTCGATCCTACTAAGCTAGAGTTGACAAGGTTTTGAGGATTATAAATTTTGAGAATTTAGACCCGATCCTCTATAGAAAAGAGGTGAGTTGACATGATTTAATAGCTAACAATAGTCATGTAATCAAAAGGTTATCACTACTAAGGTTTAAATGATCAATCTTTATGCTTTCAAATTCAAATCAATTATAAAATGATCAAATATTCAAATAAAAAAATAAATTAAATGAAATTAATTATTTAAATTTAAAGCAAACTCTATTCACCCATCCACAACCATTTATCAAGGGTGATAAATTAAGAAATCCTTTGCTCATAAAGAGCCAATGTAAAATCAAATAAATAATTATTTTCACACTCAAATAATCTTAAGCCCGTAAGGATGTGGCCCCTATCCTATTGATTTTGTCACAAAATGGCACCACAAAAATGGTGGTTATGAGCCCTCTCTTGGGTGGCTTGTGTAAAATAACCACTAAATTGGTCTGACACAATGGCTCTACTCTTTTTTGAAACTACAAAATATATTTGATTGGGAAAAATTTGTTAGCTAAAGTGGACTTAAGCTTGTCTCCTAAAATAAACACCACCCCAGGTCTACAAGGATTACTTGGACAACACAACCCATGATCCTTGATGTTGGGTCGACCTCTCCTCTAAGAAAGGACAAGCGTGCTGGATGATGGCGTGGAATCTTGATCGCGTGTTATTTCCAACCATCTACTTCAAGTTGAGGGATAATAAATGTCATAAATCTAAATTCCAAAACTGCACAAGCTGCTACTATATGCTATGCATTTAACAATCTAATGACTAGCCTTAATTGAAAGTTCTCTCTTAGTATTAGGAGGGGTAATTAACTTTAGATGCTTGAGCCTATATGAAAACTGGAACTAGATCTAAAGTTCTCACAAAATGAGGGTGAAATCTTTGAGTAGTGTCTTACCTACTATTCCATCTGCCTTCTGAAAATTTGACCGATATTAAATAATACTCTCTTCATTGAGTCGGTGGTGAATTTTCAGAGCCTACAGATTTTTGGCGACACCGTTGGAGACAAGTTTCTCTTTCCATCTTTAGCAAGTCAAACCTATGTTATAATAATAGTTGAGTATGTTTATAAAAAAAGAATTATAAATAAAAATATGAATGAAAGTTAAAATTTTAAATGAATCTTAAAATAAAATAGTTCATAAATTAGGTCTTAAATATTTAAGATTTAATTTAGAGTCTTTTTTTATGTTGCTCTATTCTGTTGTATCTTTGTATTTTAAAAGTGTGGGGTGATATATCAATTATTGATTACTAATCCCCATCTTTTATTTGGATAGAATGGATCTCCATAACACCTCATTCACTGTGCAGCTAGGTCATGGAGCTAACATCTTCCTAGCTAATGCTGTAATCAACACCAAAGGTGCTAGAGCTGCTATACAATTTGGTAGCATAGATTTTTCAATGATCACTACTCAAACTACTGCTAGGCCTGCATGAGAAAATCATGCACAACCTGCACATCAACTCATACAGCAGGCCAAATCTACTAAAACTCTTGTCGCTACTGCTAGAGAGGTTCCTAGAAAGAGAGCTTTTGTATTTGAAAGGTTGGGACATACTGAAGCTCCAGCCATGAAGAGAATTATCACTAAACAGAAAGTTTCACTAGTGTCTGTGAACGTGACCACCCTGCCAACCTTACTTTTTTGTGCAAGGCCGATAAGATGCTAAAGCTTCCTCATCTGGAGGAAAGCCAACTAGAAGGGAGAGGATAAGAAAGAATGTTGAGCTACGAGCCCATCAGCTCTCACTTGGGCCCTCTGTTATACAACCATCTTTACAACTAGAAGCGAGTGTTCCCACTCACAATAAGTTTGAAATCTCAAGTGGGTGAAAAGTAACAACTCTACTGGTGATATTAAGCAATCATTCTAGGAACAACGGTACCAAGCTACAACCTCATAAAGGAGGCATCCTAAGACTCTATCCACTAGAGTGCACAGAGTGCTAAAAGTTGTTAAAGAACAAGGCCTTATGAAGAAAAGATTTCAAAGACCAATTATCAAAGAAGCTGATAATGCTCCATTGCAAAACTACCATCAATGGTTGTAAGAACTCAAGAGTGTTATAAACAAGCCTTGCACGGTGAGCATCGGGGTGTGACACTTGGACCACATGTCCAAGAATTAGCTATCAAAAGGTCCCGATAGAAAGGAAAATAAATATGGAGGCCAAAGCCTCAAGAAGAAATCATTGTGGAGAAGAATAAAGGTGTGACATCTGGCTTGTATTCCTAGAGATCTACCAGTGATAGGGCCCGACAGGAATGGGTCCCAAAAAAGAAGATTACCATTAATGAGCCAATGAATGGTCGACACCATGGAGAATCCTCTAAGGAATCCCATCACCAAGTAGCTCCATCTCCTCAGGAGGTAATCGACTTCAATCGAAGCCTTCCAATTGAAGAAATGCTCATGCCACAGCTTGACCCTGAGATCTAATGGAGACGACGCTCCGAATTGATACTATAAGAAGAAGATGAAGAAGATGATTATGAGACCATGGGAATAGAAGTGGTTTATATGGTAGGTCAAGGTGATGATCAGCCAGGTACTTGATTATATAATCAACGTCGATGTACCATCCTAGCCACTGCTCCTCCCAAAAGACAAGAAAAAGAAGAGCATGTAGGTTCTTCCTCATATGATGAGCAAAGAGAAGAGTCAGAAAGCGAGGAGAATCTTGCATTCATTGGCACTACCACACTAGCCCAAGTGCAGAGGCACATGCAGCGCCAAATGAGGGAAAAAGATAAATAAATTGAGTAACTCAACACTAAAATGAATGAGATGATGGTGTAGATAAATTTAATGATGCAAATAATGCAGAGGAAAACAACAGTAATCTCACTACTTGTTCCACCTACTAATCCTCAAGCAGCTAATATCGTCTCTACCAATCCACTAATAGAGCCAACACCTCAAACTTGAGCTCATAGTGCTCATGAGGGGTGAAATGAAATTAATTAGTTGGCTTCTCAGCCAACTCCTCAAACCTTACCTAGCACATCATAGCACGTGACTACTAAATTGGAAATTATTTTAAATGCAAAAATTAAAGTTATTATTGTTGCAGTGCAGGTAGAGAAGTTAGTAAATAAAGGTCACCCATACCTAGTCGAGTACGACCAGGTGCCATACCCCAAAGGCTATTCAATGCCAAAGTTCAATACATTTGATGACAATGGTAGTCCTAAGTAGCACTTGGTGCAATTTAAAGCGACTTATGGCAATACTAGGGGTAATGATGCTATTATTTCACCAATTTGTCAGCAGCTTGACTTCGACCGCTTTTGAGTGGTATGCTGAACTACTAAATGATTCTATCAAAACATTCATGAAACTCAAAGCTATGTTTATCAAGAGGTTTGCTAGTGTGGTTAGAAAGATAATCATCGCTGACCTTGCCCTAGAGAAGAGAAAGAAAGATGAGTCAATGACTTGATATATCACACATTGGTGAAATATGAGTATGAGATGTGAGCAGCAATTTGAAGAAGAGCATGTGATTCCATTGCTAATGGACAACATTGGTGACAAAATGGTGCCTTATCTTTGCATGGCTTCAATCGCCATGTTTCAGGAGCTTCTTGGCAGGGTGGCTAAATTCAAAAAATTAAACCTATCAAGCTCTAATAGTCACTCAAATAAATCAAAAAGAAATAAAGTTCTAGAATCAAAGAAAAGGAGAGACACACTTTTCTTCTTTCAAAAGTGATAAAGGAAAGAGGGTAGTTTATAATGTTGTTAAAGTGAAGCAACTCGCTTACCCAGATAAATTAAAATAGCCATGAAGCTCGTTCTTGGAGGTAATGATCTACCACAAGGCCACTTTAATGAAAGTGAGCGATCTAAACAAATGAAAGTAATAGATGATTCAATAGTTCCAACCTCAAGGAAAGGCTGAATAAAGAATATTCTTTCAAAAAAGAGAGTGTGGCTAAGCTCTTCAAACACACACTCAAAGCGGGACTCAAGCTACTAAAGTATAAAAGACCTGAAGAGGTTGGACAGATTGATAATCCTAACTATTGTCCTTATCATCGGGTGCTGAGCCATCCTATTGAGAATTATTATATATTCAAGGATTGGCTAGAAAGAAAATTTATATATGGAGAATTTACACTAGCAAACTGTGTGTTAGTATATCCAAAGAAGGAATCGCCATGGTAATCACTTCGTCTCCAGTGCCATCAAGTAAAGATAAAAGCAAGGAGAAATTAACTTGTGATGAAGAGTGGGAAGTTGTAGCTTTAAAAAGAGTGCAAAATGCTAAAATAATTATAAGGCGTCCCAAGAATTAAATGGAAGTCACCACTTGAGCCAGTGCCAAAATTGAAAGAAAATCAGAGGTCGGATGTGTTTGCCTCAATATTATCCACCCAAAATATCGTGGAAAGGCTGGCTCATCTCAGCATGAGAGACAACCTAGCCAAATCCTATAAGGAAAAATAAGAAGGTCTACCAAACCAAGGAATAAATCCAAGAAAAAGAAAAAGACTATAACATAAAAGATCATCAATAATATGAATGATTACCAATAGCCAACAAGATGACTTATCAAACTTGCTGATTTCATTACCAAGTTTCAAATTAATGAACAAGCAAGGAAAGAAGATGAAGAACTTCCCATTGAATCCTGCTTAATGGTACATGAAGCTGGTGATAGGCTCAGGGGAACTCTATCTCCCTAATGAAGATGAAGTAGAGCCCGTCATGATGAAAAATATAAAAAATGTAAAGTTGGGCAGTGATTTTGAATCTTCAAATCCATCATTAGAAGGAGTTGAAGCTGATGCTGAAGAGACTAAATCATCTAAAGACTCCAAAATGAAGTGGCTCAGGTACAATTGAGGAGTGGTCGAGTGCTACCACATCAACAGAAGAAAGGAGAATGAATAAAGAAAAAGAAATTAAAATTAATGAGAAGTTCATCCCTAAAGATTCAAATAAGAAGTATTCTCCAATTAAGGGAATTGATTACAACATTCTATCCAACTTAAGAAAAATTTCTACACAGCTCAACATATATGAATACTTCTAATGTCAGAAGATCTCCGTAATACTCTAATTGAAGCTCTTAAAGAGCCAAAGAAGTTTGAACCATATTTGTTTGAACATTTCCTAATAGAGGTTTTGCACACTCAAGATCCTGACCATCACATTTTCTGAAGAAGATCTCATGCTTGGAACTATTGAACACAATGGCCCTCTATATGTTACAACTGAAAGTGACGGAGTTATAATACCTCAGATCTTGATTGATCCTGGTTCCTCCATGAATCTTATGAATTTAAAGACCCTCAGAAGGCTATCTCTAGATGTACAACATCTAGGATGACATAAAGTTTTGGTCCAAGGTTTCAATGAGAAGAAAGAAAAATTGGGTCATTCATCCTTCCTCTCAGATTCGGAGGTCTCTACACAGAAGCCAAACTTCATGTGGTCGATGCAGATACCTTATTCAGAGTTTTTTTTGGGTTGACCATGGCTTCATGAATATGCCATTATTCCATCTACACTACATCAGTGTATGAACTACACAAAAGATGAACATGAATACAAGATTGTGGGTGATATGCAACCCTTTGTGGTGCATGAAATGAACATATACCATCATGCTAACTACTTGCTTTCGAAGAAGTCAAAACTAGCAAAGTAGCTATAAAATATTGCATCTACTTCAAAATCCACAAAAGAACAAGTTAAGAAGAATGGTGAAAAGAAACAACTAAAAGAAAGGAGATCGTTCCAAATATCTCTAAGGATATAAAGAGCAAGTCAAAAATAAACAGAATTGTCCCTCATTTGGGCAGTAATACTGAAGATGAAGAGAAATATGCTTCCGCCAAATCTAGAAGCTCATATAAATCTTCAAACAAAGTGTTGAATGAGGAGGATCATTTTGACTCTGATTATGAGTTTGAATCTTCTTATGAAGGCAAAGTACACTTGAAAATAATCATTGATGGTTGACTCGCTCCTCTCCCAACATTTCAAGGAAGTCACTCCTCGGAAGTTCATAATGTTGAAGAATTCTATGTGCCTCCCTAAAAGTGTAGGTCAGGAAGCCTGTTTTATAAATCTGAAGGATGTCAAAGGGAAGATTAGATTGGGTAATGCAATTGTCTAAAGCGGAAGAAGTTGTGCCCACAAGGAAGCCAAAATATTATCCTCTGAAAATGCAAAACTTAATGCTTAAGCATGAGATCCATGTTGATGCAAACAAACAAATGACTAAATTCTTTGAGATGATGTGGTGCCCAAAAGGTTCTCAAACCATTGGTAGAAGAAATAAGCACACTACTAGGGTCCTTGGGTTTATCCAAGACAATCGTCCATAAGAAGATGCCTATTTTGTTATAATAGGAGTGGAAATTAAAATGATAATGAAAATGAAGGTGGTTTCTTTGAGATTAATCTTACAAATAATGAAGAAGTAGAAGCCATGCCAGCACTTAAGGAGCTTGAGGATGGCGAGCAGGCCGCTACTATGGATGAACTAAAGAAATTAATCTAGGAACTGAGGAAGATCCTCACCCAACGTTCATCAGTGCCCTACTTTTGAAGATAAAGTGAGAGTATTAAAAACACTGCTCTATGAATTCAGGGACTACTTTGCTTGGATATATGCAGAGATGTCAGGCTTATACCCTGATATGGCAGTTCACAGATTAGCAATCAAATCAGATGCAGCACCAGTCAAGCAAGCTTCCGGGTGAATGAGACTAGAATTTGAACAATAAGTGATTGCAGAAACCAAGAAACTCATTGAAGCTAGTTTCATTCAAGAAGAGAAATATGTCAAATGGATAGCTGATACTATCCCTGTGAAGAAGAAGAATGGCCAGATTTGTATCTACATCGACTTTAGGGACTTAAATAAAGCATGCCCAAAGGATGACTTTCTTCTCCTTATATCAGATCTATTGGTGGATAACACTTCAAATCATGACATGTTCTCATTTATGAATGGATCATCAAGATACAATCAAATCAAAATGGCTCTTGAAGATGAGAAGCATACCTTATTCAGGATGTCAATCAGCATATACTGCTACACAGTCATACCCTTTGATTTGAAGAATGCTCAGGCTACATATCAAAGGGCTATGATGCACATCTTCAATGAGTTGATTCATCAAAAAGTAGGATGCTATGTTGATGACCTCATTGTCAAAGTATAGATTGTAAAGATCATCTTGATGACTTAAGAATCATCTTTGAAAGAATCAAAAAATATGATCTCAAGATGAATCCTCTTAAGTGCACCTTTAGAGTCTCCTCAGGGAAGTTCTTCAGATATGTTGTGCTCCGTTGAGGGATTGAAATTGACCCCAACAAAATCAAAGCAAGAGTTGAAATGCCTCCTCCAAGCAGCCTTCGCCAACTCCGTTCCATGCAGGGATATCTTGCATTCAACAGAAGATTTGTATCAAATATGTCAGGCAAATGTCAACCCTTTGCAAAGTTGATGAAGAAGGACACTCCTTTCAAATGGGACAAATAATGTCAAGAGGCTTTCGACAGCATCAAGAAGTATCTGTTGAATCCGCCTATCCTCGCAATGCCGATCCCAAAGGGAGCCTCTCATATTATACATAGTAGCACTAGAGGAATCTCTAGGTACTCTGTTGGTGCAACATAATGAAGAAGGAAAGGAGAACTTTTATACTACATTAGTTGAAGGCTGATAGGAGCAGAAATGCACTATTCTCTAATTTAGAAGGATTGTTTGGCAATAATGTTTGTTGTTCAAAAGCTCTGTCTTTATATGTTATCTCATAAAATTACTCTCATCTCAAGGATCGATCTGTTGAAGTTCTTAATGATAAGACCAACGTTGATAGGTCTCTTGGCATGATGGGTGATTCTCCTCTTACAATTTGACATTACATATGTTCCCTAGAAAGTGATGTAGGGGCAAATTCTAGTGGATTTCCTCATTATACACCCCATCTTGATAGATTCATCACTCAATGATGATCTTCCTGACAAGCAAATCATGCACATATATGAAAAGGAAAAGTAACAAATGTGGGAACTGTATTTTGATGGAGCTTCATCCATCAAAGATACTCACCCCTCAAATCTCCAAAGGCTCAAGCTGGCATTGGCCTCATCTTAATTACACCAGAGGTTGGTATAATGAGGCACTCCTATAGGTTAACTAAGCCATGAACTAACAACGAAACAAAATATGTAGCATTGGTGGCAGGTTTGGAGGAAGCCATCTCTATGGAAGTCCAAAATCTACAAGTTTATGGTGATTCTCAGCTCGTCATTAATCAAGTGTTATGTATTTACAAAATCAATAAGCTTGAGTTGGCTCAGAACCACAAATGAGTTCTCGAGCTTATGAAGCAAATTCCAAATACCATTATAACTCTAGTTTTTCAATGCAAGAATAGCGAAGTTGATTGCCTGGCTAAATTAGCTAAAGAGATGGCGAAGATGGACGATAATAATTTTATAGTGATTAGTGTTTACACTCATCGGGTCCTAGAGCTAGTAAATCTAAACTCCCCACTGGAAGAGGGGTCATCAAATTCAAGCTGGCAGGATGTAATTCATATTGCTCCTCACACTCCCTTATAAATTGCTGATGAGGACTATTGGGGAGGCAAGACCTCAATCTGAAGAAGCTCCAACACCACAAAGTGAAATCCTCATGATGGAAGAGAAGGATGATTGGAGTCAACTATTCATCAATTACTTTAAAGAAAGTAAATTTCCAAGCAATAAGTCGATGGCTGCATAACTTGAGAAAAGGCTTTGACTATATGCTTTTGTTGGCAATACCCTATATTGTAGGCCCTTTGAGCAGATGTGGCTACGGTGTCTGGGAATAGAAGAAGCCAACAAAGTGATTATTGAGATCCATGAAGGACTTTGTGGCGTGCACCAATCAGGTTCTAAAATTGCTTTCAAAATAAAAAGAATGGGATACTACTAACCATTTATGGTAAAGGATTATATCAATCATGCCAAGAGATGTCTTGTGTGCCAAGTTCATGGCAACATCATTCATCAGCTTTCAAACCCATTTCACACAACAATAGCATCTTGGCCATTCGAATTCTAGGTAACATATATAATTGGACCAATTGACCTGCCATCATCAACTGGTCATCGCTTCATCCTAGGAGCCAATAATTATTTCTCTAAGTGGGCTGAAGCTGCTCTATTCAAAGAAGATGCATCCGAGCATGAGACCAATTTCTTCACCCATAATATTGTATATATATTTGGTGTGTGTTGACCTCACTTTTGGAGTGAGCTCTCAACTTTCTTATCATAGATCTAGGACTCTTATAGACATTAAGAGTTCCTAGTCTTAAGACACTTCTAGTGATTAGGTGAACACTTAACCTAACCCTAGAGACATAGAACAGTTAGCTATTGGAATAGGTTGTACCTTAAGAATTTAGGAGGACTTGCTTACCCTATAGCCTAAACCCAATCCTTTCTTCCCTCTTCCAATCCAAATTCAAAAATTAAATCCAACTATCAAATGATTGAAACCCATGATTAAATGCAAATTCCAAATCCCTTCCTAAGCCCTTTGATTTTATCTTATGGACTTAGCCTTAACCAAATTCAAATCAGCCCCAATCCAATTGATTCTTTCAATTATCAGATTCAATACCAAGTCAAATGCCAATTCATAAATCAATTTCGAACTCTGAATGATTGAAGCCCATGATTAAGTCTAAATTCCAAATTCTCTTCCTATGTCATATGAACTGCCTTCATATGCTTAGTCAAAACTCCTTCAAACTAACTCAAATTTGGTTGATTTCTTTATGAATCATTCATTCATTCATTTATAATCAAAAATATAAATGAAATCCAAATTTAAACCATTCAAATCAAATCAAAATAGATCAAATCAAATTAATTCTCTACTTAAGCCCTTTTTGACCTACAACCCTCAATTTGATCAAATTTGCTTCCAAATTACTCCAAACTCAAGTAATTTTCTCATAACCATTTATATCTTCATTTAAGTTCACAAACATAAATGAAATATAAATTCAGATGGTCCAAACTAAATCCAAATCAAATCAAATTCTCAATTTTAGCCCTTTTATCAAAATTCTTGAACTAAATGATACCTCAATCAACTCAAAACTCATAGATTTCTTCATGATTCAATCATTCATATAATCATTGACCCAAATATAAATATAAACCACAATTATCAAACCAAATCCAAGCTAACCCAAATCAAACCCAAGTTAACCCTTTTGACTTGAAATTGTCATATGAACCAAAACCCATATGGCTCTAAACCAATTGCAATTGGATTTATATTTCAATCCTAGGCTCATGTGTGAGTTCAACTAAACTTGAATCAAACCTTGATCAAGCCAATTGACCCATTTAGGCTCACTTGACCTTAAGTGACCTAAAGGAACTTTTTTAGCCAAGTCTAATCCAACCTAAATTGGATTGAACTAAGCCCATCTAAACCTCACAACATAACCAACAATCATCATAGGGTGATCAAATGCATTGAATTGGCCAAACCAAGTCAAACCTAGCCTTTGACCAAATCAACATTTAACCCAAATGAAATCCTAACTAGCCAAAATCCACCATATGTCAAATTGATTAAAACCATTGACACAAACCCATTCATAATTAATGATTGAGCATGACCAAACCATCAATTGAGCCAAACCAAGCCCAATTGGCCATTTGACCCAAGTTGACCCAAATTGGCCTAAAAGGCTAAAATAAATCAAATCATGATTTGATCCAAAGTCATTGCAAGGCTCAAGTTCATTCTAAATTGCTTATTGAACTTGACCAAAGTCATAATTGAGCCCAAGTTGACCAATTGGTCAACTTGACCCAACCTAGGCCAACTTGACCTAAGGGGTCAAATTAGCCAAAATTAAACCTAAATCCAAATTAAACCAAACCAAATCCTACAATCATTTTTAATTGACCAATTGAACTTGACTCAACACTTGACCCAACCTAATTTGGTCAAATTGGTCAAATTGGTCAACTTGACCAATTTGACCCTTTGAATCCAAATGAGTTAAACCCAAACCTAGGATAAACCAACTCAAACCAATTGAACCAAAACATCCCAAATCATCATATGAACCTAACCCAATCCTTGGTTTGACCCAATTTGACCAATTGGCCAACCCAACCCAACCTAGCTCAAATTGAACCCATTGGACCAATCTAAGCCAAACCACTCAAATCCAATTTGTGGAACCTTGTGGGCTGATCTAACTCAACTTAACTCACCTTAGGTCAACCTAAGACCTCCCAAAAGCTAAATGGGCCCCACCTAAGGGGATTAGCCATCAAACCATGGGATTTAAGCTTCAAAACTAATGGATCCAAGCCAAGTCAACTCTCCCATCCCTATGGCAGCCCCGTAGCACTCAATAGAACCTTCTATTAGCCCACCTAGCCCACCTAACCCACCCTAAGTTGGCCAAGGACCTTTGGGAGGTGAGTTGACTCACCTCCAACCCATACCGAGCACCCAATGGATCCAAACCTTGTAACCTTTGTACAATGGATCCATAGCAACCACCCATGACTTCTCACACCCCTGTCATACCTCCTGAACTTGATGGAGACAAGTTCGACAACCGGACGGTGGCCATCCAGTGCAGATCGTGCGCATGCTACCATCCATCCATCATGAGCAATTGAGGGGTAAACCCCCACAATTTGAGTGAATAAAAATCCAATTACATCAAGAGACTTCCTAAGCTAATTCTGAAGCCCCTTAGAGCAATCCCAAGCATCCTCAAACCCTTCTCGATCGGCATTGTCCATTCCCAAGCAAAATTAAAACATGACTTCTCAATCTCGAGCAATACTCCCTCATTTTATAATCAAACTCAAATTCCTTTTACCCGCACTCTCTTCATACTCCGTCAAAGCCAAATAAGTCATTTCTCGAGCTCCCAAGTGGTCAGAGGTGCGACTCCGATTGGAGCTGAGGCCTTTGTGTGTTTGGATTGATCGACTGAGCACTCTACCCCAAATTGAACCCAAAGCTTCTCAACAGGGCCTCGCCTCAACTAGGCGAAGCTAACTCCGACGACCCACTACCTGACATTAGCTCTAGTGAGGTAATTTTTCAAGCTGAGCCTTATATGCAAAAATGGGTTGGTATTTTATGTAGTAAATTTAAATTTCATGAGAATTTGACCATTAGATGTGTGCACCTCCCCTCCCCGAAGGTGTGGGATCGATTTGGAGGCAATCGAAGCTC
Organism: Cymbidium sinense; assembly: GCA_021442155.1. Classification (NCBI taxonomy): domain Eukaryota; kingdom Viridiplantae; phylum Streptophyta; class Magnoliopsida; order Asparagales; family Orchidaceae; genus Cymbidium; species Cymbidium sinense. Next base: position 176,919,882 of record CM038221.1, on the reverse strand, counting down.
AGGTGAGCTCAGATCAAACAGGAAAAGATGGATGGCATCCGTCTTTCTCCGCTCATGAACGGGATAGATTTTGAGCCATATGTTCTGCATGATTAGAATGAATGGCTCTAGATCTCGTGTTAGATCCTTTGATTCCCTTCCTAAACTATGGACCGAATTATGGTGGTCTAATCTTAGATCGGACGGTCCACGGGAAAGCATGTCCTCACCGGCTGAGTCAGCATGCAGATGTGACTAATTAAATAGCCAATCCCATCGTGCCACATGGAAAGCGCACCACGCCATCCTCCACATGGCCCGATGGGATTAAAGATTTAATTAGGCTATTTTATTTAATTTTTAAGATTGAAACTTTCCAAATTCATAACTAATTATAGAAAAATCCAAAAATGCAAAGTTTGGAACATTTTAAAGATATTTTATATTAGAATCTAGAAATATTATTATTAATTAATTTTGAATAGTGATTTTAACTTAATTAAGGTTTAATCATAAATTTAATTAACTTAATTATCCCTTAATTAAGCATCCAATTAATCTCAAATTTTTTGTGGATGCTAGTGGGATGACCTCTGCCTCCCCTATTTTTTTTATTTTATTTGTTGCTTAATTAGGAAAATTAATTGATTAAGTCTTAATCACTCTCTTAATTTATTTAGTGATAATTAGTGAATGAATAATGATCTAATTATTTATTTAAGCCTAATTACCTTTGTGGAACAGTAAGGAAACTTAGGGAGTGTGATTGGGATATTTTCCCAATTCATTTCCTAGATTTCCTTCACTTTTTGGAATTAACTTAATTGATGATTAATTAGGTAATTAATTTTTTAATTAATTAATTAATCTGGACAAAAATTAGAGCATAATTGAATGTTTAAAATGACTTAGGGATTAAGGATTGAGGCCTTGTCCTTGATCCCTCTCCCTAAATTATTTTCATCATCATAATCAAAATATAATCAAAGAATTCAATCAACTAATTAATAAGTTTGATTTAACTCAATCTAAAATCCACTTCACACCTAAGCAACTTTTAATTGATCTTGGGTAGCTCTCTAGGTGTTCAATCGCCCAAGATGAGAGATAATGAAATTATGGTTAGCTCATATATGTGAGAAAATCATAAAAGTAGTTAAGTGAGATCCCTTAAGCCTAATTAACTTTTAATTATATGCCAATTGCATTAGGCCCCTTTCATTTTGTAGGAGCATTATAAATTTACTTTTCATGTGGTTCTATATCATATTGGCTTATTATTAATTAGTTAATTAACTTAAGGTGATATATGTAAGGGTTAATTAATTCACTTAATTCATACCTTAACTTAATTAAAACATAAAATCAACCTAAATATTCTTCATTAAATAAAATTAATTCACACATGGGGAATTGAACTAGGATTAGCAAACATCTTTTATATTTCCTAAATCAAATTAAACTCAAAGTTAAAATGTCTTTTAAGGATTTTGGTTTATTTTAAATAGCCTTATTTAATGTGATTGTCCTGAGGAATTAATTGGGATGAATGAGATCATGTGCTTATATTCCTTTATTTCTTTTCAATCATGTTAAATATTACTTTTCATGTGAAATCATGCATCCATTTCTTTTAAAATTAATTGAATGAAATGGTTTCTTCTATGTCAAATTGCATGTGTTGACTTAAATTAAAAATAGGTATGGCTATTATTACTATTAAATAAAAAGCTATTTTTGAAAGCCCATAAATCAAGTATAATATATGAAGTGATGTTAATTACAAATATCTATAAGTTTGTATGCGATGATAATATAAGATATGCAATATGAAGTTCTCTTTCCTTATCTTACATGGAATCACATAGGGTTTACAAATATATAGTTCATTTGAAAAGAACACAACATTTGCTTAAATCTATTCCTATGCATCTCCATGTTAAGACTTAGGAAGAATTTCATATCACATATAGAAATCATACAATCAAATCTAATATGACTTCTTGCATAACTTCTTATTCTTGTGGTTCTTATTATACATTCATATGTATCTGAGAAAAGTGGTATACTAGTCTGGACACCCCAGGGCTGCGAGGCTTTAAGCAGCCCTAAGTAGGTCTTGTACATTACACTCCTGGTGCAGAAAATAATGGAGACATACTCACTTAAAACTCTTATATATATGTATGTATGATGTGGCCAATGAATAAGAATCTTAAATCAAATAAATCAAACACAAATTTTGCATGGGTTTTTCCTATCCTTATAGCTGCTTATACATCTACAAATATCTAAGAAAAGTTGTATATTAGTCTAGACACCCCGGGGCTGCTAGGCTTTAAGTATCCCTAAGTAGGTCTTGTACCTTATACCCCTGGTGCAGAAAATAATGGTGGCATACTCACTTAAAACTTTTATACATGTGAATGTATCTAACGAATAGATGAAAAATATCCCTTTTCTATTAAAAAGGCATGCATTCATGATTCAATCAAATGAAATATTTAAGTTTCAAATACACTTCTTTGCATTCAACATTCAAGTATGCTAAAAATATAAATTACATGTATATGTATGCTTAAGATTTACTCATATGCATGATATACATGATGGAAAGAAAAGAATGAATATGTGTTATGTGATAGTAATTCATTCTAATTAATCTTAAGATGTCTTTCTTATTGAATAAGGTCATTTAGAGTGAACCTAAACTTAGGGTCAATCAAAACATGTAATAAGCCATTCACTAAAGAAAATTAATTAATTAACTTACTTTAGAACTGATCTAAGGTAGGGATGAAAGGGGGTATCCTCTCTTTCTTCTCTTCATAACACTTAGTTGATTAAGTGTAGGCCATATGAAATAAAAAAAATACTAAGTAAAAATCTTCAAATCAATTAAATCACTTAAAGAGAAATCAACCCCTTTATAAATTAAATCCCTCACACTTAGCAAATTACAACTCTAAGGCCTAGTTACGACATACCACACATGCTTTAACTCACACACATTAGACTAAACCACCATTTCTAGCTTTATGTTAGGGTGGTGTATGGTTTGATGTATGTTTATTCTGTGATGTATTATTTTAGACTAAATGTTAGGGTGTATGTGCATAGTTTGGAAGTTAGGCCATTATTAGTCTAATCATGTTTTCCATAGGGGGCTATGCTTAAGGGGCCGCTCTAATAAAAATAAAATGCTTTTGCTATGCAGATTTCTTATGCCCCTAAGCATAGCCCAAGTTAGGACAGTGGGCTTGGTTATCCATGTGTGGGGTGCTAAGTCCAAATTATTCAGGTAATTACGTGGGTTGTATGGTTTGTTTAGCTAACATTTATTTTTGTGTAGCTAGATTTACTTTTCTTCTTTTAATGTAATTTTACATTAGAATTAGATGAGTGTTATGAGGGATTAGTATGAGCATTGCTTATTAGATGAAGTCTTATGTACCATGTGATGCCTTTGGAACAAGCATCCAAATCAAGATAGAAGGAAGAAAGAAATTGAGCAAATCAAATGAAGAAATGAAAGAAGAAAGAAGAAAGAATGAAGAGTGAAGAATGAAGACCCCAATAAAATTTATCATTTGTAATTATAATTATTCTTTCATTATGCCAAGATGTATAAGGGTAGAGCTCGGCCACATTTCTTTTCGGGTTGTACGGTGGTACCCGATAGCATAGGCCTCTTATTCTTTTGCGATAGTTTTATAAAATTGTTTGATATTTTGTTTAGCTTGTGCATTAGAAAAAGCATGCTTAGGCGTTAAAATTGCTTGATGTTTTGTTTAGCTTTATAAAATTGCTTGATGTTTTATTTTGCTTGATAGTTTATTTATGATTGGTGATTGTTGTATGGCCTGGAAGTACTTAGGATTCTAGGATAAAAATTAATCTTTGTACCCAAACTAATAACCCATAACTAAATCTCTAAAATAACTCATAATCTCATATAAAAGCCTAGGCATTAAATCAAGATAATAAAATATTTAGCAACCCCTTAGCTAGATGTTGCATGTTTAATATCATGCATAATCATCTTATTTCACTCTTATTAAGGGAGGGCTTCCATCTTTGTCAGATAGAAACGGGCTTAACCTTTAAGAGCCTATGATGGAAGAACACCTCTTTCTCTTTTGATTTGGCCCATAATCAACTTCTCATGCATTTAGGCATACAAAATCTTATAGCCTATGTCAAAATAAAGAGTCCTAAATTAAATAAAATTTGATAAAAATTTGCATTAGATTAAGTCATTATTCATACCCCTCATGCTCTAGTCTCTTAGGGAGTGTGTTTAAGGACTTAGTTTCTTTTCTAAATAAACAACATCCTAACCATCTTGATCATATGACTTGACCACATTATTTTAAAATGTAGGAGTTAGCTGGCTACCACTCTACGTGGTGATAAGTCCAGTAGTCAGGTGATTTACCCTCTCTTGTGGAGATAAATCATAGACCCACTTTCACCTTAGATTTAGGTCATGCTTTGGCCCTAGCCAAACCACCCTAGATTTAGGATCTGAGATTGTTCTGTCCCTTTGTAAGCTACAAGCATAAATCCTTACCTCTTAGGCATTTTCACAATATTGTATTATGGAATTATAAGTCCTAAATTTCTAATAAAATTTCAACTCAAATAAATAAATCTCCTCAATTTCAAATATATAAAGACAAACCATAAGATAGATTGGAATGCTCACTAGGTCTCCTAGTATCATGAGCACTCCCTATTCATCTCCTTTGGTTTTGATAATAACTCTCCCCTTTTGATCCATCCCGTTGATCTTCTAAAATACAACTAATTTATTGATAATCCTATCTCTGAATTCTCTGGACAACAATCGCCTACTTTAATCAAGAGTATTCTTAAGGGATTCACTTTCCTTAAGATGTAATTAATTATGGAGGCTTGCCTCCATAAGGAACTTAAGAAACCCGATTTAAATAAACCCTGTTTTACTTTTTCATGTAAAGTAGGAGGAAAATCTCTGGTATATTCGAAGACCCATAATGCCTTAGGAGTTCTTATTAGGTGATTAGGTCCATTGTAGGGTAGTGACTTCTATCTTTTGAGATAGTACACTATTCCCCAATATCATACCTGATCACCTCAATAAGTACACCTCAGATCTGTGTGGTGTCCCCTCACATATACACAAATAACTCAAAAATAAACACCACAGTGTGCCACGTCAAATTATATCAGATAATGGTCCAGCCTTCAAAAGCACTAAAATCTACAGATTTATTGATTGACATAAGATTGACTAGCAATACTTATCAATTTATAATCTGAGAGAAAATGGCTTAGCAAACGCTTTTAATAAAACACTAGTCTTTTTTAGAAAGATCCTCACCAAAAATAAAAGGGAATGGCATACTAAGTTTGTGGAAGCATTATGGGCCTACCACACCACTTATAAACACCTACGAAATCCACTCTCTATGCACTAGTGCTTGGTGCTGAAGCAATTCTGTAGCTTTAAGTTGAACTGCCCTCACTCCGAGTAGCCATTCAACACAATCTTTCTCAAGAAGAGAATGCCCGTCTAGAGATGGAAGAGCTTGATGAGCTTGATGACGTTAGGCTCCGGGCTCAGCAAAATTTAGAATTCTACTGAGAAAATATGTCCAAAGCATTCAATCATATGGTGCATTCTCAAACTTTTCAAGAAGTAGAATTTGTCTTGGTGTTGAGAAGACCAATTATCCTTAAGTGTAAATTGGCAGTAAATTTGAATCTAATTGGGAAGGGGCCTTCATCATTGAAAATTTTTATCAAGGAGAAGCCTACCAACTCGTTGATCTCAAAGGCGAAAGACCAATGTTGCCAATCAATAGTCGATATCTAAAAAAGTATTATACATGAAAGTGTAATCAAATGAATATCAAACTTAAAGCTTTCATAAGTTTTACTTAAAAATTATCTTGTAACACAAGAATGCATTTCTAAGATAAAATAAAAAATCCTCCTTTTAGACGGGCGACAATTTATATATTTTTAGGTCGACGTCATGCCTAAGGCAAAAATCCCTAAATGAATGGTTATGATGATCAATGTAAGTCTCATATGATCATTATAAGTGTGAAAATAAAAAATAATTTTGATGTCACCATACTTGTGTACAAAGATCCCCCTATTAAATAAGGGGTATTTTTAAAAAATTTATAGCAAAATATTAGGCTTTCTCCTGTAAGACAGGGGGCCTCTTTTTGTATTTGGGTTGACATAGTGCCTAAGGCTGAGATCCCCATATACATGTTCAAATTATGTAATCAAAATTTGCAAATCTCAAAGTCTTATTGGCCAGAAAGAGAAAATTTTGAGTCTATAAACTACAACAAATCAAGTTGGAGACACATCATCCCTCCATACATCAAATCTAAGGCTCAGGTGGGTGCATAAAGTCGGACTCGATATGCTGACAAAGTCACTGGCAGGTCTACTTTCTCAACACATCATAGAGGTCGTAGTAAGAGATCACCCATCTTGTTAGCCCATTGATAAAATTCTTCATCAATTGCTCAAGTCCAAGACTCAAGTGGGTGCACAAGGTTGGACTTAACGTGCCCAAATATGGTCGAGTCACTGACAAGTCCGCTTACTCAATACGCCACTAAAGTCATAGTAAGAGATTCTTCTACTTTGTTAGTTAAAAGATAAGAGCACCTAAATCTCCAAATCCTTCCAACTTGGTGAGTTTAAGTGGACCAGACTGGGAGATCATCCCCAATGGTCGTAAGGTCATTTTTCAAAATTCAACAAAGAAAATCCTCACTCAAGAAGGCACTAAGCTAAGTTTAGCATCAATGTAAAATTTGGAATTTCAGTTCCTTCAACACGTCTATTAAGCAGAAAGCAAAGACCATAGGAAACTCTTCTTTAGCAAGTCCAGTCAAATAAAAAGCAAAGGACTGAGGAAGTCATCCCGATGTTCATTCAAAGCCAAAGACTAAACTAAGAGAGTTATGTCATCAATATGTCCATTATGCATAGAACGTTGGACTGATGGCTCTTTTCCATTGACCTAACACAAGCCCTAAGAGCTAGGTCATCTGCATCCTTCTATAAGCCCACAAAAGTAGAAAGTTAGAGTAGAAGGTAATTTTGTATCAACTGACAAGTCTTCAAGATAATTCAGAACTTTTCTCCATCAAATTTATCAAGGACGAAGCCAGGATAGAAGGAAATATAAAATACAAATCCCCAAGATTGAATCATCAACAAGTCCGTCAAAGGACCAAGCATAAGACTTAAGATTCCTCATCTCACCAACAAATCAGCAAATCCATCAAGTAGAACAATCATAAAGCAATGGGTCGATGACAATGTTCATTAACCCAGTAAAACCTCTACAGGCAAATTAAAATATTATGGATCTAATATTTCATGTTAGGCACAAACACTTGGCTTTTATTCATAGAAATTTGCAAGTTTATACAAAATATAACTCTCACATTGAACTAAAACAATGAAGGAAGAAGATTTCATCAACAAAGACAAATAATACAATCCAAATCATAAAAGAAAGATAGATTAAAGAAAAGGAAAATACATCAACGTAAATGAGACTGCAGGTCTCTAAGATGGGACACAATAACAATAAGAGACTCAAATTATGTTTCAGCAGTCTGCAAGTCTTCCACATCTCGTGAGCGACTTACATCCATGGCGATGGAGTCGATATCTCTTTCTCTCTATATTAACTGAGTCTTTCTATCATACTCTACCTAAAGATCTGTCTTACAAGACACTGAGTTCTTAAGTTCCCTCCAAAGGGTTTTGATTTTAGCAGTGATGCTATCAATACTTGCTCTAATATCAGTGGACCTGCTGTGATCATCTCAGTGCTTCAAAACTCTTTTCAAACTCATCATGAGTGATATCATCCACCTCTCATCGAAGCCTGACAAGTTCGTAGCTCTAGCAATGAAATTCTGGTGTGAACTATGCTAAGGGCCTTCATCTGTCGGACTAAGAACTCTACTTCCCGGCACAACAACACCCAGTATCGTAACTCTTGCTCATTCAACCCAAAATGAGCTAAGAAATATAATACAACATTAGCACCCTTTATGAAGCGGTCAAATGATATTGGTGAACTCGGATCCAATCTAGAGATTAGTTCTCTTAAGAAGTTTACATTATCATCATGAATGTGCTCATTGTGAAAGTCAACATATGATGGGCATCTAAGGAGAATCTTTGATGAATAATCAGCTCCTTCATGTACTGCATGAAGAAAATAAAAATATTATACAAAATATAGACAAAAAGAAAATGATGAAGTGAATGAATGGTGAACCATACCAAGGTCAAATATATCAACTGGAGTTAGAGCACCCTCAAATGATGGCGATATGATGTTGTTATCATTTCAAGAGCCATTGGCTCATAAATAAGTACACCCAAAGCCTCAATGTGGGTTGGATCCCTTATTTCGGATGTCTCACGATTCCAAAACTAGAAAGAAGCCCATGTAAGGAACCAAGTCTATGAAAGGAGCTTCAACTATAGGAGTATTAATATCTATCATGACTACATCAGATGGATCAATCCCAAAATCTTCATAGGTAGTAGACTCAACACTGACCGACATCCTAAGTCCAACAACTGCTTTCTCAGGTGTTAGAAGCTGTCATGGAGCAGGGCTAGCAGACCAATCTACTGAAGCTCATGGAGGGTCCTCATGGCAAGGATGTCTATATCTATAAGATAGAGAAGGCACCTCAGTATGACTAGAGGAAGGCTCTTGAGTTCGTACTCAAGGAAGGGGAGTGCCTTCTTTAGCCCTCTCTTGGGTATCCTCTCTCCTGTCTGTAACAAATAAATATTAAATACGAAAAAGAGAGGGATTAAAGGAAGATTTAAGGATAAAATGAAGAAATTAAGAAGTATACCTCTATGATCACTGGTGCTTCAATGAGCCCGCTGTCATCGTGAAACTCATAATGATCATACCTAGTGCTCATATTTACAGGAACCTCACTCTAGAAAAGCTATGAAAGACAAGCATACCCAAGTCAACCTGGTATAGCTCACACATGTCAAACTTCTTGGGGGAGCTAAATGAAACTTTGAGCCTTTTCCAAGCTTAAGGAGATGAATCCAAGTCATGAAGGCAGCATACATTCTACTATCTAAAGGAATCAATGATAGGCGCCCAACATCAGGTATGCTAGGAATAAGAGGTAAGCTCGTCATATGCAGTGGCCTGCAAAAATCTGAATTGGTAAGTGACTCTATTTAAATGATACCCCTCAAAAATTACAAATCAACCAAATCAATAACATAGCCATCCAGGTCGCATGCTTTTAAAATATTCTGCAACTATGAATGATCGTCCCCCAAGGAGCAACATGTACTCACCTCGACGGTCAACACCATCAACTATGTATGTACTAGTCACACTATCAGGAAGGAAACATGCATCTGGTAGATGCACCAATGAGAATCTGTCAGCTACAAGGTGGGGAGCAAAGAAAAATAGATGCACTCGTTCCTTTTCTAGTGTAGAGGTTGTTTGTGTCAACTGTATAACAATTGGGTATTGTCTCTCCATAAAGAATAAAGGTTACTCTAAGCAGCTAAATGCTCCTCTAACATGAACATGGATCCAAGCATGTATATACTGCCAAGGTAGAGTATCTTGAACCTCGAGTGAGGGTGAGTTCAATATGTCCTTAGAACTTTGAAAATCTAGCTAAGAACTGTTGGAACCAGTGAAATACGCTCATCATAAGAAAGCAACCTGGTAACAAGAAATGCACTAGCACAAATAGATCCTTCTTTGATGGGGAGAACAAAGGTGCATAGCCAAGTCATCAAAAATCCCACTAAAAGTAAGACTTCATCTATACCAAGGATGTTAGAAGATCCACATCCAACTTTTTCAAATTGTTCTGCAAAACCCTCTATCAACTCATCATCGCGCTAAGTGCAAAAGATCAAATAGTAATACAGCTGATTGATTAAGGTTATCTTCTCAAAGAAAACTTTGAATCCATACATATGTTGGGACGATGGCACATAATCTTATTGTTAATTTAGCACTCATGTGAGTTTATTGATAGTGATCTAAGATCCTCGAAAGGACTGCTGGTAAAATAAGCTCACCTCGCCTGCTATCACTGGTAGAAGGGCGTCTATGGAAGAGCTCTTCATCTTGTGGTATACACTCTTCATACTTACGGCCGAGTATGGGTAGCCCAGATATGATATGCAACTCCCACAAAGTCACTGTCAGCTCCTCTAGACCTACCCAACAAGTATTCATGACATGGTCCTAAAACTTAATCATACCTCTGATCCAAGATGGAGGAATCCCTACATTACTGAACATGGATTCATATATAACCCCATTAATCCCTACCTTTTTTAAGAGACTTTGGTGAGCCTGTAATATGTAATGAGCCCACCTGATACATCTATAAGGAGGACTTGATAGCTGTCCAAAAGAAGAATCACGAGGCAAATCCAGTGAATTGGATTATAGGTGATGATATGCAAGCGGCCTTGATTGTCCAACCAGCTCTATAATATCAGTTGTTGGCTCCACTATATCACACATCCCATATCTCACCTAATCAATTATGCTCTCCAATGGGTTGAATTCTTCACATTTTAGCTTAATGCTACTCACCCACTCTGCGAGTTCTCTGTACATAGATAGATCCAACTCGCAAGTTAGGAGTGTGAATGAACGAGTGAAGAAATCACCATAGGTACTTTGGCCTCGTAACATCACTCCAAGTTGTTCGAGCCTCTCGACAATATTAGCATTTCTCTGAAGATCGTGGCTATCTATCATAGCCCAAATGGCCTCTTCGATCGGCTCTTCATAAGGCATACCTGCTGGCCGGCTCCACCCAAATATTTTCCTGCCAATCAACGAAATCAAGAACATACATCAGCATAAAATTGATGATATGATAAATACAAGGAAAGAAGATATTAAGTATGTGAAGTCACATGCTATATTTAATAAATCAACATCCAAATTGACTTTAAAAGGGGTGCACAAAGCATAAGGTCAACTATGGTAACAAACATGATTCTCTTTAGGCGTAAATCACGCTTGTTGTTAAGCATGGGGCAATTGTTGACCTCTACATCTATGCCATAAATAGAATGGTCGTCCCCCAAGGAGCAACATGTACTCACCTCGATGGTCAACACCATCAACTATGTATGTACCAGTCACACTATCAGGAAGGCAACTTGCATCTGGTAGATGCACCAATGAGAATCTGTCAGCTACTAGGTGGGGAGCAAAGAAAAAGAGATGCACTCGTTCCTTTTCTAGTGTATAGGTTGCTTGTGTCAACTGCATAACAACTGGTATTGCCTCTCCATAAAGAATAAAGGATACTCTAAGAAGCTAAATGCTCCTCTAACATGAACATGGATCCAGGCATGTATATACTGCCAAGGTAGAGTATCTTGAACCTCAAGTGAGGGTGAGTTCAATATGTCCTTAGAACTTTGAAAATCTAGCTAAGAACTGTTGGAACCAGTGAAATACGCTCACCATAATAAAGCAAGCTGGCAACAAGCAATGCACTAGCACAAATAGATCCTTCTTTGATGGGGAGAACAAAGGTGCATAGCCAAGTCATCAAAAATCCCACTAAAAGTAAGACTTCATCTATACCAGGGATGATAGGAGATTCACATCCAACTTTTTCAAATTGTTCTGCAAAACCCTCTATCAACTCGTCGCCTCGCGATAAACTAAGTGCAAAAAGATCAAATAGTAATACAGTTGATTGATTAAGGTTATCTTCTCGAAGAAAACTTTGAATCCATACATATGTTGGGATGATGACACATAATCTTATTGCTAATTTAGCACTCATGTGATTTTATTGATAGTGATCTAAGATCCTCGGAAGGACTGCTGGTAAAATAAGTTCACCTCGTCTGCTATCACTAGTAGAAGAGCGTCTATGGAAGAGCTCTTCATCTTGTGGTATACACTCTTCATACTTACGACCGAGTATGGGTAGCCCAGATATGAACTCCCACAAAGTCACTGTCAGCTCCTCTGGACCTATCCAACAAGTATTCATGACAGGGTCCCAAAACTTAATCATACCTCTGATCCAAGATGGAGGAATCCCTACATTACTGAACATGGATTCATATATAACCCCATTAATCCCTACCTTTTTTAAGAGACTTTGGTGAGCCTGTAATATGTAATGAGCCCACCTGATATATCCATAAGGAGGACTTGATAGCTGTCCAAAGGAAGAAACACGAGGCAAATCCAGTGAATTGGATTATAGGTGACGATGTGCAAGCAGCCTTGATTGTCCAACCGGCTCTATAATATCAGCTGTTGGCTCCACTATATCACACATCCCATAGCTCACCTAATCAATTGTGCTCTCCAATGGGTTGAATTCTTCACATTTTAGCTTAATGCTACTCACCCACTTTCGAGTTCTTTGTACATAGATAGATCCAACTCGCAAGTTAGGAGTGTGAACGAACGAGTGAAGAAATCACCATAGGTACTTCGGCCTCGTAACATCACTCCAAGTTGTTCGAGCCTCTCGACAATATCAGCATTTCTCAATATCGTATTCTATCATAGCCCAAATGGCCTCTTCGACGCTCATCATGAGGCATACCGCCGCTCCACCCAAACATTTTCCTGCCAATCAACGAAATCAAGAACATACATCAGCATAAAATTGATGATATGATAGATACAAGGAAAGAAGATATTAAGTATGTGAATTCACATGCTATATTTAATAAATCAACGTCCAAAGTGACTTTAAAAGGGTGCACAAAGCATAAGGTCAACTATGGTAACAAACATAATCCGCTTTAGACGCGAATCACGTTTGTTGGGGGGGTTAGGGGTGGGGCAATTGTTGACCTCTACATCTACGCCATAAATAGAAGTGAGTGAGTATTAAAAGATAACCCGTGAAAGATGCAATCATATGAAAAGAGCTCAAAATGGCTCAATTGCAACCAAAATCATTTAAAATATTGCATGAATAAAATAATGTGAATTCAGTATAAAATAAAGATATAAAAATTAAATTAAATTAAGCTCGACAAATGAGAGTATGAAACTTTATTTTAAAATAAAAATTAGAATAAATCTACTCTTTTAGGGTAACGTACATATTATTCAAAAAAAAAAAAGAGAAAAGTACTAGATAGGTTGATTTGTTGACCTATACATCTACGCCATATATAGAAGCGAGTGAGTATTAAAAGATAACTCGTGAAAGATGCAATCATATGAAAAGAGTTCAAAATGCCTCAATTGCAACCAAAATCATTCAAAATATTGCACGAATAAAATAATGCGGATTCAGTATAAAATGAAGATATAAAAATTAAATTAAATTAAATTAAGCTCGACAAATGAGAGTATGAAACTTTATTTTAAAATAAAAATTTGAATAAATCTACTCTTTTAGGATAACGTACATATTATTCAAAAAAAAGTGTTAAATAGGTTGATTCAAGAAAATTTGATTAAATTAAAATTAACATAACTTGAAATTATACTAAAAAAAGAAGAAGAGAAAAGAGAAGTTAACATTTTCAAATAATCCATTAAAATAATACATGGATATTATCATTTTGGAGGCATAATTAGTATCCAAGAAAATGGAATAAACTAAATTAAATCAAATCATGCAAGCTTTGAACAAAAATAAATTAAGACCAAAGTGAAATTAAATTAGATTACGCATATGAGTAAATATATACTCTGATTTAGCGATGCAACTGTTATCACCATAAATAAAATAGAAAAGAGAATTTTTTTAGTTAAACTAATTAAACCAAATAAATATTTACACAAAAGGAGTACATTCTCGATATTTCAAATTATCATGCTTAACTAGTTAAATAAAAAATTTATAAAGGAGATATAAAAGATTAAGGAATATAAAAATGAAAGTAGCAATTCATTTGAGTAATTATATTCAATTTAATTTTTGTTTCTAGACCTTAGTAAAACGAATATAGATTTAATAGATTTTATTCATGCATATATTATACAATTTATTTATTATTATTATCTTGCAGCCATAATATTTAAAAAAATCTAAAAAAAAAAAAGAGAAGTAATAATAATCCTAAATTTGCTAATCCGCCTAAAATCTATATTCTCTATGCAGCCCGCCAAGCTTAATTATTTCCCACTGCCCAAATCGTCCTACTCAGCCAATGAAAAGTCACCACGTCAACTTCTCGGTACCACTTACGTGAAGCCCCTTCCCTCTGTACTTATTATACATGCAGAGAAAAAGAAAGCAAAAAAGATATATATACTCGCTCTCTCTCGAAAAAATATTACGTCCGGAGTCCGCACGTAGGTTTAGGTGCGGACTCCAATCATGATCGTGACAGAAATGGCGCGAAAAAATGGCCGTAAGGCGAGGCGGTATTTTCGGTTTAGCGACCCGACGAATGGCTGAGTATACAGAAATTTAAAACAAATATATCATTTCTTTTATTTTTATTTGCTATGAGCATTCTGAAAAATATGAAGAAGGAGAATGAATCTGAAATGGGCGTTGAGGAAATACATGATGTCGTGAATAAAAATGGTATCTTTTAAGAGTTGTATATGTAAAATCCATGATAGTTTGTAATTTATTTATTTAAGTTAGATTTATCTTTGTTTGGGTTCTTTCCAGACTTTCATGTGGTGAACTGCATACTCTCATGTCGACCCAAATTCATAGTTATTTTTCATGATTTTTTGAGATTTCGTATTTACTCTCTGCATTTTGTTTCATTTCAGTCTCTTGATCATGGTAACTAAATCCCAAAAAGCAATGGGTGTCATTCGACAATTTTAGGATTCATTCTTCTGCACTCTTCTCTAGCATGTCTATATCTTTATCTCTCATTTGTACCTCATTCATACCTCACATTCTTTATCATCTTATAAATACTCTACTCTCTGTCTCTTAATAGTACTCATATATATTTCATTGGATTTTTTTTTAAAACACTAAATTTTTTAATATTTTTAAAATAATTATCACTATAAAATATATTTTTCAAATCAAAACATAAATAAAATAAAATAATAATAATAAATAGAATAAATAAAATACAATTGATGCCAAATAGTCCATAAAATTATTTTATCTAACATAGAATGGATATGCACTTTTTTTTATTGTTTTCATAATAGATAATTTGAGAATAAGTCAATAATATATATATTTTAAAGCTTTTGGAAACTCTCTAATTTGCTTATAAAATAAAAAAAATAATTAAGAGCCATCTAAGATTACTTAATTTCTCTGTTTTTGTTTACTTAATATACATTGTAACATAAAGTATATATATATATACTATTTTTATTTATTGATTATTTTACTCAGAAGAATAATCATTAAAAGCTTCTATTGAAGTTACTCTATAAATAAAAGATTTTTGGTATAAACCAAAGCAACCATGTGCAAGAATCAATTGTGACTGAACAACAAATTTATGGATTAAAAAAAGGATTAAGAATAAAATATCAACAAGAAAACTTGATATAAGCAGAAAAATCAATTAGCATTCCATAGCCTATTCAATGTAAGTAAATATGCAAATAACAAATAGCGTTTTTCTTTTATAACTGTCATAAAATAAAGTAAAGAAATGTATATTAAAATGGCAACAATATGGCTGTAGTAAAGTCAACAATGGATTTAATAAAATGGCAACAATGGATTTAATAAAAAAATGGCATTTTTTTAATTTTATTTCTCGTTTTAGTCATTATGCTTGTATTTTTTTTTTATTTTATTTAAAATAGTAGTAAAGTCTTGAAACCCCTGCACAATAAAAGTTACTTAAAATTTTATTTTGAAAGATATTCATTTTACATTATTGTCATCTTAATTGGACCATCTAAAACTGTGTTCTATTTTATATTTTATTGTGTTATGAAAACTATGCATGTTGAAACAAATTTAGGCTTTAATAGATATGGTTTTTTATTTTTTATTTTTTTAAAAAATTTTTTAATAATAGATAATTGTTTACTCATTTTTTATTTATATACTAAATTATTTAATATCATATCTTAAAAATATATTTTTATACCAAGTTACATTAACATGTTTCTAAAATTTAATTAGAGTGTGCATTGGATTTGTTTTATCTGTGACGAGGATTTGAATTAAAATCCAGAAAAATTAAATTTTTTGATTTTAATAATACAAATTTAGAAAAAAAAAATGATGATTAGTAAATGAGAAATTAAAATAGGTGTATTATTATGTGGCAATTGAAAAAAAATATGGTTAACAAAAGTTTAAGTTAGCATTTGAACCCTCGCTTTTAATATACATTCCTTTACTTTATTTTGTTATGTCAGTTATAAAGGAAAAAACGCTACTTGTTATTTGCGCCATATTTTACTTACATTGAATAGGCTATGGAATGCTAATTGATTTTTTTCTGCTTATACGTAAAGTTTTCTTGTTGATCTTTTATTCTTAATCCTTTTTTTAAATTAAATTCTTGGTTGTTCAATCACAATGCAGTGATTCTTGCATACTGATTATTCATACCAAAAATCTTTTATTTATAGAGTAACTCCAATAGAAACTTTTAATGATTAGTAAAATAATCAATAAATAAAAATAGTATATATATAAACTTTATGTTACAATGTATATTAAGTAAACAAAAAAGCAGAGAAATTAAGTAATCTCAGATGGCCTCTTTATTTTTTTTATTTTATAAGCAAATTAGAGAGTTTCCAAAGTTTTAAAAAATATATATTATTGACTTATTCTCAAATTATCTATTATGAAAACAATAAAAAAAGTGCATATCCATTCTATGTTAGATAAATAAATAATTTTATGGACTATTTAGCATCAGTTGTATTTTATTTATTCTATTTATTATTATTTTATTTTATTTATGTTTTGATTTGAAAAATATATTTTATAGTGATAATTATTTTTTAAAAATATTAAAAAATTTAGTGTTTTAAAAAAATAAATCCAATGAAATATATATAAAATGTTATGAAAATATGAGATGATATAAAAATCTGAAAATTATAAAAAATCTGAAAATATAAAATATGAGAATACTGTAAAATTAAAAAATATCATTAATCTGAAACTAAATGATCTCTAAAATTGAGCTCCCTTGAGATGATAAGTTATTTATTAACAAAAGAAGTATGAAAATAATAAAATCTCCAAAACATGAAATAATATCTAAGACCAGAATACCCAAATAAGTCATACTCAACATAAATAACCAATAAATTATTATCATTGCATATCACTTAAAAGATTGAGATTCAAGATCATCTATTTCAACGCCTTATTCTCTTTCATTCCTTTCTTATAAACCATTAATAATCAAAAAAAATACCAATGATAGATATTTGGTCTTTTAAATTTCTCCCCTTGTTCGCTTTTTCTAAGAAAATGGTCGATCTTTTATCATTATAGGCTGATATGTCCAGAGTAACTACGTGATTTTCCCCTCTCTCTCTATTTTTTTCCTTCATAAGAAAAGAGAAGCTTCTCTTTGTCTCCAGACATGTAATCTCCCTTCAAAAAACAGTCCATCACACGAAGGGCCAAACACCTCAGCCTCCCAAGTAGCAAGTCGTTCTTCCACGTCCTCTCTCATTCGCCTCCTTCGGTCGGTTCAAAACCCATGCAGTAGTCGAGTGACCTCCACTCGTCGGTCTCTGCTACGAAGACGAATCGGCTCCCACTCG
Source organism: Cymbidium sinense (assembly GCA_021442155.1). NCBI lineage: Eukaryota > Viridiplantae > Streptophyta > Magnoliopsida > Asparagales > Orchidaceae > Cymbidium > Cymbidium sinense. The sequence continues at coordinate 176,902,157 of CM038221.1, read as the reverse complement.
AAACCCTCAGCTCTCTTGACTCCCTTCACGCGGGTTCCTTCTGTCCCAAACCAAACTCCTAGCTCTCATCTCTCCATTTGACGGCATAGCTTGTGCCTTCCTTCTCTGCATAGCTCGCCAAAACTCCAACCCTTCCGATTCTGGATTTCAGGCAGCCCTCATTCACGCAAATTCTTTCTTCGCCTCTCACCATCGACAGGTTCCTCCTCCAAAAGCCCATCTTATCGTCGAAGCTCCGATATGTAGTCTTTCCAGCTTCTCTCCTGCATAGAACCGAACTACCTCCTTCATTAGACTCAAACAACCGTAGTTGTAATGACTCCTAATCCATAGAATCTCGTCTCTTCCAGCAAACCCGTCTTCTACTTGATTCACCACAGCAAGCCTGATTCCTCCCTTCTCATTCTCCTAATTTTTCCCTCATCCTCTTAGTCGTTGGTCAACCCACCTCTAACAAACCAGCTTGCTGATTTCCCCCTTACTTGAAACTCAACTAGCCAAGCTTTCTTACATCTCTTCCTGTACAAACCTGCATATACCCGCGACCCCAAGATCTCTCTCTTCTTTCCCATCATCAACCTCACATGCAAAAACAACTCTCTTAGAAGACCCATAGAGTTATCCATCCCATCATTCATGCAAAATCTAAAAGGATTCCTGCTGTGCACTGCGTGCAAAACCTGAAAGAATTTCTGCTATCCAGCCCATCTTTAGGCCAATCCTAAGTTCTAGCTTGTTGTCCAAGCCTACTAATATCATTCTACCATTTCTCCACCTTGCACTACCTCAAGTGCCTCCTCCAAATAGCCACTTTCCTATTCAAATTAAAGCATATTGTTGAAACTCTTGATGTCTTCATTCATCTCAAATCAGCCAACAAAACATCATATCTAAGACTCCCTAAAGTTCTCTATCTTGCTGATTTCAATATCATATTGTGAGTGATATAAGTGGCGGTTAAATTTTTAAAATAGACACATTCTTAATCCTAATTAGTAATTTAGGCATCAAAAAAAATTTTTAAGATATTACCTTTGATCGTACGACATTTTGATCAGAAGACGCTCAAGGTCGTCTTTGGAAGATCAATTCTTTTTTTTTTTTTTTTTTTGTTGGTGCAGAAGCGTTTTTTTTTTTTTATTTGCATGTTGCGAGAGAGAGAGAAGAGATATATATAATATATACATATATATATATATACATATATATATATATATATATATATATAATATATAATATATATATACATATATTTCTTTTATATGTATATATATATTATATATAATTATTTTTATACATATATATATATATGTATATACATATATATATATACATTATAATATATATATATATATATATATATATATATATATATTAAATTATATTATTAATTAAATAAATTATATCATTAATAAATAAATAATTTTTAAATAAATAAATAAATAATTATTATATATATATATATATATTTTTTAATATATATATATATATATATATAATAATTAATATATATTTTACTGACTAAAGGTGAATTATTATTTTTTTTTATATATTTATATTTTTATATTTTTTTTTTTGTTATTATTATTATTTTATATTTTTTTTCTTTTTTAATTTATAAATCTTCTAATTTTAAACTTTGATATTATAATTAAAAATAATATATAAAACTTATTAAAAATTATGATTTATAAATTAAAAAAAAAAGAAAAAAAAAGAAATAAGTCTAAAATAATAATAATAACAAAAATATAAAAAAAATATAAATTAAAAAATAAATAAATAATTTCAATCTTGAAATATATATATATATATATATATATATATATATATATATTATTTATTTACTTATTAAAAATTATTTATTTATTTAATTATTAATGCATAAAAAACATGCAAATAAAAAAAAAATTTATTTTTATTTATTTATTTATATATATATATTTTTGTTAAAAATTTATTTATTTTTTTTATTTTTAATTATTTATTTATTAATTATTTATTTATTAATGTATATATATATATGTACATATATATATATATATATATATATATATATATATATATATATATATATATATATCTTTAATCTCTCTCTCTCTCCCGCTAAATAAAAATAAATAAGCGCTTCTCTCTCTCTGACAATAAATAAAAAAAAAAAATTCATGATCAACATTCCTCTTCAATCATCGTCGTCTGAGACTAATATTCTTAAAAAAATTTTGATGCCTATATTGCTAATTAGGATTAAGAATGTGTCTATTTTAAAATTTAGCCTATAAGGGCATGGTTGGTTGATTTACTATTTAAAATATATACATGTATATACAAATTAATGACTCTCTTTGTGAAACTCATATCCCTTTGTGGTATGAAGACCTCTACACACTCTTCACTCTGGGGAAAAGCAGTGAGTCATGGTTTATACCACCCATAAATGCCTTTCTTAGCATAATGTGATCATTAGTACCCTACTTATGGGATCTCAACTCTGAAATTTTTTCAAAATTGCACACTTAAAGACCTAAATTAAATTGGACTTGAACAATTATCTTTACTTAAATGTATCCTTCAATTAATTTAATTGAGCTTGAGAGTCATCTTGAGTTCTATGTGAATTTGAACAAAGACTAGTTAAGAACACTCTTAAAATGCAAAAAATGAGCTTAAAATTAATTCAAAAATGAAGTTAGGTTTAAGACTAAATTATAACTAAGCTCAGAATTGGAAAACTTAAGGTTTTTCAGATCAAAATAAATTTGTCAAAATCTAAAGAAAAAAACTTACAAGAGTCTCGAAAAGGACTTGAGATTCTCTTCTAGACAGAAATTCCTAGCACTAAGACCTTCAGAATACTCAAATGAACTGAGTGAATTGGAATGAAATGAACTAAAATAACCTATCTATTTATAGCTGAAGAATGATGCCTTAGGGATCCACTGAATAATATTTAAATCATATAAAGATGAAGATTGCTACCCACAGGTGTATTTAAATCATATAAAGATGAAAATCGCCACCCACTAGCATATTTAAATCATATACAGACGAACTTCACCGCCCATATAAAGTCAAAATTTGAAATGGCATCTATCACTAGCATCTAATGTGGAATCTTTCTTCCAAAGCAAGAATAAAGAGAGTTTAATTGGGCACCCAATCTGCTTAATGCCACAGGATCTGCAAGATGAATCTAGAAGTAGATAGAAGGCATTGACCCAAATTCTAATTGAATTATGCGTGCATCATAAATTCCATTCAACATAAGTATTATGTAATTTGTGCAAACATTCAAACCGGATGAATTTTATATGCATGCAATTTATTCAACACAAACACTTCAATTTTCATTCAAAAATATTGAATTGAAGTGAATCATGCATGAATGATAATGCAAATTATCTTCTAATTCAAATATTTCAAAATTTATGGAAGCACTTATATTTAATAATTTATACATGCATTGTAAGGCAATCCTATGTTCAATTTATTTGTATTGATATATGTATAAGTGCTTTAGAAGATAGTGAATTCTCTGAAATACATGTAAACATTTTTAACAATACACCCGCATGGGCCCCAACACTACACTGAATGCTTAAACTTAACAAACCACTTATAAATAGATTTATATTTCAATCATAAGTCTATAGACAAGATCACTCAAGCTCAAATCAAGCTTTGACCAAGTCATTTGACCCACTTAGGCTCACTTGACCCAAAGTGACCTAATGTACTCTTATGAGCCAAATTTTAATCATAACTAAATTGGATTGAACCAAACTCATCTATGCCTCTCATCATGATCAACAATCATCATGAGATGATTAATCAATCAAATTGGGTCAAACCAAGTCAAACCTAAGGGTTTACCAAGTCAACACTTAACCCAAAATGAAACCTAACATATCCAAATTCCACCATAAGCCAAATTGTTTAAAATCATTGACCTAAGTTCACTCATGACCTATGTTTGAACTTGACCAAGCCAACATTTGAGCCTAACCAAGCCTAATTGGCCACTTGTCCCAAGTTGACCCAATTGACCTAAAGGGTCAAAATGTGTCAAAACTTTATCTAAGCAAATTGATTGAAACCAATGGGTCAAGTCCATTCCAAATCACTTATGAAACCTGATAATTGGCCAACTAAACCTAACCTAGCCCAATTGACCTTAGACCCAACATGACCTAAAGGGGTCATGTTGAGCCAATTTTGAACTTAACCAAAATTGATTGGAAACAAAGATACCAATCCACTCCATATGACTAACCAAACCTAAACCTACCCTTGACCTACCTCAAATAGGTCAAATGGGTCAAATAGGTCAACTTGACCCATTTGACCTAAATCAAGTCATATGAGCCAAATTCAAAATAATGCCAAATTAAATCAAACCAAAGCCACCAAAATATTTCAAATGGTCATATGAAGTTGACCCAACCCTTGGTTTGGCCCAATTTGACCTATTTTGACCTAAATGGGTCAACATGAGACAAACCCTATCAAATGAATTCCAAATCTCATGAAACTTGGCCAAACCTAGTTTCTCCACATACCCAATATACCCAAAGTGAAAAATCAACAAAATGACCATCCTACTCCTAGGCCATAGAACAAATTTTGGACTAATTTATGGGTAATTTGGTCATACCCACTTCACATCCACTTGAGTCTTTCTTAATAGCTCAAGGGGACCTAATGTAGAGTGGTGCACCCAACCCAATGGATTTAGGTCAGCCCAATTGGCCCTTAGACCAAACCCGATCCTATGGGTCAAAATGCAAAATTCAAAATCCCCCTCCCACTCAAATCCAAGCACATGGGAGGTTGCAAATCCACTCCTTAGCTCAAATTGACCATGTGCACACTCTTAACTGATCAAACAACCCACTGCCTATGATCAATTGGATCAAAATGGCAAGAGGATGGACGGTTGTCTAATCCTTAAAGGGGGAGATATTCTCCCCCTAAACAAACTTAAATCCATCAATCCTCAATTCAATTGAACCTAGGGAAGCCAGAGAAGCCATTCCTCGGCCTCCTCAAGCTTCCTAGAGTCAAATCAAATCTCATATTCTCGATTTTGCACAGAGTAAAAATAGGGGAAGTCCATTGAAGAGCTAACTTCCTCTTCACTCAGTTTCCATTCAATTGCTCTTGCATACTTCATCAAGGAGCTAAGTTGGGTACACCCAAGCCTCCTTTGGAGTTCCCATAGCAAGGAAGAGCTGAATTGGATCAAGGCCGCAAGCTAGCTAAGGAGTTGGTCCATACACCAATCCACTCAACCTCAAGTGCTCATACTCTCAACAAAGCTTCATCTCAACCGATGAAGCTTCTCCAAGGGAATGGAGCGTCGGTGATCACCTCCGATGAGGTATGGGATTTTTGACCATTAAACTCAATGTGGTGTGGAGCTTTGTTAAAGAAATTTTAATCACATGGATTTTTTATCGTTGGATATGTCGCTCTTTAGGTTTAGATGGCGTGGGTTGAGTTTGGTTTGAATTAATGCTCAATCGGCTCGGATCTTCCCCTTAATCATGAACGATCTCTGTTGATCAAGGAGAAGAACTTGGGAGATCTCAGTCATCCATCTGTGCATTTTGGATGGACAGCCGAGATTATTCCAACATTTAGAAAATAAATTATCCCTTTTCAAACCGCGTAGAGATCCTTGGTCATCTGATCTTTGATCGATGGCAGAGATCAAACTAAGTGCACCGCCAGCCACTGTTTGGGATTTGACAACTTAAGTAATCCCCCTCACGGTGCGATGCGTGTGAAGCATGCTAACCGCCGCCGCCATGCGTCGCGCCATGAGCTAGAGGATTAGTTAGGGATTAATAAAAATGCTAATTTAGGGATCTTTCAAAATTCATAACTCCTTCTAGAAAATTTAGAAAAATATGAAATAAAATCCAATAGAAACATAATTCAACCTAAAATATTTTAAACTTAATTTTAATGGGTTTTGAATTATGATTTTCTCTGAATTTGGGTTTCTTTGAAAATAATTTCTAATTACTTTTGATTAAGCTCTGATTAATCCCAAATTTCTTGGGTATATTTTAGGAGATGACTTCTACGTCCCCTAATTTTCTTGGGATTTGTTGAAGGCTTGATTAGAAGAATTGCATATAGATTCCTTAATTACCCTCATTATGTAATTAAACATAATTAGGGTATGATTAGTGATTTTAACCTATGATTAGGGTTGATTAAGGTCAGATCAATAAGTAGAGATTTATGGAATATTTTTGGGGCATTCCCCTAAGCTATTCCCTAAACCCCCTTTTCTCTCCTTAATCTCCTCTTAATAAGGGTTAATTCATTATATTAATTAATTTCTAAAATTCTAAAAAAATTCCAGAACTTAATTAATCTTCTTTGGGTAGATGCTTAGGTGTTTTATAGCCTAAGTTTAATTAAGAAAATCAAAACCCAATTCATAAGTATGATAGGGTGTTTTGAAATTACTTAAGCTAAATCCCTCAGCTTAATTAACTTTTAATTATGAGCCAAATTGCATTAGGCCTCTTTCTTATTAGGTGCATTGCAAATTTAAATTCTTTATGGGTTTTATGTCATCTCATTGGCTCATAATTATTTGGTTAATTATTCTAAGGTGGTGTAGGTAAGGGTTAATTAAGTTACTTAATTTATACCTTATCCTAATTAATGCATAAAATGGATTTAATTATCTAAAAATAAAACAAAAATATCAAACACATGTGGGAATGTGTTAGGAACAACAAACTCATCTCACCCTTTCAAAATTTAATCAAACTTCAAACTAAACAAAAATCACTTTGATTTATTTTAAACTTTCTTATTCCATAAGAATGTCTTTAGGATTTAAGTGAAGTGAACTTGTTTACATGCTTTCATTGCTTTGAATCTTTCCCCAACATGTTAAATTTGTATGTCATGTGATTTCATGCATTCATATTTTTCAAATTCAAAATTTAAAAATAAAATTGTTTACTTTATGTCAATTTTGTATGTGTTTGCTGAAGCAAAAAATATGAGTGGCTATTATCACTTTTAAATCCAAATTATTTTTAAAACATAAAAACCAAATACCAAATAAAAAAGTGTGCTACTTATACTTTAATTATAAGCTTGCATGTGAAAGAATATAAAAGTATGTTTAGCATAGGTTTCCTTTCTTTCTTATGTTGGTATAGTTTTGAATAGTAATTTAGTGAGGTGTATAGTTCATTTGAAAAGAACCTAACACCAACTAATTCATATCTATTCATCTCTATGCTACCACTTAAGAAGGTTACCTATACTATCATACATAAATTGCATAAATAAAATGAATCCATTAATTAACTTTTGCATTCTCCTTTTATTTCATTTCTTTTATACATATGTTTGTATTTAAGAAAAATGGTATATGTCTGACAACCGAGGTTGCGCTTTAAGTAGCCTAAGTAAGTCTTGTACTTACACCTCAGTTAACAATGTATTGTACTCACTTATGCATTTCTTACTTTCATATGTGTATGTGAAAATTTGGATAAGGAAACCCCTTTCTACTTAAGAAAAATCATGCATCTTAACTTTTAAATTTCCTTAAATAGATTACTTAGCATGCATCATCAAGTGTGTTGAATACTCTCATTTGTATGTATAGATATGCTTAGTGTCCGTCCATATGCATGTTATATATGTTGGGAAAGAAATGAATGTGTTATGAATTTTGATTCATTTTATTTAAGATTAAAATGCCTTTCTTTTTAAATAGGTTTGTTTAGAGTTTATCTAAACTTAGGATTAATTAAAGATTACCAAAAAAATTCTAAACTAAAATGTGAATCTACTTTAGACATTACTTAGGTTAGGGAAGGAAAGAAAAGTTCTCTTATCTTTCCCTCTCTTCATAACTTAGTAATTAATTGTAGGATTCACTTGAACTAAATCAAAACATGAAATAAAATTAACCCAATATAATTAAACAACTTAAATGAAACCCTCCTCTAAGTTGAACATGTTCTTCATACTTAGAAATTTCTAATTCAAAGCCATATTAAGCATACCACACAAACCTTCAAAGCACACACATTAGCCTAAGTCACCTCTTCTAGCTTTAGGTTAGGTTGGTGCATGGGTTGATGTTTGTTTTATTTTATGATATATGTTTTATACTGGATGTTAGAATGTATGCCCGTAGAATGAATGGTAGGGTGATCTTAGTCTAACTATTCTTTTCTGCAGGGGATTATGCTACTATCATAAATAAAAATATAAATGCTTTTGCTTGCAGGTGCTTTATACCCCTAAGCATAATCTAATAAGCTAGGTGGACTTAGTCACCCATGTGTGGGGTGATAAGTCCAATATATATGCTTGGGGTTTGTGTGGTTTGTTTTAACTAACCTTTATTTTATAGGTGTTAGTTAGATTTCACTTTTTTTTTTTTTATGTAAATTTGTGCAATTAGGATTTTAGAATGATTATTATGGGGATTAGGATGAGTATTGGTCATAAGATCCTATCTTATGCACCATGTGAAGCCTTGGAGCATCTACCTTCCAACCATCTAAAAGAAGGAACCAAAGAAGAAAGAAGAAAGATGAAAAGAAAGAGGAAAAGAAGAAGAAAGAAGAAATGAAGCTTGAAGACCCCCATAACAATGAATTCCTTGTTTAATTGTAATTTAATTCATTTTTAATCCGGGTTATATAAGGGTAGAGCTCGGCTACCCATATTTGATATTTCAGATTTGTACGGTGGTGCCCAACCACAACGGCCTTTTATTCTTTTTGCAATTAGCTTTATAAATTGATTGATGATTTGTTTAGCTTTTACATTAAGTTGCATGATTTTCCTAGTTTCTTCCTTTCTTTATGTATGGCCTAGATATGGATTAGGCTCTTTAGGAAAAATAAATCTTTTACCCAACTTAATAATTCAAACTAAAAATTAAACAACTCATAACCTCAGTTAAAGCTTAGGCTTAAAATCAAAATAAAAGAATTAGCAACCCCTTAGATGGATGAGCATTTCTTTTGTAATATCATATGTAGCATCTTATTTCACTCTTGATTGGGGCTTCCACCTTTGTCGAGAAACTTGGCTTGACCTTTGAGAGTGTGGAAACTCACCTCCTCCCTTCTATTGATTTTGGCCAATAATCTTATTTCTCATGCATATGAATCCTATTATCCTAAGTCAAAATACTTGTCCAAAATAAAAATAAAATAAAATTTGAATTGCATTAGATTTAGGTTATTTGAAACATGTCCCTTTACATGATCTTGTCTCTTTATGGAGTGAGTTTAAGGACTTAGTCTCTTTCTAAACAAATAATAACCTAGCTATCTTGCATAAGCATAAAGACTTGCTACATGTATTTAAAATTGTAGGAGTTAGTTGGTGGCCACCTCCAGGCAGTTTTAAGTCCAAGCTGTCAGGTGGTTTGTCCTCTCTTGTGGAGGCAAACTGATTACCCATTTTTCACCTTAGATTTAGGTTATGCTTTTGGAAGTCATCAAAGCTCCCTAGATTTAGGTTCTGAGATTGCTTTTTTTCTTAGTGGGTCATAAGCATAATTTCTCACTTCTTAGGCATTTTCTTAATCTTGAGTTAAGGAATCATAAGTTCTAAATTTATAAGGAAAAATGCAACTCAAACAAACTAAATCAATTTCAAAAATGTAGAGCTCAACTGTATGATAGTTTGAGATACTCGCTATGTTTCCTAGTATCATGGGCATCTCCTACTTATCTTCCATTTTGGCTTCGATAATAATTCTACCTCTTTGATCAACCCATTTGATCTTCAAAAAAAGAACAAATTGATTGATACTTCTTTTCTATTAAAATCTTCAAAGACAACAATCATTTATCTTAATCAAGAGTTTTCCTAAGGAATCCCCATTCTTTAGGATGTAATTAATTTTGGGGGCTTGCCCTTGTAGGGAACTTAACCAACCCAATTTAAAATAAACCATGCTTTACTTTTCCATGTAAAGTAGGGAAAGAATCTTTGGTACATATGCAGACCCATCATCCTTTAGAGTCCTTATTGAGGTGATTAGGTCCATTAAAGGGTAGTGATTTCTATCTTTCGAGATAGTACACTATTCCTTGATGACATACTCGATCACTGAATGTCATCATGGATCTCATTGGCATCTAAAAGATGAATTTCTATATGCCTTGCCTCTTTCATTTCTCCTTCATAGATTTGAAGGCGACTCAAATAAAATTATTCTCCACAAGTCTAAAATGTGAAACTTAGCTTCAATCTTCCACTCATCAATCTCCATTGGCAACACTGTGGAGCTTAAAGCCATCTCGCCTTGCTCATTGAATCCTTTCAACATCATTCACTTTGGATTGAGTTTGGCTATATGAATACCCAAGTAGGCAAGAGTCTTTAGACTCATAATATTAATTGATGCACCGAGGTCAACCAACACTCTAGATAGCCTGAATTTGCCCATATCCACTATGATGTAGACATAATAGTTATGCTCGATCATCCCTAAAAGTAAGTCTTCATCACTGAATGTAACTCTAAAGTCCCTTGAGGAAAGCTATCCACTCATTAATTTCTAAGCATATCTGGATCAAGAAGAACCTTGATTAGAGATTCTCATCTCTTTGGATGAACAAAGTCATATATAACTTGCTAACAACTTTCTAAGGTGAGCTAGGATATTGTAATCAACTCTGGGCTGGTCCTTCACAAGCATATCCATAGGTGGAGCATCATGTGGAGGGGATATCTGTTCACTAGAAATAATGACTTGCCTTATCGAGGTGCTACCCAGGAGGTAGAAAGCCACCATGTAGGTTGACTTGTGACTTCATGTGGCGGGTTGGTAAAAAGTTCAACCTACTTCAGTATACCTACTTCTCTATAGGACCCTCAAATTTGATGACTCAAGTCAATCTCAATTGGTGAACCCGATTAATTCAGAAAAGGAAAGTCTGATTTTAAATCAGAAGAGAAGAGATCAGAATTATTAGAGCTATTATTATTTTCTAGACTTAGAGAGCTTTCAATAGGAATAAAAATGAAGAAGATCTAAGTGGAATCTGCTTTCTTCATTGATTTATTTTTAGGTGGAGGTACATGATAAAAATCAAATAAAGTAACCAGGGTAAGGGTCTTAGTGTCCTTGTCCGTTGATACAACACTCCTGTTGAAAAGAACTGAATAGTAAGCTTTCGGTGGAATGGGCTAGACTTGATTGATGGTTTGCTCTTGACTATCTAGGGCAGTGTAGTGCTACTATTGAGCTCCCACTATCCCCAAGTTGTCTTTGACAACTTGCAAACCTTCCTTGATGTTGGAGGTTTGAGCTACCTCAAGCACCTACAACGAGAGTTTTTTTATCTTAAAAATAATCTTTTTAGAGGTTCAGGATAAGAAAATATCCCAACCTTCTTTTATCTTGAGAGGATCACATGTATCCCCAAGGATTACTTGAGAACTAGATGGTTGTTCTAATAAGTAATCCTTGGGATAATAATATTTTGATTTGTATCAATCCAGTCCTTGAAAGTTATGCAATCTTTTAAGACATGACCTAACATGCGGTGGTAGGGGCAAAAGTTAAGATCATCACGCTTGCCCACTTCCTCTGGCCTCTTAGACTCTGGTAGCTAGAAATCAGGCTTCTTTATGAAGTTCTTAAAGATTTTCCTGACAACCTCCCTCTTGAATGAATATGGCTTGTTTAATTTGTATAGAAGTGTAAGTGGATAATAGCTACCTATTAGCGGATAGGAGTACTACTGCTGAGTATACTACTAAGGAGGTGATGGTGATGGCCATTGAGATGGCTATGGTGGCCAGTATGATGGTCGAGATGGTGGTAGAGGCAATGGATATGGGCTGACTCGTCTCAAGCCCAACTCTAACTAGACTTCCCCCCACATCCGGTCAATACCATTGGTTTCTTCTCAAAAGCTTTCTGCGGTTTAGGCTTGGATGATTAGTCTTGAAAATATAACTGTTTGGTTTCTCCTTGTAAACTAGCCACCTTGTTGATTAGCTTCTCAAAAGTTTTGATGGTAAAAGCCTTGAGCATAAAAGCAATCGAGACATGAATATTCTTAAGAAGAATTTCTATGGTTTGTTATTCAAATAGCTATGGTTCACATTTCATACTCAAGTTTCTCCACCTGAGAATATAATCATTGAAGGACTCAAAGGGGTTTTTTTGTGTTACAACGAGATTGCCCACAATCACTCTTTGCTAAGCTCCAACAAACCTTTTAATGAAGAGTTGAAGAGTTGCTCAAACTTAGAAAATATCTTTACCAAAGCTGTGATTCGGCATACAATCAATGCAATCGATGAATTCTTGACAAATAGGCAAAAGAAGTGCATACGCCTTGAGTTGCAACAACAAGCTCTAAAGTGTGTTATATGATACTGAGGGTTACCACTGCCATCAAAAATATTGAAAGAAGATGGCACAAACCCTTTGGATATTGAACTATGTCAAATTCTTCTCGGTAGTGTCTACCCTTTGGAATGGATGAGATACCCCGGGCTTGAGCCAATGCTTCCCTCATTTGCTATTCCACCATTTATTTAATGTCCCCCTCCTGCACGAAGGTGCTATCTATGATATTTCTATGTAGGCTACCACTATCTTGATCTACTGGAGAGATACCCTTGGGGGGTTCTAAGACATGTAGAAGCTCAGTCAACCTCCATAGGGCTAGGATGTAATGTTGGAGCTTGGTTCTAAAGTGTTAATACTACTGCTAACAAACCCTCAACCTTCTTCTCCATCATGTGGATTTGATCATCCTTCTGCCTAAGCTGCTGGAGGAGGTGTTGGGTTGAATGGATGGCATCATCTTCTTCAACCACAGCACCTCCCTGGCTCTGATGGTCTCGGTGGAGGGAGATTCGAGTATCGACCATGTGGACTTCGGTCGAATCCTCTAGAAGATCATTCTTATCGGCTACCCTCCCCTCCTCTGAGTCTGAATGATCATTACCCAAAAGTCATCTCTTCTTACTAAAGTAGTCCTCTAAGATGTCATCTAGTGAACGATCTCCTACTCTGCCTAGCTAGACTGGAACAAAGACTCGCTAACGGCCAAATCTATGCAATGGATGCTTCCTACTGATGGGACACCCTCACTGAGAGGATCGACTGCCATGGACTACATTGGTGTCATCCCCTACCTCTGCTACTGTCACTGCTACTGGTGGTAACTGTTGTGGCTACTGCAGCTATGGTGGTGACACGACCACGGTGACTTTGGGTCGCCACTCCTTCTTTGGGAGGTTGAATGGGAGAGCTCAACCTCACCTCAGCAGGTGGAGTAGAAGTAGTGGGATCTTTAGGTTGTAGCTGGATTACCAATGGGGACTTCCTCTCCCCGGATGCAGATCTCTGAACGTTGGTAGGAATAGTGGAAGGAGGGACCTGGACTGGTGACAGTGGAAGCGTAATGGAGTAATGTGATGGGGGTAACACCGACTTCCCTTCCACTTGAGCTCTCCTTCGATGGCTGGTGGTGCCGGTGAGTACGATACTGTCTATGCTATCAACCCTGGTGGCCCTTCGATCGAGTAAATCAACAAGGTTGAAGGCTACCGACTGCCTAGCATACCTCCGTCTCTCCCTACCGCCCACCTAGGCTTTAACCTTGGCCTCGGTGGCCCTCTCTCTATAGATCTGGGAACTGATGCTCCTGCGGATCACAAACCTCAAATCGAATAATGCACTCTGAGCATCCGTAGGCTCTGCCAACCTAGCAAAGAACTATCATGAGGCCAACATAGGGTTTCTTCCTCTACCTAGTTGGTTCTTCGTAGTAAGCTGGTGGTGGAGGAGATGCAGCAACCCTCCTAGCATCCTCCTTTCCATCTGAACCGGAGAGGGGCGAATCTACTACCACCTAAGAAATGGGAGACCTCTTGAGGAGAACCCTCCTTTGCAATATGTGATGCGGCATCTACCTCCCTAGCCGCTATGTTGTGGTGTCACTTGATCATCTTATTTTTGTTGTGACGTTGGGTGCAGGAGAGCAGTGCGGTGTGGGAGCTGGAACCTACCTCAAAGGTAAGGGAGACTATCTTAGATGTTAAGATAGCCTTCCCCTTTAAGAGGACCGTGGAGGAGGTAACATCTCTCTCAGATCAGTGAACAAGCAGTAGGCGAACTAGCTCACAGCTGCCTTTGAGGGACCCACGCCTTCCTCTTTAGAGAGGGAAACTTGGGGGCAGACTCAACATCAAAGCAGAGGGGTGGCTTTTGCCCTACCACCTCCTCCTGGCGGCAGGTTGTGGTGCCCCTCACAAATTTAACCTCCTCGAAGCCATGGACAAATTAAATTAGGTGGGTGGCCTCAGTCATGGTGAGATTAGCCTGATCCAATGCCAAGTCTACACTAGAGGGGACAGAGAAAACAAAATTGCTAGAAGCCATAATGTATCTTGAGAGGCACTTAGCCTACTCGATATCTCTGCATGTGAAAATATAATTGAATCAAACTTTAACCTTCACATTTTGCCTTCAATCACTGATTTCTAATTTGAATTTTGAATTTGAACCCATACTCAATAAATTTAACTATGCTAAGTGGGATTCATTGATTTGGAGATATTTAGAATTTTGAAGAGAGACTTTTCCATAAGAATTAGTTTGTCAATTTTGGAACTTTCATCCAATAAATTAGGATATGTTGAATGAGGTTCCTCCATTTGGAGAGAATTTTGGAGATGATTTTGTTTTGCCAATCCTTTGTTTTGAGATTTTGATTTTGGAGCTTTCACTTACCAAATTTGGGTATGCTAAGAGAGATCCAAGTGCATGTCTGAAAATATTTTTTAAAATATCTTTGTTGTTTGTAATTATTTGTCATGTATTCGATTTATTTTGATTTAACAATGGAATCTTTACTTAGCAAATTTAGGTACGCTAAGTGAAGCCCAATGTGTTTGATGTATTTTGATTTGATTTTGAAAAATGAGACCCTTACTTAACAAGTTCGGTATGTTAAGTATGGCTCAACTGCGTTTAATATTTTTGAAAGTGATATTCTTACCTAATAAATGTGGCTAATTAAGTAAGATCCAAAATATTTGATGTTTTATTTTGATTTGAAAAGTGAAACCCTAACTTAACAAATTTGTTATGTTAAGCAAGGCTCAAGTGTGTTGGTTGCTTTGATTTGAAGATAGGGCTATTACTTAACAAATGTGGTATGTTGAGTAAGGTCCAAAAATGTGTTTGATTTTAATTCAAAAGTGAGATTCCTACATAACAAATTGTGGTGTTTATTTTTAAATATATGTACGGAGGTGTTGACCTCTTTTTAGGGTGAGCTCTCAACCCCTCCATCTTAGGCATGGGATTCCTCTTAGATACTAAGAGTTCCTTAGTCTTAAGACACTTCTAGTGATTAGGTGAACACTCAACCTAGCCCTAGAGACTTAGAAGAGTTAGCCATAGGAATAGGTCATGCCTTAGAGGGGTTCGAAAAATTTTCTACTCTATAGCTTGAACCAAATCCTCACTCTTTCTTTCAAAGCAAACTCCAAATCAACTTCAAACTCAAATCAAATAGAACTTAATTGATTTTTTTTCAAATTCAAATCAATTTTAAAACTCAAACCAACATCAAACTCAAATCAATTCCAGCTTAATTGATTTTCTCAAATCATGAATCAATTCCAAATGATTGAAACCCATGATTGAATTCTAAATCCTAAAAATCTTTCCTAAGCCCTTTGATTTCATCTTATGGACTTAACCTAAATCAAATATAAATCACTTAAACTCAAGAGATTTTCTCATAACCCATTTATATTCTCATTTATATTCATAAATATAAATGAAATATAAGTTCAAATACCCAAAACCAAATTCAAAACTCAAATCCAAATTTAACAAAAATCCAACCTAAATCCTTTCAAGTCAAATTCATGAACTTGATCAAATCAACCTCAAATCAAGCCAAACCTTTGATTTTTATTCATGAATCAATCAATCCTTCAATCATGAAACTAAATATAAACACAAACTTTAATCATCAAACCAAAACTAAATTCAAAAATCAAACTCATGTTCACTCTTTTGAACCTAAAATTGTCAAATGAATCAAACTCCATTTGAATCCAAATCACTTGCAAATGGATTTATATTTCAATCATAAGTCCATATGTGAGTTCAACTAAACTTGATTCAAGCCTTGATCAAGTCAATTGATCCACTTAGGCTCACTTGACCCAAAGTGACCTAAAGTACCCGTTTGAGCCAAATTTTAATCCTACCCAAATTGGATTGAACTAAGCCCATCTAAGCCTCACATCAACAATCATCATGAGATGATCAGTCACTCAAATTGGGTCAAACCAACTCAAACATATCCTTTGACCAAGTCAACATTTGACCCAAATGAAACCTAAACTAGCCAAAATCTACCATAGGCCAAATTGATTGAAACCATTGATCAAAACTAGTTTATGATCAATGTTTGAACTTGACCAAGTCATAATTTGAGCCTAACCTAGCCCAATTGGTCACTTGACCCAAGTTGACCCAACTTGGTGAATAAGTCAAATTGGTCGACTTGACCCATTTGACCTAACTGAATTCAAATGAACCAAAACTAAATACAAATCAAATTGAACCAAACAAATGATACCAAAGCATTTCAAATGGTCATATGAAATTTACCCAACCCTAGGTTTGACCTAATTTGACCAATTATTCAACTTGACCCAAGTTGACCCATTTTGACCTAAATGGGTCAACATGTGCCAAATGACATCAAATCAACTCCAAATTCCTTGAAATTTGGACCAACCTAATTTCAAACTATTCTAAATTTGTCTAAAGTAAAATCAAAGATAAATGACCATTTTACCCCTAAGTTAAGTGATAACCCATGTTCAATTCCACTTAGAATTTGGTCAAATCCTTTTCATGGCCACTTGGCACCCTCTTAGTGGACCAAAATGGATGCTAATGGAGATGGTGCACATGACCCAATGGGTTTGGGTCAGCCAAACCCAACCCAAGGCCAAAACTGATCACCCAATAGGAAATTCTTTACATGGAATCACTCCTCCACTCAAATGAATACATGGAAACTTCACCACTCCACTCTTCTGCCAAAACTGAATCATGTGGAGCTTAAAATGGCCTAAGCACCACTCATTAGGATCAATTTGATCAAAATGGAATATACAAGATCTGCCATCCGATCCTTATAGGGGGAGATATACTCCCCCTAATTTCACTTAAATTCCATTCATTCACTATCGATTGAGCTAGAGGAATTCAGAGGAAGCTTTGCCAAGCTCTCCCAAGGTTTCAAAGCTCATTTTGAATTCTCCATTTTTGAATTTCTTCAAAACTGAAATAGGAGAGTTCATTGAAAATTCCAACTCATCCATCACTCAACCAAACTACAATTCCTCTTGCAAGCACCTTCAAGGCACCAAGTCGAGTTCATCTAAAGCTTTTTCCAATCTTCCAAGGCATGAGAAGAGGGAGCTAGACCAAAGCCACTTCTTTTAGAGGAGTTTGGCCAATAGGAAGATCCACTCAATCTCAATCCTACAAACCTTCAACAGAGCTTTGTCTCCACTAGACAAAGCTACCTCGATGGTTGGGAGCATCGGTGATAGCCTCCGACGAGGTATGGATCAAAACTGAGCTTAGGGAGAATTTTCTTTAGTCTTTTATGAAGGAAATTTTAATCCCATTAAAATTTGGCAATTAGATCTTCTTCTTCTTGCTTCTTAATGGTGTGTGATCAATCCTAGTTCAATCTAAGATCAAGTGACCTTGGATCAAGCCATGGAGGATGGACGGTTGCTATCTTCTGTAGGTGAGGGCAGGGATGAATCATGGACCGTCCATCCTGCATGTTTTGGATGGACAGTCCTGATTAAATGATCTAGATCCACTATTTAATCCTTTAGCTGATTGATCTTGACAACCGATCTTTGATGGATAGTCGGGAAAGCACAGAATGCGCCACCGACGCATAACCGATTTGACAACTTAAATAACCAATCACATCACGCCATGAGGAAAGCTCACGCCACGTTCGTGGTCCACATGGCACCGATGGGATTACTTATATAATTAGGGTTATTTAATTATCCTTAATCACTAAAACTTCAAAAATACATAAAATATAGAAAAATTAGAAAAATATGAATAAGGGCTCATTTTAAAGATAATTAAAGGGGGAATAATATAAAACTAATTTTGATTGCTTTTGAACATTGGGCTTTCCTTAATTTGGGTTTATTTAAAATCTTAATAACCCTAATTACTTTCTAATGACTTCATTAATTAATTCCACACTTATTAGGCATGTTGAGGGATAATCTATGCTTCCCCTAATTTTCTTGGAATTTATTAATGGGTTAATTAGGAAAATCAATTAATGAATCCCTAATCACTCTCTTAATGAAATTAAAGATAGTTAAGCATGTGAACAGTGGTTTAATCATTTAATTAAGGTAATTAAACATTGTTTAAGAGATTAGGAGGTTTATGGAATAATTTTGGGATTTTTTCTTTAAGCTATTCTCTAAGCTCCTTTCTTCCTTAATCCAAACCTAATTAAGGGTTCATCCACTAATAACCTTCTTAATTAACTTAATCAAATTTTTAAAATCAATCTGAGCTTAATCAATCCTTTGCTGGGTAGATACTTAGGTGGTCAATAACCTAAGTAAGCTTAAGGAAATCAAATCCAACCTACATGTGTGGGAATGGTTATGAAAGTACTTGATTAAACCCTTTAGCTTAATTAATCTTCACAATTAGCCAATTTCATTAGGCCCTTTCTTTCTTAAGGTGCATTGTTGATTTAAATTCAATTTGGTTGCATATCATATGTTGACTCATAATTGTTTGAATAATTAAGTTAAGGAGATGTATGTAAGGGGTAATTAATGAACTTAATTTACATCCTAACCTAAATAAATCATAAAATTAATCTAATGGTTCTGAAAATTAAACTAAAACAACATACACATGTGGGAGATGGGTTAGGACCAGTAAATATTTTACATTTCATAAAATCAAATCAAACTTAAAACAAAACTAAAAATTTCTTTGAACAATTTTGAATCACTTTAGATAATCTTATTCCATAGGATTGTCTTTATGAATTAATTAGGGTGAATAAATTTACATGCTTTCATCACTTTATTTCTTTCCTAGCATGCTAAATGTGTATGTCATATGAAAATCATGCATTCATGTCTCTTGAAAAATCAAATTAAAATGAAATGTTTCATTTATGTCAAATTGCATGTTTTGGCTAAAGTAAGAATATGAATGGCTATTATCACGACTAAATCCAAAATTATTTTCAAAACTTATAAATTAAACATTACAATTGAAAGGTATGCTACTTATAATTACTTACAAGCTTGCATGTGAGTATATCATAAGAAGTGCATTATGTGACTTTCCTTCTCTTCTCTTTTAGCATAGAATAGGATTTGCAAAGTATATAGTTCATTTGAAAAGAACACAACACTTGCTTAAATCCATTCCTATTCATTCTTATGTTATCATTTAAGAAGGACTTTCACATTTGCACATATAAATTAAACAACCAACAAATCAATCAAACATAAACTTTTGCATGACTTTTTTTTTTCCATTCATTTCTTTTTGTACATGCACATGTATTTAAGAAAAGTGGTATATTAGTCTAGACATCCCAGGGTTGCGAGGCTTTAACTAGCCCCAAGTAGGTCTTGTAACTTCCACCCCTGGTGTAGAAAATAATAACATCTTACTCACTTATGTCTTTCATACATGTAAATGTGCATGTGAATAATTGATAAAAGAATCCCCTCTTTTCTATTTAACAAAAACATGCATACATGAAACATTCCAAATCTTTCTTAAACAAACTCTCTTAGCATCCATCATTAAGGTGTACTAAACATTTTCATTTGCATGTATAGATATGCTTAGGATTCATCCATATGCATATTACACATGTTGGAAAGAAATAAAGTGTTGTGTGTTTTGAGATAGTAATTCAATTTACTTAATCCTAAAATGTCTTTCTTATTTGAATAGGTTTGTTTAGGAAAAATATAAACTTTGGATTAATTAAAACACATAATAAAACAATCACTAAACAAAAATCAATAATGAATCTACTTTGGAAATTACTTAAGGTAGGGAGGAAAGAGAAGTCCTCTTCTCTTTTCCTCTCTTTACAACACTTAGTAATTAATTGTAGGTTCATTCAAACTAAATTAAATCATAAAATAAAACTTAACCAAATCAACCAAACCATTTCAATGAAACCACCCTCTAAGTTGAACCCTTTATACTTAGAAAACTCTAGTCTTAAAGCTTAGCTAAGACATACCACACAAGCCTTAAATGGCTCACACATTAGGCTAAGTAATCATTTCTAGTCCTATGTTAGGGCAATGCATGGCTTGATGCTTGATTTGGTTTTTTGATGTGATATTTTAGTCTGGATGTTAGGGTGCATATGTGTAGACTGAATGGTAGGATGATTTTAGTCTAATCATTTTCTTCTGCAAGGGATTGTGCTTAAAGGGCATTGTAATAAAAATATAAATGCTTTTGCTGTACAGGTTGCTTATACCCCTAAGAATAATCCAAAATAGGCCAAGTGGACTTAGCTACCCACGTGTGGGGTACTAAGTCTAATTTATTCATATACATGCTTGGGATTGTATGGTTTGTTTAGCTAATCTCTATTTTACAGATTTTAGTTAGATTTACTTTTCCCATTTTCATGTAATTTTGCAATTAGGATTTGGAATGATTGTTATGGGGGATTAGGATGAACATTGGTTATAATACTATGTCTTATGTACCATGTGAAACCTTTGGAGCAACCACATTCCAACCAACCAAAAGAAGAAGAAAAAAGAAGAAATAAGAAAGAAGAATAAAGAAATGAAGAATGAAGACCCCCATAACATGAATTCCTTCTTGATTGTAATTAATCCATTTGTAATTTGGGGTGTATAAAGGTAGAGCTCGGCTACCCAATGTGTTTTCAGGTTTGTGCGGTGGAGCCCGACCATAAAAGGCCTCTTACTCTTTTGTGCTAGCTTTATAAATTATTTGATGCTTGTTTAGCTTGTGCATTAAGATGGCATATTTTCTAATTTATTTCTTACTTTGATGTATAGCCTGGATGATGATTAGGCTCTTAGGAAAAGAAATTTTCTATCCAACTAATAAATTCAAAACTAAAAATAAACAATGCATAATCTCACCTAAAGCCTAGGTTATAAACAAGATAAAAGATTTAGCAACTCTTTAGGATGTTGTATGTTTTCACATCATGCATCTTATTTTTCACTCTTATTATGGAGGGCATCCACCTTGCCGGGAACTTGGCTTGACCTTTGAGATCCATGGTGAAAACACACCTCCTTTCTTGCTAATTTTGGCCCATAATCTAATTTCTCATGCATTATGCATATGAATCCTAAAGCTTGTGTCAAATGAATTATCTAAAAATGAAAATAAAATACAACAAAAATTTGTATTAGACTTAATTCATTAATCATGCCCTACATGATCTAGTCTCTTAGGGAGTGTGTTTAAGGACTTAGTCACTTTCTAAATAAATAACAGCTTAGTTATCTTGCAAAAATATATGACTTGCCTACATGTATTTAAAATTATAGGAGGAGTTAGTTGGCCACCCCTAAGCGATTGTAAGTCCAACAGTCGGGTGATTTATCCTCTCTTGTGTAGATAAACCAAATACCCATTTTCTCCTTAAATTTAGGACATGCTTTGGCCCTCACCAAAGCTCCCTAGATTTAGGTTCAGAGGTTGCTACTTCTTTTTGCGGGCTATAAGCATAAATCCTCACCTCTTAGACATTTCCATGACCTTGTATCATGGAATTGTAAGCCTTATATTTCTAATAAAAATTCAACTCAAATAAATAAACTGTTTCAATTTCAAAAATATAAAGCCCAACCATTTGATAGTTTGGGATGCTTACTAGGCTTCCTAGTATCTTAAGCATCCCTTACTTATCTTCATTTGGCTTCGATAATAACTCTTTCCTCTTGATCAATCTCACTTGATCTTCTAAAAATAAACTAATTGATTGATAGTCCTATCTTTGAAATCTTTAGAGATAATAATCATTTACCTTAATCAAAAGTATTTTTAAAGAATCTCATTCCTTAAGATGTAATTAACTATGGGGCTTGCCTCCATAGGGAACTTAACAAATCTAGTTTAAAATAAACCCAACTTTACTTTTCCATGTAATGTTGGGGAAGAGTCTGGTACATTTCGAAGACCCATAGTCCTTAGGAGTCCTTATTAAGGTGATTAGGTCCATTTGTAGGATGGTGACTTCTATCTCTTGAGATAGTACACCATTTCTCAATGATGTACCCTATCACCCTAAAAATAACATCTACAAATCTGCATGGTGTCCAACACAAGAAGTGTTTGATTATTTTTGGTTCTTCATTTATTTCTTTTCTCTCAAGAAAATATTAGATGAAGAATTCAAAAAAATTTCACCATAGGGGGACACCACGTAAATCTGAAGGTATACTTATTGAGGTGATCAGGTACGATATCAAGGAATAGTGCACTATCTCGAAAGATATAAATTACTATCCTACAATGGACCTAATCATCTAATAAGGACTCCTAAGGCATGATGGGTCTTCGAATAAACCAATGATTTTTCTACTTTACATGGATAAATAAAGTAGGGTCTATTTAAATCAGGTTCTAAAGTTCTCTATGAAGGTAAGCCACTATAGTTAATTGCATCCTCAAGAAGGTGAATCCTTATGAATGCTCTTGAATAAAGTAGGCAATTATCTCCAAACATTTCAAAGATAAGACTATCATTAAATTAGCTATGTTAGAAAATCAAATGGGATAGATCAAAAAGGAGAGACTTATTGTTGAATCCAAAGGGAGATGAGTTGGGAATGCTCATGATACTAGGAAACTTAGTGAGCATTCCAATCTATCCTATGTTGGGCTTTATGTATTTAAAATTGGAGAGAATTATACATATGAGTTGAAATTTTATTAGAAAACTAGGACTTATAATCCCACAATACAAGGTTGTAGAAATGCCTAAGAGGTGAGAATTTATATTTGTATCCCAAGCAGAAACAATAACCTCAGATCCTAAAGCTAGGGAACTTTAGCAAGGGCCAAAGCACATCCTAAATCTAAGTGAAGATGGGTAAATGGTTTACCTCCATAAGAGAGGCTAAACCACCCGACTGCTAGACTTATAACCGCCTGGAGTGGTAGCCAGCTAACTCCTCCGATATTTTAAAATCAGGTGGTCAAGTCATATGATTTTGAAAGATGGTTAGGTTGTTTTTTATTTAGAAAGAGACTAAAGCCTTTAAAACCCACTCCCTAAGAGACTAGAGCATGAGTGGTAAGAGTAATGACTTAGTCTAATGCAAATCTTATCAAATTTTTTTTTATTTTGGACTCTTTATTTTGACAAAATTCATGGGATTTTTATATACCTAAATGTATGATAAAATAGGGTTATTGGTTAAATCAAAAAGAAAGAGGTGTTTTCCACCACAGAGGAGACCCTCAAAGGTCAAGTCTTCCCCTATCGTTGAAGGATGGAAACCCTCTCTTAGCAAGAATGAAACAAGATGACATGCATGATATTAAGCATATAACATTCAGGTGAGGGGTTGCTAAATTTTTTAATAATCTTGATTTAATGCCTAAGCTTTATGTGAGGTTATGAGTTATTTAGAAAATTTAGTTATGAATTATAGTTGGGGTAGAAAATTTATTTTTCTCTAAGAGCCTAATCGGATCCAGGCCACACATTAAAGCACCATATATGAAGAAATTAAGAAAAGACATGTCATTTCTATTGCACAATTACAAATAAAGTATCATATAATTTATAAACCCAACATAAAAGAATAGCAGGTCGGTGCGGTCGAGTACTGCCAAACAATAAGAAAAGAAAAATGGGTAGCAAGGCTCTACCCTTATACAACTGTTATATGAAAGAATAATTATAATTATAAATAAATAAATATTATGGGGGTCTTCATTCTTCATATCATCAGGCTTCTTCTTCTTTTCTTCTTTATTTGGATCTGCTTGCTTCAAAGGCATCACGGGGGCCTCCCAAAACAAAGCCTTCCAGCCTCTGCTCATCCTAATCCCCCATAACACAAATTCTAATCCCTAATGCATAATTGCATTGAAAATAGAAAAATCAAATCTAACTGCACCTGCAGAACAAGTGTTAGTTAAATACACCATACAACCCAAGCAGTTTTATATATAATTTGGACTTAGCACACTGCACATGGGTAACTAAGTCCACCTATTCTAACTTAGATTATGCTTAGGGGCTAAGCAACCTACAAAAGAGAGCATTTTATTTATTTTTAAGCACCCCTTAACCATCTCCTACATAAGACATAATTAGCCTAATCATAGCATAACATCGAGTCTATGAAGCATACACCTTAACATCAAGTTTACAACAATACATCATAAAATCAAACATACATCAAACCATGCAACGCCCTAACATAAGGCTAAAAGTGGTGACTTAATCTAAGGTGTGTGTATTAAGGCTTGTGTGGTATACCTTAACTAGGCTTTGTTATAATTTTCTAAGTAAGAAAGGATTTAATTTGAAGGATGGTTTCACTTTAAGTGGCTCAATTAATTTGTAAGTTTTACTTAATATTTTCTTTTATTTCATTCAGCTTACACTTAACGACTAAGTGTTATAAAGAGAAGAAAATAGAGGATCACTCTCTTTTATCCCTACCTTAAGCCACATCTAAAGAAAATTAATTAAATGAATTTTCTTTAGTGAATGACTTATTATATATTTTAAATTAATCATAAGTTTAAGTTCACTTTAAATAATCTCATTTAATAAGAGAAGCATCTTAAAATTAATTGGAATGAACTACTATCACATGACACATATCCATTCATTTCTTTTCATCATATATAACTTGTATATGATTAAGTCCTAAACATATCTATACATGTAATATATTTTTGGCACACTTAAATGCAGGATGCATAAATTAGTTTTATAGAAAAGAGGATTTTCATTCATTAGCTAATTACACATTCAAATGTATGAAAGTCCTAAGCAAGTACTTCCCCATTATTTTGCACCAAGGGAGTGAGGTAGCAACCTCCTTGGGGTTACTTAAAGTCATGCATCCCCGGAATGCCCAAACTAATATACCCATTATTCTTAAATATATATGGATGTATAAGCAATAATAAGAATAGAAAACCATGCAAAAGTAGAATTTAATTTAATTAATTTATTTGTGTGAATGAATTAAAGCTCTGTTCAAATTCTAATGTCAAAATACATAGAATGGAATCAAATGGATATGTCGCCATCATTTTGCACCAGGGGAGTGGGGTAGGAACCTCCTTGGCCTACTTAAAGCCTTGCATCCCAGGAATGTCCAGACTAATATACCCACTAACATTCACATTTATGCAAATCAATATATGAATGAAAGAAAGGAACTTCGCTTCATACACTAAGTTTATATTCACATGCACCTCCTATGTATGTATAGCTAATGTCACAACATGTATTATTATTTATTAATAAGCTTTTGAAAATGCCTTTGAGATTTAATAATGATAATAGCCGCACATATGTTTTAATTAAGCCAACACATACAAATTTGACATAAAGGAAATCATTTCATTTAATTAATTTTTGGAAAGGAATGAATGCATAAATCAAGCAGCATGCAACATTTTAATATGATTGGAGAGAAATAAAATAACATAAGCATATAATTTCATTCAATCCAACTAATTCATAAGGACAATCACATTAAATAAGCTTATTTAAAATAAACCAAAGTTTCTTAAAATCACTTTTGATTTTATGTTTAACTAGATTTAAAAAGTGTGAGAAAGATGTTTGATAATCCTAATCCTGTTCCCCATATGTGAATTAATTTGATTTAATGAAAAGCAATTAGGTTGATTTTATAAATTAGCTAAGTTAAGCATAGATTAAATCAACTATTTAAACCCTTACCTATGTCACCTTAAGGTAATTAATTAAATAATTATGAGCTAATATGATATGCAAATAAATTTAAAAGTAAATAGAAATGCTCCTATGAAATAAAAGGAGCCTAATACAATTAGCCCATAATCATTTAATAATTAAGCTTAAGGAACTCATTTTAATTACTTTCAAGATTTTCTCACACATGTGAGCTAATCATAATTTCATTAAGCTTCTTTAGATTCTTGAACACCTAAAGCTCTACCCAAGATGGATTAACCAAAAACTCATATTTAATTAAAATTTTTAAATCCATTAAACCAATAATCCATTAATCCATCTCTCCTAAAATAGACTAACCAAAGTTAATAATTATCTTGAAATGAGATGGGCTTAAGGGAAAAGATAGGGAAAGAGGTGCCCACCTATTTTAATAAACCATCCACTAAGCATAGTTTAAAATGATTTGAATTCCAATTTAGCTAAATAAGTTTCTAATTAGTTAATTAACTAATAATTAGGACTTTAGTTAAAAAGGGAGGGAAGAGAAAGGATTCAGAGGGAGGCTCCAAACCACTTCTCTAAGTCTCCTTACTATTCAATAGTGGTTAAGAGTCCAAATAATTAATTAGTCACTATTCATATGATTAATCACCCTTAATGATGTTAAGAGGGTAATTAGGGCATAAATAATCAATTTCCCTAATTAAGCAACTAATAAATTCTAAGAAAAGTAGGAGAGGCAGAGGTCATCCCCCTAAATATCTTCAAAAAGTTTGAAATCAATTGGATGATTAATTAAGGAGTAGTTAAGATAATTAAGTTTTTAATTAAACCTTAATTAAGTCCTACTTACTATTCAAAATCCATTGGAAATCATTTTATTAAATTCTCACTGAAATATCTTTAAAACAAGCCCTCATTTGCATTTTTTAGATTTTTTTATAATTAGTTATAGATTTTGGAAGTTTCAGCCTTAAGAATAGATTAATTAACCATAATTAAAGCCCTAATCCCTTCGGCGCCACGCGATTGCTAACACAGCGCGCTGATGCGACGTGCTTTCCACATAGCGAGATGGGATTGGTTATTTAAGTTGTCACATTACATTGCTAAATCTGCCGGCGGTGAATGTGCTTTCTCATGGACCGTCTGATCAATGATCGGGCGGCCATGATTAATCCCTTGGTTTCAAGGAAATAAACAGGGATCTAAACATAATCTAATAATGACTGTCCATTTTGATCATGGGAATGGACGCCCGTGATCTTTCTCCTTCATGAGCAATGAAAGATGGATGTCGTCCATTTTTCTTTGTTCGATCTGAGCTCAACATAGCTTGGATTGATTCCAAAATGATCTCACACCATCAAGCAAAGGAGAGAAACACATCCAACGACTAAGATCACATGCAATGGAACTTTCTTTCATAAAAGACCAAACTGAAAATCACCTAGTCTATAGTTTTGAGGAATTATCTCCCGAAGCTCAAGACTGATGGTGGGATCGAAGGTAGCTTCATCTAGTAGTGACAAATTCCTATTGAGAAGCTTGGGCCTTTATTTGGTGTGGATCCCTTGGATGACCAATCCATGTGCTTTGGATCTTTGGTCTTGATCAAACTCATGCTTAGAGCGGATTTGGAGCTCAAGAAATGGCTTTAATGGCTTCGACGACACACGAGGATAGTGTGTG
The DNA here is from genome assembly GCA_021442155.1 of Cymbidium sinense. Classification (NCBI taxonomy): domain Eukaryota; kingdom Viridiplantae; phylum Streptophyta; class Magnoliopsida; order Asparagales; family Orchidaceae; genus Cymbidium; species Cymbidium sinense. The sequence continues at coordinate 176,874,429 of CM038221.1, read as the reverse complement.
TAAAAGGAATTGAAGTTTGGTGGAGGATTGTGCAAATGGGAATTTAAAATGGCATCCCCTATTTCGGTTTGATGTAAAATTGAGAGAGGGAGAAATGGGGGAGCTTGAGAGCTTGGGGAAAGGCTGTGGAAAACTCTCCTTCACACTCTCTGGCTCAAATGAAGTTGAATAACTCAATTCCCATTTGAATTAAGGGGTATATCCCTTTAATTACTGAGGTGGATAAATGGGATTCAGTCCCATTTTCTTATCGGCTGTCAAATTGTCAGACTTGTCTCCATCAGATCCACATGGCTCACTAGGAGTGGAGGAAGGCTTGGGAGGTAGCTCAAGGTCTGATATGGTGGAGATTTCTCTCTTTGATTCTTTGGGTGCTCGAGGTAGTTAAGGGGGTGAGATTGGGTTTCCTTTGGTCCATGGCTGACCCTAGTGTTCTTAGAGTGGGTTAGGAAGGCTAAACATACTCCATTTGGCAATTGGATGGTTTCCCATGTGATGGGAGAGTGGACTTTGCCAAATGGGGAAGGAATCCAATGCGAAGAGGTTTGTAATGGCTAATCCCCTTGGGTGGGGTCCACTTTGCTTTTGGGTAGATTTTGGACTGATCTAGGGTCAATTTGGGTTGGGTTTGGTCAGCCACCAAAGTCTCACGGGTTGGTTTTATGGGTTTTGGCTTCATTTGGTCAAATGGATTCATATGGGTTCATGTTGGGTTATGTTGACCAATTGGTCAAATTGGGTCAAACCAAGGCTTGATTTAGGTTCAAATGATGATTTGAAGAGTTTTGGTTCAAATGATTTAGGTTGGTTTGGCTTAGGTTTAGTTTTGGCTCATTTGAAATCAAATGGGTCAAATGGGTCAAGTTGACCAATTTAAATAATTTGACCAAATTGCATTGAGTTAGGTGTTGGTTCATGTTCAATTGGTCAATTAAAAATGATTGTAAGCTTTTGTTTGAATCAATTTGGGTTTAATTTATATTTTGGCCAATTTTACCCTTTAGGTCAATTTGTTAGGTTGGGTCAAGTTGACCAATTAGTCAAATTGGGCTCAATTGTGATTTTAGTCAAGTTCAATAATTGATTTGGAATGAACTTGAGCCATTGGTTACAATCAATTTGGGTTAAGTAATTATTTGACCCATTTTGGCTTTTTACTCTAATTGGGGTCAACTTGGGTCAAATGGCCAATTGGACTTGGTTTAGCTCAATTGAGGGTTTGGTCATGTTCAATCTTAATTATGAGTTGGTTTGGATCAATGGTTTCAATCAATTTGATATATGATAGATTTTAGATAATTTAAGTTTCATTTGGGCTAAAGGTGGACATGGTCAAATGACCAAGTTGACATGGTTTGACCCAATTGAGGTAATTGATCATCCTAAGGTGATTGTTGATCATGATATGAGATTTGGATAGTCTTGGTTCTATCCAATTTGGGTTGGATTAAAACTTGGTTCCAAAAGGGTTCTTTCGGTCACTTTGGGTCAAGTGGACTTAAATGAGTTAATTGGTTTGGTTTTGGCTTGATTCAAGTTTATTTGAACTCCTATATAAGCCTAGGATTGAAATATAAATTGAGCTACAATCAATTTGGAGTCTAGTGGATTTTGGCTCTTTTAAAGTTATCAAGTCAAAAAGACTAACTTGGGTTGGACTTGGGTTGACTTGAGTTTCATTTGATAATTATAGTTTATGTTTATATTTGGCTAAATGATTGAAGGAGTGATTGATTCATGAGAAAATCTATTGGTTTTGGCTTGATTTGGATAGGAATTGGCCAAGTTCAAGAAATTGGCTAAAAAGGCTTGAATTGGGCTTTGGTTTAATTTTGGATTTGATTTGGCTATTTGAATTTATATTACATTTATATTTTGGGATATAACTGAGGATATAAATGATTCATGATAAAATCACTTAAGTTTGGAGTGATTTGGAAGCAAATTTGACCAAGCTTAAGGATGTAGGTCAAATGGATTTAAGGAGGGAATTGATTTAGTTTGATTTGTTTTTATCATTGGAGGATGGGTTTCATTTATATTTGTGAATATAAATGAAGGAGTAATTGGTTTAGAAAGAAAACAATTGATTTTCAATTGATTTAGTTTAAGATTTGAGTAAGCTTATGGAGGTAGGTCCATAGGGCTTAAGAGGGAATTTGGCTTGGTTTGATTTGGTTTGAGTTGGTTTTGGTCATTTGGGTATGGGTTTCATTTAAATTTGTGAATATAAATGAATGAATAACTAATTTATAAAGAAATCAATCAAGTTTTGGATCATTTAGGTGGCAATTTTGCTAAGCATATGAGAGTGCGTCATAAGACTTAAGAAGGAATTTTGGTTTCAAATTTGAACTGAGGATTGAATCATTTGGAATTGAGTTTTAGTTATTATTTGGTAAATGATTGAGAGATTGAATTGATATTTGAGAAAATTAATAAATTGGGATTTATTTGAATTTGGTTAAGGCTAAATTCATAAGACAAAATCAAAGGGCTTAGGAAGAATGTTGATCTCGGATTTACTTATGGGTTTCAATAATTTAATTTGAAATTTGGATTTAGATTTGGTATTTGAGTTGAATTTGAGGTTTGGTTTGAGAAGGAAAGCATGGATTAGGTTTAGGCTATAGGATAGGCATGTTTTCCAAAGTCCTAAGGCATAACCTATCCTATGGCTAACTCTTCTAAGTCTCAAGGCTTAGGTTAAGTTTTCACCTAATCACTAGAAGTGTCTTAAGACTAAGGAGTTCTTAGCATTTACAGTAGTCCTAGATCTATGATGAGGAAGTTGAGAACTCACTCCAAAAGTGAAGGTCGACACAAATATGGTATGTTAAGTAAGTATGACTTGGTATTTGTTTCATTTTGAAAGAGGTGAACTCTTATTTAACAAATGTGGTATGTTAAATAGAGTTCAATTTTATTTTCATGATGATGTATGATTTTATAAAAATGAAATTCTCATTTGACAAATTTGAGTATGTCAAATGGAATTCAATTATGTTTAATTTATTTGATCTAAAAAAGAGAACTCTACTTAGCAAATCTGGGTATGTTAAGCAAAGTCCAATTTGTTTTGATTTTTTTTATTTTTAAAAATGAGGGAAATTCTCATGTGCCAAGTTTGGGTGTGTCAAATGGAATTCAAATGTTAGTTTTTTCATAATTTTGAAATAAGGCACTCTACTTAGAAAATGTGGGTATGCTAAGTAGGATCCAATTTGTTCTGGTTTTTGAAAAAGGGGAACTCCACTTAGCAATTTTAGGTATACTAAATGGAGTTCAATTATTTGTGTGTGGTTGTTTTTGAAAATAAACTTCATTTAGCAAATTCAGGTATATCAAATAAGTTTCAAGATATATATGTTGACTTTGTGTGTGAAATTGCTTTTGAAAAGAGGGGAACTCTTACTTAACAAATTTGGGTATGTTAAGTGAGGTTCGATTATATGTTGATTTTAATTTTTTATTTTTTTTATATTAAAAATGGAACTCCATTTAATAAATTTTGGTATGTTTAATTGAGTTGGTTAATTAATTTTATTTAAGAAATGTGCTTTTTGAAAATCTTTGAAAGGGATTTTGATGATTATAAATTTGATTTTGATTTTTGAAAGAGGACCCTCATTTAACAAATTTTGGTATGTTAAATGAGGTTTGATTGTCTTTTATTTTAAAGAGATTGAAAATTTTTATGTTTTTTCAAACTTCATCTGGAGTGAAATTAAAAATGATTTTATTTTGGAAAAGTGCTTTTGAAAATATTTTGCAAAAGACTTTACTTGTTTTAGTTTGAGTTTTTCAAATATAGGATAAACCTTACCTCACGAAGCTAGTGGTAAAGGGGTTCAAAAATTTGTATTTTGTCATCTCATTTATTTAGTTAGTTTATTTTAACATATTGGGGGACCCAATAGGGATTTTAAGACCTACACAAAGTGAGGTCCTAAAACCTAAATGATGTTGGCTAGCTTTGCTCAAAGATGAAATAAGCTAAGTGTCAACAAAAAGAAAGATAGTCTTGGGCTTATATAAAATATAAGTCCACTATCAATGCTTGGAGATAATAATTATATACTAAAAATGGAGAGAGGAACTATCCACAGTGAAGTCGCCAGAAAAATCTGTGGTGCTTATTTTTGAGATATCAGACACCACGTAGATCTTAGGGTGTACTTATTGAAGTGATCGGGTATGACATTAAGGAATTATGTACTATCTCAAAAGATTGGAACCATCACCCCATAATGGACCTAATCAACTAATAAGGACTTCTAAGGCATGATGGGTCTTCGAATGTACCTGAGATCTTTCCCCTACTTTACATGGAAAAGTAAAGGAGGGTTTATATTAAGCCGAGTTTTTTAAGTTCCCCATGGAGGCAAGCCACCATAGTTAATTACATCCTAAGGAATGGAAATTTCTTAGGAATACTCTTAATTAAAGTAGAAATTAAAGTCTCTAAAGATTTTAAGGCTAGACTATCAAAGGATTAGTTGTAAAATTCAAGTGGGAAAACTCAAGAGAAGACTTATTATTGAAGTCAAAGGAGATGAGTAGGAAATGCTCATGATACTAGGAAACCTAGTGGATATTCTAATCTACCCTATAATTAAGCTTTATATATTTGAAATTGAAGAGATTTATTTGTTCAAGTTGAAATTTTATTAGAAATTTAGGACTGATAATCCCACAACACAATATTATGGAAATGCCAAAGAGGTGAGGATTTATGCTAGTAGCTCAAAGAAAATAGCTAATTCAGACCCTAAATCTAGGGATCTTTAGCATGAGCCAAAGCATCCTAAGTCTAAGCTAGGATGAGTATATGGTTTACCTCAACAAGATAGAGTAAATCACCCGACTTCTGAACTTACAACTGCCTGGAGTGGCTACCAACTAACACCTCCTATGATTCAAATCCATATAGGCAAGTCTTATGTATTACAAGATAGTTGAGTTATTATTTAATTGGAAATAAACTAAAGTCCTAAACCCACTCCCTAAGAAACTAGAGCATGAATGGTATGAGAAATGATTTAATCTACAAATGCAAAATCTTTTCAATTTTTATTTCAATTTTGACACTTCATTTTGACAAAGGCTTTAGGATTTTGATGCCTATATGCATGATGAAAATAAGTTATGGGCCAAATCAACTAGAAGAAGGTGTTATCCACCACAAGGGATGCTCTCACGGATCAAGTATTCTCCTATCGTGTAAAGATGGAGATCTTCCATGTTTGAGAGAGAAAGAATATGTATGCATGTTGTGAGACATTCAACCATTTAGCTAAAGGATTGCTAAATCTTTTAATTATCTTATTTAAAAACAATGCTTTATGGTGAGGTTATGAGTTATTTTAAATTTTAATGAGTTATTTATTAGAGTAAAAAATTAATTTTACCCTAAGAGCCTACTTGTATACAGGCCATGCATTAAAGCATCAAACATATAAGAAACTAAGAGAGGCATGTTGTTTCTAATGTGCAATCTAAACATAACATCAAACAATCTCATAGATTACCTGTTGACCTTACTTTTTAAGTGAGTTCTCAACTTCCTCATCATAGATTTAGGACTCTTGTAGACACTAAGAGCTCCTTAGTCTTAATACATTTTTGTGATTAGGTGAACACTTAACCTAAGCCTAGAGGCTTAGAAGGGTTAGCCATAGGAATAGGTTATGCCTTAAGGACTTAGGAAAATTTCTCTACCCTATAGCCTAAACCCAATCCATACTTACCTTCTCAAACCAAACCTTAAATTCATACCAAATCCAAACCAAATTTCCAAGACTCATAATTAATCCCATGATCAAATTCAAGCTCAAGATTTCTCCATAAAACATCATGATTAAATTCAGAACCCTTTCTAATCCCTTTGATTTCATCTTATGGACTTAGCCTTAACCAAATTTAAATTAATCCCAATTCATTTGATTTTCAAAGATCAATTCAATCTCTCAATCATTTACCAAATCCAATTCCAAATTCCAAACCAAATGATTAGAACCCATAATCAAATCCAAAATCAAAATACCCCTTAAAGTCTTATGGTTGAATTCCATAAGTTTAGCCAAATCTCCACCCAATTCAATCCAAATTTAATTGATCTCTTCATGAATCATTTATATCATTATTTATATTCATAAATATAAATGAGATATAAACTCAAATAGCCAAAACTAAATCAAACCAAATCCAATCCAAATTCAATTAAATCCCTTCTTAAGCCTTATGGACCCACCTACATAAGCTTAGCCAAATCTCATACAAATCAACCCAAAATCAATTGATTTCTTTATAAACTAATTACTCATTCATTTATATCCATAAATATAAAAGAAACCCACCCTCCAATGACAAAAAATAAATCAAACTAAATCAATTCCCTACTTAAGCCCTTTTAACTTACATCCTTAAGCTTGGTCAAATTTGCTTCCAAATCACTTCAAACTCAAGTGATTTTCTCATGAATCATTTATATCTTAATTTATATTCCCAAATTCAAATGAGATATAAACTCAAATAGCCAAAACTAGATTCAAAATTAAACCAAAACCCAAGTTAAGCTCAAGTTAGCCTTTTTGACTTGAAAACATCAAACAAGCCAAAATATATTAGACTCCAAATTGATTGTAGTTGAATTTATATTTCAACCCTAGGCTCATATATGAGTTCAACTAAACTTGAATCAAGCCAAAACCAAACTAATTAACCCAATTTAGGTCGACTTGATCAAAAGTGATCTAAAGAACCCTTTTGAGCCAAGTTCTAATCCAACCCAAATTGGATTGAACCAAGCCCATCCAAACCTCATATCATGATTAACAATCACCCTAGGATGATCAATCACCTTGAATTGGGTCAAACCAAGTCATCTTGGTCCTTTGACCAAGTCAACCTTTAGCAAATGAAACCTAAACTAGCCAAAACCCACCATATACCAAATTGATTGAAGCCATTGATCCAAACCAATTCATAATCAATGATTTAACATAATCATACCCTCATTTGACTCAAACCAAGTCCAATTAGCCATTTGACCCAAATTGGCCTAAAAACTCAAAAATGGTCAAATCATAATCTAACCCAAATTGATTGCAACTAATGGCTCAAGTTCATTCCAAATCAATTATTGAACTTGACCAAAGCCACAATTGAGCCCAATTAGACCAATTGGTCAACTTGACCCAACCTAGCCCAAATTGACCTAAAGGGTCAAATTAACAAAAATTCAATTTAAATCCAAAACAAATCAAACCAAAGCCTACAATCATTTTTAATTAACCATTTAAACATAAACCAACACCTAACCCAACCCAATTTGGTCAAATTGGTCAAATTGGTCAAATTGGTCAACTTAGCCCATTTGACCTATCTGAATCCAAGTGAGCCTAAATCAAACCTAAGTCAAATTGATTGAAACCACTTGAACAAAAACTCTCCAAATCATCATTTGAACCTAACCCAAGCTTTAGTTTGACCCAATTTGACCAATTGGTCAACCCAACCCAACATGAACCCATTTGACCAAATGAAGCCAAAACCCATGAAACCAACCCATGGGACATTGGTGGTTGACCAAACCCAACCCAAATTGACCCTAGGTCAGCCCAAAGTATGCTCATAAGCCAAGTGGGCACCATCTAAGGAGATTAGCCATTGGACAAACCTCTTTGCAATAGTTTCCTTGCCCCCAATTGGCAAAGTCCACTCTCCCATCACTTAGGCAGCCATCCAATTGCCAAATGAAGAATGCCTAACCTTCCTAGCCCACTCTAAACACAATAGGACTTGCCATGAACCAAGAGGAGGTGAGTTAACTCACCTCCCATGCAAACTGAGCACCCCATGGACAAAGGAAAGAAAATCTCTCCATATCAGACCTTGAGCCACCTCCCAAGCCTTCCCCCACTTCTGGTGAACCACGTGGACCTAATGGAGACAATTCCAGTGATCTGATGGTGGTGGGTGAGATAATGGGATTGAATCCTGTTTGTCCACCTTAGCAACTGAGAGGGTATACCCCCTCAATTTGAATAGGAATTGCATCATTCATCTTCATTTGAGCTAGGGAAAATGAAAGAGAGTCTCCCATAGCCATTCCCAAGCTTCTAAGCTCCCCATTCTTCTCCCTTCTCGGTTTTATGTCAAACTAAAATAGGGGAGATTAATTTTGATTCAAGCTTTCTCATTTCACCACCAAACTTCAAGTGCTTTTGCACACACTTCCAAGCACAATATTGAAGCCATCTAAATCATTTCCCAAGCTCAAAAGCCACCGAAAGCTCAAGTTTGATCTAGATCAAAGCTCCAAAGTGTGTGGCTTGGTTGTCCATGGGATCTACTCCAAATCAAGGCCCAAGCTTCAGGGCTTCATCTCTACTAGATGAAGCTACCTCCGTTAATCCCACCACCAGTCTTGATCTCTGATGAGGTAATTCTTAAAAACTGATTTCTGGTTTAAGTGTGGTTGGTCCTTTTCGAGGAAAATTTTCATGTCATGCAATCTTAGTCGTTGGATGTGTTCCTCTCCTTCCCTTAATGGTGTGAAATCATTTTGGAATCAATCCAAGCTCGTGAGCTTAGATCAGATGGAGAAAGATGGATGACATCCATCTTTCACCCCTCGTGAAGAAGAAACATCACAGGCCATTCATTTCACATGATTGGAATGGACGGTCATGATTAAATCAGGCTTAAATACCATAATTATTCTCTCTAAACTATAGGAATAATCATGGTCGTCCGATCTTAGACCAGATGATCCATGAGAAAGCATGTCTACCGTCGACTGACTCAGTCACGTGATGAGATAACTTTAATACCCAATCCCGTCACACCACATGGAAAGTGTGTCGCGTCAGCATGCCATGTGGCGCTGACAAGATTAGAGCTTTAATTATGGTTAATTAATCCATTTTTATGCTCAATCTTCTGTAATTTATAACTAATTATAGAAAAATCTAAAAAAATACAAATGAATGCTCATTTTAAAGGTATTTTAAAAAAAATTTAATAAAATAATTCCAACGGATTTTAAATAGTAAATAGAGCTTCATTAAGGTTTAATTAAAAATATACTTAGCTTAATTACTCTCTAATCTCTCAAGTGATTAATCCCAAAATTTTGAGAATGTTTGAGAGGATGACTTCTACATCCTCTAATTTCCTAGGGATTTATTACTTGTTAAATTAAGGATTGATTAATCCCTAATTACCCTCTTAACTTTATTAAGGGGTGATTAAGCATATGAATAGTGATTAATTAATTATTTGGACTCCCTAATCACTGTTGAATAGTAAGGAGACTTAGGGAAGTGGATTGGAGCCTCCCTCCTAATCCTTTCTCTAATTTTCTCTCTCTTTTCAACTAAACTCCCAATTATTAATTAATTAACTAATTAGAAACTTAATTAGCTAAATATGAATTCAAATCATATTAAATCATGCTTAATTCATTGGATGGCTTATAGAAATAGGTGGGGACCTCTTTCCCTACCTTTTCCCTTAAGCCCATCTCATTTTAAGATAATTATTAACTTTGATTAGTCACTTTTTAAGAGAGATGAATTAATGGATTACTGGTTTAATTGATTTGAAAAATCTAATTAAATCTAATTTCTCCTTAATCCATCTTGGGTAGAGCTTTAGGTGTTCAAGAATCTAAAGAGCTTAATGAAATTATGATTAGCTCATATGTGTGGGAAAATCATAAAGTAATTAAAATGGTTCCTTAAGTTTAATTATTAAATAATCATGAGCTAATTGCATTAGGCCCCTTTCCTTTCATAGGAGCATTGATATTTACTTTTCAATTCATTTGCATATTATATTAGCTCATAATTATTTAATTAATTATCTTAAGGTAACATAGGTAAGGGTTAATTAATTTAATTCATGCTTAATTTAATCAATCCATAAAAGTCATTTAATTGCTTCTCATTAAATCAAATTAATCACACATATAGGTAATGGGATTAGGATTAGCAAACACCTTTTTCTCACTCCTCTCTTAAATCAAGTTAAACATGAAATCAAAAATGACTTTAAGAAACTTTGGTTTATTTTAAATAAGCTTATTTTATATGATTGTCCTTAGGAATTAGTTGAATTGAAAGAAATTACATGTTTGTGTTTCTTTATTTTTCCCAATCATATTAAAATGTTGCATGCCACTTGATTCATGCATTCATTTTTTTCAAAAACCAATTAAAAATAAATGATTTTTATGTCAAATTTTCATATTTTGACTTAATTAAAAAATATGTGTGGCTATTATCACTATTAAATAGAAAATTATTTGAAAAGTATATAAATCAACTATAACACATGGAGTAATGATAATTATAAGTATTTATAAGCTTGTATGTGCTTACAACTTAGAACATGTGATATGAAGTTCTCTTTTCTTTAATCTTCATGAATTTACATAAGGATGTGAATATTAACAAGTGTATAGTTCATTTAAAAAGGGCACAACACTTATTTGGGTTTATTCTTATGTATATCTATGTTAGAATTTTAGGTCACATGTATAAATAAATAAAAATACAATTCTTGTATGATTTTCATTCTTATAGTTATTTGTACACTCATGAATATTTAAAAATAGCAGGTATAACTTGTCTAGACACCCGGGGACGCACATCTTTAAGTATCCCCAAGAAGGTTCCTATCTCGTTCTCCTAGTCAAACAATGGTGAAGTACTTTCTTATAACTTTTATACACTTGTGTGTGCATCTGGCTAATGAATGAAAACCTCACCTTATTCCATATGCATAATTCAAAATAGAAATACAATTTTTTGCATGATTTCCATTCTTATAGTTGTTTATACATCCACATGTATTTAAGAATAGTAGGTTTATCAGTGGACACCCGGAGATGCATAACTTTAAGTAGCCCCAAGGAGGTTCCAACCTCGTTCTTCTAGTCAAACAATGGAAAAGTACTTGCTTATAACTTTCATACATTTGAATGTGTACTTAGCTAATGAATGAGAATCCTCTTTTTCTATAAAACTCATTTATGCATCATGCATTTAAGTGTGTCAAAAATATGTTGCCTGTATAGATATGTTTAGGACTTAATCATATGCATGCTACATATGATGGAAAGAAATGAACAAACATGTGTTGTGTGATAGTAATTAACTCCAATTAATCTTAAGATGTCTTTCTTATTCAATAAGTTTATTTAAAGTGAACCCAAATATAGGAATAATTAAAATATGTAATAAGCCATTCACTAAAAAAAATTGATTAATTAATATGCTTTAGATGTGGCTTAAGATAGGGATAAAAGAGAGTGATCCTCTCTTTTCTTCCCTTTATAACACTTAGTTGTTAATTGTAAATCAAGTGAAACAAAATAAAATATTAAGTAAAACTCACAAATCAATTAAGCCACTTAAAATGAAACCATCCTTCAAATTAAGTCCTTTCTTACTTAGAAAAAAATAACAAAACCTAGGTAAGGCATACCACAAGCCTTAATACACACACCTTAGATTAAGTCACCACTTTTAGCCTTATGTTAGGCCAGTGCATGGTTTGATGTATGTTTGGTTTTATGATGTATTATTGTAGACTGGATGTTAGAGTGTATGCATAGAAGGATGTTAGTGATTAATTATATTTTTTTTTTACAGAGATTGTGCTTAAGGGGTGCTTAAAATAAATATAAATGCTCTCTTTTGTAGGTTGCTTAACCCCTAAGCATAATCTAAATTAGGATAGGTGGGCTTGGGTTCCCATGTGTGGAGTGCTAAGTTCAAATTATACATATAACTGCTTGGGTTTTATGGTGTGTTTAGCTAACATTTGCTTTGCAAGTGTAGTTAGATTTACTTTTCCTATTTTTGATGTAATTTTGCATTAAGAATTAGGATTAGTGTTATGAGAGATTAGGATGAGCGGTGGCTAGAAGGTTTTGTCCTAGGAGGCCCCCGTGATGCTTTTGGAGCAAGCAAACCCAAAAGTGGAAAAAAAGTGGAAACCTGAAGATATGAAGAATGAAGACCCCCATAGTATTTATTTATTTGTAAAAATTATAATTATTCTTTCATATACCAAGTTGTATAAGGGTAGAGCTTAGCTACCCATTTCTCTTTTCAAGTTGTACGACAGTACCCAACTACACCGACCTGTTATTCTTTTACGTTGGGCTTATAAATTATTTGATATTTTATTTACAATTGCGCAATAGAAATGGCATATCTTTTCTTAGTTTCATCATATATGGTGATTTAATGTGTGATATGGATCTGATTAGACTCTTAGAGAATAAAAAAAATCTTTCTACCCCAACTATCAACCCATAATTAAATTTTCTAAATAACTCATAACCTTACATAAAGCCTAGGCATTAGATCAAGATAACTAAAAGATTTAGTAACCCCTTAGTTGGATGTTTTATGCTTAATATCATGCATGTCATCTTGTTTCACTTTTGCTAAGAGAGGGTTCCCATCCATGCATAATAGGGGAAGACTTGACCTTTAAAGGTCTTCTCTTTGGTGAAAAACACCTCTTTCCTTCTGATTTAGCTAATAATCTTATTTTATCATGCATTTAGACATATAAAAATCGTATAGCCTTTGTCAAAATAAATTGTCAAAATTCAAATAAAAATTGAAAATTTTGAATTAGACTAAGTCATTACTCATACCACTCATGCTCTAATCTCTTAGGGAGTGAGTTTAAGGACTTTAGTCCCTTTTTAAATAAAAACAACCTAACCATCTTGCAAAATTATATAACTTGACCACATGGTTTTAAAGCGTATGAGGAGTTAGCTGGCTACCACTCTAAGCAGTTATAGGTCCAGCAGTCAGGTGGTTTACCCTCTCTTGTGGAGGTAAACCATATACCCATCTTCGCTTAGATTTATGATGTGTTTTGGCCCTCACCAAAGCTCCCTAGACTTAGGATCTGAGGTTACTATTTTCCCTCAGGCTACAAATATAAATCCTCACCTCTTAGGCATTTCGACAATCTTGTATCATGGGATTATAAGTCCTAGTCCTTGTTGACCTCACTTTTGAGTGAGCTTTCAAGTTCTTCATTCTAGGCATAAGGACTCCTCTAAACACTAAGAGTTCCTTAGTCTTAAGACACTTCTAGTGATTAGGTGAACACTTAACCTAACTTTAGAGACATAGAAGAGTTAGCCATAGGAATAGGTCATGTCTTAAGGGCATTAGGAAAACTTGCATACCCTATAGCTTGAACCAAATTCTTACTTCCTTCTTTCAAGCCAAACTTCAATTTCAAATCAACTTCAAAATCAAATCGACTTCAAACTCAAATCAAAATCAATTAGCTCAATGGATTTTCTCAAATTATGAATCAATTCCAAATCAAATGATTGAAATCAAATTCAAAATCATTCCTAAGCCTTTGATTTCATCTTAAAGACTTAGCTCAAATCAAATCCAAATCACTTTAAATTCAAAAGATTTTCTCATAACCATTTATATTCTCATTTATATTCACAAATATAAATGAAATATAAATTCAAATAACCAAAACTATATTCAAAACTCAAATCCAAATCCAACTTAAATCCAACATATGCTCTTTCAAGTCAAATTCTTGAACTTAACCAAATCATTCTCAAATCAAATCCAAATCACTTTAAACTCAAAAGATTTTCTCATAACCCATTTATATTCTCATTTATATTCACAAATATAAATGAAATATAAATTCAAATAACCAAAATCAATTCAAAACTTAAATCCAATTCTAACCAAAATCTAACCTATGCTCTTTCAAGATAAATTCTTGAAATTAACCAAATCATTCTCAAATCAATCCAAACATTTGGATTCCCCCTTAAAACAACCAATCCTTCAATCATAAATCAAATATAAACATAAACTTCAATCATCAAACCAAAATCAAACTAACCCAAATCAAACCTATGTTCATCCTTTGAACTTGAAATTGTCAAATGAATCAAAACCCATTTGACTCCAAATCACTTGCAATCAAATTTATATTTCAATCATAAGTCTATATGTGAGTTCAACCAAACTTGAATCAAGCCTTGATAAAGCCAATTGACCCACTTAGGCTCACTTGACCCAAAGTGACCTAAAGTACCTTTTTAAGCCAATTTTCAATCCAATTGACCCACTTAGGCTCACCTGACATTATGAACAATAACCATCCTAGGATGATCAATCACTCAAATTTGGTCAAACTAAGTCAATCCTAGCCTTTGACTAAGTCAACACTTAACCCAAATGAAACCCAAACTAGCCAAAATCCACCGTAAGCCAAATTGATTGAAACCATTGATCTAAACCAATCCATAATCAATAATTGAACTTGACCAAGTCAACATTTGAGCCAAACCAAGCCTAATTGGTCACTTGACCCAAGTTGACCTAAAAATTCAAAATGGGTCAAATCTTGATCTAAGCCAAATTAATTGCAACCATTGGGTCAAATTCATTCTAAATCACTTGTTGAACTTGACCAACGCTTCAATTGGCCAACTAGACACAACCTAGCCCAATTGACCATGAACCCAACTTGACCTAAAAGATCAAATCAACTTGAAATCAAATTAAATCAAAAATGATTGAAATTAAAGCTTGCAAAACATTTCAAATGATCAACCAAGCTTAAACCAATCCATGACCTAACCCAATTGGGTCAAATGGGTCAAATTGGTCAACTTGACCCATTTGACCTAAATGAACCTAAATGAACCAAAACCAAATATAAACCAAATTGAACCAAACTGATGATACCCATAGGCTCCAAATGATCATTTGAACTTGACCTAACCTTTGGATTGACCTAATTTTACCAATTGGTCAATTTGACCCAAGTTGACCCATTTTGACCTAAATGGGTCAACTTGAGCCAAATCATATCAAATCAACTTCAAATTCTTTGAAATTTGGCCCAACCTATTTTTGAAAATTTTTTAAATCTTCCAAATCAAGATTAAGGCCAAATGATTATTTTACCCTTGGGTCAAAGGATAACTTATGGCCAAATTCACTTGGAATTTAGCCAATTCCTTCTCATGGCCACTTGGCATCCTCCTAGTGGACCACATGGACACTAAGGAGGTGGTGAACATGACCCAATGGGTTTATGTCAGCCATGAGCCAACCCAAGGCCAAACCCCACCTCGAATGAGAATTAGCCACTTGGATCACCTCTTACACTCACCTAGCACATGTGCACTTCCTCTCCTCCACTCCTCTACAAAAATTGAACCACATGGAGTCCCTAATAGCCTAAACAACCCAATCAATCTCCTCAATTGATGAAAAATGGCAAGATGTCTCTCGATCATCCAATCCAAAAAGGGGAGATATACTCCCCCTCATTCTAACTCAAACCACACACTCTGAAGTCGATTGAGCCCTAGGAACCAAAACCAAGCTTCTCCAAGCCTTGGCAAGCATTCCCAAGCTCATTCCAATTTCTCCTTCTTAGTTTTCTTCAAAACTGAAATAGGGGAGGTAATTCAAAACTCCAACTCACTCAATTCTTCACCAAACCTAAATTCACTTTGCAAGCACCATCAACAGAGCTAGTCGAGCACACCCAAAGTGTTTCTCAAGTCTCCAAGCCATGGGAAGGGGGATTTCTATCAAAGTCGCAAGCCATTGAAGGGGAGCTTGGTCAACCCACACATCCACTTCAAATCAAGGCTTGAAACTTTCAATAGAGCTTCGTCTTCACTAGAGAGGTATGACTCAAAACTGATCCTAAGTTGAAAATTGCTTGGTCTTTTGTGAAGGGAATTGTAATCCCATTAGATTTTAGCCATTAGATGTTCTTCCTTACTTCGTTTCAGTTACGTATTGCTAATCCTAGCCTAATTCGAGCTTAGGTGAGCTCGGATCAAGCCATGAAGGATGGACGGCCTCCGTCTCTTGTAACTTTGGTAAGGATGAATCATGAGCCATCCATCTTGCATGTTTTGGATGGACAACCCTGATTAAATTGATCAAATCCTCTGATTTAAGCCCTTTAGAACCACAGGATTAACCCTGGCCATTTGATCCTTGATTTGACAACCCAAGGGAAAGCGTGTTGTGCCTCTAGCTAACACAGTGCATGATGTGATAACTTAAAGAACCAATCCCATCGCACCACATGGAAAGCGCGACGCATCATCAGTCCATGTGGCGCCGATGAGATTAGTTGATTAATTAGGTTATTCTAATTATCCATTAATAATAAAAACTTCATAAAATCATATTTAAATGTAGAAAAATCTAAAAAATATAAATGATGGCTCATTTTAATGGTATTTCAAAGGGAAATCCAATAAAATTATTTTTAATTTATTTTGAATAGTGAATTTTCCTTAATTAGGGTTTTATTAAAAATTTAATTACCTAATTACTCTAATTACTTAGTTGATTCATTCCAAATTTTTTAGACATGTTCAGTGGGATGACTTATACCTCCGTTAGTTTTCTTGGAATTTATCAATGAGTTAATTAGGGAAATTAATTAATGAACCCCTAATCACCCCTTTAATGTAATTAAGAGTAATTAACTATATGAAAAATGATTTAATCCCTTAATTGAGATAATTAAAATATTGTTTAAGTGAGGAGGAGGTTTATAGAATGGGTTTGGGATATTTTCCCTAAGTTATTCCCTAATCCCCCTTTCTTCCTTAATCCAAACATAATTAAGGATTAATCCACTAATGATCTACTTAATTAGTCTAATCAAACTTTCAAAACCAATCAGAAATTAATCAATCTCTTATTGGGTAGATTCTTAGGTGTTCAATAACCTAAGAGGCTTCAAAGGAAATTATATCCAACTCACATGTGTGGGAAGGTTATGAAAGTACCTAATTAAATCATTTTGCTTAATTAATCAATAATTGTGAGTCAATTACATTAGGCCCCTTTATTTTTTAGGTGCATTGCTAATTTAAATTCCAGTGGTTGCATATCATATGTTGGCTCATAATTACTTATTTAATTATGTTAAAGTGGTGTAGGTAAGGGGTAATTAATAAATTTAATTCACACATTAACCTAAATAAAACATAAAATCAATCTAATTGTTCTAAAATTAAACTAATTCAATTTAGACATGGGGGAAATGGGTTAGTACCAACAAACTCTTTTCACATTTCCTAAGTCAAATCAAATTCAAACAAATAAAATAAATATCTCTTTAAAGAATTTTGATTCACTTTGAATAATCTCATCTTATAGGATTGTCCTTAGGAATTAATTAGGGTGAATGAAGTCATATGCTTACATCACTTTATTTCTTTCCAACCATGCTAAATCTTATTTTCCATATGAAATTATGCATTGATATCTTTTTGAAAAGTAAATTAAATGAAATATTTTCATTATGTCAAATTACATATTTTGGCTAAAGTAAGAATATGAGTGGCTACTATCACTACTAAACCAAAAATTATTTTCAAAACTTATAAATCAAAGAATATAAATGAAGTGATGCTAATTATAAGTACTTATAAGCTTGCATGTGATTATAGCATAAGATGTGTATTATGTGATTTTCTTCTCATATCTTAACATGAATTTGAATAGGATTTGCAAAGTGTATAGTTCATTTGAAAAGAACATAACACTTGCCTAAATCTATTCCTATGCATTCACATGTTATGACATAAGAAGGATCATCACATTTACACATGTAAATTATACAACCAAAAACAAACAAAAATCTTTTGCATGATTCTTCATCCATGTATTTCCTTTTGTACATTCACATGTATTTAAGAAAAGTGGTATATTAGTATGGATATCCTGGGGTAGTAAGGCTTTAAGTTGCCCCAAGTAGGTTTTGTACCTTACACCCCTAGTATAGAAAATAATGGCGTCATACTCACTTATGTCTTTTATATATGTAAATGTGTATTTGATAAATGGATAAAAGAATCCCTCTCTTTTCTACATAATAAAAATATGCATTCATGGAATATCCAAATTTTCTTAACCAACATCTCTTAGCATTCATCATCAAGGTGTGCTAAAATTTGTATTGCATGTATAAGTATGCTTAGAATTTATTCATATGCATGGTATACATTGGTGGAAAGAAATAAATGATTGTGTGTTATGTGATAGTAATTCACCTTAATTAATCCTAAGATGCCTTTCTCATTGAATAGGTTTATTTAGAGCAAATATAAATTTAGGGTTAATTAAAATACATAATAAAATATTCACTAAAGAAAAATCATTAATGAATCTACCTTAGAAGTTACTTAAGGTAGGGATGAAAGAGAAGTTCTCTTCTCTTTTCTTTTCTTTACAATATTTAGTAACCAAATGTAGGTTCATTCAAACTAAATCAAACCATCAAATAAAATTGACAAATTAACTAAATCACTGAAGAAGAAACCACCCTCTAAGTTGAATCCTTCAGACCTAGAAACTTCCAACCTTAAAGCCTAGCTAAGACATCCCACACAAACCTTAAATGGAACACACATTAGGCTAAGTCATCATTTCTAGCTCTATATTAGGGCAGTGCATGGTTTGATGCCTAATTTTATTTTATGATGTAATATTTTTAGACTGGATGTTAGGGTGCATGTGTGCAGATTGGATGATAGGATGATCTTAGTCTAATCATGTCTTCTACAGAGGATTGCACTTAAGGGGTGCTGTAAAAAAAATATAAATACTTTTGCTATGCAGGTTGCTTATACTCCTAAGCATGATCCAAATTAAGACAGGAGGACTTGGTTACCCATGTGTGGGGTGTCAAGTCCAAAATTATTCCTATAACTGCTTTGGTTGTGTGGTATGTTTAGCTAATCTCTATTTTATAGGTTTAGTTAGATTTATCTTTCCCATTTTGATGTATTTTTTATAATTATGATTTAGAATGTTATGGGGAATTAAGGTGAACATTGGTCATGAGACCATGTCTTATATACCATGTGAAGCCTTGCAGCAAACTACATCCCAAGTCCAAATGAAGAAAAAAGAAAGAATGAAAGAAGTGAAGAAAAGAAATAAATAAAGAAATGAAGAATGAAGACCCCCCATAACATGAATTCTTTCTAAATTATAATTATTCATTTGTAATATGGGTTGTATAAGGGTAGAGCTTGACTACCCATTTTTTTTTTTAGGTTGTGCATTGGTACCCGACCACATCAACCTCTTATCCTTTTGCACTAGCTTTATAAAATTATTTGATGTTCGTTTATCTTGTGCATTAAAAATGGCATAATGTTTCTAGTTTCTTCATTGATTGATGAATGGCCTAGATGCGATTAGGCTCTTAGGTAAAAATAAATTTTCTATCCAATTAATCAACTCAAAGTTAAAATTAATAACTCATAACCTCACCTAAATCCTAAGACATAAATCAAGAAAATAAAAGATTTAGCAACCCCTTAGCTAGATGTTGTATGTCTCACATCATGCATAAAAATATATTATTTCACTCTTGCTAATGGAGGGCTTTCACCTTTGCTAGAGAAAATGGCTTGACCTTTGAAAGCCATGGTGGAAACACACCTCCTTCTTGCTAATTTTGGCCCATAACCAATTTCTCATGCATTAGGCATATGAAATCCCATAGCCTGTGTCAAATAAAAATCTAAAATGAAAATAAAACTTAACAAAATTTATATTAGATTAAGTCATTTATTCATGCCCTTCATGATCTAGTCTCTTAGGGAGTGTGTTTAAGGACTTAGTCTCCTTTATAAATAAATAACAGCCTAGCTATCTTGCAAAGCATAAGACCTGCCTACATGTATTTAAAATCATAGGAGGAGTTAGTTGGTGACAACCCCCAGACAGTTGTAAGTCCAACAGTCGGGTGATTTATCCTCTCTTGTGGAGGTAAACCATATACCCATTTTTTCCTTAGATTTAGGTTGTGCCTTAGCACTCACCAAAGCTCCCTAGATTTAGGTTCTGAGGTTATTGTTTCCCTTCACGGGCTACAAGCATAAATCCTCACCTCTTAGGCATTTCCATGATCTTATATTATGGAATTCTAAGCCCTAAATTTTTAATAAAAATTCAACTCAAATAATTAACTCTCTTCAAATTTTAAAATATAAAGCCCAACCATAAGATAGTTTGGGATACTCACTGGGTTTCCTAGCATCGTGAGCATCCCCTACTTATCTCCCTTTGGATTCGAGAATAACTCTCTCTTTTTTATCAATCACTTGACTTTCCAAAAATAACCAATTTGTTGAAAGTCTATCTTTGAAATCTTTGGAGACAACAATCATTTACATTAATTGAGAGTATTCTTAAGGAATCTCATTCTTTAGGATGTAATTAACTATGGGGGCTTGCCTCCATTGGGAACTTAACGAACCCGATTTAAAATAAATCTTGCTTTACTTTTTTATGTAAAGTAGAGGAAGAATCTCTAGTACATTTGATGACCCATTGTCCTTAGAAGTCCTTATTAGGTGATTAGGTCCATGTAGGATGGTGACTTCCATCTCTCGAGATAGTACATCATTCCATAATGTCACGATCACCCTAATAACTACAACTGCAGATCTACATGGTCTCCCAATACACAAAATATTTATTTTTTAAATTCCCAAAGAGTTTGAGAAATAAATACACCACAGCCCTCTAATAAATTTCAGCTCAAACATATAATTCTCTTCAATTTCAAATATATAAAGCCCAACCATAGGATAGATTAGAATGCTCCCAATATTTCCTAGTATCATAAGCATCCCCTACTCATCTCCTTCTGGCTTCAATAATAAGTCTCTCTTTTTTTATCTATCCCATTTGATTTTCTAACATAGCCAATTTATTGATAGTCTTATTATTGAAATCTTTAGAGACAATAATTGCCTACTTTAATCAAGAGTATTCCTAAAGAATTCATCTTCTTTAAGATGTAATTAACTATGGGGGCTTGACCCCATAAGAAACTTTAGAACCTGATTTAAATAAACCCAGCTTTATTCATCCATGTAAAGTAGGAGAAAATCTCTGGTATATTCAAAGACCCATCATTCCTTAGGAGTTTTTATTAGGTGATTAGATCTATTGTAGGGTAGTGACTTATGTCTTTCGAGATAGTGCACAATTCCTTGATGTCGTACCTGATCATTTCAATCAGTATACCCTCAGATCAGTGTTATGTCCCCCATACACATAAATTAAAAATAAACACCACACTACCGCAAAAGAATAAAAGGCCAGTGTGGTTGGGTTCCGTCGTACACCCCAAAAGAGAAAATTGGTAGCCGAGCTCTACCCTTATACAACCTGGAATATAAAAGAATAATTATAATTATAAATAATAAATGCTATTTGGGGTCTTCAAGTCTTCATTCTTCATGTCTCCATTTTGTCATATATTTGCTCCTTTTGATGTGGAAGGCTTCAAGGCATCACATGGCACCCCAAGACTAAGCCTTCTAGCCAATGATCATCCTAAACTCTCATAGCACTAATCCTAATTCTTAATGCAAAATTATATTAAAAATAGAAAAAGTAAATCTAACTACACCTAAAATAAGTGTTAGCTAAACACATACAACCCAAACAATTATATCATAAGTTGGACTTAGCACCCACATGGGTAGCCAAGCCCACCTATCCTAAATTGGATTATGCTTAGGGGCATAAGAAACCTGCAAAGAGAGCATTTATATTTATTTTTAAGCAGCCCCTTTAAGAGTAATCCCCCACAAAAAATAAGATTATGCTAATCATGGCATACCATCCAGTCTACGAAGCATACACCCTAACATCCAGTCTAAAATATTACATCAAAAAAACAAAATATACACCAAACATACACCATCCTAACTTAGGATTAAAAGTGGTGACTTAATTCTAATGTGTGTGTTAAGGCTTGTGTGGTAAGTCCTAACTAGGCATTAAGGTTATGATTTTCTAAATGTGAGAGGATGTTTAGTCATAAGAGGTTAATTTCACTTTAAGTGATTTAATTGATTTGAAAATTTTACTTGATATTTTCTTTTATTTCATATGCCTTACACTTAGCAACTAAGTGTTATAAAGAGGAGAAAGAGAATTGTTCTCTTTAATCTCTACCTGAAGCCACTTTCTAAAGCATGTTAATTTAATTTGTTCTATTTAGTGAATGATTTATTACACATTTTAAATTAAACCTAAGTTTAGGTTCACTTTAAATGATTCCATTCATACACATATACATCTTAAGATTAATTTGAATGAACTACTAACACATGACATACATCACATTATTCCTTTCCATCATATGTAACATGCATATGATTGAATCTTAAGTATACTAATACATGCAATATATTTCTTTTAACACATTTTAAATGAAAGATGTATATGTGTATTTTGGAGAAAATGGGATTTTCACTCATTAGATAAATGCACACTTAAGTGCATAAAAGTTTTAAGCAAGTACTTCGCTATTGTTAACTAGGGGAGTGTGGTAAAGACTTTCTTGGGGCTACTTAAAGCCGTGCATCTCAGAAATGTCCAGAGTAGATATACCTGCTATTCCTAAATACACATGAATGTACAAATGATTACAAAAATGGAAAGTCATGCAAAAAGTTGTATCTTTTTTAGTTGAATTTATTTATACATATGAGTTAAAGTTCTATTCAAATTCTAATATAGAGATGTGTAAGGATGAATTCAAATAAATGTTGTGTCTTTTTAAATAGACTATACACTTATGAATGTTCAAGCTTATGCAAATCTATATGTGAACTAAAGAAAGAGAACTCCACATCATGTGTTTAAACTAGAACACATGCAAGCTTACATATACTTATAACTAATATCACTCCAAATATTATAATTGATTTATAAGCTTTTGAAAATAATTTTTTATTTAATAGTGATAATAGCCACAAATATTGTAAATTAAGTTCAACACATGCAAGCTCAACATAAAGAAAATTTCATTTGAGTTTAAACATTTTGAAAGCATGAATGCATGAAACCACATGACACACATCATTTAATATGATTGAAAAGGAATAATAAAATATAAAACACATATTTCATTCAATCAAACTAATTCCTAAGGACAATCATATCAAATACAATCATTTAAAGTAAACCAAAGCTTCTTATTAAGTTATTTTTGGATGTTTGATTTGATTTAGAGAAAAGAGGAGATTCAATCATTCATTGCTCATAACCCATTTCTATATTGGTTAATCAATTTGGTTTAATGAAAAGAAATTAAGTTAATTTGATAGATTAATTAGGTTGTAATCTCAGTTAAGTCCATTAATTACCCCTTACCAATGTTGCCTTAAAGTAATTAACCAATTAATTATGAGCCAACATGACATGTACATGAATTGGAATTTAAATCAATAATGACCCTAAGAAATAAAAGGCCTAATGCAGTTGGCTCACAATTAGTGGTTAATTAGATAAAATAACTTAATTAAGTACTCTTATGGCTTCCTCACTCATGTAGGATAGCCATAATTTTCTTAAATAGCTTTAGATTATTAACCATGTAAAGATATGCCCAAGAACCTTAATTAGATGAGTTTTGAAATGATTATTATTTTAATTAGATTAATTAAGCCATTTTAATTAATGAATTAAATCATTAATCTCAAATTAATTAATTTCCATTCAAATGAAATGAACTTAGAGTAAAAGATTAGGAAAGAGGTCCCAATCTCATTCACTATGCTCATTCACTATTATATAATGATTGGCAAGCTTAATTAGCAGTTTTCTTACTATTTAGCATGTTAATTAATCACATAATTAATTAAGAAAGTAATTAAGGCTAAGACAATCAATTTTCCTAATTAACCAAGCAATAAATCCTAAGAAAATTATGAGAGGTAGGGGTCATCCCATTGATCAACATCAAAAACTTTGGAATTAATTACTTGAGAAATTAATGAGTAATTAAGCTAATTAATTTTTCAATTAAACCCAAATTAAGCCTTAATTACTATTCAAAATCAATTGGGAATATTTTATTAAATTCCCCTCTGAAATACCTTCAGAATGAATGTTTATTTATATTTTTATGAATTTTTATGATTTGTTATCATTTGTTATGATTTTAAAAGTTTAAGTTGATTTAAGTGATTTTTCCATGATTTTTATAAAGTCCATTAATCTATTCTCACTATTTGAAATTTAGAATGCAATATCTTCCTATTCAAAAATCCTTTTGATTTGAAATTTTTATTGTGGTTGCATTTTAATTTGCATTTTAATTTCAGTTTCAATCCCTGAAAATTTCAAATCAATCTAATGTGCATTTATGTTTAATTGATGAAATTTGATTTTCACTAAAACTTAAATTAAGCTTAAACCATTCGGTCAAATTTAGGGATTTTAAGTTTGTTGGATTCCTCTCGGAAAGATGAATCCAACGAGCCCTTATTTATAATTTTTTGTTAAGTATATTATTTTCTATTAATTTTTTAAGTTTTAGGTGATTTAGATATTTTTTAAAACCAGAATATCCCTAATTTCCTACTTAACATAGTCAGCACTGCGTGGTGCTGATGTGGCAATGCGGCGCTAGTGTGGCAATGCGGCACTACGTGATTAGCTAGCGTGGTGTCATGTCAACAGAGGAGCGGGAAAGCGGATGAACAAGAAAATGATGTGTGGTCAGCACGTGATCTGATTCGTCTAATCCTATGAATCATGAGATCGGATGGCTGCTATGTGTCATGGCTGGCAGAACGATAAACTAAGGGATTCTTGCAATTTTTATAATAAAATTGAATGAAATACTTCATTTTAGGCTCGATTTTCTAGCGATCTTCACTGAAAATCACTCTAAAATGTGTGGATGATGTAAAATAATAAATGCAACAGTAATCTAGGGGAAACTCCTAAAATTGAATAAAATATGTCATAAATAAAAGCCCCTAAGGCCAGCTATAGTTTGATTAAATTACCTCGCCAATGATGGTTTTCGATGGGTATGAAGATCCAAGCGAGCTCATGGGGTGTGAGAGGGAGCTTTGGACTAAGTTTGAACCTTTGCCTCCCTTTGGAACGTTATCTTCACCAATAAGCATCACCTCCTCACCAAAAAAGGTTCAGTTTGATATTTTTTGGCTCAAATCAAGTGGGGGAAGGTTGCTTCTCGTTTAGGGAAGTTCCTGGAATGTGTGTGGGCTCATGAATTATTGGAATGAGGCCTCTTTCTCTCCTTTCAAGTGAATGATTGAATTTTTCCATTAAGGATGATGGGGAGGTGGTTGGGTGGTGATGGCTTGATTGAGAACTTTGGATTTAGCTCCAAAGTCTTCTTTTTCAGTTGTAGGATCAGCTTTAATGAATGCAAAAGATGGGGAGGAGTGGACTTTGCTCTCTTTGGGTAAGATCACATGTGGGATGTCATTTCCAAGAGGGATTACCTTGGGTTTGGCTCCAATTGGGTTTGGGCTAATTTTGGCTGATCCCAAATGGGTTTGGGTCGTGTTTGATCAGTTCCCAATAGGTCATGGCTTGGTTTCAAGAGATTTGGCTCAATTTGGGTCACATGGGTCACATTGGGTCATGTTTGGTTAGGTTGACTAATTAGTTAAATTGGGTTAAACCAAGATTTAGGTTAGATTCAAATGATGATTTGAAGTATTTTGGTATGATCAATTTGATTTACTTTGACTTAGGATTGATTTTGGCTCATTTGGAATCAAATGGGTTAAATGGGTCACGTTGAGCAATTTGACCAAAATTGGCCAAATTGACATGGGTTATGGGTTGATTCATGTTCAATTGGCTAGTTGAAGATGAATGTAGTCTTTAGTTTGAATCAATTTTAGATTTAATTTAGGTGATTGCCAAATTTTTAGGTCAATTTAGGCTAAATCAATTGAGCTAGGGTTAAGGTAGCTACCAATTGATGGTTAAGTCATATTCAAACATTGATCATGTGTTGATGCGAATTAATGGTTTCAACCAATTTTACATAGGGTGAGTTTTGGCTAGTTTTGGTTCATTTGGTCTAAAGGGTTGACTTGGTCACATGACCAAGTTGACTTGGTTTGACCCAATTCATGATAATTGGTCATCCTAAGGTGATCGATGGTCATGGTATGAGGCTTGGATGGGCTTGGTTCAATCCAATTTGGGTTGGATTAGAACTTGGCTCAAAAGGGTCATTTAGGTCACTTTAGGTCAAGAGCCAGTCAATTGGTCAGTAACTGGTTTTGACTTGATTTGGAGTTGGACTTATATGTGAGCTTCAGTTGAAATATAAATCAACTATAATCAATTTAGAGTCCAATAGGCCTTGGCTCAATTAAAAGTTTCAAGTCAAAAGGGCTAAGTTAGGCTTGACTTGGGTTGGCTTGGATTTGGTTTGATGATTATACGTTTCACTTATATTTAGATAGATGATTGAAGGAATGATTAATTCAAGAGAAAAATTATTGGTTTTGACTTGATTTAGATAGAATTTGGCTAAGTCCAAAGAATTGGCTCAAAGGGCTTAGATTGGGCTTTGATTTGATTTTGGATTTAGCTTTGGTCATTTGAATTTTGATTTCATTTATATTTATGAATATAAATAAATGAATAATTAATTTATAAGAAAATTGATCGAGTTTAGATTGGTTTGAAGGCTAATTTGGTTAAGCACATGGAGGTAGGTCCATCCAGCTTAAAAGGGGTTTTGGTTTGGTTTGATTTAGTTTGATTTAGTTTTGATCATTTGGATATAGATTTCATTCATATTTGTGGATATAAATGAAGGAATAATTGATTTATAAATAAATCAATGGAATTTGATTTGATTTAAAGGGGGTTTTAGCTAATCTTATGAAGGTGGTTCATATGGCTTAGGAAGGATCCTGGGATTTGAATTTGATTTTGAGTTTCAATCATTTAAAGTCAAATTTGGAATCAGCTTTGGAATTTCTATTTGAATTTGAGGTTTGGTTTGAGATTTGAATCTGGGTTTGATTTAAGAAGGTGCATACGGATTGGGTTTAGGCTATAGGATAGGTGATTTTCTTAAATCCTAAGGTATGGCCTAATCCTATGATTAACCCTTCTAAGTCTCTAGGCTTAAGTTAAGTGTTCACCTAATCACTAGAAGTGTCTTATGACTAAGGAGCTCTTAGTGTTTAGAAAAAGTCATAAGTCTAAGAAGATGAGGTTGAGAGCTCACTCCAAAAGTGAGGTCAACAAAAGTATTTAAGCTTGTTCAATTCATCAATCAAATAAATATAATAAGTTCTTATTGAGTCAAGCCAAGAGTAGCTTATTGAATGTTCAATTTATTTAAAATCTTATTTATTTATTTATTTATAAAAAATATTTGTCCACCATCAAAAGATTGACCACTTCTGCTTCTGCCTACTACTATAAGCCTAGGCTAGTCCACTAAACTCAATGTGTTCTTTGTTTGTATCTTTCACTACTAGGTCAGTAAGGCCTACGATATTTTCTATATGACCTCACTTATCATATGTGCAATGGGACTACTTTTGTGTCTCAAGGTATCTATCATCTATCACCAAGATAGTTAATGTTCATTATGGTGACTCTCTAAGCCATACAAGTTATTTAGGCCTTTTTTTATTTAGATAAGCATGGACTCTTACCCCTCTTGAGTCATCACTTCATAGGCCTGTGAATTGTCTAACCTATCCACTAAGCCTTAAGTGACATGATCACTCAAATAACCTTAGCTGGTGATTCGCTAAGTAATATGCACATTCTCCTGACAAGTCAATTCGAACAAATCAAGTTAATCCTTCAATAAGTCCACCAAAGCAATAAGCAAAGGATCGAAGGTATGCACATTTTTCTGACAAGTCAATTCGAAAAAATTAGGTTAATCCTTTAACAAGTCCACCAAAGAAATAAACAAATAACCAAAGGTATGCACATCCTCTTGATAAGTCGAGTTAAACAAATCAAGTCAATCCTTGATCAAGTCCGTCAAGCTCGAAGCTAGGGCAGAAGGAACCTAAATCATAAAATAAATAAAATTCTTCCTTCACCAAGCCTACTAAGCACGAAGCTAAGGCCAAAGGAAGATCAAGTTGGTAAACCACTAAAATATGAGACCTTCGACAAGCCCATCAAAGCATTAAGCATATGATTGAAGGTATCTCTCTTCTTACCTGACGAGTCAATAAAGATAAATCAGTCAAATCTTATATGGTCAACTAGTTTACAATAAATATGGTCCACTTTATATGGGCACCATATTTGTCAGGGGACATTTGTTGACCTATAAATAATTTCTATATGCTTAATTAAGTAAATATATTGAAATCAGCAATAATTAGATGCAGCGTCATAAAAGTGAGAGTTCAAAGCATACAGATCATGACTGAAATTGATTAAGATGTCCTCCTATCATGAAATCAACTGTACCAATGCATTCAAAATATCAAAATCAATTAAAATTGATATCTCACATCGATCAATTATCATCCAGTGAAGAAAAATAAATAGAATAGGTAATTTTATGCATATTAAAGTCGAGAGGCCTCGACATTATTTGATGAGCTTCTTTCACAAAATGGATTTCATCGTTGTCGCCAAAACATCGAAAATTATTAAACAAGACCTTTCGCGATCAATTCAATCAAGTGTGGAGCAAATAGCAAGCCTTGGAGTGCGACGATGCCTAAATTAACCTCAAATTTACTTCGATCGATCTCAACATTGCTCAAGTAAATCTCCACTTTTCCACCGAACCTGCAATACTCAAGTGCAAGTGGGCAGAAGGCACCATTTAAAAAAATTTAAAGTAATTCTCCACTAGATCTACAATTCTTTGTACAAGCAAACTGAAGACAATACTAAATTAAATTCTACACTAATTATAGAGCTTCTTTCAATCCAAAAATTAGAAAATTCTTATTTTAATTATGATTTTCAAAATTCAATGATTTGATTAATTAGATGAAATTATATAAGTTAAAAATATCTGCATGTGCTTGGACATGGCGATTTAAAGTGCAAATTTTAATGTCTGAAAAGGGTGTGCAGGCTAAGTTGAGATTAAATAAATATGAAATTAATCTCATAATTTAGAAATAAAATTACTAAATTACCAAATTATGGACCCTTATACTATACTGGCCAGACGAGGATCTGTTTAAAAAAAAATAGAGAAGAAAGATAAATTCAATTCAATCATTTATGATTATATGCATGCAAGCTAATGAATGTCATCAATGTTAATTCAAGTCAATGAAAGATATAGATATTCAGCTCTATAGAATGTGATTACAGTAGGCCTAATCTTCAATGCTTGAAATAGAGTTGATAAGGTCTACTAAATGATTAACTTCTAAATGAACTCAAATTACATTAGATTACAAGACCCAATCCTCTATATTTGCAATAGATTTGATAAGGTCTGTTATGATATCAATTTTCTAAAGAATTTAAATTACATATAAATCATAGATTCTATCCTCTACTAGCAAATAAGTAGAGTTGACAAGGTCTACCCTAATGATAACTGAGTTGATTGAAGATATCAACTAGAAGGATAACTATTATCAAAATATTTACGATATTATATTCAATATTCTCAAAATACTCGAAATATAAATCTAGATCTGATCATTTATTATTAAATTAATAGAGTCGACGGGATCTAAAATAATAAACTAAATGATTAAGCAGACTTATATATCCTGATGATGACCATGTTGATTGAAAATTTTAACCGGAGGGTATATTATCATCAAAAAATACTTGAGCTCTAAACTAATTCATCATAAAACTAAATTTCAACTAAGTAAATGTCTGAATTAAATGAAATTTATTATTTAAATACTTAAAGTAAATAATTCATCCACCCATCCACCATCGCTTGTTGGGGATGACATATTAAGAAAACTCTAGCACGCGAAGGAGCTAATGTCAAGTCAAATAAATCACTATATTCAAACTCAAATAATTTCATGCTAGTAACATGGCTCGGTCTCATCTGAAGGTTTGGTAAGGCTTCACATATGATATAGTTGACCAGTAATTCTTTGGTCAGGGTTGTCAAATGACACAATTATATTGATGATCCTATGTTCTGTTCCCTAATAACCCTTTGAGTTATGAATCATAAGTTTTATTTAATAGGCACAATGTCTTAGGCAAAACTTAGTCTACCGTGAGACTGGGCTCCATACCACAGCCCCATTGGGAACTTTGGGATTAACTAAGGCACTAGGGATCACTGACGGAGTCGGATCATCATTCCACGAACCATATGCTTTAAGTTAAATAATGGCAAATTTCATAAATTATAAACCCCAAATTTTAAACTTCACATTTACTATACATTCATCTAATGACTAGCCTGACTAGATCTCTCTCGATCGAGGGTAATTAACTATCGTGTTTTTTATAGGAAACGATCTAAAATCTAAAATAAGAAGGGTATATATATATATATATATACATATCCATCTTTTAACTTTTTGGCATTTAACATATTTCACCCAAAATTAAATGTTTTATTTTAAAATTTTTTTATTTAAATTAAATAAACTTGTGTTATTTATGTTGAACATTAGCTTATTGATTTTTTTTTTTTTTTGCACGCACTCACCTATTCTATAAAGTAAGATTTTATTATAATATAGGCAGAATTTGAATGAAAGACATTGACAATAACTTTCAAAATTCTCATCAGCCGAATTAATTGAAACATATTGATTAAAACATATGTTGGCTACAATATTATAATATATTTAATTTTGTTCATGCTAGAATAACTATTATATTTTATAGAGAGTAGATCATTTAATATAGCATAAAGATCTCACATACACTAAAATAATTGGCCAAAACATAAATTAGTCATATGATTTTTATTGTGAAATTATTCTTTAATATAGATTGAAGATCACAAAAATCCCTCATTTGCAACAATAATAATGTCTCACTTGTAAGAGGTAGCCCCAATAACGGGTGGATAATGATAAAAGGTAGTGATATTAGTGAGTTCTTGGTGGATGGAGATGGATGTGAATGTCAAACAGATGTTGAGTGTTAATGTCAAAGAACAAACAACGATAGGTAACAAAATATGTCAATGTGTGACATTGGATATCAACATTAGTTTGTGATACGTGTTGAAGGACATATGATGATAGTTGTCAACATCAACTTACAACAAGCAAAGACAACATCAACATCAATTATGATAATAATCACTTTCAAGTGAGTATCATCATCTTCGTCATTAGTGATAGCCATTGGCAACTATCGATGAAAACTATAAATGCAACTATTAAAAGTTACAGTATTGGAATGTGATAGGTGTTACTATCCTCGTTGCCAAAGGGAAGACAAGAGGATTAGAAAATGCTAAGAAGATTAGACAAGGGAAATTCCAAAAGATAGTCAATTTAACTTCCAATTAGTAATTACATCCCTCACATACTTCAAGTCGAAGAATTCTCTTGAATAAAAATCCTTGTCAAACATGTAGGAATAGTAACTATTTTTTTAGAGGACAGCCCATTCATTACCATGAGAATCCTAAATGTTGTTGAAACTAAATTGCTCATGAGAGGAAGATCATTAATCTGAGTTTGTAAGACAAAATGGTATTCGTTGTTGGGGCATCCACCTATTATATTAGCTAATACTTTCCTTCATTTGTACGTAAGTCTCCCTTAATCATTTTAGATGTTTCAATGGCTAAATAAACTTAAAATTAAGAGATCTTAGACTCATTAGAATTATCTAAGATAACTTGTAAGTTCAAGGATGCCATCAAATAATTTTCAGTTATACTTCTAAATGCTTGAATTAAACTATGAATTTAAGCATTCTTAATATCATTAAATTCTTCCATCAAGCTACATTGTTCTGATTATAAATTTATTGAAATTTGAGGTTAAATGATCTCAAATCAACTCTTGAAAGCTTTTCCTAACTTATTTGAATGCCTTGAAATTTAAAAATTGTGATAAAATAAATTCTTGATTAAGTGAATTTTCATCTGGCATGCTAGTTACTCTCTTACTTTTGAATGTCAAACTCTACTAAACTTTAATTACTCCTATTCTGAAAATTTGATGATATAAATCACAACTTTAGGGAAGTAACAATCTGTGATGATGTTCTAAAAATTAATACGAACTCCTTTCAAGGTATCATAATTTTGCTTTTGTAGTTTTATCAACATGAATTTAAGAATAAAAATTATTTAAAAATAGACACCGTAAAATGACTCAAAATTATTTTAAAGACTTCATTGGCGCATACAAGTGTGAAAATGATAAAGTTTATAATGTAAAACAAATTATTATAACTGTCACAAATGCCTAAAAAGATTTGCTTTGGCCAAAAATAAGTTAAAAAGCCACGAGAAGGTGCTGGCGGGCCTGAGCTGCCAGTGGTCAGTTGGCCAGGCTATATGGGTGGAGGTGGCAGTGCTGGAGAGGTCGTCATCATGCTACAATACAGAAGAGATATTTTAGCCTAGTAGATATGAGCACTGGACAAGCATCTTTAGACCAACCAAATCGATCTGTTGTTGGCGACATTGGCAGTAGACTTTTCGGAGTAGTCATATTGCAAGCTGATGAGTCTTGTCTACGAACTAAAATATCTTATTTTAAAGTCCCCACTATGCAATTTAATGTGGGCATTCCTTAAAGTGTCTTCAGTAATAGGGCATAGTCGTTTTTTATTTTATTTTATTTTATTTTTTATTTTATTTTGAACGAATTTAATCACATTAGCAGCATGTAATACTCTGAAGCTTGAGCAGGCTCTTAATAAAGCAAAGCGATCAACCACTGAGCTAAGCTGCAGCATGTATTCAGGATGGTTTCTTAATTGATGAGAGTTAAAGGCAATAATGGGCATTATGCTTGTAGGCCATCGGGCAAGCATTTAGAGAACTTGCCATAGTAGGATAATGATGCACATGCGTTGTCAAACTATTGTGTGATAGAAGATTTGCAATATTAGAGTGGAGTTCATCATTTTAGTAGTGCAACAAAGTCATGTATGTGCTCATATAAATAGCTCACAACATAGCAAATGATTTTTTTTTATAAAAAACTTAAAAAGAGATAATTTTTTAGGTCAAGTCAAGTTGAAATAGTTCAACTACAATAGAATGTAAATTTTCTGTATATTTTCAAAATAAAATGTATCTATTCATACATAGAAAAAAATTACATTTATAAATATCAAAATTTAACTATCAGATATATAAACTCATTCAAAATGTGTGATATGTAGGTAAATTTTCTTAAAATAAATAATCTCATTGAATTTATGTTACACCCAAGTAAATATTTCAAATAAATGCATAATTTAATATATTTATTTTATGATGTATTATAAAGATATATGTACTTTAAATATAAGCCACCAAACGGCGCTTAAGAAGTCAAGAAATCCATAATTTCTCATTAGATAGCAGCATGTGCTTGCAGTGATGTCCAGCCGAGCAACTTTTTTGAGAAACAGCGATACTCGATTTAAATAGAATTTTAAATTTTCAAATTTGTATGATTCTTAGAGATCGATGATTTGATTATTTATATGACAGCACAAACAGTCAGAGAGTATAAATATATCATTATGCTGTGAGAAACATCTCTTTTTTAACTCCCCCAACTTTCAACTTTAATGTTTAAAAAAAAAACAAGAACATATCTTTTAAACCAAATAGACTTTCTCCAACTACTATTAGGGAAAAAGAATTCAGAGAAAAATTACGACCAAATAAATTAATATGATGGAAAATTTTGAGAAGGAATATGTGTTTAAGATGTTCTAGATGAAAAAGCAACATCGGAATATTTTATAAGAGCATCTCGCTTACTTTGTTGGTGAGTTATTTGTTATTAGTTAAGGAACTTGTCTAGAAATTGAGTTTCTTATAAGAAAAATTATTATGTATATTATAATATATTGATGTGCATATATATGTTATGTATTATATAGTTAATATTATATTAATATATAATACTTTATAGTCAATATATACTAGGAGTGTAAATAGCAAGCTTGTAAAGTTTGAAATAGCTCGTTAAAAGAAAAAGCAAAACTGTTAGTTTTGAGTGTTGAAAAGGCTCAAAATTTTACTGTTTGTGTTCGGCTCGTGTTCTATAATTTTTTTTATTTTATTTAAATCGAGCGTGATCGAACAAAAATCGTTTATTTCGTTTTAAATAAATCGAGCTCGTTTGTTTTCGGATTGAATGAGCAATTTTTTGAACCTTAATATATTGGGTTATATATATTGGGTTGAGTTACATAATATTATGTTGTTAGAATCTGAATATAAAATTACATCTAAACTTTGTACATAATAATTTCTCTACTTATAAATATTTTTATATGAATGCCCTTAATATTATAAAAATATATATATATTTTTTTATACATATGGCTACCCACCGCCTAAATTCACTTCCATAGCTAACATCTCATTTACTTCCCTACATATCACCCACCACCTTCCCTTCTCATACCAAATTTCTCTATATGTAGAAGACCCTTCTTCTCCCTTCCTACCACACCTCTCTAATTTTTCCTTCTGCTATCCGAGTTAGTGTTTGCTGCAACAACTATAAGGTTATACGAGCTTTAGATTATGCTTGCTATGTCCAACTAACAGAACTTATCTATCAATTTTCTATTAATCATGATTTTATAACACCGATGAACGCAAGATTTAAAAGAGTTGATGGTAGGGGAAAGACAAACATAATAACTTTTAAATGGTATTATGTTTTAGCTATGCAATTGATAGTTCTATCCAAACTATTTAACCTTCGTATGATATCATGTTCTAAATATGTATTGTATTTCTAAATGTTAATGTTTTAGGATTATTTAAAATAGTGAAAGACAATGTTTTTGATCCTTACCTTCATCTCTCATCCTTACCTTCATCTCTCATTGAAGGACCCAAAAAGAGGAAGGGCTTAAATAACAAAAAATTGAGGGTGATCAAGATAATCTCACTTTTAAGCAAATCTTTGAATTTATATGTAGCTATGCACTAAAAATAATCATTCAATCAATCAAAATGAGCTTTAAATGATAAGAAATAATTTGATATAAGATGATGAAAAAGTATACATATTATCAATAAAATTGATAGATAATTGACAATTAATGAAGAAATTAATATTAATTTCAAAAGAAGGGGAAGTACAATACTTGTTGAAAATAACAAAATTAATATACATTATCATTAACTTTAGGTGCATGTAATCTTAACTTGTTGATTAGGAGTCTGAGCTTTTGAGCAAAAGATCATAGATTCTACTGTTAAATCATGATTTATATATATATATATATAAGCAACTTAACTCATTCGTAAAGTTTACATGGTGCAGATTCCAATTAATATTATTAGTAATTTCACAGAGTTA
This sequence comes from Cymbidium sinense, assembly GCA_021442155.1. Classification (NCBI taxonomy): domain Eukaryota; kingdom Viridiplantae; phylum Streptophyta; class Magnoliopsida; order Asparagales; family Orchidaceae; genus Cymbidium; species Cymbidium sinense. The sequence goes on along the minus strand of CM038221.1, from coordinate 176,839,088 downwards.
CATACTCATTTTTACCAAACAGAGAAATAAAAGATAATATCATAATATCCTCGAAAGATATATGATTCCGTTGAAAACACAGTAAAACAGAGAATTGAAAGCAATGCAGCAGCCACGGAAAAATCAAGTATCACTCCCAGAGCAGAAAAGAAGCTCAATAACCATCTAATTGAGGCATGACAATCTTAGTATATAATATCAGCAGGAAAAAATTCATCACAGCCCGAAACAACTACCATATATCAGAAGCAACATTAAGAAATTTAGAGAATCAAACTTGAGCCAATTTAAATTTAAAAATTAAGCGTGACAGCAAAAACATGGAAGGCCAGGCAGAGTTTCTTTTCTATTCTTCTAGCCAGAGACATTCGATTTCACAGCATATCAGATCGTATAAAGAATGGCATAAGTGCTTGAGATGCTATTGTTGAATCTTCTATTATTCTTTTAGAATATCAGCTTCTTTAAGCTCATCCTCAAGGCCAAGCCATGCATAAGCTAAGTACATGATGGCAAAGTGTTTTACCCATATCAAGGCGCACCAATCCACAGCGATAGCATGAGAGTAGAAGACCAGAATAAAATCTTTAAAGGAAGGAAAACCATTCTCTCTCTACGGAATCTACATCATCAAATTATATAAGAATATCTAACACAATATACTTGATATTAGGATCATGAATATCATCTATATTCCAACCGTTTTGTGGAGAGAATTGAGAGAGAGAGAGAATTCTGTAGGATTGTTTCTTCTAAGCAAAGCCATCCATCAGAGACTTTGTCATGATCCAACACTGATCCAAAAAGAGGCTGATGTTGAGGCCTTAAGGCATGTTAAAGTAAATAGACGACTTATGATATTTAGCATTTAACATCAAATATTTCCAAAAAGAAGAGGCCTTAGCGGCACTTGGCTTCCAAAGAGAACAATACTTAAAATTATCACCAAGAAGACAACAGGTTATAAGCATTCAAAAATCTCCAAATTAGTGCAGAATTACAGGCATGAAATTAACCACATAATAATGCAAACACGTTCTATCCTAAAAGACAAGCTGCAGAACGTTGGATATAAGATTACAATTTTTTGTTTAATTTTTAAAAATAATCGCAAATCTCAATCAACAATATAAATTACTTCGAACAGGTCTTTGGTGTTGATAATCTTATCGAAAAAAAAAAAACTTTTTTCACATTAATTATATTATTTGAACTGATCTGGTTCATAGACAGATAAATTATACTTCTATGGGTGCGTTTGAGATAGTTTTTTAGCTGCTTTGATTTTTCAAAAAATAACCAGAAAGCAAAACAATTTTGTTTGGCTACCAATTTTTTTGCTGCTTTCAGAAAGTTTTGAAATGACAAATTATTTTGAGAATCATAATATTGACATCCATATGCATAATGTGAAACAAGCTCCTGAGTCAAATTTGGCGGAAGGGCAAGTGCAGTGAGCTAAAAAAATGCACCGGGCGTCACTAAAATGTAAAGCGACATCGATCATGAGCGCATTAGCGTTTAGAACGTCAAAATATAAATATTGAAAAATCTAACGACGATTGATTAAGCGCGCGATCATGTGTCGGTGCATATCAGTCGAGAAAATGGCGATGTCGACACTCGTTCGTGAAATCAGATAGCTTTGACATCATCAAGCTTTGCTCAATTCAGGGCGAGTATACAAATATCAGTGATTTGAAGTGATAATAAAATAAATGACGCAGGATGTCAATCAACTCAAATGACCTTGACGAGCGGACTTTATCAGCTGTTGAGCGTTGAAATTGGTCTAAAAATGACCCAAGCTCTGGCGCGAATAGTCGTTTTCAAAAGCGTGAATCACTCCATCGAATCATTTATTGGAGACATTTGTTAACCTCCACATATCGTCGTAAATAATACATGAGTCAACCGTGAGCGGAGGTGACGATGTAAAATTGAGTCAAAATGCGGCGTCCGAAAATGGTGAAACGACCTCCGATGATGACGGACTTGTTACGTTTAGAATGTCAAAATTGATAATATAAATATTTAAAAAATCTAAGTAATTGATTAGCAGCTATATATGTCGGCGATAAATGAAGTCGGGAAATGCGACAATGTAACGACCTCCGTTCATAAAATTGATCATGTCAACATGAAAACTATCAAGAATAGACTTCGCTCAATTAGACGATCATGCAAATGTCGTGATTTGAGTGATGGTGTAAATGGGAGGCGAAATCATGACTCGATCAACTCAATGACCTCATTCGATGAGCGGACTTCAGAAGTTGAAGATTAATTGTGGGATATAAATGTATGACTTGAGATAATCAACCAAGCTTCCGAGTGGTCAGCGTCACGCACACTGTCGAGGTGGGGAGGCGTGAAGCAACGACCTATTTTGTGATATTGATTGCGTCGTTAGCTTTGAAACGTTAAAATCTATCAAGTGAGACTATTCACATTCAATTTGGAGATGCATGAATGTCGAATTGAGGCGGCGATTTGAAATTGACTCGCATTCGACAACTGAAAGCATTCCAGATCGCAGTTCTGGTGCGTTGAACATCAAAATAACCTTTGCTTTGCGGAGAAGTTCTGAAAGTTCGCTTTGTTGATTAAAATTTTAAAGAATGAAAGGAGAAGTTTTAACGCGTGAAAAGAGGAAAAAAATCAGGGCTGGCAAAAAAAATGTTCCACTATGTATATGCCTCGAAATAGAATCTTCCGATAGCGGGATTACAAGATGGTATACAAGAAAAGAACAACTATGTAAAGGTTGTAATTCTTGGCTGGCTGGCAGGGTGATGGTGAAGTGTAGGAACAATTTCAGGGGCAATTTGGCAAGGACAACTTCGGCGAGAAATGCAAAACAGTCAGGATGATTGGCGTGGGCGCAGGCGGCGGTGGTTGGTTGGCGGCCAGAATGGGTATCTTGTTTGGGGATCTTGAGCTTGAGCTCTCTCCTCCTTCTTGGGCTCCTCTCCCTTTACTTGGCCTCCAAAGTGTGTCCCATATGGAGAATGAGGGTTATTTATGAGTGGGTCTTGTAATGGCCAGAAAACCCAAACCACTCCCACCACGACGGGCTCGATTCCTTTTGATCATTTGATGTATTTGAACATTTGGATGGTGGTCAAATGGTGGGTATTGAGATCTTAAGCTTGTTAGACCGTGAGGCGATCGATTTATAAATACTCTATATTTGATGATCATTGAGGTTTAATTCATGTTTCAAAGTTTGATGTTTTGGTCTTGGTCTTTGATTGATTTCGGGATTAGCATTGGATTGGTGGGGAGGACCAGAATGTCATATCAACCTTATATTGATCATATAATGATGTTGACGTAAAATTCATTTTAAAATTGATTAATATTTGAAATATTAATTAAAAAAGTCTATTAATTCTTAATAACTCAAAACTGCTCTAATCCTACTGTGCACAGCCACTCGACCCCGCTCCTCCTCCACGCATAGTTCGCATGCAACCGCTCCCGCGCAAGCTCCTTCAACCGTTCCCTCTAACTGAAAAGAAAACCGATCCCGCCTCTGGTTCTGAAACTGTTCCCTCCCACTCTGTTCAGTTTTCTCAGGAAACTGCTACAAAGAAGATCAATGCGTGGAAATAGTTGAGCGGTTTAGCTTTCTGAAGCCGCTGAACTTTTTGAATTTGCCCATTTTCGATCTCCCCTAACTTGAGCGGTTACGGTAGTCTACTAGTCTTCCATTTCTGCATTCATGAAAATGAGATCCGAACCTTCGTTCAAGGTCAACGTCCAGAAACCGCTGTGTCTTCCCCATTTCCCGCAGTACAGAATACGTCCATAGTATTCTGCAATACGCCTGCTTCTCAGAATCTCAACCACGATGGCTGCACGCAACGTCATCTCGACTAGGGAACACATGCAGGGTTTCGTGCATTCGACTCCCCTCGGCGAGCTTACGTGAGATGTCATTGCTGCTTGCATTTGACGCCTTTGCTGCGCTCGCTGAAGGCAGAAGTGCTCTCCCTACCCTTTTTACGAGATCAGCCTTCATTGCGCACTTCCCCGTCTCACGATTGATCCTCGATGTAAAACCACGTGCTTTTTCATCAGGTTTTCACTGCAGAATATTCACTGATATGTAAGATTCATGAATATAGAAAGTCGTATATTTGCTGGATAGATGACATGACTATGGGGTTTGGAATTGGCTCCTCTTTCCCATTTGACTTTAGGCTTGCGGCAATGACTGCAGGCACGCTGCCTCCGCCGATGTCCATCGCGGAGGTTATCTACCGCATTTAGTATTCTCTCATCGAGTACCCTTCATGCTCCGCTGAACAGCTCGTCACCGCTGGCTTTATCTTGTCCTGTTCCTCTCCATCTAAAGGTAATAGCCTCTAGGTCTCCTAACCGAGAAAGTATTCGTACTGTCCTATGATATGTGCCCAGTTCGATCGCAGAAGATTCTCGCCGGCGATCTTCTTCATCTTCTCTGAATCATCTTCGAAAGCAAAAAAAAAAAAAGCGATTTCTTTTCTGTCTCACGATTTGTTCCTTTGTTGCTGGTTGCGAGGATTAAATGGAAGAGCAGAAGTACGGAATGTCTTTTCTGGGTTTCATGAAAGACCTGGTGCACTTTCTTGATCTACATTATCATCTTCATCTCAGAAAGATGACAATGCTAGCGTATAGAAAGCATGGCGATGGAAAGCATGCCGTATACAAATAAAAAGTATACAAATGAAAAGTATATCGGCAAAATTTTTAAACTAAGCATCATTAAAACGTTAATTAGCGAAATAAGCAGATTTTTCATTTAAAAAATTTTGATAGGTTAAAAGGCGGCATTTACATTATATTTACGCCGCCTCTACTAGCGACCTATGTAATCAAGGTTGTAAACAGTTAACGGTGACTGAATTTATTAAATAAAAAAATTTTTTGACACCTTATTGTTTGATGATCATATCGCATCGTTGTTATTCAATTCAGTATCGTTTGAATCGGCATGAAATTGTCACGACTTTCATGTTAACGAATTAATTGTGATGTACATAAGAAATTTTGATGTATCTTAATTTAGTTGCATGATTTAAATTTATATTATATTTATCTGAAAATGAGCCTTATATAAACTATATTTGTAAAAAAAAGAAAACTCAACTTAAAGGATAATTTATGATTCTCTCTGAATTTTACATAATATATATATTTATCTTTATATATGAGTATTTTTTTTCTTTTTTGATGTCATTATAAATTATTTGTTTGATTAGTAGACTTTGATCATATTAAAATTAGAAAAAATAAATGTGCTTATTTTTAATTTTATATTTTTTTTTTGCATTTTTTTTGAACTTTGATGTGTATTCGTTATCTTAATGATATATGTAAATATTTGGACTATTTTTAAAAATAAAAAAATGTAAAAAAAAAATCACATATAAGATACTATTGATCCCATAAATTTATTAAATAAAGAAATGTGACTATGAATACATCTCAGAATATAACATACAATCACAAGCTGTATCTTGAGTACATCTGGCCAGCGGCGTGGTGGTGGAAGTCACTTCCTGGTGTGTGTGTGTCGCGGTCGCAGGGGCGTCAGCGTGATCTTTCGCTTTGCATCATCATCTTTTCGTGGTCATCTGTAGGTGTCATCCCGACATCATCTCGATATCTGCGATGGGTGAGAATGCTATGGGGTGGATGCATCCAGGTGGCATATATACTCGGATGGGTGAGGATACATGGAAGAACTCTGCGCCAGGAAATGGGTGAACATGCCTTCCAGCCGAAATGCAGGCTGGTGTCTATAGGGGTAAGTGTATGGACCGGCGTCGGCATGGGCGATGGACACGATCACGTAGCATGTGGTGAAATCGCGATCTTTGCATAGGAACTAAACTGATGCGTCTCTCCTGTATCGATGTCGTATTCAGCATAATGTTTACATAAGTATTGAGTATTGAATCAGTCAGTCCATATCTCCCAATAAGTCGAGAATATATCTGTGTATCAAGATATGTTCCCTGTATAGAAAAAAATTATGTTGTATATTAAAATATAAATTTTATAACATAAATTTCTTTTAACACTTGCCATCGGTCTCTCTCAGGAACCCGAGGTAGGTAGTGGCGGTATGGTGAGGCATGTATGGGAGGCCGGATACCACCTCATATACCGACTCATACACGGTCAACTGTAGTGGGCATCTTGTCAACAATGGCATTGTCCCAAATATGTGGTAGCAGACCGATCAACATATTTCCGTCATATTTCGCGAAATGAAGGATCAATAGGATCGGCATCAACTCGGTGATAGCCGAGCTGCGTGTGAAACGCGAGGAGATACCACTCGCTTCCGACCAGGTCAATGGAACCCGACTAGCCATATCTCGACCAAACATACATCCACTTCAGTGCGGATCAGGTGCCATAAGGTTCCCATATCACTACAGTCATTTAATAAATTTGGTCATGTATGAAATTTTAAAAAAATAATAATGCGGATGGTGCAATGGTCATGCACGGCTCCGAAGCTCATCCTCGCATTATGACACGAGGTTTCATCTCCCTCGGTAAGTCTCATTCCATCTACAACCAACACTCAAACCCTCCAACTCAACGGGTGGTACCGATGTGGGTACCTAGCGTGTAAATGCTCCCACGACCTGCAGTAGTGCAAACATCCGCCATGTTCGTCTTGTCTTGCCTCATTCGACTCTCTATAGTGTGCCCATTTGATCAATCTTGAACTTGCTTAATGTCAAATCCTAGTAATGGCAAGTCGGAGATGTACCTCCCTGACGTGAATATAAATGAGGAAGCATCATAGCTCGAATGCCTCGAACTTCAAACCCCAAGAATGTCCAAATAAGAATCTCAAGAATGTCCAACGTGGCATGGCGTGCCCCATCTGGCGTGAATGGGATCTGGTGAAAGGGATCATGATATACTACATCGGCCGGATGTTCACCAATCGGCTTGTTCCGCGCGACAATCCGTATACCGCCATCGTCCGCTCCGATAGGCGACGGCATAGCGGAGGTCCATCAAACACCATCGTGCTGGATCATGGCCCTCACCGCAATGTTGATCAAATAGCTAGATGAAATGTTCGTCACGTGATCGCCGCCAGCTCCCAAAGCGTGGTGATCTGAGTCACAGTCGCAGTAAAACAAGCCTCCAACCTCGTAGTCCATCCATGAATGGCGGTTAAGGCATTCACTAATCATCGTAAGTAAATGTGAAGGCGACCGAGGATAATACAGACAAAATATTTGTACCATCTAAAATTAGGATAAAATATAAATCAACTATTTATCATAATAGTACAAGAACATACCAAATCGGGATGTGCGAGCCGCCACAAAGCGTGATGCCGGATCTCGGTGGTGCGGACCATAATGGGGGGCTCATGTGTGCGTCTACGCCCCTGTATCCTCGTCATTAGCCACTACCACGAAAATTTATAATTGAAGGATTTAATATAAATATATATATATATATATATTTCATGCAAATGCCTTACATAATTGACCCAATTGCTGGACAAAGAGAGTGCAACTTTGTAGAGATTTCATTTATATATATTAACCAAAAAAAAAAAAAAAGATGCTCACTTCATAGGAAAAACAAAAAACAAAACAAATATCACTCTAGATTCCAGAAATTACTATTGTTCTGATCCAAAATAACTTTCAAAACTAAAATCAGCTTATACGAATATTTCTTCATATAAATATATAATATAATCAATCTTCCACTAATTAAAACATTATTAACATCCCTTATTGTGCACCGCTCAGCAGAGCAATCTTCCATAAACAGCAAATACGATATGTAGTTGTCCAATAAAAAGGAGAATTCTAGGAGGGGAAGAGCAGGAGGATATGTGAATAAATCAATTGCTCAAATAAAACTCAAAAAGTTGAACCAAAATAACTTGAAAAATGAAAATTAAAATGGATATAAAGGTGATGAGAACTTTTAGGAAAAATCAATGGATGGTACAGCAGAAAGATTAAACATAGTAGTACACCATGTTATGGTTACTGGCGATACAAATGCCAGATAAACTTAATAAACTTCTCAGTACCGACTATGCACAAACATTTACATTCAAAAGAAATACGTGTCAACTAGTGAGTAATAAATTTTTTTTTGCAGTTGTACCTCCAAATTAATGCTCAACCAGAATAACTTGCTACTAAATTCTTATGACATAATTTTAATATCTTAATAAACATAACATGCCAACAATCAGATGAAGTGAAATGAGCAATTTTTTGCATCAGAAAACTATATCGATCTCAGTTCCTCCACCCAGTTCCCAGAATTTAAAATCACAATGAATTAAACTTAAGGAAAAAATTTATCTGATTTATCTGAATATATAATTCTCAACCAGTATCACATTCCAAATTGAGAATAAAATGATAGAAGAAGAAATTAACGTGAACAAGATTATTCATTAGAATATCCCACAATTAATTAATATCTGCCAAAACTTCATTACTTAATTTGACTACACCAGGAAAAACCAATTCCACATATGTGTAGTAAGATACTTGAAAGCGAAAAAAGTACAAATATAAAACTAATGTCGTTTTTCTGGACAAGTAAGCCATTATGGGATTTTGCATTTATTCTGTTGTTGTATGTACCATTGTATTTGTATATCAGCAGGCCTACAGAAGCTACTGGATTAACATTTGGTGGTATAAGATCCCAGATAGTACATCAACCACATGATCGGGGATAACATGAAACTGTTTGGCGACCTGTGATAGTAATGTAGTAAGGAGAAGCAGTAATTCATCTTGTTTGTCCCATTACAATGATAACATGGACATGGAATATGAAGTTATCTACATGTCTGATTCTGCGCTTGAGATTGAGCGTTGACCTTGAATGGCGTGGTAATGATTGTGAAAATCGGTATTGATGCTTTGTTCGTTAGCATCTTTTCATTTTGGCGAGCCTTCTGCGTGGAGCAAAAAAGTGAATCATTTGCGGGATCGGTGGGACGCGATTAATGAGTCTTTTGTTAAAGATCCGCAGTTAGTGAAAATGGGTCGGCAGGATTGGTAACCACGTGCCCTCTTTTGCTGACACTTGAAGGCGTTGGTTGTCATAAAGTAGTAACCCCGTTTAGCATGACCCCGACTTTCATCAGCTTTTATAATATGGCACTCTGCAGAACGGTTTAAGCGATATCTATAGCGTTGTAAATATGGATATCCGTGTATTTGGCTTGCCATTTTTGACACATGAACTCACGTAGAAATGCCCATGGTACGCATGTCTTCTTAAAATTTTCCACGAGATGGCATGCGGTGTCGATGTTTTGCCCATTGAAGAATCTCACGGCATCGCCGCATCCGAATGTCGTCGATCGGAGATGATGGTCGCGAACATATAATTGGAACCAACCGTAAGGTTCTAACCGATTCAAGAATCATTGCATTACCAGCTGGCGTCGCAAATCTTGAAACAAACCATTGTTAGCAATAAGATCAGCGTACTCTTTGCAGAAAAATGCAGAGTTCGACAATCTGACGCCAGCCGATGGATGGACGAAAGCCAGAAAATGCGTTGAAATTGTCCGAACATTGTTGAATTCGCTGAATGGATATGAGCGAGACATAAGACCATAAAGTCCCAGCCAGCGACGATCGACTCTTCCGTACCAAATATACTTTGGATGGACAACAATTAAAGAAGAACAGTTCCTTCAAATAAAGTATCATATCAAATCTTATGGAACCAAAAAATAAAATAAAATAACAAGGAACATCCTAAATCACAAAACACAAAACTTAAAACCATAAAACACAAAATCCAAAGAGGAAGTGCAGTGATTTGTAATATAAAGCTCGTATCGCGTCTCAGGAAAAAAGAATAAAAAAAAAGTTATCGAAAAGGCAATATATCAACAAACAATTATAAATTAGAATCAGTAGCCTAAGGGTAAACCAAGATCTCAAAACAAAGAAAGAATGTGAAGAAATATTCCACTGATCACCCAAAATAAAAATATGGCAAACAAAATGGCACCCATTACCTAAGCGAGATCTAAATTAGTTAGATCCTGATATATATACCTAAATATACTAAATCACATATATATATATCACTCGTTTATTTTGAAAAAACAAAAAACAAAAAAAAAAACCTTTTAGGCCAAACTTCACGGATCCCAGGCGAGATCTGGCGGTGGGGGATCAGCGGCGGCGGATGAGGCTGGCGGTAAGAAGCGTGGCGGGCTTCGATCGATCGGGTTCGGCGGAGGCTAATCGAGAGGTCGGGGATCCAGATCTCTCGGATCGTTTTAATAAAATCGTTAGGCGATGTTTAAGCGGCGACGGCGTACTATGTTTGCGGTCGGCGCTCAGATTTAAGCGGCTCTCCTTAATTTTGGAAAGCGCTTATTTAGCTAATTGCGTTTTAATGATGCTTAGTTTAAAATTTTGCCACCAAAACAGTGAAGAAGGCTCAATACATTCTAATTGGAACAAGAATAACAAATATGTCAAGAAAAGTATCCAAAGATCTCAGTCTCTTAATGACTCCTTGGAAAAGTATTCTCATTTATATGAATTTATAGTAAAGAAGAATTCAAAGGGCTTCCTAACATAATGAAGGTAAAACCCTTTGAAAGATTATTCTCACTTCCGGACATCAAATATTGTCATTGAAGCAAAAAAATTTATAGTGAAGCGACGCCCTTTTCATCTCCTAAGAATTTAACCACTTCACATATGAAGAAAATACATGAAAATAAAGGAATCCAAGGAATCTACTACAGAAGCAAGTTCAAAAAAGATGTATGATGTGAATGTGAAAATTATATATATATATATATATATATGCATATGATTATCTTTATACAAGTTTGAAAGCATAAATACTGCAAATGGCGAGATAAAATTTTGTTGTGGTGTTCCAAGACATTGCTCACTATTCATTCAAGCCATATCGATGTGGACCCTGTTGATATGCTCCAATTTGAAATATTTGCATATATATTTGCTTTTATGCACGTGATTGAAGGCATCATTATACTCATCAGTGTGTAACGGGATTGAAGGTTGGCGAAATCCTTTAATACTAGCGCTTCATCGGCGTGGAGGACGGGTAGCTCATTAGATAGCGGGAAGGGAATCTTGTCAAAATCTTTGTCGAAATTTCAAATATTTGCATATATATTTATCCTCGGTTATTAAGAGGTCATTAATGCTCATTAAACAACAGGGATTGAAGGTCGTGCCAGATTCTTGAAAACATTCAGCTCAAAGCTGTAGTGGTATCTGGCATCCAGATCGGATGATGATCAGGAGCTGAAAATTGTGTCAAATCTTTTTTACACTTAAAAAAATGAAAAATAAAAGAATCAACTTAAGAATGTCAAGCATTAAAACCTAAAGCTAAAATTCAAATTAAAAAACTCCAAACAACAAAAGGAGAAGGAAAAATAACATACAACAAATACAAAAGTAAAACAAAAAAGAGGGGGAAAATAAAAACTACATTGAGGGATAAAATTTCTTTTGAAACAATGAATTAAACTGTCTTTTACAATCTAAATCAAAATGCATTCTTGACACGGATCTGACTCTTTGTAGCGGGGCGAATCGAATCTCCAAATTATAAAATCATAGGGCTTCCTTTAATCAAAAATTTAAGGAATTTCATTCTAATTATGATTTTTAAAATCGATGATTTCATTAATTAGATGAAATTATCTAAGCCATAAATACCTGCATGTGCTCAGACATAAAGATTTAAAGTACAAATTTTAATGTGTGAAAAAGTTGCACAGGCTAAATTGGAATATATTAAATTAGGGAAATTTACATACACCATTCTTACGCATTTACAATATTTTGGCTTGAATATTTACAACTGCACTTGCATCTCGAAAAAATTGCATTTCATGAAAAAGTATGAAGGGTGGTATTTTTTGATGTAATAATAAAGATTTAAGTGTTATTTAAGTAAAATTAAAGTTTGGGTGTGAAATCGTAAAATTCATAGAATTATGTATGTAAATCCCCATTAATATTAATCTGAAAAAATCTAATAAGATATTAGATCAATTAATTTAATAATCTTCTTTTGTATCAGGAATGGTATGGCGGCAAAAGCGATATTAAATCAATTTATAAAATCATAGGGCCTCCTTTCATAAAAAATCAAGAATTTCATCATAACTATGATTTTCAAAATCAATATTTCATGAATTATGTATGAAATTAAACATAAATTAATTATGTGCGGTAGAGATTTAGAGCACAATTTTGTAGAAAAGGCTGCAGGAAAATTGGAATAAAAATGAAAATATAAAATCTCAATCTCATAATTAGAAATAAAATTACAAATTACTAAATCACCGAACATCTTTGAATGCTTATTCAATTATGCGAGATCTTTGCGGGTGGCTACTGGTTTAGTCTTGGGGTATGTCGAGTTAACAAACCTAAAAACTTATAATAAGAGTCTCGAAATCGTGAAATATAGCGATTACATCGATAAGATCAATCCTTTGTTAGCGGCAAAACAAGTTGATGGGATCAAAACATATTCAATTAATCGATTTTTCAAATCAAATTAAGTAGTAATCTCAATCAATCTCATAATTGAAATAAACACTACATAAAGTCTCGCACATTTTGCGTAATGTTTAAATTGTTTAAATTGGTGAGGATCTTGCGGGTTGCTCTAGTTAGTCTTAGTCTTAGGGTTTGGGTTAACAAAACACAAAATATATTAAGAATTTCAACTCGGTAAAATATAGAAATTAATTATGTCATGTGATAAGATATCCTGTTGCAGCTAAATAGAGTTGACAAAATCTAAAGCTCTTAAACATATTATTAATCTTCTCAAATTAACTTCAATCATATCGATGAAATGAAGCTTAAATGAACTTCTCGTTAAAACTTAAATACCGATCATTCACCTTGTATTTATGGTGGATGGAATTGAAAAAACTCAGCTCAAAAGCCGATGTCAATCGAGTGTTGTATGTTCACTCTGATCGATTTAACCTGATAAGGGCGTGACATGTCCTAACTTCGTGGCTTGGTGGTGAGGCTGGCGGATAAACATTACGACGAGTTCTACCGTGCTATACATTATATTACGACATGATCTTTAAGCTCCCCAATGGCTCGCTTTAAGTTGTGAATTATAGGGTATACTGATAGGCAAACAACCCTCCGTCACTAAGGTAGACTTAAGACGCCTCCTGACAAACATCATCTGTCCAAGGAATTTCTCGGAATGTAACCCATATGTCGTCAATACGATCCTTGTCAAGTTGTGTCGACTACCTCCTCCGACTAAGAAACTGATCACGACTGTGACGACTAACTATGGGATCTAAATCGGACACATCATCATTCCCCCAACCATCCAGTTTAAGCTAAAATGATGAATTTCATATGTTAAATTTTAAAAGTCTACATGATGCTACTATACGCTACGTATTTTGCAATCTAACGACTAGCCTTAATCGAAAGTTCTCTCTCACTTATTGAGAGGGGTAATTAAATATGAAATGCTTTATAGGAATCAAAACCGCACCAAAAGTTCTCACCAAATGAGGCTAAATCTCTAGTGTCTATCTACTATTCTATCTACCTTCTGAAAATTACACCGACACTTTAAAACACTCTCTTCAATATCAAAATTGTCGGTGAGGTGACGCACTTTCACACATAACTATTAGATTACTATCGAAATTTATCTTTTGAATTTTTAAAAAAAAAATATTTATAACACATATAATAACTTTTTTCAAGAAATAGTTTTTTTTATAGTAAGTTTATCATTAATTTTTTAAAAAATTATAGCTATTCTAAAACAGGCTTCTTAACTTAAATACAGGCTGATTTCTTCTTCGTTGAACACAATGGCGACCATTTCTTTCATTATCTTTTCTTATTTATTTATTTACCTATCGATTTCTCCACCATCAAACGCACGGAAATATGGAAATGGTCGATTAAATAAATATTTAACATTTATTAGGTCAAGAAATAATTCCTCATCTACTTTATTGTCCCGAGTAATTAATTTTTTGCTCGGTTTATTGACTGTACAGTGCATTCAAGGTGATTTATTGTCGCATTAATTGGGCGATTCATGTTTTCTTGTCGCTGGAAAATTAGAAATGTTAATTTTATTAATTAAGCCTTATTCTAAATTTTCTGGATTTTGGACTTACAGTCTGACGCCACAGGGTCTTTTTGTGCGGCCAAAAGTTTACAATTGTGCAAAACATCTTAATCTATTGATCGAAAATTTTAAGTTCAAGTTCTTTTATATATATATATATTTTATGTATAAATTTATTATTAAATTCATCTAAATTTTTCAAAAAAGAAAAAATTTATAATTATATGAAAAAATAATGATAAAATTATTATAATAGAAGTTATTATTTGAAAGCCGTGATATGTAACAACCATCATAATTTTGCAGATCAAGTTAAAAAATTTTGCTTTTCCACCACAGCTTGCAGCAAAAATATAATTTGTTAAACATTACTTTCGATATAATTCTGATAGCAGACAGAAAATTGCCCAAATGTAACACTAATATACAATTTTTTAATATATATATATATATATATATATATATATATATATATATATATATATATATATATATATATATATATATATATATATATATATATATATATATATATATATATATATATATATACTGGAAAAGCCTTAATAGGCTTTGAGCTTTCGAAGTATATATAATGCCAAATCTTCTTGTTTTTTGTTTTTCTTTTTTTAAAATTCCATCTGTTTCATTGCTGTACCAGCTACAGAAGCTCAGTTGAAGGTTTTGTCTCTGCACAGATTAGCAGGCCGTATAATGCACCAAAACTAAAACAAGCCCTTGAATTTTTATAATGTTTCTTTTTTGTTTTTCCCTTTGGCACTATTGTGGAAATTTTAAGTTTTTTTTTTTCCATTTAAAATTCAAATAGTCTTAATTTTAAAATTTAAAATTTGTTTTAAATTTGAAGATGAAATAAAATTTCAAAAAGAAGAAAAGTCTGACAAGTGGTGTTCACGATCAGTTCTATTATATACATGAGAGGCACAATAGGCATAATTTCAAGACATTTTAATTTAAGGGTTCAAAGTTTACGTTTCAATCTAAAAGTTTTTAGATTCAAATCGTGTACATGAATTTTGTGTGTGAATTTGACATTACATTGACTCAAATGTCTCAAAAAAATATTACTTAAATTTTTTTTAGAATGAGTATATTATAAATTTTGGTTAATTTTTTATGAATTAAACTCATGTTAAAATAAATTTAATTACTTTAAACTTCATGTGATCAAAATTTGATCAAAAGAATATGTTGATCCAAAAATTTCTCAATTTTATATCTCCTAAACTCTATTAAAAATTCTCTTATAGACTTTTTGGAATCAAGTTTATTTTTATTTTTTTAATTTATTTTTAAAAATATAATTATAGAGTATATATATATATATATTTAGTTATTTTTTTAAAAAAATCAGATCACATTATTTTAAAAACATCAAATTATTTTTTTATTATTTTCAAAATAATAACTATCACTATCTAATATATTTTATTTTTAAACAAAACACAAATAAAATAAAATAAAATAAAAAGAATCCCAAATAGCCCCTTAGCAATTTGAAAATTTACATTCTTAACAAATTTTCAATAAAAATCAATTCTATTGGGCTCATTCTGAGAATCAATTTCTCATTCACCCAAACACGTAATTTTGATATCCTCACAATAAAGAGAAAATATATTTACAAAAACTAAAAGTGGGTCCCGCTTAACTTTGATCCTCAAACTACTCCTTATCATAAATTTCAACCACTTTTCTTAATACATTTGGCAAAAAAAAAAGAAGTTATTTAATGAAATCTAATACCGATGGCTTGTTCGAATGCAATTTCTCTTTTTTCAAATAAAAAATTCATAAAATTCAATATTTTTTTATACGTTGTATAATATAATATCAAAATTAAATTTTACTTTATCAATTATCACATATGCTATTATTGTGGCGTTATTTAAATGATAATATTTTTTAGAGCATATATGCGATGGCTTATGGCATTATTTTTCAATTAAAAAATATGCGAAAAGTTAATAGATACGACATAAGATTAATTTTAAAAAATTTCTCATATGCCAAAGAGACTTTTATATATTTCTTGGCGAAATCAAAAGACTTGTGCCGGTTTTGGCTGTTTCGTAATTACTTTTTTTAAAGGTTTGCAATTGCAATTACGTGTTGCCTAGTCTCTCACATGCTATATAAACTTGGAATTTTCAAATTTTAGGTAGTCCAGATAGCTGAAGAAACCAGGGGCTGATTTATTATAAATAATATATAAATTAACTATGTAAATTATGAGTTTTATTATTATTAGTATCAGTATTTATTAATAATTTTTTAAAATTTTAAAATCAAATAAAAAATTATTTTTGGCATAATCTTGATCAAAAAAAGATTGGAGCTTGCATGAATTAAATAAGACAGTAAAAAAACAAATTCATTACTTCATAAAATAAAGTTATATTTAAATTTTGCTTAATCAACAAAAACAGACTTTAAATTAGTGTATATTTCACTCTCCTAAATTTTTTAATCCACCTTTGAATAAACTTTTTATACTGAACTTTTTTAAATATATATATAAATTATTTAATCCATAATTGAAAATTATTAATATATTGATCTTAATGGAGACAAGACGAAGCAAAAGAGGAATATATATTTTTCTTATTTATCATGGACTTTTTATTTTTGAATTTTGTGCTATGAATTAATAATATTTTTAAAATATAATTTTTTTAGGGAGTGTAACCGTGCCAAAATATCAATTAGCAAAATTATAAATATTGACGAATTAAACATTTTCTTAAAAAAATTATATCTAGTTTTGAATATTTAATTAGGCTGCAAATGAACGGCGTTGGAATGTTACCGTGGTTTGGCTGTAGAAACATTCGTGATCGTTTGATTAATCAAATGAAACATTTTATAAATCGATTCTTAAATTAACAGTTTAACAACTTGTTGTTCCATTTATTTATGTTCATGAACATCATCATTTAAAGTACGTGGATAAGCTCACTAAGGAGCTCGATTATGGTTCGATTACTGCTTGATTAAGACTTCTTTGTGAATAATATTATTTAAATTATTATTATTTTAGGCTTAATAAGCTTTAATTGATACAACTCATATATATATATATATATCTGGACAAACTGTTTGTGAATCAGCTCGATTAAGACTTGATTAAAGCTCATTTATTTCATTAAATAAATTGCTTGTTAACAAGTTCAATAATTCAATTTGAACCGAGCTCGCAAATAAACTCGAATCAAGCTCGATCGATAATGATAAATAAGCTCAAGCTTGGATACTATTTTAAAAAGTTTGAAATGAGCTCGAACTCGATAATATTAAACAAGTTTAGCTTGAACACATATATGCTCGGCTTGGATTGATTCATTTGAAGCCCTAATTCTAATTTAGAGATGGCGAGAGGCTTTAGTCCGTTAACAACCAAAACAAAAAACAAAAAAAACGAAAATAAAGGAAGTCAAGTAGTGGCGTGGTCGTGCAAATGGAGGAGAAAGAACTCGGCAATGATATTTTGATTAAAAATTCGATAAAATTAAATTTTAAATTTTATTTGTGATAAATATGATCGAAAAATTAAATATTTATTTATATATTACATCAAGCAAGAGGAATTACAAAATTACCCCTTTCAGTCTCTTTCAAGAATTCTTTATTTTATTTTATTTTGGAACACTTCTTCAATCTTTTCCTAATCATCCACAACCTTAGCACGCAAAAGCCAAAACCGCTATAATCCAACACGCAAACTAGTGGGCATCAAGCGGCACCTTCCGCTCGGATCTCTTCTATAGAGTCCCCATCAAGAAAGAAATTAAAATATATGTAAATTTTAAAAATATTTAGAATTAAATTTAATGATGAGAGTATGGAGTCTAAATATTTGGTATTAAAATAGAGCTACACACATTTAATGATTATGAAATACTATATATATTTGAACAATATCATATATTGAAATACCTAAATGTCATTATATTGAAGATATATAGGAATATATATATATATATATATATAGAATATAAATCTGATCTTGATGTCAAACATATAATTTTGAGTGATCATCAAGACTTAAAATATCATTGGAATCTTTCATCAATTAAATCCAGCTTCAAATATGGAATGTTTATATAGTCAAATCGGCGTCTTGATCTAATGAGCCAAGATCTCATAATTACATTTGGGCATCCAAATTCTCAAAATAAATCAAATGATCAAGGAATCATCCGAGTCCCGTCGAGGAGGTGGTGCGGACTTTGAATTCTGAAATGCCTCCTCCATCTATATAAATCCTTCCTCACATGAAGAGAAGTGAAGAAGAAGAGGCTGAAAGCAGTAAGAAGAGAAAGTCCGAGCAGGAAGAAGGAAGAGTCAGAAGCAGGAAGAAGAGGAAGAGTCCAAAAAGGAAGAAGAGGAGGTGCCAGGAAGAAGAGGAAAGAGCCAAGGAGGAAGAAGCTCAGCTTGAAGGTCCTCCAAAGTTCATGCCGGCTCAACCACCATCACCACCCATCTATCTGCATCTCCACCTACTAAAGAACCACAATCGTTGTTACATTTGTTTTTTCCTCGTATCTCACGTAATCTTGTATCGAAGACTTTGTCAAAATCTAGTGGGCTTTTCTGAGCCAGGCCTGGTTTTCTCTTTTGAGATTTTCCGCGTTAAAAGTGCAGTGTCTCTTGTTCTCTTTAATTACTGTGTATTGTCTTTGGACATCACATATAAAGTAAACTTTCACTCTATGCGGTTTTCAGATAAATATATATATATATGCACGCTAACTTTTAACCTTAATTAGTTTATTTAATAAATAATAAAAATATATATTTTTATATATTTATAATTGTTGCATGCTAGAAAATCAGTTGTGGTAGAGTAAAATTTTGCTTAAAATGAAATCCAACCACAAAAAAGTGTGACAATAAAACTCAAATTTTTATAACAAAAAACCAGACTATTTACTTCCATATATATCGTTTCAAGATCTTCCCGTCACAAGATTCTGAAATTATATATGAAAAGCGATAATAGGCGATGTTGGCGGCGATGTTGGACGATGTTGGCGATGATATTGATAGCGATGTTGACGATGTTGATGATGGCCGATGATAGTGGTGATGATGACCGACGATAGTGGTGGTGATGATGGCAAACAGCGTGGTCGACAACGGCGAAAATGGTGGCGGCGGTGGTTGACTTGTCATCAGTGGCGACGCGTGAGGATCTTTAGAGCTCTCTCTCTCTTTTTGCTTGGGCCCCTTCATGAGGAATGAGGGGCTATTTATAGATTGGAGGAGTCTCGTAAATACATGCAAAACTACCACTTCAACTTTAGGCGACATGATGATCCCTTTGATCATTTAATGTATTTTAAATATTTGAATGCTCAAATGAAGTCAATTGTAAGATCTTTGGCTTGTTGGAACCATTTCGAGGGCTCGATTTGACTATAAACACTCCATATTTGAGAGCTTTTAGGAATTTAACGATGTCTCAAAGTTTTCAATGATATTTTAAATGCTTGATCTCGACCGGTTCAATTTCGATCCTTATCATCAAGATTCGTGCTTTAGAGGGATTTTCGGTCATATGTTGCTATTTTTGGATGATATTATCTCAATCATCAAAAAATATGTGCCAAGTACTTCAAAATAACAAATTCTTCAATTAAATATGTAGGTCCATTAACCACATATTTTGAGAGAATAGATCTTCATGTAAGCACAAGATTACGACTACGGAAGTAGATGCACAGCCACAAATATGCATAAGTATGTGCGAGCACGAAATTTTGAGGTTACGGACCCATCCGTGAATGCGCTCACAGGTGGTCATGGCGTGGAGTGCGCCAGTTGTAGCATATGATTGGGTCGCCGGTGTCGGCGGCGCGTCTGGCGGGTTGGCGTCAGCGGCGAGTCTCGGTCATAAAAGCGAGGGCGTCGTTGACGAGCGGTACCGCGTAATCCGCGCGCGCGACCTCGGCAAGCATGCCTGTAGGCGTGCAATGGCGGTAGCGGTTGGCGTGTCGGTTTTCCTCGAAGAAGCGTCAACCGCTCGTCGGACCGTCGAGTTTGGAAGCGATCAAGGCCGGTACTTACGCGTTGTTCGGTTTTCTCTCGAAGAAATCAACCCCCTCGTCGGACCGTCGGTTGGAAATCAAGTCCGGTTCCAACTTTTTTTGTTAGGAAATTGGATTTCTCACGACTTTAATGGATGATTTAGCAGTTGATAACCGCCAAGATGGTGAGGGAGCGTTAGCTAGGAACTATCATTCAAACTACTCAGAAAGTTTGACAGGTAATTTATGAGCATCATGAGAGGGGAATATCTTCTCTCTCCTCTTTTTTTTGACTTTTTCTCATATGTATGTGTATCCTTTTTGTCATATCGTAGAAAAAATTTTTATAAGCTATCCATGGCGAGAGTCAAAAAAGAGGATCCAAGTGGTGAGTGAGTTGCTTTTACAAAATTCTCAAATTTTTGTCATTTCTCCCTCTTTATTTATTATGTATTTTCACAAGGTGATGGCCAGAAGAAAACCCATAGTGTGACGGCTACAGACGATATACCATCCCTCACATCGAGATAGTTTAATGGTATTCCGAAAGTTTTTCTTCCCTAATGAGTTAGTGGCCATTATTGCCAAAAGTCGATGAGCGTTCACCTCGCCCGTACTTTCGTTTGATGATGATTCTTATGATGCGATTCCCTTTGGCTCCTGAGTTGATTGAGATATTCAAAATATGTGGTGTAGCTTTGTCACAATTTTCATTTCGATCTTTAATGGTCATCGTCGGTTTGGCTATCTTCTTCAGAGAGCGTGGTGTTACTTTGAACATCAAATACTTGTGTCGAATGTGCAGATTTACATGTGATACCCAGGGACGTGTTTCTTATCGGACTATAAAGAATTGGATAGAATTTTTTATGGGATCAATCTAAAAAGGTAATGGATTCTTTTTTGTGAAAAATGAGTGGGGCCTTCCTAAGAGATGGGGAAGATTGAATGACCTTCCAGATCCATTGCTGATGTCGGAGAATGAGATCTTGGAAACTCTTAATATCCCTGATGTAGGAAGCTTGCAGCATGAGTTACGTCACATTGGCAAATATATAGTTGAAGATAGAATGTTCAAGGTTGGCCTTTCTATCCAAGCAGGGAGATCTCATTCTTTTCCACTAAAGAGGTCAAGTAAAGGTGATGAAAGGTATCCTCATATTCATAGGGTTCTTTCAAGAAGCCCATCACGAAATCAGGGTGGTGACAATATTTCTTCCCTAAAGAAAAAGAAGACATGCGCTAAAGTGACTACGTTAGATATCTGTGAAGAAGATGTTCGCCCCCAGTTGACCTCTGAGAGTTTAGCTATTTCAACTCATGATGGGGGAGTTTGTTTCTCGAAGCCGCACATTCGAAGAGGTGTTAAATCATATATGTCGGACGGGCGATGAATTGGTATGTTGTCTTCCATTCTTTCTTCTTTTCTTCTTCTTTTCTTTTGTGTAATATTTGTGATGATTTTTTTTATAGGTAACTCAAACATTAGGGCAGATGGCTCATTTGGGTGTCGCTTTAGATGAGTGGAATACTGAATTTGTGAAGATAAAATATCTGCAAGGTGAGTATGAGCGAAAGATGAGTATTAAAGCCAAAGAAGTGGCGACTTTGGAGGATCAGTGGGTCGAAGAGCTAGCGAACATGTTGACTTCCCTTTCTCTCCAAAGGGGAGATGGAGCACTCATGATGAGCTAATTGAGGTGAGGAAGACTCGTCGAGAAGAGAAAAGACTTAAGCACTGTGGAGAAAAGAGCTCTCTCCGGAGAAGAAAGTATTACAGGATTGTCTTTCTGAGAAGGAGCATATAATGTCAGAAGCGGAAGCAAATGAAATCTCCTTGAAGGCGGTGGAAGACTTTAAGAACTCCCTGGCTTATCTCGGTACACTCGAAGACCATGTTCATGAAGCTCGTAATCATATACTTGATGTTGAAGTGAAGGACTTGGAGCACCAATGTTTAGATGAGGGCTTCTTCTGAGGGTTCCTAAAAGGAATCGCTTAGTACATCAAAGGCGGGCTAGTATTGAGGATCATCTCGACCAAGTATCAAGACTCTTCGTCCGTTAGGAGATGAAGGAGTTGAGAGTGAGTCCGAGTATCTCCAGTGGTGAGGAGGGCGTTGATATCACCAACTAATATGATATAGCATCACTTGAGGATGTATTTTTTTATATGTATTGTTATTAGTGTGTATCAGAATCTTGATTCTTTCTTATATCATCATGTTAATACTATCAAAAAAAAATTTATTTTTTATAGATGATATGCTCTTATTTTGTTTTTTACCTATCCGGTGGTGGTGAATATTATTCGACGATGCTAACTTGCGATGAGGTTGAATTGAATCTACCGGGATTTTGACCTATCCGAGGTTGTTTGTCGAAGTCCGCGATGGCGTTAACTATATGGAAGAGGTCGTGAGGTCCACTAAGGACCTTTTGACTATCTAGGTTATTTGTCGAGTCTTCGATGGCGTTAACAGTGAAGAGGTGAGAAGTCCACAAGGACCTTTTGACCTATCTGTTGTTTGTCGAGTCTTCTCTCGATGATATTAACGTGTGGAAGAAGGTGGAAAGTCCCTTGGGATTGATCATGCGATTGAGATATAACGTGAGTTGTATATTTCTCAAGTGGGAGAATTAAATGAAGAAGAAACAAGTTTGTAAGAAGAAAGCTATAAATTCATTACTCTGATAAGTTCAATGATATAATTATAAGACGATTTTAACACGGATATGAGTTTTAAGAGAAAATGACAACAACAACAACAACAAGTCTTTATCCCTAAGTGGGGTTAATGTACAGAGGAAATGATAAGCGAGACAAAATAAAAGCTGCGATAATTGCAGTAGAAATTCGATAATATTTTTGAGATTCTCGGTGTTCCAAGTTCGAGGTAAAGTTTTTCCCCTGATCCTTGAGCTTGAAAGTTCCGGCTTCACCATAGCTATAACCACATATGGGCCATCCCAAAGAGGTGAGAGTTTATTGCATTGAGGGCCTTTGCACTTTGAGACTGTAGGACCAAGTCACCGAGATATGGGATGAGGTTTTACTCTTACATTGAAGTGAGCTACCCTTTGGTGATAGAGGCGGTTAAGTAGGCCATGTCGTGAGTTTGGGGTCGGTGTCTTTGTCGAGTTTTCTTCATTACCATCATGATCGAATAATTGAACTCTTGGACTTGGAACCTCGATATCGTATAATAGCTTTGTAGAAACACAAGTTATACGTGTCTCACCGGTCGAGTGCGTGATGTGGTAAGAAAAGAACATTAGAAAGCTCATCAACCCATTGCCCCGGCCTTCTCGAGATGTGTTTTAGTCCTTTGAGTATAGTCAGTTGGTAGCTTGATCACTTTGTTTGAGGATGTCTTTGGCCGTATCTGCGGCGGTGAATGTGAAGATCTTTACAAAAGGACATAAAGACTTTTCCAGTAAATTGTGTTCCGTTGTCAGTGATGATCTTTACAAGAAGACCGAATCGACATACTATATTTTTCCAAACAAATTATTTAACATTTGCCTCCATAATTTTAGCGAGTGGTTCGGCTTCCATTTAGTGAAGTAGTCTGCTAAAATGATGAACTTTCGTTATCGATGCTATCGAAAAGGTCCCATGATATCAATCCCTCATTGAGCAAAAGGCCATGGGCTTTGAATGGATGAGCTCGTATCGGCATGTGAGGGATGTTAGAGTGCAATGACAACTTTTTTTCATGAACTCAAAGTCTTGTTTCATTGTAGCCAATAGAACCCTTGCCTTATAATTTTAAGGGCTAGCCCCTCCTAGTGTTCTCCACATATCCGAGTGGACATCTCTTAATGTGTCGACCTCGAAGGTGAGAGACATTTGATGCGGTCGAGAAAGCTCGTTTGTATAGTTCACCTCCGATAATAGTAAAGTTTGAAGCTTGTCTTTGAGATGAATTGCAGAAGTTGGGTCTTCAGGAAGAGTTTCTTCTTGTAGAAAAAGGCAGGATGGGGTCCATCCATCCGAATGTTCCTTTATCTCATCAATTGCTTGAATTACCCATGACCCTTGGATACTCAAAATATATTTCTTCAACATGTCTTCTCTTAAGCATCCCAGCGAGATGAAGCAAGCTTAGCAAGTGTGCTCAGTATTCTTCTCTATGTGAATGATTTGATGTGTCTTGAAATGGGCAGAAGAGACTTCACCAAGTGGAGGTATTGTCTGATGGGATTATGAGCATTAAAGTTTCCTCAACTTGGGAGTTGAGAGTCGGTGTGTCACTAAGTCTTGAGTTTCATAGTCAATGGAGTCTCAACCCTACTATAAGAGCCTCATATTATTATTAGTTGAAATTTTAGGAGTCCATACTCAAGGTATGTTGGGGAAAAAAAGTTAGATTCTCGTGCCACCGATGCTTCACGAGCTCCATCAACATAGAGGGTCCATTGAGGGGCAGGCATGTAGCAGATAGCTCCTCTAGAGTTGGGGCAGTGCATTCCACTATAAAATCTGCAAGTACTTGAGACTTTATAGCGAGGCGAGGTAGAAAATTTATATCAAACTCTCCCAATTCTACAGACCACTTGATTAACCTCCCAGATGCTTCGGTTTTAGGATGACCCTAATAGTAAATGAGTGTAAACAGATAGTGTGAGCTTGAAAGTATGGGCCAATTTTTTGAGAAAACTAAAGCGAGCCACCTTATCGCAAGTGGATAACGACTTTCTATATCGAGAGAATTTTGACATAATAAATTGGCCATTGTATCCCACTTTCTTCGCACTAAAGCGAGCTTGCATGGGAAGAGTCAGATATAATATAACATCTCTCCTTGAATAGGCTTGGATAGTAGGGGTGGAGATGCTAAATACTCCTTAGGCTTTCAGCATGACATTCATCATCCATTGAAAATTATTATTTTTAGCTCCCTTTAATATTTTAAAGAATGACAAGTATCTATCCCAGGCGGGCTAGAAGCGGATAAGCAGCAATTAGTCCATTCAAACGTTGAACTTCCTTAATATTCTTGAGTCATATTTTTGAGAGGTTTGATTTTCTGGTTGGCCTCTATCCCACGGTGGGTTACCATAAATCCAAGAAATTTTTCCGACGTAACCCCAAAAGCACATTTGGTCGGGTTGAGTCGCATGTTATAACGTCAAAGAAGGTTAAAGCATATTTCAAGGTCAGAAATATATTGTAATTCTTCCAAGCTTTTCACTAACATGTCATCCACATATACCTCCATTGTGCGGCCTAGTAGGTCTTTAAAGATCTTATTCATAAGGCGTTGATAGGTAGCACATTTTTTAATCCAAACAGCATAACTTGGTAACAGTATAAACTTTTATATGTTTGAAATGTTGTAGCTTCTTTATCCGTTGGGTTC
Organism: Cymbidium sinense; assembly: GCA_021442155.1. Taxonomy (NCBI): domain Eukaryota; kingdom Viridiplantae; phylum Streptophyta; class Magnoliopsida; order Asparagales; family Orchidaceae; genus Cymbidium; species Cymbidium sinense. The sequence goes on along the minus strand of CM038221.1, from coordinate 176,813,507 downwards.
ATTTTTATTTGGTTGTAACCAGAGTAAGCATCCAAAAAGCTGTGCATTTGATGTCAGATGTAGCATCAAAGATCAATTGAGGAAGAGGAAAACTATCTTTCGGGCAAGCCTTGTTAAGGTCAGTGTAATCAATACACATTCTCCATGTTCCATTTATTTTCTTAACCATGACAATATTTACTAGCCATGTAGGGTAATGTACCTCTCGTATGAATCCCGCTTCTAGAAGCTTTTTAACTTCTTGCTCAATAGCTTGGAAGCGATCGGTCTTTGCTTCTTCTCGATGATCGGGTTTGAATGTCGGATCAATCTTGAGAGTGCATGATCACATCAGTCGACCGCATGTCCGTCGACTGCAAGATGTCTTGATTTCAAAGAAGTCTATGTATTTCTCCTTTTGTTCTTCTAAGAGCAGAGATCCCACTTGCACTGTTCGTAATGGTTGGTCATCTGATAATGCCACAAAGAGCAAGTCTTCTATAAGCTGGGTACTTCTTCATCTCAAAATTAAAATCTTCGGCGTCAAGGTCACGTATGGTTGAGCTTGTGAGATAACATGATTGTTATCTGCTGATTTTCGCACCACTCCAACCTAACGGGTTAGAAATTTCATCTTAAGATGAGATCTCAAGTGATCGCACCGAAAATTGATTGGAGGGGCCTTCCAAAGATAGCGTTATATGCTGAATCTGACTTGACCACCATGAATTGGATTAAATGAGTCACTTGTTAAGAAAATTTACCAAGGACAACAGGAAGGGTGATTGTCCCCTCTACTCGCACATGGTGATTATCAAACCCGTATAGTGGTCCTACAACGGGTTGGAGCTTTTCTAACTGCCCATGTTAAGAAATGTGGAGTAAAATAAGACATCAACGAACTCCCATTGTCAATCAAAATTCTCTTAACATTATAGCATGGGTCACCGATCCGCTACCGATGACAAGTGGATCTTGATGAGGAACATGTACTCCTTCTAAATCCGAGTCATTAAAAGTGATGAAATGATCGATGAGACTTCTTTAACTCGCTCTTCGTGAGATGGTAATGAGAACTTGATAGTATTGGTCCTCCTACATTGTTTCAATTTCTCCAACCGTTTGATGATTATTTTATTATTTCTGTGATGATTGTCCTCGTTGCCCCTAGTTGGAGGTATGTTTGTTTGAGTCGATTGATTCTTCACAAATCGACGTAGATATCCTAATGAGCCTCTCAATTTCTTCTTTGAGTTGTTTGCATGCCTCGAAGATATCCAATTTGATGGAAGTGACAATATTGCTCGATTTCAATTTGGTTTGGATGCGGCCACTTGATATTTTCTTCATCTCGAATATTAGAGGTTAACGAGATGTGTTCGCGTGTATTCCTTCCGTGGTCGTTAATATGGGGTCATGGAGGGAGATCACGACGCCTTTTTCGATAGACTGCCGGTTGCATTCTGAGGTGCTTTTATATTTTCCCGTAGATTGCTCAAATTATTTGATGGGCGAATATTTCATGCCAGAGATTTGTGCTTCCACACGATGAACCAAGCATATGAGCGGACCGTATCTCGATTAAGGACGAAAAGGCTCCCTGATGAGTCCTCCAAGGAAAACACTTAATAGTTCGTGGTCTACCTGTGTATTTGGCGAGCTTCTAAGGAGAACCTCTGGAAGTATTCCTTAAGTGATTCACCCTCATTTTGATGAATGTCGGAGAGATGGGAGGAATCTTTAATGATCCTCCGATTCGCAATGAACTTCTACAAAAAATCTTAAGTTCACAAAGGTATGGATGGATTCCCTTTGAAGGGAGAACCAAGTGCCTTGTCCCTCGAGGGTAAGGAAAGACGACAAAGCAAAGGTGTCGAGCTCGTTGGATATGCATGATAGTCCCAGAATGGTCGATGTGTTCATGTGGGTCACCATCATAGAATCAATGTTCGTAAGCTTGAAACCCACGGGAATAGGATGTTGAAGAATAGCTTCAGCTAAAGGTGAGGATTCCTCATAGCCGCGGTGAGGGGAAAGATGATTTCTATCTTGGAGGTGAAATTTGTCTTGCATTAAGCCGTAATTTCGCAGATAACATGATGAGTGTCAAGTGATGAGAATGTGTCAAGCTACCAACAATAATAGTGGATTAGCGTGAGCCGCATGGGGTAGAACTAGCGTGTGGAGAGATCACGGTCTACGCGAGGAACTTCGTCAAGGAAATTAGCATTTTGACCTCCCGCCAACGATCGATCTTGGGGAGATGTATTTTCCATGGTAGTGGCCGTTGTGTTCACAAAGTTGGATCATCTCATTTTGAGACTCTTCCATTCTGCATCCTTCTAAAGAGATTTCGCCGCCTTCACCCAAGGTCGCGCCTATCGTGGGGAAGTGAGGCTAAAGGTGTCCTTGGTTCAAGGATTGGTTTGAGTGAGTTGGGAGTTGGGCGAGCTCACGAGTATTGAGCCATATAACGAGTGTTCACAGTGAATTGTAATTGAAGGGTTGTTTCCCACGACGGCGCCTTGCTAGAAAACCTATAGAGTAAAAGTTAGCTTCATGTGAAATCCAAAGACACACACGTGTATTTAAAGAGTGAACAATAAAACTCCAGAATTTTTACGTGAAAAATCTCGAAAAGAAATAAAAACCACGGGGTATAGCCCAGCAAAAAGCTTCCACTATGTATCTGTTTTAGAGTATAAGTTTTCCCGATAATGGGATTACATAACTGGACATGGGAAGGGTTGACAATGGGAATCCCAAAATCAGACAACAACAACCATATACCACGCTCGTTGTAGCTGTGGTATGATGATGGTGAACAACGGAACAACCACTAGTAGAAATGCAGGGAACAATCACTGGTAGAAGTCATCATGATGGAGACCGACAGAGATTGAAGATGACAAGGATCAGCGGCTGACGCGGCACGTTGGTGACGATCGCCGAGTGGCGACAATTATGCTTGGAGGATCTTTAGAGCTCTCCTCTCTCTGGGCCCCCCTCATATGAGGAATGAGGGCTATTTATAGGAGGGAGTGACATCTGAAATACAAATCCAAACCACTCCTCCAATCGGACGGCTCATGATGATTCCCTTGATCATATGATGTATTTTGTGTATTTGAATGCTCAAATGAAGTCAGAATTATAAGATCTTTGGCTTGTTGAAACCGGCTCGTCGAGACGCTCGATTTGATTATAAATACTCCATATTGTAGAGCTTTTTAGGAATTTAACTGATGTCCCAAAGTTTCCAATGATATTTTAAGCTTGATCTCGACCGCCAATTCAACTTGATCATCAAGGTTCGCTTTAAGGAATTTTCGTGGTCATATCACCTATTTTGGATGATATTATCTCAATCATCAAAAATATATGTGTCAGTATTTCAAAATAGTAAATTCTTAACGAATCAGTCTATTAACCACATATTTGAGAGAACATATCTTCATATAAGTACAAGATGACTATAGCAGATGACAAATATGTAGGTATGATGAAATTTAGGTTACTGGACCCATCTGGTCTTTAATGGCACTTCATTGCTCATAATGAGATGAATCAAGTACATAAAATGTCGCCTTTGGCTTCAGGTTATGAAACCATCTCGCGTTCAAGGAGTTTATGAATGCACGACGGCTGAATGATTTTATGAATAATGATGAATGATACTCAGTAAGAAAGCTGTAGGGCGAGTCCACGCTTTCCGCGGCCACGCTTTGTACTGACAAGCGGCCACGCTGCGTCTGAGACGGGCGCTGGGTCGAACTGTGAGGGTTTTTTTGTCCGTTTTGACCCGTTTTCATCCATTTTTGATGGTTTTGAGCGAGTTTTTACATTTTTTGATAGTTTTGGACAGTTTTTCTTTGATTTTTTACCCTTTTTTTTATAGTCTATAAAACCCCAGGCTGGAGAAGGCACCTTCTCTTCTTCTGAGAAAGTTGTTGGAGGTAATCAAGACACATAAGGCTCAATTTTCCCTCGAAAGTGGTGTTAACTAACCTCATCGGACCAAGGATGGAGGTGATCAAGACCCGTAGTTCATACGCAAGGCTCCGCCTCGAAGAGGTGTTAACTAACCTCCGGACTAACCGGATCAGATCAAGACCGAAGTCATACTCAAGCTCCGCTCGAAAGAGGTGTTACGACCTCGTCGACCATTAGGCATCAAGATAGTTCATCTAAGAAGACCAGTTTTCTCTAAAAAGGTGTCAACTTATCGACGGGTTTGAGGCGATCAAGAAGACGATAACTGGAGACTAGGGTTGACGGCAATGCTCGACGATGGCGGCCGACGACGGTGACCTGCGACAGTGGTCGGCGAGGATAACCAGCGATGATGGTGGTGACCGCGAGATGCCGAGATGGTCGCAGCAAAGGACCGCAACGGTAAGTGATGGTGGTCCACCGCATGTTCTAATGGCAACCAGAGACGGTACACTTAGGGCGTCGGTAGTGAAGATTCGATGCAAGTATAAGCAATTAGTGGCGCAGCGGATCGGCTCTTGGCGGCCGACCTTGTCATAATAACCGGCGACGGCCACCAGATCAAATGGGAGACCGATATTGTTGGTGATCAGCAAAATACCGATGATGTCGGATGCGACCAAACTTCGGCAGCGACCGGCGACCTTGATCATGGTCTCACAGAATGACCAGAATTAACAACGACCAGTCGAAATGCGGAATAACGATGGTGGTGACCAAATAATATAGAGATAGTCTAAGGTAGGTGTAGTGGTTGGCATGCAAAATAATAATATCATAGGGCATAACGCCGAAATTATGACCGGCGACGATGGTGGTGACCAATAAGATTGCGATGCGGCGGCAAAGGATCGGCGATTAGCGCCAGCGGAGCCATGGGTCTAGACGGGTTATCGTCTGGTAACGGCAAGACAGCGGCAATGATAGTCGGGATGAGGCGACGATGGTGGTGACCGCAAGATTGCGATATTGCTGGCACAATGATGAAGATTTTGACCTATCAGGTTGTTGTCATGTGTTTGCTCAATGATGTTAACACGATGGACGTTAACTTGTATGGAAGAGCTTGAATGAATCCGAGATTTTGACCCATCCAGGTTGTTTGTCGAGTGTTATCCAATGACGTTAACTGTGGAAGAGGCAATTGAATCCGAGGATTTTGACCTATCGAGGTTGTTTATGTGGTGTTACATGACGCAACTGTATGGAAGAGGTCGAAAGTCCACCGGACCTTTTGACTTATCCCAGGTTGTTTGTCGAGTGTTACCCATGATGTTAACTGTGTGGAAGAGGTTGAATTGAATCCAGAGGATTTTGACTATCCGGGTTGTTTGTCGAGTGTTGATGACGTTAACTGTATGGAAGAGGTCAATTGAATCCGCTGGGATTTTGACCTATCCGGTTGTTTTTCGTGGTGTTACGATGACGCAACCTGTATGGAAGAGGTCATGGGGAAGTCCACCAAGGACCTTTGACTATCTAGTTGTTTGTCGAGTGTGGCGCATAATGAAGAGGTCAAATGAATTCGAGATTTTGACTATCCAGGTTGTTTGTCGTGGTGTTACGATGACATTAACTGGATGAGGTCAATTGAATCGAGATTTTGACCTATCCGAGGTTATTGTCGGGTGTTACCCGGCGACGTTAACTATGGAAGAGGTCGTGGGAAGTCCACCAAAGACCTTTTGACATATCCTAGGTTATTTGTCAGAGTCTTTGCCTGATAACATTAACCTCTATAAAAGTGGTCGAATCAAAACATCCGTTTGTGGTTGTAACCAAAGTTGCTTCTTAGCATTGGTCTTATTTTTCCATGAGTATGATTGGAAAATCATAATTTGCAAAACTATATCTCTTCTCAATGTTGAAATATCCTCCAACTTTGACTTGTTTAGGATGGTAATCGATTAGATGCTTAACATCTACGATCTTGAGATTAAGAGTTGCCGATAAAAATCAAGGAACGAAGTTTGATGAATTTTCATTCTTCACTTGCCCTTAAAAGCTTGAAATGCTACATCTCGATGGTTTTGAACTTGTTGGGGAACTTGGTCGCCATACAAGATGATATAATGGAATCGCCCATAAAGACCAAACCAAAGAAACCATGTAGAGTAAAGTTTTGCCTTAGCTTCATTAAATCAAATCTAGACACACAGGTATTTAAAGAGTGAACAATAAAACTCTAAAATTTTTATGTGAAAAATCTCGAAAAGAGGGAAAAACCACTCGGTCTAGCCCAGCAAAAAGCTTCCACTATGTATCTATTTTAGAGTATAAGTTTTCCCGATAATGGGATTACATAATTGTACATGGAAGGCGATAATGGAATCCCAAAATCAACAACAATAGCCATATAGTCACGCTCAAGTTGTTAGTAAGAGATGATGGTGAACAAATAAACAACCACTAGTAGAAATGCAGGGAATAATCACTGGTAGAAGTCATCATGATGGAGACCGGCGAGATTGACCGCAGGATCAATGGCTACAATGGACGGTGGCGTGGTTGATGACCGCCGTGGCACAATAGGATCTTTAGAGCTCTCCCCTCTTGGCCCCTCATATGAGGAATGAGATTTATAGATGGAGGAGGCATTTCTATAAATACATGGAAAATCGAACCACTCCAATCACTGGCTCATGATGATTCCCTTGATCATATGATGTATTTTGTGTATTTGATTGCTCAAATGAAGTCGGAATTATAAGATCTTTGGCTTGTTGGAACCGGCTCATTGAGACGCTCGATTTGATTATAAATACTTCTTATTAGAGAGCTTTTTAGGAATTTAACTGATGTCCCAAAGTTTCCAATGATATTTTAAGTGCTTGATCTCGACCAGTTTCAATTTCTAATCAGCTTGCTTTCGGCATCAAGGTTCGTGCTTCTATTAGAAAAATTTTCAGGGTCATATCAGTTTAGATAGGTATCTGACTTAGGCTTCTTCCAGTTTGATTTTTCAGTTTGAACATTCTGCCTAGATTTTGGCCTATCATCATTCCTCCTCTGAGTAGCTTGCACATCCAATTCTATCCTTCTAGCCCGCTCCACCAGTACAACATAGTCATCAATACCCAAAGGAATCAAGGGTTGTCTGATTATATCCTTCAGTCCACATAGAAACCTATGATATTTTTCTTCTGCATTTGGTATCAATTGAGATGCATACCTTGAAAGCATTGTAAACTCAGCTTCATATTGCATTATATCTCCAGATCAATCGAATTTGTCCCGCATTGTCTCCAAGTGAGAGGGGTACAAACCAATCTCTAAAAGTCTTCACAAGTCCTCATGAAATAAGATTGCAAGACCTCCTTCAAATTTCTCTTGTAATTTTTGTACCATCTCTCGCTTCTCAAAAAAGAAAGAAGTCAAAGCAACTCTTCTTTCTGAAGGGCATGAAATGTGGGAAACAACCCTTCAATCACAATTCCTATGAACACTCTCATTTTAATAATAGAATACTGTAATAACAGCCCGCCCAACTCAAGGCGTGTTAGAAACCATGTAGAGTAAAGTTTTAGCTTCATTGTAAAATCCAGACTAATTATAAAAAGTGTGAACAATAAAACTACAATTTTACGTGGAAAACCTCAAAAGAGGAAAACCACAGACCTAGCCCAAAAAGCTTCCACTATCTATTTCGAGTACAAGATCTTCCGACAACGGATTACAATGTATGGACAACAATCGCTAATGTATAATGGCGATGATGGCGATGATGTTTATGATGTTGTTGATGACGATGTTGATGATGATGTTGACGATGATGACCGACAATAGTGGTCGGTGATGATGACCGACAACAAGTATGGCAATGGCGAGAATCGGCGATGGCATGCTGGCCAACCGGCGATGGTGGTCGACGACCATAGTAGCACGCTACTTGGAGGATCTTTAGAGCTCTCCTCTCTTGCTTGAGCCCCTTCATATGAGGAATGAGGGGCTATTTATAGATGGAGAAGTGACGCTCGTAAATACATGCAAAACCCTCCACTCCACTTCATCTGGACACACAATGATGATCCCTTTGATCATTTAATATATTTTAAATATTTGAATGCTCAAATGAAGTCGTAATTGTAAGATCTTTGGCTTGTTGGAACCGGCTCGTCGAGATGCTCGATTTGACTATAAACACTCTATATTTGAGAGCCTTTTAGGAATTTAACTGATGTCTCAAAATTTCCAATGATATTTTAAGTGCTTGATGACCGCCAATTTCATCACTGCTTTACATCAAGATTCGTGCTTCGACTATAGGAATTTTTAGAGTCATATCAGTTGCCTCCTTATTTTTAGATGATATTATCTCAATCATCAAAAAATATATATGCCAAGTACTTCAAAATAGCAAATTCTTCAATGAAATATGCAGGTCCATTAACCACACATTTTGAGAGAACAGATCTTCATGTACAAGATTATGACTATGAGCGACATAGCCACAAATGAAGGTATGTATGAAGGTGTTGACATCCTGAACAGACTTGGAGTTCATGCGGCGCCGCATCGTCATGTAGCAAGATGCTGGCTCAGCGACCGTAGATTTCGGTCGCTTGGTGAGGGCATGTCGGGATGTCGTTAACGAACTCTGGGCGACGCGCTGGTCGCTATGACTGGTATGAAGTGGCGGGCAAGATTAGCGATGCGGCGATAGAGCTAAAATGACAATTTTTTACTTTGGGCGATGCTTTTGGGGTTTTGATGATTTTACTCTTTTTCCCTATAGGGTCTATAAAACCCCTAGAAAGGGAGAAAGCACACTTCTTCAATGCTCTAGCTTCTCTTCTGAGTGAGGTTCGTTGAGTATCAGGCGCGATTACGTTGTTCGATTTTCCTCGAGGAAGCCCTCGTACCGTCGGGTTTGAGGCGATCAAGGCCCATGCATTTACCGTTGTTCGGTTTTCCCTCGAAGAGGCGTAACCTCTCGGACCGTCTGAGTTGAGATGCGCCACGCACTTACATCGTTGTTTTTTTTTCCGAAGACGCCAACCTCATCGACCGTCATTTTGAAGATCAAGGCAGTACTACGCCGTTGTTCCAGTTTTCCTCGAAGAGCCAACCTCGTCGACCGGGTTTGAGGCACCGTCCCGCGGTTCCAACTTTTTTCTTAGAAATTGGATTTCACCACTTTAATGGATGATTTATAGTTGATAATCGCCAATATGGCGAGGGAGCGTTAACCGAACTATAGTTCAAACGACGAAAAGTTTGATGGTAATTTATGATCATCGAGGTGAATATCTTCTCTCTTTTTTTGTCTTTTTCTCATATGTATGTGTATCCTTTTTGTAAGATTGTAGGCGAAAAATTTTATCGCAAGCTATCCGTGAGCGAGAGAGTCAAAAAAGGAGGGGCCCAAGCAAGAGAGAGGAGAGAGCTCTAAAGATCCTCCAAGCACAATCGTGCCGCCACTCGACGGTAGTCAACCACTTAGCCAGCTCCGCCACCGTGATTTCGCCGTTGTCAACCATTGCTTATCATCATCACCACTATATTTCATCATCCAACATCGCCGCCAACATCATCATCATCATCGCCAACATCGCCGTCATCGCCATCAACATCATCACAACATCGTATTACTAAGAATCATATCCCTTTCTCATATACAATTGTAATCCGATCGGAAGATCTTGCTCAAAACATACATAGTGGAAGCTCAAGAATGGTTTTTCCCTCTTTTTGAGATTTCTACGTAAAAATTCTTGAGTTTTATTGTTCACACTTTTTATACTTTCTGATTTCACAACTAAGAAAACTTTTACTCTATAAGAATGATTTTCTAGCACGCAATAATAATAATCTATTGAGTCACGGTATGACTTGTATTACAAAAATTTTATTAAAAAGATCAACATTAACTACAATAGTCCTCATATTTTCCAACACATTACACATTGAACTTTTTTATTTCAAACCATTATAATATTGACTTTATATTTTTATGCTTCTTACTACTTTTGGATTAATAGAGTAAAAAGATTCCCTCAAGTTGCCTCTTTGAAGATCTAAACATTTCGAGACATAAGTTAAATTAGGTTTTTCCTTCTTATTTATTTTTTTAAAAATTAATAAGATACTTTACACCACATATAGAATTTATAATAATTTTAAAAGTTATTTTATAAGTAAATTGAAGAATGCATTTAGATTAGTGTAAGTAAAGCATGCCAAAGAACCAATCATCTCATGCAAGCTAGTGAAATTTTTATCCACAATAAGTTCATATTGTTCTTGTTTCTTGTTTGTATTTTAAATTTCTATTTTTATATTCTTTTGTGATAGTACTTGCATATGACAAAATGGACTGGTATTTTTTTTTTTTTATATAATGAGATTTATTGATCCATATATGAGCATATACTATGTGATGATTATTCTATGGATTCATACAATAAATAAGTGATTTGTGTAGTGAAATCTCAGGTCCATAGAGGACTTAGATATGAATGATAAATTAGATTTTTATTCATTATTATTACTAAGAATAAAAATTTTAGAAAATAAATTAAGTTCTATCGTCTCATACTTTGTCTTCAATTGATAATATTATTTATTTAGAAGATAAGTTTGCCAGATTTGAATGATAAAATAAATTAAGATCTATCGTCTCATACTTTGTCCCTTCTAGCACCTCTATCATTTATGATCATAATATAAATACTTTTAATGTTAAAATGAATTCCATAAAAAATGAGAATGCTATCCTTAGAACTAAACTAACTTATTTATTACATATACTAGTACTTCATATAACACTATAATATCATTTAGACTTTATACTCTTTCTTTATTTCTTTCTTCCTTTTTCATCTTTTTTTTTTATAGTTGCAAATCTAACATGCCTACTAATTCATTTTGTAAGGAAAAATAAATTTGATAAATCTTTTATGTATCTATTGTACAATAGTCATTGCATATTTTGTAATATTTTATAGATATATCTTTATCGAAGAACAATGAACACAAGTTGATTAAGGGTTGCAATTGACATGTATATGAAAAGAACCATCATAAAGCATATATTTAATCAAAAAGCCATGAAGGGTATGAAAAAAAAATATGAAACTTTGGTGTGATTCAAACTTTCTTTGTTACATTGTTATTTGTCTTTGGTTTAGCTTAAGTTTCATCCATTCTTACCTAATCTATTTATTTCCTTAATGCTCTATGATTTTGGTTATTCAAAGACATTTATGTATTAATTTTGATTATCTTCATGTAATCATATTTTAGAAAAAGTATTTGGTTTATTAAGAATTTTTGTTCTAATATGAAATTTCAGTTAATTTCATGATAGGGAATTTTGGATCATAATAAGATATGCTTTTTCTCATGTATATTACAACTTTGTAAGTCCACTAACTTTCATTGCATATTGAGTTCACACATTTTTGAAGTAGTTGAATTATTTAGAGAGAATAAAAAATTTATTTTAAAATTTTGAGTTATAATATCTCATGATGATTTCTTTCAAAGCAATAACCTCTTATTAATTTTTTTTGGACAAATATCCCTCTCAATAGTTTTTTACAAATTACCATTAAATGCAAATTTTAAAATTAAAAAAAAAACTTCAAACAAATGTTCTCTCTCTTCTCCCTCCTCTCTCTCTCTCTCTCTGTCCTCTCTCTCTCTCTCTCTCTCTCAAAACAAAAACCTCTTATTATATATATTGTTGCGTGCTAGAAAACAGTTGCGGTAGAGTAAAAGTATTCGCCTTAGCTTCGTTGTGAAATCCAAAGACAATATGTATTTAAAAGTGAAATAAAATTCCGAATTTTTTGAAAACCTCGAAAAGAGGGAAAATCATAGCTAGCCCAAAGAAAAGCCACTATATATCTGTTTGAGTACAAGATCTTCCGACACGGATTACGAATCAGATTGTGAAAGAATAAAAGCTATGACAACAGAGTAGAAAGTAGTAGATGATGTGAAGCGGCGAGTAATCACCGATAATTTACGGGAACAATCATAGAAGTCATCATGATGGAGACCGAGATTGACAATGACAAGGATCAACGTATGTGAGGCGGTGGTGACATGCCGAAAGTGGACGACAGCTTGGAGGATCTTTGTCTCTCTCTCTTTTGCCTCCCTCATATGAGGAATGAGGTCTATTTATATGGGAGTGCCTTCGTAAATACATGCAAAATCACCACTCCACTTTATCGGACGGCTCAAAATGATCCCCTTGATCATATGATGTATTTTGTATATTTGAATACTCAAATGAAGTCGGAATTGTAAGATCTTTGGCAGTTGAACCTTCGAGACGCCGATTTGACTAAACACTATATTTGAGAGCTTTTAGAATTTAACCGATGCCTCAAAGTTTCCAATGATATTTTAAGTGCTTCTATGTTCACATCACTCCGCATCAAGATTCGCTGTTAGAGGAATTTCATATATATATATATATATATATATATATATATATATATATATATATATATATATATATATATATATATATATATATATATATATATATATATAAGATAATATGATCTAATTCATCAATTCGATCAAATCATAAAACTTTATTGCGCAACTTGCCAATCCATAATAAATCTAAACAAGCAAAAGAGCATAATAAAAATTTAAAAGCCTTTGTTAAATATTTGTGCCTTTGACAATTCAAATTAGAGATAAACTCATTTTTAACTCAAAAATGAGTCGTTAGCTCAATTCCAAAGCTCAAAATTCAACTCAATCATATTCATCTATACTTAAGCAGGTAGAGTTTAAATAAACTTGAAAGACTCATTTAACAATTCAAAATCTATTATGCCCAACATTTTATTCCTCATTTGTATTGCCTTGTACACATTAACAATTTTCTCCATTTTCTAACATCTCAAGTCCTATTGTACCTTATCTCTTACTTAGATATTATGAAATGGACAATACATTGTTTTCTATCTTCAATAAATTTTAATAATAGTTAACGTTATATACCTTGAAAATCACGTCCATTAAATTCCCATGTGGGAACCGTTACATACTTTAAAAATAATAATAATAATAGAACAAAAAAACAAGATTGGCCAATTCATCGATCGCTTGTTACGTTTGTGTTGGTCAAGTCTAGTTTATAAATTTGGTATATATATATATATTGAAACGCATCTTTCGCAAGAAAAGGTTGAAGGTTCAAACTTTCAAACCAGCTTGCTTCCACCTTTATAAGGTCAATATCTTAGATAGGAATTAGGAAATATAGAATTTTGAGTGGTCATTTGTTGACTCTAAGCCTTGAATAAACAAGCGAACTAAAAATAAAAGTACAACGAGCACTTCATATTTATTCCAAACGTCGGCCACTCAACCGAATATTGAACAGTTCTTTTGTTGTTTTTGTGATTCCCATCTTTACGACTCTCAGTGTTTTTTTCAATGGTTATTCACCCAATATCTTATATTCATGATATCATCAGAATTAATCCCAGTCCACACATTCATCACCCACTTGTGTGTACTTACTTTACCTTAGGTATAGGCCCGCCTCAGAAGAGGATTCAACTCGAAGTTACCACGCCCACCAACTGAGCTAAGAGACGGTGGATACGACTGAGTAGTTAAGTTAGAGAGGACGTTGGACGTTCATCATATTATATGTATTTTATAGTATTATATTATGAATTTATATGTTTGTAATTTAGGAATGGAATAGTTATAATTTTAAAAGAGAATCACTGGAAGGTACAAATTATTGATATAAAGGTTAAGATATGAACTTGAACTATAAGGCCAAAGCTCAGTCCATTAGAATATATTGATAGTTTCATATTTTGTTTAATAGTACTTAAAATTTTGACTAAAAAAATTAAAAAATATATAATTACAATTCCTTTTGGTTAAAGTTGAACCTAATTAGGTTTTGAATATTGAAGCTATTTAATAATGAAATATTTTAAGGATATAATTCAATAGTAATTAAAAATTTCATTTAACATTTTATTTCAATATAAGTATAATAATAAATAATTTTTTATCCAAATGAGTAAATATAGCATGATAGAATTGTAGTTGATAGAGAGATAAAGAGAGATTTCAAGTGCCTCATATTTGAATGACATTCTTCACATAATTAATGAAGTAATGAGAGTGAAGAATAAATATTTTGTTTACATAAAAAACTCTAAAGAAAAGACAAGCGTATAACCTACTTAGTTAAAATAGCTTTTTAAAAAATATCATTACAAAATAACTAAATATTAGTTGTTATTAGCATACTTTATGTTAGTAGCATAATAAGATTAAATATCAAGATGGTAAAAGTGAAGCAGATGAGATCTAGGGTTTGAGAACAAAGAGACGTAATGTATTAGATGGCATTAAATGAAGAGATTAATCTCTTCTGAAGGTGAAATTGACACAGCATTAAATATTGATGAGTTAATGTAGGAAGGTCAAAGAGGTCACTAAAGATTGTCAAATTTGCCCTCTCCTTAAGGTAAAGGTGCCAACACTTGAAGGCAAGTGAGATTGCATTGAAGGATTATGGAGGTGGTTGTGGACAACATGGATGGTCCCCCTTTAAAGGTTTAAAACAAATAAATCTTGCAAATATAGAAAGAATAATTCCTCTCATAAAAAATGGCATTGTTGACTTGGAGTTGAAAATGAAGAGAGGATTCAAGAACATCAAATTGTTCAAATTTTTACTCCAAGTGGTTGTCATCTCTTTTGAATTCTTTATGATTCTAAAATTCATAATAACTAGAATAAAAAAAATTGTGCATATATATTGATTTTTAGGAGCTATAGCTACTCATATCTTTTTAATTTGTAATATATATATATATATATATATATATATATATATATATATATATATATATATATATATATATATATATATATATATATATATATATATATATATATCTTAAAGAGGCATTCATGTCACCATCCTTGGCACACAATTGTAGTCAAAGAAATGCATTCTTATTACTTTCAAATGAGGTATCATTAATTGATGCATCACATGCGTGTAACTAAGACGATACCTTTTTGCACCATTTAGTAGTGGTGCAAATTATATAATAATTGTTATTAAATTTTATGATTAAATCAAAGCAAATTTATTTCATTATTTGAGGATGCCATAAAAATTTTAGACATTAATTGTTATTTTAGGCATCATTATTATCTTCAATAAATAAACTATTTATAAATCCCATTTAAATTATCCAAAAATTAATATAAAACTTCCTCTTAGATTACACCTTTTACATGAACTATCTACCTATCGATTATACAAAAAGAAACTAAAATATAATATAATAAAATTAGCTATGTATTACAATAATTCCTTCAGCTCAAAACTGATAAGTGTTCTTATTTCCTTATAACATTAAAATCATTATTTAAAAATAATAAAATAATAAATAATGTGATGATAATAAGAAAAGCGATAAATAAAAAAGATTGTTGCGTTTGAAAACCGTAGAAAGTGAAAGTTCGTTTACCTCATTAAGTCAGCATACACACGGTAATTAAAGAAACAAGAGACATGAATTTTAACTAAAAAACCTCAAAAAGAGGAAAACCACTGCTAGCCCAAGAAAAAAACTTCCACTATGTATCCTTTTGAGTACAAAGTCTTCGATACAAGATGAAAGCATATGAGGGAGGAAAACACTATATAACAACGATCAAATGGTTCGGTAGTGGTGGAGATCATAATTAGCTGGGGTGGTGATGGTGGTTGATGACCGAGGGGCGACGCTGAGGATCTTCAAGCTTTAGCTTCTTCTTCCTCCTTGCGCTTTTCCTCTTCTTCCTTGGCTCTTCCTCTTCTTCCTTGTTTGGACTCTTCCTCTTCTTGCTGACTCTTCCTCTTCTTCCTTGCTGACTCTTCCTCTCTTCTTTCTTGCACCTCCTTCTTCACTGTCAGCTCCTCTTCTTCTTCACTTCACTTCACTTCACTTCACTTGACTCCTCTTCCATGAAGGAATGAAGGCTATTTATAGATGGGAGGAGGGCATTTGTAAATTCATGCTATACCACTCTGACTGACTCGGATGATTCCTTTGATCATTTGATGTATTTTGAGCATTTGGATGCCCAAATGAAGTCAGAATTATG
The DNA here is from genome assembly GCA_021442155.1 of Cymbidium sinense. Classification (NCBI taxonomy): domain Eukaryota; kingdom Viridiplantae; phylum Streptophyta; class Magnoliopsida; order Asparagales; family Orchidaceae; genus Cymbidium; species Cymbidium sinense. Next base: position 176,797,430 of record CM038221.1, on the reverse strand, counting down.
AGATCTTAAGCTCATTAGATCCGGCTCGTCGAGACGCTCGATTTGACTATAAACACCCCATATTTGAGAGCTGTTTTGGGATTTAATTGATGCCCAAAGATTCCAATGATATTTTAAGTTCTGATTTCTAATCACCATATAGCTTTCGACATAAAGATTTGTGCATTGACTAGATATTTTGAGAGCTATATCGCTTCTATTTTTGGATGATATTATATTAATCATCCAAAAATATATGTGCCAAATGTCAAAATAATGAATTGAAGTTTTCAAGCGTCATGGCGCCTGTATCAACATTAGCGCCAGCGCTTTCAGACGCGATGATTAAAGATCGGTCAAGTCTGGCAGGATGGGCGGCCGTATGGTCGAGCGGGCAGTCGATGCGATAGCAGGCCGCCGGTCGCGCAGAACGCGTCATTACGCTCATGGTCGCCCCATGCAGCTGACGGTCGGCGCTCGATCGCGGCCATTCCGCTGCGGATCTGCTTCGTCGTGCAGATAGCCGGTGCTGACGCCGGGTCGCTGCACGCCGGGCCGCTCATTCGGCGACGTGATTCGCTGTCGTTCTGACGGTGGCGCTGACGGTTCAGCCGCGACGATGCTCGGTTCGAACGGTGCCTTGGCAATCGGAGGTTCGGGCCAGTGGCATTGCTCAGCGCCAAGGCTCTGAGCAAGACGCGCCAGTCATGCGTCTTACCGGGATTTGAAGTTTCCATTTTTGAGGGTTTTACCCTTTTGTCCCCTGTGGGCTATAAATAGTGAGAGGAGAGGCACACCTTTCCTCTCCCTTTCTTCTGAGTGAGGGTCCTTTGAGGCAATAGCGATCAAGAGGCGTTGAGGCGATCAAGGAGGCGATCAAGGCCCGGATACGCCGTGGTTGTTAGGCCTCGAACCGTTGGGGAGGCGATCAAGGCCCACGATCGCCAGGACCGCCCGTCAGGCCGTTGAGGTGATCAAGGCCACGGTGATGTGTTCGGCCACGCCCGGACCATCCGGGTTGAGGCGATCAAGGCCCACGGTATACGCCGTGGTTTGGTTTACTTCGGACCGTCCGGTTGAGGCGATCAAGGCCCACGGTATAGAGTGCAGGGATCGTCGGTTAAGCCAAGGCCCAGACGCCGTGGTTCCCGACCGGCCTCATCGGATCGTCCGAGAGGCGAGGCCCACGATCGCCGTACCCGTTTACCGGCCGGACCGTCCGGTTGGGGAGGCGATCAAGGCCCACGTACGCCGTGGTTCCGATGCGGACCTCCGGGTTAGAGGCGATCAAGGCCCACGATATGCGTGGGTTCATGCCTCGGACCGTCGGGTTAGAGGCAATCGCGCCCATATCGTCGGGTTCCGTTAGCCTCGAACCGTCCAGTTTGAAGCGATCAAGGCCTCGATAGTCGGCCGCCACGCCTCGCTGGACCGTCCGTTGGGAGGCATCAAGGCCGTATACTTTTCTTGTAGAAATTGGTATTCTTTCAACTATGGGTTCTAGTTGAAAATTGTCAAGACGGCGTGGAAGTATCAGTTAGGAACCATCGTCCTCATAACTCAGAAAGTTTGGCTGGTGATTTTATAGCATTATCGGAGGGGAATAACTTCTTTCTCTCCCCTTTTGTATATATCCCTCCTTCCTCTTCTTATGTGTGTGTGTGTGTGTGTGTTTGTTTTGTCGATCGTGGAGAAAAATTTTACCCAAGCGCGGCCAGGGTCAAAGATGCTCCAGCCGAGGTGAGTGAGCTGCAAAATTCTTCGATTTATTATTATTTTATTTATTTATTTTTATGTATCTTGTGGTGATGGTAAGAAAACTCATAGCGGCAAGGACGATATGTCCCTCGTCACATCGATAGTTTAATGGTGTTCCGCAGAAATTTTTCTTCCCAATGAGTTGGTGGCTATTGTTGCTAAAAGTTCGATCGAGCCCTGCTCGCCTCCACCGGGTAATTCGAGAGGACTCTTCGTGCATCATTTTTGGCTCCCGATGATTGAGATCTTCAAAATGTGGCGTGGCTTTGATGCAGCTTCGAGCTTAACGGTCATTATTGGTTTGACTACCTTCTTTGGGGAGCGTGTTACTTTGAACATCGAATACTTGTGCGAATGTAGATTCACATGTGATGCTCAAAGACGCGTTTATCGACTATAAAGAATTGGATAGAATTTTCGCATGGATCCCCAAAACTTGGTCTACTAGATTCTTTATGTGAAGAATGAGTGGGGCCTTCTTGAGAGATGGGGAAGATTGAATGATCTTTCGGATCCATCGCTGATATCGGAGGATGACATTCTAGCAACTCTTAATATTCTTGACGTGGGAAGCTTGCAACATGAGTTACATTACATCAGTAAATATATAGTTGAAGATAGGATGTTTAAGGTTGGTCTTTCCATCCAGGTAGGAAGATCTCATGCTCTTCCGTTGAAGAGAAAGGGTGACGAGTTCTCCTCATACTCATAGGGTTCTCAAGCCCATCACGAATCAGTGGTGCAATGTTCCATCTTACGAAAGAGAAGACTGCTAAATGGCTATGTCGATATCCGTGGAGATGATGTTCACTTAAGATCTCGAGAGTTTAGTTTTGACTCATGATGGAGTTCGTTACTCTAAGCCGCAAAATTCGAAGAGGTATTAAATCACATATGTACCGTCAACGCGATGAATTGGTGCGTTTTTCCTTCTTCCTTCTATTCTTCTTTATGTAACATTCGATGATTTTTTTTTTAGGTAACTCATATTAGAGACGGCTCATTTGGGTGTCCTTAGATGAATGGAATACGAATTTGTGAAGATAAAATATTTGCGAGGTGAGTATGCGAAGGATGAATGTTAAAGCTAAAGAAGCGTGACCTTGAGGGTCGTTGAAGTGACTGCGAATATGTGACTTCTCTTCTCCAGGTCGAGGTGGAGCTCGATGAGTGATTGAGGTGAGAGCAGACCGCCAAAAGAGTAGAGGATCGGCTTGCATGGATAAGAAAGCATTACAAGATCGCCTTCAAAAGGAGCAGCATAGAATGGGGCAAAGAGATCGCTTCAAAGGCGTGGAAGACTTCAAGAATTCCCTGGCTTATCGTGGCGCTTATTGAAGACTTTATCCGTGAGGCTCGTAATCATCTTTGATGTTGAAGTGAAGGACTTGGAACGAGACAGAGGAGGGCTTCATCCGAGGGTTCCTGAAAGGAATTCGTGCGGTACATCGCAAGACCGGGGCCAAAATTGAGGATATATCTCCCAGCCAAGCATCCGAAGATCCTTCACCAGATTCAGAAGACGAAGGAGTGAGTGGCTCCGTGGAGCTCCTAGTGATGATGAGGATATCGATATTATGTAGCATCGGTTGTGATGTCTTTCTTCATCATTTGTTCTATGTAATGTCATTATCGTATCGATCTTAATTCCCTTCTTATATCATCGTGATTAATGTGTCTAGCATATCCTTATACCTCTTTTTTTTTTTTTTTTATACGCCTCATCTTGTTTTCACCCATCCGTAATTGGTCAAAAATACCTTTAACGCTGCTATGGGTGAGTTGGATCCACTAAGGATTTTCACCGTGGTCGTTTGTCGAAAGTGTTACCGATGACGTTAACTGTATGGAAGAGGTCGGAAGTCCACCAAGGACCTTTTGACCTTTCCTAGGTTGTTTGTAATTTTTTCACTCAATGACATTAACTGGAAAGAGGTCCGATCAAGTCCCCTTGGGATTGATCATGTCCCACTGAGATGTAACATGAGTTGTATTTTCAAGTGGGAGGAAAAGTAAAGAAAAGCAAATCTTGTTAGAACAAAGTCAGAATTCATCAATGATATAATCATAAGATCGAAGCTTCAAGAGAAAACAACAACAAATAACATAAATGACACGAATACAACAACAATAACAACAACAAGTTTTAATCCCACTAGGTGGAGTCATATAATGAGATGATGACGAGATAAAAGTCGTAATTATGCGCAAGAGAGCGATAATATTTTCAAGATTCTTAGTATTCCAAGTTCGAGGTAGAGTTTTTCCTTCTCCTGAGCTTGAACGCTCGACCATAGCTATAACCACATACGGACCATCCCAGAGGTGAGAGTTATTCAGGGCCTTGCGCAGCCTCGAGACTTCAGACCAAGTCACCGGCTGAGATGGGACGAGGTTTCACTCTCCGCTGGGCGAAGCTACCCGCTGGTGATAGAAGCAACCAAGTAGGGCCATATCACGAAGTGGGAGTAGATCTAGGTGCCGCAGTTTTTCTTCATTACTACCATGATCAAAAACTGACTTGACTTGGAACCCGATATCCACCGGTATGATAGCTTCTGTACCAAAACACAAGTTATACGGTGTCTCACCGGTTGGGGTGCGTGACGTGGTGCGGTAGGCCCAAAGAACATTGGGAAGCTCATCAACCCATTGCCCCCAGCCTTCTCAAGACGTGTTTTTAGTCCTTTGAGTATGGTCCTATTGGTAACTTCGGTTTGCCCATTGGTTTGAGGATGTGCTACGTATGCGAAATATGAATGTGAAGATCTTTGCAAAAGGACGAAAGACTTTTCCAAGAAATTGAGTTCCGTTGTCGGATGATCTTTGCAGAAGACCAATCGACATATTATATTTTTCCACAAATTGTTTATTTGCCTCTGGATTTTAGCGAGTGGTTCGCCTCTACCCATTTGGTGAAGTAGTCGATTAGAATGATGAACTTTCCCCGATGCTATTGGAAAAGGTCCCATGATATCAATCCCCATCGAGCAAAGGGCCACGGGAATGGATGAGAGTTTTGCAGATGTGAGAGGGAGGTTAGAATGCAATTGACAACTGCATATTTTTGTGAACTCCACATGCCTTGTTTCATTGTAGGCCAATAAAACCCTTGCCTCATGATTTTAAGGGCCAATGCTCTTCCTCCAAGGTGTTCTCCACATATTCCCGAGTGAACCTCTTAACGCTAATCGCCTTCAAGGTGGAAGGCATTTGATACGCAGAAAGCTCGCTTGTATAGTTCACCTCCAATAATAGCAAAGTTTGAAGCTTGTCTTCGGAGACGAGTTGGAAGTTGGATCTTCAAGGGTTCCTTCTTGTAGAAAAGATAGATCTATCCACCTAACGCTCCTTTCCTCATCAATAGTTTGAATTACCCATGACCCTTGGATACTAGGAAAATGTATTTCTTCAACATGCTTTCTCTTAAATAGATCTCCAGGTAGAGGTAGCAAGCTTAGAGAGAGCACCAGTATTCTTCTCTGTAGTATGTGGATGATTTGATGTGTCTTGAAATGAGTAAGAAGGGATTTTACCAAGTGGAGATATTGCACCTGAGGATTATGAGTATTAAAATCCCCTCCAACTTGGGAGGCTACAAGTCGGGAGTCAGTGAATTACTAAGTTTTGGGCTTCAATGATGGTGAGTCTCAACCCCACATGAGAGCCTCATATTCTGCCATGTTATTAGTTGGTGGAATTTTTTAAGTCCATACTCTGGTATTTTCTGGGGAAACAAGTAGATTCCCGCAAAGACCAAGATTTCAAGCTCCATCAACATAGAGAGTCCATTGAGGAGATGAAAGGCACGTGAGATAGCTCTTCTAGAGTTTTGGTGCATTCCACTATAAAGTCGCAAGTATTTGAGATACCGAGGTAGAAAATTTATATCAAATTCTCCCAGCCTCTGCACCATTTGATTAACCTCCCGTGATGCTTCGGTTTCGTAAGATGGCCCTTAATGGTAAATTAGTGTAAACGCCGATGGTGTGAGCTTGAAAGTATGGACGTAATTTTCACGTTGAGAAAACTAACACTAGAGCCACTTTATCTGCAAATGGATAACGACTTTCTATATCAGAGAGAATCTTGCTGACGTAATAAATTGGTTGTTATGCCCCATCTTCTTCTCGCACTAAACCGAGCTTATTATGGGAAGAAACCGCAAGATATAAGTATAACGCTTTCTCCTTGAATAGGTTTGATAGGGGTGGAGATGCTAGATATTCTTTTAGTTGCTCAAAAGCATACTGACATTCATCGGTCCATTGAAAATTATTATTTTAGCTCCCTTCAATATTTTAAAGAACGGCAAGTATTTGTCCCCAACGGCTAGAAATGGGATAATGCGAATTCCATTCAAACGTTGAACGCCTTTGATATTCTTCTGAGGAATCATATCTTGAGAGCTTTGATTTTTCTGTGGTTAGCCTCTATCCCACGGTGAGTTACCATAAATCCAAGAAATTTTCCGACGTAACCCCAAAAGCACACTTTGGTTAAGTCGTAAAGCCAAGGGTCAAAACATGCTTCTAAGTCTGAAATATGTTGTGACTTTTCTAAGCTTTTCACTAACATGTCATCCACATACACCTCCATTGTGTGGCCTAGTAGGTCTTTAAAAACCTTATTCATAAGGCGTTGATAGGTAGCACCAGCATTTTTTAATCCAAATGGCATGACTTGGTAACAATATAAACCTTTATATGTTTGAAACGCTGTAGCCTCTTCATCCGTTGGGTTCATCTTTATTTGATTGTAACCAGAATAAGCATCCAAAAAATTGAGCATTTGATGTCCTGACGAAGGCCCACCAATTGATCGATTCGAGGAAGAGGAAAACTATCCGGGTGCCTTATTAAGGTCAAGTAATCAACACACATCCTCCATGTTCCATTTATTTTTTAACCATGACAACATTTGCTAGCCATGTTGGGTAATGCACTCGTATGAATCCCGCTTCTATGAGCTTGTTAACTTCTTGTTCAATAGCAAGAGATCGCAAAACTCCGCTTCTTTTGGATGATTGGTTTGAACGCTTGGATTAATTTTGAGGGAGTGATTACATCAAAGATCACCGACTCCAAGCAAATATGTCTTGATTTCAAGAAATACTTTTCCCTTTGTTCTTTGAGAGTAAAGATCCCACTTGCAATCGTAATGGTCATCCGATAATGCTATCAGAGTAAATCTTCTAGGGAAGCTTTTGAGGTACTCTTTCATCTCAAAGTTAAAATCTTCGATGTCAAGGTGATGGAAGGGCTTTGAGCTTGTCGAGATAACATGATTGAGTTGATTTCCACAAACCACCCCAACTCCACCGGGTAGGAAATTTTATCTTCGATGAGGCAATCAAGTGATGCACCAAAATTGATTGGAGGGGCCTCCCAAGATTGCATTATATGCACCGACTTGACCACCATGAATTGTATTAAATGAGTCACTTGTCGAGGGAATTCTCCGAGGGTAACAGAAGAGTGATTGTCCCTTCGCCTGCATCGGTGATTATCAAACCCATATAGTGGTCCGTTGGTTGGAGCTTTTGCCTAGCGTGCCCATGTTAAGAAAAATAAAATAAGATCTCCCATTGTCGATCAAAATTCTTTAACGTTATAACAAGGATCACCGATCCTGCCGATGACAAGTGGATCTTGATGAGGGATATGGACTCTTCTAAGTCCCAGTCATTGAAAGTGATGGAATGATCAATGGTGACTTCTTCAACTCGTTCTTTGGAGAACGAGAACTTGATTAGTAGTATCGGTCCTCCCGCGATTGTTTCAATTTCTCCAATTATTTGATGATTATTTGGTTGTTGTGATGATTGTCCGGTTGCCCCCAAACGGAGGTGTGTGTTTGTGAGGTGGTCGATTCTTCACAAACCGACGTAGATATCCTTGTTGAATGAGTCTCGATTTCTTCCTTGAGTTGTATGCATGCTTCAAGAGTATGTCCACGCTCGATGAAAGTGACAATATTGCTCGATTTCCGAATTTCAATGGATGCGCCACTTGATATTTTCTTCATTAATAGCCATCGTGAGGTTAACAGAGATGTGTTCGCCGTGTATGTCTTTTCCGAGGTTCACATTGTTGATATGGGGTGGAGGGAGATCATGACTACCTTGTCGCTTCTTTTGATGGGCCTGGTCCCACATTTCGGGTGCTTTTGCGTTTCCGATATTGTTCAAATTGTCATGGGCATTAATAGCTTCATCGGCGAGATTTGTGCTTCTATAATGATGAACTCAAGATACGAGGACCGTGTCCCGCATTAATGACCTAATAGAAAGTTCTGATGGAGTCCTCCAAGGAAAACTCCTCTTAATAGTTCGGGTCTACCCTGTGTATTTGGCTTCTAAGGAGAACCTCTGAAGTATTCTTTGAGTGATTCACTGCTTTTGTCGAATGCCTGAAAGATGGGAGGAATCTTTAATGATTCTCTTTGCAATGAACTGCTCCACAAAGAACTCAAGTTCGTTAAAGGTATGGATGGATCCCCTTGGAAGAGAGTAGAACCAAGTGCAGCTTTCCCCTTTGAGGGTAACGAAAGACCGACAAAGCAATGTGTCGAGAGCTCGGAATGCATGATACCCCAGAATGGTCGATGTGTTCGTTGCCCCATCATAGAATCAATGCTCTAAGCTTGAAACCTACGGAATTGGATGTTGAAGAATGGCTTCCTAAAGGTGAGGACTCCTCATAACCGCGGGTGAAGATGATTGCCTTGAAGGTGAAATTCATCTTATTAAGCGTCGTATTTCTGAATGTCATGACGAGCGGATTAACAAGATGAGCATGTGTGAAGCTATCAACAACGATCGGGATTAGTAACCTGAGCCGACGCGATGGATGAGTGGAACTAGCGGTCGGAGATCGCTACGGCCTCCATGCGGAACTCCGGAGGATTAGATTTTGACCTCCTCCGCAACGACCGATCTTGGGGAGATATGTCGTGGCCGTAGTCCTTGCAAAAGTGGATCATCTTATTTTGAGACTCCTCCATTCGGGACCCATCTTCCAAAGAGATTCTCGTCGCTCACCAAATGATCCTCATCGTGGGGAAGTGCCTTGGTTCGGATTGGTTTTGAGTGACGGAGTTGGAGTGGAGGCTCCATTGACGAGTTGTGCCTATTGGCCATAACATGGATGTTCACTGGTTGAAGGGTTTTTCTTCCCACAGACGGCCAAACTGCTATGCTAGAAAACCGCAGAGAGTGAAAGTTTACTTTAGCCTTGTTGTAAAGTCCAAAGACACACACGTAATTAAAGAGCTAACAAGAGACACTAATTTTAACGGAAAACCTCAAAAAAGAGGGGAAAACCATGGGGCTTAGCCCAAAGCTTCCACTATGTATGCTTCGTGAGTAAAGTCTTCCCGATAAGATTACAGAATTGCATGAGAGGAAAACAACTATGTAACAACAATCGGTAATTGCTTTGTGGAGATGCAGGGACAATTAGCCATGAAAGTGGTTGATGGTGGTTGATGACCGTCGAAAGTGAGCGATGCTTGAGGATCTTCAAGCTTTAGAGCTTCTTCCTCTTTTGGCTTTTCCTCTTCTTCCTTGCTGCTCTTCCCTTCTTCCTGGACTCTTCCTCTTCTTCCTTGCTCTGACTCTTCCTCTTCTTCCTTGCTCTGGACTCTTCCTCTTCTTCTTGCTTGCACCTCCTCTTCTTCTTCTTCCTCCTCTTCTTCTTCACTTCACTTCACTTCACTTCACTTGACTTGGCCTCTTCCATGTAAGGAATGAAGGCCTATTTATAGATGGGAGGAGGGGCATTCTTGTAAATTCATGTAAGGCCCATACCACTCCCCTCGACGGACCTCGTGATGATTCCTTTGATCATTTGATGTAATTTGATGCCCAAATGAAGTCGGAATTATGAGATCTTAAGCTCATTAGATCCGCTCATCGACCGATTTGACTATAAACACCCCATATTTGAGAGCTATTTTGGGATTTAATTGATGTCCCAAAGATTCCAATGATATTTTAAGTGCTTGATCTCGATCGATTTTGACTCAAAATCATATAGCTTTCGACATCAAGATTTGTGCTTTGACTAGTGGTATTTTGAGAGCCATATCAAAGATAGAGAGAAAATTTATAATTTTATTTTATTATATATCATTGTGGGCTCAAAAAAATTTACACCATCAACATATTGAATAATGAGTAATTTAAAGTGTAATAATTTCTAGAAGGAATAGTAGATAAGACACTACCTGAGATTTCATCCTCATTTGGTGAGAACTTTAGATGTCTGTGTTTCCTATAGCAAGCCTAGTTATGCCTCAATAAGTGAGAGAACTTTCAATTAAGTCTAGTCATTAGGTCGCTTAATGCATAACATATAATAGCAGCATGTGGAGTTTAAACTTTATATTTATGAAATTCATCATCTCAGCTTAAACTGGATGGTTAGGGGAATGATGACGTGCTTGATCTAGATCTCATGATTCCGTCATCCCGGACTGTCGTGGTCCTTAGTCTACTTAGTCAGAGGAGGTTGTCGACCCAACCTGACCGAAGGATCCTTATCAGCAACATATAGGTTACATCGTCCAAGAAATCCTTGTAGCATGGGGTGGCGTTTGTCTATGGAGATAGTCTTAAGTCTACCTTAGCTGACATAGGGTTGTTTGTCATATTAAGTATACCTTAGGATTAACAACTCAAAGGACATGATCATTGGGGAACATACGGGCTATGATTGTGATCATAACATACTGAAGTCTTACTCACCAAACCACCCAATCAGAGGACTATGATCGTAACTACTTCCTCTGTGGAGCCTACTAGCCAAGTCACGCAGTTAGAGGACATGGGTTACATCCTTACTGGCAAGAGATTGATTGAGAGTGAACATAGCAGAACACTTGATTTGACATTGGCTCCTTTGTGAGCTAGAGTTTTCTTAGTTTGTCACCCTCAATAAATAATTACGGAAGGTAGATAGATTGAGTTTTGCTTTAAGCTTTTAATGATTGAGTTTCATTTAAGCTTTTAGATTGACACTCAATTTGAGTTAATTTGATTTGAAAATCACATTTTGATGGAAGTATCCCCTCCGGTTGAAATCACCATTCAACACAGCTATTATCGGGGTAGTTAATTGATTGATTCGAATATACTTGAGAACTTTAGATCCTGTCGACTCTGTTTAGCTCTTAACAGAGGATCAGATCTACTGTCACATGACAAAATTAGCTTATCAGATATTTCACTAAGTTGAAATTCTTATAATAGATTTTTAGGTTTTGTTAACCCGGACCTAGTCATAAGCCTAAATCGGGAAACAAACTGCACAGGATCCTCAGACACTTGAATCTAAACATTTAGCATAGTATCGGGGCCCATGCGGGTGTGTTCAAGAATATCTTAATTAATGCCTAATGTTAGCTTGTACGATGTGTTTTGAATCCGGTAACGTTTATTTCAACTTTTTATTTTGATTCAAAATATTGTAGTTTCACTTATATCTTTTTCAATTTAGCTTATTAAATATGAGCCTTGTTGCTTAATTCATGCTTGAATTGTATTTGTATTTAAGTGCTGGCCATTAAGCTTGACATAAATGTCTTGTGATTTTGATTACAAATCCAATTAGATTTTCACTTAGATCATTTAAAGTGATACATTGTAAGAACTATATTCATGATTATTAACTATGCATCAAGTTCTTTATATATCCAACTTTAAACTTTCACGACACTTCTCAACTTACTTAGTGTGAATTAAACCATAACTCATTTGTTAATCAGATAGCTTTATTATGTTTATTATTATTCACTGATATTTGGAATTATCAGTGATAAATGTTGTTTATGCTAGTTGGTGAAATATCAAAATCCATATTTGCTCACATGTGAGTTATCAAATTTCATATTCATTCTCCAAACTTGATTGTGTTCAATTTAAATCACTTTTAATAAGTTATGCTAATTTTAATATTTATTGTTTTAGCCATATTCATGCTTATTCGCTAGCATTGTAATCACATCCATATTCATATAAGAGTTGTTAAACCCAATTTAGATTTATCCTTAACTTTATATCAAATTTCTATTTAATTGAAAATTAAACTTCAAATTTATTGCAAATCTGTTATGAGTTTAGTATTAACCTCCTTAAGTTTCACTTGCATTTGATTTGATAGCAAACGTGGAATATGATTGTTGTGATATGTTTTACATATGTCACATTTGTCATTGTACTTAATTGTTAGTTTAATTATAAGTAGGTCCCACAAAGATGGATTTCCTTCCTATAAATAAGGCTAAGAGGGGTCTTGCCTTTTATATCATTTGCTTGAAAAACACTTCATAGCCCTTAAAGATTTTGAAGAAAAGAAGGGAATTTGCTTGTGTTTAAAGTAAGTATTTTACTTCATTATTAAATTTTTCTCTATCTTTTTTTTTTAATTTCAATTTAAGTATTCTCCATTTATTTTTCTTTGATTTAATGTTTATCTTCATGTTTATCATGTATTTTTCCTATTTAATTTAAGTTTAGACGACTTCTGTTTGAATTTATTTAAGACCAATTTCAAAATTTCAAAGATTTCTGGGCGACATCTAATTTTTTGACATGCTCTTACACCCTATTGAGGTAGCAGTGGTGTCTGACATCATGAAATCAGCACCCGCCACGCCCCATGGTAAGCGGGTCTTGAAATCGCAAAAGAGAAAAGACATATATATCTCTACATATTCACATTTTCATACATATATTCCTTCATACATTCACAATCGACGACCTTCATAAGTTTGCGTGATAGTGGGCGGCTACTCTAGCAACAATATTAGTAATAATAGGATTTGATTTTCTCTTTATCATGCAAAGGGAAGAATAGGAGAATGGGGAGGGCTAAGTTGTAATATCCAAAAATTTCAAAAAAAAAAAGGCAATTTAAAATTTTGTATTTTTACATGATTTTTCACACCTCAAAATCATTAGACATATAGACATATTCTCCTATACTTCTATATTTTGTTCTAAAATGAATGAAAAAATATATAAAAATTATATTATCATTTCTTAAGTAAATAACTAATTTACTCTTTAAGTTAATTCCTAGTTAATTTCTATTTAAATGATCTAATTAATCCCGAGTTGTTGTAGCACATACTGTAGTGATGTTACTGTAGCACCAAAACCCCTTTGCTTTACATGCAGCGGCTGATCTGAATTACAATTTAATTTGAGGACTCAGATTGAATGTTAATTACTTAATTAGAATAAGTAATTTAGATTTTATATATTACAAGCCTCATTTCAATAAACTTCCCCCTCACTTCTCTCTCGTTACTCCTTGCCTTTCCAAATTCTGCTATTGCATGGGACATCTATGAGGCGAGGTTTGCGTGAAGCCTGGGATCGGAGCAACCAGGCTTCACTGCTTGGTGATAGTGGGTTTTGTTTTTGGGTAGATTTGGAGAATTATTGGTTGCAGGTATGTAACTGATACTTTTATATAGATAACTCAATTAAGCTTCATTTAGATTAATGTGAATTAAAATCTGATATGAAAAAGGAATACAAATTTTGTTTATATTATTATATTAGTATTTAAATGAAAATGTACTACATATAATACATGTGTACATTCATAATATATATATATATATATATATATATATATTTGATAATATTAACCGATTATACAAACTTTTCAGTTCATTAGTTATAGAAATCAAATATGAATTTTAGATTTTAAATTAACTTATTGTTATTATCCTTAAACTATATATATCCTTAACAGGAATATCACATCAAAGGTCCAGTTCATAATTCAAAGCATTGATCATAGGTGTAACTCAAATGGGGAAAGAATTAACTGGCTAGATTTTATAGAAAGTATATATGTTCCAGGTAAATATATTCGAAGTCTATACATATGATAATGAAACTACTAATGGGGAGCCACCAAATGGTAAAATGAAAGCAGGATAATTTAAATTGTTAATTACGTAATTTATATAAAAGAAAGGGATGCTGAAAATTAATATTGTTATGTTAATGTGTTAGCAGGTAAATAATATTTGGTCTGAATTTGAGAAGTTCTTTCAAGAGTGACAAATTGATAGCATCGAATTTGATGTGGTGTGATCGAAGTAAGGTAAAATTATAATTTAATGTTTGTATAGATATCAAGTTAAATTGATTTTAGAATTCCAAGCATTGATAAAGAAATTCAATAATAGGCTGTGTATTCAAGGAAGCGTCGAACACATCACGACACTGGCCTGTACACTGAGGTGAGACATATAATTGCTAATTTAAATTCAGTTTCTATAGTCTTAGTGTATGCCACCGTTCCTACTAATTCTTGCTAATTTTATTAACACTCTATAAATGACATATAGATGTTCCTGCCATATTTTTTTAATGCAAATACAAATGTTTATTATCTGACATATTATGTATTATTGATTTACAATGATTACAAGCCAGTCAACTGCCTTGATGTCATATGATATTGTTGTGAATATTGAAATATTTTAGCTCATGTATTGTTAATTGCTAAAGGAAATATAATGTGATAAATAGAAAAATGTCAGATAATTGTGATAGGAAGACTATATTATAGAAACCTGCGCAGGTAGGCAAAACTTCTGACGAGATGAGTCTTTTCTAGGGGATCTTAGCATTCCTAACTCTTAACATTGAGGTTGGGGCCGTTGGGAAGACCAATTGGTGCCAAGGAGGTCATGACAAGCAAGTATGGTAGGCCCCACCTTACCTTCAAATTTTAGCGAGTCAAAGTGACTAATTTTAGAGAAAAGTCAAAACCTATACAATTATAAATGACATTTTTAGGGAAAGAAGTTGATACAAAACTGAACTTAATTTCATTAAATAACTGATTCATATGTTTAAATAGTTTTATTATAAATTATTTACACATTACTGCTTTATAGACTACTATTCAGTTCTTATACCTTGTAGTATATTTTATTACTCTAACCTTCCTGCAAGTTTCACATGTACATGCACATTATTTCTAATATCTTGTTATGAGAATACTTTAGCATTATTTGTCTCATTAAGCTTTAGCTTATGATATTAATGCTGATAATGCAAGGACGAGGGGGAGCTATAATTTTTTGTTGATTTGTACAATTTTGGGTATAATTTTGGAAGACTGTAAAGGCTTTTCGGGTACGTACAAGTTTAGGGTTTAGGATTTTATTCCTTGATTAGTGTTGTGTTTTATGATATTTTTTAATTTTATGTCTTTAGTTGCTCTGTATTTGTGTACAAAATTGAGGATTCTCACGCTTCTAATTATGTGATCTGAATTAATTAATTGAGAAATTTAAAATGCGATAATTTGTTGTGATGATTTGGCAAGATATAAATTTCATTTACTTGTTCTGAAATGATACATGTTGGAACTTATTGGTGAAATCTGTGTCTAATTGAGTCATCCTATTCTATTACACCTCAGACTGACCCTAGAATAGGGGGTCATTTGGGGTGTGACAGAAAGTGGTATCAGAGCAAAAAAGTTGATGTGCAATAGCAATGAAAGCGTGATTTGGATTTAAAATAAGTATTGAATTGATCAATACAGAGCTATAGGATGATTAATTTTGGGTTAGTAATCTACATATTCTTACCCTCATGCATACATGATATTAATATAATATGATAAATGTGTATCAAACAAATAATTCTTATAATTACAGATACATTTTCCTGAAGGAATGCCAAAAAAGTTAAATGGTCAATCCTCCAGACTAGCTATAGACCTCAGACTACATGCTGGAGATAATTCTAACATGAGTGAAATACAACCTAGAGCAAGTGGTGAAGGTAGATTCGATGAATTGCAAGGGGTGGTTCAGTTGATTTCACAGATAGTTGACAAGCTAGCATCTATTGAAAAATCTGCGACTAGTGAGCCCAGATCTGAGTTTGGTTCAGAAGTGGATCATCATTTGAGGATATTTCAATCATTCATGCCACCAGCATTCAAGGAAGCCAGTGATCCTATAGTGGCGGAAGATTGACTGCTTAAAATTGGAAAAATTCTAGATAGGATTAGTTGCCCTAAAAACAAAAGAGTAGTACTGGCTACTTTTGTATTAGAAGGGGAGGCAAAAAAGTGGTAGCAGTCTCAACATAGGGAAATGTTTGATATGGTACCTATTACACATATCAAATAGGATGAATTTGTCAAAGTGTTTAAGGATTGGTTTATTCCACCATCAGCTAAACTTGCTTTACAAGACAAATTTTTTAATTTAACTCAATGATCAAAAACTATAATGCAGCATGAGGTCAAGTTTACTTCTCTTTCTAGATATGCTCCACATTATATCAGTATATAGGAAAAGAAATTTCATAGATTTCTATGAGACCTCAGAGATCAATTAAGGTTGGCACTAGCACCATTTGATATTAGTGAGTTCACAGTATTAGTTGGAAGGGCTAGGAGAATTGAAAATGAGTTGAACTTTTCCAAGGAACATTGGGATTCACAGGCGAGTAAGCACAAAAGTTTTGAAAGAAAGTCAAATTTCTCTAGCAAGAAATTTAAATTTGACAACAGACATAAACAAATTCAGTTGGAGAAACTTATTTGTGATAAGTGTGGAAAGAGACATTTTGGACAATGTTTGGCTAGATCAGGGAAATGCTACAGATGTGGTCAGGCTAGACATCGTGCAACAGATTATCCATTGGAGAAGAAGAATGATATAAAATCATTCAATTATTAGGGATAGTGTCAATAAAGAAAGTTTTTCGAAGGCAGAAAACCAGGCAACACTCGGTTTATGGGAAAACCTTCAATTCAAGAAAAAGGAGAAACTTAAGAGCGTAAAACCAACCCTCTAGTAAAAGCCAGAGTTTTTTCTATCACCCGACAAGAAGCAAAGGAATCAAATGAAGTGGTGTCAGGCATGCTTACAATTTCATATCAATTGGTTTCAATTTTGTTTGATTCTGGTACTTCGCATTCATTCATTTCTGATTCTTTTTCCACCAGTTTTCTAGTTGATATCATTTATTTCACACCTGTATTGAATATTATGATGCATTCTGGTGATAGTTTGAGTACAAATAGGAAATGTGTTATTGATATTAACATTCAAGATAAACAATTTCCTACATAACTAATTATCTTACCAATTAGACATTTTGACATTATACTAGGTATGGATTGGTTGATCAAATATTTTGCAACAATTGAATGCTGGAAGAAGGGAGTAAAATTTTGTGTGCCTGGTGAAAAAATTATTTTCTTTTTCTTATGATAAGAATGTCATGTCTTCTTTGATTAGTGCAGTGAAACTAGGTAAATATTTAAGAAGCGCTGAAATTGTATTTTTGGCCAAATTAGACGTGCTGAATAAGGATGTGTTAGAGCTTAAAAACATTCTAGTTATTTTTGAATTTCCTGATGTGTTTTCTAAGGAATTATCAAGGTTACCACCAAAATGAGAAGTAGAGTTTGGGATCGATGTACAATCTGGTATAACTGCTATACATAAATCTCCTCACAGGATGGCTCCTAAGGAATTGCATGAATTGAAGTGTCAGTTACAGGAATTGACGGACAAAGGATTTATTAGGCCAAGCAACTCACCGTGGAGTGTGCCGATACTATTTATTAAAAAAATATGGGTCAATACGATTGTGTATTGATGACAGGGAGTTAAATAAAGTGACAATCAAGAACAAATACCCACTACCGAGGATTGATGACTTATTTGTTCAGTTGGAGTGAGCTACTATATTTTCCAGAATTGATCTAAGATCTAGATATCATCAGGTTAGAGTTAAAGATGTTGATATTTTTAAAACAACTTTTGGAACTAAGTGTG
Organism: Cymbidium sinense; assembly: GCA_021442155.1. NCBI lineage: Eukaryota > Viridiplantae > Streptophyta > Magnoliopsida > Asparagales > Orchidaceae > Cymbidium > Cymbidium sinense. The sequence continues at coordinate 176,779,853 of CM038221.1, read as the reverse complement.
GACATTATGAATTTCTTGTTATGTTATTTGGTTTAACTAATGCTCCTGCAACCTTTATGGACTTAATGAATTGTATTTTCAAACCTTTGGTGGGAGTGTTTATTATCATCTTCATTGATGATATTTTGATCTATTCTAAATCTAATGAAGAGCATGCAGATCATCTTAGTATTGTTCTAGAGTTGTTGAGGTAGGATCAATTATACGACAAATTTCCAAAATGTGAGTTCTGGATGCATATGTTATTTACGGGTCATTATATTGGCGAAGGAGTTTACCGATCCGAAAGGAAACAATTTTAGAATGGCCTGCACCAAAGAATGTTACAGAAGTTTGCAATTTTCTAGGTTTAGCAGGTTATTACAGGAAGTTTGTTAAGAGATTTTCTCATATTGCAATGCCTCTATCTAATTTAATGAGAAAGGATGTCAAATTTCATTGGACAGCTGAATGTGAGCAGAGTTTTCAAGAATTAAAAAAATATTTGACCACTGCACCAGTTTTAGCTATTCCATCAGGGATTGAGGGATTCCAAATATTTAGTGATGCATCTTTAAAAGATTTGGGTTGTGTTTTAATGCAGAATAGAAAAGTAATTGCTTATGCTTCGAGACAATTAAAACCTCATGAAAGAAATTATCCTGTTCATGATCTAGAGTTAGCAGCTATTGTGTTTGCTCTTAAATTTTAGAGAAATTACTTGTACTGAGTGAAATGTGAAATTTTTATTGATCACCAGAGTCTTAAGTATATCTTTACACAAAAAAGAATTGAATCTCAGGCAAAGAAGATGACTCGAGTTTATTAAAGATTATGATTTAGACATTCAGTATTGTCCAGGCAAAGCTAATGTGGTGGTAGATGCATAAAGCCACAAGTCCATGGGAAATGCCAGTTGGATTATTAGTTAAAAGCCAGAGTTGATTAGAGAATTAGATGCTCTATAGTTAGAAGTTAGAGGATTCAGTGATACTGGGCATTTATATCAATTGACAGTGCAATCAATTTTAATTGATAGATACAGTGGATTGGATATAGAAATTCATTGAACAAATCCAAACTGGTAAGAAGCAAAATTTTATCTTAGATGCACAGGGTGTTATTAGAAAGAATTCATAATTATGGGTTCAAGGTGATGCTAAATTGAGACAAGAAATTTTATGAGAGGCTCATCAGATCGGATATACAATTCATCCAGGTAGTTCAAAAATGTATAAAAATTTGAAAGTTGCATTTTGGTGGCCAGGCATGAAGAAAGACATAGCTGAGTTTGTTTCTAAATGTCAAGCTTACCAGATTTTTAAAGCTGAGCATCAAAGACCTGATGGATTGTTACAGTCATTACATATACCTGAGTGGAAGTGGGAAGAAATTGCAATGGCTTTTGTTATGGGATTTCCTAGATCCAGGCAAGGTCATGATAGTATCTGGGTTATTGTGGATAGATTGACAAAGTCAGCTCATTTCTTTCCTATTAAACAAACAGACTCAGTTGATAAATTATCCAGATTATATGTTAAAGAAATTGTAAGACTTCATGGTGTTCCAAAAGTGATCGTCTCTGATAGAGATGCTAGATTCACTTCCATATTATGGACAGAATTGAGGGAGCACACGCTTTTACAAGTATGGCTTTTCATCCTCATGGTGCAATCAGAAAGAACAATTCAAGTCCTAGAGGATTTGTTGAGGCTATGTGTTTTAGATTTTGGAGGTAAGAAGATCATATTTTCTATGATCAAGTTTGCTATAATAATATCTGATTATTCTGGCTCCGTATGGAATAAGAGTAGAATTCCATTAAGTTAGGTCGAAGTATGAGAAAGACAGTTGTTAGGTCCAGAGTTGGTTGATCAAGCTACAAAGAAAATCAGATTAAATAGGGATAGATTGAAAGCTGCTCAGGATCGTCAACAAAAGTATTACAACCTAAAACACCGAGCTGTAGAATTTCAAGCTGGAGAATTTTTATTTCTGAAAGTCAAACCTATGAAAGGAATTAGTAGATTTGGTCATGGAGGTAAATTAAGCCCTAGGTACATAAGACCCTTTGAAATCATTGAAAGGATTGACAATATGACTTACAGGCTTGCCTTACCCATTGAACTGGTAGACATTCATAACGTCTTTCACATTTCAATGTTGAGAAAATGGATCAGAGTAAAAGATTCCACATGCAAAGCTTGAAATACAACCAAATTTGACATATGCATTGGAGCCAGAAAATATTTTGGAATTTGATGTGAAGAGATTAAGAAATAGACAAATTTCTTATGTTAAAATTAAATGAAAATATAGGCTAGTTAAAGAAGCTACTTGGGAATATGAACAAGAGATGAGACAGAGATTTCCCTTCTTCTTAGAATCATTGAGAAGAAATTTTGAGGACGAAATTTTTTTTAGGAGGGGGAAATTGTAATATTCGAAAATTTCAAAAAAAACAAAGGTAATTTAAAATTTCACATTTTTACTTGGTCATACCCCGAAGTTAGTAGACATATAGACATATTCTCCTATACTTCTACATTTTGTTCTAAAATGAATGAAAAAATATATATAAATTGTATTATCATTTATTAAGTAAATGGCTAACTTACTCTTTATGCTAATTCCTTATTAATTTCTATTTAAATGATCTAATTAATCTTGAGTTACTGTAGCGCATACTATAGTGATGTTACTTTAGCACCAAAACCCACTTTGCTTTACATGCACGGCTGATCTGGATTACAAATTAATTTAAAGGCTAAGATTGAATGTTAATTACTTAATTAAAATAAATAATTTAGACTATATATATTACAAGCCTCGTTTCAATAAACTTACCCCTCACTTCTCTCCCGTTACTCCTTGCCTTTCCAAATTCTACTGCTACATGGGACATCTAGGAGGTGAGGTTTGTGAAGCTTGGGATCGGAGCAACCAGGCTTTAGTGCTTGGTGTATTGGGTTTTGTTTTTGGGTAGATTTGGAGAATTATTGGCTGCAATTATGTAACTAGTACTTTTATATAGATAAATCAATTAAGCTTCATTTAGATTAATGTGAATTAAAATTTGATATGAAAAAGGAATACAAATTTTGTTTATATTATTATATTAGTTTTTTAAAAATGACCTACATATGTACGTACATATATATATATATATATATATATATATATATATATATATATATATATATATATATATATATATATATATATACTACTACTACTAGAAACACTAATCTTGATGCTAAAAGCAAGCTGATCCGAAGTTGAAACTGGTCGAGATCAAGCACTTAAAATATCCTTGGAAACTCTGAGATGCCAGTTAAATCCCTAAATAACTCTCAAATATGGAGTGTTTATAGTCAAATCGAGCTCGACAAGCCGGATCTAACGAGCCCAAGATCTCATAATTTTGACTTCATTTGAGCATTCAAATACACAAAATACATCATATGATTAAGGGAATCATCATGAGTCAGATGGAGAGAGTGGTTGATTTTGCATGTATTTACAGCGACGCCACTCCTGCAATCTATAAATAGCTCCTCATTCCTCATATGAGGGGAGCCCAAGCACGGGAGAGGAGAGAGCTCTAAAGCTTGAAAATCCTCCGTGCATGTCAATACCACTCGATGGTCGCCGGATCGCCGCCACATCCTCACCATCAATCTCCGTCGTCTCCATCATGATGACCTTCATCGTCGCTGTTCCCCGTTGTTCACCATTATCTACTACCATTAGCAACTATTACAACGACGACTATATGGTTGTTGTTGTCGATTTTGGGATTCCTTCGCCTTCTCATATACAATTATGTAATCCCATTATCGGAAAACTTGTACTCAAAACAAATATATAGTGGAAGCTTTTCTTGGGCTAGGCCGTGATTTTTTTTCTTTTGAGATTTTTGTAAAATTCTAGAGTTTTCTTGTTCACTCTTTAAACACTTTGTACTGATTTCACAACAAGGCTAAGGCATAAACTTTCACTCTACCGCAACTGGTTTTCTAGTACGCAATAGTTTAGCGCCGTCTGTGGAAAATTGATTCCCATTATTTCATCTTGTATGACAACCAAGTTTCCCAACAAGATCAAAACCACCATCGAGGTGGAGCATTTCAAGCTTTTAAAGAGCGAAGAATGAAGATTCATCAAACGTTCCTTGATTTTGTCAAAAGCTGGGGCAACTCTTAATCTCAAAAATCGTCCATGTTAATATGTTAAGCATCTAATCGATTACCATCCCAAGAAACAAGTCAAAGTTGGAGGATATTTCAACATTGAGAAGAAACAGAGTTTTGCAAATTATAATTTTTCAATCATACTCATGGAAAAACAAGACCATGGTTAAGGAGCAACTTTGGCTACAACCATAAATGGATGTTTTGATTCAACCTCTTTCATACAGGTAATGTCATCGGGTAACACTCTGACAAACAACCTCGGATGGATAAAAAATTCTCAGTGGATTCAATTCAACCTCTTCCATACAGTTAAGTCATCGACTCGACAAATAACTTAGATAGGTCAAAAGGTCCTTGGTGGACTTCCCACGACCTCTTCCATACAGGTTAACTTCATCGGGTAACACCTTGACAAACAACCTCAGATAGGTCAAAAATCCTCAGCGGATTCAATTCAACCTCATCCATACATGTTAACATCATCGAGTAACACTCTGACAAACAACCTCGGATGGGTCAAAAAATCTCGGATTCAATTCGACCTCTTCCATACGAGTTGCGTCGCCGAGCAAAGACTCGACAAACAACCTGGATAGGTCAAAGATCCTTAGTGGACTTTCCCACCTCTTCCATCTGAGGTTAGCGTCTGGGTAACACCTTGACAAACAACCTCGGATGGGTCAAAATTCTCGGATTCAATTCAACCTCATCCATGGTTAGCGTCACCACGACAAATAACCTAGATAGGTCAAAAGGTCCAGTGGACTTCTCGACCTCTTCCATACTTAATGTCATCGGTAACACCCCGACAAACAATCTGGATAGGATCCTCCGATTCAATTCGACCTCTTATACGTTAAGCGTCGCCGGGTACACTCACTCGGATGGGTCAAAATCCTCTGATTCAATTCAACCTCTTCCACTGCGTGCAGTAACACCGCGACAAACACCTGGATAGGTAAAATCGTGGATTCAATTCAACCTCTTCCACACAGGTTGACGTCATCGAGTTAACGTCATCAAGTTATACTCTGACAAACAACCTCAGATAGGTTAAAAATCCTTAGCGGATTCAATTCGACCTCTACATTACAGTTGCGTCGCCGTAACACTAAAACAACCTGGATAGGTCAAATATCCTTGCGGTTCAATTCGACCTCTTCCATGTTAATGTCATCGGTAACACTCGAAAAACCATCGTAGGTCAAAATTCTTAGCGGTTCATCTTCTTACAGTTAACGCCATAACACCGACAAACAACTCGGATAGGACAAAAAATCCCTCGCAGATACAATTGACCTCTTCCATACAGGTTTCATCGATAATATCTGCAACCGGATTAATCAAAATTCGGTGGATTTAATTCAACCTCTTCACGTTAACGTCGAGCACTTCGACAAAAATTAGGATAGGTCAAAAGGTCCGTAGACCGGCCTCTTCCCGAGGTTAACGTACCCACTCGATAAACAACCGGATGGGTCAAAATCTCCATATTTAACCTGCACATACATTAGCCCTCGATGTAACCTATGGGTCAAAATCCTCATCATCGGTCATTTGCGATTTGTGGTCGCCGACCATCAAATCTTCGGTCACCCATGCCGTGCCGGTCATCAATTACCGATGCGTGCCACCTCGGCCAATTCTGCATTGCCGCTGGACCGCTCGTGCAACCACCTCGTCGGTCGCCGCCATCATGCAATTTCGTGGTCACCACCATCGTGCGGTCATCCATCCCCGCCATTCTGCGCCACCATCACCGTTATTCTGCCGCTGGGTTACCCTCACTCACCTCACCGCGTCGGTCATGCGAAAACCCGTGCGGATCCGCTTTGCCGATACCGCCGACCATCTTCGCCGTCATCGGTCGCTATAAATCCATCTTTGCTGAGACCGCTGGTCGGTCGCCACCCATCGCGGTTGCGCTGCCACCCGCATGTATACCTGGCTTGACCCATTGCTGCAGATTTGCCCGATATCCGGTCTGCTGCTTCGCGTATCAGACGATCGTCACTATTGATGCTTGCCAGCGATACTCGACCTCAACCACCACCGGTCCGCGCCATGATTTTGCCTAACCACTATCGTCGCGGTCATCCCCGGTATTTGTCGCGCCATCGCCGGTCATTAGTTACTGTTTACCGCCCATTGGCCATCTCGTGTCACCATTTTAAGGTTGCGCTGTCGACCTCAGGCACTCAGCGGTCACCGCCGTCGGTTATCTGCCAGGTAACGGGCCGTACCGCATGCCGAGACCCCAGTCTCGGTTATGATCTCTCTTGATCGCCTCCAGATATGGGCGGGTCTGATTGCCTCTTTCAAGGGAAAGCAGAACCGATGTATGGGCCTTGATCGCCTCAAAACCCGGACGGTCTCAGTGAGAGCCTCTTTTGAGGGAAAACCAGACGACGTGTACGGGCATGACCCTCTTGACCTTTTCTTGAGAAAGAGGGACACTCCGTATGAGGGTGTGCCTTCTCCATTTTAAAACCCCATAAGGGCAAATGTCAAAATCACCAAAATCACCGCTCAAAGCCAAGCAGACCAAAACGGATGTTTTCAGGGCCTTCGGACCAGTGCCTGCTCGTCGGGGCCGCCATCGCTTGGCAGCGGATGCTCAGCCGTTACGCAGCCCGCGCCAGCATCCCTTCATTAAGCGACCACTGTAGCGTCGCCATGACCAGCGGCCTTGCTGACCCGCCATTAAAGCGACTTTCTCCTTGACGTCATTACTGGACTCGAGAGCCGTCATGGGGTCAGTAACCTCAAATCTCTCACCAGCGCTACTGCTTTCTCAAGTCTAATTTTCTCTCATGAAGATCGTTCTCTCAAAATGTGTAGTTAATGGACCTAAAATTTTATTGAAGAATTTGCTATTTTCAAGTATGTGACATATATTTTTAGATGATTGAGATAATGTCATCCAAAATAAGGGGCAACGATATGGCATAAAATATTACTAGAAACTTGATCTGATGCTAAAAGCAAGCTAATCCGAGTTGAAATTGGCGAGATCAAGCACTTAAAATATCCTTGGAAACTATGGGATATTTAAATCCCTAAATAACTCTGTGAGTATTTATAGTCAAATTGAGCGTCTCGGCCGGGATCTAACGAGCCCAAGATCTCATAATTCGACTTCATTGAGCATTCAAATACACAAAATACATCATATGATCAAGGAATCATCATGAGTCAAATGGAGAGTGGTTGGATTTTGCATGTATTTTACAGCACTCCCATCTATAAATACTTCATTTCACATAAGAGGAGGAGGAACTTAAGGCTTGAAAATCCTCCAGCACAATCGTGCCACCATTGATTGTCAGCCCGCCATGCCGTCGTCAGTGATCCTTGCGTGGTTAATCTCAGGTCCATCATCATGATGACCTTCATCGCCGTTCCCATTGTTCTCCATCATCTCTACCACTAGCATTTTACCTGAGACTGACTATTGTTGTCCATTGGGATTTTGTGGTCCTTCTTATATACAATTATGTAATATCATTATCAAAAGTTTAAAACAAATATATTGGAAGTTTTTTTCAGTAGCGTGGTTTTCCTCTTTTGAGGTTTTCCAGTTAAAATTTGAGTTTTTTTGTTCATCTTTATCAGTGTGTGTCTTTGGATTTTAAAAAGCTCTTTCACTCTACATGATTTTCTAGCGATAACATATATATATATATATATATATATATATATATATATATATATATATATATATATATATATATGTGTGTGTGTGTGTGTGTGTGTGTGTGTGTGTGTGTGTGTAAAAAAAAAAAACTCTCTATATTTTTAAATAGATTTACCCTTCATAATAGCAAATTCTTTTAAAGTATCTACCATTATTTCATCACTCATTTCTCTCTCTCTCTCTCTCTCTCTCTCTCCATAAGAACCGTCCAAAAATAATGTCATAAGAGCTTGCTCAATCATCTCGTTTATATAATATTAAATAATATTATTATAATCAAATAGAACGGTCATATGTGAATTTTTTTAGCAAAAAAACTATGTATCGTCGACCTTTTCCTCTCTCCGTAAGAAACTCCTTAATATAATAATTATTTTGTTAATCCACGAGCTTGACCAAGCACCTCACTAAAAACAAATTAAATAATGATATTTTAATCAAATAGTTTAATCAAATAGGGTGGCTATATGAGAATCAAACCTTTTTTTGGGGGTTTTTATTTAAGATTATTATACCCATGCTAATCCATTTTAATAACCAAAATATTGTTATACACTTTAATCTACCCACATCCAAGAAAGTCAACTCTACCAATTCAATCAACATGGAGTATAGACTTAGCTTATCCATCTAAAATTTATAATTTTTTAAGATCTTTATTGGTTAACTTAATCTTGATTAAATTTTCATGTTTTGGATGTACTCCTTTGATACACCCATAAAATTGACTGATTAAAATAGTAATTGTCAAACCTAATTGTGAAAGAATGTTTTTGATCTATCTATCTATCATCTATATATATATATATATATATATATATATATATATATATATATATATATATATAATATATATATATATTGTCAAGGCCTGAAAACCAAATAGAGTGTAAATTTACGCCTTACCATTGACAATCCAAAACACGCGAATTAAAGAACTTAACATGAGACACCTGCACTTTAACGGAAAACCCTCAAAAGAGGGGAAAACCACCTGGCCCAGCCCAAGAAAAGATTCCACTATGTATCCTTTCGTGAGTACAAAATCTTCCCGATAACTGGATTACGTAATTCTATTTGAGAAAGGGACAATACTGTAACAACGATCGCTTTATAATAGTTGTCGATGTTGAGATGTAGCTTCGTGGAAATGCCGTATAATTAATGATGGCTAAGTAGGCGATCTTGTGATCTTCAAGCTTTAGAGCTTTCTCTTCCTCCTCACTTCACTTTTCCTCTTCTTCCTCGATCTGACTTTCCTCTTCTTCCTCTTCTTCCTTGCTTCTTCTTCACTTGTTTGACTCTTCTTCTTCTTCCTTGCTTCTTCCTTGCTTTTAGCTTCCTTCTTCTTCACTTGTTGACTCTTCTTCTTCTTCCTTCTTGTTTTCTTCTTCACTTGCTTCAGCCTTCCTTCTTCTTCACTTGTTTCACTTCACTTATTTTAGCTTAGCCCCCATGTGAGGAGTGAGGCCTATTTATAGATGGGAGGAGGGTATTCTAGTAAACTCACGTGGGTCTACCACTCCCCTCGACGGACGGCGTAATGACTCCTTCGATCATTTGATGTATTTTGAGCATTTGATGCCCAAATGAAGTCAATTATGAGATCTTAGGCTCATTAGATCCCGAGACGCCGATTTGACTATATAAACACTCTACATTTGAGAGCTTTTTTGGGATTTAATTGATGTCCCAAGATTCTAATGATATTTTAAGTGCTTGATCTCGATTATTTCACTCAAAATCATATCGCCAACATCAAGATTTGTGCTTGACCGGTGGTATTTTGAGAGCCATATCGTTGCTATTTTTGGATGACATTAGCTTAATCATCCAAAAATATATGTGTCAAATGTTCAAAAATAATTGGAAGTTTTGCGTTGGGACTGCCGGGCGCTCGCTGTCTCACTGGATGGCTGTGGGCGCTACAAGGCCACATGCTGCTGCGACGGCGCTGGTCGCTGACGGTATGTCTGGGTCGAGGGCAGCCGACATGGCCGTGTCGCTACTGTGGTCGCGCTGGGATGCCATTACGGGCCATTCACGGATCTGCCGGGCCATATTCGTGAACGGTTGGCTATTCCACAGAATCTGTCATTCCACAGAATCTGCCGGGTCATTCACAGAACCACCGGGTCACGCCATTCGGGTGAATCCCGTCAGCTGCGAGTTCAACGCTGGCTACCGCATACTGCTCATACTCAAGGCCATATACACAAGGTCTCATACAGGCACGCCTGCTGGCCATACGCTGCCCGGCCGAGAAAATGGGCGGTTTTGAGCCGTTTTGAACCGTTTTTTGAGGGGTTTTTACCCTTTGTCCCCGTGGCTATAAATACCCCCTGTGAGAGAGACACCTTTCCCCTCTCCCTTCTTCTTGAGTGAGGGTCCTTTGAGGCAATCAAGAAGGCATCAAGAGGCGTCAAGGAGGGATTTAGAGGATCGCGCACGATATCGTGTTGCTTCCTACCACCGCCGGACCGTCCTGAGGCGATCAAGGCCCACTGATACGCCGGTTCCCGCCACGCGACCGGCCCCGTTGGGAGGATCGCGCCCACTATACGCCGTGGAGTTCCTACCGCCATCGCTGGACCGTCCGTTAGAGGCGATCAAGGCCCACCTGCAGATACGCCTGGTTCCGCCATCGGCCACGGACCGCCCCGAGAGGTTATCGCGCCACCAGATAATGCCGTGGTTCGCACCGGCCACGCCGACCGTCCGGTGAGGGGATCAAGGCCCACGCACGCCGTGGTTCCGGTTAGGCCATGCCACGAACCCGGCTGGGAGGCTATCGCGCCCTGCTACTTTTTTCTTGTAGAAATTGGTATTCTTTCAACTTCGGAAGGTTCGTCGTAATTGTCAAGACGGCGAAGTATCGCTTAAGAACCATTGTCCTCATAACTGAAGTTTCCGATCGTAGAGAAAGATTTTACTCAAACCGCGGCGCGAAGGGAGGGTCAAAAAAAGACGCGCTATGCATCAGGGTGATGGTCGAAGAAAACTCATAGTATGGCGCCATGATGATATGCCTCCACCGTCACATCGATAGTTTAATGGTGTTCCAGAAATTTTTCTTCCCAATGAGTTGGTGGCTATTGTGGCTAAAAGTCCGATCGAGTCTGCCTGGTACTTTACTATTTCGATGACTCTTCGTACGGTGCGATTCCCTCTCGATGATTGAGATCTTCAAAAAATGTGGTGTGGCTTTGATGCAATTCTCGTTTCGAGCTTTAACGGTCATTATTGGCTTGACTACCTTCTTCAGGGAGCATGGGGTTACTTTAAACATCGAATACTTGTGCCGAATGTGCAGATTCACATGTGATGCTCAAGGACGTGTTTCTTATCGGACTATAAAGAATTGGATAGAATTTTCAGCACGGGATCAGTCCAAAACTTGGTCTTCTGGATTCTTTTATGTGAAGAATGAGTGGGGCCTTCCTGAGAGATGGGGAAGATTGAATGATCTTCGGATCCGTCCGATATCGGAGGATGATATTCTAGCAACTCTTAATATTCCGAGGGAAGCTTGCAACATGAGTTGCATTACATCAAGAAATATATAGAAGATGATGTTTAAGGTTGGTCTTTCCATCCAGGCGGGAAGGTCTCATGCTCTTCCGTTGAAGAGAAAGGGTGATGAGAGTTTTCCTCATACTCATAGGGTTCTCTCGAGAAGCCTATCACGGAATCACGGCGGTAGCAATGTTCCATCTTTACAGAAAGAGGAGACTCGTGCTGAAATGGTTGTGTCAGATATCGGTGGAGATGACGTTCACTTAACATCTGAGAGTTTAGCTTCGACTCATGATGGGGAGTTCGTTACTCTAAGCCGCAAATTCTCGAGAGGTATTAAATCACATATGTACGACGCCAACGCGATGAATTGCGTTATTTTTCCTTCTCTATTCTTCCTTATGTAACATTGGTGCTGATGATGATTTTTTTTTTTTTTTTTTTTCATGTAACTCCGTTAGACGATGGCTCATTTGGGTGTCGCCTTAGATGAATGGAATACTGAATTTGTGAAGATAAAATATCTGCGAGGCGAGTATGAGCAAAGGATGAATGCTAAAGCTAAAGAAGTGGTGACCTTGGAGGGTCAGTTGACTGAGTGTAGAACTGAGCTGGCGAATATGTCGACTTCTCTCCGGTGTCGAGGTGGAGCGCCGTGATGAGTGATTCGAGAGCGAGACTCGTCATAAAGAGAAGAGGATCGTGGCACTTGCGGATAAGAAAGCATTACAAGATCATCTTTCAAAAGGAGCATAAAATGTCGAAGCAAGCGATCGCTTCAAGGTGGAAGACTTCAAGAATTCCCCGCTTATCGTGCTATTGAAGACTTTATCCGAGGCTAACCATATCTTTGATGTTGAAGTGAAGGACTTGGAGCGTGTTTAGAGGACTTCATCCGAGGGTTCTGAAAGGAATTGCGTACATCGCAAGCCAAAATTGAGGATATATCTCAAACATATCCAAGATCCGCATTCAAGATGAAGGAGTTGTGAGGGCTCCGTGGAGTGTCCCAGTGATGATGAGGATATCGATATGTAGCATCGGGATGTCATTCTTCATCGTGGTTCTATGTAATGTCATTATCGTATCGATCTTAATTCTTTCTTATATCATCATATTAATGCTGTCAATGATACCTGGATATACCCTCTTCTTTTTTACCTTTTTTTTTTTTTTTTTTTTTGGGATAATTGGTCAAAATATTATTTGACGTTACAAATATGGGTGAGTTGGATCCACTGAGGATTTTTGACCCATCCGAGGTTGTTTGTCAGAGTGATACCCGATGACATTAACATGTGTAGAGTGGGTACAAAGTTTTGACCTTTCCTAGGTTATTGGTCGTAATATTATTCGCCGACGCTAACCCGCGGAAGAGGCCGGAAGTCCACCAAGGACCTTTGACCTTTCCGAGTTGTTTGTCGAGTTTTGCTCGACATTAACCTGCATATGGAAGAGGCGGAAGTCCACCAAGGACCTTTTGACCTTTCCTGGGTTGTTAGTCAGAGTTTTTACTCGATGACGTTAACCCGTATGGAAGAGGTCGTGGGAAGTCCACCAAGGACGTTTTGACTTATCCTGGGTTGTTAGTCAGAGTTTTTTCTCGATGACGTTAACCCGTATGGAAGAGGTCGAATCGAATCTGCTGAGGTAGTCGACGGTGGCGACTGGCGCCGATACGGCGATGACCGCATGACAATGGTGATGACCGGTGAAGATTGCCGATGGTCATGCGTGACCGGCATGATCGGCCGGTGACTACAAGGGTTGGCGTCGACGGTGGTTGCGTAGTCGACGGCCGACGGAGATCTTTGACCTATCCAAGGTTGTTTGCGATGGCTCGACGTTAACTCAGTATGGAAGAGGTCCATCAAGTCCCCTCGATTGATCATGTCCCACCGAGATGTAACATGAGTTGTATATTTCTCAAGTGGGAGGAAAAGTAAAGAAAAGCAAATCTTGTTAGAACAAAGTCGTGAATTCACTAGTTCAATGATATAATCATAAGACACTGCACGGCTTTAAGAGAAAATGACAACAACCGCAACAACAAGCTTTAGGTGGGGTCGCTTATACAAGGATGAAATGATGATAAAGATAAAAGTCATAATAATTATGCAAGAGTTACCGATAATATTTTCAAGATTCTTAGTTCCAAGTTCGAGGTAGAGTTTTTCCTTCCGGGTCCGAGCTTGAACGCTTCGGCTGACCATAGCTATGACCACATACGGACCATCCAGAGGTGAGAGTTTATCATACCGAGGGCCTTTGCTCGCAGCCTCGACTTCAGGACCAAGTCACCGAGATATGGGACGGTTTCACTCTTCGCTGAAGTATGGCTACCCGTTGGTGATAGAAGCTCCGGGCCATATCCCGAAGTTTCGGAGTAGGTCTAGGTCACGGAGTTTTTCTTCATTACTTCCATGATCAAAAACTGGACTCTTGGACTTGGAACCCGATATCCACCGGTATGATAGCTTCCGCATCAAAACACAAGTTATACGGTCACCCATTGGGTGCGACGTGCGGTAGGCCCAAAGAACATTGGGAGCTCATCAACCCATTGCCCCCACCTTCTCAAGATGTTTTAGTCCTTTGAGTATGGTCCTATTGGTAACTTCGGTTGCCCATTAGTTTGAGGATGTGCTAAAGCCGTATGCGAAATTGAATGTGAAGATCTTTGCAAAAGGACGAAAGACTTTTCCAAGAAATTGAGTTCCATTGTCGGTGATGATCTTTGGGGGAAGACCGAATCGATATATATTTTTCCAGACAAATTGTTTGGTATTTGCCTCTGTGATTTTAGCGAGTGGTTCGGCCTCTACCCATTTTGTGAAGTAGTCGACGGCTAGAATGATAAATTTTCGCTCATGCTATTGGAAAAGGTCCCATGATATCAATCCCCACTGAGCAAAGGGCCATGGGCTTTGAATGGATGAGAGTTCTGCATGTGAGGGAGGTTAGAATGCAATTGACAACTAGCATTTTTTTGTGAATCATGCCTTGTTTCATTGTAGGCCAATAAAACCCTTGCCTCATGATTTTAAGGGCCAATGCTCTTCCTCCAAGGTGTTCCCCACATATTCTCGAGTGAACCTTTAACGCGTAATCGCCTCAAGGTGGAAGGCATTTGAGATATGGACCGAGAAAGCTCGCTTGTATAGTTCACCTCCAATAATAGCAAAGTTTGAAGCTTGTCTTCTGAGACGAGTTATGAAGTTGGATCTTCGTGAAGGGTCCCTTCTTGTAGAAAAGATAGGATCGGGTTTATCCACCTAACGCTCCTTTTCCTCATCAATAGTTTGAATTATCCATGGCCCTTGGATACTAGGAAAATGTATTTCTTCAACATGCTTTCTCTTAAATAGATCTCGGTAGAGGTAGCAAGCTTAGCAAGAAGAGCGCCACCAGTATTCTTCTCTCGTAGTATGTGGATGATTTGATGTGTCTTGAAATGAGTAAGAAGAGATTTTACCAAGTGGAGATATTGCACCTGAGGATTATGAGTATTAAAATCTCCTCCAACTTGGGAGGCGACAAGTCGGGAGTCGGTGAATTACTAAGTTTTGGGCTTCATGCCAATGGCTAGTCTCAACCGCTGATGAGAGCCTCATATTACCATGTTATTAGCAGGGAATTTTAAGCAAGTCCATACTCTGTGGTATTTTGGGGAAACAAGTAGATTCCACCCAAAGACCAAGATTTCCTCAAGCTCCATCAACGTAGAGAGTCCATCGAGGAGATGAAAGACACGTAGCGATAGCTCTTCTAGAGTTGGTGCATTCCACTATAAAGTCCGCAAGTATTTGAGACTTTATGGCGAGGTAGAAAATTTATATCAAATTCTCCCGCCTACACATTTGATCAATCTTCCGATGCTTCGTAAAGATGGCCCTTAATGGTAAATGTAAACGCCGATGGTGTGAGCTTGAAAGTATGGACGCAATTTTCACCGAGAAAATTAACGCCGAGCCACTTTATCGCAAATGGATAACGACTTTCTATATCGAGAGAATTTTACCGACGTAATAAATTGGTTGTTGTGCCCCATCTTCTTCTCGACTAAACTGAGCTTATTATGCGGGAAGAAACCGCAAGATATAAGTATAACGCTTTCTCCTTGAATAGGTTTGGATAGCAGAGATGCTAGATATTCTTTTAGTTGCTCAAAAGCATACCGACATTCATCCATTGAAAATTATTATTTTAGCTCCCTTCAATATTTTAAAGAAAGGCAAGTATTTGTCCCCGTAACGGCTAGAAACGGGATAATGCAGCAATTCGACCATTCAAACGTTGAACGTCTTTGATATTCTTCGGAGGAATCATATCTTGGAGAGCTTTGATTTTTTCAGGGTTAGCCTCTATCCCACGGTGAGTTACCATAAATCCAAGAAATTTTCCAGACGTAACCCCAAAAGCACACTTGGTTGGGTTAAGTCGTATGTTATAGCGTCGAAGGAGGTCAAAGCATGCTTCTAAGTCTGAAATATGTTGTGACTTTTCTAAGCTTTTCACTAACATGTCATCCACATACACCTCCATTGTGTGGCCTAGCAGGTCTTTAAAAACCTTATTCATGAGGCTGATAGTAGCACCGATTTTTAATCCAAATGGCATGACTTGGTAACAATATAAACCTTTATATGTTTGAAACGTAGCCTCTTCATCTATTGGGTTCATCTTTATTTGATTGTACCTTAATAAGCATCCAAAAACGAGCATTTGATGTCGGATGTAGGCCCACCAATTGATCGATTCGAGGAAGAGGAAAACTATCCGGGCCTTATTAAGATCAATCAACACACATCCTCCATGTTCCATTTGTTTTTTAACCATGACAACATTTGCTAGCCATGTGGGGTAATGCACTTCTCGTATGAATCCCGCTTCTATGAGCTTGTTAACTTCTTGTTCAATAGCCTGAAGACGATTCGGTGCAAAACTCCGCTTCTTTTAGATGATTGGTTTGAACGTTGGATTAATTTTGAGGGAGTGCGTGATTACATTTCGAGCATATCCTGGACTCCAAGCAAATATGTCTTGATTCTAAGAAATTTATATAATTTTCCCTTTGTTCTTCGAGTAAAGATCCCACTTGCGCTCGTAATGGTTGGTCATCCGATAATGCTATTGAGAGTAAATCTTCTACTGTGGGAAGCTTTTGAGGTACTCTTTCATCTCGAAAGTTAAGATCTTCGACGTCAAGGTGATGGAAGGGCGCTGAGCCGAGATAACATGATTGGGTTGATTTCCACAAACCACCCCAACTCCACCGGGGTAGGAAATTTTATCTTCGATGAGGCAATCAAGTGATAGCATAAAATTGATTGAGGGGCCTCCAAGATTGCATTATATGCATCGACTTCACCACTATGAATTGTATTAAATGAGTCACTTGTCGGGAATTCTCCGAGGGTAACAGAAGAGTGATTGTCCCTTCTCGCCGTCGGGTGATTATCAAACCCATATAGTGGTCCCCACTGGTTGGAGCTTTGCCTAGCTAGGCCCATGTTAAGAAAAGTTGAGTAAAATAAGCGTAACTCCCATTATCGATCAAAATTCTTTAACGTTATAACAAGGATCACCGATCCCTGTGCTGATGACAAGTGGATCTTGATGAGGGATATGGACTCCTTCTAAGTCCGAGTCATTGAAAGTGATGGAATGATCAACACGAGACTTCTTCAACTCTGGTTCTTTGGAGGCAGTAACGAGAACTTGATTATGTAGTATCGATCCTCCTGCGATTGTTTCGATTTCTCCAATTATTTGATGATTATTTGGTTGTTTTTGTGATGTTTGTCCTGGTTGCCCCCAAACAGGTGTGTTTTGTTTGAGGTGGTTGATTCTTCATAAAAACGAGTATCCTTGTTGAATGAGTCTCGATTTCTTCCTTGAGTTGTATACATGCTTCATGTCCACGGCCGATGAAAATGACAATATTGCTCGATTTCAATTCGGTTTCAATGGATGCGCCACTTGATATGTTCTTCATTGCGAATAGCCATCGGAGGTTAACACGATGTGTTCAGCGGTGTGTATGTCTTTTCCTCCGAGGTTCACGTTGTTGATATGGGGTCGGAGGAGATCATGACTACCTTGTCGCTTCTTTTGATGGGCCCGGTCCACATTTCTGGGTGTTTTGCTTTCCGCATATTGTTCAAATTGTTTGCGATGAGCATTAATAGCTTCATCGACGGAGATTTGTGCTTCTACACGATGAACTAAGTCGGCATATGAGCGGACCGTGTCCCGCATTAATGACGAATAGAAAGGCCCTGGACGGAGTCCTCCAAGGAAAACTCCTCTTAATAGTTCAGGGTCTACCCCAGGTATTTGGCGAGCTTCTAAAGAGAACCGGAAGTATTCGAGTGATTCACCCTCGCTCGTCAATGGAAAGATGGGAGGAATCTTTAATGATTCTCGATTTGCAATGAACTGCTCCACAAAGAACGGAAGTTCGTTAAAGGTATGGATGGATCCCCTTGGAAGAGAATAGAACCAAGTGCGAGCTTGCCCTTTGAGGGTAACAGGAAAGACACAGCAAAGGTGTCGAGCTCGTTGGATATGCATGATAGTCTGAATGGTCGATGTGTTCGTGGGTCGTTGCCCCATCATGGAATCAATGCTCTGCTTGAAACCCACGGAATTGGATGTCAAGAATGGACTAAAGGTGAGGACTCCTCATAACAGGGTGAAGATGATTTATCTTGAAGGTGAAATTCATCTTGTATTAAGCCGCACTTCGCCGAATGTCATGATGCGGATTAATGAGATGAGCATGTGTGAAGCTATCAACAACGACGGTGGATTAGTAACCAGTTGACGCTGATGGATGAGTGGAACTAGCAGTGTCGAGGAGATCAACGCTACCTCCCATGCGAGGAACTCCTGTCCGGGAGGATTAGCGCTTTTGACCCTCCCGCAATGACCGATCTTGGGGAGATATGTTTGTCGTAGTAGCCGTAGTCCTTGCAAAAGTCGGATCATCTTATTTTGAGACTCCTCCATTCAACACGATCTTCCAAAGAGATTCCCGTTCCGCCCTCAACATGGCGTCCTTGGTTTAGGGATGGGTTTTGAGAATGACGGGAGTTGGAGCGGGAGGTTCCATTATGACGAGTGTTGTGCCTATTGGCCATAACGTGGATGTTCACGGAAATTGAGGTTGAAGGGTTTTACATCCCAGACGGCCAAAAGCTATGCGTCGGAAAACCAGCGGTAGAGTAGAAATTTATGCCTTAGCCTTGTTGATTAGTCCAGCGCACACACAGGTAATTAAAGAACGAACATGAGACACTCCAGAATTTTTAACGTGGAAAACCTCGAAAAGAGGGGAAAAACCACGGGGCCTAGCCCAGTAAAAAGATTCCACTATGTATCCTTTTCAGAGTACAAAATCTTCCCGATAACGGGATTACAGAATTCTATTTGAGAAAGGGACAACAGCTGTGTAACAACGATCAGTTTATAATAGTTGCTGATGTTGGAGATGCTGGGTAGCTTCTGGTGGAAATGCCGGGTATAATTAATGATGGCGGCGGCCGGCAATGGTGCGATCTTGCTCGGGGATCTTCAAGCTTTAGAGCTTTCTCTTCCTCCTCACTTCACTTTTCCTCTTCTTCCTCGATCGGACTCTTCCTTTTCTTCCTTGCCTTCTTCCTTGCTTTAGCTTCCTTCTTCTTCACTTGCTTGGACTCTTCTTCTTCTTCCTTGCCTTCTTCCTTGCTTTAGCTTCCTTCTTCTTCACTTGCTTGGACTCTTCTTCTTCTTCTTGTTCTTCTTCCCTTGCTTCCTTCTTCTTCACTTGCTTCACTTCACTTTTTAGGCCCCATGTGAGGAGTGAGGCCTATTTATAGATGGGAGGAGGGTATTCTAGTAAACTCAAGGCCTGCACTACCCCTCGATCGGACGGCTCAATGACTCCTTCGATCATTTGATGTATTTTGAGCATTTGGATGCCCAAATGAAGTCGGAATTATGAGATCTTAGGCTCATTAGATCCGGCTCGTCGAGACGCTCGATTTGACTATAAACACTCTACATTTGAGAGCTTTTTTGGGATTTAATTGATGTCCCGAAGATTCTAATGATATTTTAAGTGCTTGATCTCGATTTGTTTCGACTCAAAATCATATCGCTTTCAACATCAAGATTTGTGCTTGGTATTATATATATATATATATATATATATATATATATATATATATATATATTAGCATTTCTTGGGTATTGTGATTAGTCAGATATTCTAAATTTAGTAAATTATTTTTCACTCTTTTTAAGTTAGTTTTACTATCTCTGAGAAAAAAGAAAATTGGATCCCTCTCTCTGGAGGTAGAAATTGGGGTATTCTAGTTAATCAAGAATTGTTGGAGGACTATTCTTCAATTAAGATCTTTGAACAGCCCATTTCTAATCCCACTTGTAATATAAATAAATATAATAATTTAAAGTTAAATATAAAATAAATAAAAATTTTATGTTATATTCGTACTTTTTTTATAAAATCAATGACAAATGATGGTCAAACTTTGGCTGCGAAGATTGAGTGTTATCTTAATTTTTTAATTTTTTATTTTCTTAAGGTTACATATTATAATTTTTTGCTATAATAAGAGTTAAAGTTAAATATAAATTAACCCAATCAAAAAAATGGTGTAAACTATCAAAATCTTCATGTTGAATTTGACTTAATCAGATATGAATATAAATTCAATCACTTATGTACAAATTACTGAAGTCATGATGATTCAAATAATAACTCATTGATGAAAAACTATAATAAAAGTTTGTTAAAAAGAATTTTATTAAAAAGATAGAAATGTTATACATTAAGTGGCTAGTTTTACTATCTGGTTGTTCACAAATATCATTTTAAATGGAAGTCAATTTTTGTTATTCTCATGAGGGCATATAGAAATTAGGAGACCTAAATCAAAAAATTTTATATGAAAATTTAGTTCAAATGTTGAAACCTCTAATGCTAGATATGTTTTGCAATCAAATGTGATTGTCCTTGATCTTTTCAATGTCCAATCTTGAAATATTCTCAGCCCTTGATTTATTGATTGAGAAGACAAGAAACATATTTTACAAATATTGAAATTGGCATAAATTTTAAACATAAAGAATGGCTCAAATATGATTGTTGGGTGTAAAAAATGCTCATATGATCAAGCATTAGCATTTATATAATGAATGTATCCCAAAATAACTCAAAAAGTGTAAAGTGATCATAAAATTTTGACTTTAAACATTTTTGTAGGAACTAAAATGACTTCTAATGATAAAAAAATAATTATTAAGATAGTCATCTCATCATAATAATTTCACCTACTTTTCATTTGAATCAAAGCATGTTAGGGGTTGAGTAAAGAAAAATATTGTCATGCATTATCTTGTGATTCATCATCAACATAATGAGGTGCAAAAGGTTGAAATGTCAATAGAAGAAAATAATTGATCATCATTAACATCAATGTCTCTACTAATAATATCATGGATCCACAATCCATCATTAATGTACATAAAGGCACTACCAAAGTATTTTCTTTATTAAGATTTTTCGCTCAAGTTTTGCTTTTTCTAACATATATTACAATTTTGTATGTTCATAAGTTTTCGTTGCATATTTAATTTGAACATTTTAGAAGTAGTTGAATTATTTAGAAAGCATAAAATAATTTTATTTTAAATTTTTGGGTTCTAATATCTCATGATAATTTCTATCATATTAATAACCTCTTATTAATATTTTTGGGCAAATATCCTTCTCAAAAGTTTTTTTTTTTTGACAAATTATCATTAAATACATATGTTAAAAAACTTCACTCTCTCTCTCTCTCTCTCTCTCTCTCTCTCTCTCTCTCTCTCTCTTTCTCTCTGTGTGTGTGTATGTGTGTGTGTCTATGTATTATAATATGACCTAATTAATCAATTTGATCACATCATTGAATTTTATTGCGCAACTTATCAATTCACAATAAATTTAAGCAAGCAAAAGAGCGTGATAAAGATTAAAAGCCTTTGTTAATTAAGTTTTTTTAGTTCATTTGACACCATATAATAAAGAATTTTAGCACTCTATTCATACTCTAGAATGTTATTCCCTTTTTATATTCTAAAATTTTTAATATGCCACTATCTTTTATTTGTTCACTCCCCACTTTAGAATGGGGATTACTTATGTTTCCTGCAGCTATTAGCTAATCAGAAGTCAATGCATCTCATCTTCTTTCAATATAGGGATTATCTCAATCACCTACTAACTCTTAAGTTGTTTGATCATAAATCTTTCTAAGAGAGAAATTTTAATACTACCCAGATAATTAAATCTTATTCCTTCTATGGGAAGATTATCATGACAGCCTTTAATAGCAACTCTAGGTCATTTAGGTTCTCTCCTTTTTTTTTTAAGGATAAAAGTGGCTTAAATTTTATATAGTATCATTTAAATCAACACTTTCAGGTTCGCTTTGCTATCAGTACATGGGATATTTGTCATAGCCTTAAGTCATTTATAATGTATCAATATTTTAAATTTTTGAATGAGTGATCTCTTGTAATAAATTACTATAGCTAGTAGAAATTAGAATGACTATGCTATGTATCATTGATTATTTTTATCAGATTTTTCAAAAAAAAAAAAAAAAGAAAGTCATCTTTCTTTTTTATCTGACAAATTTTTTTCTTTTTTGATTATGTGTGGATCACCATGCAAATCTAAAGAGATAAATCTCTCTCTCTCTCTCTCTCTCTCTCTCTCTCTCTTATATATATATATATATATATATATATATATATATATATATATATATATATATATATATATATATATATATATATATATATATATATATATATTTGCATGCATGTATTTGTATATATATAATAATTTATTTCATTCTTTCTTTCTTCATAAAACTCATGAATTTTCTCCTATTTTAAAAAGAAATTTCATATTTACAAGCAACCAAATATGCAAGTATAGATAGCAACCTAATGTATGACTCGGTTGATCAATCCAAGCATCTCTTCTCTTTGTCAAATGTGCTTCACAATTGTGCTTCATCCAAAGCTTGGATATATTGTAATCATTCAACAAATTTCAAAATCATCACTAAACTAATTGCTCATGTGCTCCAATTTCCTCTATAGAAAAAAAAAATAAAAAAATTCTACCCAATAACCAAGTCTGAATTGTTGCAATAAGCCAATCATAGTGGTTGGATGAAAAGAACTGGCAAAGAAAACCTAAATGTTTATATTCATTTTCGTGCATACTTGTCAAACTGAACGGCACAAAAGGCTGATCAATGGGTATAGGTCACCAAAATTACAATAAATTATTTATTTTTATTCCAAAACTGCCTTATTATGCTGACTATTTTATTCTTAGAATTGAACGTTGGAATAGTTTTTCCAAACTATTTTCCATTACACTCTTATTGGAGGAATAGTTTGTAAACCACAAAATTATATTCTGAATTAAAAAAAAAATCCAAATTATGGTAGAAATCAGTGAGGTAAATCATTTGAAACTCAGAACCCTCTTTATAGATTTGTGCAATATGAATTGTTTTTCTCATATACTCTTAATATATTTAAACCTCTTCTACTTTAAATGCTTGTTCAACTATAAAAAATAGTAATCATAAAAAATAATTGATATGGGTCAAAATGTCTGATCAAAATCTAACCCTAACCTGACCCATCTAATACATTTATAATATAGATCATATAATTGCTTAAATCAACACAGGAAAAACCCAAAATCTCACGTATGACTCATTTAATCTAATAGCAGACATGCATGTCTTAAAACAACACATGCATTAACCTAAACCTAATAGTAATTTATTTTATATGATTGGTCCTAACAAGAATTGAATAGTAATCGAGTCAAAGTAAACCTAAGATTTTCATGTAGGGTTCGAAGTAGATTGTTATGTCTAGCTATTTATTGACACCTCTATATAACTTTATAGAGGTCTAACTGTTGAGACATCAATATGCTTAAGATTATGCACTTAGTTATAATAAAAAAGGACTAGGAAATCCATATTTCAATGAAAAGAAGTGCATATGATGATTCACATAGGATAGGCCTAAGCTAAATTTTACTAACAAGCTTTATTTACTTCGTTGAGTGAGTTCTCTCCAATTACCACTAATAACACCCAAATCAATTAGAATAATAATAATTTATAGAACAAAATATTTAAAACTAAAATGTATGTAAAGATAACCTAAAGATTAATATTGCAAAATGATCAATTTCGAAGCACAACTCTTAATTGGATAAATATGATTTCTATCACCATGGGGCATACTACCCTAATCTTCATTTAGGCGTCTCATCTGATTTTTGTCTAAGCATTATTAACTTCAAAAAAAAAAATATTATATAAGATTTTTTTTTTTTTGTTGAAACTAGTTGTTATTCAGTTGCATAACTAGGTTCTTGCAATTCCCCATAAAAATCAACTATAAGTATTGTGGGGATCATAATTTTTTTTATTATCATAAGATGTATCTCTATATTTCAATGTTCTAATTTTATAATTTTAATAAAATATATGTGCTTAAGAAATAATTTTTTTTATCAAGCTCTAAGAAAAGATGGCATCAATTTTTTAAATGGAATTGCTTGGACTCTTTTTTTTTTTTTTTTTTTTTTCAAATCCAATGCTTCTAATGAATCTTGAATAATAATGGATACCTAAATCATATATATACAACACATCATTTCACTTCAAAAAATATGATATAAATGCAAAGAAGCCATATTTGTAAATGCATTGAGCTCCAATTTGTCCATAAAAGTATGCAACTTGTAAAATTAAGAGAACGTTTAATTTCACTTACCTTAAACTAATTGAAATAACAAATGATTGATAAATTAATCTCTTCAAAATACTTGAAACTTAATTTGGTTGGTTCTACCCAATTATCTTATCAAAGATAAAAAAATCATTGGTAAACAATGTATGATAACAAAGCAACACTAGTAACACATGTCGTTGATGAAATTGGTCCTCTTTAATTTCATGTTTCTCAAAAGATACTTTTTGGGCATATTAGTATAGAAAATTTAGTAAAAAAATTGAAATAATTAAAACTACATCAAATTATTTGTCATTTGATGTATTTTGTAAAATTCTCTAAATAGCACCCTCATAATTGAACCAAAAGATGGTGATGTTATATATATATATATATATATATATATGCTAAATATCTTAAAGTTTGAATGTAATTCATTTGTTTTTTTGAATCTTGTAGAGTAATACAACCTTCCATCATTTTTTTTGAGTACTTTTAAGCATTTTGTTGAAAGTATTATTTTCTCTCATTTGTTATATTAATATTAAGTGCATATAAATAGGTCAAATTTGACCTGATTTTGGCCGGCGAACTCAAATTTGACCTAAATATATTTCTAAATTGGTCAATCGGGATATGTTCATATTGAGTTTAGTTTTAGTCAAGATTTTCAATTTGTATAATATTTGGGTCAAGTTTGAGTTAAATAGTTTTTGATCAGAAAGATCAAAATTGAATCAAACTCATAATTTTGAATTGATAGCCCTACTGATAACACGTCATGATCAACAAGCTTGAATTCATACTCTTCGATGAGCTTAGGGATGTCCTTGAAATAGAGTGTGAGTGAGAAAAAAAAATCATCGATATTGTAGAGAAATAGCAATAATTATTAATGGAGAATGGAGATAGTTGAGGGAGTTGAGAGAGAATTGAGGAAAGAGTTTTAAATAGACAAAAAAGATAAATGAAAAAGAGACGTGGAGGTTTGAGAGAGGTGAGAGAGGAGGTTAAAATATAGAAGAGGGAAAGCAATGAATAACAATTGATAGCAATAATTTCCTCCCAACAGCTAGCCAAAGAGCAATTCATATCCTATAATTGCTCATTGGTTGGGAAGCTTATTCCTTTTGACATTTGTTAGACTTTTCCCCTAACTAAAAGTTGCCACAACATAATTTTTTTTCTAAAAGAATCAACATCTAGTGATTAGAGAAGAGTATTTGACAAAGTCATGAGTTATAATTGCAAAATCTATAATTTTGTTGCATGTCTCAATAAAAAAAATGATTCTATCAAAAACTTAGTCCTTTAGATGTAATGCAATGTCATGATTTAGATTTACTTGAATTTTAAAATAAATAAAAAAATTGAGAGTTCATTTGAATTCTCTTATTCTATGAGTATCAATTAGTTTGGTGAAGATCATTAAAGTTATTGCATGATCCTAAGATCTAATATATCAAAATTTTAATATTTAAGAGAAATATTATTATCATTTAATTTTAAAAATAGTAGCTTTGCTTTATTGAAATTACTTACATGTGTATAACTGCCCAACACAATCATTCATTCACTTTGAATAGTAAAGATTTTTTTTTCTTTCAAAAGTAAAATGTTTTCAGAAGGTTTGAGCTGCAATTCCAACCATTCAAAATGATGAATTGAAAAATTGTTGTACAGTTACCGAATTTATTGGTGAGAATCCGAATCCATTGTTTTCAAATTTCAATATCGCGTATAAAAGTGATTTGGGATTTTTGCAGTATTCAACATCTCTATGATTACTTTTATATTATTTACACCCCTTTTTTATTAAGAAGATTTATAATATATAATATTTAAAATCATTCTATTTATATATTTAATGTGCAAAACTTTGGTTTTATTAAATGATCATTTTTATCAATTATTTTTAATATTTGAATAAATTTAATCATAAATTTATACATACGATACATATGCAAAATAATGACAGGATCTTGCAGAGAAAACTGCAATGAAGGAAAGCTAAAGATAATGATGAATGAATTAATATTTTTGATGTTATTTAAATATATAAGTAATATCTAACTAAATTTGAAATTTTATTTGTTTAATATATAAATAGAATAATTATAAATGTTATTCATGCAAATCTCACTTTTTATTTTTAATGTACCAAAATATATCAACAAATTTCTCATAAAAATTTTAATGTTCTTTGATTTTTATAATATTTTTATGTTGTCAATAATATTAATATCCTTCAATTATTTTTTCTTTTTAAAATGCAGGAGCAATTATTTAAAAATAAAAATACAGACGACAGTTCCTTCAATAGCATTTCTTAGGCAGGAGGGTAGGAGAAAGTTCTAAACAAGGATCAACTAACTTTTGTTGACACTTGAGGATCATTATTGGCCACTAATAATAGCTTATATTTGAGCAGCTAATCTATTCTCTTTCTAGAAAGAGTTAATTCGCCGTTCAGAGTTCAAACCACACGCAGTCAATTCATAACAATTTAGTTCTTATCTTAAGCGGCTATTAAGAAAACTAACTAAAGTTTGTTGCGTGCTAAAAAACCAATTGCAGTAGACTAAAAGTTTATGCCTTAGCTTTACTGCGGAGTCCAGTACACACACAAATATTTGAATAATTAATAATAAAACTCTATAATTTTTACGTGAAAAAATCTCGAAAATAGGGAAAAAATCACGAGGCCTAATCCAAAAAATTTTCACTACGATTTGTTTCAGAAGTAAAATTTTCCGATAACTGATTAGAATTGTATATGAGAAGGTTGACAATAAGAATCCCGAATCGTGAACAACTATATACTGAGATAATGTAGTGGTAGTAGATTAGGTAAAAGAGTCTCGACGATAACTGGCCGTCGATGTGAGGGGGTGATATGACGAATATGACCATGTATGACGATGATGGTCTGAGGCGGACCGGGCAGCAGTGATGATGGCGGAACCGACGGCATAGCAATGGTAGGCCAATGCGGGTGGTCGCCGACAATGAAGGAAGGTCGTGGTGGTGGTGACCGGCGGAGATGGCCGACGATGGTGGGCGGAGCGACGATGATGACCTGCAGTAATGACAAGCGGTGGCCCACGACGGTGCGGTCGACTGGTAACCGCCGAAATGTGGTGAATTAGCTTGGAGGATTTTCAAATTTTAACTCTCCTCTTAGCTTTAACCCCATGCAGAAGAATGCGCTTATTTATAGATTAGAGCGACGTTTCAGAAATACACGCAAAATCAACCATACCACTCCATGGACGGCTCAAAATGATTACTTTGATCATGATTTTAAGTATTTGAACGCTCAAAAAGTCGAATTATGATTCTTTAGATCTTCCACAAGACGCCGATTGACTATAAACACCCATGCTTAAGAGTCGATTGATAATAGCGTTGATGGTTAGTTGATTAATCGACAAGCTTTCGATATCAAAATTCATGCTTCGACTAGTAGAATTTTCACGATCATATCAAAGTTAATCTCAAAACTAGAGATTACAGCTTTTAATTTTCATCTTTAAAAAAAAAATTATAACACGGCAATTTACTAACTTCGTTTGCGTTTATATCGTGGAATTCACGAACTCCTTTGCGTAAAGGCACTTACGTAAAATAAATAAATAATCTCATAAATAACAAAATTCGGCATATTTAATGTAATTTATATTAGAATTAAAAAGTAAATACTCATAATTATATTAAATTAAAATATTTGTGAGTAAAAATTAAAAAATTGTATTAAAATATCTTTATAAGAAAACTCAGAATGAGTCAAACTACTTTACCTATTTTAAAATGAATGCTGTATTTATTATTATTTAAGAGCTTTGAGATTCACATGAACAAAATTTATAAAAAACTTATATTAATATAATAAAATTTTGATATTTTGATAAAAATTAATTTATGAAAATATTTAATTTATAAATTTGAGCAAGTCATATTTTCGTCAAGATATCTGGTTGCAATTTTTATTCGCCGCAAAATCAGGAGGAAATCCGCCCAGTCTGGAAAGCTTCTCGCCGGTCGAATTTAGCCGATAAGCTGCTGACTCGGTCGGCTCGGACGCCAAATCCCCCTAAAGCAGGAATCTAAAATCTATTTAATTTTGGGAGACAATAGGCGAAACGTCCGCAATGCCCGAACCATGCCGATTTCCACGGGCCCACCACTCACACCTTTTATATTTATTTATTTTAAAAATCAACGACAACGAGAGAAAAAAAAAAACCAAACGCTGAGCAGTAAGGATCCCTCCTCCTATATAAAGTTCTAAAACCAAACCCAATCGCCGCCCATTTCCTATAACACCCCTATCCCTACTTCCACACTTTCACGCTCTCTTTCTCTCGTCATTGTCGCTTAACTTTCTCACTCTAGAATAGCATTTCTGCTTTTTCCATGGAGGAGACCTATTCCGGAAACAAGAGAAGCCGGGGAAACGCCGAGGAATTGCCGGAGGCGAAGCGTCTACAAACCCATTTCATCTTTGATATTCTGGAAGATGATGATATTGGCGGCGGTGAGCGCGATCCTGCGAACCAGGAACTGGAAATCGTTATGAAGAGCCTAGAAGAGGAGATCGGCCGCCTGCCGGCGACGGAGACGGCGGAGGAGATCGGGGAGGATAGGCAGATGGAGATCGGGTATTTGCTTGAGGCATCGGATGACGAGCTTGGCCTGCCACCGGCGGGGCAGTCGTCACCGGAAGAGGAGGCAGAGCCGTCAGAGGGATTCGGCCGGATCTGGGGGTTTGAGGAGGATGGGATGCCGGCGTGGTACGAGGGTTTTTCGGAGTTTGGGAATCTGTCGGAGGAGAGGTTTGGTGCAGCGGAGGACGGCGGCGCTGCGTTCGCCACCGCGTATTTCGACACGGGACTTTTTGATTTGTCGGATTTCTACCTGCGGCCGGAGTCGCTAGGCGAACTTTGATACTTGTTTTTTTTTTTTTTTCTTACTTTTAATTTAATTTACTTCACAGAAGAATTTGTGAATTAAAAAAAAAAATTTGAAGGGAGCATTAAAAAGAAGATAAATCGCGTAATGGAACTATGATGTTTGAATCTGTGTATAAGTTTAAAACAGGGTTTTTTAATACTATAATTTAGTGGACGCAGCCAGGAGTTTGAACGACCGCACTCGTGTTGGTAGGGCTATTATAAAAGTTTATGTTTTGTTCGATAATTGAGTGAGTTAAACATAAATAAATATATCAAATTTAATTTATAAATGAGATTAACATGAATAATTTTTTATTTGATTATATTTGTAAATAATTCTTCGAATAATTATTGTTTATGCTCGGCTTGATTTAGCTTAAAATGAAAAATTATATATTATATTATAATATATATATATATATATTATAATTATAATCATGATTTAATGATTAAAATTTTGTTATTGATTGATTTGAATCCTCTCTCCTGATTTTTGATTATTGTATTTTGTTGAAAAATTATTTTTTTGAACAATTGTAAACTGAATCTTGAAATTTTGAACTATTTTGAACACGAGTTTAATACGAATAAAGTAATTTTCAAATGATCTGGAACAGTTAATTTCATCCTGTAAATTGATTAAAAATATGAATAAATTAGAAATTAAATGAAAAAAACTTAACTGAATATTTTTTTTTTAATCTTTTTGGTCAAGCAATGAATCATATTTGATATCTAATAAGTTTTATTTTTAATTTTTACTGAATTCATTTAAAAAATTTTAAAAATAGTAAAAACTTATTTTGAATATTTTACTGATTTATTTTCATGAAAAACAAAGATAGCAAGAATAAGTAAAAATTATAGGCCAAATATGTTTTCAAAAATAAAAATAAAAATAAAATATTTTCAAACAACCCTAAGATTTGGAACTATCTAAAAATAAATCTAATATATATTTACTTGATATTATATTCATCTTAAAATAAATTTAAAACTTTTAAATTTATAATTATTTTAAAATGAAAATCACCCCACAAAATTTATGGATCTATAATCCTTAAGGTTTCCCAATTTATTAGACAAAAATACAGCTTACTTTCATAATCGGAAAGTTTTTTATATTTTTCTATAAACCAAAAAAAAAAAAAGAAGGTCGATTTGATTTGATTTTCAAATGAATAATTCAAATATTGATTTTGACTAAATAAATATTTGATTTTCAATTTTTGGATTGATGTTTGAATCAAAATTCTGGATAAAATAAAAAAATTAATTAAATTATAATATATTAAAATATATTTAGTATTTCATTATTTCTAATTATCATTCATGTAAAATTAATAATTTTAACTATGTTTTTATTAGTGCATAAAAATATTTAATTAATTTTTTTATTAATTTTACTTTTTTACTAATCAAGTATAAAATTAGAAATTGCATAATCAACATCAATATAAATTTCACAAATAATTTTTAAATATAGTTAACTTTGATTTATCTAATATCAAATCAAAATGATTTAGCCAAATTATTATTTTGTTTGATTTGATTTTACTTTTTATTTAATCGATTTGATCTAATTTTTTAGACATAAAATTATTTGAATTTACAAATATGTAATTCAAATTATTCAAATTAATCAAATGCATACCCTTAACCCCAAAAGATTTATAAACAAAAATAAAATAAAATTATGTTTTGATGGTTTGATGAGTAGAGAGATGATCAAATAGTGATGTCTATATGCCAAAAGTACAAAAATCAAGAGGCATGACCCGACTTTGTAACTCATTTTAGCAACATATTCTAGAAGAAAAAAAAAATGTGAAGAAAGCAATATAAAAAAAATAAAATGTGTTTCATATTTGTATTGAATATATGTTGTCCAAAGATGCTATTTTGACCTTTGGTGTAATAAGATCTTAAGCTCTCTTTTCTTGTGTTTTATGTTTTACAATGGGGGGATTAACATAAATATACACAAATCTTATGTATTTACATATCTAATACTCAAAGTTCAATTTTACATATATAACACTTCAATCATCAATATCATATCAAAAATATCATCATCATTCACTTTTTAAAATTGAAATGCACCTTTCCAAGTATAAGAAAATATTAGATAAGTAAATATATGATTTTAGGTATTAGATATGTAAATACATAAGAATTCTGCGGTATGTATGTAAATCTTCCTTTACAATGACAACAAAAATGATTTTTATTTTTTTTTATTTTTATTTTTTTGAGATGACACTTTAAACATATGAATTAAGTTTAAGGGTTGTTAGTTTGGATGCGAAGAATATGTATCCCTTCGTAAGAGAATATTAAAGTCTAGTGTTTGGTTATATGTAAAAGAACTACAAAATAAAGATGTATTTGAAGCTTAACTTTTAATTTAATTTAGGTGAATTGAAAACTCATATAATTAGACAAATTTTTAAATATAATGCACAAGTCACAATCATTGTCACTTATTATTGTTTGCCAACTGCACCACCCTTCACAACTCAACTATTATCATTGCTAGTCGCCACCCGCCGGTGGTCATTTATCACCATCAACAATCACACCCAATACTAATTATCTTATCATAATTATTAGATGCTTGTTGATGATCTACAACCATTGAACTCATTTTACTTCAAATAAAGTTAAAAAAAGAAGAAGCAAATTCTTGCATTTATTTATATCCAACTAAATAACTCTAAGGCATTTAAATTACAGTCCTTATACTCTATGTTACTTTCCGATGAGTCAAATGGCCCCATGTATTTATAAAATAACTCTAAAAAAACTTCTAATGATTAATTAATTTCGAGAAAATTAATCCAAAATTATAATATGTGGGTGGCAACAACTACTACATGGTTCTAGCGTTCACCTAACTTAATAGCTTATTAATGAACTAAAAAAAATTACCCATGTTATTTTGTAGAGCTTGATTTTATCAATCAACTCTAAATGTACTATTGACTGAACACCATCCTTCACGCGATTTGAGCTCGACAGTGAGCTTACTTGGGGGTCATAGGGGGTGATGCACCCCCTACTTGAGGGTTCGGGTGCAGCACCCCAAGACATTTTTTTTTCTAGTATATAGCACCTCAACACTGAAGATGCAACACCTCAACTCTATGTTCTAAAGAATTTAACTTCAAAGACAGAGGAGGCAGTATCTCTATGCCAAAAAGATAGTGTCAGCTACGATATATAGATTTGCACCAAGAAGATAACGAAGCAAGTGCCACAGCACTAAGACCCGGTGCCAAGTGCATGAAAAACAGAGAGGACAATGCCATGACGCTAAAGGAGTGGCGCTGCAACACTTGATCCCTTACAGAAGAACAAGAAAGACATCGACGATGCAAGTCTAGATGTATGTCTTAAAGTAATTTTTTAATAATTTTCTGTTGTTCTTTTGTGAGTGAAAGAGAGAGGGAGTGCTTAGAGTGACTGAAGCATTGAGAGGCTTAGATAAGTGTAATATGCACTATTCTCCTTATTTCTTTTTTATATAGAGAAGTTATTGGTGGTGTAATTTTGTATGTTTTTTTTTTTCGTTCTTGAGTTTTTCCACTTAAATTTAGTATCTTTTATGTTTGCTCAGTGATTTTATGATTTGATTACTTATGTTCAACATTTTGCTTCGAATATCTAGAATTGATTTCCACCTTTATCTCCCAACAACCAACAAGCTGATAATTAAACGTGAGTGCAAAAAAAAAAAAAAATCAATAGATTTAAAATATTTACTTGATTTAGCTCCTTATAACCTTCGTTCATGTCTACGCACATATCATATTAGAAATTTTACGACTCAAGTTACTAAATCCTTTGCTTCTTGTAGGTAGATAATCCCTCAAATCTCTTCACATATCATCATCTTTGAGTCTTTAGGAGACTTGCCAACAAATTATAAAAGATAGAAATTCAAAAAACAGTATAACACTAAAAAAAAGCTTTAGTGTTTGTATCAAGTAGTGTAGATCAGAGAAAAAAAAAAGGATTTTGGCTTTCTTGTAAATAAGATCTTAACCTCTTTTCTTCTTTTTATGGTTTTGCAATGAAAACACAGATTAAATTTTTATGGGAACTGAAAACTTGAAAGCTTAAGCTTTTCAAGTAAGTTTAGTAGTGCAAAAGAAACCTTAGAAACTTCTTGAGATCAAATGATTTTACACAAGAAACAAATACAAAATCCAAATATATGGATGGCGGCCATACCTACATAATACTAACCATTACTTGACTTATTATCAGCTTATCAATGAATGCAAAGAGTTACTAAGAAATTTATAATTGCAACCCATTAAGCTTAGTTGTGGCCCACTAAAATTTAAATATTTTTATTACAAAAAATTATGTGTTTAGGTGATTGAGAATCTCTCTTTTTTTTTGGCAGAAGCAATATGAGAACTTATTGAATATAATATCATTAAAAAAATAAAATTTAAATCATGAATATGATGTCAAGGTGAAATTTGAGAACAATTGAATATATTGTTAAGGCAGGTGAGATGTCCACATTAAATTTTAGAACATGTTAATAAGAAAGTTCCGATTTAGTCTCTCAATTTCATACAACTTCTGAACAAATAAAACCTTAATTTCAAATAGTAAATGAAGCATATAAAAGGTGGGAATCTAGAAACAAGGCCTGTATCATCAATTTTTACTGCAGCTACATATATAGTAAAGTTCTACTTATCCTAACAGTTGGTTTAACTATTACAGCATATATACAACAATTAAGTAGGTTCTCAATTGAATAGTAGGCTCAATTAAGCCCAAAAAATGATGAAGCCTTATAATTTATGAATACTGCTAGTTTACAGATAATATCAAACTCCACTTCTGAAGACAGAAGATATTAGCAAGGTGGTCACATATTTTTCTTGTTTTTTTACCCATTTTTGTAGTTGTAAGTACTAAAACTCTTTTTTTTTTTTTTTTGTACGTGGGAGTGTGTGCATTGAAATGGATTTGGAATACATAAGAACCACGTTGACAATTTGAAACTTTTTTTGATTTTATATGTTTCCTTTTATTTTCCTTATTTTTTGGATGCGCCTCACTTAGAATAGCTAATTTTTAGTATTTAAGTATGTATTTCATATATTTCTACCAATTTTGTGATCATTTCTATTATTTAGAAAAGTTTAAGTGGCCTTCTTATGGAAGTTCTAATCCAGTCATACACTACTATAACATTAGGTGTTTCTTGTGACCTAATAAAAGCACAAAAGCATCATTTAAATGATACTTAAAGCAATAAACAAATTTATTGCAGCAAGTTACAATTTGATTGGTCTTGTAGTTAGCCGCTTAAAGAATTTTAGGTGATGAAAAGCTATATATATATATATAGAGAGAGAGAGAGAGAGAGAGAGAGAGAGAGAGAGAGAGAGAGATGTGTGTGTGTGTGTTTTTTATTGAACATTATGAATGTTCTCATGGAAACTTGGAACTTTTTCTCATCCATTTTAATCCTAATTTTTCTTATTTGTTGGTTTCAAACACTGAGGATGTGTTTTACAGGTACAGGTTGGTGAGTTTTAGATAACTTTTTTGTTTCTTAAATTTTATTTTATATGTTATTATTATTTTTTTCATGCTCATATCGTTTGCGCATATATTGGTAATGGTTTGCCCAACTACTCAAATAAATATTGAATATACAAAATCTATGACAAAAGCTAGAATAAATTAAACGACGTTATGAACATATTATGTATATAAAAAGTTAATTCAAATAGAGGATAATTTAACCATAATAACTCATGTTGAGATTTTTTTGGGGTGGTGGGGTGAGTTGGACATTAAAAGTGTGTTGAATGGCAATAGAATAAAGAGTAGTTTTTGTTATTATTATTATAATTTTGGTTAGTAGCTATATTAAGATTAACCTAAAAAAGATGTGTTAAGATCTGGAAGAAACAATGAATCAAAAGATATCTTTGAAATGGGATCAGCATGTTCTTTTAATCTTTATAAGATGAATCAAAAGATGGGTCATACAGAAGATCCTTAACAATCCTCCTCCATAGTTCAGGAGAGGAACTATTGTTAATAATGGTGAATCTAGAGTTAGAGGCTTGGAACCAATTATCACCTCGAGAAATTTTCAAAAAAATTAAAACTTTGTAAGTTAATCATGATTTACTAATATAGAACATGAAACATTTAAATCATTAAAATATATATTAACATAAGCACAATAGTTTGACTCAAGATAAGTTTAAAAAATCAAGTTAATCAAGTTCCTCTTTAACATATTCAAATATATTTGAGGGAAGTAGTTTAGAAAATATAGTTGTAAGGTAATATTCCTTAGCCACAAATTCTTGTAAGATATCTCATTTTTCAAGTTGATCTTCAATAATGATGTATGATTTCAATATATTTTATTCTAGAATGGTTAATCAACTTGTTTATGAACACCTATTTTGTGTTAATTATTGATCTAATCATCAAGATTGACACCAACTCTCATTGATAATTTCTAATAAGCTTGTCAAGTTACACATATATGGCATTTATCCCAAATTCATCAACTACAAGATCTTCACAAAACTTAGGTTTAATTTTAAAAGTAAAAATAGAATGATTTGCCTCTTCTCATGAGGATGAACTTGTTTGAACGTTATCTATGACTTCTCCAATTCTTTGGCAAGTTGGATGGGATCACCTTCATTGTCATTCTTTTTGAAGAATTCGATGAGATCTCTTTTCCTATTTCATGTTCTTCAAGATGTCACCTTCTTTCTTCATATTTTAAATTATTTATCAAAAATTTAGATGCTAAAGATTTTCCCTTCGATTGACAATATTAATTTTTGGTGAGAAAAAGCTTCCCACCAATTTATAATAACTTCTTGTGTGTTTGTCTGTAATCTTGTGAGCTAAAGTTTATTTTATTTGCCTTTTAGTTATGACATTTTTGCATGTCTTGAATTTACTTCTAGAAAAATCCTGAAAAGAATTTATTTAAATCGGTCACCATAAGAGTAAATAATAAAAATATATGAATAACTACCTTTTGAAAAAAAATGAGATTCTTCTTTAGTTTAGTATTTTTAATGTTAATATCTTCTTCTATTATTATTAATAAGAAATTATTTTTTTATAAGGCATTTCGTTTTTATGCAAGTTCTCACCCAAGCCATGATATTATCTTCCATGTTAAAGAAAATGATAATATTTATTGTTTTTAATAACCATTAAAAAATAATTTTAGCTTATCCATAGGTTCATCAAGAGTTGAAGTCAGTCTTACAAAATCAATAGTGTTGTTAATGACAATATTTATATCATCATTGTTGGCTAAAAAAAGCAAATTGTGCAATTTATGGTTCAACCTCAATAACTATTGCACTCCACAACAAATCACATGGGCTGTAACAACCTACTTGCATCTCAGCTGTTCATCCATAACTACCTACACAAAGATCAACCATCCATTTCTCTTCTTCTGGCTATATATAGTTGTAACTTTCATTGACAAACTGAATCAAATTATTATTTCTTCTTCAAGTCTTTGTTACAGGTGTTTCATCTTCAATAAAAATACCAAGATGTGATTCAACATGGTATCAAAGCAGGAGGGTCCTAATCTATGGCTTCCCCAACCTCCTCTGCAAGCACTGAAACCTCACCACTATCTACACCTGCAAACAGTGAGCAAACACTTGTTCACGTCAATATACACCATCTCCTCCAAGTGAAACTTGATAAGACTAATTACATTTTATGGAGATCCTAGTTTCTTTATATTTTTCGAGCCCATAATCTTTTCAGGTATGTGGAAGAAACATTACCGCCTCCTTCCCCTTTGTTACATAACTCCAATGAAGTAAATCCAACTTATACATCCTGGCTTAGTCAAGATCAACTAATCCTCAGTTGGATTATCTCTACCTTCATCAAACCAATTTTTGCTCAAGTTATTGGGCATGAAACCTCTGCTGCTGTTTGGAAGGCTCTTGATGAAATTTATGCCTCTACTTCTCAGGTTCGTCTACAACAGTTAGAGCTACAATTGTGCACCTTAAAAAAGGATCTCTTACTATGACTTCATTTTACAACAACTCAATTATATTGCTCACAACTTGGCTCTTGCTGGATCTCCTCAAACTGATCAACAATTGATTCTCAGTATTTTATCATCCCTTGGCCCTGATTATTCTTCCTTGTTTACTGCAATTACTGCTCGGCTAAAGCCCATCTCCATTGATGAACTATGTGGATTACTCATTAATCATGAGTTACTATATACATAGCATCATATCCTAAATGAAACTCCGCCCCTCACAAATTCCATCTAGCAGCATTCAACACCCACACCACCCTCTGAACCATCACTCCCTCATTCATACCGTCCTCATGGCCATAATTAAGGTCGTGGACGCTTTTTCTCTCAAGGATGAAATTCCACTATTTTCCAAGTCTATAATCGCATTGGCCATACAGCTTTTAACTGCTACCATCGCCAGAATTTTTCTACTTACCCTCCCAACAGACCAACTATTAATACTGCAATTCAGCAAAGTACTTATGCCTGGTTCCCAGATTCTGGAGCATCACATCATGTTATTACAGATCTACAAAACCTCTCTCTTCATACACCCTACTTGGGTTCAAACACTATTCAAGTTGGCAATGGTATAGATTTACCTATCTTACATACTAGTTCCTCTTCTTTTCCTTTACGATCTGCTACATTACATCTAACTAACATTCTCCATGTTCCTTATATTACTCGCAATCTCTTATCTATTAGTCATTTTACAAATGACAATAATGTATTTTTTGAATTTCACCCCTCCTATTATGTTGTGAAGGATCTCAAAACACAGACCGAACTCTTTCGGGGAATACTTGATAATGGACTCTACAAATTCCCAATCGTTCCAACTTCATTGAAGTATGTTGTCCTCTCCACCTGCCACACCTCACCTGTTGTTTGGCATGAAAGATTGGGGCATCCTACGATACGCACCCTTCAGCATCTCATTCGCCAACATCATTTGCCAACGACAACTAAATCATTCAATCTTATATGCCATGCTTGCCAACAATCAAGAGCTCATCGTCTATCGCTGCCTTCTATAACAAATCACTACACCAAACCACTCCAACTTATTGTGATTGATATTTGGGGGCCTGCTCCCATTTCGATGTATAAATAATAATAGATATTACATCATCTTTATTGATGCATGTACCCATTTTTGCTAGTTTTACCCACTTAAATATAAATCTGATGCTCTTGATGTTTTCCTACAATTCAAATTACATGTTGAAAATTTGTTCACTCTAAATATACAACAATTCCAATTTAACGGGGGTGGTAAGTATGTAAAATTTACACCTATTCTTCAAAATCATGGCATTCATCATTGGTTTTCAGCACCTTATACCCGACTCAAAATGGGATTGTGGAACAAAAGCATCGTCATATTGTAGAACTTGGTCATACTCTTCTACACAAATCCTCCCTTCCCTATCATATTGGTCTTATGCCTTCCACATGGCAAATTATCTTATCAACAGACAACCCTTCATTATTCTCCATCACTCTTCTCCTTTCCTATTACTTCATAAAATCACACCCGATTACACTAAACTACGCACATTTGGTTGTCTTTGTTTTCCTTGGCTTGGCCCTTATACACATCATAAATAAGAATATCGATCTAAACCTTGTGTCTTTCTTAGTTATAGTGGAAACCATAATGCCTATATTTGTATGGATCTTTCCACCTTGCATATGTATATATATATATATATATATATATATATCAATCCTTCAATTTGATGAATTTTCTTTTCCCACCATACAATCCCCAACCAATACCTCTCTCACTACTATCACCCCTCCCCAATCCTTATCAATATTCCCAACACCCAAACAAAATTGCCATCTTTGTTTATGCTTGACAATCATACATACCTCACATCACCCGGAACAACTCTCAAACACTACTCCCTCAACCACAATAACCATCCATGCTCATCATTTTAAAATTAGGTCCCAAACCAAAAATTTTCACTCTACCAAATATCCACCTTGCATGCCTCTCTCACTCACATCCTATAGTCAAGAAAAACCCATCCACTATGGCTAAAAGCAATGGAAATAGAATTTAATGCACTTCTTCACAATCATACGTGGACCCTTTTCCCTCTTAACCCCAACATAAATGTTATCTTTTGCAAATGGCTCTATCGCATTAAACATAAACCAAACAGTACAGTCGATCGCTACAAAGCACGCATTGTAGCCCAATGATTCACTCAAATTGAAGGACTCAATTATGATGAAAATTTTAGTCCCGTGGTTAAACATGTTACTATTCAGATTATTCTCAGCATTGTCGTTACTCACTCTTAGCCAATCAGGCAACTAGATTTGATAATGCTTTTATGAATGGTGATCTCACTGAAGACATTTATATGAACCAACCACAAGGCTTCATAGATCCCCATTATCCCAATCATGTATGTAAACTACAAAAAGCTCTCTATGGTCTAAAATAATCATCGCGGGCCTGGTTCCATAAACTATCATCTTTTCTGCTCTCTCATAACTTTCGCAAAACCTCTACTGATAATTCTCTTTTTATCCTTTGTATTGGTAGCATAACACTTACCTCCTTATCTATGTGGATGACCTAATCATTACTGGAAATAACCCCACAGCCTCACAACAATTCATTCAGCAACTCTCCCACACATTCTCTATTAAACATATGGGACCATTACATCATTTTATCGGTATTACTATTACCAACAGCACAAACTGATTACACCTATCTCAAATCACTTACATTACTGATCTTTTGAAACAAACAGATATGACTAGTTCCAAACCTACCTCCAGCCCCATATCCTCTTCCTGCAAACTCTCCAAAACCATCGGTACTCCCTTACTTGACACCACTAATTATCGCAACATTGTCAGAGCATTGCAATACATACTAGTCACTCGCTCAGACCTAGCATTCTCTGTTAATAAAGTTTCCCAATTTATGTCTAACCCCAGATTGGAATCTAAAAAGAATTCTATATCTCAAGCATACCATTCACCATGGTCTTCAACTTCAACCCATACATCTTTATCGGGCTTACCCGATCTTGGTGACTATCTTGATGATTGCAAGTCAACAGGTGGCTGCTACATTTTCTTCAGTCCAAATCTCATCTCTTGGTCTTCAAAAAAGTAAGATATTGTTGCATTATCAAGCATGGAAGCAGAGTATAAAGCTCTTGCAAATGCCACAAGTGAAGTTCTTTGGATAATACACCTCTTACATGATATTAGTTATCAGCACACCTCTACTCCTACAATTTGGAGTGACAATCTTAGCGCTACCTATCTTGCTGTCAACCCTATTCAACACACATGTATGAAGCATGTTGAGCTAAATTACCACTTCATCAGAGATCTCATTGCTCAAAATACCATATAGGTTCGCTACATTCACCACTCAAGTCAACTAATTTACTCATGAAACTCCTCATTCCTCAAAGATTCCAGCTCTTAGCATCCAAGCTTGTCTCATCCAAGGATAAGTCAGCCTTGTGGGGTGTATTATATTCCATAACAAATCACATGGGCTGTTACAACCTGCTTTCATCTCAGCTATTTATCCATAACTACCTACATAAGGATCAGCCATCAATTTCTCTTCTTCCTTATAGTTGTAATTTTTTCATCATACTCAATCAAATTATTATCTTTTGAGTCTTTGTTATAGGTGTTTCATCTTCAATAAAAATAGCAAGATGTGATTCAACAATAACTACATCTAAACTATCAAGACTTACTCTAAGATGCTGGGAACCATGTAGGGAAGTCCTTTACAAAGTTAAATGATTTCTTGTATTATAAATAAATCATTTATTAGTCTTAGAAATATCTTTTCTTTCCTCATTTTATACAGATTTTTTAAACAGTGGACATAAGTGATGCTGATGGAGCACAATGGAGGTGGTAGTCGACAGTAGCGGCTAGATGGCCGGTGACGGTTGGTGATTATTATTTTAAAAAAAAAAACTTTTAAATGCCTAAAAATTATTTGAAGTATTTTAAAAATAAATTGATTTATTTTTATAAAAAATAAAAAATGTATGAAATGCTAGGCAAACATGTTTTTGAAAGCTAAAGCTAAGAAAAAAAATCAAATATGATCCCAAATTGGCCTTAAGAGAATCATCTAATGGGCATACTTCTCACTATGGCTATGATATTTACATCATCTTTATCAATTATGTTTGAAATTAGAACAACCTTAAGAGAAAAATTTTGTTTTCCTTAGTTGATCTTCCTAAGCATTCTTTCTCCTTTTGATCTCCTTTTGAAATCCATTTCACAGGTAATTAGCTTCCTAGCAAGGTGTTAATACCCAAAACAATAAGCGACATGCTTCCATAATTATTATTATTTTTTTTTGCATCATATTATTGTGGAAGACATGATTTTTTTTACTAGCTATTCATTAGCGAATTCTTTACCTAAAGAAATAAAACTTAGAAAATCTAGTAAACATAACTTTAAATGATGTTACATTCTGCATAATTTAAAGCAGCTCATAATCACGAGTTAACATAGATGATCCAAAGCTTATTCCAAATAACAAAGGCAATTTTTTTAAACTAAGTATCATTAGAATATGAATTAGGTAATTAAGTATTAATAAAAAAAAATTAAGAATAGGTATAGTCGCCCAATTAGTGGGCGGCCCATCGTCGATTCGGCGTGGCGTGCGTCACCGCGTGAAGTGAGGCCGGTCGCCACTAATTGGGCGGCTTTAGATTGAAGCGATATTTGGTACGGCGGTCAGAACGGTCGCCCATAATTGGCGGCTGACATTTGGCGATCGATCGACTATCTCCCTCGTTTCTTCGATTCGGTCGCTTCCTCATCGTAGGAGCTCCGACCAAACTCAACCACCGCGGTCCTCCCCCACCGGAACTTCCGTCACGGCAGGTCGACCTGCATTGCGTCTTGTCCAGTCGATGAAACTTTTGTTTTCCGGCGCTTTGGATTTGTTTCTCTCCCTCTCTTTACCGGTAGTTGGAAGTCAACTTTAGCTTTTCGGCGACGATTCTTGTCTCCATTTCATTTGAGGAAAATTCCCTTTGGATTCTACATTTTTTAGCACATCCGTCGTTCTTATAAACACGGTAAATCACTTTATTTATCAATTTATTTAGGTGTTAAGTAGCCAAAAGTAGTATTAATTAGGGTGTCGTTAATATAAATTTCTCATTATTCATATAACTTATTTTGCAAGAATGAATAGAATTTGTTTATTTGATTCTTTTCTATGGAAGCGGCGAGTATCGATGAGCAATTGTCAAGTTATGTGGGAGGTCGAAATCAGTTAAGGTTGCGTCCACACCTTACTGGAAAACAGCAATTATGAAGCTTGCACATTGATCGAGCGCCCGGTCACTCTAACGGTCGTTATCCGGTGGGTAGCGTATTTGTAGCGTCTGTAATATCGGCGATGCGTTTTGCAAGTTACACTTGGGAAGCTTCCGTCGGATATTGGTGTTGTATGTCGAAGTGGAAGATGTTAATATTGCATCCACATCGGTGATCCGATAAGGTCGTAGATATACCCTACATACCGCGAGCTTTCATCGCACAAGCACCTCAGGGGATACGCGGCTTTGATGGGTTGATTCCCGAGGCGTATATCGTCAAAATTTATCGATTATACTTGTAATAATTAATATGATAATTTGTTGCTCAACTTATAAGTTATGTGGCGATGGCGATCGCATCGTTGGATGAACCATATGCCTCGAGTCTTTGCGGTCGAAGATGAGTATCGGTATGAGTAGTGGCTCAAGTAGTGAGTCGGCGGGATATTAGTGATGATGATTTGTTGGTCGGGTTAGAAGCTATTGTACTTGAGAATATACGGTCATAATCTGGCGAAAAATCACTCATTTATGATATTGGCGGTGAGAGTCATATGTTGTCCACAAGCGAGTATGTCGGGATGTGTAAAACTATGAGTGGGACAACGATGTTTACTTTTGCCCATCCAGCGAAAGCGCCTAAAAGATGAAATTGAAATTCCAAATGACCTTGTGAAGGTATGTGTTTTTCAAGTAAGCGGAGTTTTATAATTTCTTATTATTGGGTGGTCCATAGTAAATAATGTTCAATTCAGCAGTTACCTCTAACGGAAGAACTACGGTTGTATGTATGCGCGATAGTCTAGAAGGCCACAGAGTGGCATTTGCATTGTAGCGACAAGCGATTAGGGGTGCTTGGAGAATATCGAGTTGGTGAAAATCATAGATGTGTCGCGATGTGCATCGGTCATCGATGTAGTTCAAATTTCATAGTGTACTTCATCAAACCTATGATCAGGCACCAGATTGATCTAAAGCTTAGAGAGATTATAGGTAGAATGGAGTGAAAATTCAATGTTAAAGTTTCGTATATGAAAGCATGGGATGCAAGGCATAAGGCAATAAAAGTAATATTGGGGGGAAGAGTCTATGGGACTCTCGGTCTTTATAGAATCGGTTTCTAGTACTTTACTATAGTCTACGAAATTCAATCTACCACTACTAATTTGAGACTTTTTTGGGCTTTTGGACCTTCAATAATGGGATGGAGTTCTTTGCCCCGGTGAGCTTAGAGCGTACTTTTGTTGGCAAAGTATGGTACATTATTAAGTAGGAATCGGCAATAATGGGTTATT
This sequence comes from Cymbidium sinense, assembly GCA_021442155.1. Classification (NCBI taxonomy): domain Eukaryota; kingdom Viridiplantae; phylum Streptophyta; class Magnoliopsida; order Asparagales; family Orchidaceae; genus Cymbidium; species Cymbidium sinense. The sequence continues at coordinate 176,735,938 of CM038221.1, read as the reverse complement.
TCCTAGCTTTGCTATTGTGGAATCGAATGTTGATTAGTGGTTGTGGTTCTTGTGCTTGCATGATGTGTTTTGTAGTGTCTAGTAGGCGTGATTTATGCATAATATCGATAAACATCTTTGATGCATTACGTGGATGCAAAGAGATTTTTTAGTGCCTCGTAGGCATTGTTTGCGCCATTTGCGTGAAAATTTTAAAAGGTGGTCACGGTGGGATTGATGTTGAGTTTCTATGCCAAAAGATGTATATGGCGGGTAACACGATGATATTCGTCGGTTCAACCGTTTAATGTTAGATATTAAAATGTTAAAGAAGAAGCATCAATTGGCTTGTAGAAGCGTGACCACTAAATGGTCCCTTGTGCATGGTGGTATGCGTTATGGGACAATGACAACGAATGCATCGGTTTTAATGGTGTCTCGAAAGCAGACGCGTGGTTTAGATTAAATCTTGCTATCTATTACAAGTAGCTTGTTCATGAAAGCGATTATCCCTTCTACTCGGCAAGAGGAAGTCGACTTGTCTATTTATACTCATAGGATCTCCACCTACTGACATCTTGAAAGGGAGGCTAGGCATTTCCACGAACACGTAAATATCAACTCCACGTGAGATGCAAGTTTTTTGAGTCGAGATCATTGAGTTGATTTGCTAGATAATGGCCTATTTATTGTAATTGTGGCGAGCGATCATATATCATTGTCCATGCCCACATGTGATTCTTTGCATTGGGATTTCGATTTAAACCATCTCGTGTGTGTCCGTACTACACTCTACGTATAAGTTGACATACATAAATGAATTTCATACTCTACGGATCGTTACGATTGGCCATCTCGGTGTAGAGTATGGATTAGTATTTACGACCACCTAACTTTGAAGGTCGGGCCGATCACGTCTGAATAGATTCAGAAACACAATGGATGAAAATGTAGGTACAAGTGGCGAACTTGTAGCATATGCAACAGTTGGTCACTTCTGGTCATCATTATTATTAATGCTGTCGGCGGTACATTTTCCAATAGGATAATGCTTATCTTTCTTTTTTCGGTTGCACTGATCTACTTAGATTTTACAATATTAGCACTATTATATTTGCGATTCTTTTTTGACAGGTACGATGGCAGAGGGGCACCTACTACGTCGGCGACATACCTACTAGCCATTTGTGTGATCACATCCGTGCAGACCTCGGAGGAAGAGTTGTCACGGTTTAGGATTTAGGGTATACTTTGTGTCTACTACGTTTTATTTATCTTTCATTACAAATTTAAGAGTCTTGTACACGTTAAATTTGGTTATGTCATAATGAACTTCTTATTATTTGTCAAATTAGAAATGAATTGGTTAACTTCATATGAAATGCTAGACATACTTTTAGTTTATTGTAGTCTCTTGGTTGTTCAATTCATCTTTATTGTGGGGCATTGAGCTCAATGGTTGATGGACACCTATTTATCGAATAGCCAATTGTACAGATTGTTTTAACTCAGAATGTATTTAATAAACCTACATTATTCAACTAAAATATTGAGGTGTTAGTATTGAGATAAGATGCTTTGAGTAATATATAGGCATAATCACTTAAAACATGCATTTTAAAATTCAATCGATATGATTATATGAAGCATCTTATTTTTATTCCACAATAAAAATAATAAACATTATTAAAACATCCATTAGAAGTTGAGTGGAAATCATAGAGATGCCTTTACATTAACACAAAAATGATAATATGAAAGGATTGTTTTTTTCGTTACTTATTTGTCTTAAAAAATTACTCACCAATTGGTGGGCGGCTCAATCTGGCCAGGTGCCTGAATTGGGCGGCACGGCTCATCGCTCATTAGTGGAATTCCGTGGCGCGACCCGCCACGGCGTGGCGTGGCGGTTACTAGGCGTATTATTCTTAAATTTTTTCTTAATACTTAATTACCTAATTTAGATTCTAATGATACTTAGTTTAAAAAAATTGCCATAACACAAATAATTTTCATTCTACTTTGTGGTTGTCAATTTGGTAGAGATCTTAAAATTGTTAACAAAATGTTGAATTCAAATCCAGCTTACATTATAATAAAATCATAACTTATAATTTTATGTGATGAAAAAAAAAATTCAGTCTGCAAATTCATCTGATAGCTATTAATGAAACTAAGGAGTTATCTTCACTTTTTTTTTTTTTTTTTGCAATTTATCACATTAAATTATGGGTATATTATACTAATATCAGTGATAAACCGATGCTCTCATTACATTATCGGTATGTTTAGAAGAATCGAATCGCGAGAGGTCTTTTTTGCCATCAATTTAGAGACTGTAGGTTCTAGATCTATATCTTTTAATTGCTTCTGCCTTTATCGGTTGGTATTACTGCGTCAATGTCCTTTGAAGTCATCTATCTATATATATTATGTTGCCTTATATGGAGTTCAGCATCACACTACGAAAGCTACAGTGTTTGTCAGGATTATTAGTAATAGCAGAACTATAAGAGTGCCTTACTTCAGACAAGTTGTATATTTTATTAATATATCCTTGGAAGGATAAGGATATGAGTGTCTCGGCCGCCCTTCTCGTGTAGTCTTTCCTGATATGCTGGCTCATTATCACTAGCAACAAGAGGAAGTGAGACTGTTAGTTAATTTGAACTGAATGTAAATCAGAGGGTTTTAAGCTTATCTAATCAAAATGTAATTAAGATACCACGTCCATTTCATTTTTCTTATGTGTGCCTCTCTAATAACTCTTAAGTATGAGTGAGGAGGAATTCTTGAACATATCACCATGCAGCTTCGTCTTTCTGCTAGTGGAGGATCCCTGCAATTTGGTGCTTTATTAATAGTTAGTCTAATCTCTAATAATGGGAAATTCCTGGCTTTGGCAAAGCTTGATAGGATATATATAGGGTTCTTTGAGTAGTTCTAGGAGCCTCAACACTTAGAGAATGAGAGGACATCATATTTGTAATTCATCTATGCTTAGTTTCATTTTATATGCATGAGAGTGTGTTCATCTTTTTATGTATATGCATATGTGTGTCTTATTATTGTAATATAGTTATCTTGACAATTATCAACAACAAATTAAAAGTGAAAACTTCAGAAAATGATTTGATTTGACAATCTCATTGAAACTCCACTTAAAAAATTAAAATTTAAGTTGACCTGATTATTGTTCAAGTCAATTTCGTGTCAAAATAATATATTCGATTATTATTAAGATTTAGTTCAGATTGATATAAATATCTCAGGATTGACCAAATTATTATCTAAGTTTAGTTCAGGTTAATTGAACTAAACGTGTCATATTTGAGTAAATTAGATTAATTGATCTGAAAGAATTACATTATCCATATAACAAATAGATTAAATAAAAATAAAGTTGATTCCAAGTCAAATATTTGACTATATAAACAAATGGAGTTAGGGTCAAGTCAGGTCTAATCCACCGAAATGGACACACTTAGGCTCTGTTTAAAAAAATTGCAATTGTATGAAAAAATAGTAATTAGGATTTTGCAAATAAGCTGTTGTATAAAAAAGTTGTAGTCGATATATAAATTTTGTTTATGTTAAAAAAAATCAAATAATAATTTTTAGTCACTATCATAGGTAACCAAGTCAAGTCGAAAAAATATAATTTTACCATTTTAATTCTTCAAAATATAATTCTCAAACGATACAGTGATGCATTTTTCACCTCACAATTGTCACACCGGTCTCACAAATACACTCCTAATCAAGAGAGAGTAAGTTTATTCTTTTTAATTTCCTTAACACCTTTCTATTGGTAAGTTCATATTAGTATTTTAATTGATAGAGACAAGATAGCTACTTGATAGTTCAAAAGATAAAGTTTTTTTATTTTTTATTTTATTTTTTATGATAAAGTCATTTTATTCCATATTTGATATTCTCCAGTAATAGAAAGAATATTTCATCAACATAGGTTGATTGCGAGTACTAGTGTGATAAGCTATCGGCATCAAAACTGTATATACTACTAGCTTAAAAAAACTTTAATGTTTTTTTTAATACTTCTTTATTTTAATTTTTAAATTTCAATGTTAATTTTTTTATCTAATCTTTGGTGATATGAAGAGGGAATTTAAGAGGAGTAGCATCATGGAGTTCTTGCCCTCCCCCATAATTTTTTAATATATTTTTATATATAATAGAAACATATTATTAATCCTTGACTTTGATGCTTTTAATAAGAAAACATTCAATTTGTGCCTCTCTTAAATACTACATTTATTTATGTATAAGATTTAAATATCGTTAGAGTGTTTTATTTTAGCTTAACCTACACCTCAATTCACTTGTGTCGTGCCATTCTTGTATAGTTGAGTTCATTACAAGTATATAATCATTAGTGTAATCTAGTGATTACAACTATTTTTAATTATATAACCTACATCTTAAAAGTTAATTGATTACTTTTGGACTTGATAGTTAATGATATGACCACAAAACTCTATATGGCGGAAATCTGATATTTAAAGAAATTATTTGATCAACTTAAAATATTAATTTGAACTTTTATCTTAAATCCCAATAAATATATGAATTTTTATAGTCAAATAGATTCAAGTTAACAAAAAATCTTTGAATTTAAGTTAATGCATAAAATGTCTATGATAATTATTTTGCCGTCAGATAATATAAATTTTTCTGTATTTAGATGCTTAATCATAAATAACAATTGTATGAATGAAAGGAAAACAAGTGAAGGAGAAAGAGAAAGAGAGGAGAACAAAAGATCTCCATAATGCTGACGCAAATGCTTATACAGCATTTATTCGAGAAGGTGCATTAAATAGATTGGTTATCAATAATTTTAATTATTAATTGAAATTTTTCTAATGTTATTTGTTGATTTTAAATATTGTTCGTAATGTAGATTTTTTATGAAAATATATAAATTTTTTTTTTTTGAGTATTTTTATTTTTGAGATTTTATAAAATGATTTTTTTTGTTTTATGTTTTAAATCATGTTTTTGAATAAAATTTAAAGGATGCTTTTACTTCATTTTTTAGAAGTGAATGGATTAAGAATCATATTCATATAAACCACACCTTAGTTCAAATATATGATGACAGACTTGTAGGATTAAATTGATTACAAATATGCTTATATTCTTATTTTAATTAGTGATTATCTGTTTGGTTTAAAATTAATATAAATTCTATTATTTCATTTCTTAGAGCTTAATAGTTAAAAATAACTTGCTTGCTCATATAACATGCACTTTAGTTCATTTATGTGGTGTCACGTATGTACGATGAATTGATTATAAATATTTGTGCTAATACTATTTAGTATAATAACTTATATTGTGGTCAAAATATGGACAGTCTATATATAATGCTTAATATTAAAGAATATAGAAGTTAGATCTAATTATTATATCATGTAGCTTTTTTTATTGTGTTTTTTATTGTAGAGACTTTTGAAAGAAATTCACAAGAGGTTAGCCAATTCATATTTAATATATATATATATATATATATATATATATATATATATATATATATATATATATATATTATAGTAAATTTTATCAGATTTTAAAAATAATTATATTTTATCCTAATCATTCAAAATATATATTGTTATACTATAATAAAATTATTATATATTTTAATAAATAAATTCTTTTTCATGTAAATTGTTATATATGTTGAAGAACAATTATATATATGGGAAGATTTAAAATATTAACACCACAATAAATTAGTGGCATTTATATAACCATTAAATTTTGGTATGTATTGAGCATGAGATAATAATAATTTATCAATGTAAATAAACAAAACTTCGTTCCGGTTACGTATTGCTATGGCCACACACATGTGATATAACAAAGAGAGAGAGAGAGAGAGAGAGAGAGCTCAATAATATTTGGCAGTAAGCACGGAGGAATCGAAGAAGGGGCATATAAGTAATATTGGATTTGGCTATTTATATTTTAATTAATGAAATATAATTAGATAAAAAAAAGCTCAGTAGAAAGAGTAATTAAATTAAATTAAATTAAATCAACATCAGATAAGCGAAAAATGTGGAATGATTATTTTTATTTTTAAAAACTAAATTAAGGGAACATTAATTTGAACAATGCAATTTTTATATAAATATCAGATATATTTTATAAAGTAGTATATTATTTTGATTTCTTTATAAAAATCAAATTATTTTAATTAAATATATTATGCTTCTGATACTTTCTTCCCGTGTAATTATTTTATTAAAGTCAGGAAGGTCATTCATTGCTATCCATTCCCTGCCATGGAGAGTTGGAGAGATACGTGGTACTAATGGCATTCACATACGGTGGAAATATTTTAGATCAAATATCAAGTTTAAAATAAAATATAAATTATAATAAAATTTCTATAATATTTTTCGAAATTTTTAAATATAAAAAACAATAAAGGTCAAAACCCTGCCTAAAACTATTGATCAAAATCAAAAGTACAGGGTGATTGTAAAGGAGCATGATAAGAACAAACAGCTTACTAGCAATTATTCAACCACTAAAATCTGAACGCTCGCTTCCAAATACTGTTGCTGACGCCTCACATCTAAGCCATGACAGTGATGCAGTAGTGTATATATATATATATATATATATATATATATATATATATATATATATATATATATATATATATATATATATATATATATATATATATATATATATATATATATATATATATATATATATATATATATATATATATATATATATATAAATATATGTTAAATTTTAAATATCAATTGATATCCAAAATCTTAACTATCTTAATATAAAAGCGATTTGGTTCTAAATCAAACTAGATAAATCAAACACTTAAAAATATCATTAAAACTTTTGAGATACAAATATAGATTGTTTATAATCAAATCAGCATTTTGATGAGTTTTGGATCTAATAACAAGATCTCTTGATTTCATTTGAGCATTCAAATATTTAAAATATCAGATGATCAAGGGGAATCATTTTGAGCCGTCAAGAGTGGATTTGGATTTTGCATATATTTCTGAAACTCATTCCTCAATCATAAATAGCCTCATTCTTCATGAGGGGGAGCTAAAAGAGAAGAGAGCTCCAAAGCTTGAAAATCCTCCAAGCATAATCGCGCCACTCGCCGTCGACCATCACCGTCGACCACCACTTTGCCGCCTACCGTCGACCGCCATCCGATGTCATCAACCACCATCGCCGGTTATCACCGCCGACCATATCGCGTCGCCACCATACGATCCGCCGGCCAGGTATCGCCATCGATATCATCGTCCCACCGCGTCGGTCAAGCCACCGGCCACCGCATATTGCTCCGTCTCCTATCATCACTCATCATGCTTGCTAGCCGCCATTGTTCACCATCATTAACTACCACAACAGTATACATTTAACCATTCTTTGCATGTTGTTTATTACTGATGCAGGATTCATTTGTCATATACTCACATCTGATTATGTAATCCATTATCGGAACTTTGTACTCCAAACAGATACATAGTGAAAAATTTTTACTAGGCCAGGTCCCGTGATTTTTTCCCCCTCTTTAGGGATTTTTTCACGTAAAAATTATGGAGTGTTCTTGTTCATTCTTCAAACATCTGTATTGTGTTTGGATTTCACAAGAAGGCAAAGGCATAAACTTTTATTCTCATACTGGTTTTCTAACGCATAGCGGTTTGGTCGTTGTGGGAAGCAAACCCCGATCTAATCTGTAAACACGCATTATGGCAGCAATACTCGTAATGAGCCTCAGCTCCAACTCCGTCACTCTTAAAAATCCTGAACTAAGGGCGTCAAAGCTTCACTCACTTCCCCACGATAGGCATGACCATCGGTGAAGGTGCAAGGAATCTCTAGAAGATCATGTCGATGGAAGAGTCTCAAAATGAGATAATCCAACTTTTACGAGAAACACGATACCTTCACAAAACATCTCCCAAGATCGATCGTTAGCTAGGGAAGTCAAAATACTAATCTGAGCCTTTTTTCCATTGAAGTTCCTTTGCTTGACCGTGATGACCTCCTTGACACGAGTTCTACTCATCATCACTTGCTCAATGTAATCCACCAATTTTCGGTAGCTTGGCGTCTCTCGTTGACTCCATCACGTGCGAAATTATAATGCTTAGTGTGAGAACAATTCCACTTTAAAGGTGAAAATCATTCTCCCTCTCATCACGGCTATCAGGAGTCTTCACCTTTGACTGAAGATATTCTTTAACATCCTATTCCCGTGGGGTTCAAGCTTCCGAGCATCGACTCTTATGATAGGGCAATTTACTCATATGAACACATCGACCATTACAAGACCATCATGCATATCCAATGAGTTCCTAACACACACCTCTTTCCGGTCACCCTCAAGGGTTGCTCGCCTTGGTTCTACTCCCTTCCAAGGGGATCCATCCATACCTCGAACTCACCAAGATTTTTTGTAGAATAGTTCATTTAAAGGAGGATCATTAAAGATTTCTCATCTCTCGCATTAAAATGAGAGAATGAATCACTTAAGAGTACTTCCGGAGGTTCTCCTTAGAAGCTCGCCAAATACAGGTAGACCAGATTAAGAGGAGTTTTCCTTGGAGGGGATCCTTAGCCTTTCTACTCGTCACTAATGTGAGATACAATCCTTCAAATCGACTTGGTTCATCTGAAACAAATTTCTACGATGTGTGATTATTAATGCCCATCGTAAATAATTTGAATAATCCGAAAAAATGTAAGAGTGCCCAGGAATACCAACAATCCCATCAAAGAAGCAATAATGTGCGTGATCTCCCTCCATGGCTCACATCACGTGAACCACGAAAAAGGAATACACACCAGACATCTTGTGTTAACATCCTGATGGACATTCGAGATGAAGAGACCATCAAGTGGCCACATCCGCTGAAATCAAATTTAGAAAATCAGGAGCAATATTTTCACTTCCATCGAAGTCGTGGACATACTACTGAGGCGTGTAAACAATTCAAAGAAGAAATCGAGAGACTCATTCAATAAGGATATCTTCTTCGATTTATGCAGAATCAATCGACTCAAGCAAACATAACTCCTACTGGGGGCAACCAGGACAATCATCACAGAAATAACAAAATAGTGGCCAAATAGTTGGAGAAATTAAAACAATCATAGGAGGACCACTACTATCTAATCAAGTCCTCATTACCACATCTGAAGAACTAGAGTTAAAGAAATCTCATATTGATCATTCCATCACTTTAAATGACTCGGACTTAGGAGTCCAAGTTCCCCATCAAGATCCACTTATCATCGGTGGATGGTGACATGTTATAATGTTAAGAGAATTTTGATTGATAGCGGGAGTTCTGTCGATATTTTATTTTACTCCACATTTCTTAGCATTGGCTTGGTTATGGAAAAGCTCCAACCCACTGCAGGACCATTATATGAGGTTGATAATCGCTCTGTGCGAGTGGAGGGGGCAATTACCCTTCCCATTGTCCTCGAAGAATTTCCTCGATAAGTGACTCATTCAATTCAATTCATGATGGTCAAGTCAGATTCAGCGTACAACGTTATCTTTGAAAGGCCCCTCCAATCAATTTTTGGTGATGTTACTTCGGTATCTCATCTTAAGATGAAATTTTCAAAACTGTTGGGGTTGGAGTGATCGTAATCAATAAATAACACAATCATGTTACAGACAAGCTCAACCCTTGACCTTTAGCATCAAAAATTTTAATTTTTGAGATGAAGAAGTACCCTAGAGAGCTTCGCCTGTAGAATACTTGTTCCCTGTTTCATTATTAGATGACCAACCTTTACGAATAGTGCAAGTCATATCTCTTCTCTCAAACGAACAGAGGGCAAAATACATAGACTTCTTGTGCAAAAATCAAGACATCTTTGCTTGGAGTCCAAAGATATGCCGGGTCACAATGTGATCATGCACTCCCTCAAGATTGATCCAATATTCAAACCGATCGCCTCCAAGCTATTGAACAAGAACTTAACAAGCTCTTAGAAGCATGATTCATATGAGAAGCACATTACCCTACATGGCTAGCAAATATTGTCATGGCTAAGAATACAAATGGAACTTGGAGAATGTATATTGATTACACTAATCTCAACAAAGCTTGCCTAAAAGATAGTTTTCCTCTCCCTCGAATTGATCAATTGGTCGATGCTACGTCTGGGCATCAAATGCTCAATTTTTGGATGCTTACTCAGGTTACAATCAAATAAAAATGGACCCAATGAATGAAGAAGCCACATCATTTCAAACATATAAATGTTTATATTATTGCCAAGTTATCATTGGGTTAAAAAATCTTTGGTGCTACTTATCCTTATGAATAAAGTTTTAAAGACCTCTTAGGCAACACAATGGAGGTATATGTGGATGACACATTAGTAAAAAGCTTGGAAGAATCACGACATATTTATGACTTAGAAATATGCTTTAACCTTCTTCGACGTTATAACATGCGACTTAACCTGACCAAGTGTGCTTTTGGGATTACGTTAGAAAAATTTCTAGGGTTCATGGTCACCCACCGCAGGATTGAAGCTAATCCCGAGAAAATCAGAGTCCTCAGAGATATGGCTCCTCCGAACAATATCAAAGAAGTTCAATGCTTGAATGTATGAATTGATACCTTATCCCGCTTCTTAGCCCGTTCTGGGGATAAATACTTGTCATTCTTTAAAATATTAAAGGAGCTAAAATAATAATTTTTAATTGGACTAATGAATGTCAAGCTACTTTTGAGCAACTAAATATTTAGCATCTCCACCACTACTTCAAGCCTATCAAGGAGAGATCTTATACTTATATCTCACAGTCTCTTCCCACACGATAAGCTCAGTTTTAGTAAGAGAAAAAATGTGATACAATGACCAATTTACTATGTAAGTAAAATTCTCTCTGATATAGAAAGTTGTTATCCACTAGCAGACAAGATGGCTTTGGCTTTAGTTTTCTCAGCGTAAAATAGTGTCCATACTTCCAAGCTCACACCATCGATGTTTACACTTATTTACCATTGAGGGCCATTCTACATAGGCATGGGAGGTTAATCAAATGGTGGTAGGGTGGAGTTTGATATCCATTTCTGCTAGACATAAAGTCTCAAGTACTCAGACTTTATAGTGGAATGCAATGCCCCCACTCCAAATGAGCTATCTACACCACCTCTCCTCAATGGACCTCTATGTTGATGGAGCTTGAAATCTTGGTGTGGGGGAATCTTACTTATTTCCCCACAGATACCTTAGAGTATGGACTTCACTTAAAATTCTCAACCAATAATATGGTTGAATATGAGGCTCATCATAGGGTTGAGACTTATCATTGTGTGTCAAGCTCAAAACTTAATGATCTACACTAACTCTCAGCTTGTCGCCTCCCAGGTTGAGGGAAACTTTAATACTCATAATCCCCAACTGGCACAATACCTCGGCTTGGTGAAGTCACTTCTTGCCCATATCAAAACATATCAAATAATTCACATACTGTGAAAGAAAAACACTCAGGTGGCCTCGCTAAGCTCTTGCTCACTATTGGAGATCTATTTAAGAGAAGGCATGTTGAGGAAATATATTTTCTAGTATCAAGGGTCATGGGTAATACAAGATTAATGAGATAAAGGAACCTTCATGGATGGACCCTATATTATCCTTTTACAAGAAGGGACCCTTCGAAGACCAAGCTGCAACTTCTCAAGAAAGTCAAACTTTATTATTCGAGAGTGAACTATACAAATGAGCTTTTTCTGGGCCATACCTTAAGTGCCTCTCACCATCAGAGGCTGATTATGCATTAAGAGAAGTTTACTCTCAGATATATGGAGAACACCTAGAAGGATGGGCTTTAAGACAAGGGTTCTATTGGCCTACGATGAAGCAAGACGCCTTAGATTTTATAAAAAATGTGCAAGTTGTCAATTGCACTTCAACCTCTCTCATACACTACATATAGAACTCTCATCCCTTCAAAGCTCATGGCCTTTTGCTTGATAGGGAATTGATATCATGGACACTTTTCAGTAGCGTCGAAAGCAAAGTTTATCATTTTAGACTACTTCACTAAATGGGTGGAAGCTGAACTCACTAAAATCACAGGCAAATGCTAAACAATTTATTTGGAAAAAATATAATATGTCGATTGATCTTCCAAAGATCATCACACAATGGAACCCAATTCTTGGAAAAGTCTTTACATCTTTTTATAAAGATCTTCACATTCATGGCTATCCTCAAAATGGACAGGCTAAAGCAACAAACAAGATTATGCTCAAAGGGTTAAAAATGCGTCTCGAGAAGGCTGAGGGGCAATGGGTTAAGGAGCTCTCTAATGTTCTTTGGGCTTACCAGACTACATCGCGAACTCCGACTAGTGAGACACCATATAATTTGTATTTCGGCAAAGAAGATATTATACCAGTAGATATTGTGATTCCAAGTCCAAGAGTTCAATCATTCAATCATGATAGTAATGAAGAAAAACTCCGACATAACCTGGACCTACTCTCCGAAACTCGTGACATGACCCTACTTCGGACTGCTTCCTACCACCAAAGGGTAGCTCATCACTTCAACAGAAGAGTGAAACCCCATCCCATCTATGTCGGTGACTTGGTCTTGTGAAGTCTTGAAGCTGGGGGCAAAAGCCCTCAACGTAATAAACTCTCACCTCTTTGAGATGACCCTTATGTGGTTATAGTTATGGTCAAGCCATGAACATTTAAGCTCAAGGATCCAGAGAGAAAAACCTTGCCTCGAACTTGGAATGCGAGAATCTCCAAAAATATTATCAGTAATTCCTATTGCATAATTATTGTAACTTTTATTTTGTCTCGTTTGTTATTTCCTCTTCAAACTCATATCTTTGTTAAAATTATCTTATGATATTGTATCACCGACCTTATCAGAGTAATGAGTTTATGATGGCCTTTCTTTTTTAAGCTTGTTGCATATAATAATCTCCTTCATTTAATCCCTCACTTGAGAAATGCATAACTCACGTTGTGTCTCAATTCGAGGATCAATCCCAAGGGATTTGATCGGACCTCTTCCATACATGTAAGTCAAGTAACACTTTGACTAATGCCTAGGATAGGTCAAAAAATCCTTGGTGGACATTTCACGACCTCTTTCATACATGTAAGAGTCAAGTAACACTTTGGTTAATACCTAAGATATGTCAAAAAGTCCTTGGTGGACATTCCACGGCCTCTTCCATACAGGTAAGGCGTCAAATAATATTTTGACTAATACTTAGGATAGGCCAAAAGTCTTGGTGGACTTTCCATGACCTTCATGTGAGTTAGCGTCGTCGAATAATATTCACCAATCACCGGATAGGTCAAAACAAATCACCCAAATTTTTTTAATGTCATTGATAGCTCTAACATGATGATATAAGAAAGAATCAAAATTCGGATATAAAATAATAATAATAATAATAATAGATAAAAGGAAAAGAAATGCATCCTCAAGTGATACTACATGATATCAACGTCCTCCTTCATTAGAGATGCTCCTTAAACTCACTCTCTCAACCCCTTCATCTCAATCTAGCGAAGATCTTGAGATACTTGGAGGGAGATAGATTCTCAATACTAGCTCAATTTTGCGATGTATTAGATTCCTTTTAGGAATCCTTGGATGAAGCCTTCCTCCAAACATTGGCGCTTTACTTCAACATCAAGAATATGATTACGAGCTTCTTGGACATGGTCATCGATAGCATCATGATAAGATAGGGAGTTCTTAAAGTCTTCCACTGCCTTCAAGGAGATTTTATTTGCTTTCGCTTCTGACATTATAAGCTCCTTCTCAGAAAGACGATCATGTAATGCTTTCTTTTCCAGTTCAAGAGCTCTCTTCTCCGCTGTAAGTGCCTTGAGTATTTTCTCTTTCTAGTGAGTTTCTGGCCTCACCTCAATCAGCTCATCACGAGTAAACTCCACCTCGATCTTTGGAGAAGAGAAGTTGACATGTTGCTCTTCAGTTCTACACCTGGTTAGCTGATCCTCAGAGCTACCACTTCTTTGGCCTTAGCACTCATCTTTTCACTTACTTGCTTACAAATATTTTACCTTCACAAATTCAAATTCCACTCATCTAGAGACACCCAAAATGAGCAAATATTTGGGCTACCTATAATCAAAAATCACAAATATTAACGAAGAAAAAGGAAAAGAAAAGAAAGAGAAGAGAAAATAACATACTAATTCATCCTTTGATGTCTGCATACGTGTTTTAACACCTCTTCAGGAATATGTGGCTTTGAAAAATGAATCCCCATATTATGAGTTGAGATAGCTAAACTCTCAGAGGCCAACTGGGGGCGAACATCTTCTCCATAATTATTTGGCATAGTTATTTCATCACATGTCTTCTTTCTCTTTAAAAAAGAAATATTGCTATCATCATGATTTCATAAGAGGCTTCTTGAAAGAATCTTGTGAATATGAGGAGACCTTTCATCACCTTTACTTGATCTCTTTAGTGGAAGAGCATGAGATCTCCCTGCCTAAATGGAAAGGCCAACCTTGAACATTCTATCTTCAATTATATACTTGTCAATGTGACGTAACTCATGCTGCAAGCTTTCTGCATCAAGAATATTAAGAGTAATCAAGATTTCATTCTCTTTAATCAGCAATGGATCTGGAAGGTCATTCAATCTTCCCCATCTCTTAGGAGGCCCACTCATTTTTCACAAAAGAACCATTAGAACCAATTTCTAGATGGATCCGTCTGAAAATTCTATCCAATTCTTTATAGCTCGATAAGAAACATCCTAAGCATCACATGTGAATCTACACATTTGACACAAGTATTTGATGTTCAAAGTAATACCACGCTCTTTAAAGAAGACAATCAAATCAACGATGATCACTAAAGCTCGAAATGAAAATTGTGACAAAGCTACACCATATATTTTAAAGATTTCAATCAATTCAGGAGCCAAAGGAAATCACAGTCCCGCACGAAGAATCATCTCAGAAACAGTAAAGTATCCTGGCGGAGGAGAATGTGCTCGATTAGACTTTTTGGCAACAATTGCCACCAACTCATTGGGGAAATGAAATTTCCTGCGGAGAACTATTAAATTATTAGCTGTGATAGTGGACGATATATCGTCTATAGTTGTCGCACTATTGGTTTTCTTCCAGCCATCATCCTGTGAAAATATATAATAAATAAAAAAGAGGAGAGAAAGATAAAAGTCTGAGAATTGTGAGAAGTAAGTCACTCACCCCAATACTTGAGCATATCCTTTTCGACTTTGTCTCACGGATAGATTTGGATAAAATTTTTTTTCGGCATATAGCATACATATGAGATTAAAAAAAGCTATTTCTCTAATGATACTGAAATTACACGCTTTTTGAGTTTTTTGAGGATGGTTTCTAATTGACGCTTCCCCACCATCTTGGCAGTTGTCAACTGCTGAACCATCCATTGGAGTTTCAAGAAATTCAATTTTCTACAAAAGAAGTAGAAAATATTGGCCTTGATCACCTCCGTCAAATAGTTGACACCTCTCTGGGCGAGCCTCCGATGAACTACGGGTCTTGATGCCTCCGGTGTCGGCGAGATGGTTGGCCTCTCTCGAGGAAAAAGAGCCTCAGTATGAACTACGGCCTTGATCACCTCAAACTCGGTCGGTCCGGAGGACTTGGCCTCTCGAAAGCTTGCGTATGAACTGGTCTTGATTGCCTCAACCCGGTCGAAGGAGTACAGTTGATGCCCCTCTCGAGGAAAGCTATGACTACAAGCGGATTACCTCCAAACCGGTTGGTTTGACGGTTGATGCCTCTCTTGAGGAAAATCGAGCCTCATTGTAAACTACGGGTTGATCACCTCAAACTCGGTTTGATGAGCACATTGGCCTCTCTTGAGGGAAAATGCCTCATATGATCATGGGCCTGCCTCTCGGTGGTCGATGATACACCTCTCGAGAGAAAAGAGCTTGTCAGCATGAGCTAGCGATAAGCAAAACAAATGACCTTAAGAAGGAGGTCAAACTTCCGAAAGAAAATAATTTTTTTTACCCAGCCCTTGAACTTTAGATGATTTCTCATCCAATCTAGACTATAGCATATGGGTTGTGTCTCCTTATTTGACCTAGGTTTTATAGGCTCACTATAGGGAAAAAGGAAAAAAAATAAAAGAAAAAAAAAAAAAAAATGCTCATCATAAATGCTCTTGTGCGGACGCTTCGCTGCACGCAGCGCTTCATGCGTAGCAGATTTGCCCTCTTCGCATGCCGCCACCTCTGCGCGGCACCTTACAGCATCACCATGCGCCAGCATTCGCGTGATCATAATCTTGTGCACCCATAAAGATCTATTCTCTCAAACTATATGTGACGCAAAGGTTAATGAACCCACAAATTTCATTGAAGAATTTATTATTATTTGGCATATATTGTTGGAGGATAGAGATAATATCCAAAATAAAGAACAGCGATACTAAAAATTTCACTTTCTCAAATCTTGATGTCAATCGATCTAAGTTGAAACCAATTCAAATCAAGCACTTAAAATATTATTGAAAATTTTAGGATATCAGTTCAATCCCTAAATAGTTCCTAAATATGAAGTGTTTATGATCAAATCGAGAGTCTTGACGAGGTGAATCTAACAAGCCAAGATCTCTTGACATCATTTGAGCATTCAAATTCTTTTAAAAACATCATGATCAAGGAATCATTTTGAGTCATCCTGAGTGGTTTGAATTTTGTATCTATTTAAATGTCATCCCTCTAATCTATAAATAATTCTTCTTCAGGGAGCGAGCTAAAGAGAAGAGAGCTCAAAAGCTTGAAATAATGCATTGTCGGTGACGCCGCGTTGACCACCAACCATCGCCGGCCATCGCCACCATGCACCGCTTGGTCCTGCGTCATCATCGACCACCATCGATCATCGCCGCCGCGTCGGGTCAGATTCGCGGACCATCGTCGTGTCATTCACCCACCATCGATCATCGTAATCATCGACCACCATCGTCGGTCACCGCATGGGCCGACCCATCATCTCCATCTATCGCCGATCATCACCACATTGTTGCATACTTTGTTAGTTGGACTATTGTCATCCATTCTCACATATAATTCTATAATCCCGTTATCAGGAAGACTTTGTACTCCGAAATAAATACATAGTGAAAAAAATTTTTTTCTGACCTGATTTTTTTTCCCTCTTTAGTTTTCTGTAAAATTTTTGAATTCTTATTCATTCTGTATGTATTGTCTGATTTCATAATAAAATTAAAAACTTTTATTCTATCCGTTTTCTAGCATACAACATTTATATATATATATATATATTATATATATATATATATATATATATATATATATATATTCTCATAATACCAACAAAACTAAATAACTATTCTCTATTTAATTTTATTAGATAATTATGAAAAAAAATTAAAATTAACTTACTTTTAATGAATGATAACCTCTCTTAAGTGCAAATTATTTATTAATATCATGATCTTTTAAAATTGATTTGAACTACTCCGAATTAGAAATAATTTGATCTTGGTTCTCTATTCAATTCAAATCATGATCTCAACTATGATTTGAATCATGATTTGTCATTAAATTCAATCATTCAAACTCGTGATTTTGCATAACTCCAAACTTTTGATTTGCATTTGAATCTCTTTATCGCTCTTAACAAGAACTCCTCTTCTCCTTTCGCAAATTGTTGATCCTACTGATACTTTTTTAATAAGCTTCATCAAAAACTTATTTGTCGGTATGAGCCTCATTAATGTATTCTCCCAACAAGTTATCATCACCAACTTCCCTTAACATTCATATGTTGTCAGTCCCATCAACACATTTCATGACTAGCATTGCTAACTACTCACCTCCACATATTATCAATCTTGTATATGTCGTCCCCCTTTCCCCAAAGAGAGGTAATCTTGATATATCCTAATGGCGTCTTATGATCAATAGTTTTCACACCCATAAGCCTAATGGGTATTAAAGTCTTAAATCAAAAAATACAATGCATGTATATTCATTTCATTTTTTTTTTTCTGAGTTTAGAATTTATTCAAAATTTTAGCAACATTTAGGAGGCGACATCGCGGATGTTGGATGATCGCCTGTCTATCATTATGACTATAGTCCTTTTTTTTCATATCGTTCATGTGAACGATGGGGCCTTTAAACCTACAAAGACAAGCATGTATATATCCATATTAGCATTGATCCCATGTTCTCGTTTTCTATGCTGCAATGATTGGCAAGAACGATTGATATGCAAAAAAGAAATTGATGGTGTTCATGTTCTAAAATGGAAGGGTAACAAAGTGCCGGACATAAAGAAGAATCTCGCCTCATGTGATGTTCTTTTATTTTGAGTGAAATAATGTAATGCAAAGAGGGAATCAAAAAGAAGAACCGTCTCATGGCTGTTCTTCTCATTGAAGCAAAAAATGGAAATGTAATGCAAGGAGGCGAAAAAAAAGAAGAGACTCTGTTCTTCTCGTTAGATAGAGATCATGTGAAATGAAGTAAAATTCAGATTTGAAAATGGGAATTTTCGGTTTTGAGATGAGAGGAAAAGAAAAAAAGAAAAGGAAAATGAGAAGGAGTTTTCTTTTTTGATCAGAAAATTAGTTCTTTTCATTTTATTGAATGAATATTCTAATACTTTTCAGCTGAAGAAGTGCTTTCATGAAAAAAAAATACTATATTTTTGATGTAATAATAAAGATTTAAAATGCTTAAAATTAAAAATTAAAGTTTTGATATTAAATATGTAAAATCATAAATTAAATCAAAAAAAAACTACTTGGTTGGGATGAGAGGAGTAGTCTTGAGGAGGAGGGAACGGTTGGCCGAGCCGAGAGCGGGAGTATTGCGAAGAGGAAGGGGCGGCTCGTCGTGCGTGAGGAGAGTCACGAAGGGGTTGCTTGCTGTTCAACCGAACGAAAGATGAAAGGATCGAATGAGGGGAATCAGCGATCGCGCATGAGGAAGAATAGTCATTCGTGCGTGAAGAGGCATGGCAGGGTTAGATTTAAATTTAGGAATTAAATTTAGGTTATTAAATTGATTTTTTTATTGTTTAATCGATTTTAATGTATTACGCCGATAAAATCCTGGGCAATATATATTAATCTTAGCTTTTCGATGTTGCGCAATATCAGCTTCAATGGGCGTTTAGTTCAAGGCGTCAAATTAAATCAATTTCAACTCAAAGCGCGTGGCTTTGACCTTCGACATTGATCTGACTTTGTCATTGAGTCAGATATTTTGATTTGATGTTTCACTAATAACGATCAATTTCGAACATAGATCATTTTGATTTGCGTCGGCCTCTCGACCTCGATATATCAGGGCATTGTGATTCGATCTTGACGGTTGATTAACAAGTTGTGATATATTTATATTTTGACTAGTTTCGACGTTTGGAAAGAGATGACAAAGTCAATTCGTCGATGGAGTCATTTGTTGATTTTGCAGCGCGTCAGTGCATTTACCGATTTACGCATTATTCAAAATTCGACATTTGCCCAGACTCATCCAAATTGAGGGCAAACAATCTCATTTGATAGTTTTCGATGCTTCGGAGCTAACGACATGATCAATTTCATGAACGGAGGTCGTTCGGATATTGTTGCAGCTCCCTTTCTTCGATGCTATTGGACATTACTCGATAACGATCGGTTGCTCTATTGCAATATTTATATTTGATCAATTTTGACATTCCGCGATGACAAAGTCGTTCATCGATCGAAAATCATTTACCATTTTGATGGCGTCGTACATTTTAAATTTTATTTTGCCACTTAGAGTTCGTTAAGTCAACTTGTGGACTTGACTCGACTTATGACACATATATGAAGGTCAACATGTAATAAATAAACCCTCACCGCAAGATCATTTTGCATGAATCAAGATTCAAATCTTGATTAGAACATGAGATTGAATTAATTTTAGAGGATTTCAACTCTATGAACACAAAATATTCCACATATGGGATAATATCATCCTTGAAGACTTTTTGAGTCATTTGTCCAAGAAAACATACAAGAATATTTGCTTCATATTTATGAAAAATCTATAATATTTATTAGTATAACATATCCCTCTGAATAAAGATATGCTCATTTATTATAGTTTATTTTTAAGCTATTAGCATTAAAATTCATTCAAAAAAAACTATCATTATAGCCTTCTATGATTTCTATTACTCCAAATCTTAGCCTTCCTTGGGTTTCAAAGACCAGTAGTAGGATCTCGCAAAGCTTCAATATTCCCCCGAGTTTCCCACAAAAATACGATCTCAATTTTATATCATATGAAAATTTCATTTGAATCCTGTAAAGATCTCGCGAAGAACTCACGTGAAGTTGTCGTGCGGCTCCTATGAAGATGCTGTTTGTGAGCGCTGAAGCCTTCGATGACTCACCTGCGCTATGCTCACGGCCGCTAAGCTTCACCTGACAGCTCGCATGATTGCGTCAAGCGTGCTTGCCCAGCTCGCTGGCATAGTGGCACGCTAAGCCTTCTCGCGTCATCACGCTGGCTCTCGCCCGCCTGTACATGGAAAAGTGGCTTTCAACCCCTTACCTTTGTTTTTATTATATGATATCCTTGTCCAAAAAGTAAGGGACAAAATCTGCAGTATATAAAAATATAGAATAAAAAAATAATCACTTGTTCACTGACCTCTTACTCATAACCACAATTACAAGCACAAGTTATTACAAGAGTTTTAACTTTTGTAAAAACGCATGTAATAACTTGAGCTCAAAACTAAGTTATTAATTTTTGTTAAAACGCATGTAATAACTTCAGTTCAAAATTAAGTGCCTAAACTTTCAATTATTAGGCTAAAATGCCTTGCACAATAACTTCGATTAAATCCTCCTCACTTGACATGATCACATGACAAAGGTACTTCAAAGATTCTTTCATCCCACAAAAAAAAAAGCAAAGGTTACTGCTCGCATAATAGTTGTCTTGCCAGGAAAAGTATTACATTACAACACCTTTAATTTGAACTGAAACCCCAATGGAAAAGTATCCGAAGGAAGTCATCAGTATCAAGCAACCATCATCACTAAAAAGAGGAGTAAAATAGAAAACAAATTGAGAATGAAAGGACAGTACTAAATACTTATGATATAGCAACACCCTTTGAATTCCTCTCCACTCACATGACAGCACAGCTGCTCTGGTCCTCATCACTGAAAAGATGAGCAGTATAGTCCTCTGATTGATGATTGCTGCTGCTGTTGCTGATGTTGTAGTAATAGTAAGGGGTTGGATAGTAGCCTGTGAAGGGAGGGATCTGAGGAGATCTATTGTACATGAGCTGTGGCTGCATGTACTTGCTTTCATTCAACGTCATGTTGTTCCCGTTACTGTAAATGCTGTTCCAGTTGTTGATGTTGCTGCTGTTATTGAGGTTTCTCATGTTCGTCATCATTGAAGATGGATGTCCAAGGCTTCCATTGAAGTTCATCATCGTGGGTGTTGGCTGGCTCTGCCCTTGTGGAATGTTTCCTCCACCAAAACCACCACTAATACCAGCAGATTGGAAACCATTGGTGAGGCCTTGAAGTCCTCCTACATTGCTCGGGGTTGGTTTATTCACAAAGTTGGTGTTTGATGTGGCATTCATGCCTTTCAGCTCCAGCCCATTTAAGTTCCTCATACCTCCATTAATCTGGTTTAGTCCTGCCCCTGCCCCTGCCCCTGCCCCTGCCCCTTTCTTTCCACCTCCACTGCCAAGTGCCTTTGCATTGGCTGCCGAGTTTGCCTGCTTCAACAGGTTTAACTGGTTCAATTTCTCCTCAAGAAAGCCGATATCATCTTCATCATCACCGTCATCATCTTCATCGCAGAATTCATTGTCAGAACATAAGGATTCAAGCTTCGTGTGCTGGTTCTTGAAATCCTTGAGGCCCTGTATGAGTGCTTGGGTGGTCTGAGGTTTGTTGTTGCTACTATTTTTGTTGACAGTGCTACTGTTGTTCTTGAAAGGACTGTTGTCCTTCATGGGCTGAGTTTGTTGTCTCTGCTGATTGTTGTTTGGCTTGGGGCTATGGTGAGTAGAGGTGTTGTTGGGCTTGTTATTCCAGAGCTCAGCATGCTTTCCAGCTCTAGCTAGCTTCTTGATGAGCGTGGCGGAGTCCACATTTCCTGAGACAGTAACCTTCTGCTGTTCTGCATCAATGGTGACCGTATAGACGCCTAAAAGTAGTAGAAAGGGGTAAAACTTTTGTTAAGTTATGGATAGAAAGGTGCAATCTTTGGACGATCTCTTATATTTAAATAAAGATGCTTTTTTGTGATGTTTAAATGAACAGTATTTAGGAACAAAAAGTTCAGTTAGTTTTCAAGGACCAGTGGACCACTACATAATACTGGACCATAATCCAAGTCTTCATAGAAGAAGTTAAGGCTTCCAGGATTAAGCGACAATTTAGATCTTCTCTCCTAAATCAGTAAAACCTTGAAAAAATTTCCTATATATAATAAGAAAAAGAATAATAAAGATTGTGCTTCTTTCCCCTTCTGAAATGATTAAGAAGACTTACATGAGCAAAATAAAATCCACTACCTTATGTATTCTAATATTAATTATCAGGCAAGGATCATCCACTTCTTAACTGAAATGCTAAAAACTTGAATAACAGCACACAGAGCGCGCCATAGAATAGATCAAAAGAAAGAAAAGTATAAAAAAAGGTAGAAGTGGTTCAAATGAACTGGAACAAGAGAGGCAGAGTACCCTCGATTCTTTGAAGGAGCTTCTTCACTTTCTGCTTACAGCCATCACAGTGTATGTTCACCTTCAGGATGATGGTCTGTATAAGCAAAAAATGAGAAGTAAATCAACCAATTAGCGCCATCGGTATCCCTTCACCTTTTCTCAGTTGACAGAAATCAAAACAAAAGCTTTGCTTTTGTAGAGAAAAGAGTCAGAGAAGATGGAGAGGGGTTACCTGGATCTTGAGAAGCTTAAAGTCCTCATCTATAGTCATTTCTTCTGTTCCTCCGAGATACCCGAAAACTAGAAGCACGTAAGAAAGACAAACGTCGAATGTTCTGCACACACAGAGAGAACAGGACTCAAACTAAAGGCTCAAAACAACTACAGTATGTATAACTCACTGGTAATGACTGAGAGAACGGGAGAGCTTGAATAAGAGGATGTCTTCTCTCCTAGATTCCACTTCTCTATCAGCTCTAAACGCTTCCTCTTAAGCTTTCTTATCAAACTCACACACTTGTGCTGGTTCCTCAATATATAAATCTGTCAACCTTTAACCTGTGAAAAGCTATCCAACGGCCAAAACAAACAGCCTTGGGGAAGTAGATGAAGAGAGAGAGAGGATGATGTGATGTGACTCTAAATCCAGGGAAAAAAAACTGAGTAATGGGCAACAGCGACTTGACGGGGAGCTTCGCACTTCCCCCCTACTTCTACGCATAGCCTCGTCCTTTAGCCACCTAACCTGTCCCCCGGCATTTCTCTTTTAAGATCTTAACCTTCTCGCGAGATGATTAAAAGAAAACATATTTCGAAAAAACAATTTAAAAATATATGCAAACCACGGAGAATGAGAATATAACCTTTTCCCAAGAACACCAACCTCCTATTTTCTCTTTTTAATATGGAAAACAAATAGGCAAATAACCCCGAGTTTCCATAATCAACCTTTCCCATAAGAAAAAGGTTTCTTTACTTGGAAAATGATTAATTATACTATTACTTCGAACATCAAAGCATAGACGTATGTTATTGTATTTGTACAATAATTATTTTTAGAAAGTAATAACTTTTATTATTCGTATTATTCTTATTATATCAATTAAAGCTAATTTTGTTGCTTAGATTAGTTTATTATTTTTATTTATAATAAAAATATGTTTAATGGTATCTTTTTATTTGTTTATTTTTTTTAATAATAATCATCCTTTCGAAATGAAAAAACACTTTTTTAGTTGCTTTTATTTATTTTTTAACATTTAGTCATATAGAATTTAGTGACCTGATGTCAATCATAAAATTAAATTTTGAAAAATTAACATTAAAAAAATAAATGAATAAAAATTGAACAAAATCGAAGCTCCTTCAAACGTCATAATAGTTTTGTCAAATGTATTGGGTTGGGGTGGCAGCACACAGGGTTACAAGGAATAGCGTTTTTCAGTTTCGATTTTATACTATTTGACGAAGACATGTGAAATGATAACTCATGATTGCATGAAATTACCTTCAAGCTTTAGATTTTTAGGCTAATCATTAATATAAATGCTCAACTATATTTTCTTAATATAAATGCTCAACTATATTTTCTTAATATATATATATATATATATATATATATATATATATATATATATATATATATATATATATATATATATATATATATATAATTGATTAATTTAAAAATATCAAAAAATTTAAATGTTTTAGCAAAAAAATTTATAAATTAATTATAAGACTATCTAAATTTTATTTTCAATAATTTAAAATCAATATCATATAATTAGATGACAAAAAATTCAGTCAAACAGAAAAACTAACTAGAAATTTATTAAAAAATTCTAAGGATTCTAATATCCTTAAAATTTTTTGTGTTTATAAACAATGTTAGTGTTAAATTTAGATAAATTTTAGGAGATCAATATTAGTAAATAGGCCTTGATCACATAACTTCAAGTTAATTGAGGTACATAGATGTCTAAAAAAATATAAATAATCAAGAGAGACATATTCAACTATGTTGAAGGGCAATTCATGATTTTCGTACAATTGATAAGGAAGCCTCATCCAAAAATTTGTAAATCGGCTATTTTTCCTGCAAATTTAGTAAGGATTTTTTTATTGGAGAGAAAATTGAAATGTGTAGAAAATTATGAAGTATAATTAGCCATCAACAGACCTAGTTACCGATTGAAATCAACATCAATTGTCAACCAACATCAACATGTCCACTATCATCATATCCCGAAGCTAGTCATAAACTTACATTAATGTTAAGCAATACTGGTTTTGTCCAATGCCTCTTAATAACTAATGTCTAGTGTTCTTTAGCCATTGAAGCTCAATAACTATAATCTCAATCATTCTGCAGCCACCACTATTGTCTAACTTTCATTGTTCCTTGTTGATTGCCATCTAACTTTTGAACATCTAATGTTTATTAGTCACTAAACTTATGCTCATCTTTTAGGCCTAAATCGCTCATTTTATTAATAGAATGACTAAACCAAGTGCTTAATATCACAAAAAATTCAACATTCATTATTGATGATTATCCATTATCTATTAAAATATCACCTCATTTCTTGCACTCCATCAAGATTGTCCACATGTTAGCATCCCCCAATGACTATTGATAAGACACCCAATTTAATCATCTCATAATATGACTCAATATCAAACCACTTAGATCACCTTCTTCTATTTATCATCTAACTGATTACATTTGAATCAATTAGACTAGAAAATTATAAGTTTAAAATGGTATTCATGTCACTTGTCATATTGGCCTTAGCTTCACTCTCCCATAACTTTACTTCATAATCATACAATATGCAATAGCTATCAAACACCCCAACCATGCTACAATAATGAATGAATGCATAAGAATGGATCTTGTTTTTTTTTTCTCATATAAATAGAGACAAGAGTTTAAAGAAAAGACTTTTGGGAAGGAAGGGGCAACTCGTATCAAGGTGATTGAATTTTGTAATTATATAATTTTCAACACTAGTGGATGTAGAACAAGACTATTAAGCTTTTTATATTATTGCATTTCTATTTTTTTTATTTATAATTTTCTCTCCTCTCATCCTTTCAAGATGACATTCCTATGACTAAGTAAACTAAATCAAAGACATTTTCTAGCAATCATGAACTAAATAAAATGACCAAATATCCTAAGCATGTTGCCCTTCTACGAAGTACACTAATACTCAACAAATGTAGAGCATTATTATTTAATACCCATCTTTTTAGTATCATGGTGTCCTTGTTAAAAGAATGATAAAAAATAACACTTTCAATCTCCACTTATCATCATTTGCCTCCCAATGTAAACAACAACCAATGCCCAAATATATTAACATATGTTATGTATAATGTCAAATAACACCCTTTTTATCAGTCACTTGATCTCCTCTCCTTTTAGGAGATCAATCAAGTCAACTGCCCATTATTTTTTTTTAATAAATGTCTTATTAATAATTTAATCATCTCTTCTATCAAGAGAATGATCTAGTTGATCACTGATAGTAGCAACTTTAATGGCCCTCATCAAATGTCATTTGGTGTCATTTGATGACTAACATTTATTGCCATTAGCATGTGATGCTAGGGGCATAAATATGAAGAGTTAGGGTCAATTCATGATTGACTCCAACTCAACTTGCCTATCCAAGGCAAACCTAAACTCATGCTTGAGCTCAAGTTCAATTCATATGATGCACTCAGACTTCGCACATTGGAATAACATATGGCTTGAGCAAATTATGTGCTAAATAAAAAAAAAAACTCAAAATTGAACAAAAGAAGTTATAATGATACCTAAATTGGATGGGAAAAGCAAAGAAGTTTTGACAGAAACTTGTAGAAGGTAGAATTGATGGGTGTTAGATAACTCATGACAGAAGCTCGTTGGAGAATGTGCTGATGGTGGCATGCAAATCATGATGGAAGCTCATTAAACAAGGCATGATATGACCATAGGAAGTCAAAATGGGAGTTTACTAAAGAAAGCATTAACAATATCATAGAATCAACTACATTGAAGAAGAAGAAGGAGAGTTCATGAAATGGGAGCACATGTTAGGGTTTGAGCTAGAGTTCAAGAGATAAGAGCAATAGTGAATTTAAATAAAATGGAAAATATAGAAATATAATTCAAGGTTTAAGAATTATTTCAGCTGGCTTCAAGCTAATGAGACTAATTTTGGGCTCAAACATAAGCTCATATATATATATATATATATATCATATATAATGTGAGCTTAGGCTTGTAATTTCATAAGTTTGATTTGCAAGCTCATTATTGAGCTATATTCATGATGGCTAATGGGGTAACTCATCTTTATTACACTCTTATATAATGTATATATTTGTGGTCTCCTAATCTCATCTCTTCTTCAAAAAGCAACCAAATTGATCTCTCAATATTGTGAAACTTCTAATGTCCTACATTGATCATATTCTAACACTTACAAATGATTAACGTCTAACAATCATTAGCTATTGATGTACAATGTTTATGTAGTCAATTGTTTGGACTCCCATTCTTTTAAGAGAATGACTAAGCTGCGCACCTATTGTCACTAAACCCTCAAAGTTTTTAATCAATTATCATATGATATCTTCTAATGATTGAAATTTAATATTCACGAACTATTAATATTTGATGATTTACTTTTCAATCTGTCAGTTTCTCCTCATATTTTGAAAGTAATTACGAAGGGAACTGACCCTCATCAGTTGACTTCCAAGTTCTCCATCGACTCTTATTCAATGCCTCCCAATGATCAATCCAATGTACCATGGTTGCCTCACTTTTTGCTCAACATTCCCTTCATGAAAGTATAAATAAGTCAATCACCAATTATTGTTTGACTTTTCACTTACCTCATTAATCTTCACTCAACATCAGCCAACAACTAGCATTCATCAACCATCAACAGTCAACACTAGTATGAATAGTTACCTAATTTCTTATACTATCAAAAGAGTGGCCTAACTGATCGTCAATAGTCAACTTGTCAACTTAATTCTAACATTTCTCATTAATTATCACTCAACCAACAACCATCATCTAACTCACATCCTTTAAGTCATATATTTTGCCATCCTATCAAGAGAAAAAAATTAAGCTGATCACACTGAACTCCAGGCTTATATCATCTAATATTGTCCTACATCTTTTGTTTGAAATTTTGATACATCAATATTTCCCCTCATCATAGGTGGAAGAGATAGAACTAATTTTAAATCACTATATATATATATATATATATATATATATATATATCAAATTATCATACATATGCTTTCCTTCTTCTTTTTTTTTTTTTGAGATATTGACTTTGTTAATACTTGTCAATGGGTGTCGCCACATTAGGGACCACGTCCTATGCACATATGCTTTACTTCAGTGTACATAGGATTCCTAACTGGCGATAAAATCACTTAAAATGTATTTAGCAGTGCAATGCGTCGCAGACGCTTTGTCCTCAGGTTGTGAATGCAGCTGTTTCTGGTTTGCATTACACGTTAACATCATTCCTGAATTAACTTGCTTGCACCACCTCGCTGAGTGCCAAAGTATCATTCTCCTCTGAGAGCTTTTAGCCTTATTTATCCTCATTTATAGGTGATTTATATTTTCAAATTAAACTTCATAAAAATAATAAATAAATATACATAGCTATCTGAAGGGGAGAAAGCTAAGGGTGAAAAAGGCTAGAGAAAGATGATTTTGACGGCATGACTTCTCCTGGGACTGATGAACATGTGATGTTATGGCCCATGCATGTGAAATCATTCAAGACAGGAAAAAATAATGCATCGATGCTGCTTTCGCAGCTGAAAACTTTTTTCTGTTCCGATTAGGCCTAGCTATTCCGTCGCAATGGAGGGAACCCACAAGCCAAAAAATAAAGCTTGCTTTATGTACCAAACATTCGCCTTCCATGTTTGGAATTCAAGAATTGCTGGGACTTGTGTGTTATCTTTTCCCTCACCGCAGGGCCGCTTTCCCCATTGAGCCAGCTTCAATTATGTTTTTTTGGACTCATTGAGTTCTTAAAAGTAAGTTCTCGAGAATAACACGAACTTTGGCTCACATCCACTTATGTCTGAGAGTTTTATTGCGCCATGAGCTCCGTATATGGTTTACATTAGGGTTGTATTAACTGTGCATCATTTAAGTTGTCTTCAGATCATAGGAAGAATTTTTTTTTCCTTTGCGTAAATTATGCATTAAAATTCTCTTGTGTAATTTTATTTTTATGTTAAGTATATTTGACTATTTGCTTTATATTTACTTGTTATATGTCTGTTGACCCCTAATATTATTCCAAAAAAAAAAAAAAAAAAAAAACTGCGAGCAACCGTTCCCTCCCACTCTTCTCTCAACCGTAAGAAACCGATCTCGCTTCCTCATTTTCCGCCTCTCGGCTCCATCTCCCTCAAAAGACCAAAAAAAAACTGCACGCACGATTTCTCTTCCTCATCTCCCTCTCTTCGTTACGTCTCCCTCAACCGCAAAGAAAATCGCACGTTCGATTCGTTCAAGCCGCTAGAGTAAGCTTTGATTCGTGGCCCTCTCTGCTTCTCCCCCGTCTCCCTTCAAGCCACTTTATTCTTCCTTCTTCTCTCTCTCCATGGTTTTAGCAAAACAATATATATATATATATATATATATATATATATATACATATATATATATATATATATATACATATATATATATATATATTCTCTTCCCGTCTACTGTAATAAAAATACTATAGCAATTAGTGTAGCAAAATTACTATGACAATTACTGTAGATCCGGAAAAAAAAGTTTTTTTCTTCCATCCCTTTTACTATAGTACCCACAACAACCACCTTGATTTTAATTACAGAAGTATAACACAATGAGGCTTGAATGTAAGAAAAATTGTATATATTCGCTTAATTTCTATGCAGGTGATCAAAGATCTTGCTAAGCTCAATAGGGCATAATAGGTTTGAAGACTCGCTCAATGAAACTTAAGCAAAACAAGACTTCGGTTATTGTGTTACAATTCAGAAACTGCTCATAAAGCGTCAGATCCAAAATAGTTTGGGAATTCATATGGGAACGAGAATCTTCGAAATTTTGATTAAATTTTGGACTTAAAAAAAGGAGGGAAGAATCCAGATTCATTTAAAAAGAAATCAATCACATCAAAAATAAACAATATAAAATGAATTTCAATGATTTGAAATTGCATATATATTTATTTTATCGTGATTAAAGAAAATGCTCATTAGTGTATGATTGAATCGTGAGGTCTTTCAAAAACACGCATCGAATAGATAAAAAATTAGATTAAACCCGATGACAAGAATCTCTTAGAAAGAAATTTCATCAAATTTTTGGGACTAAAAAATAATAATTTAATATTAAGTTAAATATAAAATATAAAGTCATAAGAAAATGAATTCATAATTAAATTGGAATGAGCTCAATAAATATTAATATCATATGAGAATACACTAAGTAAAAAAAGTTAATTTTCTTGCTTTATTGTGAGACGAGTGCTTGAGTTTATTGCTTTATATGTTAAAACAAAATGCTCAAGTCAAATATAAGTGAAGTTTGAGATCAATACTTGACTCATAGTGGATTGACAATAAATTTAAACCCAATTTTGAATAAAAATAGAACTTGAAGTGGAGTAAAAGATAGGGTAATATTAGGTTTGATAATTCAAACTTGAGCAATAACATAAGTTGAATGCTTACCATTGAGCATGATCATGGTTTATTCAATAAACGCTAGAATTACAACATTTTAATCTAAGTGAATAAAATAAATAAATAATTTCAATTGAATACAATAAAGCTTAGAGAATAAAGATGAAGCTTGATAACTCTCTTACATGCAAAAGCAAACTATAGTGGTTGGTTAGCTAAGAAGAGTTAATTGAATATTTTGGCTTATGTTATATCATATATTTAAATAGTCGAAAGAGCATAAGTCTACCATTGAAGTTTAGAAAATTCTATGAATAAATAAAATGCAAGTAGAAATACAACATTTTGAGTACAAATATAAGTCTAATTCTGCTCCACATACACAATCAATCAGAACTTTTATGCTGCATTGCGAAGGCAATATACTAAATTAAATGCTATATGGAGCTTCCTTCAATCCAAAAATAAAAGAAAATTTATTCTAATTATGATTTTAAAATCAATAATTTCATTAATTAGATGAAATTATCTAAGTTATAAATACCTGCATGAGCCCCGACACTATGTCTAATGCTTAAACTTAGTATCTGACGATGCTGCGCAGGTTGTTTTCTGGTTTGGTCTTAGGATGAGGTCCGGGTTAACCAAAACTAAAAATCTAATTATTATAAAAATTTTAACTTATTAAAATATTTGAGAAGCTAATTTTGTCATATGAGAGTATATCTGATCCTCTATTATTAAACTAATAGAGTCGACAAAATCTAAAATAATAAATTAAATGATCAAATAATATGATGGCTGTGTTGAATGAAGATTTCAACCGGAGGGGATACTTTCATCGAAATGTTATTACAATTTTAAATCAACTTAATGTAAATTAAATATTAATCCAAATGCAAAATCTAATATGTCATTAAGTGTTAAATGCTTAAATGGGATTCCATCTAAAAAAAACATAAAGTAAAATCTAACTCAATCCACCTTCTGCAACTATTTATTGAAGGTGATAAATTAAGAAAATTTTAGCTCACAAAGGAGCCAATGTTAAATCAGATGTATTTTTATATTCACTCTCAATCAATCAATGACAAAATTTGAAACTCATTGGTGTAACCTAAGCATGAAATGTGAACAACGGTTAGAGGAAGAACATACAATCCAACTGTTAATGGGCATATGAATGATAAAATGACACCATTTTTTATGTATGACATCAATTATAACATTCCAGGTCTTGTTTGATAGGGTGACAAAATTTAAAAAGTTAAATCGCCCTAAGTCTGAAATTTATACAAATAAATCAAAGAGAAATAAGCCTTTAGATTCAAGAAAAAAATGAAACTCATGCCACTTTCTATAGTTCAAGTAGTGAAAAATGAGTAATTTATAATGTAGATAAAGGAAAAAAAAGCCAATGTACAATGATGATAAGGGAAAGAAGCATGCCCATTCTAATCTACAACCAAAATTAGTATTAGGAGGCAATGATAAACCTCGAACTTTTCCAGGTTATGGAGAGCGCCCAAAACAAGCAACAATAGATGATGAGTGAATGCAGCCATCTCTTAAAAAGATGAACAAAGAATATTCCTTTAGAAGGGATAGTGTGACTAAATTATTTCGACAAGTAGCCAAAGCTGGTCTATAATTACTAGAAAATAGGCCTGAAGAAGCTGATCAAGTCAATAATCTAAATTATTGCCTATCATTAGGTGATTAGTCATCTTATTGAAGATTGTTATGTCTTCAAAGATTGGCTAGAAAGAAAGCATCGATGAGGTGAATTTACATTATCCAATAGTATTCAAGTCAACCAGAAAAGAGAGTCTACAAGGATGATTACGTCATCTTCCGTATCATCCATTAAAGACAAAAAGTAAGAAAAATAAGATTAGATTGAAAAATGAAAAACAGTAGTCTCTAAGAAGACCGTTAAAATATTAAAGCAGCTAAAAGATGTCCCTAGTGTTAAGTGGAAATCATCACTTGAACCTGTATTAGACTTAAAAGAAATGTCTAAACCAAGAATTTTAGCTTCTCAGTGGTATTTTGATAAGGCTACTTCATCACAGCATGAGGAGCAGTTTACTGAGGAGCCAAGTGAAGCTTGGAAGTTCAAGGTCATTCATTATTGAGCTCATTTCGAGCTCTATTTGAGCTTTCAGGATGGTGTTCAAGCTCGAGCTCATTTAAAAAAATCATGTTCGAGATTGGCTCGAGCTTGTTCACGAGCTTGATTCAGATTAGGCTTATCGAGCCTGTTAACAAGCAGCTCGTTTAATGAAATAAATGAGCCTTAATCAAGCCTTAATCGAGATCGAGCCATTATCAAGCCATAATTGAGCCTTAATCGAGCCTTAATCAAGTCTTAATTGAGCCTTATACAGTATCATTAATAATATTATACAGTGCCGTTTATGAACAAGCCTTAATCGAGCCTTAATCGAGCCCTTATCGAGCTCCTTAATGAGCTTGTTTGCGAGCTTTAAATGACACTGTTCATGAACATAAATGAACTAAACAATAACTTGTTCAAGCTTGTTCATTTAGCAATCGAGTATTTATAGAAGTGTTCAAGCTCATTCGATTAGTTAAATGAACAAACATAAACGAGCTCTAATCGAGCCGAGTCACGAGTAGCTTGTTGAACGCTCGGTTCATTTGCATCCCTAAGTCTACTAAATGTAGGCCTCATAAGTCAAAGAAGTTGGCTAAGAAAAAGAAGATCAAGAAGAGAACTATAACTCAAAAGATTATTAATAACTTAGAAGAGTATCACCAGCCGATAAGATAACTATTTAGACTTGCAGACTTTATGCCTAAACTCCATATTATTGAGTTGGATGAAGAAGATAATAGTGAATCTTGCCCAGTAGAGACATGCCAAATCATTTATGTGATATCAGATATTCTTTAGCATCAGTTACTCCAAAATGACAAGGGTAGTCAGATAGACTCGACCAACCCATCAAAATTCTTCTTAGAAAAGAAAGAAGTGCCTGAGGAGTTAACATTTGAATTTTGTCTAATGACTCAATGAGAATATAATAATTCAGATAAAGACTTATGTTTTTCAGACAGAGAAGAGTCAAACTCATCAACAACATCACATATAAAATGTATGAAGCTAAAAAATGAGTTTAACTCTTTTGATCAATCCTCCAGAATAAAAAGTGAATTTGAAGAGACTACCTCTTTATAAGAATCTGAGCACGACAAGATGATTCAAGTTCATTGAGAAGTGGTAAAGTCTTACCACCATCATCAAAGAAGGGAAATTCAAATAAAGATAAAGGAAAATAAATTAAAGTCAACGAGGATATCATTCCCAAAAATCCTAAAATAAAGCCTAAATCAAGTGAAAAGATAGATTATAATATTCTATCACATCTAAGAAAGATCCCTGCATAATTAAGTGTGTATGAAGCTCTCTAAATGTCAAAAGATCTTTGAGAAACTTTGATACAGGCTCTCAAAGATCCGGAGAGTTATGAATCTTACTTTGCTAAAAAATGCATGACTGAATCATTACAAACTCAAAATCTCCCAGTAATTATATTTTCTGAAGAAGATCTTATGTTGGGAACAACATATCACAACCGTCCTCTATATGTTACCTCAGAGAGTGATGACATCTTGATCAACCAATATTGATCGATCCGGCCTCTATCAATCTTGAGTTTTAAAAGCAAGGATTATCACTGATATCCAACTCTGGAGGGATAAGTCGATGGTTCATGATTTCAGAAAGGCGTAAATCCCAGGCTCTTTTATTCTCCCAATCAAGTTTCAAAATTTGTATACAGAAGCCAAGTTTCATGTAATTATTGCTGATACATCGTTTAGAGCTCTCTTGGGTTGGCCATGGCTGCATGAGTATGGCATGGTCCCATCAACTATGAATCAATGTATGAAGTACCTAAAAGATGGAGAAGAGTTCAGAATTCCTGGAAACCTACAACCATTCTTCGTCCATGAATCAAAGATTTATGAAGATGAAAAATATTTCATCCCTAAAGAGCTTAGGCCAACAGAGCCTCTTGAGGTAATAACATCCACTTCAGGGATTAAAAAGTAACCTCATAGAGTGAAAGAGCAGAAGCAAAGAGGAAGAAAGAAGACAATGTAGACTCTCCCTAAAGCACTTGACTCTACATCTAAATTAAGAAGATCATTCGTCATTTGGGAAGTGACACACAAGAAAAAGAAAATATTCCTATCAGACCTAAGGGAACTTATAAGCTTTCAAGAAAGACAAAGTATAAAATAAGTGATTCTAATTTAGATTATGACTTTGAGTTTACTTATGAAAATAGGGTTCAAAGGGTCACATCAAGAAACATAGCTCACTTGACAGCATTAGATGACTCCTTCAAAATTATACACATCCCTCAGTAATACTTCAAAGAAATCACTCCACTAATGTTCCATAACATTGAAGAATTAATAACATTCTATGTGCAGCCGTTGAGCGAGAGTGGCGGAACAAGAACCTTATTTTATAAATCTGAAGAGTCTCAGCCTCATAATTTTGATAGGCCTACTCAACATGAAGATTTGGATGAGATGATGCCAACAAGAATACCAATATACTATCCACCAAAATTGTAAAGAATGATGCATAAGCTTGGAATTCATATTAAAACTACTAAACATAGAACTCAAATCTTTAACAAGATGTGGAGCCAAAGAAGTCCTCAAGCATCATGAAGAAGTGATAAGTTTATCATTAAAGGTCTTAGGTTCATCCACAAATCTCATCAAAATAAAGTATATTATAATATAATAGAAGCTGAGATCAAAACTAATAGTGATGAAGCAGATGATCTCTATGAAATTCTTCTTACAAATGATGAAGAGGTAGAAGCAAATCCTGCACTTGAAGGACTCGAAGATAGTGGACAAACAACTACTATGGATGAACTCAAAGAAATCAACCTAGGAGTTGAGGATGATCCCCATCCAACTTTCGCAGCACCTTTTTACCTTACGAGAAAGTTGAAGAGCTAAAAGTACTACTTTGTGAATTCAGGGATTACTTTGCTTGGACATATGCTAAAATGCCAAGCTTATCCCCTGATGTGTCAATTCATAAATTGGCAATCAAGCCATAAATAACACCTATTAAATAAACTCTTAGGTGAATGAGATTAGAAATCGAAGAACACGTGATCATTGAATTTAAGATGCTAATTGAAGCAGGATTTGTATGAGAAGAAAAGGATCCTGATTGGATAGCTAATATAGTGCATGTGAAGAAGAAAAATGGTCAGATTCGTATCAACTTTCGGGATCTTAACAAAGCTTGCCCAAAAGATGACTTCTCGCTTTCTATATCAGAATTGTTGACTGATAATACATCCAACTATGATATGTTTTCTTTTAATCTGATCAAGATGGCACCTGAAGATGAAAAATATACATCGTTCATAACACCTATTGACATCTATTGCTACACAATCATGCCTTTTGATTTGAAAAATACGGGAGCTACCTACCAAAGAGCCATGATGTATATTTTTGATGAGTTGATTCACCATAAGGTAGAATATTATGTTGATGATTTGGTGGTGAAGAGCTTAAATCATGAAAATCACTTTGAAGACTTAAGAATTGTATTGTAGAGAATCAAAAGATATGATCTCAAGATGAATCCTCTAAAATGTGCATTCGGGGTATCCTCCAAATTTTTTTTTGGATATATTGTATGTCATAGAGGAATTGAGATTGATCTTACTGAAATCAAGATAATTGTGGAGATGCCTCCGCCGAAGTGTCCACGTTAGCTCCGTTCTTTATAAGGATAGCTTGTATTCATCCGACGATTTATATCAAACCTATCAGATTGCTGTCAACTATTTGCAAAGTTAATGAAAAAGAATACTCCATTCAAATGGGACAAGGAGTGTCGAGAAGCCTTCAATAGAATTAAAAGCTACCTATTAAATCCACAAATCATTATAGTGCTTACTCCTGGGAAGCCCCTCATTCTATATACAGCTGCATTAGAAGAATCCTTCAGAGCATTATTGGCATAACACAATGAAGAGAGTAAAGAGAATGCTCTTTATTGTATTAGTCAGAGGTTGATAGGAGAAGAAATGAGATACTCTCCGATAGAGAAGTACTATTTGTCATTGATCTTTCAGTCCAAAAGCTCTTTCATTATATGTTATCTCACAAGATTACCCTCATCTCAAGGATCAATCCGATGAAGTACTTGATGACAAGACTAGGGTTGACAGGTTGCTTGGCAAGATGAGCCGTATTGCTTTTACAATTTGATATTACATACATTCTACAGAAAGCAGTGAAGGGACAGATTTTAGCAGATTTTCTTACTGCACATCCTATTCCTGTGGAATCATCTCTTAACGATGATTTCCCTGACGAGCAAATTATGCTCATTCATGAAAGAGAAAAATCACAAATTTAGGAAATGTACTTTGATGGAGCATCATCAATCGAACAAGTCCAACCTCTAAATTTCTCAAAGAGAAGAGCAGGAATCATCATTATCTTCGTAACACTAGAGGAAGGAATAATGAGATGATCATATGGGTTGATTGAGCCAAGAACTAGTAATGAAGCTGAGTATGAAGCATTAGTAGTAGGTCTTGAAGAAACTATTTTCATATGCATTCAAAACTTGCATATTTTCAGTGATTATCTACTTATTATAAATAAAGTACTTGACATCTATAAAATCAACAAGCTTGAGTTAGCTTTTTACCATAAGTGAGTTCTTGAGCTTATAAAGCAAATACTAAATGTCACACTAACTCAAGTCTCTCGATCCAAGAATAGCAAAATTGATTATTTAGCAGAATTAGTTAGGGAGATGGCAAGTATGAATGGTGATTATGTCATGATCGGGATATTTACTCGATGAGTTCTAGAGTCAACAAAGTATCAATCCCCCTAGGTAGAGGGGTTATTAAATTTGACCCATCAGAATGCGATTCAAGTTGCTCTTTATTCTCCTCAAAATCAATAAGGAATTATATCCATAAGAGCTAAGCGTGACATTGCTTCAGAAAAGTAATGGGAAGCCTTTATAGTAGAAGAGCCACATGATTGAAGGTAGCCCTTCATCGACTACTTTAAAGAAGGTAAATTACCAAATAATAAATCACTGTCAGCTCAAATTGAGAAGAGAATGTTGCGCTATGCTTCTGTCAATAACACTTTATATCATAGATCCTTTGAACAAATATGGCTACGATGCCTAAATACAGATGAAGATAGCAAAGTAATGGTTGAAGTTCATGAAGGACTTTGTGGGGGCACATCAGTCAGGTCCCAAGATGTAGGAAAAATAAAAAGATAGGCTATTATTGGCCATCTATGGTGAGAGGCTGTATTGGTCATGCAAAGAGGTGCCATAAATGTCAAGTATATGGGAATATAATCCACCAACCTAAAATCCATTACACCCAACAATAACATCCTGGCCATTCAAATGCTGGTGTACGAATGTAATTGGATCGATCGATCCACCATCATCAGCTTGTCACCGCTTCATCCTAGCAACGACTGATTATTTTTCTAAGTAGGCTAAAGCTGCCCCATTTAAAGAAGTTACTACTAATTGAGTGATCAACTTCTTTAAGCATAATGTGGTCTATAGATTTGGAGTGTTGTGCTGAATAATTTTTGATAATGTCACACCTTTCAAAAGCACAAAAATTTATAGATTCGTCGATCGACACAAAATTGATTGGTGATATTCTTCAATATATAATCCAAGGGCAAATGGTTTGGTGAAGCTTTCAACAAGACATTGGTCAAACTGCTCAAGAAGATCCTCACTAAAAATAAGAGAGAATGCCATGCCAAACTGATAGAGGCATTATGGGCATATCAAACTACCTACAAGATGCCGACTAAAGCTGCTCCTTATTCATTAGTATTTGGAACTGAAGTTGTTCTTCCACTTGAAGTTGAGTTCCCATCACTCTGAGTAGCCATCCAATACAAGTTAATTGAAGATCAAAATGCTCATTTAAGAATGGAGGAACTCAACGCGCTTGATGAAGTTAGATTGCAAGCCCATCAAAATCTGGAAGTTTATCGAGTAAAGATGTCTAGGGCCTTTGATCATATAATGCGACATCGAACATTCCAAAAAAGGGAATTGGACTTGGTGCTGAGAAGACCAATTATTCTTAATTGAAAATTTGGTGGCAAATTTGAGCCTAATTGGGAGGTCCCTTTTGTCATTGAGAAGATGTATCAAGGAGCATACCAACTCATTGACATAAATGGGGAAAGGTCAATGCCGCCAATTAATGGCCGATAGCTGAAAAAGTATTATACATGATAAATATATTTTTGAGGTATAATAGAAATCCCCCTACAAGACAAGGGGCATTTTTTAATATATTTATTTAGGTTAACATCATGCTTCATGCCGAGATCTCTAAATAAATATACCTACTCAAGATGAAAAAAATTTTTTTGTGAAAATTCCTCTGTTACACAGAGGGCATTTTTAGATAAATACATAGATGAAATCAATGTTACATGTTAAAACCCTTTAAAGATCAAATATATTAACTCAAATATTGATACTTTCTTAAATTATTTTAGTGCTCTTTCAAAATGCTTTAGAATTTTTCCTA
This sequence comes from Cymbidium sinense, assembly GCA_021442155.1. NCBI lineage: Eukaryota > Viridiplantae > Streptophyta > Magnoliopsida > Asparagales > Orchidaceae > Cymbidium > Cymbidium sinense. The sequence continues at coordinate 176,696,823 of CM038221.1, read as the reverse complement.
CAAGACAGGGGACATTTTTATTTTATGTTAATTTTATATGGGTTGGCATCATCACAAGACGAGATCCTCGAATATATTCTGATTCAGGCTGACATCAAGCTTTATACCGAAATCCTTGAATTTATCTATAATAATTATTATTAAAGTTGCAGGTTCTTTCAAGAAAAAAAAGAATCTACTTATATATATATATATATATATATATATATATATATATATATATATATATATGAAAAGATAGCCTTAAATGTCAAAAACTTCTCTCCAAGATTCATCAAATGTCAGAGATCAAGGCAAAGAACTCCCAATTTCAGAAGCTTCAATCAACTGAGTTGGAAAGAAAATATCAACCTCTACATCTTTAAGTCTAAGACACAGATGTGTTCTAAAGGTCGAACTCAACAAGCCCATAAATGGCCGAGTTGCTAATGCTCTCCCCACTCAACAAGTCATAAGAAAAGGCCACAGTGAAAGAGCTACCGTTCATTAGTCCGCTGACATGACCACCAAGCCATCACAGCTTAAGTCGAAGAGTCGAGTAGGTTCTAAAGGTCAAACTCAATAAACCTATAAATGTCCGAGTTGCTGACACTCTCCTCACTCAATAAGTCATAAGAAAAGGCCGCAGTGAAAGAGCCCCTGCTCGTCAATCCAATGATGATAGCTATTCAAACTCAAACTAGATCCAACTTAGTTATTACAAGCAACCAAAATCCAAGAGATATTTTTACCTGATTAATAGACCAAGATAATCTGAGAAAACTCTCAATTTAGATTTGCCTCAAATCAATCTTTATATTGCCTGCAGAGTGATATTTCAATATATTCTCAAATTATCTGATCAAGCACAAAACACAGATCAAAGATAATCTTCTCATCAAGTCTATCAAAGTAGAAGGCACATGAATGAGGAAGTAATTTCATAATTCATACAGAGTTGATGATCGAACTAAAGGAATTTTATAGTTAGTCAGTCTATTAAAGCACACATTGCTTGGCTGATAACTCAAAATTATAGACCTAATATAAGCAGAGAGGTTGGGTCATCTGTAATCACCCTTTGAGAAGTTCATCAAAGTAGCAAGCTCAGGACTGAAGACATTGTGCACTTCCTGACAAATCAATATCAAAACATTAGGTTAATCTTTCATCAAACCCATCAAGCTTAAAGCCAAGATAGAAGGAATTTCATAACTTAAAACAAACAAACCAATTCGTCTATCCAACCCGATCGAGCATGAAGTTATGGCTGAAGGAAATTCAAATTCATAAATATACCAAAGAAAGAACTCTTCAGTGAACCTATTGAAACTGAAGTAATTTGAAATTCATGGTCAACACAAAATGTCAAATAATTTTCAACAAATATGACTCACTTCATGCGCGATTTGTTGCGAGACATTTGTTGACCCCTAATATTTTTTCAAAAAAAAAAAAATTGCAAGTAACTGTTCCCTCCCACTCTTCCCTCAACCGCAAGAAATTGATCCTGCTTCCTCATTTCCCCCCTCTCGGATCCGTCTCCCTCAAAAGGCCACAAAAAAAAAAAAAAAAAAAGCGCAGCCTATTTCTCACATCTCTCCTCTTTGTTTGTCTCCCTCAGAAAAGAAAATCAGATTGATTTCTTCCTGCAGGTAGCTTTGATTCGTGGCCCTCTCTGGTTCTCCCCCATCTCCCTTCAAGCCACTTTATTCTTTCTTCTTCTTCTCTCTCTCTCCCTCCTCTCCTCTCTTTACTTTATTAATAATAATAATATATATATATATATATATATATTATATATGTATATATATGATATATATATATATATATATATATATATCTTCTATATATATATCTCTCTCTCTCTCTATAATATAATATATATATATATCTCTTTCTCTCTCTCTACAATAATATATATATACTTTCTCCTTCTCTTTCTCTCTCTCTCTCTATGGTTTACAGTAATATATATATATATACATATATATTATTTTCCCCTCGAGCCATCTTCTATCTCTCTTTCTCTCTCTCTCTCTTCCCTCATCATTTCTCTCTTTGGTCCTTCCAGAAATCAAACGAAGAATAAAAAAATCATAGCAATAAATTTGAGATTCCTCGTTAGTCTCAGTAACAAACTCTTTTGTGTAGATCCAAATTATTCTTTTTCCATCCCTTCTACTATAATACCCACAACAACCACCTTGCTTTTAATTACAAAAGTATAACACAAAAAGGTGGGATTATTGAAAAATTGTATATTCTTGACCTCACTTTTGAAGTGAGCTCTCAACTTCATCATCATAGATCTAGGACTCTTGTAGACACTATGAGCTCCTTAGTCTTAAGACACTTCTAGTAATTAGGTAAACACTTAACTTAAGCCTAGAGACTTAGAAGGGTTAGCCATAGCAAGAGGTTATGCCTTAGGGATTTAGGAAGACTTGCCTACCCTATAGTCTTAAACCCAATCCTTGCTTCCTTCTTCCAAACCAATCCTCAAATTCAAATCCAATATCATAAATCCAATCTCAAGTCAATGATTGAAACCCATGATTAAATTCAAATTCCAAATCTCTTCCTAAGCCCTTTGATTTTATCTTATGGACTTAGCCTTAACCAAATTCAAATCAACCCTAATTTAATTAATTTTCTCAAATATCAAATTCAATCTCAAATCAAATTCCAACCCAAATTTGAAGTCAAATCAAACTCCAAATGATTGAAACCCATGATTAAATTCAAACTCCAAAATCCCTTCCTAAGCCATATGAACCATATTAATATGCTTAGCCAAAACCCCTTCAAACTAAATCAAATTTGTTTATTTCTTTATAAATCAATCATTCTTCCATTTATATTCAAAAATATAAATGAAATCTAAATTCAAACCATTCAAATCAAATCAAACTAAATCAAATCAAACCAAAATCCCTTTTTAAGCCATATGGACCCACCTCCATAAGCTTAACCAAATCTCAATCCACAATCTAAACTCAATTAATTTTTTTTATAAATCAATTATTGCTTAATTTATATTCACAAATATAAATGAAATCTAAATTCAAACCATTCAAATCAAATTAAACTAAATCAAACCAAACCAAAATCCCTTCTTAAGCCATATGGACCCACCTCCATAAGCTTAACCAAATCTCAATCCAAATCAACACAAACTAATTGATTTTTTTATAAATCAATCATTCCTTCATTTATATTCACAAATATAAATGAAATATAAATTCAAACCATTCAAATTAAATCAAATTAAATCAAACCAAATTAATTCTTTACTTAAGCCCTTTTGACCTACATCCGTCAACTTGGTCAATTTTTCTCCCAAGTCACTTCAAACCCAAGTGATTTCTTATGAATCATTTATATCTTCATTTATATTCACAAATATAAATGAAATATAAATCCAAGTGGCCAAAACCAAACCCAAATCAAATCAAATTGCCAATTTTAGTTTTTTTTAGCCAAATTCTTGAACTTGGCTAAATGACACCCAAATCAATTTAAAACCCATGGATTTCTTCATGATTCAATCATTCCTTTAAAATCATTATTCCAAATATAAACACAAACTATAATTATCAAACCAAATCCAAGTCAAACCAAGTCAAGCCCATGTTGACCCCTTTTGACTTGAAATTGTCATATGAACCAAAATCCATATTGCTTCAAACCATTTACAATTAGATTTATATTTCCATCTCAAAACCATTTACCAATACAACTAATCTTGAATCAAGCCATGATTAAGCCAATTGACCCATTTAGGTCCACTTGACCCAAAGTGACCTAAAGGATCTTTTTGAGCCAAGTTCTAATCAAAACCAAATTGGATTGAACTAAGCCCATCTAAACCTCATATCATGATCAACAATCATCTTAAGGTGATCAACTACCTTGAATTGGGTCAAACCAAGTCAACTTGGTCTTTGACCAAGTCAACGTTTAGTCCAAATAAAATCTAAACTAGATAAACCCACCATAATGCCAAATTGATTGAAGCCATTGAATCAAACCCACTCATGATCAATGATTGAACATGATCAAACCATCAATTGAGCCAAACCAAGTCTAATTGGCCATTTTACCTAAGTTGACCCAAATTAGCATAAAATGTCAAAATAGGTCAAATCATGATTTGATCCAAATTGATTGCAAATAATGGCTTAAGTTCATTCTAAATCACTTATTGAACTTGACCAAAGTCATGATTGAGCCTAATTTGACTAATTGGTCAACTTGACCCAACCTAGCCCAAATTAGCCTAAAGGGTCAAATTGGTCAAAATTCAAATTAAATCTAAATTAAACCAAACCAAAGCCTAAAATTACTTTTAATTAATTAAACTTGACTCAACTACTAACCCAACCCAATTTGGTCAAATTGGTCAAATTGGTCAACTTACCCATTAGACCCGTTTGAATCAAATGAGTCATTCAAATCTAAGCCAAATTAATCAAAATCACTTGAACCAAAACATCCCAAATCATCATATAAACTAACCAAGTCTTGGTTTGACCCAATTTGACCAGTTGGTCAACCCAACCCAATCTAACCCAAATGAGCCTATTTTGTCCATATGAAGCCAAATCACCTAAAGCCACCTTATGGAACCTTGGTGGTCTGACTAAATTGACCCTTGTCAGCCCAACCCAAATCCAAGTGGGACCCAATCCAAGGGAATTGACCAACTTGCAAAGCTCTTTGCATAAGATTCTTGCCATAGGTGGCAAAGTCCAGTTTGCCTTTCTCATAATAGCCCTCCACTGGCCAAATGAAGCATTCCTAAGATACCTTAGCCCACTCTAAACACTTAGCACTTGCCATGGACCAAAGGTAATCTCTCCCTTTCGCCCTCTCATGGTCGAACCCACTATGGACACAAGGAAGGAGCAATCCCACACCATCTACCCAAATCCTCCCTTGGGTGGCCTGACATAGCTTCGGCCACTCATGGCGAGCTACGTGGCACTGATGGCGACCCCTTCGATAGGCTGGCAGTGGCGAACCAGCCAAAATCAAGGGGTCAATCCTATCAGTCCATCAAATGCAATTGAGTGGTATATCCTCTCAATTCAAGCGGTAAACATCACTTTAGGCATTCTCTAAGTTCCCTAAGTCATTTTGAAATCCTCCAATTTGAGCAATCTAGCCTCACAGCTCGATTTTCTCTCACACATGAAATCAAAAATGAGGCCTTCTTAGATCAATACTCCCTCTCCACTTGATCAAATACCAATTTCTCGCATCCACCATCCTTTACCGTTGAAACCATAATAATCCCAGGTATGAACATCGAGGCAGTGTTCGATCAAAGCCGAGGCTCCTACGTACGTGGCTTGGTCGACCAAGAGCCCTACATTAAATCAAGCCCAAATCTTTTCTACAGGGCTTCATCTCTACTAAACGAAGCTACCTCCACCGATCCCACCACTGAACATTGGCTCTGGTGAGGTAAATTTGCAAAATCGAGCTCCCTAGTGAAAATAGGTTTGTCTTTTGTGAATTGAATATGCATTTGAGTGAATCTTAGCCATTGGATGTGTGCGTCTCCCTTCCTCGAAGGTGTGTGATGAATTTGGAGACAATCTGAGCAGGTGAGCTCAAATCGAACGATGAAAGATGGACATTCATCACCTCGTGAGCAGCGATTCACGGACCGTAGTTGTGGTCGAATAAGCAGTGATGATCGCGTTAGATCCTCTAATTTCTCTTCTAAATTGTAGATTGAATCATGGTCGTCTGAGCTCTTAATTTAATTAGTGATAATTAGTGAATGAATAATGATTTAATTAATTATTTAAGCCTATTATACTTTGAAAGATGGAGCTTAGGGAATGTGATTGGGATATTTTCCTAATTCATTTTCTTGGTTTTCTTTTTTTAAATTAATGATTAATGAAATAATTAATTGCTTAATTAATTAATTAATCTTCAAGATAAAATCTGAGCTTAAAGTGATCAAATATATGACTTAGGGATTGAGATTAAGGGCTCTTTCTTGATCTCTTTTTTAAGTTAATTTCATTTCATTAATTGACCATGCTTAATGCTTAATCAAATAAATTAATGAGCTTAATTAATTTAATCTAAAATCCAATTCACATCTAATTTCCTTTAATCAATCTTGGGTAGCTCTTTGGGTGTTCAATAACCTAAAGAGAGAGCTAATGAAATTATGGTTAGTTCACATGTGTGAGAAAATCATAAAAGTAGTTAAGTGAGCTCCTTAGGCTTAATTAACTATTAATTATGAGCTAATTGCATTAGACCCCTTTCATTTCTTAGGAGTATTGTCAATTTACTTTTTATGTGGTTGCATCTCATATTAGCTCATCATTATTTAGTTAATTAGCTTAAGGGGATGTAGGTAAGGGTTAATTAATGGACTTAATTCATACCTCAATCAAATTAAGACATAAAATCAACCTAATTGCTCTTCATTAAACCAAATTAACTCACACATGGGGGATGAAATTAGGATTATCAAACTTCTTTCACATTCCTTAACTCAAATCAAACATAAAGATCAAATATGACTTTAAGAAACTTTGGTTTATCTTAAATGAGTTTGTTTAGTATGATTATCCTTAGGACTTAGTTGGATTGAATGAAATTACATGCTTGTGTTTCTTTATTTATTTCCAATCATGCTAAAATATTGTATCCACTTGTACTCATGCATTCATGTATTTCAAATTAATCAAATGAAAATGATTCTTTTATGTCAATTTGCATGTGTTAGCTTAATTAAAAATATGTGTGGCTAGTATCACTATTAAATCTCAAATATATTTTTAAAAGTTTATTAATGAATGAATATACACATATATTATAAATTTAGTTATGTATACATAGGAAATGCAAGTGATTATAAATTTAGTGTATGAAATAAAGTCTCTTCCTTACATTCATGTGTTGATTTGTATAAGTAAGAATGTTAGCTGGTATATTTGTATGGAAATCCCAGGGATGCATGGCTTTAAGTAGCCCTAAGGAGGTTCCTACCTCATTCCCTTGGTGCGAAATAATGACAACGTACCTACTTGATTTCATTCTTATGCATTTGGATATTAAAATTTAGATAGAACTGTAATTCATTTGCACGAAATAAATCAATCAAATCAAAATACAATTTTTGCTTAGTTTTCTATTATTGTAGTTGTTTATACATATATATGTATTTAAGGATAGCGGGAATATTAGTCTGGACATTCCAGGGATGCACAACTTTAAGTAACCCTAAGGAGGTTCCTATCTCATTCCCTTGGTGCAGAATAATGATGACGTACTTGCTTAAAACTTTTATACATGTGAATAAAAGATATGCATTCATACTTTGTTTTATTGGCTGAGTCTATTAGTCATGTGATTTAAAGTTCTTTCCTTATGCTTTTGCATAAGAATTTAAATAGAGCTTTAAATTATTATGATAAAATCATTCAAACAAATGGAACATTAATTCCAAATACATTTACTCACATTCATCATTTAAGTGTGCTAAGTTATAAATTACATGTATAGTTATGCTTAGGATTTAATCATATGCATGATATATATGATGGAAAGAAATGAATAAATATGTGTTATGTGATAATATTTATTTCAACTAATCATAAGATGCCTTTCTTATTGAATGAGTTTATTTAAAGTGAGCCTAAACTTAGGACTAATTAAAACATGTTATAAGCCATTCACTAAAGGAAATTGATTAACTAATTTGCTTTAGATGTGACTTAAGGTAGGGATAAAAGAGAGTGATCCTCTCTTTCTTTCTCTTCATAACACATAGTTGTTAAGTGTATGTTAAATGAAACAAAATAAAACATTAAGTAAAATTTGCAAATTAATTAAACCATTTAAAGTTATAAATTGTTTGATGATTTTTCTACCTGTGCAATAGAAATTATATATATTTTTCTAGTTTATTCATGTATGATGATTTAATGTGTGGCCTAGATCCATTTAGGCTCTTAAAGAAAAATAAATTTTCTACCCCAAATACAACTTATAACTAAATTTTCTAAAATAAGTCATAACCTCACATAAAGGCTAGGCATTAAATCAGGATAATAAAATACTTAGTAACCCCTAAACTGGATGTTATATGCTTAATATCATGCATATCATTTTGTTTCACTCTTGCTAAGAGAGGGTTTCCATCTTTTGATAGGAAAAGGCTTGACCTTTGAGCTATGATGGAAAACACCTCTTTCTCTTGATTTAGCCCATAACCCATTTTATCATGGATTTAGGCATATAAAATCCTGCACTGTCAAAATAAAAGTCAAAAAATCAAAATAAAATTTGATAAGATTTGTATTAGATTAAGTCATTATTATATCATTTTCTGTCTTGAGTGGGTTTAAGACTTTAGTTTTCTTTCTAAATAATAACATCTAACCATCTTGCAAAATATGACTTAACCACATAGTTTTAAAATATAGGGAGTTATGCTACTCTAGGTGGTTATAAGTCCATGTCAGTGGTTTACCTCTCTTATGGAGGTAAACAATATACCCACTTTAGAGATAGGTCATGCTTTGGCCCTCTAAAATCCCTAGATTTAGGATTGAGGTTTTATTTCCCTTTGAGCTACAAGCATAAATCCTCACCTCTTAGCATTTCCATAATCTTGTATTGTGGAATTATAAGTCTTAGATTTCTAATAAAATTTTAGCTCAAATATATAATTCTCTTCAATTTTAATCATATAAAGCCCAACCATAGGATAGTTTGGGATCTTACTAGGATTCTTAGTATCATGAGCATCCCCTATTCATCTCCTTTTTGCTTCAAAAATAAATCTCTCATTTTGATATATCCCATTTGATCTTCTAAATATAACCAATTTATTGATAATCTATCTTTAAATACTTTAGAGATAATAATTGCCTACTTTAATCGAGAGTATTTCTAAGGAACTCACCTTCCTTAGGATGTAATTAAATATGGGTGATTGTCACCATATGGAACTTTAGAACCCAGTTTAAATAAACCCAACTTTATTCATCCATGCCTTAGGAGATTTTTCCCCTACTTTACATGGATGAATAAAGTAGGGTTTATTTAAATTAAAATTCTTGATAAGCCCATATTAATTACATCATAAAAATAAATATTAAGCAAAAGTAATGTCCAAAAGACAAGATCTATCAATAAATTGGTTGTATTTTAGAAAATCAAGTGACATCAAAGGAAGAGTTATTATTGAAATCAAGGAGATGGTATCTCATGATGCTAAAGCTGAGTACTCAATATCTATGGTTAATTTATATTTAGTGAGATTATTTATTTGAGTTAAAAAAATAAAATCTAGACTTATAATTCCATAATACAAATTATAAAATATAGTGGTGAGATTTATGCTTTGCAGAAATAGCACTCATCTAAATCTATGGAGATTGTGAGGGCCAAAGCATGACTAAATCTTAAAATATATCTTTTCACAGAGAGGATAAACCCTTCTAACTTATAAGCATGGATACCAACTAACCTGCTTTAAATTCATGTAGGCAGTCATATGTTTTGTATGTGGTTTATTATTATTTAGAAAAAAAAAAGCCTTTAAACCCACTCCTAATAAAGAGGGTATGAAAACTTAAATGATAAATTTTTTATCAAATTTCATTTTAGGACTTTTATTTTGACATAACAATTTTGTATGCTAAATGCATGAGAAGTTGATTATGGGCCAAATAAAGGAAAGAGGTGTTCTTCCATCATAGGCTCTCAGCCCTTATCTAGCAGATGGAAGCCCTCTCTTAACACGTGAAACAAGATGATATGTCTTATTAAACATATCGATAAGGAAAATATTTTATTATCTTGATTTAATACCTAACTTTATGTGAGGTTATTATCATTTAAAAGTTTGGTATGAGTTTAGTGGATAGAAATTTATTTTTCCAAAACTAATCATATCAATCATACAACAATCACCAATCATAAATAAACTATGAAAGACATACTTTTTTTATGCAAAACAAATCATCAAACAATTTTATAAAGCTATCATAAAAGAATAAGATTTTCTCAAACCTAAAATATGAGTGGTAGCTATACACTTATACAACCTGGATTACAAAAGAATAATTATAATTACAAATGATAAATATCATGTGGGTCTTCATTCTTCATTCTTCAACTCTTCATCTTTTATTTCTTCATTTTTATTTGCTCCCTTTCCTTCTTCCTTTTGGCTTGATTTGAATGTGGTTGCTCCAAAGGCATCACATGGTACATAAGACTTGGTCTTGTATCCAATGCTCATCCTAGTCCCCCATAACACTCATCCTAATCATAATGCCAAATTACATTAAAAGAAGGAAAGTAAATCTAGCTACACCTGCAGAACAAAGGTTAGTTGAACACACCATACAACCCAAGTAGTTATATGAATAATTTAGACTTAGTAACCCACACATGGGTAACTGTGGTGTTTATTTTTTTGTGATGTTATTATTAGGTGTGTGTTTTTGTGAGGAGACATCATGCAGATCTGTAAATGTACTCATTAGGGTGATTGGGTATGACATTAAGAATAATGTACTATCTTGAGAGATAGAAGTCATTATCCTATAATGGACCTAATCACCTAAATGAGGACTCCTAAGGCATGACGGGTCTTCTAATATACCAGAGATCTTTCTCTTACTTTACATGGAAAGTAAAGTAGGATTTATTTTAAGCCAGATTCATTAAGTTCTCTATAGAGGCAAGCCCACATAGTTAATTACATCCTAAGAATGAGATTCTTTAAGAATACTCTTGATCAAGGTAAATGATCATTGTCTCCAAAGATTATAAAGATAAGACTATCATCGAAATTGCTTATTTTTAGAAAATTGAGTGGGATTGATCAAAAGGAGAGAGTTATTATCGAAACTAAAGGGAGATGAGTAGGGGATGCTCACGGTACTAGGAAGCCTAGTGAGCATCCCAGACTATCCCATGGTTGGGCTTTATATTTTTAAATGGAGGAGAATTATATGTCTGAGTTGAATTTTTATTAAAAATCTAAGGCTTACAATTCCACAACACAAGATTATACAAATGCCTAAAAGGTGATGATTTATGCTTGTAATCCACAAAGGAAATAGAAACCTCAGATCCTAAATTTAGGAGCTTTGGTGAAGGCCAAAGCATGATCTAAATCTAAGGTGAAAAATGGGTATATGGTTTACCTCCGTAAGAGAGAGTAATCCACTCGACTATTGGATTTACAATCGCTTGGAGTGGCCACCAACTAACTCCTCCTACGATTTTAAATACATGTAGGAAAGTCTTATGCTTTATAAGATGGCTAACTATTGTTTATTTAGAAAGGAGACTAAGTCTTTAAACACACTCCCCAAGAGACTAGATCAAGAAGGGCATAAATAATGACTTAAATCTAATGCAAATTTTGTCAAGTTTATTTTGATTTTTGGACATTTTTATTTGACACAGACTATGGGATTTCATGTGCATAATGTATGAGAAATTGGTTATGGGCCAAAATGATAAAGAAGGAGGTGTGTTTCCACCATAGCTCTCAAAGGTCAAGTCATTTTCTCTGGCAAAGGTGGAAGCCCTCCATTAGCAAGAGTGAGACAATATGATTTATGCATGATATGAGACATACAACATCCAGCTAAGGGGTTACTAAATCTTTTATTATCTTGATTTATGCCCTAGGATTTAGTGATTATGAATTATTTAATTTAGTTTTTAGTTGATTAATTAGATAGAAAATTTATTTTTTCCTAAGAGCCTAATCGCTTCCAGGCCATTCAACAACCATCAAATAATTAGAAACTGGGAAAAATCAGGCCATCCTAATTGCATAATCATAAATATAACATCAATCAATTTATAAAATTAGTGTAAAAGAATAAAAGGCTAGTGCAGTTAGGTACCACCGTACAACCCAAAAAGAAATGTGGGTGGCCGAGCTCTACCCTTATACAATATGGATTACAAATGAATAATTACAATTCAAAGGAATTCATGTTATGGGAGTCTTCATTCTTTCATTTTAATTTGCTTCTTTTCTTTCTTCCTTTTGGCTTGATTGGAGTTTGGTTGCTCCAAGGCTTCACATGGTACATAAGATTTGGTCTCATAACCAATATTCATCCTAATCCCCCATAACATTCATTCCAAATATTAATTACAAATTTTACATCAAAATGGGAAAGGTAAATCTAACTAAATCTATAAAACAAAGATTAGCTAAACATACCACACAACCCAAGCAGTTATATGAATAATTTTGACTTAGCACCCCATACATAGGTAACCAAGTCCACCTGTCCTAATTTGAGTTATGCTTAGGGGTATAAGCAACCTGCATAGAAAAAAATATTTATATTTTTATTATAGTGCCCCTTAAGTACAACCCCCTGCGAAAAACATGATTAGTCTAAGATCGCCCTATCATCCAGTCTATGTAGATACACCCTAACATCCAGTTTAAAATAATACATCACAAAATAAAATATTCATTAAACCATGCACCACCCTAACCTAAAATTAGAAAAGGTGACTTAGTCTAATGTGTGTGCCATTTAAGGCTTGTGTGGCATGTCTTTGCTAGGCTTTAAGGTTGGAATTTTCTAAGCATAAAAGATTCAATTTAGATGTGGTATCATTTCAAGTGATTTAATTAACTTGTCAGTTTTAGTTAGTAATTTGATTTAGTTTGAATAAACCTACACTTAGTAACTAAATGTTGTGAAGAGAAGAAAGGAGAAGAGAACTTCTCTTTCATCCCTACCTTAAAATATTTTTAAGGTAGATTTATTAATGAATTTCTTTTAGTGAATATTTTATTATGTGTTTTACTTAACCCTAAGTTTAAATTTGCTCTAAATAGCCATATTTAATAAGAAAGGCATCTTAGGATTAGTTAGGGTGGATTACTACCACATAACACACACCCATTTATTTCTTTCCACCATGTATACCATGCATATAAATAATCCTAAGCATACCTATACATGCAATGCAAATATTAGCACATTTTTGATGATGAATGCTAAGAGATATGACTTGAAAAATTGGATATTCCATGTTAATGCATGTCTTTTTATTATGTAAAAGAGGATTTTCATCCATTACTAAATGCACATCCACATGTATAAAAGTTATAAGTGAGTATACACATTATTTTCTACACCGAGGGGTACAAGACCTACTTAACTTAAAGCCTCACACCGAGATGTCTAGAATAATATACCACTTTTTTTAGATACATATAGATGTACAAAAAGAACCAAATGGATAAAGAATTATGCAAGAGATTATATTTGATCTGGTTGTGTGATTTACATGTGTAATATAAAAGTCCTTAAGTCTTTAACATAGAAATGCATAGGAATAGATTTAGACAAGTGTTGTGATCTTTTCAAATGAACTATACACTTGCAAATCGTATGTGAATCTATGTTAAGAGAAGGAAAGAGAACTTCAAAATACACATCTTATACTATAATCACATGCAAGCTAATAAATATTTATAAGTAGCATCACTTCATTCATAATCTTTGATTTATAGGTTTTAAAAATAATTTTAGTTTAATAGTGATAATAGCCACTCATATTCTTAATTTTAGCCAACACATGCAATTTGACATAAAAACATTTTATTTAATTAATTTTTAAAAGAATGCATGATTTCATATGGAACAATATTTAGCATGATTGGAAAGAAATAAAGGGATGTAATGACTTCATTCACCTAATTAATTCCTAAGGACAATCATATAAAATGAATCAAAATTCTTTAAGAGATTTTTTATCTTTGAATTTGATTTGACTTAGGAAATATGTGAAAGGGTTTGCTAATCTAATCCATTTCCCCATGTGTGAATTGGTTTAGTTTAATTTTAGAATAATTAGGTTGATTTTATGTTTTATTTAGGAGGTATGAATTAAATTTAATTATCCTTACCTTTATCACTTAAATTAATTAAGTAATTAATGAGCCAAATATGATTTGCAACCACATGAAAACTAAATTTGCAATGCTATTAAGAAATGAAAGGGGCCTGACGTAATTGGCTCATGATTAATAGTTAATTAAACTTAAAAGATCTCACTTAATTGCTCTTATTATTTTCTCACACATGTGAGCCAATTATAATTTCATTATCTTTCACCTTAGGTTATTGAATACCCAAGAATTAATTAATTGTTTTTGGGTGAATGGTTTAATTTTGATTTCATTAGGTCATGAAAGAAAATGATTAAATTCTTTAATTATTCTTTGATTTAAATGATAAAATTAACTTAAGAAAAAGGATTAAGGGCAAGGCCTCAATACTAATCCCTAAAGCATTCAATCATTCCACTAGGTTTTGATTCCCTCATTTTGAAGATCTAACTACTTGATTAATCAACTAATCATTCCATTAACCCATTAGTTAATTTAATTTTCAAAGGTAAAGGATAATTAGAAAATTAATTCAAAAAAATATCCCCAATCATTATTCTAATGTTAGGGATAATTATGTTCAAGTGATTAATCAAAATTCATCTTTTAATAATTAATTTGATTAAGAAAGTGATTAGCTTACTCATGATTTCCCTAATTAAGTAATCAATAAAATCAAAATAGAGGTCATCCCCTAAACATCTACTTTTAGATTAATTAAATGCTTAATTAAAGTATAATTAAGCTAATTAGATTTTTTAAAACTCTAATTAAGTAAATCACTATTCAAAATCAATTAATTATAATTTTCTAGATTTTCTAAATATCTTAAAATGAGCTTGTTTGCATTTTTTGGATTTTCTAGTTATGATTTTAGGAAGTTTTACCATTAAAATTGGATTAATTAAGCCCCTAATCCTGCAGGGCCATGTGGCGGCTGATGTCGCTTTCCACATGGCACAATGGGATAAGTTATTTAAGTTGTCACATCCATCGGTTGAGTCAGTTGGCGGTGGACATGGTTTCTCTACAGGCCATCCGATCTAAGATCGGATGACCGAGATTAATCCTGATTTATGCTTAGAATCACAGTGGATCTAGTGTGATTTGATCATAATCATCCATTCCAATCATGTAGAATGATGGTGTGATCCTTCTCCTCAGCGTGAGAGATGGATGCCATCTCATCTCGATCACAGCTTGAATGGATCAAATGATCCCACACCTTTAGGGAAGGATGCAATGCATCAATGGTGATCACATGACAATTTCCTTCAAAAGGACCAAGCAAATTCTTATAGCTATGATTTCAATGGCATACCTCACGAGGCTATCACCCGCTTCCGATGGAGGAGGTAGCTTGTGTAGATGAAGCCTGTTGAAGAATCTAGTCTTGATTTGAAGTGGTTTGCTCAGTTGAATGGGCTCTTCTTTAATGGTGATCGACCTTGATCGAAGTGGTGCTTCCTGTGGCTTGGAGACTTGCAAAATGATTCGATTGAGCTCACCTTAGTCCAAGGATGGTGTGTGCAAAGTTAATTTGATTTTGGTTAAGAATTGAATGAGTTGGATGTGGATTCACCTCCCCTATTTTAGCTTCGAGTAAAACTAAAAATGGGAAATGAGGGAGCTTGGGAATGGCTTGGAAAAGCTTGGGGAGACTTCGATTCAACCTCTCTATCTCTGAGGAATTAATTTCTTGTGGTTTGAGTGAGAATCAGAGAGGGTATATCTCCCCCTCCTTGGATCGAATGGTGAGAGGCTATTTTGCCATTTTGGCTCAATGGCTTGGATTGGAGGCATGGTTTGAGCTGCAAGACATCCCATATGGGTCATTTTGGGTAGTGGAGTGAGGGAGAGTGGATGCCCATGTGAGTGGTGAGTGTATTTGGTGATCCAAGTGTTCAAATGTGATTAGGGAGGTTGATTTGGCCTTACCTTGGGTCATAGCCAGGCCAAGCTCATTGGGTTATGTTCACCACCTTCCTTGGTGCCCAAGTGGACTAATAAAATGATGTCAAGTGGCCTTGAGAAAGAAATGGCCAAATTCTAAGTTATTTTGGTCATAGGATACCCTTTGACCTAAGGGAAAATGGTCATTTAGCTATGAGTTTGATTTGGGAAAATTTGAAATTATTCAAAAATGGTTTAGGACAAATATCAAGTGATTTGGAGTTTATTTGATTTCATTTGGCTCGATTTGACCCATTTATATTAAATTGGGTCAAATTGGGTTAGGTTGATCAATTGGTCAAATTGGGTCAAACCATGGGCTAGGTCAAGTTCAAATGATCATTTGCAGCCTGTGGGTATCATTGGTTTGGTTCAATTTGGTTTAGATTTGGTTTTAGTTCATTTATGTTCATTTAGGTCAAATGGGTCAAGTTGACCAATTTGACCCATTTGACCAATTGGGTTAGGTCATGGGTTGGTTTAGGCTTGGTTGATCATTTGAAATGTATTGCAAGCTTTGGTTTCAATCAATTTTGATTTGGTTTGATTTCAAGTTGATTTGACCTTTTAAGTCAAGTTGGGTTTATGGTCAATTGGGTTAAGTTGAGTCTAATTGGTTAATTGAAGCTTTGATCATGTTTAACAATCAATTTGGAATGAATTTGACCCATTGGTTGCAATCAATTTGGCTTAGATCAAGATTTTGCCCATTTTGGCTTTTTAAGTCAATTTGGGTCAATTTAAGTCAAGTGGCCAATTAGGCTTGGTTTGGCTCAATTGATGGCTTGGTCATGTTCAATCATTAATTATGAATGAGTTTGGGTCAATGGTTTCAATCAATTTAGCATAGGATGAATTTTAGCTAGTTTGGGTTTAATTTAGGCTAAATGTTGACTTGGTCAAAGGCTAAGTTTGACTTAGTTTGACCCAATTTGAGTGATTGATCATTCTAGGATGATTGTTGATCATAATGGTAGCCTAGATGGGTTTAGTTCAATCCAATTTGGGTAGGATTAGAATTTGGCTCAAAAAGATCCTTTAAGTCACTTTGGGCCAAGGTCAATTAGCTTGATCAAGCTTTGATTCAAGTTTGGTTGAGCTCACATATGGACTTAAGATGGAAAGATAAATCCAATTGCATGTGATTTGGAGTTAAATGAGTTTTAGTTCATTTGGTAATTTCAAGTCGAAAGGGTGAACATGGGTTTGACTTGGGTTAGTTTGATTTTGGCTTGGTGATTGTAGTTTATGTTTATATTTGGACATGTGATTGAAGGAGTGATTGTTTGAGAGAAAATCAAGGGTTTGGATTGATTTGAGAATGATTTGGCTAAATCAAGAAATTAAAGGATATAAGTTGGGTTTGGATTTGATTTGAATTTATATTGATTTGATTTTGTCATTTTAAATTTATATTTCATTTATATTTGTGAATATAAATGAGAATATAAATGATCCATGAAAAAATCATGTGATTTGATTATGAATTTGGCTAAGGTAGGTCAAAAAGTTTAGAAAAGGGGTTTTGATTTAGTTTGATTTATATTCATTTGATTTGAATGCCAATTTCATTTAAAATTGTGAATACAAATGATGGAATAAGTGATTTATAAAGAACTCACTTGGCTTTGGGTTGATTTGAAGGGTTTGGCTAAGCTTATGGATGTGATTCATAAGGCTTAGGAAGGTTTTAAATTGATTGATCATGGGTTTCAATCATTTGATTTGGAATTGATTCATGATTTGATTTGGTGATTGGTTTGAAGAAGGAAGCAAGATTGGGTTCAAGCTATAGGGTAGGCAAGTCCTCCTAAACCCCTAAGGCATAACTTATTCCTATGGCTAACTCTAAGTCTCTAGGGTTGGGTTAAGTGTTCACCTAATCATTAAAAGTGTCTCAAGACTAAGGAACTCTTAGTGTCTAGAGGAGTCTTATGTCTAAGATGGAGAAGTTGAGAGCTCACCCCAAAAGTGAGGTTAACAAAGGAAGCCTAATAGGTGTGGTGTGACTGACAAAGCACATCACAACGTATTGGTGTTGACCAAGATGATCAACAATGTTCGAATGATCAAAAGCACTAACAGAAATGATATAATCCTAAATCCAAGGTGTAGAAGGAATCAAGATCTTAGTGCAATGTAACTCTACTTATGTCAAAGATATAAGAGAGCGAAAGAGGAATCCACTAGGGATTGAGAATGTGAGCCTTCCGCTAGGGAAAAAGGTTCAAGTTATCCATTGGAAATAAGAGGTTGTGAAATCCTTCCGTGATTGGATTTTGGAATCCACTGGGGATAAAATGTGAACCTTCCACTAGGGGAGCAAGTTCGTGTTATATTGAATTGACTCCATTGGGGAGGTTGGAAAGATTTGCATCTCGCTAAGGAGAAGCTGATTGATTTGATTATTTAATTTGGCTCCACTCAAGAGGTGGGTTGGTTTTGTTTAAGATTTTAAATTTTTATTTTCAAGATGGAATATGTTAGTTTATGATGGATCACACAGTAGGGCCATGTTCTTTACTTGATTTTAATCAAAGGGGTAGTCTACCAACCACATAGTAAGACTATCCAACCAAAAGGGTGGCCTTTCAATGTGCAGCGGTTGTACTAGGAAGAAAGTATAGTAGACATACATCCTCCAAAGTAAGGATTAGACGAGGGGTGATCTGGTGAAACAATTGAACCCAATCTTGGTGAATGCGAGGACTTAAATCAGCTTAAATATAGTCAAAATTTATTTCATTTTAATTATATTTGATGGATCCTGTCAGTTTGCGATGGACTGCACTGAGTTGGGGCCATGTCGGCCTTGACCTACTTCAAATTTATCTAACCAAAGGGGTAGTTTCCAGGTCGAAGGGAGAACTATCCAACTAAAGGGGTGCCTTTCAGTTTACAGTAGCCAATTCAGGGAAGAAAGCAAGGGGACTCACATCTTTCACTTTAAAAGATCCGGGAGATTGTTAGCAAGGTAATATGTCAACAACTTGACCTATCGGTTGTAGTCATGCTAGAAAGAATGCATAGTAGACTTATATCTTTGGTGAAATGACTTGGAAATATTTGTGGCAAAATAGATTGAACCCGACCTAAGGCTACCAAGAGGTGCCAACAGGACTTATCTAAACTCAAGTGTAGTCAAACAATTATAAGGAGTTTTATTGATCTGCTAAAGATAGGATGCTTAGAAAGGCTTGGTGATTGAATTCCTAATCCACAAGCGAATAAATTTGTTTATTTTGTTTGTTTATCATGGACCCTGTTGGTTTGCAAGGGATCACATTGAGAAGGAGCTTATATTAGCCTAGATATATCTTAGATTTATTATTCAAAGGGAGAATTTGTGCATCCATTGAACAAATTCTCCATACACAGTAGTGGTTACTAGGAAAGGGGGACTGTCCAATCCAAGAGTAGCCTGGGTAGTGTCTAAATGGGGTCGCAAAGGATGTGATCCAAGTAGAGTGGAGGGACTAAGAGCTTTATCCGAAAGATAATGTATAGGTATTTGGTGGCCAACTCAAGGAGAAAGCATGAGGACTCATATCACCAAGAGTGTATCCATGGTGAGTGTTAACATAGCGAACATCAACCAACCAGGTGCTGGGTTTGTGATAATCGACTAGGAAAGAAAGCATCGGGGACTCACATCTCTTATTGCCGATTGCGGATAGTCTTTGGTTTGGTGCTATCACTAGGGCGACTCTTGAGTGAATGCCACTAGGGGACTTATATCAACTCAAAAATTTAGTCGAGAAAGGAGCCTAGGGGACTTATCCTAAACCTCAAATATACTCGACCTAGTCAGTGTATGATGGCTAGTTCAAGAAGAAAGCATGTAGGCTTACATCCTCTTAAACAAAGTCAATATGAGGTAGCTTACTAGCTGCGTAGTGCGGCCCACCAAACTAATAAGGCGCTCATTGGTTTGCAATGGTCAAGTCAGAAAGAAAGCACGGAGACACACATCCACTAGACAAGTGATCACTGGGGTGACACACTAGCATGGTAGTATGTCAGCCCGACCTAGATCAGCTAATTAGTGAGTGCCACAGTGGGCTTGCTCCCACATCAAAAATAGCCCGAGATAAAGATATGCATTTGTGTTTGTGTTTGTGTTAAAGGAGGACAGGATCCCACTTGGGTTCTCTTACACCTATCTTAAAACAAACTTAAAATTTGATGAAATGGTGCCACAAATGGCAGTTGTGATCCCACCAAGAAAGGATGCCGCTTGGGATTTCTTACACCTAACTTAGTTGTGCTAATCAAAATAGGATGCCTCTTGGGTTCTCTTACACCAACTATAGTAGCGCTAGGGAATCATGTTTAATTTGTGTATGTGTTGTGAAAGAAGGATATGATGCCTATTGGGTTCTCTTACACCTACCCTAAATACGTCATGATAGATTTGTAAACAAGAAAACAACACTTTGAATGAAGATAATATTTATATGAATTGGAATAAAATTTTGAAGAAAATCATTTTCAAACATGATTTTATGGGTAGTATTTTTTCAAATAGAGCCCATTGATTGGAAGCATCGGGTGTTCCCGTTATAATTAATAAGTTGGTAAGATCCTCCTTGGTAGGCCTTCTCTATGACAAAAGGGCTTTCCCAAGTGGGTTCAAACTTACCTCCCACCTTTCGACAAGCAATAATTGGTCTCCTTAGAACTAAAACATGCTTTTCTACTTGAAAAGCTCTAGGGAGGACTAGCTTATTGTAAGCTTGAATCATCTTGGATTTATACTTCGAGGTTACGGCATGCTAGGATCTCTCCAAACCTTGAGCACTCTAACACAACTTGGCATTACACTCTGTGATTTCTTGCCCATTGCTATCCTTAGTGATAGGAGCTGAACTTCTAATGGTAGAACTTCTTCAAACCCATATACTAAGGAGAACGGGGTAGATTGGGTTGGAGTTTCGTATGTGGTGCGATATGCCCACAAGACTTCAACTAGCTGCTCATGCCACTATCGTTTGTTGTCATCGAGTGTCTTCTTTAATATCTGGATGAGAGTTTTGTTGAATGCTTCTACTAGGCCATTCGCTCTTGGATAGTAGATAATGGAGTATCTCTAATCTATACTATATCTTCTTGCAAAGCAATTGATCTTGGTGCATTTCAATGAAGTACCATTATCAGATATAATTCATCGAGGCACCTATATGATATGGTTCACGAAGAACTGGAGCACATGTGTGACCTCTAAGTGGGTTTACCTCCCCGAAAAGTAGTCAATGGCAGCTAGGATGAACTGATGACCCTTAGAAGAAGGAGGATCAATTAGACCCACTATGTCAGTACCCCAACACTTGAATGGCCATGAAGTCAATGTAGGGTGTAAAATGTTGGGTGGTTGGTGCAAGATCACACAGTGTACTTGACATTGGTGGCATCTCCTAGCTACATCATGGAGTGTGTAATCATCGAAGTTTAGTAGTATACTAGTCTCTTGATCTTAGATTTCATCTTTGATGGGATTGATGCTCCGAGACACGAATGTACCTCGATCATGATCTTCGATTCATGTTTTTCTAACATAACCACATTTGATCAAAGATTGTACAAGGTGCCATCCATGAGAGCATAGGAGAGAGCTCTCTGCTTCATTTGATGGGCTTGTGATTTCTCTTGAGGTAGTTTGCCTGTGTTCAAGTAATCTATGAATGGTTTCCTTCAATGCAGCTCCTCATCCTTTTTGTCAATGGAAACCTCCCCTCTAAGAGAGAGTTTTTTTGATGAGTTCAACATCAATAAGGGATAAGACTTATCTATTTTAGACACTTATTGGAATGGACTCATCTTCCGGACATGACAACTCCTTGGCGAGTTTGGCCAAAGCATCTGCTACTGTGTTCTCTCCTCGAGGAACCTTGTAGATGGTGACCTCAGGGATTTGGGCCAACAACTTCATGGTGTACTCATGGTAGTGATGAAGCTTAGGTTTTAGAACCTTATAGGACCCAACAATCTGGTTGATGACCAGCTGCGAATCCCATAAATATTGATGCGTTTGACACAAACTATAATAGCTAACTACAGACTGGAAATCAGAGCCTCATATTCCGCTTCTTTATTGGTGTATGGATTAGAGAGATAGCATGAGAATCTCATCACATCATGGTGTGGAGTTAAAAGAATTATTCCTACCCCTTCCTTTCCTGGAAGAGTAGATTGTGGTTCTTCTCCTTTTTAAAAAGAAGTCGCACCATCAAAATACATCTTTGAGCAGTGAATGCTAGTGTCCCCTAAGTTCATGATTTATTCTTTGGGGAGATCATACTAAGTGAGAAATCAGTAGGAAGTTGGTGTGCTGTTAAGAAATCCACTAGTGCATGTCCTTTCACCGCACGGAGGGGTACGAATGTAATGTCAAATTACGAGAGAATCTTGGACCAACTTGTCAACTATTAGGATAGTGTCGACCGTGTCATGAGATACTGTAGTGGATTGATTCTTGAAATCAAGTTTACCTTATGAGAGAGCATGTAATGCCGTAGCTTTTGGGAAGCTAGGAAATGTTTCTCAATTGATGGGTAGTTTGCTTCAGTAGGGATTAGATGATGATTAAGGTAGTAGAGAGCGTTGTCCTTCCCTTCGTCATTGGTTTGGGCCAATAAAGTGCCGATGGAGTCATCCAATGCAGCAGTGTAGATGATAAGTTGCTTGCTCAGGATAGGGGTTGCTAGAACTAGCGACTTCACCAAATATTGTTTGATGTCTTCAAAAGCATGTTGGGACTTATCATCCCACTTGAACTTAGCATCTTTTTTGACAAGTGTGCTAAAATGGTTTACCTCCCATAGATTGAGATGTGCGCCTTAGATCAACCGCCTCTTGAATGATCCGAAGTTGAGTTACTTTGGGGTGGCATTTCTAAGATAGCTTTGATCTTTCCTGTGTCTATCTCTATTCCTTAGTGTCAAAAAACAAACCCAAGAAACTTTCCTGAAGCCACTCTGAATGCACACTTTAGGGGGTTCATTTTGAGGTTAAATTATCTTAACCATTCGAAAACTACTCTCAAATCAAAGAGACGGTATTCCTTTTCTCTTCTTTTGACTACTAGATCATCAACATAGCATTTAACTTGATGATGAATGAGTTCATTGAAGATTTGAGTCATGGCCCGCTGGTATGTAGTACCAGCATTTTTAAGGCCGAAAGGCATGACCTTATAACAATAGATTCTGATCGGGGTTCAAAAAGTAGCATTTCTTTCATCCTTAGGGGCCATCTTGATTTGGTTGTATCCAGATGACCCATCCATCAAAGAGAATACTGCATGAGATGAGGCAATGTTCACCATTAATTTTGGTATAGGAAGTGAAAATTCATCCTTAGGACATGCATTATTTAAGTCCCTAAAATTGATGCATATACGACTTTGGCCATTCTTCTTCTTAACTGGAATGACACTAGCTAACCAGGCAGGGTATTATTTTCCCTGATAAAACCAGCATCGATCAGTTTCTTGATTTCAGAAATGACCTATTGTTCAATTTTTAATCGCATGCATCTAAGAGCTTGCTTGTTAGGGTTAGTGTTAGGGTTTATTGCTAGTTTGTGGACTGCTACATCAGAAGATAATCTGGGCATCTCTTCATAGGTCCATGCGGAGCAATCGTTAAACTCAGTCAATAGCCTAACTAAGTCATTAGTTTCTTCTTCATTCAATAGAGAATTGATGTAGGTGGGGTATGGATCTTCTTCGTCCGAGGTTGATTTCCTTAAGCTTGATGGTTGAGTTGATTCCTTCTTCAAATTCTGTTGGTGCATCTTTGATTTGAAGATCATCAGGATCATCTAAAGTTTCTAAACATACCTCCTCATAAGAGTTAGTGTGGTTTGAGAAGATTCTATCAGGCTCCAGATGATTGGTGACAACTAAGCAGTAATCATGGTCTTTGATTGGACCCATTGTACCAAATACTAGTCCTAGTCTTGGTTGTGCATTTTTGCCTTTATTGTCCCACAACTTCTCGAAATACTCTGACCTATGCCTGAACCATTTGTAAGGAATTAAACCTTTCTTTGCATGATTATGAACATAAGGCGAGTACCAATGAAATGGCAATTCCATTAAATCTTTACATGAGTTATCCTCAAGTTCTACATCTGCTTCTTAAGGGATGATGATCCCAATAGGAATCTCTTTGGCTTGACATGGAAGAGAGGGGCTTCCTTAACTACCAAACCTTCAACTTTTGAGAAGAAAGTGATTAGAGCTAAGGTTCCCAACTACGCCTAATTGGTTTTGCATAATCTGATTCAATACATTTATGCTTTGCTTGGAGGCCTGGTTCTTATCTGCCTCCTCCAAAAGACCCACCGAGAGGGTTGGTCTGTGTACTAATCACATGAGACTCATCCTCCGAGCTAGTTTCTAAGTCTGTGTGAATAGTAGGAGTAATCTTATGAACTGGAACATGGCCCCTGTTAGCTGGCCACCAACTAGGGGGTCTTCCACCACTAGAACTGCCTCTGTATCTACCTCTGCCTCTACATGGTGGAGATCGAGTCATCCTACCCATATGTCCGTATGGTAGAACAAACTGTGGGTGGAATGTAACATGCGGCTCTACCTTTTCCTCGGTATCCCTTTCTCGCTCCCTTGTACTTTCTTTCTTATTTTCTTTTATTTTTCTTTTTTTTCTTTTTCTTCTTTTTCTTTTTCTTTTTCTTTGTATTTGAACTTTGGTCAAGTTCACAAGAATAGGTGTTTTGATTTTGAGGAAGATAATAGGTCATGTCCTCATATATCTTGACCTCTCTAACTAAGAATGGCTTTTCATCTCTTTTGACACAGTATTCAATTCCATCTCTTTGAAACTTGATGCACTGATGAAGGAAGGATGGAACCATCTTATTCTGGTATATCCAAGGCTTACTAAGTAAAGCAGTGAATAATGTATTTGAATCAATTATATAAAACTTGGCTTCAGTCTTCTAGTAGCCTATTTCCAAAGGTAATACACTATGAAGCCTAAAGCTCTCTTGCCCTATTCATTGAATCCTCTTAACATCATCCAATCTCCTTAGAGTTCAAAGATCTCAATCCTCAAATAGGCAAGGGTTTTCAGGCTCATAATGTTCACTGATGCACCTGGATCAATAAACACCTTAGAAAGTCTGAATCTTCTGATATCCACTGTGATGTAGAGGGGATGGTTATGCTCCATGTCTCTTAGAAGAAGGTCTCCATCGATGAATGTAACTCCCTGGGCTTCTCTTGAATAACGTGTCTCTTCTCCAACTATAGTCAGCTGAGCTAAACATATTTCTGGATAAAGAAGTGCTTTGATCAATGACTCCCTCATCTCTTTGGATAAGACAAGGGCATCATATATGCTTAATTTAGTTGGCAACTTTCTTAGGTGAGCAAGGACATTATAATCAACTATGGGCTGATCTTCCACAAGCATATCCATGGGTGGAGCATCTTATGGAGGGATTGTTTGCTCATTGATACCAATGACTTGCTTTCCCTTGTCTTGAGGTGTTGCCCTAGGAGGTAAAACCTTGCCACTGTGGAGGTTAACTTCGATGATCTCTTAGGGCAGATGGAAGATTCTATCTGCTCATCGAGCATACCTACAACTTCTCCTATAAGACCCTCATAATCAGATGACTCCAAGTCTATCTCAAGAGGTGAACCTATATTATTCAGAAAGGGAAAGTCCATCTATGAATAGAAAGAGGATGATCAGAGTTTTTATAGTTATTAAGACTTGAAGAGTTTTTTAGAGAAGTAGAATAGATAACCCATTAGAAGTAGCATAGATGTAATTCAAACTAGCTTTATTCCTTGATTTCTTAGATTTAAAAGGAGGTACATAGTAGAAATCTAGTAAAATAAGTGGGGTGAGGGATTTGATGCTCTCATCCGCTGATACAAGATGTCTACTAGAAGAAGAACTAGCTGAAGTAGGAATGTCACAAGAAATAATGGAATGGAAGATGGACTGGTTGGTTGTATACTTGGCTATCTCGATCAAGTTTATCACGGCCGCTAAGTTCCTACTTTCCCCAAGTTGTCTTTAGCAACTTGCGAAATATTTTTGATGTTGGAGGTTCGAGTTACCTCAGGCACATGTAAGGAAAGTTTCTTGATTTTAGAAATGATATTTTTAGAGGTTCAGGATAAAGAGATATCCCAACCTTCTTTTATTTTGAGAGGATCACATGTATCTCTAAGGACTACCCTAACAGAACTGGATGGTTGTTCTATTAGATATTCCTTAGGGATAACTATAGCACCGACTTGTAGCTATGCTCAAACCAATCCATAAATGTGAAGCAATCCTCCAAAACATGGCCTAGCATGCGGTGGTAGGGAAAAGTTAGGATCATTGCTCCTACCCACTTCCTCCGGCTTTCTAGGCTCGGGTAGCTAAAAATAAAGTTTCTTTAAGAGGTTCTTAAAGATTTTTTTGACTACATTCCTCTTAAATGAATAAGGTTTATTTAATTTATCCAAAAGAGTAGGTGGATGATAGCTATGTGAGGGCAGGTATGTGTACCACTTTTGCGTGTATGGCTGAGGAGGAGGCGATGAAGGCCATGGAGGCTGCTGTGGCGGTGCCAAGGCAGTGGTAAAGGAGGTGGAAGCGGAGGCTGTTGAGCTCGAGGTCTCTCATACTAATCTCTGGCTGGTAACTTCCCCTTATCAAATGCTACTACTGCCCATGGCTTCTTTTTGTAGGCTTTCTACGGCTTTGGCTTTAATTACTAATCATTGAAAAGACAATTGTTTGGCCTCTCCTTGTAAGCTATCCGCCTTGCTGATTAACTTCTCAAATGTATTAATGGTGAAACCTTTAAGCATAAAAGCGACCGGGCCATGAATATTGTTTAATAGAATTTTAATAGCATACTATTCAGATAGATGTTATTCGTATTTTATGCTTAAATTATGTCATCTAAGAATATAATTAATGAGGGACTCACCGGAGTTTTGTTGAGCTACAATGAGATCGACTACAGTTACCCTTTGCTGAGCTCCAACAAACCTCTTAACAAAGAGTTGCTCTAACTTAGCAAAAGTCTTCATTGAATCGTTGGAGAGTTTAACGTACTAATCAAAATCTATGCCTGCTAAGCTGCTGACAAAGAGACGGAACAATAACACATCACTACAACCAACATTGCAACAGCTAGCCCTGAAGTGTGCTATATATTGGCGAGGGTTCCCGCTAGCATCAAAACTTTTGAAAGAAGAAGATACAAAACCCTTAGAATATTGGATAGCATCGAATTCATCTAAATAGGGTATACCCTTTGGAACTGATGAACCACCTCGGGCCTGTGCCAGTGCTTCCTTCACTTGTTTAACCAAGAGTTTGATATCTTTTTCTTGTATGGAGGTACTGTATATTACCTTCCTATATAAGCTAGTACTGCCCTACTTTATTGGAGGTTGATCCGTGATACAACTGTGACCACTCCACAATGGTAGGATGCACTGGAGCTTGATCAAGAACTGCTAGCAAATCTTCAAGTCACTTTCCCATCTTATCAATTTGTTCATCTTTCTGTTGGAGTTGTTGAAGGAGGTGTTGGGTCGAATAGGCTATATCATCCTGTTCAACCGCAACACCTTCTGAACTCTTGTGATCCCAAAGGAGATAACCTCTAGTATCAACCATATGTACGTCTGTGGAGTCTTCCAATAAATCATCTTCATTGGGGTCAAAGCAAACCTTCTCCTCTTTGAGGTTAGATCAATCATACCCTAGGATTACTTTCTTTTTAGTAAAATACTGTGTTAAGATATCATCCAAGGAGTGGTCTAACTGTGCAGGCACAAATGCTCACGATTGACCAGTGGTGGGATCATGCACATAAACAGAGATACATCTGATCTGCTCTATTATTGGAGTGCTAACCCCGTGAGGGCTATGCTCACTGGAAGACACATGCTCATGACTGTCAACTACTATGGGTGGAGTGCTGCCCCTGAGGGGATCTATCACCATGGGGATAATAAAATTGTCCCCTTCTCCTTCTACCATTGCTATATCTATGACCAGTTGAGGTGATGGTGGTGATGGTACAACTATGATACTGTGAGGTCTCCACTCCCTCTTCCCACAATTGAAGTAGGAGGTCGAGCAGGAGAGCTCACCCTCACCTCAATCGGTGGGGTAGATGAAGTGATCCCTTGGCCGTAACTGGATCACCAGTGGGGATTTCTTCTCCCCTGATGATGCTCTTATGGCTTTAGGTGGAATTATATAAGATGGAACCTGAATTGGCGATAACGGACATGGAGTGGAGTGGTGTGTGGAGCAACACCGACCTCAGGTGCTCTCCTCCCATGATGGGTACCACACATAATACCATGTGATCAACACGGGTACACCGATCGGAAATCTATGAGGGAGAAGTCACCGCATATCTTCACCTCTCTCTGCTAGTAATGTGAACTGATAGACGGGCCTCTCTTTCCCTCTCCTAATGGATCTACTCGCCTACACTATGATGAATAATTGATCATAAATCAAACAGGGCATTGGACTCTGATCGTCCATAAGCCCTGCCAACATGGCATAAAACTATCCTGAGGTCAGCATATGACCTCCTCTTATCTCTAACAGGTGTCTCATAATGAACCAAGGTGGGGGTGATACTGCAATCCTCCTGACATCTTCCTCTCCTTTAGAACTGGAAAGAGGTGGAACTTATTTTGAGCAAGCAAAGGAGAAACTACCCTGGGTGACCCCTCTTCTACAATGTGAGATACTACCTCCATCTCCTTGGCAATGCGCACGTGGTGTCGCTTGATCCAGCTCTATTGGGCAAGTTCAGCTGGGAGTAGGGAGCTACCCTACCTCAATGGTAGGGGAGACTATTCTTGAAGCCAGGTAGCCTTCCCCTTAGAGGAATCCAATGAGTGGGTACTATCCCACACTGGGGTAGTGGTGGGAACAACTGACCGCAAGCACTGAACTGTGAATGCTAGGGGAACCTCACCTTCCCTCTTCAATGAGGAACTGAGGGCATCTCAATATGGATGATTAGCTTCTACCCAACCACCATATTCTTGCTGGCATTGGTGAGTGTTGCCCCTCACAAGTAATCCTGGCTCCCTCAAATCCTCAGCCAAAATGTATCAAGTGAGCAAAATTAGTTTGGGGGAGGCTAGTTCGATTCAAGGACAAATCCATCTTGAAGGGGAAGGTGAACACGTACTTCTAGGAATCCATTTGTACTGTACTATACTGAGAAAAGCTGACTAGATTGAGTTGAAACTAAATTGGAACTCTGTAATTGTTGAAAAAAAACTCAAATCAGATTTCCTACCTTGGTATTTTGCTGACTTTTTAAATTTAATTTAGGGTTTGAACCCACACTCAACAATTTGAATATGTTAAGTGGGGCTCATTGAATTTAGGAGAGATTTTGAATAACTTGGAGGAGAGATTTTGAGTTCATTTGAGTTTAGAATCCACTTTCAACAAATTTGTGTATGATGAAATGGGTTCAAATATTTTAAAGAGACTTTTGATGCTTCCATTGGTTCATATTTGAATTTGATTTTATGTTTGGAAACCCTTTATTTAACAAATTTGAGTATGTTAAATAGAGGGTCAATTGATTTATTTGGGATTACTCATTTAGCAAATTTAGGTATGCTAAATGAGAGATATGAAAATAATTTTCTTTTTGCTTATTTTCCCATGATGTATATCATGTGTGAATTTAGAAATGGAATCTTTTACTTAGAAAATTTGTGTATGCTAAATAAAGCCCAAATTTAATTTTTTTTTATTTTGACCTTGAAATGGGATCTTTACTTAGCAAATTTGTGTATGCTAAATAAAATTCAAATGTGTTTGATTTTTGTTTTGATTTGAAAGCGGGATCTTTACTTAGAAAATTCAAGTATGCTAAATAAAACCCAAGTTATTTTTGGGGGGGGGTGGTTGTTCAACAAATATGGTGTGTTAAATAGAATCCATTTTATTTTCAATTTTCTCCTTAAAAAATGGAACTCTCACTTGAAAAATTTAGGTATGTAAAATGGGGTGGGGGACGGTGGTGGTTGTTCAACAAATATGGTGTGTTAAATAGAATCCATTTTATTTTCAATTTTCTCCTTAAAAAATGGAAATCTCACTTGAAAAATTTGGCATGTCGAATGGAATTCCAATGTATTTTTATTTTCATGATTTTTGCAAAGGAGATTTCCATTTAACAAATTTAGGTATGTAAAATTCAATCATATTTTATTTTTCAAAGATGAAATTTTGTGTGTGATTATTGCTAGAAGGAAATTCCAACGAACACATGTAGAATGCCATGGAGTATCAAATGGTGTGATTTTGTTTGAAAATGAAACCTCCATTCAACAAATTTGGATATATTTAATGAAGATGGTTATTTCAAATTGTGCTTTTTTGAAAGAGAGAAACCCAACTCCAATATATATGGAATATAATGGGTAGAGTTTCAATCTTATGATATGATTTTATTTGGAAATGAAATCTTCATTCAATAAATTTGGGTATATTGAATGAGGATTCTCATTTTCAAATATGTGCTTTTGAAAAGGAAGAAACTCCAACTTCAACATATGTGAGATATATTGAGTGTAGTTTCAATTTTATGAAATAATTTATTATGAAAATGAAACCTTCATTCAATAAATTTGGGTATGTTGAATGAAGGTGTTCATTTTCAAATATGTGCTTTTTGAAAAGGAAGAAACTGCAACTTAAACATATGTGAGATATATTGAGTGGAGTTTCAATTTTATGAAATGATTTTATTTGGAAATGAAATCTTCATTCATTAAATTTGGGTATGTTGAATGAGGATTCTCATTTTCAAATATGTGCTTTTGAAAAGGAAAAATCCCCAACTTCAACATATGTGAGATATATTGAGTGGAGTTCCAATTTTATGAAATAATTTATTTTAGAAATTAAACATTCATTCAATAAATTTGGGTATGTCGAATGAAGATGTTCATTTTTAAAAATGTGCTTTTTGAAAGATGATTTTGATTTTAGTTTTGAAAAGGACCTACATGTAATAATCATGAGAATTGTTAGATGGGGTTGAGTTATATATATATATATATATATATATATATATATATATATATATATATATTGTGAAAATTTTTGTGCAAGTATTTTATTATGTGAACTTTGAGAAAGTGCTTTTGAAAAGTGACATTTTTATAAAGGATTTATTTTTCTTCTCATTTGTGGAATGAACCTTACCTTACCATAGAGATAGTAAGGAGGTTCAAAAAGGGTCTTTAGTCATCTCTTTTAGTTAAATTTTATTTTCACCTATTGGGGGACTGAACAGGTTTTAAGACCTACATGGAGTGAGGTCCTAAAACCTAAAGGATGTTGGCTAGCTTAGCTTAAGAATGAAAGGAGCCAAGTGCCAATAGAAAGGAAGGATAGTCTCAGACTCATATGAAATATAATCCACTGTCAATACTTAGAGACAATGATCATTTACCAAAGATGGAGATAGGAATCATCGCTAGCGGAGTTGCTAGAAAAATTTGTGGTGTTTATTTTTGTGTTGATGTTGTTATTAGGTGTGTGTTTATATGAGGGGACACCACGCAGATCAGCAGATGTACTCATTAGATTAATCAGGTATGATATTAAAGAATAATATATTATCTCGAGAGATAGAAGTCATTATCCTATAATGGACTTAATCACCTAAATGAGGACTCCTAAGGCATGATGGGTCTTCGAATGTATCAGAGATCTTTTCCCTACTTTACATGGAAAAGCAAAGTACGATTTATTTTAAGCCAGGTTCGTTAAGTTCCCTATGGAAGAAATCCCCCATAGTTAATTACATCCTAAGGAATGAGATTTCTTAAGAATATTCTTGATTAAGATAAATGATCGTCGTCTCTAAAGATTTTAAAGATAGGACTATCAATAAAATTGATTATTTTTAGAAAATCAAGTGGGATTGATCAAAAGGAAAGAGTTATTATCAAAACCAAAGGGAGATGAGTAGGGGATGCTCACGATACTAAGAAACCTAGTGAGCATCCCATACTATCTTATAGCTGGGCTTTATATTTTTAAAATGGTGGAGAATTATATGTTTGAATTGAATTTTTATTAGAAATCTAGGGCTTACAATTCCACAACACAAGATTATAGAAATGCCTAAGAGGTAGGGATTTATGCTTGTAGCTCATAAAGGGAAATAACAACCTCAGATCCTAAATCTAGGGAGCTTTGGCGAAGGCCAAAGCATGACATAAATCTAAGGCGAAAAATGGGTATATGGTTTTCCTTCGCAAGAGAGAGTAATCCACCCGACTGTTGGACTTACAAATGCCTAGAGTGCCGCCAACTAACTCCTCCTACAATTTTAAATACATGTAGGTGAGTCTTATGATTTGCAAGATGGCTAAGCCATTGTTTATTTAGAAAGGAGACTAAGTCCTTAAACACACTCCCTAAGAGACTAGATCATGAAGGGCATGAATAATGACTTAAATCTAATGCAAATTTTGTCAAGTTTTATTTTGATTTTTGGACATTTTTATTTGACACAGGCTATGAGATTTTATATGCCTAATGTATGAGAAATTAGTTATGGGCCAAAATTAGAAAGAAGGAGGTGTGTTTCCACCATGGCTCTCAAAGGTCAATCCATTTTCTCTAGCAAAAGTGGATGCCCACCAATAGCAAGAGTGAGACAATATGATTTATGCATGATATGAGACATAATATCCAGCTAAGGGGTTGCTAAATCTTTTATTATCTTGATTTATGTCATAGGCTATAAGTGAGATTATGAACTGTTTAATTTAAATTTATGTTGATTAATTGGATAGAAAATTTATTCTTTCCTAAGAGCCTAATCGCATCCAGGCCATTCAACAACCAGCAAATAATTAAGAAACTAAGAAAAATTATGTCATCCTAATGCGCAATCATAAACATAACATCAATCAATTTATAAAATTAGCACAAAAGAATAAGAGGCTGATGTGGTCGGGTAGCGCTGTACAACACGAAAAGAAATGTGGGTAGCCGAGCTCTATCCTTATACAACCATTACAAATTAATAATTACAATTAAAAGGAATTCATGTTAAGGGAGTCTTCATTCTTTATTCTTTCATTTTGATTTGCTTCTTTTCTTTCTTCCTTTTGGCTTGATTGGAATTTGGCTGCTCTAAGGCTTCACATGGTACATAAGACTTGGTCTTATAACCAATGTTCATCCTAATCTCCCATAACATTCATTCCAAATCTAATTAAAAAATTTATATCAAAATGGGAAAGGTAAATCTAACTAAACCTGCAAAATAAAGATTAGCAAAACATACCACACAACCCAAGCAGTTATATGAATAATTTGGACTTCGGACCCCACACATGTGTAACCAAGTCCACCTGTCCTAAATTGGGTTATGCTTAGGGGTATATGCAACCGCATAGCAAAAAACATTTATATTTTTATTACAGCGCCCCTTAAAGACAACCCCCTATAAAAATATGATTAGGCTAAGATCGCCCTATCATCTAGTCTACGGACATACACTTCTTGACCTCATTTTTAGAATTAGCCCTCAACTCCTCCATCTTAGACATAAGACTTCTCTTAGACTACTTCGTTCCGGTTACGTATTGCTAGTCACTGTGATTGGTGGATACTCGGCCCCAGCCTAGAGTCTTGAAGAGTTAGCCATAAGAATAGGTCATGCCTTAGGGGTGTTAGGAAATTTTCCTACCCTATAGCTTGAACCACATTCACTTCCTTCCATCAAGTCAAACTCCAAATCAAATCAACATCAAAGCTTAAATAAATTCCAACTTAATTGATTTTCTCCAAACTCAAATCAATTCCAAATGATTGAAATCCATGATTGAAATAAAAAATTGAAGCTTATGATTGAAATTGCAAGTTCAAAATACTTCCTAAGTTCTTTGATTCTCTATGATGGACTTAGCTAAATCAAATCTAAATCAACTTAAATTCATGAAATTATCTCACAACCATTTATATTCTCATTTATATTCACATATATAAATGAGATATAAATTCAAATCAGTCAAACTAAACCCAATAATCAAATCTAAATTCCAAAAATCTTTCCTAAGTCCCTTTGATTCCCTCTTAAGGACTTAGCCTAAATCAAGTTCGAATCACTTCAAATTCCTAAAATTTTCTTATAACCCATTTATATTTTCATTTATATTCAAAAATATAAATGAAATATATATTCACATATCCAAAAATTAAACTCAAATTCAATCAAAATTCAACCTAAGCCTTTCAAGTCAAATGCTTGAACTTAGCCAAATCAAATTTAAATCAAGCCAAACCCTTCATATTTATTCTTGATTCAATCAATCCTTCAATCATGAACCTAAACATAAACATAAACTTCAATCACTTAACCAAAACACAATTCAAAAATCAAGCCCAACTCAAACTCATGTTCACCCTTTGAACTTAAAATTGTCAAATGAATCAAAACCCATTTGACTTAAAAAAACTTACAAATGGATTTATATTTCAATCATAAGTCCATATGTGAGTTCAATCGAACTCCAATCAATCTTTGATCAAGCCATTTGACCTGCTTAGGCTCACTTGAGCCAAGTGACCTAAAGTACCCTTATGAGCTAAATTCTATCCTAACCAAATTAGATTGAACAAAGCCCATCTAAGCCTCTCATCATGATCAAAAATCATCATGAGATGGTCAATCACTCAAATTGGGTTAAACCAAGTCAAACCTAAGGGTTGACTAAGTCAACACTTAGCCAAAATGAAACCCAGCATAGCCAAAACCCATCATAGGCCAAATTGATTAAAACCATTGATCTAAGTTTATTCATGATCAATGTTTGAACTTGACCAAGTCAACATTTGAGCCTAACCTATCCCAATTGACCATAAACCCAACTTGACCTAAATGAAATCAAATGAACCAAATTCAAATATAAACCAAATTAAATCAAACCAAAGCCACCAAAACATTTCAAATGGTCATATGAACTTGACCCAACCCTTGGTTTGACCCAATTTGACCAATTGGTCAACTTGATCAAAGTTGACCCATTTTGACCTAAATGGGTCAATATGAGCCAAATCACGTCAAACCAACTCCAAATTCAATGAAACTTGGCCTAACACATTTTTCAAACGTACCAAACATATTCAAATTAAAACCCAACCCAAATGACCATTTACCCCTAGGACATAGGGTAAATTATGGCCAAATCCACTTGGAATTTGGTCAAATCATCTTCATGATAACTTGACACCCTCTTAGTGGACCAAGTGGACACTAGTGAGTGTGGTGCACCTAACCCAATGGGTTTGGGCCAGCCCAACCTAGCCTAAAATCAAAATGACCACTTGCATGAAATTAGCGACATGGGAATCATTCCTCCACTTGAGCTAAGCACATGGGAGCTCCACTACTCCACTCCTTAGGCCAAACTGAATGTAAAGACACCTCTAAAAACCTAATAAACCCACTCAAGGAGCTCAATTGGATCAAAATGACAAGAGAAGGCACATCCATCTGATTGCTCTAGGGGGAGATATACTCCTCCTAATTTGATTTCATTCCATCACTCTCACACTCGATTGAACTTAAGGAAGCTAGAAAGCATTTGGAACTCTCCACAAGCTCTCTCAAGCATCTTGAACTTCTCCATTTTTTGGTTTCCTTAGACTGAAAATAGGGGAGCTCTAGTGAAAATCCAATTTACTCCATACTTCAAATCAAGTTAATTCCTCTTACAAGATTCATCAAAGGGTTCAATCGAGATTGCCTAAAGCTTAATCCAAGCTCCAAAGGCAAGGGAGGTGCTACCTTGACCAAGATCAAGCTCAAGTGAAGGTGGAGTTGGCCTCTAAGGAGGTGCTAATTACTCTCTAATTACCTCACTAATTAATTCCAAACTTCTTGTGTATGATTAGTGGGATGACTTCTGCCTCCCCTAATTTTCTTGAAATTTATTGATGGTTTAATTAGAGGAATTTCTAGATTAATTTCTAATTACCCTCTCAATGTAATTAAGTTTAATTAAGAGTATGATTAGTGGTTTAATCCCTTGATTGAGTTAATTAAGGTTAGTTTAAGTGAACAAGAGGTTTAGGGAATAATTTTGGGATATTTTCCTTAAGCTATTCCTTAAACCCCCTCTTTCATCTTAATCCAAACTTAATTAAAGATTAATTCACTAATTACTTATCTAATTAATTTGATAAAATTCTAAAACGTTCTACTTAATTCATCTTGGGTAGATGCTTAGGTGTTCAATAACCTAAGTACATTAAGAAAATTAAAATCCCACTCATATGTGTGAGAGGGATTATGAAAGTACTTAAATTAAACCCCTTAGTTTAATTAATCATGAATCATGAGCCAAATGTATTAGACCCTTTTCTTCTTAGGTGCATTACTGATTTAAATTCCTTGTGTGATTTTATGTCACATCATTTGCTCATAATTATTTGATTAAGTATGCTGAGGTGGTACAGGTAAGGGATAATTAACACACTTAATTCATACCTTAGCCTAAATAAAATATAAAAATTACCTAATGATCCTAAGAATAAACTAAATTAACTCATATATGGGAGAAATGGGTTAGGACATGCAAACATTCTTTCACATTTCCCAAATCAAATATAAAGAAATTCAAATAAAAAATCACATTAAACAAACTTCAATTTACTTTAAACTTTCTTATTTCATAGGATTGTCTTTAAGAATTAATTAGGCTAAATGAATTTATATTGATTTCATCACTTTATTTCTTTCCTAGCATGCTAAATGTGTATGCCATATGAAATTCATGCATTCATACTTTTTTTAAAAAAAATAAAATTCAAAATGAAATATTTTCTTTATGTCAAATTGCATATTTTGGCTAAAGTAAAAATATGAATGACTATTATCACTACTAAATTCTAAACTATTTTCAAAATATATAAATCAAACACCTAAAACTAAAAGTGTGCTACTTATACTTATTTATAAGCTTGCATGTGGATATAAATATGAAGATGTACATAGTGTGTCTTTCCTTCCCTTTTCTTTAGCATAGTTTTGAATAGGATTTGGCAAAGTGTATAGTTCATTTGAAAATAACACAACACTTGCCTAACCACATTCCTATGCTATTATTTAAGAAGAACATCCACACTTGTACATATAAATTGCATAAACAAAACAAAAAAATAAATACAAATGTTTTGCATCTTTCTTTTCTCCATTCATTTCTTTTATACATGTGTTTGTATTTAAAGAAAGTGGTATATTAGTCTGGACAACTCTGAGGTTGCGAGACTTTAAGTAGCCCTAAGAAGGTCTTGTACCTTACATCCCTATTGCTAACAATGGCATCGTACTCACTTATGGCTTTCATACATACACATGTGCATGTGAATAATGGATAAAAGAAACTCTTTTTTTTTACTTAATGAAAATCATGCATCATAAAGCATTCCAATTTTCTTAAGTAACATTTCTTAGCATTCATCATAATGTTTGCTAAACATTTTCATTTGCATCTATAGATATGCTTAGGATTTATTCATATACATGTTATACATGTTGGGAAAGAAATGAAGTGATGTGTGTTTTGTGATATTAATTCACTTTACTTAATCTTAAAATGCCTTTCTTTTTGAATAGGATTGTTTAGGAAAAATATAAAAGATTGGATTAATTAAAACACATAATAAAACATTCACTAAACAAAATTAAACATGAATATGCTTTAGAAATTACTTAGGATAGGGAAGGAAAGAGAAGTTCTCTTTTCTTTTCCCTCTCTTTACAACCCTTAGTAATTAAGTAGGTTCATTCAAACCAAACAAAAATCATCAAATAAAATTAACCAAAATAACCTAAACAACTTAAATGAAACCACCCTATAAGTTGAACACTTTCACACTTAGTAAATCCAAACCTTAAAGCCTATCTAAACATACCACACAACCTTAAAAAGCACACACATTAGGCTAACTCACCACTTTTAGCTTAGGTTAGGCCGATGCATGACTTGATGTTTGCTTTTATTTTATGATGTATTTTTTATAGTCTGGATGTTAGGGTGAATTTATGTAGAATGAATGGTTGGGCATTCTTAGTCTAACCATTTTCTTCTACAGGGGATTGTGCTTAAGGGGCGCTGTAATAAATAAAAATATAAATGCTTTTGTTGTGCAAATGGTTATACCTCTAAGCAAAATCTAATAGGCCAGGTGGACTTGGTTACCCATGTGTGGGGTGCTAAGTCCAATATACATGCTTGAGATTTGTATGATTTGTTTAGCTAATCTCTGTTTTGTAGGTGTTAGTTAGATTTACTTTTCCTTTGCATGTAATTTGGTAATTAGGATTTTGGAATGATTATTATGGGGGAATTAGGATGAACATTGGTCATAAGATCTCATCTTATGTACCATGTGAAGCCTTTGAAGCACATTCCAACCATCTAAAAGAAAGAACCAAAGAAGAAAGAAGAAAAGAAGAAGAAAGAAGAAAAGAAGAATGAAGAAATGAAGAATGAAGACCCCCATATCATGAATTCATTGCTTACTTGTAATTATTTCATTTGTAATTCAGGTTGTATAAGGGTTGAGCTCGACTACCCATTTTATTTTTGAGTTTGTGCGGTGGTGCCTGACCACAAATGACCTTTTATTTTTTTGTGTTATCTTTATAAGAAGTTTGATGTTTTGTTTAGCTTTTGCATTAAGATGACATCCTTTTCCCAGTTTCTTCCTTGCTTGATGTATGGCCTGGATGATGATTAGGCTCTTAGGAAAAAATAAATCTTCTACCAAATTAAACAACTCAAAATTTAAAATAAATAACTCATAACCTCATCTAAAGCCTAAGTTAAAATCAAGATAAAAGAGTTAGCAGCCCCTTAGTTGGATGAGTATTTCTTTTCAAGCATAAAAGCATATTGTCTCACTCTTGATTGGAGGGCTTTCACCTTTGCTAGAGAACTTGGCTTGACCTGTGAGAGCCATGGTAGAAACACACTTCCTTATCTCACTTATTTTGGCCCATAATCTTACTTCTCATGCATTAGGCATATGAATCCTATAAGCCTGAGTCAAATGATTATCCA
The DNA here is from genome assembly GCA_021442155.1 of Cymbidium sinense. Taxonomy (NCBI): domain Eukaryota; kingdom Viridiplantae; phylum Streptophyta; class Magnoliopsida; order Asparagales; family Orchidaceae; genus Cymbidium; species Cymbidium sinense. The sequence goes on along the minus strand of CM038221.1, from coordinate 176,657,821 downwards.
AAAATAAAAAATAAAATGAAATGTAATTTGCATTAGATCTAGGTCATTTTTCATGCCCTTACATGATCTAGTCTCTCAGGGAGTGAGTTTAAGGACTTAGTATCTTTCTAAAATAAATAATAACCTAGTTATCTTGCATAAGGCGTATGACTTGCCTACATGAATTTAAAATCGTAGGAGGAGTTAGTTGGCGGCCACCCCTAGGTGGTTGTAAGTCCAACAGTCGGGTGGTTTATCCTCTCTTGTGGAGGTAAGCCAAACACCCATTTTCATCTTAGATTTAGGTCATGCTTTTGTCCCTCATCAAAGTTCCCTATATTTAGGTTATGAGGTTGCTTCTCCTCTTTGTGGGCCATAAGTATAAATCCTCACCTCTTAGGCATTTTCATAACCTTGTATTGTGGAATTATAAGCCCTAAATTTTTAATAAAAATTTAACTCAAACAAACTAATTTATTTTCAAAAATGTAAATCCCAATTATAGGATAGTTTGAGATGCTCGCTAGTTTCTAGCATCGTGAACATCTCCTACTTATCTTCTTTTGGCTTCGATAATAACTCCCTCCTCTTGATCGATCCAACTTGACTTTCTTAAAATAAACCAATCGATTGATAGTCATATCCTTTCAAAATCTTTGGAGACAATGATCATTTAGCTTAATTGAGAGTATTCCTAAGGAATCCCCTTCCATAGGATGTAATTAACTATGGGAGCTTGCCCCTGTAGGGAACTTAACGAACCCTATTTAAAATAAATCCCCTTTACTTTTCCATGTAAAGTAGGAAGAATCTAGTACATATGGACCATTGTCCTTAGAGTCCTTATTGAGGTGATTAGGTCAATTGCAGGGTAGTGACTTCTATCTTCCAAGATAGTACACCTCTCCTCAATGTCATACCGGATCATCCTAATAAGCACATCTGCAGATTTACGTGGTGACCAAATGCAAAGGGTATATTTCTATCTTCATTTTATCTACATAGATTGAATATGGAAGTATACTCTTAAGAAAATGTCTAATAAATTTTCACCACAGATTTTTTTGATGACTCCGCTGGGGATGGTTCCTCTCTCCATCTTTGGAAAATGATCGATGTCTCCAAGTATTGATAGTGGGTTTGCACTTTTGTATGAAATCCAAGATAATCTTTCTTTTCGTTGACACTTAGCTTATTTCATCCTTAAGTTAAGCTAGCCAACATATTTAGGTTTTAGGACCTCACCTCATGTTGGTCTCAAAACCCCCGTTGGGTTTTCTAATGGGTGAAAATAAAAATCTAATAAAAAGAAAAATACTTGTTGACCTTATTCTTAGAATGAGCTCTCAACCCCTCCATTCTAGACATAGGACTCCTCTTAGACTTTAAGAAATCCTTAGTCTTAAGACACATCTAGTGATTAGGTGGATACTCAACCTAGCCCTAGAGACTTAGAAGAGTTAGCCAAAGGAATAGGTCATGCCTTAGGGGTGTTAGGAAAATTTGTCTACCCTATAGCTTGAACTACATACCTCACTTCCTTTCTTCAAGTCAAACTTCAAATCAAAACAACATCAAAGCTTAAATCAATTCCAACCAAATTGATTTTCTCCAAACTCAAATCAATGCCAAGTGATTGAAACCCATGATTGAAACTTATAATTGAAGGCCATAATTGAAATTCCAAGTTCAAAATATTTCCTAAGTCCTTTGATTCCCTTTTAAGGACTTAGCTTGAATCAAATCCAAATCACTTCAAACCCTTGAAATTTTCTCACAACCCATTTATATTCTCATTTATATTCACATATATAAATGAAATAAAAATTCAAATCAATCAAACTAAATCCAAAATTTAACTCCAAATCAAAAATATTTCCTAAGTCCTTTAATTCCCTCTTAAGGACTTAACCTAGGTCAAGTTCAAATCACTTCAAATCCTTGAAATTTTCTCATAACCCATTTATATTCTCATATATATTCACATATATAAATGAAATATAAATTCAAACAACCAAAACAAATTCCAAAACTCAAACTCAATCAAAATTCAACCTAAGCCTTTCAAGTCAAAATCTTAAACTTAGCCAAATCAATTTCAAATCAAGCCATACTCTTGATTTTTATTCATGTTCAATCAATCCTTCAATCATGAATCTAAATATAAATACAAACTTCAATCATGAATCCAAAACTCAATTCAAAAATCAAACCCATTTTCACCCTTTGAACTTGAAATTGTCAAATAAATCAAAACCCATTTGACATCAAATCTCATGCAAATGGATTTATATTTCAATCATAAGTCCATATGTGAGTTCAATCAAACTCAAATCAAGCTTTGACCAAACCATTTGACCTTCTTAGGTTCACTTGACCCAAAGTGACCAAAAGTATCCTTATCAAATTTAATCCTAACCAAGTTGGATTGAACTAATCCCACCTAAACCTCTCATCATGATCAACAATCATCATGAAATGATCAATCAATCAAATTGGGTCAAATAAAGTCAAACCTAAGGGTTGATTGAGTCAACTCTTAGCCAAAATCTATCATAGGCCAAATTGATTGAAACCATTGATCTAAGTTCATTCATGACCAATGTTTGAACTTGACCAAGTCAATATTTGAGTCTAACCTAGCCCAATTGGCCACTTTACCCAACTTGACTCAACTTGACCTAAAAAGTCAAAATATGTCAAAACTTGATCTAAGCTAAATTGATTGAGACCATTGGGTCAAGTTCATTCCAAAATGATTGTTGAACTTGACCAAAGCCTCAATTGGCCAACTAGACCTAACCTAGCCCAATTGAACTTGAACCTAACTTGACTTAAAGGGTCATATTAACAAACATAAACTTAACCAAAATTGATTATAAATGCAAGATACCCTTGGTTTGACCAATTTTGGTCAACTTGACCCAAGTTGACCCATTTTGACCTAAATGGTCAACATGAGCCAAATCATATCAAACCAACTCCAAATTCAATGAAACTTGGCCTAACCCATTTTTCAAACATAATAAACATATTCAAACTAAAATCAAGGTCAAATGACCATTTTACCCCTAGGCCATAGGGTTACTTAAAATCAAAACTACTTGGAATTTGGTTAATTCCTTTTCATGGGTACTTGACATCCTCTTAGTGGACCAAATGGTGACTAATTGACCTAGTGCACATGACCCAATGAATTTGAGTCAACCAAATCCAACCCAAACCCAAAATCGACAACCACCTTTGAAATTGGTCACATAAGTCCTCCCTCCACTTGATTTAAGCACATGGCCACCTCATCCACTCCTCCTCTGGCCAAAATTGAATTCAAGGACACCTCTAACAGCCTAACAAACCCATTGCATAAGCTCAATTGAATCAAAATGGTAAGTGAAGGATTGGTCATCTGATCCTTCAAGGGGTAGATATACTCCCCCTAATTCAATTCAATCTTCAATGTGTTATACTCGATTGGGAAGGGACTAGATGAGCCATTGCCAAGTGATCCCAAGCTTCCTAAAGCCCATTTGAATTTCCCATTTTTGAATTTCTCCAAACCGAAAATAGGGAGCTCAAGTGGAAATCCAACTTACTCCATACTTCAAACCAACCTAATTCCTCCTTCGAGCACCTTCAGAGGATCAAATCGAGTTCACCCAAGCTTTTCCCAAGCTCCAAAGGCAAGGGAGGATCTACTTCGATCAAGACCAAGCTCAAGTGCAAGTGGAGTTGGCCTTTAGAAGCATCTACCCAATCTCAAGAGCTCAAACTCTCAACAAAACTTTGTCTCCACTAGGCGAAGCTTCTCCAAGGGAATCGAGTGCCGGTGATCACCTCTGGTGAGGTATGCCATTAAACTGAGCATAGTTTCAAATTTTCTTGGAGCTTTGTGAAGAGAATATTCACCCCATGATAAATTAGTCGTTGGATGTGATCTCCTTTGCATGTTGATGGTGTGGGTTGAGTTTAAATCCAATCTGAGCTCAATCGAGCTCAAAACTTCTCCTAGAAGATGGACAGTGTCTATTGCTCATAGAGAAGAACTAGGAAAGATCATAGGCCATCCATCTTTGTATTTTGGATGGACGACCATGATTAAAACACATAGATCCTATGAATTTATCCTTTAGAACCGTGACTTTAACCTCAGTCGTCCAATCCTTGATCGGATGGGTGAGGAAACTGTAGCATCGCCACTGACGCGGCACTATGATGTGACAAGTTAAATATTGAATTCCATCATGCCACGTGGAAAGCGCATGCCATGTCAGTGACCCATGTGGCACCGATGAGATTAAATGTTTAATTAGGCTATTTAATCATTAATTAATAATGGAAACTTCCTAAATTCATATCTAAGCCTAGAAAAATTAGAAAAATATGAAATAAATTATATTAGATAGATAATTGAACATTGAATATTTTAAAAATGATTTGAATGGATTTTAAATAATGCTTTTCTCTGGATTTAGGTTTTATTAGGATTGTTATTTTGCTAATCACCCTTTAATTACCCCACTGATTAATCTCAAACTTTTTGTGCATAATTAGTTGGATTACCCTTGCCTCCCCTAATTTTCTTGGGATTTATTGGTGGCTTAATTAGAGGAATTGCTAGTTCATTCCTTAATCACTCCCTTAATGTAATTAAGCTTAATTAAGGGTATAATTAATTATTTAACCTTCTAATTGAGTCAATTAAGTTTTTCTTAAGTGAATATAAGATTTATGGAATAATTTTAGGGATAATTTTCTTAAGATATTCTTTAAACCCCTTTCTCCCTTAATCTAACCTTAATTAAGGGTTAATTCACTAATTACCCCCTTAATTAATTTCATAAAATTCTAAAACTTTTTGAAACTCAATTAATCTATCTTGGGTAGATGCTTAGGTGTTTAGGAGGCTAAGTATAATTTAGGCAATCAAAACCCAACTCACTTGTGTGAGAGGGGTTATGAAAGTACTTAAGTTAAACCCCTTAGTTTAACTAATCATTAATCATAAACCAAATGCATTAGGCCCTTTTCTTACTAGGTACATTACTGATTTAAATTCTTTATGTGGTTTTATGTCATCTCATTACCTCATAATTATTTGATTAAGCATGCTAAGGTGGTATAGGTAAGGGACAATTAACACACTTAATTCATACCTTAACCTAACCAAAGCATAAAATTGATCAAATTACCTAAAAATTAAACTAAAAAAACAAACATATGTGGGAATGGGTTAAGAATAGCAAACTCACCTCACATTTCTTAAATTAAATCAAACTCAAAATAAAAAAAATCAAACCTTCCTTAAAAATAACTTGATTTTCTTTAAGCTTTCTTATTTCATAAGATTGTCTTTAGGAATTAATTAGGGTGAATGTGTTTACATGCTTTCATCACTTTGGTTCTTTCCTAACATACTAAATGTGTATTTTATTTGAATTACATGCATTCATGCTTTTCAAAAATCAAATTAAAAATGAAATGATTTCTTAATGTCAAATTACATGTTTTGGCTAAAGTGAAATATGAATGGATATTATCACTACTAAATCCAAAGCTATTTTCAAAATCTATAAATCAAATACCTAAAATTGAAAGTGTACTACTTATAATTATTTATAAGCTTGCATGTGGATATAAATTTGAAGATGTGCATAGTGTACTTTTCCTTCTCTTTTCTTTTAGCATAGTTTTGAATTGGATTTGGCAAAGTGTATAGTTCATTTGAAAAGAACATATCACTTGCCTAATCCCATTCCTATTCATTCATATGCTATTACTCAAGAAGGGCAACCACACTTGTGCATATAAATTGCATAAACAAAACAAACAAACAAATACAAACTCTTGCATCTTTCTTTTCCATTCATTTCTTTTGTACATATGCTTGTATTTAAGGAAAGTGGTATATTAGTCTGGACAACTCCAAGGTTGTGAGGCTTTAAGTAGCTCTAAGTATTTCTTGTACCTTACACCCTGGTGCTAACAATGGCGCCGTACTCACTTATGCATTTCATATATACATGTGTGCATGTGAAAATGGATAAGAAATCTCTTTTCTACTTAATGAAAATCACCCATGAAAAAGCATTCAAATTTTCTTAAGTAACTCACTTAGCATTCATAATAAAGTATGCTAAACATTTCCATTTGAATGTATAGATATGCTTAGGAATCATTCATATGCATGTTATACATGTTGGGAAAGAAATGAAGTGATGTGTGTTTTGTGATATTAATTCACTTTACTTAATCTTAAAATGCATTTCTTCTTGAATAGGATTGTTTAGGGAAAATTTAAACTTAGGATTAATTAAAACACATAATAAAATATTCACTAAATAAAATTAAACATGAATCCACTTTAGAAATTACTTAGGATAGGGAAGGAAAGAGAAGTTCTCTTCTCTTTTCCCTCTCTTTAAAACCTAGTAATTAATTATAGGATTCACTTAAACTAAATCAAAATATAAAATAAAATCAATCCAAATCAACTAAACACTTGAATGAAACCACCCATCTAAGTTGAACATCTTCACACTTAGAAAATCTAAACCTTAAATCCATAGCTAAGCATACCACACAAACCTTCTAAAGCACACACATTAGACTAAGTCACCACTTCTAGCCTTAGGTTAGGGTGGTGCATGTTTGCTTTATGATGTATTATTTGTAGTCTGGATGTTTGGGTGAATGTGTGTAAAATGAATGGTAGGATGATTTAGTCTAATCATTATTTTTTGCAGGGGATTATACTTAAGGGGCACTGTAATAAATATATAAATGTTTTTGTTGTGCAGGTTCTTATACCCCTAAGCATAATCCAATATGCTAGGTGACTTGGTTACCCATGTGTGGGTTGCTAAGTCCAATATACATGCTTGGGATTTGTATGGTTTGTTTAGCTAATCTATATTTTGCAGGTGTTAGTTAGAATTACTTTCCCTTTTCATGTAATTTTTGTAATTAGGATTTTGGAATGATTGTTATGGGGGATTAGGATGAGCATTGGTCATACGATCTCATCTTTGTACCATGTGAACTTTTTGGAGCATCCACCCACCAACCATCAAAAGAAAGAACCAAAGAAGAAAGAACGAAGAAGAAAGAAGAAAGATGAAAGAAGAAAGGAAGAAAGGAGAAAGAAGAAATGAAGAATGAAGACCCCCATAACATGAATTTCCTTGCTTGATTGTAAATTAATTCATTTGTAATCTGGGTTGCATAAGGGTAGAGTTCGGCTACCAAATTTATTTTTGGGTTTGTGCGGTGGTGCTTGACCATAAATTACATTTTATTCTTTTGTGTTAGCTTTATAAAATGTGTGAAGTTTTGTTTAGCTTGTGAATTAAGATAGCATCCTTTTCCTAGTTTCTTTTTTGCTTGATGTATGGCCTAGATGATGATTAGGATCTTAGGGAAAAATAAATCTTCTACCAAATTAATCAACTCAAAATTAAAAATAAAGAACTCATAATCTCACTTAAAACCTAAGTTAAAAAATCAAGACAAAAGAATTAGCAACCCCTTTAGCTGGATGAGTATTTCTTTTAAAACATCATGCATAAAAGCATACTATTTCACTCTTGAATAGAGGGCTTCCACCTTTTCCAGAGAACTTGGATTAACTTTTGAGAGCCATGGTGGAAACACACCTGCCCTTTCTCGATAATTTTGGCCTATAATCTTACTTCTCATACATTAGGCATATGAATCCTATAAGCTGAGTCAAAATTATTGTCCAAAAATGAAAATAAAATGTAATATGAATTGCATTAGATCTAGGTCATTTTTCATGTCCTTACATGATATAGTCTCTTAGGGAGTGAGTTTAAGGACTCAGTCTCTTTCTAAATAAATAACAACCTAGTTATCTTGCATAAAGAATATGACTTGCCTACATGAATTTAAAATCATAGGAGGAGTTAGTTGGTGGCCACCCCTAGGTGGTTGTAAGTACAAGCAGCTAGGTGGTTTGTCTTCTCTTGTGGAGGCAAACAAAATACCCATTTTTGTCTTAGATTTAGGTCATGCTTTTGGCCCTCACCAAAGCTCCTTAGATTTAGGTTCTGAGGTTGCTTCTTTTCTTTATGGGCCATAAGTATAAATTCTCATCCCTTAGACATTTCCATAATCATGTATTGTGGAATCATAAGCCCTAAATTTTTAATGAAAAATTCAACTCAAATAAATTAAATCAATTTCAAAAATGTAAAGCCCAACCATAGGATAATTTGATGTGCTCGCTAGGTTTCTTAGCATTGTGAGCATCACCTACTTATCTCCCTTTGACTTTGCTAATAACTCTCTCTCTTTGATCAATTCCATTTGATCTTCTAAAATAAACTAATCAATTTATAATCTTACCTATTGAAATCTTTAGAGATAATGATCATTTACCTTAATCGAGAGTATTCCTAAGGAATCATCTTCCTTAAGATGTAATTAACTATGGAGGCTTGCCCCTGTAGAGAACTTAATGATCCTGATTTAAAATAAACCCTGCTTTTCTTTTCCATGTAAAGTAGGGGAAGAATCTCTACACATGTCTAGGAGTCCTTATTCAGGTGATTAGGTCCATTGTAGGGTAGTGACTTCTATCTTTCAATATAGTATACTTCTTCTCAATGTCATACCCGATCACCTTAATTGGAACATTTGTGGATTTATGTGGTGTCAAAATGCATAAAAGAAGTATATTTCTATCTTCATTTTATTCAACATAGATTGAAGATGGAAGTATACATTCTTAGAAAATCTAAATAAATTTTCACCACAGATTTCCTAGCGTCTCTACTAGGGAAGGTTCCTCTCTCCATCTTTGGTAAATGATCGTTGTCTCTAAGTATCGATAGTGGGTTTGCTCTTTAAGAACCCAAGACTATCTTTTGTTTCCATGGCACTTAGCTTATTTCATCATTAAGTTAAGCTAGCCAATATTTTTAAGTTTTAGGACCTCACCCCGTGTTGGTCTTAATACCCCCGTTGGGTTCTCCAATGCATAAAAATAAATAAATAAAATTAAAAATCTAATAAAAAGAAAATATTTAAAGATTTTCTCCTTACCATTTTTATGGTAAGGAAAGGTCATTCTAAAATAATAAAGACAAAATAAATCCTTCATAAAAATCTTGCTTTTCAAAAAGCACTCTTTCAAAAAATGCACAAAATAAAATATTTTTGCACAAATATTTTCCTAAATCACCTTCATCTAATAATCTCCATGATTGTTATATGTAGGATCATCTTTACAGAAATAAAATTCCAACAATTACATTTGCTAAAAGCACAAATGAGCTTCTTCACTCAATTCATTTTTACGAAGAACTCATTTTCAAAAATAAAATTTCAACAATCATGTTTTCAAAAACATAAAATTTGAAGATGGGTTTATCCATTCAATACATTCAAATGTGTTGAATGGATGTTACATCTCTAAACAAAAACAATTACAACTTTGAAATTCCATTCAACATATTCCACATGTGTTTAGTTGGAATTTTCACCTTTCCACACAAAATCAAAAATAAAATAAAATTTTTAAAAAGCACATATGATCCTCTCCATTCAATATACCCACATTTATTGAATGGAAGTTTCATTTTAAAAGAAAATCAAATTTTCCAAAAGAACATCTGAAACCTCTCCATTCAATATACCCACATTTGTTGAATGGATGTTTCATTTTCAAACAAACTGAAAAATATTTTTTCCAAAAGCAAATATGAACCTCTCCATTCAGTATACCCACATTTATTGAATGTAAGTTTCATTTTCAAACAAAATTAAATTTTCCAAAATCACATATGAACCTCTCCATTCAGTATACTCACATTTATTGAATGGAAGTTTCATTTTCAAAGAAAACCAAATTTTCCAAAAGCACATATGAACCTCCCAATTCAATACACCCACATTTATTGAATGGAAGTTTCATTTTTGAACAAAATCAAAAATAAATTTTTCAAAAGCACATATGGACATCTCCATTCAATATATCCAAATTTATTGAATGAAGATTTCACTTCCAAATATAATGATACTATTTTGAAATCCCACTTAACATATTCCATATATGATTAAGTTAAGATTTCCTCTTTCAAAAATTGATTTTCATCTCACAAACCCAAATTTGTTAAATGGAAATCTCTCTTTCAAAATCAATAAAAATAATTTTTTTTGCAAAACATATTTGAATTTTCATTCTAGCATACCCATTTGCTAAAATGAAGTCTCCCTTTTCTAAAAACAAAATTTAAAACATACTTTTGGAGTATCATTTAGCATACTCAAATTTGCTAAATGAAATCCCCCTTCAACAAAAATTTTCAAAACATATTTGGGACTTCAATTTAGCATACCCCATTTGCTAAAGTGAAGTTTCCCCTTTTCAAAATCCAAAACAAAATTTTGAAACACACTTTTTGGAATTTCATTTTGCATACTCAAATTTGCTAAGTGAAATTTCCATTCACAAAATTTCCAAAAACACTTTTGGAACTTCATTCTTTAGCATATGAAATTTGCTAAAGTTAAGTCTCCATTTTCAAAATAAAACCAAAACATAAAAATTTTAAACACATCTTTTCGAATTTCATTTAGCATACTCAAATTTGCTAAAGTGAAATTTCTATTTCACAAAAAAAAAAGTAACACATTTGGAATTTCATTCTAGCATACCCCATTTGCTAAAGTGAAGTCTCCACTTTCAACCCAAAAAAAAAAAAATCAAATCAAATCAAAACTAAGAAGAAACACATTAGGAATTCCTTAGCATACCCAAATTTTCTAAGGATCCTACTTTTCAAAATCAAATCAAAATAAAAAAAGAAACACATTAGGAATTTCTTTTATACTCAAATTTGCTAAGAATCCTATTTCCAAAAAAAAAAAAAATAAATCAAATCAAAATCAAAAGAAACACACTAGGATTTTCTTAGCATACTCAAATTTGGTAGGGATCCAATTTTCAAAAAAAAAAAAATTTCAAAACAGAACACACTTGGATTTCCTTATTTAGCATAACCAAATTTGCTAAATGAAAAATTCCATTCCTCTTTTCAAATCACAAAATGATTCACAAGATAAAGCAAACAAAAAGAAAATAAAATAATTGTTTTAAAACACCTCACTTAGCATACTCAAAATTGCTAAGTGAACAAATCCCAAAAATCTCAAATCCAAATTAAAGCAAATTAACCTTTACTTTAACATGCCCAAATTTGTTAAATAAAGGGGCCTCAATATCAAAATTAAAACTCAAATATAAACCAATGGAAGCATCCCATCAAACAAAAATATTTGAACCCATTTTCAACATAGCCAAATTTGTTGAAAGTGGATTTTATATTCAAAATTCCTCTTTCCATTCAAATTTTTAAATCTATTCTAAATCTATTTTGAACTCGACTTAGCACTTTTCTAAGATGTTGAGTAAGAGTTCAAATTGTAAATTCAAAATCAAAAATCTCCAAATTTATTTTTGACATTGCAGACTCTCATTCAGCGACAGTTTTTAGTTTCAGTGTAGTTTCAATTTTCAGTTGACAGAAATGGCAACACCCAAGTATGTGTTTACCTTTTCCCATGGGATGGACCTAGCCACAGATGAATTGCCTTCCATTATGCCCACTCATTGGTTGGATGAGGCTTTGAGGGTGAGGATTACATTCCCCTCATAAGCGTTAGCGGACCATAGTGGCTATATATAGCGATCATTCATATTGACTTCAAACTTGGTATCCCTCACCTCGAAGAGAAAGGCGTCCGCAGTTTCTGCGTTTGATGCATGATAGCGCCAATGCACCTGGTCATTTCTCGTGCTTCCCTAGTGAGGGCTAACACCTACTAATTAACACCCTCAAAGGGTAAGGCTCCTCTGATCCCAGAGATTGTCTCCCCAGCTTTTGAGGTTGGGTCTAGCTCTTACTCCATTCACCCTATCAGGACTTAGAGGAGGAACAAAAATTGCATGATTAAGCGGCACCATACACACATCGCCAGGGAGATGAAGGCCGCTACATGATCAATTGTGGATGAGTTGCCCACTATGATTTCCCCACTAGTTATAGTGAACCCATTTCATCCTCTCTCTAGGTTTGACAGAGAGGATGCTAGGAGGATCCCTACTTCACCTCCACCAGTGGTAGGAGGTCAGAGTGCCAACCTCCATTCTTACGCCAAAGCTGGCGTGGAGCTTATGGACGCTCTAAGTCGGGAGCTCACTTGACTTGAGATCCATATCCCCCCGCATGGGGAAACATCTATGCAGGAGAGGGCCATGGAGGCCCTCACTACAGTTCAAATCAACAACCGAGAGAGGCAGAGGTTTGGTCGGTAGTTAGCGGCCTCTGCACTCATTGATTTTTTAGAACGGTGCGCTACCCGCATCGATCACACAGATAGTATTCTGCTTATAGGGATGACCCATCACAGGAGAAGGGCCCCTGTTATGACAGAGTCAGTGGTGTCAACCACCACACCACTCTGCACCCCATCCACCATCGCCTGTTCATGTATCAGCTCTCCAGTTCCATCGAAGGCCATGAAGGCCACATTCAGGGAGAAGAGGACCCCATTGGTGATCCAACTATAGCCAAAGGATCCCATTCCATCTACACCGCCTACTGTGGTGAGGCCAAGCTCTCCTGCTCGACCTTCTGCCCCAGTTGTGGTGCGGAAGGAATGGCGACCCTGAAGCATAGTGGTAATCCCTTCACCAACACCACCAGTTTAACAAGACATAGAGATGGCTGCATGTAGTAGAGGAAGGAGATGACAGCCCAGTTGCACCCATGATCATAGAACCTCCTAGGAGTGTCACTTTTAGAGTCAGTGATAGTCAGGAGTGTATATCTTCTAGTGAGTATAGTCTTCATAGGATTGATTCTCCAACAATAGGGGAGGTCCGGTGCCTCTCTGTACATGATAGTGATCACACCAGTCAGCCAAAATCATTCGTGCCTGCTCAGATTGATCATTCTTTAGAGGACATAGTAGCATATTATCTTATGGAAAAGAAAGAAATCTTGGGATATGACTGGTCTGATGAGGAGAAGATCAGCTTTGATCCTAATGAAGATGATTTGTTGGGAGACTCAGTAGGGTTTGCATGGTATATACCAGGGAATCCCTCCTCAGAGAGTAGCATGCTATGGAAGGTGTTGAAGCCGAGCAGGAAGACACAGCCCACTCGCACCAACACCTCCTAGCACAAATAAAGTAGAAGGATCAAAAGATAGATAGAATGGCGAGGCAGCTTGAGGACTTGTTAGCAGCAGTCTTAGTACTTCAGAAATAAGCACCAGCAGTTCATCCTATGACAACTGAGACTAGTCAGCCAGAATTAGTGCATGTCTTAGACCCAGCCAAGAATTTACCTCCATTAGAGCAAGGGAGTACCAGCATGTATAGAAAGGTAGTAGAAAGTACCTCCATACAGGAGAAAGATATCAAGCCCATGGTTGGGTAGCAGGTGAAGGAAGCATTGGCTCAAGCCTGAGGAGGATCATCAGTTCCAAAGGGTAGACCCTACCCGGAGGAATTAGATGCAATATCCTAAGGGTTTTGTGCCACCTTCCTTCAAAAGTTTTCATGACAGTGGAAACCCGAGGCAGCACATCACACATTTCAGATCTAATTATTGCAACGTTGGTCGCAGCAACACTTTACTATTCTGCCTCTTCGTCAGTAGCTTAGCGGGGATAGCTTTTGACTGGTATGTTGAACTTCCCAATAGTTCAGTGAAGATATTTACTGAGTTGGAGCAACCCTTCATCAAGAGGTTTGCTGGAGCTCAGTAAAGGGTCACTATGGGCAATCTCATTGTAGCACAACAACACCCAAGTGAGTCCCTTATTGACTAAATTCTTGGATGGCATAACCTGAGTATGAAATGCGAGCCATAGTTATCTGAACAGCATGTCATTGAGATTCTTCTAAAGAATATCCATGGCCCGGTTGCCTTCATGCTTAGGGGCTTCACTATCAAAACTTTTGAGAAGTTAATCAACAAGGCAGCTAATTTATAAGGAGAGGCCAAACAGTTGCATTTTCAAGACCATTACCCAAGTCAAAGCTGTAGAAGGTATATGAGAAGAAATTGGGAACAGTGGCAGTGGTAGATAAGGGGAAGCAACTAGCTAGAGATCAGTCTGAGAGATCACGACCTCAGCAGCCTTCACTTCTGCCTCCTCTACTACTACCAAGGTAGCCCTACTGGCCGCCACAGCAGCCTCCATAGCCTACATTGCCTCCTCCTCAACACATTAGCAGCAGTAGCGGTACACATACCCGCCGCTAAGTAGCTATGGTCCACCTACTCTTTTGGATAAACTCAACAAGCCTTATGCATTTAAGAGGGAGGTAATCAAGAAGATCCTTAAGAACCTCTTAAAGAAGCCTAATTTTTAGCTACTCGAACCTAGGAGACCGAAGGAAGTGGGTAAAAACCATGATCCTAATATTTGCCCTTACCACCGTATGCTAGGTCATATTTTGGAAGATTGCTTCACCTTCAAGGACTAGCTTGAACATAGTTTCAAGACCGGTGCTATAGTCATCTCGAAGGAATACCATGTGGAACAACCATTCAGTTCCATCAGAGTAATCCTTGGGGATACTTGTGATCTTTCTAAAATGAAAAAGGGTTGGGATATCTCCTTATCCAAAACTTCTAAAAAGATCATTTAGAAGATCAAGAAACTTTCCTTGCAGGTGCCTGACTCAGCTCAAACCTCCAACACCAAGGAAGGTTTGCAAGTTGCCAGTGCCAACTCAAGGAAGGCGGGAGCTCAGCAGCAACAACAACATGTGCCAGCCCGGGATAGCCTAGTAGCGCAATCACCGACTGAATCCAGATTTCAATCTACCGTTGCAGCTACCACATCAGCGACTTCCTCTACTTCAGCTAGCGTGGATAAAGGCATCAAATCCCTTACCCCTCTTACTTTGCTTGATTTCTACTATTTACCTCCTATCAAATGCAAGAAATTAAAGAATAAAGATAGCTTGAATTACATCTATGTCACTTTTAATGGGTTATCTACTTTTATTCCTAATGATAACTCTTCAAGTCAAAATAACTATAATAATTTCGATCTTCCTCTTTCTGATTCAGAGTTAGATTTTTTACTCTAATTACTACGGTTCACCTCTTGAGATAAACTTGAATCATCCAATTTTGAGGGTCCCATAGAAGAAGTTGTAGGTGAGCCTGATGTGCAGGTAGAATCTTCCATTACCCTCACCACAAGAGATCACCGAAGTCAACCACCATAGTGGCAAGGTTCTACCTCTTAGGGTAGCACCTCAAGATAGAGTGAAATAAGTCATTGGTACAGAGGATCGAGAAGCCCTGTTGACCTCATTTTTGGAAGATGTCATTTTAGCAATGAAAATAGCTCAAGTTCAAATATGGATTTCCTACTTCAATATTCAAGTCACTATGCCTAGTGACTTAGGAAATACATTTTTGAGCTAAGTCCAATTTACTTGGTTTAATGTAAAATCAAGTCAAATATCCAACCTAAATTAAATCAAGTAAAATAATGAAAATAAAATGAAAATTTAAAGTCAAACCTAAAGTCAACTCTAGTCGACATAAAATTGACTTAAGTGGGCCCACTTGGTCAAAAGTCAACCCACTAAATTTGACCAAATCAAATTATCAAAAATATTTTAAATGATCAAATAAATATGTTTGATCATAATAACAAAGAATTTTGAGTCCATTAAGGGCTAGATAGGTAAATTAAATTCCTTAAATAAAAATGACCTAAATAGGCTACATTGAACTCAAACATAAGGAAAATTAAAATAAACCCAAGAAGATTGTCTTCAATCATTTGGAAATGATGATGGGACATAATATAATTCCCAATTAGATATAATTGGGTCAAATAAGTCATTTGACCCATGTGAAATCAAGATTAATTCACTTAACCCCATTTGGGTTAAGCAAGTTAAATAAAAAGAAATTAATGGGGAAATAATTAAAATATTTTAGGAACCTTGATTAACTCCTAATACAACCCCCTTAATTACTTCATACTAAAGATCCAAAGGGTAAGAAACCAAATGCAAAGTCAAAGGGAAGAAGGAAAATTTCTTTTGCCCTCATCATCTCCATCTCTTCCTCAAATGACACATGTAATGCAAAGAGAAGTGAGATAGCAAGATTCCAAGCTATCTCCATACCTCTAGCCAACCAAGGGGAAGAGAAATAAAAGGAATAGCTCCCACACCACCAAAATTCCAATTGAGGTTTCCATTACCTTCACTAATGAAAATCAAAATCGAATAACCCTTCCCCCATTTCCTAAGCCGCCCGAAAGTAGGAGAAGCACCAAAGCTAATGTGTAAGAGTCATAGCTTGGTCTAGGGATCAAGTTATAAGGAATTGGTTCAATTCTTTTGGCACAAGACTTTCCCTTGAAGCTTTGGAGCTAATCGAACCAACTCCCCCACTCAAGACCCAAGGAAACAAGGTACGCCATTGATCACCCCCCTTTTCTTCTCTAAGCTCTCAATTTTTATCATTTTCATATGAAACATGATCTTCAAGTTGATCCAATTGTATAGAATCATATGATTTCTTTCCATGATAATGTTCCACTTGAAATCATGTGATTTCATTACCTATATCAAAAGATATTAACAAAATACTATCAACAGTCCTCAGCTCCCACATGAATTGAAGGAGGCGATCTCCGCACCATCCTATCCATGTATTTGGATCAGACGGCCCATCTACAATCAATTTCACCCCAAGAAGGGATCGAATCGATCTGACCCGATCTGATCTTTGATCGACAACCGTAGCGATCCGTATTTTGAACTATGCCGATGGCGCTAGTGGCACCATGGACCAACCTGCATGCAATGGGTGGGCTGGCCCAGTGCACGCGCGGACACACGGATCATGCTTGGGACCCCCTACTTAAAAACTATTAAATAATGGTTTAATTAATTTAAAAAATACAAAAAACTTCTAAAAATTATATAAAGTCAAATATAAATCAAAAAATTTTAAATAAAAGCTCTATGGATTCATCTTGATTAAAGGAATCCATAGAAATTAAAATCCCTAATTTTTACTGGGTAATGTTTCCTAAATTTGAGTTTAATTGAAAAATATTAAACCTTAATTACTCTCAAATTAATAATCCAATTAATTCGAAACTTTGGGAAACGAAATTAAGCATAAAATACACCTTAGGTGAATTTTTGGGGACTTATTTCTTTGAATTCAAGGGAAATTAAAATTTCATATGCTTAACCTTTTAATTAATTAAATTAATTAACCTTTAATAAAATAATTAAGAAATATTGATCTAACAACCTTAAATCAACATAATGAATATTAATAAGCATCATAATACTAATTAAACCTATCTGAACTTAATAATCCCTAAATTGACTTAATTAGATAATTAAATGAATTAAATAATTCAATTAAACAATCTCAACTTAATTAAATCATAATAAATCAACTAGTTAACCAAAAATTATGAATAAACCCTCATTGGAAAGGTATTTTAGTGAAGAATTAGTGAAAAATTAAATACTTTATTGAATCTTAATAAATTAGGCTTAATTTAGGTTTTAATGAAATCATTAAAACCTTAATTACACCCTAATTACGTCTCTAATCAAGCTAAAACTCTACGGATATAAAATTGGCATGTACCCTACATGTGGTAGAAATATTTCAAGTCCAATATTCGGTTAAGGAAATTAATTAACCTATTAAATAAAGTGGTAATTCAAATTAATCTCCATCAAACATTAGAAAACTATTCAAAAACTTCTCTAAATATCCTAAGTCAATTAAAGTGATCAAATTCAATCTTAGATTAATGAAATAAAACCTTAGGTTAATAAAACTATTAATTAACTTAAACCTTAACCTTTGAATCAATGAAATTTAATGAAATCATTCATCTCTAATAAACTTGAATAATGAATCTAAAACTTAGGTTAATTAAAGATCAAGTAATTAAACTAAGTACTTTAGGTTAAGACTAATCCATGAACAAACTTAAGGTTCTAATTCATATTAATGAGCTTAAACCTTAAGCTTACAAATCCATATTTTAAATAACTTAAGTTATATTGAATAAAATCAAACTCTTTAAATTAACATAAGCCAAATCAAATGAAACCCACAAAGCTTAATTCAAAATGAAACAAATCAAATAAAGTAATTCAAACAAATGAAATAACATAAAACTAATCCAAACATAAATAACATCAAAAGGATTAATTAAAATATTTAAGGATCTTAGCTAGACTATTGGAAATTTCATTAGAATTTAGGATGTGGAATAAAGTAAGTTTCACCTAAAAATGAAATTCATTCTATTTCTCATTTTTGAAAACCTATACAACTTTAATAAAATAAAATGGAATAAAAATGGAAATTAAATCACTAAACCATTTGAATTGAAACCAACCAATGGTAAAAATTAAACAAATTCAAACTTCAAATTTAAACTTGAACATAAAGGAGCCTAGCAAAGCCTTGCCACACAAACCCCTCTTTTGCACACACTAAATTACTTAAGTCATGGACTCTAGATCTAGGTTAGATCATTCTGTGATTTTCTTTTAATCTCCTGTGATATGTTGTGGTGTGCTTCACATGTCTGTGTGGTGTATTACTTTAGATGGATTCCTAGGCTTGTTTGTTCATT
Organism: Cymbidium sinense; assembly: GCA_021442155.1. Classification (NCBI taxonomy): domain Eukaryota; kingdom Viridiplantae; phylum Streptophyta; class Magnoliopsida; order Asparagales; family Orchidaceae; genus Cymbidium; species Cymbidium sinense. Next base: position 176,639,150 of record CM038221.1, on the reverse strand, counting down.
AGGCTGGATGTTAGGGAGTTCTTTTTTAGATTTAACACTATTTTCTGCAGGGGACTATGTTAAAGGGATCGCTGCAATTAATAAATCATAAAATTGCTCTTTGCTTACAGGTGCTAAAAATCCCTTAACATAGTCCATAGGACAGGTGGACTTGGCAAGCAACTAATGCTATGCCCATATGTTTATGAAATATAAACTACTTTGTGTGCTGTGTGTATTTCCTAACATCTATTTTGTAGGGCTTAGGATTTCTTTTCTGAATTTTAAATATAAATTTGAGCTTAGAATTAGGTTATGTTCTACGGGGTCTAGGATTAGCAGGAGTTGACCCAACCAGGAGAAGGTGCAGTGGTCCCCTGTGGAGCCCGATGGATGTCCCTAAAGAAGGAGACTTTCCTGGAAAGAAGACCCATAAATCAAAACTTGTAGTTCTAGTAGGGTTGTATAGTAAGTGGCGCCCATTTTTCTTCTTTCGGGTGTACAATACCATTGCATTGGCCTTTTCTTATATAATTTAATTTGGTTTGATTTATTTTGGGTGCGCAATAGAAATGATGTGCTTTTCTTAGTTTTCTTTCTGTGTTATATTTATGCTATGATGAATGTCTGGATGTAGGCTCATAGGATAAATTAAATTTTCTACCCAACTAAATCAATTGAAACATAAAAATAAATACAACTCATAATCTTCATATAAAAGCCTAGGCCATTAAAGCAAGATAAAATATGTAGCAACCCCTTAGCTGGATGTTTTAATATCATGCATAAATAATGTTATTTCACTCTTGAATAATGAAGGACTTCCATCCTTGCTAGAGAACTTGGGCTTGACCTTTGAGAGCCTATGATGGAAGTACACCTTTTTCTATTCTGATTTGGCCCATAATATTTTTCTAATTGCATGCATTAGGCATAAATTATATTCATATGTCTTAAATGGGTCCTGAGTCAAAAATTATAAAAATATTAAAAATATGCATTAGTTAGGTACAACTTCATACCCTACATAATATTAGGGGTTAGGGAGTAAGTTTAGGTTCATAGATTTCTTTCCTAAAATTGCAACAGCCCGACTATCATGCATTTATATGACTTAGCCTCATTATTTTAAAATACGCTTAGGTGGTGTTAGCTGGTAGCCTTCTCCATGCAAGTTGGAAGTCTAGAAGAGTCAGGGATAGGTTAGTTCCCTCAAGTGAGGAGAAAAACCAATGATTCGCAAGGATAGAACTAGGTCGAGCATCTGACATGTGTTAAAAGAACCTGTAAACTAGGTTCTAAAGCATCCTTTTAGTAATAAGTCTTCAACCCTAGACATTTCTGCAGTCTTGTGCTGCTAGAATCTAAGCCCTAGATTTCTAAGAAAATGATAACTTGAAATCTAAAATTAAATCCCAAATTTGAAGCCTAATCATAAGATAGATGAAATTTCTATTGGGCATCCCTGTATCAATAGACATTTCCTACTCTTTTTCATTTGACTCTTAAAAATAACTCTCTCCAATTTAGGCGCTCTCGATTGAATTTCCAAAAATCATTCCTTTGAAAGCTACCTTAGTAGTCTTTAGAATAACCACTTGTTTCTTCAATCGAGAGTAATCTTAGGAAGAGACCCATCCTAAGATGTAATTAACTATAGAGGGTTGCCTTTATAGGGAACCATGATCCCAAGATAAAATATACCATGTTCTACTTTTTCATCTGTTCAGGGGAAAATACTCTGGTACATGAAAGACTCATTAGCCTTAGAAGTCTTTTATTGAAATGAACGAATCCATTACAGGAGAGCATATTTATCTTTCAAGATAATATTTTTATTCTTTAATGCCGTATTTGATCATCTAAATAAAATATTCCTAAACTCTATGTGGTGTCATTTCTTTTCTCTATTCCAAAGAAAACACCAACATATTTTCTAGCTACTCCACTGGGGATTGGTTCCTCTCCCTATCTTTAGAAATATATGGTTATTTTTATATATCGATAGTGTACTAGTGTGAATCACTGGTCATGACTGCCTTTCTTTCCCTTGGATACTTCTCCATTTCATCCTTGGTTGTATCGAACATCTAGAAACAAAATCCAAAAGGAAATTAAAAGAGAGAGAGAGAGAGAGAAAATCTTGGCCATATTATTGGCTAAAATATCCTGATAGATCAAAAACCTATTTTGACCATATTCTACTTATTTTATGTTTTTAATAAAATTAAATTTATTTCTAAAAATAGGAAAATGTTCAGCTAGTTGATCTTTGCAACCACTTTTGGCATTAGCTTTTCTATTGATAGTAGTCGCTTACCTGATGGTTCCATCATCAAATTTGGGGCCGGATTTGAAAACCATAACATCACTACCAACGGAGTGACTCTTGCTCCTATTGCTGAGGAAACTCTAACAAATAAGCAACCTATTATGAAATTTTCTAGTGTTTATGATCCTGTTGGGGATAGGATGCTTACTAGCTAGTCTAGGGTCCAGTAGGGACTTATTCAAAAGAAATCAAAGCTGCCCACTTCAGAGGCATTCCCTGTTCTAGTTTCCTTTAGCACCTTTGAAGTAGGTTTCACCTCTAAAATATCTGAAATGACCAAAAGTCAGAAGAAAAATAGAGGGAGGAGACTCAGGAGGATAGCTCTTAGGGAGAGGAGGCAAAGAGATTTGCTAAACATGGAGCTAGCTATGAAGAGGGATGGATATACTCTTCCTAACACTTCCCCACTCTTAGGTGGAAGGAGATTTTACCCATTGTCTGCTGCCCTAGAAGGAGGATGTGATGAGGATTGCTAGTTCACCCCGTCCTTTCATCTATCCTGAAAAGAAAAGCTTTAAGCAGGTAAATATGAAATTCCATGGTCAACTTCACCAAACCTTACACAGGATTCCTAGATCTTCTTCCTACACTAAAAGATCTATTGAGAGCCATGAAGCATCAGGCATCTCAAAATTTAGCTAGAGAACTATCAGGAAGACCTACCACCTTCCATCATCAAAAGGAAGGAGGTGGTCATGTCTGATAGGAGGAAACCTTCTTACCCTATGCTTATAGTATCAGGGTGATATTCTCATCCCGCACTTACATGGCATAGAGATCAATCTACTAGGTTAGAAAATGATAGGACCTATCCTAAGAAAAAGAATAAAAGGGTTTATATTAGGAAAGTCCCTTCTTCTTCTGAGCATAGGATTTCTTCACCACCCATACCTTCTTCACCTTTAGAGAGATCTTTTGTTAGGCCTAATTCAGATGAGCCTTTATTCTCATCACCAGTGCCTCAGGCTAAGGTACATTCATTAGATGTTCCCAATAAGGGAATGGATTCTTTTCATCCATCTCCTTATGTTAAGGAAATTATTGATGACAGTCACTTAGGCCTGGGAGCCTTCATTGAGAGTATCCCTACATCCCAGGGGAAAATGAATGAATCATCTGAATTAAGGCCAATGGAAAATGGTGAACCAACAGATGTCATCTTAGTTAGTAATGGTGTTCCACTCTCTTTATCCAAAGAGGAGATGGAAAACATCATTAAAGAAGATGAAAATTTGAAAATAAGCTCTAAATATTTTAATCATGTGCAAGATGACCTGTTGGATGATGATTTAGGGTTGTCAGTAGCATATATCTACATGGTTGACACTAGATCATCTAAAAAAGAGCAGGAAGAGACATAAGTAGACCCTACTTTAGCTTCAAACTAGCAGCTTATCCTTCAGTTTCAAAAGAAGGATGAGCAGATTGATTCTATGAGTATGATTGCTACCATGCAATCACTCCAAAGTATGATTCCATCTCCTTCTTGACCCCATTAGATTGAGCCTTCAGATTCATTTCTTCCTACCGATGATTTGAGGTCCGATTTGGAAGAGTACCGATAGGAATCAAAACCTGTAATTGTAGTACCTTCCAACACTAAGCTAAAGACATTGCTACAACAACACGTGAAGTAAGTATTTGCACAGACTCGGGGTACAACCCTAACTCCAAAGGGTAAACCATACCCTGGGGAGTTTGATTCCATTCCTTATCCAAAGGGGTTTGTATCCCCATCTTTTAAAGTATTTAATGAGACTAGAAATCCCAAGCAACATTTGGCTCACTTCTACACAAGTTATTGCAATGCCGAAGGGAGCGATGCTCTTTTATTTAGATAGTTCATTAGCAGCTTGAGCGGAGTTACTTTTGACTGGTATGCTGATTTGCAAATGATTTGGTGCGCACTATCACCAAATTGGAAGTGATGTTTGTGAATAGATTCATAGGTGTTCAGCATCATGTTATCATAGGAGACCTAGTAGCAGCACATTAGAAGCCTGGAGAATCTCTGGTAGATTATATCATAAGATGGAGAATCCTCAGCTTAAAATGTGAGCCTCAACTACAAGAGCAGCATGCTGTAGAGATCCTCCTTAGGAACATACATGGCCCTCTAGCTTTCCTGCTCAAAGGCTTTACTATTAAAACTTTTGAGAAACCTTTAAATAAAGCCTCTAGTTTACAAGAGGAAGCTCCTAGGATGTCATTCTTAAAAGATCAATCTGAGTCAACCAAGCCTAGGAAGCCTTTAGAAAAAAGAACAGCCAATGTCTCTACAGTGGATAGAGGGAAAGCTCCTATGCAAGTATATCCATAGTGAGCTTCATCTTATGAACCACCGCAACAACAGAAGTCATCATTTCTTAGGAATTTTCTAACTAGCACTTCCTTAGAAAGGATGAACCAGACTTATTCCTTTAAGAAAGAGGTAATGAGAAAATTTTCAAAAATCTGATAAAAAAAGCTAGACTTTAAACTCCCTGACTCAAGAAATCCAAAGGAGGTGGGATAAGTAAATGTTCCTAATTATTGCCCATATCATCAGATGCGGGGCATACCATTGAGAATTGCTTTTCTTTTAAAGAATGGCTTGAAAGAAATTTTAAGAAGGGATTGGTGACTATTCCAAAGGAGTACCTTATGGACCCTGGACAAGGGTCCATTAAAGTTATAACAGGTAGTTCTTCTTCAAGTTCTTCATTTCAAAATGAATGGCATATAGCTTTATCCCGTTCTACAAAGAAATATATGATAAAAAATTTGAAACTTGCCATACAAGATCATAGTCAGACCTGGGAGGTGAACACCCAGGTTGATCCACTAGAGTCTAGAGTACGAGTTCCACCTCAGCCCAATTCAACATTTTCAACTACACATAAGATCAAAAAGTGTGGTGAGGGAGGGATATCTATATCTAGTGATAGAACTCTGTATGATAAAGATGGAAAGGCAGTACCATATAAGCCTTTTATCTTTATGTACTTATCTCAAAAGAATGAATAAAAAATCTATCTTTGATGATATTTCTTACATTCATGCTATTTCTGATGAAAATGAGAATGAAAATATTGAAAAATTAAATATCAAAAAAGAAGAATCTCATGATATTTTACATGAGTCGGGGTCAAAAACATACATGGAAGATTTGCATTGTGACCCACTTATTATAGATATAGAAGGGTCAAATTCTGATCATTCATCAGAAAAGGATGGTCAAAATGAGGAGCAGGTTTATTCAAACCTTGGAGATATTTTTGAAATAAATCTCCATAGTGGAAGGGTCTTATCGCCTCGTTTACCTCCTACTCCTCAAGAAAAAGGGAAGCAAATCATGGATGAAAGCATAAGTTCAAATTCTTTACTTAAAGAAATATCAGCAGAAATAAAGGTTCTCTAAGTAGATTATAATGTTCTAGCCCATCTTACGAAGCTCCCTACTACATTAAGCATTTATGATGCTCTCATTCTTTCAAAAGAAATGAGAGAGTCACAAGTATAGGCATTACTTGATCCAGAGGTATGCTTGACTCAACTAACAGCTACTTCCTCAGAAGAGGCTTGTTACGTTAAGGAGATCCTAGGAGTTACTTTCTCCAATGAGGATCTACTTTTGGGAACCAGTAATCATAACCTTCCTCTCTATATTACTGTAAAAATTGAAAATATAATATTATCAAGAGTTCTAGTAGATCATGGTGCATCTGTTAACATCATGAACTCTAGAACATTGACATTCTTAAAAATTGATAGTAGAAGACTTAGCTCTTATAAGATGTTGTTAAGGGGCTTTAATGAAATAGGTGAAAAAGCTTTAGGTTCAATCACTATATTATTAGAAATAGAAGGATTGAAAACTAAGGCTAAATTTCACATTATAGATTCAAAAACTTTCTTTAATGCTCTCTTAGGCAAACCTTGGATCCATGAGTATAGAATGGTTCCATCTTCACTCCACCAGTGTATTAAGTACACTAGGGATGGAGTGGAATTTATCATAAAAGAAGATATACAAATCATTCGCTATTCATGAGATTAAGCTCTATGAAGATGTTATTTACTACATGCCTAAGAAACCTAGATTTGATTCTATGAAATCCATCATTATTGAAGCACAAAGTACAATAATCAAGAAAGATGAAAAGAAAGAAAAGAAGAAAAAAAAGGAACCTCCAAAAATTCATATTGATTTGGAATCTAGCTCAGATGAAGAATCCCATCATAGAAATGCTTCAATAAAGTTTGAGAATTCCTTTGAATTAGACTCTGATGAGGAAGAAATCAAAGCATTAAAGGAAGAGTCTAAACTATCCACATATGAAAAATTGAAAAATTATGTGGATACTTTAACTTTGTCTCCTCTAAATCAAAATAAAATATCTCAATTAGAGGTCAAAGTAGCCCCCAACTTATCAAGAGAACTGGGGAGGTAAGCAAAATTTTATTCTATACCTGGTCCTTCAAGCTCAAAAAGAGATGTAAAGCTTGAAGAACCATCTCACAATGAAATAATAGAACTTCCTTTTGACTGGTATTCAACTTGTATAAGGAATTCTGTGAAACATAGTTTTGTCACAAATATTTTCCCCAAAGATAAAGCCTAACCCATGGAGAGCTTATGGAATCAAAAACATAAAAATTTCCACTCCAAAGCTGGCATTGGGTTTGGCACTGTTGAATCATTTGATGATATAGAGCATTGTTTAATGATAAAGTCAAATAGATCAACTCTTTGAAGTCTCTTCTACTCTTCTAAAAGACTCATTCATAAAAACTATGGAGGAATCCAAAGACGATCACTTCAGAATGCACCTCCTGAATATGAGGAAGAGATAAAATCTACTATAGATGAATTAAAGGAGGTTAACCTAGGAACTGCTGAGAACCCAAAATTTACTTTTATTAGCTCTTTGCTAGGTCGAAGATTCAAGAGTTAATCACTTTACTCTTTGAGTATAAAGATTGCTTTGCTGGAGTTATGATGAAATGGTTTATCGTGATGTGGTCATACAAACTAGAATTAAACGATGTTATCGTGAAGGGCTTCTAAAGATGCTTTAGAAGTAGAACAAGAAGTGATCATTGAAATAAAGAAACTAATTGAAGCTGGCTTTATATGAGAAGAACAATACCCTGATTGGGTAGCCAGCATAGTTCTAATAAAAAAGAAGAATGGTCAAATACACATCTGTGTTGACTTTAGAGACTTAAATAAACTAGTCCCAAGGATGAGTTCCCTCTACCTATACCCGAACTCATGGTCGACATAGCTTCCTCGCATGAGATCTTTTCATTTATGGATGGATCATCTAGTTATAATCAAATTAAGATGTCCCAGAAGATGAAAAGCATATGACATTTAGAACTCCAATAGGGATTTTCTGTTACATGGTCATGCCATTTGGTCTCAAAAATACTGGAGCTACTTATCAAAGAGCTATGACTAGAATATTCGATGACTTGATTCATAATCAAGTTGAATGTTATATCGATGATTTAGTCATTAAAAGCAAAATAAAACAAGAACATTTTTATGATTTACAGGTCATTTTTCAACGATTGCCACTATAACTTAAAGATAAATCCTCTGAAGTGTGCCTTTGGTGCAACTTCAAGGAAATTCTTAGGGTTCATAGTGTGGCATCGTGGGATAGAAATTGACCCAAAAAAGATAAAGGCTATTATAGAAATGCCGCCACCTAGAAGTCTTACACAGCTAAGATCATTCCAGGGAAGGCTTGCATACCTAAGGAGATTCATATAAAATTTAGCTGGAAGGTGTAAACCCTTTGCAGCATTATTGAAAAAAGATTCCAAATTTATTTGGGATGAAAAATGCCAGGGTGCCTTCGAAAACCTAAATCAATATTTAATGAATCCTCCTATTTTTTCTTCCCCGATTCCTAGAAAGCCATTAATTATCTATACTAAGGCTATGGATGAATCAAATGGAGCTTTATTAGCTCAAAAAAATGAAGAAGGGAATGAAAATGCCATTTATTATCTAAGTCGGAGGCTTATCCCAACGAAAAAGAATTATCCTCCTATTGAGAAACATTGCGTAGCTGTTGACCTCATTTTTAGGATGAGCTCTCAACCCCTCCATCTTAGACATAAGATTCCTCTTAGATACTAAGAGATCCTTAGTCTTAAGACACATCTAGTGATTAGGTGGACACTCAACCTAGCCTTAGAGACTTAGAAGGGTTAGCCATAGGAATAGGTCATGTTGAGGAAATACCCCAGCTTGAACCATTCCTCACCTTCCTTCCTTCAAGTCAAACTCCAAATCAATCTTATATGATTTTCTCCAAACTCAAATCAACTCCATGTGATTGAAATCCATGATTGAAATCCATGATTGAAACCCATGAATGAAATTCCTAAGTCCAAATCTTTCTTAAGTCATTAATCTTCCCTTACGGACTTAGCCAAAATAATGATCAAACCATATCAAATCCTTGAGATTTTCTCATAATTCATTTATATTCTAATATAAATTCACATATATAAATGAAATATAAATATAAATCAATCAAACTAATTTCAAAATTCAAAATCAATTCATAAATCCTTCTTAAGTCCTTAATTTCCCCTCTTAAGGACTCAACCTAAATCATGAATAAATCAATTCAAACTCATCGGATTTTCACATAACTCATTTATATTCTCATTTATATTCACATATATAAATGAAATATAAATTCAAATCAATCAAACCAAATCAAAAATTCAAGCTCCAAACTCCAAAAGTTTCCTAAGTCCTTTAAATTCCCTTTAATGGACTTATCCAAGATCATGATCAAATCACTTCAAATCCTTTAAATTTTCTCATGATCCATTTATATTATAATTTATATTCACATATATAAATGAAATATAAATTCAAACAATTAAAACCAATCCCAAAAATCAAACTCAAATCTACTCAAAATCCAACATAAGCCTTTCAAGTCAAAATCTTGAACTTAGCCAAATCAACTTCAAATCAAGCCAAACTCTTCATTTTCCTTCATGATTCAATCAACCAAAATCTTTAACATAGCCAAAATCACCATAGGCTCATTCATGACTTATGTTTGAACTTGACCAAGTCAACATTTGAGCCTAACCTAGACCAATTGGCCACTTGACCCAACTTGACCTAAAAAGTTAAAATGTGTCAAAACTCGATCTAAGACAAATTGATTCAAACCAATGGTTCAAGTTCATTCCAAATCACTTGTTAAACTTGACCAAAGACTTAATTGGCCAACTAGACCAAACCTAGTTCAATTGACCTTGAACACAACTGACCTAAAGGGGTCATGTTGAGCCAAATTCAAACTTAACAAAAATGATTGGAAACATAGATACCAATCCACTTCATATGACTAACCAAACCTAAACCTATCCTTGACCTAACCCAAATAAGTCAAATGGGTCAAATAGGTCAACTTGACCCATTTGACCTAAATGAAGTCATATGAGCCAAACTCAAAACTAAACCAAATTGAATCAGACCAAAGCCACTAAAATATTTCAAATGGTCATATGAACTTGACCCAATCGACCAATTGGTCAAGTTGACCCAAGTTGACCCATTTTGACCTAAATGGGTCAACATGAGCCAAACCTCATCAAATGAACTCCACATCTCATGAAACTTGGCCAAACCTATTTACTCCACATACCCAACATATCCAAATTAAAAAATCAGCCAAATGGCCATTCTTCCCCTAGGCCATAGAAAACATTTTAGTCAAATTCATGGGTAATTTGGTCAAGCCCTCTTCATATAAACTTGATACCTTCCTAATAGCTCAAGTGAACCTAATGGAGAGTAGTGCACCCAACCCAATGGGTTTGGGTCAACCCAAATGGCCCCACGCCAAACCCGACCACATGGGTCAAATTGGCCAATTCAAAATCCTTCTTTCACTTGATTTCAAGCACATGGGAGGTTGCCAATCCACTCCTTGGCTCAAACCAACCATGTGCAAACTCCAAACAGATCAAACAACCCCTCAAATGTGGTCAATTGGATCAAAATGGCAAGCTAAGGCTCGATCATCCGATTGCCATAGGGAGAGATATACTCCCCCTAATTTAATTTGAAATAATCATTCCCACATTCAATTGAAGCCTAGAGAGTGTTAGGAAAGATCAGAGAACCATCCTAAGCTTTCTAAAAAGGATTTGAAATAGATACTTCTCTGTTTTCTCCATTAAAAAATAGGGGAGCTCACTTCAATCTTGAACTTCCTCTTCACTCAAATACATCACAATTCCTCTTGCACACTCCCTCAGAGGATCAAACAGAGTGCACTGAAGCTCTCATTCAAGTTCCCAAAGCAAGGAGAGCCTCAATTGGATCAAAGCCGCAAAGGAGGTGAAGTGGTGTTGGTCGATAAGAAGATCCACTCAACTCCAAGGCTTAAAACTTTCAACAGGGCTTCGTCTCCAGTAGACAAAGCTACCTCATTGAGCTCAAGTGCCGCTGATCACCTCTGGTGAGGTATGGAATTTTCAACCACTTAGCTTAGGAGGTGTTGGGTTTTTGTGAAATCAATTTTTATGTCATGAGAAATCCACCATTGGATAGGCTTCTCATTAGCTTTAGATGGTGTGGGAACAATCCAAGAGCTCAATCATGATCTTCCCTAAGATCATGGCCTCTGATCCTAAGGAAGTAGGAGATCTGGTCATCCATCCATGCATTTTGGATGGACAGCCAAGATTATTCCCATGTTTAGAAAATGAATTATCCCTTTTAAAATTGTGGGGTGATCCCTGGCCATTCAATCGAATGACAAGGATCGAAACTTCGTTCAGTTGCATTGCTATTTAAGTGGATGTGAAGGCGTTACCACTTATCGGCCTTCACTTGCCGCGATGTCACTTGTGAGAGGGAGGGTTAGTTAGGTAGTTTAATTAATGTTAATTAATCTCCTTATCTTCAAAAATTCATATCTCCTTCAATAAAATTCAAAAATAATATGAAATAAATTTTTATAGAATGATAATTCAACCTAGAATATTCTAAAAATGATTTCAATGATTTTGAATTATATTTTTCTCTGATTTTGGGTTTAAATGGAAATCTTATTTTGCTAATTATCCCTTAATTAGTCTTTTGAATAATCCCAAATTTCTTGGGTATTTTTTAGGGGATGACCTCTGCCTACCCTAATTTTCTTGAGATTTATTTAAGGCTTAATTGGGAGAATTGCAAATGTGTTTCCTAATTACTCCCTTAATCTAATTAAGGATAATTAACATTGGATTAGTGTTTTAATCCATTATTAGGGTTGATTAAGGTTAGATCCAATGAATGGAAGCCTTAGGGAATAATTTTGGGATATTTCCCCTAAGCTATTCCCTAAACCCCCTTTTGTTTCCTTAATCCTCTCTTAATTAAGGGTTAATTCATTAATTATTCTCTTAATTAATTTCTAAAAATTCTAAAACTTCCAGAACTTAATTAATCTACTTTGGGTAGATGCTTAGGTGTTGAATAGCCTAAGTTCAATTAAGGAAATCAAAACCCAATTCATATGTGTGAAAGGTTGTTTTGAAATTACTAAGTTAAACCCCTTAGTTTAATTAACCATTAATCATGAGCCAAATTGCATTAGACCCTTTTTTGTAGGTGCATTGCAAATTTAAATTCTTTGTGAGGTTTTATGTCATCTCATTGGCTCATAATTACTTGGTTAACTATGCTTGGGTGGTGTAAGGGTTAATTAACTTGCTTAATTCATACACTTAACCTAAAATCTAAAATGAATCTAATCATCTAAAAATTAAGCCAAAATATCAAACACATGTGGGAATGGGTTAGGAATAGCAAACGCAACTCACATTTTCAAAATTAAATCAAACTCAAACTCAAATAAAAATCGTATTAAACAAACTTTGGTTTGCTTTAAGCTTTCTTATTTTCTTAAGATTATCTTTAGGATTTAATTAAAGTGAATGTGTTTACTTTCTTTCTTTGCTTTAATTCCTTCCCAACATTCTAAATATGTATGTCATATGGTTTCATGCATTCATACTTTTCAAAATTCAAATTCAAATGAAAATGTTTACTTTATGTCAAATTTGCATGTGTTGGCTAAAGAGAAATATGAGTGGCTATTATCATTACTAAATTCAAATTATTTTCAAAACATTAATGAATCAATTATCAAAATTGAATGTGTGCTACTTATATTTTAATTATAAGCTTGCATGTGAAAGATATAAGGATGTGCTTAGTATAGGTTTTCCTTCTCTTCTCTTTTAGTATAGTTTTGAATAGGATTTGGTAAGTTGTATGGTTCATTTGAAAAGAACCTAACACTTGCCTAATTCCATATCCTATTCATTCCTATGCTATTACTTAAGAAGGTTACCTATGCTTGTACACATAAATTGCATAAATAATACAAATCAACTAAAATAAACTTTTGCATTCTTTCTTTTCCATTCATTTCTTTTGTACACATGTTTGTATTTAAGGAAACTGGTATATTAGTCTGGACAACCCGAGGTTGCGAGGCTTTAAGTAGACATAAGTAGGTTTTATACCTTACACCTTTGGTTAACAATGGCGTTGTGCTCACTTATGCCTTTCTTACTTTCATGTGTGCATGTGAAAATTGGATAAGAAAACCCCTTTTCTACTTAATGAAAATTATGCATCATAAGCATTCAAATTTCCTTAAGTAACTTGCATAGCATGCATCATAAAGTATGCTAAATATTTCCATTTGGTGTGTATAGATATGCTTAGGAGATACTCATATGCATGTTATACGTGTTGGGAAAGAAGTGAAGAAATGTGTGTTTTGTGAATTTAGTTCATTTTATTTAATCTTAAAATACCTTTCTTTTGGATAGGTTTGTTTCGAGTTCATCTAAACTTAGGATTAATTAAAATACTTAATCGAAACATCCACTAAACAAAACTAAATTGTGAATCTACCTTAGAAATTACTTAGGTTAGGGAAGGAAAGAGAAGTTCTCTTCTCTTTCCCTCTCTTCATAACTTAGTAATTAATTGTAGGATTCATTTGAACATAATCAAAACATGAAATAAAATCAACCCAAAAATTATTAAACAACTTAAATGAAACCCTCCTCTAAGTTGAACATCCTTCACACTTAGAAAATCCTAACTTAAAGCCATAGCTAAGCATACCACACAAACCTTTAAAGCACACACATTAAGCTAAGTCACCACTTCTTGCTTTAGGTTAGGGCGATGCATGGTTTGATGCTTGCTTTTGTTTTATGATATATGTTTTAGACTAGATGTTAGGATGTATGCTCATAGAATGAATGGTAGGACAATCTTAGTCTGACCATTATTTTTTGTAGGGGATTGTGCTTAAGGGGCATTATCAAAAATAAAAATATAAAATGCTTTTGCTTGCAGGTGCTTATACCCCTAAGCATAATCCAATAGGCCAGGTGGACTTAGTCACCCATGTGTGGGGTGATAAGTCCAATATATATTCTTGGGATTTGTGTGGATTATTTTAGCTAATCTCTATTTACAGGTGTTAGTTAGATTTCCATTATTTTCCTTTTCATGTACATTTTACAATTAGGATTTTGGAATGATTGTTATGGGGATTAAGATGAACATTAGTCATAAGATCTCATTTTATGCACCATGTGAGGCCTTGGAGCATCCACCTTCCAGCCATCCAAAAGAAAGAACCAAAGAAGAAAAGATGAATGAAGAAATGAAGCTTGGAGACCCCCATAATAATGAGTTCCTTACTTAATTATATGTAATTCATTTATAATCTGGGTTGTATAAGGGTAGAGCTCGGCTACCCAATTTATTTTTTGGGTTTGTGCAATGGTTCCCGACCACATTTGGCCTCTTATTCTTTTGCGCTTAGCTTTATAAATTGATTGATGATTTGTTTAGCTTGTGCATTAAGTGGCATCATTTTCCTAGTTTCTTCCTTACTTTATGTATGGCCTGTTGTGGATTAGGCTCTTAAGAAAAAATAAATCTTTTACCCAACTTAACAACTTAAAACTAAAAATAAAAAACTCATAACCTCACTTAAAGCTTAGGTTAAAAATCAAGATAAAATAATTAGTAACCCCTCAGCTCGATGAGTATTTCTTTTATGACATCATGCACAAACACATCTTATTTCACTCTTGACTGGAGGGCTTCCACCTTTTTCAGAGAAACTTGGCTTGACCTATGAGAGCCATGGTGGAAACACACCTCCTCTCTTCTCCGTGATTTTGGCCAATAACTTTATTTCTCATGCATCCGTGATTTTGGCCAATAACTTTGTTTCTCATGCATTAGGCATATGAATCCTATTATCTTGAGTCAAAATGATTGTCAAAAATAAAAATAAATAAAATAAAATTTGAATTGCATTAGATTTAGGTCATTTGAAGCATGCCCTTTACATGATCTAGGCTCTTTAGGGAGTGAGTTTAAGGACTTAGTCTCTTTTTAAATAAATAATAGCCTAACTATCTTGCATTAAGCATATGACTAGCCTACATGAATTTAAAATCACAGGAGAAGTTAGTTGGCACACCCTCGGTGTGGTTGTAAGTCAGCGTGGTGGTTTGTCCTCTCTTATGGAGGCAAACCAAATATCATTTTTTTGCCTTAGATTTAGGTTGTGCTTTTGGCCCTCACCAAAGCTCCCTAGATTTAGGTTCTAAGGTTGCTTCTCCACTTCGTGGGCCATAAGCTTAAATCCTCACCACTTAGGCATTTCCATAACCTTGTATTATGTAATTATAAGCTCTAGCATTCTAATGAAAAATTCAACTCAAACAAATTAAATAAATTTCAAAAATATAAAGCCCAATCATAGGATAGTTTGAGATGTTCACTAGGTTTCCTAGCATCGTGGGCATCTCCTACTTATCTCCATATGGATTTTATAATAAATCTCTCTTTAATCAATCACATTTGATCTTCAAAAATGAACCAATTGATTGATAGTCCTTTCCTATTGAAATCTTTAGAGACAATGTTCATTTGCCTTAATCGAGAGTTTTCTTAAAGAATCTCCATTTTTTAAGATGTAATTAACTATGGGGGGCTTATAGAACTTAACGAACATTTAAAATAAATCCTTTACTTTTCATGTAAAGTAGGAGAAGAATCTCTGGTACACTTCGAAGACCCAACGTCTTTAGGAGTCCTTATTTTAGTGATTAGGTCCATTATAGGGTAGTGACTTCTATCTTTTGAGATAGTACATCTCTCCTTAATACTGTACCCGATCACCTCAATAAGCACATATACGGATCTGCGTGGCATCCCAAAAAGATGAATTTTTATAGTCTTACCTCTCTTTCTACCAACAGGTTTGAAAGGTGACTCTATATAAATTTTTTTCACCCACATTAGCCTTAGTTTTTATCGCTCAGAAACTGAGGCATTATATGCTTTCTCATAAGGCCAACTTGATTTCAAGGGTGAATCCTTTGCAATATCTCATGACCCGTCCAACACTGTCTAGGTGTTTAGCATGATGGTTGATGATTTTATTACAATTTGAGATCACTTATATTCATCTTTGTGCTAAAAAAGGATAAATAGTAACAGATTTCCTAACACACCCTATGCTTGAAGGGTCTCCTTTAAATGATGTTCTCCTAGATGAACAGATCATAACATTAGAAAGTGAATCTAGTGCCACTTGGGAATTATAATTTGATGGTTCATCATCATCAAGAAGACATAAAAAATCAAACTCATCTATCAAGGCAGAATTGGGTTAATCTTTATAACCCCAAAAGGAATGATGAGATATTCATATCATTTGGTTTAACACAAATAATGAAATTTGAATAAAGCTCTTATTACTAGGTTAGAGTTGGCAATCCTTATGGAAATTAAAAATATAAAAATTTTTGGGGATTCCCAACTAGTTATAAACCAAGTAAGCGGAATCTATAAGGTTTTGCTTCCAAAGCTCTTCAATTATCATCAATATACAATGAAATTACTTGAAAAATTTTATATGTAATGCTGTGTAGAATATCTCACCAAGAGAATACAATAGCAGATGCTTTGGCTAAATTAGCCAAAGAAATCATATGCCTAGAAAAAGAATCAATTTCTATAGAAGTTCAAAATCAACAAGTTTTGTCTCCTATAGATTTAAACTACATTAATAGGCAAGAAGAAATGCAAAGGATAGCCACTTTAAGGTCAAATAGAACGTGATTGGAGGAAACCGTTTATTGACTATTTAAGTAAAGGGAGGCATCCTGAAAATAAATCATTAGCAAATCAAATAAAGAAATGTGCTTTATCTTATGCATTAATTAATAATTTTTTGTATCAAAGGTCATTTGACCAAATGTGGCTCCGTAGTTTAGACAAATCGGAAGCCCATAAGGTTGTTATTGAGATACACTCTAGATTGTGTGGAACACACCAATCTGGGCCCAAAATGAAATTAAAAATTAAGAGACTTGGGTATTATTGGCCATCAATACTAAATGATTGCATGGAGGTTAGTCTCCATTCAAATACATGGTGTGGTATTACATCAACCACCCTGTATTACACCTGATTGCCTCTAGCGAGTTGGGGTACCAACATCATAGGGCCTATTGATCCTCCATCATCGAAAGGACATTTTATTTTTGCTACAATGGATTATTTTTCCAAATGGACTGAAGCAGTGCCACTGAAAGAGGTTAAAGCATATCAAGTGTTGAAATTCTTTCAGGAAAATGTCATATATCGAATCGGAATTCCTCACCGAATCATATTTGGCAATGGTCCATCCTTTAGGTCCAAGAAAATAAATCACTTTGTGGCTAGACATAAAATTGATTGGAGATACTTGACCATCTATTACCCTAGTTCGAATGGATTGGCTGAGAAAATTAATAAAATATTGGTAAGAATTCTAAAAAGGACGATGAACAATAAGTGTCAATGGAATGAAAAGTTGGTTGAAGCCTTATGGGCCTATCGGACACATATAGGACACCAACTCAGTCTTCACCATGTGCTTTAGTTTTTGGGACTGAAGTAGTTCTTCCATTTGAAGTGCAACTACCTTCATTAAGAATAGATGTTAATAATAATGTTATGATAGATCAAAATCATAAGATTCACGTGGAATAACTAGATAATCTTAAAGGAAAATGATTGAAAGCTCAACAAGACCTTGAACTGTACCAATCACATATGGTTCAGGCACATGATAGATTGGTTCATCCTAGAACTTTTCAAGTAGGAGACTTGGTCTTGGTTCTTAGACAACCAATCCTAGCTCATCGAAGAATTGACAACAAATTCAAGCTAACATGGGAAGGACCATTTTAGTGGGAAAAGCTTATGAAGGAGGTTCTTACCAACTTATTACATGTGATGGTGAACGTCCAATACCACATATTAATGGATTTTACCTAAATAAACATTATGTGTAATGTGTAACTTGTTGCCAAATAAAGATCAATAAAATAAAAGCTTATTTATCTTTATTTCTTTTGCTTCAACTTGTATCATTTATCTGGAATGTTGGAAACTCATTTGTAAAAGTATTTAGAAATGAAAGAAAAACTTCCATCACCCTTTCATCAAGTTAGACTAATCAAGTAAGGATTAAGTACATGAGACTCTTTCTTATTAGTCAAAAACTTTTGAGAATTAGGATTAAGTCATTTTGACCCCCTTTTCCTCATTCATATCACCTATAGGTTGGGAGAAAGCTCTTTGTGGCACCTTTTTTATACATGACTTGAGATGGGAGCAAGCCCTCTATGGCACCTTTCTCATGTCTTTCTGGGTTTGGAGTAACCCTTCGTGTCACCATTCCTACATTTGTGTACATTATTGGATCAAGCCATCAAGGCCCCTTTCATGTTACACAGGCGAGTTAGATTGGATCAAGTCTTTATGACCCCTTTCTAATAGCCAGAATGATATAAGTCCTAGTCATTTTTTTCTAATCACTAGAGTAAGTTTCGACATCCTACTTTTGTGTACATGATTGGATCAAGCCATCAAGGCCCCTTTCATGTTAGGCGAGTTAGATTGGATCAAGTCTTTATGACCCCTTTCTAATAACCAAAATATAAGTCCCCAGTCGACATTCTTTCTAATCATCTAGGAGTAAGTCCCCAATCGTCATCCTACTTTTATGAACATGATTGGATCAAGCCATCAAGTCCCCTTTCATGTTACACAGGCGAGTTATATTGGATCAAGTCTTTATGACCACTTTCTAATAGCCAGAAAAATATAAGTCCCCAGCTGACATTCTTTCTAATAATCTAGGAGTAAGTCCCCAATTGGCATCTTACTTTTATGTACATGATTGGATCAAGCCATCAAGGCCCCTTTCATGTTACACATGAAATTTAGATTGGATAAAGTCTTTATGACCCCTTTCTAATAGCTAGAAAGATATAAATCCCCAGTTGGCATTCTTTCTAATCATCTAGGAGTAAGTACCCAGTTGGCATCCTACTTTTGTGTACATGATTGAATCAAGCCATCAAGGCCCCTTTCATGTTACATACATAGGAAAGTTACATTAGATCAAGTCTTTATGCCCCCTTTCTAATAGCTAAAAAGATATAAGTCCCTTAGTCGATATTCTTTCTAATCACATAGGAGTTAGTCCCTCAGTCAGCATCCTACCCAAGAGTAAGTCCCCAGTTGACATCCTATTTAAACTTCTAAGAAAGGGAATCAAGTCATTGAAGGCCTCATTTCTTTGGACTACTCAAATAGGATCAAGTTCATATGACCCTTGTTTAGTAGTCAAAGTGTTGTGGATTAGGTTCAAGCATTTCAAGCCTCTTATCCCCAACATAGCTTTTGAGGATTGGATCATGTATTTAAAGACCCCTCTCCTCTCTTTAGCTAACTAGGATGAATCATGCCCTTAATGACCCCATCTTATTAGCTAATACATGGATCACCACTATTCTCAATTAAGAGTAAGTTTTTTGAAGGCATCTTCCTTGAGCATAGTGATTGCATCAGGGATAAACCATTCTTTAGGTCCACTCCTAATATCATTTCTCTTCACCGTAAAACTTAATGAAGTTAAGTTTCTAGGAATAAATCACAATCCAAAGAAAAAATAGGTATAAACATACCTATCTTTCATAATCAAAATCAAAATAAAATTCAAAAAAAAAAATCAAAATCATGAATTGGAACCCCAAGTTTATATTTGCATGTTGATCAATCTGGTCAACACCAATATGTGCAAAGTATTCTGACCAATCCACTACACATATTGGGGGTCTATTTGTTGACCTCATTTTTAGAAGAGGTCATTTTAGCAATGAAAAGAGCTCAAGTCCAAATAGGGATTTCCTACTTCAATATTCAAGTCACTATGCTTGGTGAATTAGGAAATACATTTTTGAGCTAAATCTAATTTACTTGGTTTAATGCAAAATCAAGTTAAATATACAACATAAATTAAATCAAGTAAAATAATGAAAATTCAAACTCAAACCTAAACTCTACTCTAGTCAACCTAGAATTGACTTAAGTGGGCCCACTTGGTCAAAAAGTCACCCACTAAATTTCACCAAATCAAATTATCAAAAATATTTTAAATGATCAAATAAATATGTTTGATCATAATAACAAAGAAATTTGAGTCCATTAATGCCTAGATAGGTAAATTTAATTCCTTAAATCAAAATAACCTAAATAGGCTACATTGAACTCAAACACAAGGAAAATTAAAATAAACCCAAGATGATTGTATTAAACCATTTGGAAAAGATTATGGGACATAATCTAATTCCCCATTAGGTGTAATTAGGTCAAATAAGTCATTTGACCTATGTGAAATCAATATTAATTCACTTAACCCCATTTAGGTTAAGTGAGTTAAATAAAAAGAAATTAATGGGAAACAATTAAAATATTTTAAGAACCTTGATTAACTCCAAATAAAACCCCTTAATTACTTCAAGCTAAGATACAAAGGGGAAGAAGCTAAATGCAAAGTCAAAGGGAAGAAGAAAAAATTCCTTTTACCCTCATCACCTCCCCACCTCTTCCTCAAAGGACACATGTAATGCAAAGAAAAGTGAGATAGTAAGATTCCAAGCTATCTTCATACTTACCAAGGTAAGAGAAAAAAGGAATAGCTCATGGAAAAGTGGATTCAACACACACACTTTCCAAATCATTGGGATTCCTTCACCACATGAAACCAAAGAACCCTCCCACTTCTAAAGCCACGAAAGTAGGAGAAGCACTAAAGCCAATGTGTAGGAGACATAGCTTGGTCAAGGGATTAAGTTACAAGGAATTGATCCAATTTCCTTAGCATGACTTTCCGAAAGGTTGGAGCTAATCAGCAACTCCCCACTCACAAGAAATAAGTGCATTGATGACCCCCCTTTTCTTTTCTAAGCTTTTAGTTTTGATCATTTTCATAAGGAAACATGATCTTCAAGTTGATCCAACTATATAAAATCATAGGATTTCTTTCCACTATCATGTAGCACTTCAAATAGTGTGATTTCATTACCTATATCAAAAGATATTAGCAAAATACTATCATGATCCTCAACTCTGCGAATGAAAGGTGATCTCGCACCATTGATATGTGTATTTGATTGACGGCCATCTGGCGGCGGATCAATTTCACCTTGTAGCTGCGAGATCGATCTAGGTATCCGATCTTTATTTGGGACCGTAGCGATCTGCATTTTGCTATTTGGCCTTCCTCGTAGCACCACGAGACCAACTGCATACCACACCAGAGGGCGTGCCATGTGGCATCTCTGGGACCCCACAAAACTATTAAATAAGGTTTAATTAATTTAAAAAATGTAGAAAACTTCTAAAAATCATATAAAATCAAATATAAATTAAAATTTTAGATTCATCTTAATGAGAGAAATCCATAGAAATTAGAATCCCCAATTTTTATTGGGTAATTTTCTCTTAATTTGGGTTTAATTGAAAAACATTAAACCTGAATTACTCTGAAATTAATAATCCAATTAATTTGAAACTTTGGAGAAATGAAATTAAGCATAAAATACACCTTAGGTGAATTTTTGGGGATTTATTGCTCCGAATTCAAGGGAAATTGAAATTTCATATGCTTAACTTTTAAATTAATTAAATTAATTAACTTTTAATAAAATAATTAAGAAATGTTGATCTAACAACCTTAAATTAGAATAATGAATATTAATAAGCATTAGAACACAAATTAAAACTATCTGAACCTAATAATCCCTAAATTGACTTAATTAGATAATTAAATGAATTAAATAATTCAATTAAACACGACTAATTGCAATAAATCAAGATTAACCAAAATAATGAATGTTTACTCTCATTAGAAAGGTATTTTAGTGAAGAATAAGAGAAAAATAAAATCCATTATTGAATCTTAATAAATTAGGCTTAATTTAGGTTTTAATAAAATAATTAAAACTTAATTACACCCTAATTACATCTTTAATCAAGCTGAACTCTAGGGATATAAAATTGGCGTGTAACCTTACTTGCCATAAATATTTCAAGTCCAAATGATCTGGGTTAGTGAAAATGGAATAAAAATTGAAATTAAATCACTAAACCATTTGAATTGAAACTAGTCAATGGTAAAAATTAAACAAATTCAAACTTCAAATTTAAACTTGAACTTAAATGAGCCTAGCAAAGCCTTGCCATACAAACCCCTCTTTTACACAAACTAGATTACTTAAGTGACAGACTCTAGATCTGGGTTAGATCATTCTATGATTTTCTTTTAATCTCCTAAGATATGTTGTGGTGTGCTTCACATGTTTGTGTGGTGTATTGCTTTAGACTAGATGCCTAGGCTTGTTTGTTGTTTAGACTGGATGTTAGGGCATTGTTTTTAGATTTAACACTATTTTTTGCAGGGGACTATGATAAAGGGATTGTTGTAATAAATAAATCATAAAAATATTGTTTGCTTACAAATTTAAAATCCATAACAGTCCATAGGGCAGTGGACCAAGCAATACTAAGCGTATGTTTATGAAATATAATCTGCTTTGTTTGTTGTGTGTATTTCCTAACATCTATTTTGCAGGGCTTAGGATTTTTTTTTTTTGAATTTTAAATGTAAATTTGAGCTTAGAATTATGTTTGGATCTATGGAGTCTAGGATTAGCAGGAGCTGACCCAACCAGGAAATAGTGTGGTCCCTTGTGGAGCCAGATGGATGTCCCTAAAGAAGGAGACTTTTTTGGTAAGAAGACCCATAAATCTAAACTTGTAGTTCTAGGCCGAGTTGTATAAGGGCAGAACTCGGTAGATTTTCTTTCTTAGGGTGTGAGAGTGCCTTGCATTGGAATTTTTCTTATATAATTTAATTTGGTTTGGTTTATTTTGGTGTGCAATAGAAACAACATGCTTTTTTTAGATTTCTTTTTGTACTATGTTTGTGCTATGATGAATGCCTAGACGTAGGCTCATAGGATAAACTAAATTTTCTACCCAACTAAACCAATTGAAACATAAAAATAAATATAACTCATAATCTTCATATAAAAGCCTAGGCCATTAAAGCAAGATAAAATATGTAGCAACCCTTTAGCTGGATGTTTTAATATCATGCATAAATGATATTGTTTCACTCTTGATTAATGAAGGACTTCCATCCTTGCTAGAGAACCTAAGCTTGACCTTTGAAAGCCTATGATGGAAGTACACCTTCTTCTATTCCGATTTAGCCCATAATCTTTTTTTAATTGCATGCACTATTCCTATGAACTAAATGAATCCTGAGTCAAAAATTATAAAAATCTAAAAAATATGCATTAGTTAGGTACATCTTCATACCCTACATAATCTTAAGGGTTAGGGAGTAAGTCTAGGTTCATAGATTTCTTTCCTAAAACTACAACAACCTAGCCATCTTGTATTCATATGACTTAGCTTCATGGTTTTAAAATGCACTTAGGTGGTGTTAGACGACCTTCTCAGGCAGTTGTAAGTCAAGAGTCAAGATAGGTTGGTTCCCTCAAGTGAGGAGAATGGCAAATGATTCCCAGAAGATTTGAGCCGACATGTGTAAGCACTTGTGACTAGGTTACAAGTATCCTTTGGAATAAGTCTTCAACCCTAGGCATTTACGTGGTCTTGTGCTACTAGAATCCCAAGCCTAGATTTCTAAGAAAATGTTAACTTGAAATCTAAAATTAAATCCCAAATTTGAAGCTAATCATAGGATAAATGAAATGTCTGGGCATCTGTATCATAAACATTTCTACTCTTTTCTATTTGACTCTTAAAAATAACTCTCTCCAATTTGGACCTCTCCCAATTGAATTTCCAAAAACCATTCCTTTGAAAGCTACCTTAGTAGTCTTTAGGAATAACCATTTGTTTCTTTAATCAAGAGTATTCTTAAGAAGAGACCCTTCCTAAGATGTAATTAACTATAGAGGCTTGCCTTTATAGGGAACCATGTTCCTAGGATAAAATAGACCATGTTCTACTTTTTCATGTAGTTCAAGGGAAAATACTTTGGTACACAGAAGACCCATTAGCCTTAAGAGTCTTTTACTGAAATGATTGAATCCATTACAGGAGAGCATGTTTATCTTTCGAGATAATAAGTTTATTTCTTAATACCATATTTGATCATCTATATAAAATATTCCTAAACTCTATGTGGTGTTATTTCATTTCTCTATTCCAGAGAAAACACCAATAGCCCCTCACGGGATGCTCCACCCTTGGATATGCTTATGGAGGATCAGCCCAAGGTGGACTACAATGTTCACTCTCATCTAAGAAAGTTGTCATCTAAGTTAAGCATATATGATGCCCTTGTCTTATCCAAAGAGATGAGGGAATCATTAATCAAGGCTCTCCTTGATCTTGAAATATGCTTAGCTCAACTGACCTCTATTACTGAGGAGGCACATTACACAAAAGAAGCTCAGGGGATTACCTTTCACAGATGAAGACCTTCTTCTAGGGGACATGGAGCACAACCGTCCCCTCTACATCATAGTTGACATGGGCAGATTCAGACTGACCAAAGTTCTCATCGATCCAAGAGCATCGATGAACATTATGAGTCTAAAGACCCTTCCCTATTTGAGGATCAACATCTCCACACTCTGAGGAGATCGGATGATGTTGAGAAGATTCAATGAACAAGGTGAGCGGGCTTTAGGTTCTATAGTGTTACCTTTAGAGATAGGTGACTGGAAGACTGAAGCCAAGTTTTACATAATTGCTTCGAATACTTCATTCACTACTTTGCTCGATAGGCCTTGGATACATCAGAACAAGATAATTCCATCCTCCCTCCATCAGTGCATCAAGTTCAAAAAGGATGGGATTGAATACCGTGTCAATGGAGATGAAAAGTCATTTTTTGTTAGAGAAATTGAGATTTATGAGGATGGGACTTACTATCTTCCTCAAAACACCCTTTCTCATAAACTTGGATAAAATTCAAATTCAAAAGAAAAAGAAAATGAATAAAAAGAAAGAGCAAAAGAAAAGAAAAAGAAAAATGAAAATCCAAGTGAATAAAAAGGGGGAATTGAAGAAGAAATAGAGCCGCATATCACATTACACCCACAGTCCATTCTCTCATATGGACATGTGGGTAAGATGACTCAACCTCTACCAATTAGAGGTAGAGGCAAAAATAGAGGCAGTTCCAGAGGTGGAAGACCCCCTGGTTGGCCATTAGCTAATAAGGGTTATGTTCCAGTTCATAGGAGTACCCTTACTATTGATAAAGAATTAAAATCTAGCTAAGAGGATGAGTCTAATGTGATTAGCATACCATCTAACCCTTCTCAGCTAGTTCCATTGGAGGTGACTTTCGATCTAGATAGCGACGAAGACCAAGCCTCCAGATGAAGCAAAGTATTGGAATCAAGTTTATGTGAGACTATTAGGTAGCAGTTGAGAACCTTAGCTCTAACCTCACTTTCATCTCAAAAAGTTAAAGGTTTAGCAGTTAAGGAAGCCCCTAAGTCTTCCACTGATATCAAGCCAAAGAGATTCTTTTTGGGATCATCATCCTCAAGTCTTGAAGTTGATGTAGAACTTGAGGAGGATTTATTTAAAGAATTAATGGAATTATCATTTGACTTTTACTCGCCTTGTGTTCATAATCTTATACAGAAAGGTTTGGTTCCTCATACATGGTCCAAGCATAGGTTAGAGTATTTCGAGAAGCCATGGAATAATACAAGCAGGGAAGCACAATCAAGAGTAAGACTAGGATTCGGTACAATGAGTTAGTCGATGATGATGATTACTACTTAATTGTTACCAATCATTTCGAGTCTGATAGGTTCTTTTCACACAACCCCAACTCTTATGAGAATGTGTGTTTAGAAATATTAGATGATCCAGATGATCTTTAAATCAAGGATGCACCTCCAAAATTTAAAGAGGAGATCCATTCAATAATTGACAAGCTTAAAGAAATCAACCTTAGGACAGAAAAAAATCCACACCCGATGGACATCAGTTTATTGCTGAATGAAGAAGAAACCAATGACTTAGTTAGGCTATTGACTGAGTTTAAGGACTGCTTTGCATGGAGTTATGAATAAATGCATGGATTATCTCCTGATGTAGTAGTCCAAAAACTGGAAATAGATCCTAGCTCTAACCCTATCAAGCAAGCTCCAAAATGCATACGATTAGAAATTGAACAACAGGTCATTTATGAAGTTAAGAAACTGATTGATGTTAGTTTCATCAGGCAAGAAAAATACCCTACCTGGTTATCCAGTGTCGTACCAGTTAAGAAGAAGAATGGCCAAATTTGTATTTTCATCAATTTCAAGGACTTAAATAAGGCATGTCCTAAGGATGAGTTTCCTCTTCCTATACCAGAATTAATGGTGGACATCACCTTTTCTCATGTCATATTCTCTTTCAAGGATGGGTCATCTGGCTACAACCAAATCAAGATGTCTCCTGAAGATGAAAGAAACATCACTTTTTGAACCCTGGTCAGAATCTTTTGTTATAAGGTCATGTCTTTCAGCCTTAAAAATGTTGGTGCTACATACTAATGGGCCATGACTCAAATCTTCAATGAACTCCTCCATCATCAGGTTGAGTGTTATGTTGATGATCTAATAGTCAAGAGCAGAGAAAAAGAAGACCATCTCTTTGACTTGAGAGCAGTTTTCAAATGGTTAAGATAATATAACCTCAAAATGAATCCGCTGAAGTGTGCATTTGGAGTAGCTTCAAGGAAATTCCTAGGGTTTGTTGTCCAACATCAGGGAGTAGAGATAGATCCTAAAAAGATGAAAGCTATCTTAGAATGCAACCTCCTAAGAGCTTAACTCAACTTAGATCGTTCCACGGATGATTAGCATATCTGAGACACTTGATCTCCAACCTATCAGGGAGATGCAAGCCATTTTCAGCACTATGCCAAGTTCAAGTGGGATGATAAGTGTCAGCATGCCTTTAAAGATATCAAGCAGTATTTGATGAAGCCGCTAGTTCTAGCAACCCTTATCCCGGGCAGGCCACTCATCCTCTATACTGCTGCATTGGATGACTCTCTCGGTGCTTTGTTGGCCCAAGCCAATGATGAAGGGAAGGAAAGTGCTCTCTACTACCTCATCCATCATTTGATCCCTCCTGAAGTGAACTATCCACTATCAAGAAATATTGCCTAGCTTTCATCTTCGCTTCCCAAAAGCTATGACACTATATGCTTTCTCATAAGGTGAACTTGATCTCTAGAACTAATCCACTACAGTATCTCATGACATGTTCAACATTATCTAGACAGTTGGCATGATGGTCCATGATTCTATCATAATTTAATATATCATTCATACCCCTCTATGTAGTGAAAGGATAAGCACTAGTAGATTTCTTAATAGCGCACCCACTTCTTGCTGATTCTTCACTTAATGGAAATCTCCCTGATGAAAAAATCATGAACTTAGGGCAGGTTGACAACCATCAATGGGACATGTATTTTGATGGTGTAGCTTCTTTTCCTAAAGGGGAAGCAGCATGACCTACTCTTTCAAGAAAGGCAGGGATAGGAATAATTCTCCTAACTCCAGACCGTGATGTGATAAGATTCTCATACTATCTTTCCAACCCGTACACTAATAATAAAGCCGAGTATGAGGCTTTGATTGCCAGTCTAGAGTTAGCCATTACAATCAATGTCAAGAGCATCAATATCTTTAGGGATTCTCAGTTGGTCATCAACCAGATTATAGGGTCCTACAAGGTTCTCAAACCCAATCTTCATCATTACAATGAGTATACCATGAAGCTGTTGGCCCAAATTCTCGAAGTCACCAACTACAAGGTTCCACGAGTAGAGAGCATAGTAGCAGATGGTTTGGCCAAACTTGCTAAAGAATTGGCATGTCTAGAAGATGAGTTCATTCCAATAAGGATCTAAAATTGACTAGTCATGAACCTTATTGATGTTGAACTCATCGAGAGACTTTCCCTTGAAGGGGAGATTTTTGTTGCCAAAAAAGATGAGGAATAGGATTGGAGGCAACTGTCATAGACTATTTGAACACTGAAAAACTACCTCAAGAAAAGTCACAAGCCCATCAGGTAAAACAGAGAGCTCTCTCCTATGCTCTTATTGATGGTACCCTATACCGTTGGTCCTTTGACCAAATGTTGTTATGTTGTTTAGACAAACATAAAGCCCATGGCATTGTAATTGAGGTACACTCAGGTCTATGTGGAGCGCATCAATTGATCTGAAGATGAAGGTGAAGATCAAGAGACTAAGATAATAATAGCCTTCGATGATTACAGACAAAATGTATCTAGCTAGAAGATGCCATCAGTGTCAGGTACATGGTGTGGTCCTCCACCAGCCACCCAACATTCTACACCCTACCTTGGCCTCATGGAAATTTGAATGTTGGGGACATTGTGGGTCCAATCAATCCTCCTTCTTCCATCGATTCATATTAGTTGCCACCGACTACTTTTCCAAGTGACTGGAAGCAATCTCGCTCAGAGAGATCACAGCTCAGCATGCACTTTCATTTTTCAGGAACCATATCGTATATAAGTTCGGGGTGCCTCAACAAATTATATATGATAATGGTACTGCATTCGAAAGCACAAAGATCAATAGCTTTGCCAGAAGAAATAGTATAGATTGGAGATACTCCACCATCTACTACCCCAGAGCAAATGTCTTAGCAGAAGCATTCAACAAAACTCTCATCCAGATACTAAAGAATACTCTTGATGATAATAAGCAGTAGTGGAATGAGTAGTTGGCTGAAGCCTTGTGGGCTTACCACACCACATACCAAACTCTAACTCAATCTACCCCATTTTGCTTATTATATGGGTCTGAAGTCGTTCTACCTTTAGAAGTTTAACTCCCATCACTAAGGATACATTGGGTAGCAAGATCACCACAGAGTAGAATGCAAAGTTGCGTTTAGAATAGCTCAAAGTTTTGGAGGAGAAACTCCTACGGGCGTGCTAGAATCTCGAGTTATACAAGTCCAAAATGATTCAAGCTCACAACAAGCTGGTATGCCTTAGGTCTTTCCAAGTAGGAGAACTTGTGTTAGTCTTAAGAAAACTAATTGTTGCCTGTTGAAAGATGGGAGGCAAGTTTGAACCCACTTGGGAAGGCCCCTATGTCATAGAGAAGGACTGCCAAGGAGGATCTTATCAGCTTATTGATTGTAAAGGGGAACACACGATGCTTCTAATTAATGGGCTCAATTTGAATAAATATTACCCATAAAAATTATGTTCAAAAATAATTCTATCAATCAACAAAAATCTAATTCCATTTCATCAAAATCTTCACTTTTTTTGAAGTGTTATTTGCTTGTCTTGTGAATCCACCATGATGTCTAGGATAGGTGTGAGAGTCCCCCAGTGGCATCCTATCCCTCTTTCATGACACAAACAATCTCCCTACGCTATTAGAATAGGTGTGAGAGAACCCAAGAAGCATCCTATTTCAATTAGCACAACTAAGTTAGGTGTAAGAGAACCTGAGCGACATCCTTTCTTAGGGGGAATTTTCAGTTTCCATCTGTGGCACCATTTTATCAAATTCCCCAGCATGTTTTAGGTAGATGTGAGAGAACTCGAGAGCCATCTTATTCCCTTTAACATGAGCACAAAAATAAACACATATCCTTTATCTCGGGCTACTTTGATGTGGGAGCAAGCCCCTTGTGGTACTCACTCATTAGTTTCTCTAGGTCAAGTTTACATGCTACCTAGTATTTCACCACAATGGTCACTTTTTTGGAGGATGTGAGTCCCCGCACTTTCTTCCTAACTTGACCATTATAAACTAATGAGTGCCTTATTAGTATGGTAGATTTTACTGCCCAGCCAGTGAGCTACCTCATGTTGACTTTACTTAAGAAGATCTGAGTCCTCATGCTTTCTTCTTGTACTAGCCATCATGCACTAACTAGGTTGAGTATATTTAAGGTTTAGGGTAAGTCCCCCAGAGGCTCCTTTCCTCTTGGCTACTCTTGAGTTGATATAAGTCCTCCAGTGGCATTCACTTAGTAGTCACCCTAGGTCGAATGGCACCTGTTGAGCCAAAGACAGACTATCCTAATAATCAGTTCTGCTATAAGAAGATGTGAGTCCCCGAGATTTCTTCATAGACTGATTATTGCAAACTGACGGGCACCTTAGGTTGGTTGATGTTCGCTATGTTGATAGTGACTCACCCGATGGATACACCACTCTTGGGACATGTGAGTCCCTGTGCTTTCTCCTTGAGTTGGCCATCGAATACCTATTTGATATATGACTAGCCATGTCATCTTCTCTAGGGTTTTGGATTAAGCCCTTTGGCGGCCCCATCCCCTGAGGGCATTCTATTTGGATCACATCCTTTGCAACCTCATTTAGACACTACCCTGGTTACTCTTGGATTGGAAAATCCCCCTTTCCTAGTAGACACCCCTGTGATTGGAGAATTTGTTCATCAGATGCCTAGATTCTCCCTTGGTTCAGTAAATCTCAGATAGGTCTAGGCTGATATAAGCTCCTTCTCAGTTTGATCCCTCACAAACCAACAGGGTCCATGATAAACAAACTAAACAAAATAAATTAATTAATTCACTTGTGGATTAGGAATTCAAGCCCCTAAATGGCCATTTTCCCAAGAAGGCATCCTATCTTTTGGGCAGTGTTAGCAGAACTCCCTATAGGATTTGTTTGACTACCTGAGTTGAGATAAATCCCTGGGTCGGTACTCACTCTATAGTCGCTATTAGATCGGGTTCAATATATTTTGCCACAAGCAAGTTACCCTGACAGTCATTCCACTTTGGAAGATGTAGACTATAATGCATTCTTTCTAGCATGACTATGCATGATGCCAGGTCGGGTTGATTTGTTGCCCAAAGGAACCGATCACCTGGGTGGTCTTTGTAGTGAAGATGTGAGTCCCTGAGCTTTCTTCCCTTGAATTGATCATTGCAAACCGAAAGGCACTCCTTTGGTTGGATAGTTCTCTCATCGGAGGGAAAGCTACCCCTTTGGTTCAATAAATCTGTGATAGGTCTAGGCTGATATAAGCTCCTTCTTAGTGTGATCCATCACAAACCAACAGAATCCATTAAAACTAACCAAAAAATGAAATTAACCTTTGACTATCCTTGAGCTGATTTAAGTCCCCATTCACTCATAATAATAGGTCGGGTTGATTTGTTTCCCAAAGCAATCGATCACCTCAGTGGTTCCTTATTTTGGAAGATGTGAGTCCCCATGCTTTCTTCTTAAGACTTAACCATTGCAAACTAAAAGACACCCCTTTGGTTGGATAGTCCTACCTTGTGGTTGGTAGACTACTCCCTTTAGATTGGTAAATGAGAGCTAAGCCTAGCCCTCCATGGCCCCTACTCAATGCAGTCCATTGAAAACTGATGGAATCCATCATAATCAAAACAAATCTAAAAATGAAATTAATCTTGACTATCTTTGAGTTGATCTAAGTCCCCCAATAACATTTACTCAATAGTCATCCTTAAGTTTGGTTCAATCTATTGCCTTGCCAATAGATCACCCCAGCAACTGGTCCCTACTTTGGAGGATGTAAGTCTACTATGCTTTCTTCTTAGTACAGCTACTGCACACCAAAAGGCATCTCTTTGGTTGGCTAGTCCTACTATGTGTTTAGTAGACTACCTTTTTGATTGGTAAATCTGAGTTAGGTCTAGGCCTCCATGGCTCCTACTGATCCATCACAAACCAATGGGTCCATCTCAAAATCCAAAATATAAAAATCCGAAACAAATTCAACAAAACAAATCCAATGAAACAAAGAAATAAAATAATCAATCGATCTAAATCCAATCTTTTGCTTCTCCTTAATGAGATGTAAATCTTTCTGATTCCCCCAACAAACTCAGAATTCTAATCCCTCAGTGGATTTCAACCTTTTTTCCCTTGTGGATGACTTGAACTTGCCTCCCAAGTAGAGAGTTCACTTTTCTTTCCTTGGTGGAATCAAAACAAATAAAATTAAACAAATAAGAAATTCAAACAAATTCAACCCTCTTCCCCCAGCGGAACTTAATTAAATAAATCAAATTTCTCCCTCAGTAAGACTCAAATCAAATCAAACCTCTCATCCCCTTGTGGATGACTTGACACCGCTTCCCTAGTGTAAGGTTCACATACTCTATCCTTACTGGATTCCTCCTTCTCTCTTACGTATTTAACATAAATAGAGTCACATTGCACCAAGTTTTGGATTCCCTCTACACCTTGGGTTAGGAGTAGATCATCTCTATTAGTGCATTATGATTGTTCGGTGTTGTTGATTGTTTCGGTCAACTCCAATACGTGCAATGTTCCTTTTGAGTCACACCACACCTATTGGGCACCCTTAGTTGACCTCATTTTTAGAATATGCCCTAAACTCCTCCTTCGTAGACATAGGACTCCTCTTAGACTTTAAGAGATCCTTAGTCTTAATACACATCTACTGATTAGGTGGACACTCAACCTAGCCCTAGAGACTTAGAAGAGTTAGCCATAGGAATAGGTCATGCCTTAGGGGTGTTATGAAAGTTTGCCTACCCTATAGCTTGAACTAGATTCCTCACTTCCTTCCTCCAAGTCAAACTTCAAATCAAATCAACATCAAAGCTTAAATCAATTCCAACCAAATTGATTTCCACCAAACTCAAATCAATGCCAAGTGATTGAAACCCATGGTTGAAACTTATAATTGAAGCCCACAATTGAAATTCCAAGTTCAAAATATTTCCTAATTCCTTTGATTCCCTTTTAAAGACTTAGCTTGAATCAAATCCAAATCACTTCAAACACTTCAAATTTTCTCACAACCCATTTATATTCTCATTTATATTCACATATATAAATGAAATATAAATTCAAATTAATCAAACTAAATCCAAATTCAACTCTAAATCAAAAATCTTTCCTAAGTCCTTTAATTCCCTCTTAAGGACATAACCTAGATCAAGTTCAAACCACTTTAAATCCTAGAAATTTTCTCATATTCCATTTATATTCTCATTTATATTCAGAAATATAAATGAAATATAAATTCAAACAACCAAAACCAATTCCAAAACTCAAACTCAAATTCAATCAAAATTCAACCTAAGCCTTTCAAGTCAAAATCTTGAACTTAGCAAAATAAATTTCAAATCAAGCCAAACTCTTGATTTTTCTTCATGATTCAATCAATCTTTCAATCATGAATCCAAATATAAATACAAACTTCAATCATCAGTCCAAAACTCAAATTCAAAAATCAAACCCAAGTCAAACCCATGTTCACCCATTGAACTTGAAATTGTTAAATGAATCAAAACCCATTTGACTTCAAATCTCTTGCAAATGGATTTATATTTCAATCATAAGTCCATATGTGAGTTCAATCAAACTCAAACCAAGCTTTGACCAAACCATTTGACCTACTTTGGCAGCCTTGACCCAAAGTGACCTAAAGTACCCTTATGAGCTAAATTCTAATCATAACTCAATTGGATTGAACTAAGCCCACCTAAACCTCTCATCATGATCAACAATCATCATGAGATGATCAATCAATCAAATTGGTCAAAACAAGTCAAACACAAGGGTTGACCAAGTCAACACTTAACCAAAATGAAACCCAACATCGCCAAAATCCACCATAGGCCAAATTGATTGAAACCACTGATCTAAGTTCATTCATGACCAATGTTTGAACTTGACCAAGTCAACATTTGAGCCTAACCTAGATTGGCCACTTGACCGACCCAACTTGACCTAAAAAGTCAAAATGTGCAAAACTTGATCTAAGCCAAATTGATTGAAACCAATGGGTCAAGTTCATTCTAAATGATTGTTGAACTTGACCAAAGCCTCAATTCTAGACCTAACAGCCCAATTGACCTTGAACCCAACTTGACCAAAAGTTTGAACTCAAACTTAACCAAAATTGATTGGAAAGAAAGATACCAATTCATTTCATATGACCAACCAAACATGAACCAACTCATGACCTAACCCAAATAGGTCAAATGGGTCAAATTAGTCAAGTTGACCCATTTGACTTAAATGAACTCAATTGAACCAAAACCAAATATAAATCAAATTGAATCAAACCAAAGCCACCAAAATATTTCAAATGGTCATATGAACTTGACCCAATTTGACCAATTGGTTAACTTGACCCAAGTTGACCCATTTTGACCTAAATGGGTCAACATGAGCCAAATCATATCAAACCAACTCCAAATTCAATGGCTTCATTTTTCAAACATAATAAACATATTCAAACTAAAATCAAGATCAAATGACCATTTTACCCTTAGGCCATAGGGTAACCCAAAATCAAAATCACTTGGAATTTGGTCAATTCCTTTTTCATAGACACTTGGCATCCTCTTAGTGGACCAAATGGTCAATAATGGACCTAGTGCACATGACTCAATGGGTTTGGGTCATCCAAACCCAACCCAAACCCAAAACCAACCACCTCCTTTGAAATTGGCCACATGGAATCCTCCCTCCACTTGATTTAAGCACATGGCCACCTAATCCAATTCTCCTTTAGATAAAATTGAATTCAAGGAAACCTCTAACAGCCTAACAAACCCATTGCATAAGCTCAATTGGATCAAAATTGAAAGTGAAGGTACGACCATCCGATCCTTCAAGGGGGAGATATACTTCCCCTAATTCAATTCAATCTTCAGTGTGTCAAACTTGATTGAGCTAAGGGAAGCCAGTGGAGCCATTGCGAAGTGATTCCAAGCTTCCTAAAGCCCATTTGAATTTCTCATTTTTGGATTTCTCCATACCGAAAATAGGGGAGCTCAAGTGGAAATCCAACTTACTTACTCAAACCAACCAATTCCTCCTTCGAGCACTCAGATGATCAAGTCGAGTTCACCCAAGCTCTTTCCCAAGCTCCAAAGGCAAAAGAGGATCTACTTCAATCAAGATCGAGCTCAAGTGCAAGTGGAGTTGGCCTCTAGAAGCATCTACCCAACCTGAAGACCTCAAACTCTCAACAAAGCTTCATCTCCACTAGATGAAGATTCTTCAAGAGAATCGAGCACTGGTGATCACCTCCGGGGAGGTATGCCATTAAACCGAGCATAATTTCAAATTTTCTTGCAGCTTTGTAAAGAGAATCTTCACCCCATGATAAATTAGCAGTTGGATGTGATCTCCTTTGCATGTTGATGGTGTGGGTTGAGTTTTAATCTAATTTGAGCTCAATCGATCTCAGATCTTCTCCTAGAAGATGGACGGTGTCCATTGCTCATAGAGAAGAACAGGGAAGGATCATAGGTCATCCATTCGTACATTTTAGATGGATGGTAGTGATTAAACAGTTGATCCCATAGATTTATCCTTTAGAATCACGGCTTTAACTTCAGCCATCCGATCCTTGATCGAGGTGAGGAGGCGTGCGCCATGGCGATGCTTGATGTGATAAATATCAATCCCATCGCACGTGGAAAGCGCATTGTGTACGTGGCATGGTGAGATTAAACCAATTAGGCTATTTAATCATTAATTAACCATGAAACTTCTAAATTCATATCTAAGCCTAGAAAAATCAAAAAAATATGAAATAAATTACATTGGATAGATAATTGAACATAGAATATTTTAAAAATGATTTGAATGGATTTTAAATAGTTCTTTTCTCTGGATTCGTGTTTTATTAGGAATGTTTTTATTCTAATTACCCTCTAATTATCCCACTAATTAATCTCAAACTACTTATGCATAATTAGTGGGATGACCCCTGCCTGCCCTAATTTTCTTAGGATTTATTGGTGGCTTAATTAGAGGAATTGCTAGTTCATTCCTTAATAATTCCCTTAATGTATTTAAACTTAATTAAGGGTATAATTAATGGTTTAACCCTCTAGTTTGCTTAAGTGAATATGAGATTTAGGGAATAATTTAGGGAATAATTTCCTTCTTAAAACCCTTTCTCCTTAATCTAACCTTAAAGGTTAATTCACTAATTATCCCTTAATTTTTAAAATTCTAAAACTTTTTAGAACTCAATTAATCTATCTTGAATAGATTCTTAGGTGTTCAAGAGCCTAAGTACAATTAAGAAAATCAAAACCCAACTTACATGTATGAGGGATTATGAAAGTTCTTAAGTTAAACCCTATAGTTTAATTAATCATTAATCATGAGCCAAATGCATTAGGCCCTTTTCTTACTAGGTGTGTTGCTGATTTAAATTCTTTGTGTGGTTTTATGTCATCTCATTGGCTCATAATTATTTGATTAAACATGCTAAGGTGGAATAGGTAAGGGATAATTAACACACTTAATTCATACCTTAACCTAACCAAAGAATAAAAATGATATAATTACCTAAAAATTAAACTAAAATAACAAACATATGTGGGAATGGGTTAGGAATAGAAAACTCACCTCACATTTCTTAAATTAAATCAAACTCAAAATAAAAAAAAATCAAACCTTCCTTAAAAATAACTTGATTTGCTTTAAGATTTCTTATTTAATAAGATTGTCTATAGGAATTAATTAGGGTGAATGTGTTTACATGCCTTCATCACTTTGGTTATTTCCTAACATGCTAAATGTGTATGTCATATGAATTTCATGCATTCATGCTTTTCAAAAATCAAATTAAAAATGAAATGTTTTCTTTATGTCAAATTGCATGTTTTGGCTAAAGTAAAAATATGAATGGCTATTATCACTACTAAATCCAAAATTATTTTCAAAATCTATAAATCAAATACCTAAAACTAAAAGTGTGCTACTTAAAATTATTTATTAGCTTGCATGTGGATATAAATTTGAAGATGTGCATAGTGTACTTTTCCTTCTCTTTCCTTTTAGCATAGTTTTGAATAGGATTTGGCAAAGTGTATAGTTCATTTGAAAAGAACATAACACTTTCCTAATCCCATTCCTATTCATTCCTATGATATTACTCAAGAAGGACATATACACTTGTGCATATAAATTGCATAAACAAAATAAACAAACAAATACAAACTCTTCCATCTTTCTTTTCCATTACTTTCTTTTGTACATATGCTTGTATTTAAGGAAAGTGGTATATTAGTCTAGACAACCCTGAGGTTGCGAGACTTTAAGTAGCCCTAAGTAGGTCTTGTACCTTACACCCCTGGTGCTAACAATGGTTTCGTACTCACTTATGCCTTTCATGCATACATGTGTGCATGTGAAAAATGGATAAGAAAACCTCTTTTCTACTTAATGAAAATCACACATCATAAAAGCATTCAAATTTGTTTAAGTAACTCACTTAGCATTCATCGTAAAGCATGCTAAACATTTCCATTTGAATGTATAGATATTCTTAGCAATCATTCATATGCATGTTATACATTTTGGGAAAGAAATGAAGTGATGTGTGTTTTGTGATATTAATTCACTTTACTTAATCTTAAAATATCTTTCTTTTGAATAGGTTTGTTTAGAGAAAATCTAAACTTAGGATTAATTAAAACACATAATAAAACATTCATTAAACAAAACTAAACATGAAACCACTTTAAAAATTACTTAGGATAGGGAAGGAAAGAGAAGCTCTCTTCTCTTTTTCCTCTCTTTAAAACCTAGTAATTAATTGTAGGATTCACTTAACCCAAATCAAAATACAAAATAAAATCAACCCAAATCAGCTAAACACTTGAATGAAACCACCAATCTAAGTTGAACATCTTCACACTTAGAAAATCTAAACCTTAAAGCCATAGCTAAGCATACCACACAAACCTTCTAAAGCACACAAATTAGATTAAGTCACGACTTCTAACCTTAGGTTAGGGTGGTGCATGGCTTGATCTTTACTTTTATTTCTTGATGTATTATTTCTAGTATGGATGTTAGGGTGAATGTGTGTAAAATGAATGATAGGATGATTTAGTCTAATCATTATTTTCTATAGGGGATTGTGCTTAATGGGCACAGTAATAAAAATATAAATGCTTTTGTTGTGCAGGTTCTTATACCCCTAAGCATAATCCAATAGGTCAGGTGGACTTGGTTACCCATGTGTGGGGTGCTAAGTCCAGTATGCATGCTTGGGATTTATATAGTTTGTTTAGCTAACCTCTATTTTACAGGTGTTAGTTAGATTTACTAACCCTTTTCATGTAATTTTTATAATAAGGATTTTAGAATGATTGTTATGGGAGATTAGGATGAGCATTGGTCATAAGATCTCATCTTATATACCATGTGAATTCTTTGGAGCATCCACCTTGCAACCATCGAAGGAACCAAAGAAGAAAGAAGGTAGAAGAAAGAAGAAAGCATAAAGGAAGAAAGGAGAAAGAAGAAATGAAGAATGAAGACCCCCATAACATGAATTTTCTTGCCTGATTATAAATTAATTTATTTGTAATCCGGGTTGTGTAAGCGTAGAGTTTAGCTACCCAATTTATTTTTGAGTTTGTGTGGTGGTGCCTGACCATAAATGGTCTTTTATTCTTTTACATTAGCTTTATAAAATGTGTGATGTTTTGTTTAGCTTGTGCATTAAGATGCAATCTTTTTCCTAGTTTCCTCCTTGCTTAATGTATGGCCTAGATGATGATTAGGCTCTTAGGGAAAATAAATCTTCTACCAAATTAATCAACTCAAAATTAAAAATAAAGAACTCATAATCTCACTTAAAGCCTAAGTTTAAAAATCAAGATAAAAGAATTAGCAACCCCTTAGCTGGATGAGTATTTCTTTTATAACATCATGTACAAAAGCATATTATTTTACTCTTGAATGAAGAGCTTCCACCTTTCCCAGAGAACTTGGCTTGACCTTTGAGAGCCATGGTGAAAACACTCCCTTCTTGCTTTGATTTTCATTAAACCATAATTCTGAATGATAAATCTCGACTATTCTAAATAAATTACTTGATCAATCAATTGCTCGATCCATTAAAATAGCTCAAAATCAATTTCTCTTGAAATCAATAGCTTTTAAATACAAAAGCTGATTTCAATCAAACATGACTCTTTATTTAATAAAATCACAGAATTTTAATAAATTTTTTGGCATATGTAATAATATAAATATGATTAATATTACTATAATTTTATAAATTACAAATACAAATCAAAATGATACAATTTTGCATGAATTTCATCAAGATCATAGCTTTAACCAAATACTTGTATTGATCATGCTCATATTATCAATTTTTTAATAATGAAACTTAATTTGATTTATCATTTTAGAGATATAATCTTTTCATTGAACTAATTAGCAGAGATAATCACTATAAATTTGCTCAACCAACTCCCTTTCTATGATATCATTTAGTCATAGCATTTGAATTAAGCATTTCATAAAATAAAAAAAATTTATAATACATCTAAACATTGAGTTTAAAAATCAAATCTAGAAAAAAAAACAAAATATGAAAATGTCTTTGTTTTGTGGGACTCAGTAGAAAGTAATATCCATTTTCAAGCATTGAATTAGCGAAAATTTGATTTTATATTTTACTTCAATAATTGAATGCTCCAACCTCTAGGTTGCCAAGCCATCCATTAGAGCCTTAAAGATAGAAAAATAAATCCCTTGCAAAAGTGACAAAACCTCACAAATCAAAATATCATGCATTAATATAGTAAGTCAAAAGTGAATAAATCTTTCTTCATCAATGAGAGGCTTGATCCACAAATAATGAAGCAAAACAAATGAATTTAAATTCAAATATATTCTCTTCTCATCATCGTCAAATTAAAACAAAATTCTTCATGATAACAAATCTCATATCTGACATCCCCAAGGCAACAAAATAACAAAAAGCATCAAATAACCATGATTCCAAATAATAGCATGAAATATCGAAGAAGCAAAGTAAAAAGAGCACATCGGTTAATGGCCAAAATTCATAGATCATCTTACATAAATTGTTACATCCAAAATCCAAGTGATCAAATTATAGCCACAATGAACCCAATCAACCAATTCAAAATAACCAGTCCACTAAAAAATCAACACATTAGAATAATTGACAAATTGTCAAGGCCAACAAACATTAGAGGCAAACAAAACTCTTCAATTCCCAAATGAAGAGTTAAAGCATCAGATTTTCTACATTTAAAATGCAAAGACAACACACAACCATGTAAGAATAGAAATCTCAAACCAAGACTATCACTATAAGTCCAAAAATAAGACAACCACATATGATCAAAGATAGGATACTGCATGGAAAGCTTATCTTGAATGAAACTTTAAATCATTTCTCAATGATTTTAATCAAGAAATCTTATAAATGGTAACCTCATGACTTGTGCCCTCAGAGTTGAGTTCTTTTATTTTTAGGTGACTAACTAAACAAACAAAATGCCAAAATAAGGCTCCAATCATGTAAGAATGTAGAATGCATTGTACATAAAATATAAAGTAAGTTTCATGTGGATGATAAGATGAAGCAAATAGGTTTGTAAAGTCAAAATAAAATTCAAACCAAATTTTTATATTATTGCATGCATCAGATAAAATATAGTAAGAATGTAAGATGAAACAATATGTTTATAATGTCAAACAAAAATTTCAAATCTAGTGAAACTTACATATAATATCAGACAAGTAATATACTTAATATGTCACCCCAAGATGAAATGGCCTCAAAGTTAGATCATCAAAATCATTTCACTATTAGTATAATTAATGATCCATTAATCAATCTCGGTTCAATTTTATCATTGGGCATCATATGTCACTTATCATAAAATATTAAAGCACAAAAGCGCATATAATGTGATCTACATAGCTACATTGAAGAAAATATCTCCAAAATATATACAATAATAGTCACATAAAAAATGATCAAATAATTTGGTAGAAAAGTCTCCAAAATAAAGAAACATATAATGATATCACATTTTCATATTTGATTATGGATAAACTTTTGTACATTTGCAAGTTCTCTTCAGAGCATCGAAATTGCAATAGATTAAAAATGAAACTCATATGAATAGAAGAGACTAGAGAATGTACTATAAAATAAAAAAGTAAGATAATATTACCAATGGATCTTTTGATGATTTATATGCTCAATTATTTCCACTACCTAAACATGTTTCTTGGTGAAATTGAACTTCTATAATCGCTTAGTACATGACCACTAAAACATTAAAACTACTTGGGATGGTAAAATATCTTTGGGCATCTTTGAGAGAGTCTTATATTTCATGCTTAACATTTTCCACCATTCCAAAATGTCGGTAATCTCATTTCACACATGCTTTATCAAGATATCTATCAACTTAATTAGGCCTGAATTATGAATCATACAAACCCTTAATCAAGTGAAGCATTACCACCTTCAATTGTGTTTCTTTCAGTTGAGGTGGATGCTTAAGTTTCTTTTCTAAATATCAACAAGTAATAAGTATAGCTCAAAAGTTTTATTTTTATCCTTCTTCTCATTCACAATGTGAACATCATAAATTTGTGGGGTAAATTGATAGCAAAGTTTCATTAATCTAAAAAAATGTCA
The DNA here is from genome assembly GCA_021442155.1 of Cymbidium sinense. Lineage (NCBI taxonomy): Eukaryota > Viridiplantae > Streptophyta > Magnoliopsida > Asparagales > Orchidaceae > Cymbidium > Cymbidium sinense. Next base: position 176,597,876 of record CM038221.1, on the reverse strand, counting down.
AAATAACATGAACACTGTCATTTTATCAAATTTAGCCTTCATCTTTCTTGCCATGTTTGAAATAAAAATAGTAGATGAGCATTCATCAATATTCTCTTGATTAGAACTAGATTAGCAATCTATTCCGTGATAGGATGAACCACTGAAAAATTTAATTCATGAAAAATCAATCTCTTACTTTCTCAAAATTAAAATCTTCTTACAACCATATAATTTCATAAAATATAAACACATTCTAATAAAAAAAGAGACTCTAACATCTTGTATGTGAGTTCCTTCACATGCAAAGTGCCTTTGATGTGGATAAAAATCCTTTATCTCTCCAAATTTATGTAAGTGACAAATCTTTTATAAATAAAATGTATCTACCTTTCATTATACTGATTTCTTTTAATGCACCATTAAGTTTAAAATATGAGCCACATCAATTATGAAAAAATCACCCATCAATAGAAAACCAATCTTAATGAATAAAACTTTGTTTATTTTTTGTCTTAGATGATGCATGTTATAATTTTAACTTTGTTTTGTAGACTTAACAAACTTTAGAAATTGTAATGGTTCATTTGAGGAGGATCCAAATCAATGAATAATTATCCTTGTAATTTAATCAGAACTAATGTAATGCCGAAGACACATATAACTAATTGTTGATTTGAAGTCCGATTATAAACTCTCACAACTTTCAAAATTTTTCAACTTATCTTTTTCCTTCATAAACTTTCATACACTCCTCTTTGATGCCAAATCTTGAATGATAATTTGATTCATTGATTTCTTAATATTGAACCATAAATGTTCACTATCATAAATGGATATTCATGAACAATAATCATCTTAGCCACAATATTCTTTATTCAGAATGATCATAAGCATGAAACACATAAAAAGATATTGGAATTTCCAAAATCTCATCGATCAAATAGTTTTTTCTTCTTTCCTTGTTATCAATTGCTATAGTGATTTGATTTGAAGTGTCTACTTAGAGATGGTTCCTTTTTGTTTCACATATGATTTGCAATTACATTTAAACTTCGCATTTTTTTCTTACATTGGTAATTTGATGCCAAACATTGTTATCTTTTACCGATCTTAAGAATACTTTCATTTTGAGTTGTTGCATTATCATCATCTTATATTGAAAAATAATAGATTTACTTTACTTCATTGTGTCATAAGAAATGAAACAAAATTAGTCACTCAAAACCAAGAAAATCTTAAAGATTGGATTATATAAAAGATCATATATTTACAACCAAGAAATCATCTATCAAGACAATTTACCAACAATCACAACAACCAAGTCACTAAAGCAAAGGCATGAACATCATCATGTCCCATGAATGCACAAAAACAAGTAAACAACCTTTATAGCGAAATAACCTATGAGGCAGAATGTGAAATTATATTTGAAGTTATACGCATTAAGAGATGCGATATGAAACAAATACAATTAGAATAAAATCTATGCAATGCCCACATTCAATAAAATGAGCCAACAGTGAGGCAACATCGTTTAAACCACAAAACAACCTAGTCTAAATCAAACCAGTCCCAAGCAAAAAAAATGATACGATGATGCATGAATGATTAAAGGAAACATCCCCAAATCAATAAAACTCAATAATGGAATCAAATAATTGAAATAACCAACATAATGATTCCATGAAATACTAGAATCGAAATGAAACAAAATCAGTATTTTCAAGAAGCAAACCAAGCACATATGATAACCATCAATCAAGCAAACAAATCGATCTATGCATATCTGGCCATATAATTTGATTAGAAGCAGAAATCGGAAACTAAGAGAAAAGTGAAGTCAAGAATGACCAATTGAGTCATAATAAATAGATTTTTAGATCTGTCAATTAATGATCTATCTCTTTGAATTCTTCTTCGCTTCGATCCCATTTGAATTAAATCGGTTCTCAAATAAATTGAACATATCCTCAAAATCATTTCTTTCATCCAAATTCTTCATTTGGAACTTTTGAGAGTCATCTTGAGCTAATTTCTCTCCTTCTTTTTGGCCCATAATCTTACTTCTCATGTATTAGGCATATAAATCCTATAAGCCTGAGTCAAAATGATTGTCCAAAAATGAAAATAAAATGTAATATGAATTGCATCAGATCTAGGCCATTTTTTATGTCCTTACATGATCTAGTCTCTTTGGGAGTGAGTTTAAGGACTTAGACTCTTTCTAAATAAATAACAGCCTAGCTATGTTGCATAAAGCATATGACTTGCCTACATAAATTTAAAATCATAGGAGGAGTTAGTTGGCTCAGAGGCTTGTAAGTAAACACTGTGGTTTGTCCTCTCTTATGGAGGCAAACCAAATACCCATTTTTGCCTTAGATTTAGGTCGTGCTTTTGGCCCTCACCAAAGCTCCTTAGATTTAGATTATGAGGTTGCTTCTTCCTTTTATGGGCCATAAGTATAAATCCTCACCTCTTAGAAATTTCCATAATCTTGTGTTGTGGAATCATAAGCCCTAAATTTCTAATAAAAATTCAACTCAAACAAATTAAATCAATTTCAAAAATGTAAAGCCCAACCAAATAGTTTGAAGTGCTTACTAGGTTTTCTAGCATCATGAGCATCTCCTACTTATCTTCCTTTGAATTTAATAATAACTCTCTCTCATTGATCAATCCAATTTGATCTTAAAACAAATTAATCGATTGATAGTCCTACCTATTAAAATTTTTGGAGACAACAATCATTTTCCTTAATCGAGAGTATTCTTAAGGAATCCCCTTCCATAGGATGTAATTAACTATAGGGGCTTGCCCCTATAGAACTTAACAACTTGGTTTAAAATAAACCTACTTTACTTTCCATGTAAAGTAGGAAGAATCTCTACATGTAGATTGTCCTTAGTATTCAGTGATTAGGTCCATTGTAGGGTAGTGACTTCTATCTTTCAAGATAGTACACTTCTCCTCAATGTCATACCCGATTACCTTAATAAGAATATCTGTAGATCGACGTGGTGTCAAAATGCATAAAAAGAAAGTATATTTCTTTCTTCATTTTATTCCGCATAAAGTGAAGATGGAAGTATACTTTTCTTTTAGAAACTTAAAATTTTTCACCACAATACTTAAAGACTTCCTCCTTACCATTTTATGGTAAGGAAAGGTTCATTCTAAAATAATAAAGAAAAAATAAATTCTTCATAAAAATCTAGCTTTTCAAAAGCACTCTTTCAAAATGCATATAATAAAATGTTTTCCATAAAAAATTTCCTAAATCACATTCATGTAACAATCTTCATGATTGTTATATGTAGGATCATCTTTAAAAAAAATAAGATTCTGACAATCACATTTTCCAAAAGCACAAATGAACTTCTTCTCTCAACTCATTTTGATGAAGAATTTATTTTCAAAACTAAAATTCAACAATCATGTTTTCAAAAGCACAAAATTTAAAGATGTGTTTATCCTTTCAATACATCCAAATGTGTTGAATGGATGTTACACCTTCAAACAAAAATTACAACTTTGAAATTCCATTCAACACATTCCACATGTGTTAAGTTGGAATTTTCACCTTTTCAAACAAAATCAAACATAAATTTTCCAAAACCACATATGAAACCTCTCCATTCAATATACCCACACTTATTGAATGGATGTTTCATTTTCAAACAAAATCAAAAATAAATTTTCCAAAAAGCACATATGAAACCTCTCCATGGAATATACCCACACTTATTTAATGGATGTTTCATTTTCAAACAAAATCAAAATAAATTTTCTAAAAGCACATATGAACATCTCCATTCAATATACCCAAATTTATTGAATGAAAATTCCATTTCCAAATAAAATGACATTATTTTGAAATCCCACTTAACATATTCCATATATGATTAAGTTGAGATTTCCTCTTTCAAAAATTAATTTCCATCTCACATACCCAAATTTGTTAAATGGAATTCTCTCTTTTCAAAAATAATAAAATAAAAATTTTCAAAATATATTTGGAACTTCATTGTAGCATACCACATTTGCTAAAATGAAGTTTCCCTTTTCCAAAATTAAAAGAAACACTTTTGTAACTTCATTCCTTAGCATGCCATATTTGCTAAAGTGAAGTCTACATTTTCAAAACAAAATAAAAAAAAACACAAAATTTTGAAACACAATTTTGGAATTTAATTTAGCATACTCAATTTGTTAAGTGAAATCTCCATTTTTCAAAAATTCCAAAACACATTGGAACTTTTTTTTGGATACCACATTTGCAAAAATAAAGTCTCCATTTATCAAAAAAACAAAATCAAAAACAAAAGAAACACAATAGGATTTCTTAGCATACCCAAATTTGCTAAGGATCCTATTTTCCAAATTCAAAAACAAAAAAAAACACACTAGGATTTCCTTAGCATACATAAATTTGCTAAGGGTCCTACTTTTCAAAATCAAATCAAAATAAAAAGAAACACATTAGGATTTTCTTAGCGTACCTAAATTTGCTAAGAATCCTATCTTCAAAATCAAATCAAAAATCAAAAGAAACACATTAGGATTTTCTTAGCATACTCAAATTTGCTAAGGATCTTATTTTCAAAAAATTTCAAAAATAAAACACACTTGGATCCTTCATTTTAGCATGCCCAAATTTGCTAAATGGGGATTCAATTTTTCAAAATCATAAATGACTCACAAAATAAAGCAAACAAAGAAAAAAGAAACAATTATTTTCAAACACCTCACTTAGCATACTCAAATTTTCTAAGTGAACAAATTCCAAAAATGTCAAATCAAACTTAAAATCAATTGACCCTTTACTTTAACATACTCAAATTTGTTAAAAAGGGTCCTCAAAATCAAAAAATTCAAATATGAACCTATGGAAGCATCTCTTCAAAAATATTCGAACCCATTTTCAACATACCCAAATTTGTTGAAAGTGGATTCTATATTCAAAAAATCTCTCTTTCCAATCAAATCTCAAATCTCATCTAAATCCATTTTGAACCCGACTTAACACTTTTAAGATGTTGAGTATCAGTTCAAATTTTAAAATTCAAATTCAAAATCAATAAGAATCTGATTCAAGTTTATTTTCAACATTGCAGACTCTCGTTCAGTGATAGTTTCAGTTACAGTTTCAGTCTCAGTTCAGTTTTTAGTTGATAGAAATGGCAGCGCCCACGTATGTGTTTACCTTTCCCCACAGAATGGACTTGGCCCTCGATGAGTCCAGCCTTCCCCGCTATGATTATGCCCATCTCATCCACTTTGGATGAGGTTTTGAGGGGGCGAGGATTACCTGTGAGGGCACTCCCTCTCTTATAGATCACAAGCAAGGAGTCATTGATTGACATGCCATTCGATATTCCCTCATTGAAGAGGAAGGTGGTGGTTCCTATGTGCCATCATAGTGCGGTGTCATGCCAATGCAGTTGTTCCCATGTTTGCCCTGAGGGCTAGCACCCACTCATTAGCACCCTAGGTAGGCTCCCCGATCCTATTGTCTCCCCACTTTTGAGGTTGGTCTAACTCCCATTCTTCTCATCCCACCAAGACTCAGAGGAGGAACAAAAATTGCATGATAAAGCGGTACCATACCCGCATCGCTAGAGAAATGGAGGTAGCTACACAGTCCATTGTTGAGGAGTTGTCCACTTTGATTTCCCCGCTGGTTACAGCGAACCCATTCCATCCTCTCTGGGTCGAGAGGATGTCGAGGATCGCTTCACCTCCACTAGTTCAATTTCAGCCATCGGTCTGAGTAGGAGGTCATATGCCCTCAATTCTCGCTAGGTTGGTGGAGCATCTGATGAGTCTAGGCTCAATTTGATTTGAGATATTATCCCCATATGGGGAAGCATATTCGCAGGGTGGGAGAGGCCCATACAGTTCATATTACTAGTTAGGAGAGGCGGAGGTTTAGTTAGCAGTCAGCAGCCTCTACACTCATTGATTTTCTTGACTGCTACCGCTCGATCATCTGTGTATTCGCTGGGACTACCCATCACAAGGGGAGAGCTCCTATTTTGAGAGAGATGCTGGTGTCTCCACCACACCGCTCTACCCCCAGTCCACCATCGCTTGTCCATGTTTCAACATCTCTAATTTTGCCAAAGGCCCTGAAGGGCACATCGGGGGAGAAGAGGACCATTGGTGATTATCGGGAGATCCCATTCCATCTACACCACTATGGCGAGGCTCTCCTACTTGACCTTCTACCTAATCATGGTGTGAAGGAATGGGACCAAGCATAGTGGTCATCCCTTCACCCACCATAGGACATAAAGATGGTTGCGGCTTGCGAGGAGAAGGTGACAGTTGCACCCATGATGATAGAGCCTCCTAGGAGTGTCACCCCATGTCGATGACGGTTAGGGTATTTATTCTAGTGTATCCTCATAGGTTGATTCTCCAATGATGGAGGTCCAGTGCCTCTGTACATGATAGTGATCCCACCATCGGTCGGAAAGTCATTTGTGCGTTGATGGATCATTCTCTAGATGATATAGTAGCACATTATCTTATGGAGAAGAAAGAAATATTAGCATATGATTGGTCTAATGAGGAGAAGATTAGTTTTGATCCCAATGAAGATGATTTATTGGGAGAATTAGTAGGGGTTTGCATGGTAGATACCGGATCTCCTTAGAGGGCATAGACTATGGAAGGTGTTGAGGCGAGCGAAGACACAACCTACTCGACCCAACACCTCTAGCATAAATAAAGCGAAGATGAAAGATAGATAGATGGTGAAGAGGCAAGATCTATTAGCATTGTCTTAGCATTCAAATCAAGCCTCGATAATTCATCACCATACTGAGACTAGTCGGCGAGTTGGTGTCTGGACCCAAGACTTTACTCTCAGTAGAGCAAGGTAGCACCACATGTATAGGAAGGTAGTGGATAGTACCTCCATACAAGAAAAAATATATCAAGTCCATGGTTGAGCAGTGAAATTGGCTCAAGCAGGGAGGATCATCTTCAAAGGGTAGACCCTACCAGAGAATGATCCAATATCCTAAGGGTTTTCGTGCCACCTTCTTCAAGAGTTTTGATGGTGGGAACCGAGGTAGCATATTGCACATTTAGCTAGTTATTGCAATGCTGGCGTGATGCTTTACTTTTGTCTTCATCAATAGCTTAGCGGGTATAGCATTTGACTAGTATGTTGAACTTCTCAATAGTTCATGAAGATATTTGCTGAGTTGGAGCAACTCTTCATCAAGAGGTTTGCTGGAGCTCAGCAAAGGATCATTGTGGGTGATCTCGTTGCAGTACAACAACACCCAGGAGAGTCCCTTGTTGACTACATTCTTAGATGGCATAACCTGAGTATGAAATATGAGCCACAACTATCTTAACAATATTCCATTGAGATTCTTCTAAAGAATATCCATGGCCCGGTCGCCTTCATGCTTAAGGGCTTCACCATCAAAACTTTTAAGAAGTTAATCAACAAAAGCTAGTCTACAAGAGAGGCCAAGCATTGCCTTTTCAAGACCTACCAAGTCAAAGCCATATAAGGTATATGAGAAGAAATCGAGAAGTGATGGCGTGATAGAAGGGGAAGCAATAGCTAGAGATCAGTCAGAGACCACACCTCACCATTTGCTTCCACCTCCTTTACCACCACCGAGGTAATCAGCCACTCCAGCGCCTTGGCAGCCCTCCTCCTCCACATCATCGGTACATACATACCGGTAGCTATGGTCCACCTACTCATTTGGATAAACTTAACTAGCCTTATTCATTTAAAAGAGAGGTAATCAAGAAGATTTTTAAGAACCTCTTAAAAAAAGCCTGATTTTTAGCTACCTGAACCTAGGAGACCGGAGGAAGTGGGCAAAAGCCATGATCTTAACTTTTTCCCCTACCATCATATGCTAGGTAATGTTTTGGAAGAATGCTTTACCTTCAACGATAGGCTTGAACACAGCTTCAAGACCGATGCTATAGTCATCCCAAAGGAATACCTTGTGGAATAACCATCCAGTTTCATTAGGGTAATCCTTAGGGATACTTGCAATCCTTCTAAAACCAAAGAAGGTTAGGATATCTCCTTATCCAAAACTTGTAAAAAGATTGCTCAAAAAATTAAGAAACTTTCTTTAGTGTTGCTCAAACCTCAACATCAAGGAAGGTTTGCAAGTTTTGAGCCAACTCAGGAAAGGGGAGCTCAGCGAAGACATGTGCTGTCAGATAGTCTAGTAGCACAACCTCCAGGTCAGTCCAACATCCAATATTAGCTACCATTCTTCTTCTACTTCTTCTTCTTCTTCTAGTAGAACTCTTGTATTGGCGGATGAGGGCATCAAATCCCTCACCCCTCTTACTTTACTTGATTTTTGCTTTGTACCTCTTATCAAATCTAAGAAATAAAAGAATAAAACTAGCTTAAATTATATTTGTGTCACTTCTGATGGGTTATCTACTTTTATTCCTAATGATAACTCTTCAATCCAAAATAATTATAATAATTTTGATCTTCCTCTTTCAAATTCAAAGTTGAATTTCCCTACTCTAAATGCTACAAGTTCACCTCTTGAGATAGACTTGGAATCATCTGATTTTGAGGGTCTCATAGGAGAAGGCAGGTGAGCTATGGTAGAACCTTCCATTACCTACCACAAGAGATCATTAAGTCAACCTCCATGGTGGCAAGGTTCTACCTCCTAGGCGACCTCAAGATAGAGGGAAATAAGTCATTGGTTTGAGGATCGAGAAGCCTCCATAGGATGCTCCACCCTTGGATATGCTTGTGGAGGATCAGCAAGGTGGACTGTCCTCTCTCATAAGAAAGTTCATCTAAGCTACATATATATGCCCTTGTCTTATCCAAAGATGAGGGAATCATTAATCAAGGCTCTCCTTGATCCCGAGATATGCTTAGATTGACTATTTGTGAGGAGGCATTATTAAGAAGCTCGAGTCACTTTCATAGATGAAGACCTTGGGGACATGGAGCACAACTCCCTCTACATTAGTTGACATGGGCATATTTGGACTTGCGGAGTTCTCATCGATCCAGGTACATCAATGAACATTATGAGTCTAAAGACCCTTGCTTATTTGAGGATCGACATCTCCACACTCGAGATCAGATGATGTTGAGAGAATTCAATGTACAAGGCAAGCAAGCTTTAGGTTCCATTGTATTACCTTTGGAGATAGGTGACTAGAAGGCCAAGTTTTACATGATTGAATACTTCATTCACTTGCTTTTGGAGTAGGCCTTGGATACATCGAATAAGATGATTCCATCCTCCTCCATCGATTGCATCAAGTTCAGAAAAAATGGGATTGATTATGTCAAAGGAGATGAAAAGCCATTTTTTTTAGAGAGGTTGAGATATTGAGGATGTGACCTACTATCTTCCTCAAAACACCCTTTCTCATGAACTTGGACAAAATTCAAATTCAAAAGCAAAAAAAAAAATGAAGAAAAAGAAAAAGAAAAGAAAAATGAAAATCCAAATGAACAAGAAAGGGGAATTGAAGAAGAAATATCATTCCACCCAGTTCATTCCATCATATGGACATGTAGGATGACTCAACCTCCACCAGGCGGGGCAAATAGAGGTTCAAGGTGGAAGACCCCTTGGTTGGCCATCGGCCAAAGGGTTATGTTTTGGTTGTAGGAGTACCCCTACTATTCACATAGATTTGGAATCGGAGGATGAGTCTCATGTGATTAGTATACCAACTAACCCCTCTCAGTGGGTTCCATTGGAGGTGACTTTCGATCCAGACAGTGATGAAGATCAGGCCTCCAGACAAAGCAAAGTATTTGAATCAGGTTTATGTGAGACTATTAGCAGTTGGGAACCTTAGCTCTAACCTCACTTTCATCTCAAAAAGTTGAAGGTTTAGTAGTTAAGGAAGCCCCTAAGTCTTCCAATGATATGAAGCCAAAGAGATTCTTTTTGGGATCATCATCCTCAAGTCCTGAAGTTGATGTAGAACTTGAGGAGGAATAATTTAAAGAATTAATGGAATTACTGTTTGACTTTTACTCGCCTTGTGTTCATAATCTTATACAAAAAGGTTCGGATCCTCATATATGGTTCGGGCACATGTCAGAGAATTTTGAGAAATTGTGGAACAATACAAACATTAAGTCAAAAGATCGGGACTAAGTTAGGATGTGAGTCATGATGATGATTACTTAGTTGTTACCAATAATTTAGTATAGGTTCTTTTCACACACCAACTCTTATGAGAATGTGTGTTTAGAAACCTTAGATGATCAGATGATCTCCAAATCAAGATGCACCTCGAATTTGAAGAGATCCATTCAACAATTGACAAGCTTAAAGAAATCAACCTTGATGAAGAAAATCCATCCCATACATCAGTTCATTTATTGAATGAAGAAGAAACCAATGACTTAGTTAGGCTATTGGTGAGTTTAAGATTGCTTTGCATGGAGTTATGAAGAGATGCCCGGATTATCTCCATATAGCGACCACAAACTAGCAATAGATCTAGCTAACCTATCAAGTAAGCTCCTAGACGCATGCGATTAGAAATTGAACAACAGGTCATTTTTGAAGTCAAGAAATTGATTGATGCTAGTTTCATTATGGAAGAAAAATACCCTACATGTTAGCCAGTGGCATACCAGTTAAGAAGAAGAATGACCAAATTCACATATGCATTAATTTGAAGGAGTTAAACAAGGCATGTCCTAAGGATGAGTTTCCTCTTCCTATACCAGAATTAATGGTGGACATCACCTCATCTCATGTAGTGTTCTCTTTCATGGATGGGTCATCTAGCTACAACCAAATCAAGATGTATTCTGAATATGAAAGAAACACTACTTTTTGAACCCCAATCAGAATCTTCTGTTATAGGGTCATGCCTTTCGACCTTAAAATGCGTGCTACATACCAATGGCCATGACAGATCTTCAAACAAACTCATCCATCATCGGGGTTGAGTGCTACGTTGATGATCTAGTAGTCAAGAGAAAAGGAAGACCTACCTTTGACTTGAGAGTAGTTTTCGAACAGTTAAGATAATATAACCTCAAAATGAATCCCCTGAAGTGTGCATTCAGAGTAGCTTCAGGAAAATTCCTTGGGTTTGTTATTCAACACTAGGGAATAGAAATAGATCTAGAAAAAAATCAAAGCTATCTTAGAAATGCCACCTCCTAAAAGTTTAACTCAACTCAGATCTTTCCAAGGACGGTTGGCATATCTAAGATGCTTTATTTCCACTATCGGAGATGCAAGCCATTCTCATACTTGTCAAAAGGATGCCAAGTTCAAGTGGGATGATAAGTTCGGCATGCTTTGAAGACATGCGGTATTTGGTGAAGCTGTCGGTTCTAGCATTATCCCTCCACTCATCCTCTACACTGCATTGGATGACTCTCTTGCTTTGTTGGCCAAATAACAGAAGAGGAAGGTGCTATACCTCCCTCATTATCTATTCACCTAAAGTGAACTACCCACCTATTGAGAAACATTGCCTAGCTTTGATCTTTGCTTTCCAAAAGTTACGACATTATATGCTTTCTCATAAGGTGAACTTGATTTCTCAAACCAACCCACTACAGTATCTCATGACACAACCAATGCTATTCGGATGTTTGGATGATGGTCCATGATCCACTCATAATTTGATATCACATTCGTACCCCTCCATGCGATAAAAGGACAAGCACTAGCGCATTTCTTAGCAGCACACCCACTTCTCGATTCTCGATGATCTCCACGATGAACAAATCATGAACTTAAGGGATGTTGACAATCACTGATGGGAGATGTATTTTGATGGTGCTGCTTCTTTTCATAAAGGGGAAGCACCACGATCTACTCTTCCAGGAAAGGCAGGGGTAGGAATAGTTCTCTTAACTCCAGACAATATTGTGATGAGATTCTTATACTATCTTTCCAACCCCTGTACCAACAACAAAGCTAAGTATGAGGCTTTGATTATCGATCTGGAGTTAGCTATTACAGTTAGTGTCAAGAGCATCAACATCTTTGGGGATTCTCAGTTGGTCATCAATTAGATCGCCAAGTCCTATAAGGTTCTCAAATCCAAGCTTTGTCATTACCATGAGTATACCATGAAGCTGTTGGCCCAAATCCATGAAATCACCATCTACAAGGTTCCTAGAATAGAAAATAGCGAGATGCTTTGGCCAAACTTGCAAGAATTGGCATGTCTAAGATGAGTCCATTCCAATAAGGGTCCAGAATAGACAAGTCCTATCCCTTTTTGATGTTGCACTCATCGAGAGACTTTCTCTTGAAGGGGAGGTTGTCATTGTCTGTAAGGACACGAAGGTGGATTGGAGGCAACCATTCATAGACTATTTGAACACGACAAACTACCTCGAAAGCCCATCAAATTTAAAGAGCTCTCTCTATGCTCGTTAATGGCACACTCGGTCCTTTGACCAAATGTGGTTCCGTTATTTAGACAAACACGAAGCCCATGGCATTGTGACCGAGGTACATTCAGTCTATGGAGTGCATCAATCCAATCCAAAGATGAAGATGAAGATCAAGAGACTAGGAAGCCTTTGATGATTACAGACTATATGGATGTAGCTAAGAGATGCCATCAGTGTCAGGTACTCGGTGTAGTCCTACATCAACCACCCAACATTCTACACCCTACCTTGGCTTCATGGCCATTCGAGTGTTGGGGTACCGACATTGTGGGTCTGATCGATCCTCCTTCTTCCAAGGGTCATGATTCATCTTAGGCATCACTACTTTTCCAAGTGGGCAGGTAATCCCACTCAGAGGTCAGCTCAACATGTGCTTCAATTTTTAGGAACCATATCATATATATAGGTTTGAGGGTGCCTCGATAAATTATATCCGATAATGGTACTACATTCAAAAGCACCAAGATCAACTTTGCCAGAAGACATGATATAGATTGGAGATACTCCCATCTACTACCCCGGCAAATGATTTAGCGAAGCATTCAACAAAACTCTCATCCAAATATTAAAGACACTTGATGACAAGATAGTGGAATGAGCGGTTGGTTGAAGCCTCTACCACCACATACAAAACTCCAACTCAATCTATTTCCTTAGTGTATGGGTTGAAACCATTCTACCTTTAGAAGTTCAACTCATCACTAAGGATAGCATTGGGTAGCAAGATCACTCTGAGCAGAATGCAAAGTTTGATTATAAGTGCTCAAGGTTTGGAGGAGAGTCGCCATGAGGCATGCAGAACCTCAAGTTACAAGGCCAAAATGATTCAAGCTCACAAGCTGGTCACCCTAGGTCTTTCCAAGTAGGAGAACTTGTGTTAGTCCTAAGGAGACCAATTGTTGCCCATGAAAGATGGGAGGCAAGTTTGAACCCACTTGGGAAGGCCCCTATGTCATAGAGAAGGCCTACCAAGGAGGATCTTATCTGCTTATTGATTGTAAAGGGGAACACCCGATGCTTCCAATTAATGGGCTCTATTTGAAGAAATATTACCCATAAAAATCATGTTTGAAAATAATTCTATTAATCAATAAAAATCTGATTCCATGTCATCAAAATATTCTCTTCATTCGAAGCATTTTTTTCTTGTCTTATGAATCCTCCATGACATGTCTAGGATAGGTGTAAGAGTCCCCCAGTGGCATCCTATTCCTCTATCATGACACAAACACAATCAAACATAATCTCCCGATGCTATTAGAATAGGTGTGAGAGAACCCAAGAAGCATCCTATTTCGATTAGCACAACTAAGTTGGGTGTAAGAGAACCCGAGCGGTATCCTTTCTTAGTGGGAATACCCATTTTCCATCTGTGGCACTATTAAATCAAACTCCCCAGCATGTCTAAGTTAGGTGTAAGAGAACCCAAGAGGCATCATATTCCTTTTAACAAGAACACAAAAAATAAACACATATCTTTTTGTGGATACTTTTTATGTTATTTTTAGTCCACATCATCTCTCACATGGTCTCTAACTTGACCATGCAAACCAACGAATGCCTTGTTAGTATGGTAGACTTCAATGCCCAACCAGTAAGCTACCTCATGTTGATTTTATTTAAGAAGATGTGAGTCCCCGAGCTTTCTTCTTGAACTAATCATCATGATCTAATTAGGTCGAGTATATTTGAGGTTTAGGGTAAGTCCCCCAGAGGCTCCTTTCCTCTTGACTACATTTCAGCTGATATAAGTCCCCAAGTGGTATTCACTCAGTAGTCTCCCTAGGTCAGATGGTACATGTCAAGCCGAAGATAGACTATCCCAGCAATCAGTTCCTCTATAATAGGAAGTAAGTCCCCGAGCTTTCTTCCTAGGCTAATTATTGCAAACTAACGGGCACCTTAGGTTGGTTGATGTTCGCTATGTTGATAGCGACTCACCCGATGGTTACACCACTCTTGGAAAATGTGAGCCCCACGCTTTCTACTTGAGTTGGCCACTGAATACCTATTTGATATATGACTAGCCATGTCATCTTCTCTAGGGTTTTAGATCAAGCATTTAGCGGCCCCTCTCCCTGTAGGCATTCTATTTGGATCATATCCTTTGTGAACCCATTTAGACACTACATGGGTTACTCTTGGATTGGACAATCCCACTTTCCTATTAGCCACCCCTATGGTTGGAGGATTTGTTCAGCGGATGCTTAGATTCTCCCTTGGTTCAATAAATCTGAGATAAGTCTAGGCTAATATAAGCTCCTTCTCAGTTTGATCCCTCGTAAACCAATAGGGTCCACGATAAACAAACTAAACAAACAAATTAATTAATTCGCTTATGGATTAGGAATTCAAGTCCCCAAATGGCCCCTTTTCCCAAGCATATCTTTAGGCGTGTCGTAGAACTCCCTATATTGCTTGACTACCTGTGTTGAGATAAATCCTCGGGTTGGTACTCACTCCATAGTCGCCCTTAGGTCAGGTTCAATCTATTTTGCCACAAGCAGGTTGCCCTAGCAGTCATTCTGCTTTGGAAGATATAATACTATAATGCTTTTTTTCTAGCATGACTATTGCAAACCAACAGGCAGCCCTAAGTCAGGTTCGATTTGTTGCCCAAAGCAACCGATAACCCTAGTGGTCTTTTGTAGTGGAAGATGTGAGTCCTCAAGCTTTCTTCCCTAATTGACCACAAAAGGCACTCCTTGGGTTGGATAGTTCTCCCATCAGCTGGGAAGCTACTCCCTTTGGTTCAGTAAGTCTGAGATATGCCTAGGCTAATATAAGCTCATTCTCAGTGTGATCCATCATAAACCAATGGAATCCATCAAAATAAATCTAAAAAATGAAATTAATCTTTGACTATCTTCGAACTGATCTAAGTCCCCTAGCGGCATTCACTCAAAAGTCAGCCCTAGGTCGGGTTCTATTTGTTGCCCAAAGCAACTGATCACCCTAGTGGTTCCTTATTTTGGAAGATGTGAGTCCATATGCTTTCTTCCTAACTTGACCATTGCACACTGAAAGGCACCCCCTTTGGTTGGATACTCCTACCTTGTGGTTGGTAGACTACTCCCTTTGGATTGGTAAATTTGAGTTAGGTCTAGGCCTCATTGGCCTCTACTCTGTGCAATCCATTGTAAACTGATGGGACCCATCAAACAAAAATAAAAAAAATAAAATTAATCTTGACTATCTTTCAGTTGATCTAAGTCCCCCCCCCCATCGGCATTCACTCAATAGTCAGCCCTAGGTTGGGTTCAATTTGTTTCCTTGCTGATAGATTACCCCAGCAAGTGGGTTCTACTTTGGAGGATGTAAGTATACTATACATTCTTCCTGGTACAGCTGCTGCACACCAAAAGGCATCCCCTTTGGTTGGCAAGTCCTATTATGTGTTTGGTAGACTACCCCTTTAGATTAGTAAATGAAGCCGTGCTCTACCCTATCCATCATAAACCAATAGGGTTCATTTCAAAATCTAAAATCTAAAAGTCTGAAACAAATTCAACCCTTCTCACCCGGAGGAGTCAAACAAATTCAACAAATCAAGTGAAATAAACAAAACAAAATAATCAATCAAACCTTTTGCTTCTCCTCAGTGAGATGCAAGTCTTTCTATTTCCTTAGCAGATCGAGAATTTTAATCCCACAGCAGATTCCATAACCTTTCCGCCCTTGTGGATGACTTAAACTTGCCTCCCTAGTGGAGAGTTCATTTTTCTATCCCCAGTGGAGTCAAAACAAACACAAGTAAACAAACAACAAATTGAAACAAATTTAACCCTCTTCCCTAGCTGAACTTAATTAAACAAATCAAATTTCTCTCCCTAGTGAGACTCAAATCAAATCAAATCTTTCATCCCCTTTGTGGATGATTTGAACCTGCTTCCCTAGTGGAACATTCACGTACTCTATCCCTAATGGATTTCTCCTTCTCTCTTTTGTCTTTGACATAAGTAGAGTCACATTGCATTAAGCTCTGGATTCCTTCTACACCTTGGGTCAGGAGTAGATCACCTCTATTAGTGCTTGTGATCGTTCAGTGTTGTTGATCATTTTAATCAACACCAATACATGCGGTGTACCTTGTCAGTCACACCACACCTATTAAGCGCCCTTTGTTGACCTCATTTTTAGAATGAACCCTCAACTCCTCCATCTTAGACATAGGACTTCTCTTAGACTTTAAGATTTTCTTAGTCTTAAGACACATCTAGTGATTAGGTGGACACTCAACCTAGCCACCAGAATAGTTAGCCATAGAATAGGTCATGCCTGGTGTTAGAAATTTTACCCTATAGCTTGAACCACATTCCTCACTTCCTTCCATCAAGTCAAACTCCAAATCAAATCAACATCAAAGCTTAAATCAATTCCAACTTAACTGATTTTCTTTGAACTCAAATCAATTCCAAATGATTGAAATCCATGACTGAAATCCATGATTGAAACAAAAGATTGAAGCTTATGATTGAAATTCGAAGTTCAAAATACTTCCGAAGTTCTTTATTTCTCTCTCATGGACTTAGCCTAAATCAAATCAAAATCAACTCAAATTCACAAAATTATCTCACAACCCATTTATATTCTCATTTATATTCACATATATAAATGAGATATAAATTCAAATCAATCAAACTAAACCCAAAAATCAAATCCAATTTCCAAAAATCTTTCCTAAGTCCCTTTGATTCCCTCTTAAGGACTTAGCCTAAATCAAGTTCAAATCACTTAAAATTATTGAAATTTTCTTATAACTCATTTATATTTTCATTTATATTCACAAATATAAATGAAATCTAAATTCAAATATCCAAAACCAAATCCAAAAATCAAACTCAAATTCAATTAGAATTCAACCTAAGCCTTTCAAGTCAAATTATTGAACTTAGCCAAATCAAATTCAAATCAAGCCAAAACCTTAATTTTTCTTCATGATTCAATCAATCCTTCAATCATGAATCCAAACATAAACATAAACTTCAATCACTTAACCAAAATGCAATTCAAAAATCAAGCCCAACTCAAACTCATGTTCACCCTTTGAACTTGAAATTGTCAAATGAATCAAAACCCATTTTGACTTCAAACCACTTACAAATGGATTTATATTTCAATCATAAGTCCATATGTGAGTTCAATCAAACTCCAATCAAGCTTTGATCAAGCCATTTGACCTACTTAGGCTCACTTGACCCAAAGTGACCTAAAGTACCCTTATGAGCTAAATTTTAATCCTAACCAAATTGGATTGAACTAAGCCCATCTAAGCCTCTCATCATGATCAACAATCATCATGAGATGATCAATCACTCAAATTGGGTCAAACTAAGTCAAACCTAAGGGTTGACCAAGTAAACACTTAGCCAAAATGAAACCAAACATAGCCTAAACCTGCCATAGGCCAAATTGATTTAATCCATTGATCTAAGTTTATTCATGATCAATATTTGAACTTGACCAAGTCAATATTTGAGCCTAACCTAGCCTAATTGACCATGAACCCAACTTGACCTAAATAAAATCAAATGAACTAAATTCAAATATAAACTAAATTGAATCAAACCAAAGCTACCAAAATATTTCAAATGATCATATGAACTTGACCCAACCCGTAGTTTGACCCAATTTGACCAATTGGTCAACTTAACCTAAGTTCACCCATTTTGACCTAAATGGGTCAATATGAGCCAAATCACATCAAACCAACTCCAAATTCAATGAAATTGTCCTAACCAATTTTTTGAACATACCAAACATATTCAAATTGAAACCCAAGCCAAATGACCATTTTACCCCTAGGCCATAGGGTAAACTTTGGCCAAATCCACTTAGAATTTGGTCAAATCCTCTTCATGACCACTTGGCACCATCTTATGGACCAAGTGGACACTAGTGAGTGTGGTGCACCTAATCCAATGGGTTTAGGTCAGCCTAACCTAGCCTATGGTCAAAACTGACCACTTGCATGAAATTGGCCACATGGGAATCATTCATCCACTTGAACTAAACACTTGGGAGCTCCACTACTCCACTCCTTAGGCAAAACCGAATGCAAGGACACCTTTAATAGCCTAACAAACCCACTCAAAGAGATCAATTGGATCAAAATGGTAAGAGAAGGCACAGTAGTCTGATTGCTCTAGGGGGAGATATACTCCCCTTAATTTAATTTCATTCCATCACTCTCACACTCAATTGAACTTAAGGAAGCCAGAGTAAGCATTTGGAACTCTCCCCAAGCTCTCTCAAGCAACTTGAACTTCTCTATTTTTAGTTTCCTTGGACTGAAAATAGGGGAGCTCAAGTGAAAATCCAATTTACTCCACACATCAAATCGAGCTAATTCCTCTTACAAGCTTCATCAAAGGGTTCAATTAAACTTTCCTGAAGCTTAATCCAAGCTCCAACGGCAAGGGAGGTGCTACCTTGACCAAGACCAAGCTCAAGTGAAGGTGGAGTTGGCCTCTAGGAAGATCCATCCCATTTCAAGGCCTCAAAACTTCAACAAAGCTTCGTCTCCACTAGACGAAGCTTCTCCAAGAGAATCAAGCATCAGTGATCACCTCTGGCGAGGTAAGCCATTAAACCAAGCTCACTTCAACCATTATTTGGAGCTTTGTGAAAGAAAATATCACCCCATGAGATTCTAGTAGTTAGATGTGATCTCTTTTGCATGTTGATGGTGTGGGTTGAGTTTGGATCCAATCTGAGCTCAATCAAGCTCGAATCTTCCCTTAGATGATGGATAATGGCCATCTCCCTCAGGGAAGATCAGAGATGGATCAAGGGCCATCCATCCAGTGTTTGGATGGACGGCCATGCTCAAAGACACGTAGATCTCATGTATTATCCCTTTAGAACTCCAGATCTAATCTTAGCCGTGTGATCCTTGATCGGACGAGAGAAAGCGTAGCAACACCGCCGCATTATACGATGTGATAACTTAAATAGCAAATCCCATCATGCCACATGGAAAACGTGCACCGCGTCAGCCTCCACATGGCGTCGATGGGATTAACTATATAATTAGGCTATTTAATTACCTAATTAATCAAGGAAACTTCAAAAATGCATATCTAAGTGTAGAAAAATTAAAAAAATGTGAAATAAATTGCATATGAAAGGTATTTGAATCTAGAATATTATAAAATTAGTTTCAATGAATTTTTAACATTACTATTTTTTGGATTTTGGTTTTATTAGGATTTTTATTTTGCTAATTACTCTATAATTACCCCCATTGATTAATTCTAAACTTCTTATGTATGATTAGTGGATGACATCTACCACCCCTAATTTTCTTGAGATTTATTGATGGTTTAATTAGAGAAATTGTTAAATTAATTTCTAATTACCCTCTTAATGTTATTAAGTTTAATTAAGTGTATGGTTAGTGGTTTAATCCCTTGATTGAGTTATTAAGACTTGTTTAAGTGAACAGGAGGTTTAGGGAATAATTTTGGGATATTTTCCTGAAGTTATTCCTTAAACCCCCTCTTTCATCCTTAATCTAAATTTAATTAAGGATTAATTCACTAATTACTTATCTAATTAATTTGATAAAATTCTAAAACATTCCAAAACTTAACTAATTCATCTTGGGTAGATGCTTAGGTGTTCAATAACCTAAGTACATTAAGAAAATTAAAATCCCACTCATATGTGTGAGAGGGGTTATGAAAGTACTTAAATTAAACCCCTTAGTTTAATTAATCATTAATCATGAGCCAAATGCATTAGACCCTTTTCTTCTTAGGTGCATTACTGATTTAAATTCTTGTGTGATTTTATATCATATCTTTGGCTCATAATTATTTGATTAAGTATGTTAAGGTGGTATAAGTAAGGGGTAATTAACACACTTAATTCACACCTTAACCTAAATAAAATATAAAAATTACCTAATGATCCTAAGAACAAACTAAATTAACTCACATATTGGAGAAATGGGTTAGGACCAGCAAACATTCTTTCACATTTCCCAAATCAAATATAAAGCAAATTCAAATCAAAGTTCACATTAAACAAACTTTGATTTACATTAAACTTTCTTATTTCATAGGATTATCTTTAGGATTTAATTAGGGTGAATGAATTTACACTGCTTTCATCATTTTATTTCTTTCCTAGCATGCTAAATATGTATGTCATATGAAATTCATGCATTCATACTTTTTTAAAAAAATCAAATTCAAAATGAAATGTTTTCTTTATGTCAAATTGCATGTTTTGGCTAAGGTAAAAAATAGGAATGGCTATTGTCACTACTAAATCCCAAACTATTTTTAAAATATATAAATCAAACTATTAAAATTGAAAGTGTGCTACTTATAATTATTAATAAGCTTGCATGTGGATATAAATATGAAGATGTACATAGTGTGGCTTTCCTTCCCTTTTCTTTAGCATAGTTTTGAATAGAATTTTGCAAAGTGTATAGTTCAATTGAAAAGAACACAACACTTGCCTAACCCCATTCCTATTCATTCTTATGCTATTGTTTAAGAAAAACATCCACACTTGTACATACAAATTGCATAAATAAAAAAAACAAATAAATACAAACTTTTTGCATCTTTCTTTTCTCCATTCATTTATTTTGTACATGTGTTTGTATTTAAGGAAAGTGGTATATTAGTCTGGACAACCCCGGGTTGCGAGGCTTTAAGTAGCCCTAATTAGGTCTTATACCTTACACCCCTGGTGCTAACAATGGTGTCGTACTCACTTATGCCTTTCATACATACACATGTGCATGTGAATAATGGATAAAAGAAACCCCTTTTTTTACTTGATGAAAATCATCTATCATAAAGCATTCCAATTTTCTTAAGTAACATTTTTGTATGTATTGATATGCTTATGATTCATTCATATACATGTTATACATGTTGGGAAAGAAATGAAGTGATGTGTGTTTTGTGATATTAATTCACTTTACTTAATCTTAAAATGCCTATCTTTTTGAATAGGATTATTTAGGGAAAATCTAAACTTAGGATTAATTAAAATATATAATAAAACATTCACTAAACAAAATCAAATATGAATATGCTTTAGAAATTACTTTGGATAGGGAAGGAAAGAGAAGTTCTCTTCTCTTTTCTCTCTCAGTACAACCCTTAGTAATTAAGTAGGTTCATTCAAACCAAATAAAAATCATCAAATAAAATTAACCCAAATCAACTAAACAACTTAAATGAAACCACCCTCTAAGTTGAACACTTTCACACTTAGAAAATCCAAACCTTAAAGCCTAGCTAAACATACCACACAAACCTTAAATAGCACACATATTAGGCTAAGTCACCACTTCTAGCTTTAGGTTAGGCGGGTGCATGGCTTGATGTTTGCTTTTTTTTTGGATGTATTATTTATAGTCTGCATGGTAGGGTGAATGTGTGTAGAATGAATGGTTGGGTGATCTTAATCTAACCATTATCTTCTGCAGGGGATTGTGCTTAAGGGGCGATGTAATAAATAAAAAAATAAATGCTTTTGTTGTGCAAGTGCTTATACCCCTAAGTATAATCCAATAGGCCAGGTGGACTTGGTTACCCATGCATGGGGTGCTAAGTCCAATATACATGATCCGGATTTATATGATTTATTTAGCTAATCTCTATTTTGCACGTCTTAGTTATATTTACTTTTCCTTTTCATGTAATTTTACAATTAGGATTTGAAATGATTGTTATGGGGGAATTAGGATGAGCATTGGTCATAAGATCTCATGTTATGTACCATGTGAAGCCTTTAAAGCACCTATATTCCAACCATCCAAAAGAAAGAACCAAGGAAGAAAGAAGAAAAGAAGAATGAAGAATTGAAGAATGAAGACCCCCCATAACATGAATTCCTTGCTTAATTGTATTTATTTCATTTATAATCTGGGTTGTATAAAGGTAGAGCTCGGCTATCCAATTTATTTTCTGGTTTATACGGTGGTGCCCGACCATAAATGGCCTTTTATTCTTTTGCGTTAGCTTTATAAAATATTTGATATTTTGTTTAGCTTTTGCATTAAGATGACATCCTTTTCCTAGTTTCTTCCTTGCTTGATGTATGGCCTGGATGATGATTAGGCTCTTAGGGAAAAATAAATCTTCTACCAAATTAAACAACTCAAAATTAAAAATAAACAACTTGTAATCTCATCTAAAGCCTAAGTTAAAATCAAGATAAAAAAGAATTAGCAACCCATTACCTGGATTAGTATTTCTTCTCTAACATCATGCATAAAAGCATATTGTTTCACTCTTGATTGGAGGGCTTCTACCTTTGCTAGAGAACTTAGCTTGACCTGTGAGAGCCATGGTGAAAACACACCTCCTTATCTCGCTGATTTTGGCCCATAATCTTACTTCTCATGCATTAGGCATATGAATCCTATAAGCGTGAGTCAAATGATTGTCCAAAAATAAAAAATAAAATATAATTTGATTTGCATTAGATCTAGGTCATTTTTCATGCCCTTACATGATCTAGTCTCTTAGGGAGTGAGCTTAAGGACTTAGTCTCTTTCTAAAATAAATAGTAGCCTAGTTATCTTGCATAAAGCATATGACTTGCCAACATGAATTTAAAATCGTAGGAGGAGTTAGTTGGTGGCCACCCCCAGGTGATTGTAAGTCTAACAGTCAGGTGATTTATCCTCTATTATGGAAGTAAGTGAAACACTCATTTTTGCCTTAGATTTAGGTCGTGCTTTTGGCCCTCGCCAAAGCTCCTTAAATTTATAAGCCTTTCTTCTCTCCTTTGTGGGCCATAAGTATAAATCCTCACCCCTTAGGTATTTTCATAACCTTGTATTGTAGAATTATAAGCCTTAAATTTCTAATAAAAATTTAACTCAAATAAACTAATTCAATTTGAAAAATGTAAAGCCCAATTATAGGATAGTTTGAGATGCTCGCTGGGTTTCTTAGCATCGTGAACATCTCTTCCTCTCTCCTCTTGATTGATCTCACTTTACTTTCTAAAAATAAACCAATCGATTAATAGTCCTACTCCTTTAAAATCTTTGGAGACAATGATCATTTACCTTAATCGATTGTATTCCTAAGGAATCCCCTTCCTTAGGATGTAATTAACTATGGGGCTTAGAACTTAATGAACCCAATTTAAAATAAACCCTGCTTTACTTTTTCATATAAAATAGGGAAAGAATCTCTAGTACATATGCAGACCCATTGTCCTTAGGAGTCTTTAATGAGGTGATTAGGTCCATTGTAGGGTGGTGACTTCTATCTTTCGAGATAGTACACCTCTCCTCAAAGTCATAGCTGATCATAAGAACATCTTCGGATCTACGTGATGTCCAAATGCAAAGGGTATATTTCTATCTTCATTTTATCTACATAGATTGAAGATGGAAGTATACTCTTAACAAAATGTCTAATAATTTTTCAGCATAATACCTTAAAATTCAATCTAAAATAATACATCATAAAATAAAATATTCATCAAAACCATGCATCCCTAACCTGAAGCTAGAAATGGTGACTTAGTCTAATGTGTGCGCCATTTAAGGCTTGTGTGGCATGTCTTAGCTAGGCTTTAAGGATGGAATTTTTTAAGTGTGAAAGATTCAACTTAGATGATTTAGTTGACTAATTAATTTTAGTTGGTAATTTGATTTGGTTTGAATGAACCTACACTTAGTTACTAAATGTCATGAAAAGAAGAAAAGAGAAGAGAACTTCTCTTTCATCCCTACCTTAAAACATTTCTAAGATATATTAATTAATGAATTTCTTTTAGTGAATATTTTATTATGTGTTTTAATTAATTATAAGTTTAGATTTGCTCTAAATAGTCCTTTTTAATAAGAAAGGCATCTTAAGATTCGTTAGGGTGGATTACTACCACATAACACACACTAATTTATTTCTTTCCACTATGTATACCATGCATATGAATAATCCTAACCATACCTATACATGCAATGCAAATTTTAGCACACTTTGATGATGAATGCTAAGAGATATGATTTGAAATTTTGGATATTCCATGAGTTAACTGTATCATTAATGCATGCCTTTATTATGTATAAAAGAGGAATTTTCCATCCATTAACTAAATGCACATCCACATGTATAAAAGTTATAAGTGAGTACAACGCCATTATTTTCTACACCAGACCTACTTAGGGCTACTTAAAGCCTCACAATCCCAGGATGTCCAGACAAATATACCATTTTTCTTAGATACATGTAGATGTACAAAAAGGACCAAATGGATAAAGAATCATGCAAGAGATTATATTTGATTTGGTTATATGATTTACATGTGTAAAATAAAAGTCCTTCCTAAGTCTTTAACATAGAAATGCATAGGAATATATTAGGCAAGTATTTGTGTTCTTTTCAAATGAATTATACACTTGTAAATCTTATGTGAATCCATGTTAAGAGAAGGAAAGAGAACTTCAAAATACACATCTTATGCTATAATCACATGCAAGCTTATAAATATTTATAAGTAGCATCACTTCATTCATAATCTTTGATTTACAGGTTTTGAAAATAATTTTGGTTTTAATAGTGAACATAGCCACTCATATTCTTAAATTTAGTCAACACATGCAACTTGTCATAAAAAGGAAATATTTTATTTCATTAATTTTTAAAAGAAATGAATGCATGACTTCATATGGAAAATAATATTTAGCATGATTGGAAAGAAATAAAGGGATGTAATCACATGACTTCATTCACCCTAATTAGTTCCTAAGGACAGTCATATAAAATAAGATCATTTAAAATGAATTAAAATTCCTTAAGGATATTTTTATCTTTGAATTTGATTTGACTTAGGAAATGTGAGAAGGTTTGTTAATCCTAATCCATTACCCCCATGTGTGAATTGGTTTAGTTTAATTTTAGAATAATTAGGTTGATTTTATATTTTATTTAGGTCAAGGTATGAATTAATTGGATTAATTATCCCTTACCGATATCACCTTAAGTTAATTAACTAATTAATAATAAGCCAATATGATATGCAACCACATGAAAAGTAAATTTACAATGCTCCTAAGAAATGAAAGGAACCTAATGCAATTGGCTTATGATTAGTAGTTAATTAAACTTAAAGGATCTCACTTAATTACTCTTATGATTTTCTCACACATGTGAGCCAATCATAATTTCATTATCTCTCACCTTGGGTTATTGAACACCTAAGAAGCTACCCAAGACCAATTAAGGGTTGTTTAGGTTGGGTGAATTGATTTTTAAAGAATTGATTAAATGCATTAGTTATGCTTTAATTTAAATGATAAAATTAACATAGGAGAAAGGATCAAGGGCAAGGTCTTAATCCTAATCCATAAATCATTCAATCATTCCACTAGGTTTTGATTCCCTCATTTTGAAGATCAAACACTTGATTAACCAACTAATCATTCCATTAACCCATTAATTAATTTAATTTTCAAAGGTAAAGGATAATTAGGAAATAAATTAGGAAAAATGTCCCTAATCATATTCCCTAGGTGACCTTATTATTTAACAGGGATAATTATGTTCAAGTGATTAATCAAGCTATTGTTCATCCCTTAATTATAATTAATTTGATTAAGAAAGTGATTAGGGCTTTCTCAAATGATTTCGCTAATTAAGCAATCAATAAAATCCCAGAAAAATAGGGGAGGCAGAGGTCATCCCCTTAAACATCTACATAAAATTTGAGATTAATTGAATGCCTAATTAAAGTATAATTAAGCTAATTAGATTTTTTATAAAGCCCTAATTATGCTAAAGTCACTGTTCAAAATTAATTAATTATAATTTTTCTAGATTCTCCTCTAAAATATCTTCAAAATGAGTATGAGTTTGTATTTTTTTAGATTTTCTACAACTAGTTATGATTTTAGGAAGTTCCATCATTAAAATCAGATTAATTAAGCCTAATTAAACTCTAATCACAGCCAAACCATGGCGGCTCATGCGCTTTGATGCGGTGATGGCATGATGTAAGTTGTCACATCCATCGATTGAGTACCACATTTCTCTACGCGTCGATCTAAGATTCGACCAAGATTAATCCTGCAGTTTATGCTTAGAATCACATTGTATCTAGTGTGATCTGATCACAGTCATTCATTCCAATCACATAGAATGGACGGTGTGTGATCTATCTCCTCTCGAACGGTGAGAGAAGGATGTCATCTGTCGATCGTCGCTCGATCTGAACTCACTTGAGCTCAAATGGAGCTCAAATTCATCCCACACCTTCGAGGAAGTATGAGCAATGCATCTAATGGTGGAGATTACATTACTTGACAATTACCAAGAAAACTTATCTATAGCTATGATTTTAATGGCATACCTCGCCAGAGGCAATCACCGACTCTTCCAAAGGAGGAGATAGCTTCGTCTGGTAGAGACGAAGTCTTGTTGAAGGAATCTGATCTTCATTTGAAGTGGTTTTCTTAGTTGACCAAGCTCCTCTTCAATGGTGATCAGCCTTGATCGAAATGGTGATTCCCGTAGCTTGGAGACTTGGTAAATGATTCGATTGAGCTCGCTTTAGTCCAAGGATGGTGTGTGCAAGGTTAATTTGATTTTGGTTGAGAATTGAATGAGTTGGATGTGGAGTTCTCCTCGCATGTTTTTACTTTGAGTAAAATTGAAAATGGAAAATGAGGGAGCTCGGGAATGGCTAGGAAAAGCTTGAGGAGGCTTCGATTCAACCTCTCTAGCTCTGAGGAATTGATTTCTTGTGTTTTGAGTGAAAATGAGAGGGTGTATATCTCCCCCTCCTTGGATTGGACGGTGAGAGGCTATTTTGCCATTTTGGCTCAATGGCTTGGATTAGAGGCACAGTTTAAGCTGCAAAACATCCCACATGGGTCATTTTAGGTAGTGGAGTGAGGAGAGTGGATGCCCATGAGTGGTGAGTGTATTTGGTTATCCAAGTGTTCAAATGTGATTGGAGAGGTCAATTTGGCCTTGCCTTGGGTCATGGCCAACCCAAGCTCATTTGGTCATGTTCACCACCTTCCTTGGTGCCCATGTGGACCAATAGAATGATGCCAAGTGGCCTTGAGAAAGAAATGGCCAAATTCTAAGTGAATTTGGACATAGGATAACCTTTTACCTAAGGGAAAAATGGTCATTTGGCTATGAGTTTAGTTTGGGTAGATTTAAAATGATTCAAGAATGAGTTGGGCTAAATTTCAAGTGATTTGGAGTTCATTTGATTAGATTTGGCTCAATTTGACCCATTTAGGTTAAATTGGGTCAAATTGAGTTAGGTTGACCAATTGGTCAAATTGGGTCAAACCATGGGTTAGGTCAAGTTCAAATGATCATTTGGAGCATATGGGTATCATTGGTTTGGTTCAAATTGGTTTAGATTTGGTTTTGGTTCATTTAAGTTCATTTAGGTCAAAAGGGTCAAGTTGACCAATTTGACCCATTTGACCCAATTAGGTTAGGTCATGGGTTGGTTTAGGCTTGGTTGATCATTTGAAATGTATTGCAAGCATTGGTTTCAATCAATTTTGATTTGGTTTGATTTCAAGTTAATTTGACTTTTTAGGTCAAGTTGGGTTCATGGTCAATTGGGCTAGGTTGGGTCTAATTGGTTAATTGAAGCTTTACTCAAATTCAACAATCAATTTAGAATGAATTTGACCCATTGGTTGCAATCAATTTAGCTTTGATCAAGATTTTACCCATTTTGGCTTTTTAGGTCAATTTAGGTCAATTTAGGTCAAGTGGCCAATTAGGTTTGGTTTGACTCAATTGATGGCTTGGTCATGTTCAATCATTGATATGAATGTGTTTGGGTCAATGGTTTCAATCAATTTGGCATATGATGGATTTTGGCTACTTTGGGTCTAATTTGGGCTAAATGTTGACTTGGTCAAAGGCTAGGTTTGACTTGGTTTGACCAAATTTGAGTTATTGATCATTCTAGGATGATTGTTGATCATAATGAGAGGCTTAGATGGGTTTAGTTCAATCCAATTTGAGTTGGATTAGAATTTGGCTCAAAAAGGTCCTTTAGGTCACTTTGGGTCAAGTGAGCCTAAGTTGGTCAATTGGCTTGATCAAGGATTGATTCAAGTTTGGTTGAGCGCACAAATGGACTTATGATGGAAATATAATTATAATTGCAAGTGATTTAGAGTTAAATGAGTTTTGGTTCATTTGGCAATTTCAAGTCAAAAGGGTGAACATGGGTTTGACTTGGGTTAGTTTGATTTTGGCTTAGTGATTGTAGTTTGTGTTTATATTTGGGCATGTGATTGAAGGAGTGATTGTTTGAAGAGAAAATCCATGGGTTTGGATTGATTTGAGAATGATTTGGCTAAATCGAAGAAATTGGCTTAAAGGATATAAGTTGGGTTTGGATTTGAGTTTTGAATTTATATTGAATTGATTTTGGCCATTTGAATTTATATTTCATTTATATTTGTGAATATAAATGAGAATATAAATGATCCATGAGATAATCATGTGAATTAGGAGTGATTTGATTGTCAATTTGTCTAAGGTAGGTCAAAAAGTTTGGAAAAGGGGTTTTGATTTGGTTTGATTTATATTCATTTGATTTGAATGACTTGGATGCCAATTTCATTTATAATTGTGAATACAAATGATGGAATAAGTGATTTATAAAGAACTCACTTGGCTTTGGGTTGATTTGAAGGGTTTGGCTAAGCTTATGGATGTGATTCATAAGGCTTAGGAAGGTTTTGGAATTGGAATTGATCATGGGTTTCAATCATTTGATTTGGAATTGATTCATGATTTGAATTTTGGAATTTGGATTTGAATTTAGATTTGAATTTGAGGTTTGGTTTCAAAGAAGGAAGCAAAGATTAGGTTCAGGCTATAGGGTAGGCAAGTCCTCCTAAACCCCTAAGGCATAACTTATTTCTATGGCTAACTCTTCTAAGTCTCTAGGGTTAAGTTAAGTGTTCACCTAATCACTAGAAGTGTCTCAAGACTAAGGAACTCTTAGTGTCTAGAGGAGTCTTATGCCTAAGATGAAGAAGTTGAGAGCTCACTCCAAAAGTGAGGCCAACAATAACCAAGCCCACCTGTCCTAACTTGGGTTATGCTTAGGGGCTAAGCAACCTGCACAGCCAAAAATATTTATATTTTTATTTAGCAGCCCCTTAAGCATAACCTCATGTAGAAAGCATAATTAGGCTAATATCAGCCTAACATCCAGACTATGCACGTACACCCTAACATCTACAATAATATATCACAAAATAAACATACATCAAACCATACACCGCCCTAATATAAAGCTAGAAATGGTGACTTAGTCTAATGTGTGTGCATTAAAGTTTGTGAGGTATGTCCTAACTAGGCTTTAGAGTTATAATTTGCTAAGTGTAAGGGATTCAATTTATAAAGGTTGATTTCTCTTTAAGTGAAATAATCAATTTGAAAATTTTACTTAATGTTTTCTTTTGTTTCATATGGCCTATGCTTAACAACTAAGTGTTATAAAGAGAAGAAAGAGAGGGAATCTCTCTTTCATCCCTACCTTAAGTCACTTCTAAAGAAAATTTATTAATCAATTTTCTTTAGTGAATGACATATTGTATATTTTAATCAATCCTAAATTTAGGTTCACTCTAAATGACCTTATTTAATAAGAAAGACATCTTAAGATTAATTAGAATGAATTACTATCGCATAATACATGTTTATTCATTTCTTTCCATCATGTATATCATGCATATGATTAAATCCTATGCATAGCTATACATACAATGTATATCTTAGCACACTTAAATGATGAATGCAAAGAAATATATTTGGAATTTAAATATTTCATTTCGATTGAAGTATGAATGTATGTCTTTTTAATAGAAAAGATGGATTTTTCATCCGTTAGCTAAATACACATTCACATGTATAAAAGTTTTAAGTGAGTACGTCGCCATTGTTCTACACCAAGGGCGTAAAGTACAAGACCTACTTAGGGCTACTTAAAGCCTCACAACCCCGAGGTGTCCAGACTAATATACCACTTTTCTTAAATACATGTAGATGTATAAGCAACTATAAGGATAGGAAAACCCATGCAAAAGTTGAATTTGATTTATTTGATTTATGATTCTTATTCATTGATCATATCACACATGCATACGTATAAGAGTTTTAAGTGAATACCATGCCATTATTCTGCATCAGGGGCTTAAGGTATAAGACCTTCTTAGGGCTACTTAAAGCCTCACAGCCCCGGGGTGTCCAGACTAATATACCATTTTTCTCAGATACATATGAATGTACAAAAAGAACCATAAAAATAAGAAGTCATGTAAGAACTCACATTTGATTTGATTATATAATTTACATATGTGATATGAAATTCTTCCTAAGTCTTACTATGGAAATGCATAGGAATAGATTTAGACAAATGTTCTGTTCTTTTCAAATGAACTATACATTTATAAATCCCATGCAAATCCATATAAGATAAGGAAAGAGAGCTTCAAATTGCATATCTTATATTATCAACACATGCAAACTTATATATACTTATAATTAACTTATGAGCTTTTAAAAATAAAATTTGATTTAATAATAATAATAGCCACGCCTATTTTAAATTTAAACCAACACATGCAATTTGAAATAAAACAAACCATTTCATGTAGTTAATTTTTAAAATAAATGAATGCATGATTACACATGGCAATCAACATTTAACATGATTGGAAAGAAATAAAATAACACAAGCATGTGATTTATTCAAATCCAACTAAGTCCTCAGGATAGCCAAACTAAATAGGATTTTTTAAAACAAACCAAAGTTCTTTAATGTCATTTCATATTTATGTTTGATTTGAGTTAAGGAAAATGAAAGAGATTTGCTGGTCCTAATCTCATTCCTCATGTGTGAGTTAATTTTAATATATGGAAGAAATAATTGAGTTGATTTTATGATTTAATTAGGTCAGGGTATAAATTAAGTGGATTAATTAACTCTTACTTACATTACCTTAAGTTAATTAATTAACTAATAATGAGCCAATATGATATGCAACCACATGAAAAGTAAATTTGCAATACTCCTAAGAAATAAAAGGGGTCTAATCCAACTGGCTCATGATTAATAGTTAATTAGGCTTAAGAGATCTCACTTACTTACTTCTATGACTTTCTCACACATGTGAGCTAACCATAATTTCATCATCTCTCACTTTGGGCCATTGGACGCCCAAAGAGCTACTCAAGATTAAATTACAGAAATAGACTCAATTGAATTAATTAATTCATTAATTAGTTGATTAAACCTTAACTAAACTTAACCATCCAAAATAAGATGGGCTTAGAGAAAGAGACAAAGAAGAGAGCCTAAGTCTCAATCCCTAAATCCTTTCAATTAGTTAATTAAGGTTCAGGTATGATTTGAATTTTGATTGATCTTGTTGATTAATAAATTAAGGGGTGTTAATTAATTAATTATTTAAGAGTGATTAGAGAAGACTTAAAGGAAAGATTGGAAGAGGGAGTCTTGTAACTTTTTCCCTAGATTTCATCATCATTAAAAGAGGCTAATAAACTTAATTGATTTATTAATGTACTAATCATTTGCTTAATTATCACTAATTACATTAAGAAAGTGATTAAGGCTTAGTCTATTGATTTCCCTAATTAAGAAACCAATAAAGTCCCAAAAAAATAGGGGAGGCAGAGGTCATCCCCCTAAAGATGTATAGACAGTTTGAGACTAATTGGATTGTTAATTAGGGAGTAATTAAGCTAACTATATTTCTAATTAAACCTTGATTAATCCAAATTCACTATTCAAAATTAATTAATAATAATTTTCCTAGATTCTACTCTAAAATATCTTTAAAATGAGCCTAAGTTTGTATTTTTTTTTTTTTTTATTTTTCTAGAATTAATTTTGAATTTAGGAAGTTTCAGTATTAAAAATTAATTAATTAGCCCTAATTAAAGCCTTAATCCCATTGGGCCATGTGGCGGCTGACGTGGCGTGCTTTCCACATGGTGTGATGGGATTCACTATTTAAGTTATCACATCCAAGTGCAGACTCAGATGGCGATGCATGCGGTAACTCTGTGGACCATCTGATCTAAGATTGGATGGCCACGATTAAACTAGAAATTTTGAGGGATTAATCAAGGGCTCTAAGCATGATCTGACCAGGACCATCCATTCCGATCATGCAGGATAGATGGTCCATGATCTATCTCCTCTAGAGCATTGAACAATGGCTACCATCCATCGATCGTCGCTTGATCTGAGCTCACCTGAGCTCGGATGGAGATGAAAATGATCCCACACCGTCAGGGAAGCACAATAATCAAATCTAACGGTGGAAAATGTGTGACATTGAAATTTCTTTCACAAAAGACCAAGTTATTTTCATTCAAGAGTAGGTTTCAATGGCATACTAACTAGAGCTTATGACTGGCGGTTCCAATGATTGAGGAAGCTTCATTTGATAAAAATGAAGCCCTGTTGAGCCGCACGAGCTTTGATTTGGTGTGGTTGGCTCGGATGACCAAAGCACTAGGCATAGGTGGTCAAGCTTGATCGAACTCTATCCTTCAACCATCAAAAAGCTTATGAAAGAATTCATTCTCACTCATTTGGCTCCAAGGAACCTGTGTGCAAAATTAATTGCACTTTGGTGGAGATTTGAACAAATGAGAATTCAAGGTGGCCTCCCCTATTTAGGTTTTACGTAAAACTAAAAATGGGGATTTTGGGGAGCTTGGGAAGGCTTGGAAATTGCACTGGAAACTCTCTCCTTGGCTATTAGGGTTAAATCGAGTGCGTGTCCTTGGGTTTGAGAGAGAATGAGGGGGGTATACCCCCCCCCCTCATTCCCTAGATCGGATGGCAATGGTTGTTTTGGCTGTTTGATTAAATGGCTGAGATGGGGAGCGTGATTTGGGTAGAGAATCATGTTAGCTACCTTCCTTTGAGTGGAGGAGGGTGTGAGAGTGGATCCCAAGGGAGTAGTGGGTGTCCTATGGATGTTTGGAAAGCTCCAATGGGGATGGGTACATCATTTCACCTCCCCATGGATCATGGACCCAACCACTGTTGGGTCAGTCAACAATGGTCTTAGGTGCCTAAGTGGACTATTTGAGAAGATGTGAGTCCCAGTGCTTTCTTCTTGAACTAATCATCATGACCTAACTAGGTCGAATATATTTGAGGTTTAGGGTAAGTCCCCCAGAGGCTCCTTTCCTCTTGACTACGTTTGAGTCAATATAAACCCCAAGTGGCATTCACTCAGTAGTCGCTCTAGGTCGGATGGCACCTGTCGAGCCGAAGACAAACTATCCCAACAGTCAGTTCCACTTTAGGGAGATGTAAGCCTACACGCTTTCTTTCTAGACTGATTGTTGCAAACCGATGGGCACCATAGGTTGGTTGATGTTCGCTATCTTGTGATGACTCACCTGGGTACACCACTCTTGGAAGATGTAACTCCCCGTGCTTTCTCCATGAGTTGGCCACCAAATACCTATGTGATATATGACTAGCCATGTCATTTTCTACAGGGTGTTGGATTGAAGCCCCATTGCGGCCCCATCCCTTGCAGGCATTCTATTTGGATCACGTCCTTTGAGACCCCATTTAGACACTACCCAGGTTACTTTTGGATTGGACAGTCCCCTTTCCCGGTAGCCACCTTGGTTGGAGAATTTGTTACAAATGCAGATTCTCCTTGGTTTATCTGAGATAGGTCTAGGCTGATATAAGCTCCTTCTCAGTTTGATCCCTCACAAACTAACAGGGTCCATGATAAAACAAATTAAACAAATAAACAAAATATTTGCTTGTGGATTAGAAATTCAAGCCCCCAGTGGCCCCTTTCCCAAGCAGGCATCCTATTTTTAGAGGCGATGTCGCAAAAATATAGGAATTACGACTACGAGTTGAGATAAATCCCCAGGTCGGTTTCACTCCGTAGTCACCTTTAGGTCGGGTTCAACTTGTTGTGCCACCAATGAGTTACCCCGGTGGTCATCTTTTCTTTGAAAGATATAAGTCTATTACGCATTCTTTCCAGCACGATCGTTGCAAATTGACGGGCCGCCCTAGGTCGGGCCCGATTTTTCGCAAGAGACCGATCACCCCAGTGGATTCTTATTTAGGAAGATGTGAGTCCCCATGCTTTCTTCCTAACTTTACCATTGCAAACCGAAAGGCACCCCTTAGGTTGGTTAGTTCTACCTAACGGCTGGTAGACTATCCCTTTGGATTTATAAACTTAAGATAGGCCTAGGCTGATATTAGCTCCTTCTTAGTAGATTCATCACAAATCGACAGGGTCCATCTAAAATTAAAGTAATTTTGACTATTCTTGAGTCGATATATGAGTCCGTGCATTGCTCAAATAGTGGCCTTAGGTCGATTGATCATTGTGTCATCAATAGATCACGCTTGATCCCTACTTTGGAAGATGTACGTCTACTATACTTTCTTCCTAGTACAGTCGTTACACATC
This sequence comes from Cymbidium sinense, assembly GCA_021442155.1. Lineage (NCBI taxonomy): Eukaryota > Viridiplantae > Streptophyta > Magnoliopsida > Asparagales > Orchidaceae > Cymbidium > Cymbidium sinense. The sequence continues at coordinate 176,562,987 of CM038221.1, read as the reverse complement.
GAAAGGCAACTCTTAGGTCGGATAGTCCTACCTTGTGGTTTGGTAGACTACCCTTTGAACTTATAAACTGAGATAGGTCAAAGGCGAGCTCCTTCTCAATGGGTCCATCATCGCGAGGTCCACAATATAACACACAAAATTAAATTAAATCAAAACAAATCAAATTAATCATCACGACTACACTTGAGTTGAGGTAAGACCCTCAGTGGCGCTCACTCAATAGTCTCCTTAGGTAGGGTTCGATGTGTTGCTCATCCAATAGATCACCCCAACGGCTTTTTCTTGCTTTAGAAGATGTAAGTCTACTATGCTTTCTTCCTAACATAGTCATTGCACACCAAAAGGCAACCCCTTAGGTTGGATAGTCCTAACTTATGGCAAGTAAACTATCCCTTTAGACTTATAAATCTAAGAGCGGTGGCTCCTTCTTAGTATAGTCCATCGCACACCAACAGGGTCCATAACAAAATAAATTCAAAACCAACCTCTCCATTGGAGTCAAATTAAACATCTCAAACAAACTAAATTTCTCCCAAGGCGCAATTCAAATTAGCCTCTCTAGCAGAGTTTATATCTAAATCAAACAAGTTCAATCGAGTGTATATCCCCAGCGGATATGCCCTCAATCTAGAACCCTTCTCCCTAGTGGAGCCATAACAAATTAAACCAACCTCCCTAGTGGAGTCTGATCAAACAAATCAAATAAATCTAATTAAATTCTTATCCCTAGTGGATACACACCCAAATAAATCATATTCATAATCAAACTCAGATTCATATCCTTGGGGATAACTCGAACCTGTATCCCTAGAGGAAGGTTCATGTACTCAATCCCAAGTGGATCCCTTCTTGCTATCTAATGCCCTTTAGCATAAAGAGAGCTGCATTACACTAAGATCATGATTCTATCTACCTTTCAGGTCTAGGTATAGATCACTTTCGTTATTTGTTGCAATCTTCTGGATGTTGTTGATTGTTTTTGTCAATGCCAATACGTGTGGTGTGCCTTGTCAGTTATACCAAACCTATTGGTGGTCCTTTTGTTGACCTCACTTTTGGATTGAGCTCTTAACCTCCTCTTCTTAGACTTAGGACCCTTCTAGACACTAAGATTTTCTTAGTCATAAGATACATATAGTGATTAGGTGAACACCTAACCTAAGCCTAGAGACTTAAAAGTGCTAATCATAAGATTAGGCTATGCCTTAGGATTTAAGGAAATTATCTATCCCATAGCCTAAACCTAATCTAGATACACTTTCTCAAATCAAACCTAGACTCAATTCTCAAATAAATCTCAAATTCAAATTCAAATTCCAAATCTAATTTCAAAATTTGACTCCAAATGATTGAAACCCAAAATCAAATCCAAACCCTAAAACCCCTTCCTAAGCCATATGAACCATATTCATAAGCTTAGCCAAAACATTCCTTAAATCAAATTAAACTCAATTGATCTCTTTATAAATCAATTATTCATTCATTTATATTCACAAATTTAAATGAAATCCAAACTCAAATGACCAAAATTATATCGAAAATCAAATCCAAACTCAATTTAAACCCTTTAAGACAATTCTTTGGACTCAGCCAAATTCTATCTAGATCAAGTCAAAACTAATAAATTATCTCTTGAATCAATCATTCATTCAATTATCTACCCAAATATAAATGAAACCTACAACCATCAAATCAAATCAAAATCAACCCAAGTCAAATCCAACTTAGCCCATTTTTACTTGAAAATTTTCAAATGAGCCAAAATCCCTTAGACTCCAAATTGATTGTTGTTGAACTTATATTTCAATATAGGGTTCATATATAAGTTCAACTAAATTTGAATCAAACCAAAACCAAACTAATTGACTCACTTAGTGACTTGACTTAAAGTAACCAAGGACCCATTTGAGTCAACAATCCAACCCAAATTGGATTGAACCAAGCTCACCAAAATCTTACACCATGATTGTTGATCACCCTATGATGATCAATTGCAATCAATTGGGCCAAACCAAGCCCAATTGGCCATTTGATCCAAATTGACCTAAAGAACCAAATCGGTCAAATCATGATCTAACCCAAATTGATAACAACCAATGGCTCCAGTTTATTCCAAATTGATTATTGAACTTAACCAAAGCAATAATTAAACCCAATTTGATCAATCGAGCCTAATTGGGTCAACTTGACTCAACCTAGCCTAAATTGGCCTAAAGGGTCAATTTGGCCTAAATCAAAATTAAATCTAAATTAATTCAAACCAAAGACCACATTCATCATCAATTAGTCAATTGAACATGAATCAACCCATAACCCAAGCTAATTTGGCCCAAAATGACCCATATGACCCAAATTGGGCCAAATCCCTTGAAACCAAGCCAAAACCCATTGAAGGCTGATCAAATCTGACCCAAATCCATTTGGGATCTGCCCAAAATAAACCCAACCTATTTTAAATTTCTCATGAATCATCCCCCACATAGGATTCCACCCAACTTCATTTAATTCCCCCATCACATGGCCCCAATATTTCAATTAAACAAATCTCATCATATGGCAGCAAGAGAGGACTTTGGAGCAAAAATCCAAAGTCCTCAATCAATATAGCCTCAACCACAAGATGGCATTCAATTTGGAGCCAAAATAATTCAAAAAAAATTTGTATTTTCATCCATTATAAAGGGGAGATGAGACTTGAGCTCTCTTGCTCCCATCATCTGACCCCAAATCTCTCCAAAGCCAAAAGTAACCCATCCCCACTTTGTTTAGCCACTTTGAGCTCAAATAAATAAGAATTTGCTCTTGAGAGGCGGTATCAAGAATGAGGCGTTAGAAGAAGAGGGCTAAAGATTACTCTGCTTTCTCACACATAGGATCTCCCTGATCTTCACGCCACCAAAATCATCCCCGGTGAGGTAACTTTCATCAAACCATAGCCTTAGGATCTTTGCATTATTTGTATAAAATTTCACGATTCTAGAATTTCTTTAGAAAATCTAGCACTTTTATTTTAAATCATCCCAAATAGGAAATAGAATTTTTTTTATGCGAATCGGCGTGAAAACGGGTCCATTTAGACAAGTTTTGGCTTAGAAACTTTCATTTTTTCAAAATACCCAAAATAATGTTCGCCGCTTGGCTCAACCGTCGATACAATTTGGGATCGGCTCATTTATTGGGAATCCAGCCTTCGGTCGCGTGATGAGACAGACTATCCGATCAGATTCGGCGATAACGCATCATCGGTGATTTGAGCTTAGCGGCAATCAGATATCGGCGAAATGATCCGAGTCATCCGCGTGGTTCGCATTCGGACGACTCAAATCGATCATCGGCGATGCCTCTGGCTCACTGATCTAGACCGTCCGATCTAAGATGGGACGGTCCATAGAATGCGGTTGCTATCTTTCCCACAAAGTATATATATATATATATATATATATATATATGAGATATATATATATATATATATATAATATATATATATATATATATATATATATATATATATATATATATATATATATATATATATATATATAATAAAAAAATAAAAATAATAATAATAATAATTCAAATAATCTAAAAATTCAAAAATTCATAGAGAATAAAATACTTAACCAAAAATTACAAACAAGGGCTCGTTGGATTTGTCTATCCAAGAAGAATCCAACAAAACCAAAATACTCAAAATTTCTAGTATTTGAGTAATTTAAGTTTTTTGTGAAAACTATATTTCATTAATTAAGCCAAAATATAAATTGATTAAGTTGATATTTTTCAGATATTAATATTAATGTGAAAATACACCTACAATAAAAATTTCAAGTTAAAAAAACTTCTGGATAGGGAAAAATTAAATTTTTAAATTCAGATTATCAATTTTAATAAAATAAATTAAATAAAAATTCAGAAATTTACAAAAATCTTCAAGATGACCTAAATCACTTCAATTGACATCCAGATTCTTAAGAAAATGATTTGATCTTCAATCTTAAGAAACCCAAATAAACACTTAAGATTAAAGTTTAAACAATTAAAAAGTTAATTAAAATATAATCTAAAAATAACTCAAATATTAAATCAAAAATCAGAAATTGAACAAATCAACAGATTCTCCGCTGATTCTCCGCTTAATGATTATCTCCCCGATGAACAAATCATGAACTTATGGGGTACTAGTGCTCGACACTGGGAGATGTACTTTGATGGTGCAGCTTACTCCCAAAGAGGAGGAGAACCACAACTTACTATCCCAGGGAAGGCAAGGGTAGGAATAGTTCTCCTAACTCCAGACCGTGATGTGATGAGATTCTCATATCATTTGTCCAATCTATGCACAAACAATGAGGCCGAATATGAGGCTCTGATTGTCGATGCAGTTAGTCACTACTATCGTCAGTATCAACATCTTTGGGGATTCTCAGTTAGTCATCAACCAAATCGTTGGGTCCTACAAAGTTCTAAAGCCTAAGCTCCATCACTACCACAAGTACACTATGGAGTTATTGGCCCAAATCCTAGAGGTTACCATCTACAAGATTTCTCGAGGAGAGAATGCAATAGCAGAGGCATTAGCCAAGCTTGCCAAAGAGTTGGCATGTCCAGAAGATGAGTCCATTCCAATAAGGGTCCAAAATAGACAAGTCTTATCCCTTATTGATGCTAAACTCATTGAGAGATTCTCTCTTGAAGGGGAGGTTTCCATTACCAGTAAGGATGAGGAGCCAAATTGGAGGCAACCATTCATAGATTATTTAAATGTAGGAAAACTACCTCAAGAAATCGCACCAGTGAAGCGAGCCATTCTATACTCTTGTAGGAGGCACCTTTGTACAAAGTCTTTCGATCATATGTGGTTACGTTATGCGGACAAACACAGCTAGAATGCGTGAGGTACACTCAAGGTTATGTGGGGCACATCAATCCAGTCTGAAGATGAAAGCCAAGATCAAGAGACTAGGATACTACTAGCCTTTGATGATCATAGACTACATGGATGTAGCTAGGAGATGCCATCAATGTCAGGTACACGGTGTGGTCTTACATCAACCTCCTAACATTCTACATCCTACATTGGCCTCATGGTCGTTTGAGTGTTAGGGTACTAACATTGTGAGTCCGATCGATCCTCCTTCTTCCAAAGGTCATCGATTCATTCTACACTCTACTTTTCCAAGTGGACGAGGCAATCCCACTTAGAGGTCACACTCAACATGTGCTCCAGTTTTTAGAACCATATCATTATATAAGTTTGGGGTGCCTCGATGAATTATATCCGATAATGATGCGCATTCAAGAGCACTAAAATCAATAGCTTTGAAGACACACATAGATTGGAGATATTCTACCATCTACTATCCAAGAGCAAATGGGTTAGTAGAAGCCTTCAACAAAACCCTCATTCAAATACTGAAGAAGACACTATATGACAATAAATGATGATGGCATGAACAGTTGGTTGAAGCTTTATGAGCCTACTGTACCACATATAGAACTCTAACACAATCTACCCCTTTCTCCTTAGTGTATGGGTTTGAAGCTGTTCTACCATTAAAAGTCCAACTCCCATCACTAAGGATAGCCATGGGTAGCAAAATGACAACGGAACAGAATGCCAAGTTACTTTTGGAAGAGCTCGAAGGTTTGGAGGAGAGACGCCTACGAGCATGCCAAAACCTCGAGTTATACAAAGCCAAGATGATTCAAGCTCATAACAAATTGGTCTATCCTAGAGCTTTTCAAGTAGGAGAGCTTGTTTTAGTTCTAAGGAGACTAATTATTGCTCGTCGAAAGATAGGAGGATGTGAGTTCAAGAACCAATCCTTACTTGTTGGAGGATGTGAGTTCCAGCTTTCTTCCTAATTTGACCATTGCAAACTAATCTTTCGGTTTGGTAGTCTTCACTGTCTGAACTACCTTGTGTTGGCTTTGTTTAAGAAGATGTAAGTCCCAGTGCTTTCTTCTTGAACTAGCCACCATACTCTAACTAGGTCGAGTTTCCCTGAGGTTTAGGTGTAAGAGTCCTCAGTGGCATCCTATTCCTTCATATCAAACACAAACATACATATCTTTCTCTCAGGCTACTTTGATGTGGGAGCAAGCTCCCTATGGCACTCACTCATTAGCTGCTCCAGGTCGAGTTTGATTTGTTGTCTAAAGCAACCGATCACCCTAGTGGTCATTTATTAGAGGATATGAGTCCCCGCACTTTCTTCCTAATTTGATCATTGCAAACTGACGAGGGCCTTGTTAGTTTGGTAAGCTTCACTGCCCTACTAGTGAACTACCTTGTGTTGGCTTTATTTAAGAAGATTTGAGTTCCAGCACTTTCTTCTTGAACTAGCCACCATACTCTGACTAGGTTGAGTTTCCCTGAGGTTTAGGTGTAAGAGTCCCCAGTGGCATCCTATTCCTTCATATCAAGCATAAACAAACATATATCTTTTTTTTTCTCGGGCTATTTTGATGTGGGAGCAAGCCCCCTGTGGCACTCACTCATTAGCTACTCTAGGTCGGGTTCGATTTGTTGTCCAAAGCAACTGATCACCCTAGTGGTCATTTGTTGGAGGATGTGAGTCCTCGCGCTTTCTTCCTAATTTGACCATTACAAATCGATGAGTGCCTTGTACAGTTTCGTAGTCTTCTCTACCTAGCTGGTAAGCCACCTCATGGTTGCTCCTGTTTGAGAAGATGTGAGTCCTTGTGCTTTCTTCTTGAACTAATCATCATGACCTAACTAGGTCGAATATATTTGAGGTTTAGGATAAGTCCCCGAGAGGCTCCTTTCCTCTTGACTACATTTGAGTCAATATAAACCCCAAGTGGCATTCACTTTAGTCTTTAGGTGGGATGCTTTTGTTACAGATAAATTATCCCAACAATCAGTTCCGCTTTAGGGAGATGTAAGCCTACACACTTTCTTTCTAGACTGATTGTTGCAAACCGATGGGCACCATAGGTTGGTTGATGTTCGCTATGCTGATAGTAACTCACCCGGTGGGTACACCACTCTTGGAAGATGTAACTCCCCGTGCTTTCTCCATGAGTTGGCCACCAAATACCTATATGATATATGACTAGCCATGTCATTTTCTATAGGGCGTTGGATTAAAGCCCCATTGCGGCCCCTTCCCCTGGGGGCATTCTATTTGGATCACATCCTTTGAGACCCCATTTAGACACTACCAGTTACTTTTGGATTGACAGTCCCCTTTCGGTAACCGTGGTTGGGGAATTTATTTAGCGGATCTTGATTCTCCCTGTTTATAAATCAGATAGGTCTAGGCTAATATAAGCTCCTTCTCAGTTTGATCCCTTGCAAACTAACAGGGTCCATGATAAAACAAATTAAACAAATAAACAAAATATTTGCTTGTGGATTAGGATTTCAAGCTCCAGTGACTCTTTCCCAAGCAGGCATCCTATCTTTAGGGCAGTCTCAACAAAACTCCTATAGGAATTGCCTGACTACCTTAGTTGAGATAAATCCCGTCGTACTCTCATGGTAGCCCTTAGGTCGGGTTCAACTTGTTGTGCCACCAACGAGTTACCCTGGCGGTTGTCTTTGCTATAAAAAAAAATTAGTCTATTATACATTATTTCCAGCACGATCATTGCAAACCGATGGGCCGCCCTAGGTCGGGCCCGATTTATTGTGCAAGTGACCAATCACCCTAGTGGATTCTTGATTAGGAAGATGTGAGTCCTAGTGCTTTCTTCCTAACTTGACCATTGCAAACTGAAAGGCACCCCTTAGGTTGGTTAGTTCTACTAAACGGCTGGTAGACTATCCCATTAGATTTGTAAACCTAAGATAGGCGTAGGCTGATATTAGCTTCTTCTTAGTAGATTCATCATAAATCAACAGGGTCCATCTAAAATTAAAGTAATTCTGACTATTCTTGAGTCGATATGAGTCCACAGCGGCATTCGCTCAAATAGTGGCCCCAGGTCGGAATTGATCTATTGTGTCATCAATAGATCACCCCAATGGTTGATCCCTACTTTGGAAGATGTAAGTCTGCTATGCTTTCTTCCTAGTACAGTTGTTGCACACCGAAAGGCAACCCTTAGGCCGGATAGTCCTACCTTGTGGTTGGTAGACTACCCCTTTGAACTTGTAAATCTGAGATAGGTCAAGGCTGATATAGCTCCTTCTTAGTGGGTCCATCGCACGCCTACAGGGTCCACAATATAACACACAAAATTAAATTAAATCAAATCAAATCAAATTAATCATCAGGACTACTCTTGAGTTGAGGTAAGACCCTCAGTGGCACTCACTCAGTAGTCACCTTAGGTAGGGTTCGATGTGTTGCTCATCAATAGATCATCCCAACGGCTTGTCCTTGCTTTAGAAGATGTAAGTCTACTATGCTTTCTTACTAACATAGTCGTTGCACACCAAAAGGCAACCCCTTAGGTTGGATAGTCCTACCTTATGGCAAGTAGACTACCCCTTTAGACTTATAAATCTAAGATAGGCCAAGGCCCCTGTGGCTCCTTCTTAGTATAGTCCATCGTACACCAACAGGGTCCATAACAAAATAAATTTGAAACCAACCTCCCATTGAGTCAAATTAAACATCTCAAACAAACCAAATTTCTCCCCAGCGAGGTGCAAATCAAATTAGCCTCTCTAGCAGAGTTTATATCTAAATCAAATAAATTCAATCGAGTGTATATCCCCAGTGGATATGCCCTTAATCTAGAACCCTTCTCCCTAGTAGAGCCATAACAAATTAAACCAACCTCCCTAGTGGAGTCTGATCAAACAAATCAAATAAATCAATTAAATTCTTATCCCTAGTGGATACACACCCAAATAAATCATATTCATAATCAAACTCAGATTCATATCCCCAGGGGATAACTCGAACATGTTTCCTAGAGGAAGGTTCATGTACTCAATCCCTAGTGGATCCCTTCTTGCTATCTAATGCCCTTTAGCATAAAGAGAGCTGCATTACACTAAGATCGTGATTCTATCTACCTTTTGGGTCTAGGTATAGATCACTTTCATTATTTGTTGCAATCTTCTGGATGTTGTTGATCATTTTGGTCAATGCCAATACGTGTGGTGTGCCTTGTCAGTTACACCACACCTATTGGGGGTCCTTTTGTTGACCTCACTTTTGGAGTGAGCTCTTAACCTCCTCTTCTTAGACTTAGGACTCTTCTAGACACTAAGATTTTCTTAGTCATAAGACACATATAGTGATTAGGTGAACACTAACTAAGCCTAGAGACTTAGAAGTGTTAATCATAAGATTAGCTATGCCTTTAGGTTTAAGGAAATTACCTATCCCATAGCCTAAAAATCTAGATACACTTTCTCAAATCAAACCTAGACTCAATTCTCAAATCCTCAAATTCAAATTCAAATTCCAAATCTAATTTCAAAATTTGACTCCAAATGATTGAAACCCAAAATCAAATTCAAACCTAAAACCCTTCTAAGCCATATGAACCATATTCATAAGCTTAGCCAAAACTTTTCGTAAATCAAATCAAACTCAATTGATCTCTATATAAATCAATTATTCCTTCATTTATATTCACAAATATAAATGAAATCCAAATTCAAATGACCAAAATTATATCGAAAATCAAATCCAAACTCAATTTAAACCCTTTAAACCAATTCTTTGGACTTAAATTCTATCTGATCAAGTCAAAACTAATGAATTATCTCTTGAATCAATCATTCATTCAATTATCTACCCAAATATAAATGAAACCTACAACCATCAAATCAAATCAAACCAACCCAAGTCAAACCAACTTAGCCCTTTTGACTTGAAAATTTTCAAATGAGCCAAAATCCTTAGACTCCAAATTGATTGTTGAACTTATATTTCAATCTATCATATATAAGTTCAACTAAATTTGAATCAAACCAAAACCAAACTAATTGACTCACTTAGGTGCACTTGACCTAAAGTGACCTAAGGACCCATTTGAGCCAACTTCTAATCCAACCCAAATTGGATTGAACCAAGCTCACCAAAATCTTACACCATGTTGATCACCTAGGATGATCAATTGCAATCAATTGGGCCAATTGGCCATTTGATCCAAATTTATTGGCCTAAAGAACCAAATCGGGTCAAATCATGATCTAACATAAATTGATTATAACCAATGGCTCAAGTTCATTCCAAAATTATTGAACTTAACAAAGCCATAATTAAATTTTTGATCAATCGCCTAATTGGGTCAACTTGACTCAACTAGCCCAAATTGGCCTAAAGGGTCAATTTGGCCTAAATCAAAATTAAATCCAAATTAATTCAAACCAAAGACCACATTCATCTTCAATTAGTCAATTGAACATGAATCAACCCATAACCCAAGCTAATTTGGCCAATTTTGGTCAATTTTGGCCCAAAATAACCCGTATGACCTTAATTGGGCCAAATCCTTGAAACCAAGCCAAAACCCATTGGAGGCTGATCAAATCTGACTCAAATCCATTTGGGATCAGCCCCAAACCCAACCATTTTAAATCTCATGAATCATCCCCACATAGATTCCACCCAACTCATTTAATTCCCCATCACATGCACTTAACTCCCCATCACATGGCCAATATTTCAATTAAACAAATCTCATCATATGGCAAGAGAGGACTTTGGAGCAAAATCCAAAGTCCTCAATCAATCTAGATCTAGCCACCAACCACAATGATGGCATTCAATTTGGAGCCAAAATAATTCAAAAAATTTGTATTTTCATCCATTATAAAGGAGGAGATGAGACTTGAGCTCTCTTGCTCCCATCATCACTCATTAAATCTCTCAAAGCTAAGTAACCCATCCCCACTTTATTTAGCCACTTTGAGCTCAAATAATGCAATAATTTCTCTTCCAGTGAGGCGACGATAAACATCGGAGAATGAGGCATTCTGAAGAGAAGCAAGGGCTAAAGATTACTCTGAAGCTTCCTCACACACATAGGATCTCCCTCGGATCTTCACCACCACCGTCAATCATCCCGGTGAGGTAACTTTCATCAAACCATAGCCAGCCTTAGGATCTTACATATTTCGTATAAAATTTCTCGCAATTTTAGGAATGTCCTTTAGAAAATCTAGCACTTTTATTTTAAATCATCCCAAATAGAAAATAGAATTTTTTTTTGGTGTGAATCGGCGCAAAAATGTCCATTTAGACAAGTTTTGGCTTAAAAACTTTCATTTTTTCCAAAAATACCCCTGAAAACAATGTTCACCGCGGTGGCTCCCGCCGTCAGATCGCGTTCGGATCGGTGATCTGGCGTGGATCGCGCGATCACGTGATGCAACCTAGACCATCCAATCTCCTTTATTGCGATCGGCTCGATCGCATGATCCGAGCTTGAGAAGCGATCGAGCTTATCGAAAATGATCGACGTGATCGTGGTTGATCGACGGCTTGATCGCGATCCACGGCCTCGCGATGCGATATAATCTAGACCATCCGATTTATGATTGGACGGTCCAGAGAAAGGCAAGTCACTGCCTTTCCTACCCAAACCGTGCGTATATATATATTTAATAAAAAAATAAAAATAATAATAATAATAATAATTCAAATCATCTAAAAATTCAAAAATTCATAGAGAATAAAATACTTAATCAAAAATTACAAACAAGGGCTCGTTGGATTCGTCTATCCAAGAGAAATCCAATAAAACCAAAATACTTAAAATTTACAAAGTATTGTGAGCTTAATTTAGGTTTTAGTGAAAACTATATTTCATTAATTAAGCCAAAAATATAAATCAGATTAAGTTGATATTTTCAGATATTGAAGCTAATGTAAAATTACACCTACAATAAAATTTGAAGTTAAAAAAGCTTCTAGATTTGGAAAAATTAAATTTTTAAATTCAGATTATCAATTTTAATAAAATAAATTAAATAAAAATTCAGAAATTTACAAAAATCTTCAAGATGACCTAAATCACTTCAAGACATCCGACTCTTAAGAAAAATGATTTGATCTTTTGAATATTAAGAAACCCAAATAAACACTTAAGATTAGAGTTTAAATAATTAAAAAGTTAATTAAAATATAATTTAAAAATAACTCAAATATTAAATCAAAATCGAAATTGAATAGCATTCATTAAATCATTAATTAAACTTTAAATCAAAAATATTATCTTTAAAGGAAATTAAATTAAATATGATTAAATCTATTTAAGTTAATAAAACTCAATTAAATGATTAAATCTTAAATCAAACTCAAAATCCAACAAACTTAGAAAACTTTAATAGTTTGATACTAATCGAATTAAACTAAATAAAATTAAAACAAACTTAATTAACCTATGATTAAGTCACATCCATTTGGAATGAGATAATTAATAACCATTGAATATTTCAACCTAATAACTAAATTGAACATGTTAATGAAATCAAACAAACATAATAAATAAATCAAATCAAGTAAAATCATAAATAATCAAAAATTAGTCAAACATTTTAATAAAATTTAATAAATTAATCCATCATCTCATTAATCAAATTAATTTAAATAAGTTACATTAAAGCTAACTCAAGATTAAGCTTAAATCAAACCCATAATTAAATTTAATAATCACCCTCGAATAAACTAATTAAGTTAATTAAATTAATCATATTCTAAACTTAATCAAACATAATTAAGATGCAATTAAACATTAATCAAAACATAAATTTAACCTAAATTATTAAGACATAAATCTTTAATTAAACAAATTAATTAATCTAATTACCCATCAAACTTAATTAGTCAACATTTAATTAATGAAATTTAATGAATTAATCCATCATCTTAATTAATCAAATTAATTTAAATAAGTCACATTAAACCTAACTCTAAAATTAAGCTTAAATTAAACCCATAATTAAATTTAATAATCACTACCCTTAAATAAATTAATTAAGTTAATTAAATTAATCATATGAAACCTAAACTTAATCAAACATAATCAAGATGCAATTAAACATTAATCAAAACATAAATTAAACTTAAATTATTAAGTCATTAATCTTTAATTAAACAAACCTTTATTAATTTAATTGACCCTTAATCAAACTTAATTAATCAAACATCTGATTAATGCAAACTTAATAAATTAATCCATTATCTTGATAAACAAATTTAACTTTATAAATCAGATTAAAGTTAAGTCAAATTAAATACTTAATTAATCTACTAATTAATTTAATCACACCTATTAAATAAATTAATTAGGTAAATTACATTAATCATATTAAACTTAAGCTTAATCAAACATAAAAATGCAATTAAATGATAATCAAACCCTAATTTAAACTTGATCATTAATTTATATTACATCATTAACTCAAATAAACATGAAATCAAATTAAAAGTTAAACAAATCTTTATTTAATCTAATCATACCTCTTAAACAAACTAATTAAGTTAATCAAATTACATTAAACTTAATTAATCAAAATGCAATTAAATATGAATCAAAACATAAATTAAACCTAAACCATTAAGTCATTAATTACATCATTTGTCTAAACAAATATGAAACTAAATTAAAAAAATTAAACAAACCTTTATAATTAACATAAATACACTTATTAATTAAACAATCACATAATCACATTGAACCTAAGCATATAGACCAATAAAGCTAATTAAATCAAATTGAATCAAATTAAGTTAAATCAAGAAAGATTCTCATCAATTTAATATAGAATCAAAATCAAATCTCATTCAACCTACTTAAATAAAATAAACTAATTAACTAACCAATATGTGAAATCAAAATACCAAACTTTGATGAACACAACAAATGGATATGATTAAAAATAAAATCCCAATTACAAATCAAATCAATTAAAATCAAAATAAAATTTCAATTAATTTAATCGATCAAATTACAAATAAATGAATCTGTCAAATTAAATAAACATAAAGTTAAATCACATAACCATAATCAAAGAAAAGAATTAGATATTAATCTAAAGGATATTGAATTATCAAGATTTAATTAAATCAAATTCTAAAATTAATCAACCAAAAACACATGAACTTAAACAAACTTAAACTCCATTGACATTAAGGATATTGAATTATCAAGATGCAATTAAACTAAAACATCTAATCCAAAATCAATTAATCAAATACTTAAATAAACTCAAATTCTAAATTCTAAATCAAATGAATTACACAAATTCAAATGGGCTAATCAAGATACTTAAGGACTTTAGTTAGATTCCTTGGAATTAGGATGTAGAATAGTGAGTCAATAGATGGAATTCATCTACTCTTCATTCTTGAGAACCTAAATATCATTTCAACCAAATAAAATGAAATAAAATGAAAATCAAATCATTAAATCATTTAGATAGAAATCACCCAAAGGTAAAATTTAAATTCAAACTTCAAATTGGAACTTAAACTAAAGAAGCCTAGTAAAGTCTTGCTACAGAAGACTTAAGCACACACATTAGAATACTAAGTCACTACTTCTAGTGCTAAGTTAGGGCGTTGTATGTATGATGTTGTGTTTTATTTTGAGATGTAATATTTTAGACTGTATATTAGGGTGTATGTTTCGTAGACTGGATGTTAGGCCGTTATTAGCCTAATCATATTTTCTGCAGGGGGTTGTGCTTAAGGGGACGCTATAATAAAAATATAAATGCTTTCACTGTGTAGGTTGCTTAGCCCCTAAGTGTAACCCATGTTAGGACAGGTGGGCTTGGTTACCCATGTGTGGGTGCTAAGTCCAAATTATTCATATAATTGCTTGGGTTGTATGGTGTGTTTAGCTAACATTTATTTTCCAGGTGTAGTTAGATTTACTTTTCCTATTTTTGATATAATTTTGCATTAGGAATTAGGATTAGTGCTCTGGGGGATTAGGATGAGCAGTAGCCAGAAGGCTTAGTCCCTGGGGTGCCCTGTGATGCCTTTGGAGAAAATCAAATCAAAAGAAAGAAAATGAAGAAATGAAGAAAAGAAGACCCCCCATAGCATATATTATTTTTTGTAATGGGTTGTATAAGGGTAGAGCTCTACCCATCTTTTCTTTTCTCTTTGAGGTATCTGGAACCCAACACTGGCCTTTTATTCTTTTATGGTAGTCTATAAAATTATTTGATGTTATGTTTAGATTGCATTAGAACAACATGCTTTTCATAGTTTCTTTATGCTTGATGTTTGAATGTGGCCTAGATGCGATAGGCTCTTAGGATAAAATTAATTTTCTACCCCAATTAACAACTCTAAAATTTTAAACAACTCAATAACCTCACATAAAGCCTAGATTAAATCAAGATAATAAAATTTTTTTGTAACCCCTTTGGATGGATGAATGTATAATATCATGCATGTCATATTCTTTCACTCTTGTTAAGAGGGGCTTCCATCTTTGCTAGAGAATCAAGGCTTAACCTATGAGAGCCTTTGGTGGAAGACACCCCTTTCTCTCTTGATTTGGCCTATAATCAAATTCTCATGCATTTAGGCATACAAAATCCCAGCGTGTCAAAATAAAAAAGTCCAAAGAATCAAAGAAATTTGATAAAATTTGCATTAGATTAAGTCATGGATTCATACCACTCATGTTCTAGTCTCTTAGGGAGTGAGTCTAAGGACTTAGTTTTCTTTCTAAATGAACAATAGCCTAGCCATCTTGCAAAGCATAAGACTTGCCTACATGGATTTAAAGCATAGGAGTTAGGCAGTTTGCACTCAGTGATAATAAGTCGATGGTGGTTTATTCTCTCTTGTGGAGGTAAACCATATACCCATTTTCACCTTAGATTTAGGTTGTGCTTTGTTTTGTACCAAGGCTCCTTACTTTAAGAATTTGAGGTAGCTGTTTCCTTTGGGCTACAAGCATAAATCCTCACCTCTTAGGCATTTCCACAATCTTATGTTTTGGAATTATAAGCCCTAACAATCTAATAAAATGTCAACTCAAATAATCAACTCTCTTCAATTTCAAAATATAAAGCCCAACTATAGGGTAGGTGGAATGCTCACTAGGCTTCCATCATGAGCATTTCTTCTTTCTCCCTTTGGATTCCAAAATAAGTCTTCTCCTTGATCTATCCCATTTGATTTTCTAAAATAGCCAATACTTTGATAGTCTTAACCTTGAAATCTTTGGAGACCCTAATTTTCTACTTTAATCGAGTATTCTTAAAATTCTAATTTCTTAAGATGTAATTAACTATGGGGCTTGCCTCCATAAGAACTTAATGAACCGGCTTAAAATAAACCCTACTTTTCCATGGGGAAAGATCTACATATTAAGACCCATCATGCCTTAGGAGTCCTTATTAGGTGATTAAGTCCATTATAGGGTGGTGATTTCTATCTTTCAAAATAGTACATCATTCCTTAATGTCATACCCGATCACTTCAATAAGTACCCCCTAAGATCTGTGTGGTGTCCCACACCCCAAAAATAAACACCATAGGAAGCAGGTTCAAATGATTCACTGGGGAGGATAATAATTTGAGTTGGTTTGATATGATTTGGGAAGAAAAGATCTACACGCTTTCTTTCTAGACTAATCCATAAGAGAAGATATATTTAATTTATTTTATGTTATGTGGACCATGTTGGTTTGCGAGGGACCACACTAAGAAGGAGCTCATGTCCTAAATTCCCTTGAAATAGACCAAGGGAGAATTTTCATGCAAGATAAATTCTCCAACCATATACTAAAAGCGAGCTGTCAATCAAAATTCTTGTCTAAATGGTGCAGGATGTGATCCAAATAGAGTGCCCAAGATGGCTAAGTTATCAAAACCATGTAAAAGAAAGCTTATAGGTATCTGACCAACTCAAGGAGAAAGCGACTCACATCTCTTAAGAGTGGTGTATCCCTTGGGTGGGTCACATACATATGATAACCAACTTAAGGTGTCCGTTGATTTATGCCAATCAGTCTAGAAAGAAAGCGTGTAGGCTTACATCTCTCTAAAAAATTGATCATATAATCTTCTTCTCACACTATCACCTAGAGTACTAAGCAGGTGTCACTGTAAATATGGTGTTTTATTTCTCAAACTCTTGGGGGAATTTAAAAACTAAAAATTTGTATGTGTTGGACACCACATAGATCCGTAGATGTTCTCATTAGGGTGATCGGGTGCAACATTGAGGAATGATGTACTATCTCGAGAGACAGAAGTCACCATCCTACAATGGACCTAATCACCTAATAAGGACTCTTAAGAACATTTGGTCTTCCAATGTACCAAAGATTCTTCCCTTACTTTACATGGAAAAGTAAAGTTGGGTTTATTCTAAACTGGGCTCATTAAGTTCCCTATGGAGGCAAGCCCTCAAAATTAATAACATCTTAAGGAATGAGATTCTTTAAGAATATTCTCAATTAAGGTAAATGATTATTGTCTCCAAAGATTTCAAAGATAGGACTGCCAACAAATTAGTTATTTTTGAAAGATCAAGTGGGATTGATCAAAAGGGATGGAGTTATTATCGAAACCAAAGGAAGATGAGTAGGGGATGCTCACGATTCTAAGAAACCTAGCGAGCATAGCAAACCACCCTATGGTTGGGTATTATATTTTGAAATTTGAGAAGAATTATATGTTTGAGTTGAATTTTTATTAAAAATATAGTGCTTATAATTCCACAACATGAGATCGTGGAAATGCCTAAGAGGTGAGGATTTATGCTTGTAGCCTGCAAAGGGAAAGATTGACCTTGGATCCTAAATCTAGGGAGCTTTGGCAAAGGCCAAGGCAAAATCTAAATCTAAGGCAAAAATGGGTTTACGGTTTATCTCCATAAGAGGATAAAACCATGTTAGACTTACAAAGTGACCACCATACCTACGATTTTAAATACATGTAGGCAAGTATTATGTCTTGCAAGATAGCTAGGTTGTTGCTTATTTAGAAAGGAGACTAAGTCCTTAAACACACTCTTTAAGAGACTAAATCATGAAGGACGTGAATAAATGACTTAATCTAATGCAAATTTTGTTAACTTTTATTTTTTTTGATAATTTATTTGGCACAAGCTATTTGATTTCTTATGCCTAATGCATGAGAAATTGGTTATGGGCCAAAATCAGCAAGAAAGAGATGTTTTTACCATGGCTCTCAAAGGTCAAGCCATATTCTCTGGCAAAGTTGGAAGCCATCCATTAGCAAGAGTGAAGCAATATGATTTTTATACATGATGTGAGACATACAACATCTAACTAAGGAGTTGTTAAATCTTTTATTATCTTGATTTATGTCCTAAGCTTTAGGTGAGGTTATGAGTTGTTAATTTTAATTTTGAGTTGATTAATTGGAAACATTTTATTTAATTGATTTTTCAAAAGATATGAATGCATGATTTCATATGACAAATAATAGTTAGCATGCTTGGAAAGAAATAAAGTGATGTAAGCATATGACTTCATTCACCTTAATTAATTCCTAAAGACAATCCTATGAAATAAGATCATTTAAAGTAATCAAAATTCCTTAACGAGATTTTTATTTTATTTTTGATTTGACTAAGGAAATGTGAAAAGTGTTTGCTAGTCCTAACCCATTTCCCCCCATGTGTGAATTGGTTTAGTTTAATTTTTAGAATAATTAGGTTGATTTTATGTTTTAGTTAGGTTAAGGTGTGAATTAAATCCATTAATTATACCTTACCTATACCACTTTAACATAATTAAATAAATAATTATGAGCTAACATATGATATGCAATCACATGGATTTTAAATCAACAATGCACCTAAGAAATAAATGTGCCTAATGCAATTAGCTCATAATTATTGATTAATTAAGCTAAAGAGTTTTCATTAAGTACTTTAATAACCTTCCCACTCATGCTAGTTCGATAAGATTTTCTCAAACTTACCTTAGGCTTTTGAACACCTAAGGATCTACCCAGTAATAGATTAATTAACTCCAGATTGATTTTGAAAGTTTGATTAGACTAATTAAGTAGATCAATAGTGGATTAATCCTTAATTATATTTGGATTAAGGAAGAAAGGAGGTTTAGGGAATAACTTAGGAAAAATATTCCAAACCCATTCCATAAATCTCCTCCTTACTTAAATAATATTTAATTATCTCAATTAAGATTAATCATTTGTTCATGCTTAATTACTCTTAATTACATTAAGAGTTATTAAGGATTCATTAATTAATTTCCTTAATTAACTCATTAATAAATTCCAAGAAAATTAAGGGAGGGAAAAGTCATCCCATTAAACATGTCTGAGAAATTTAGAATTAATTAATTAAGTAATTATGGAGTAATTAAGGTATTTAAAATTTTAATTGAACCCTAATTCAGGGAAATTCACTATTTAAAATCAATTAGAAATAATTTTATTCGATTCCCCTCTGAAATACCTTTAAAATAGGCCCTCATTTATATTTTATTTATTTTTCTATATTTAATTATGATTTTATGAAGTTTCTATGATTAATGGATGATTAAAATAGTCTAATTAATTAACTAACCCTAACGGCACCACGTGGACTGCTGACGCGATGTGCTTTCCACGTGGCGCGATGGGATTAGTTATTTAAGTTGTCACATCATACGCCGCATTAGCTGGTAGAGCAATGCGCTTTCCCCTGGGCCATGCGATCAAGGATCGAATGACCAGGGTTAATCTCATGGTTCTAAAGAATTTAAATCAGCGAATCTAATCGATTTAATCAGGGCCATCCATTCAAAACACGTGGGATGGGCAGCTCATGTTGTATCTCTACCTAAGCTACGGGAGACTAAGGTTGTCCATCCTCCACCGCTTGATTTGAGGTCACCTAAGCACGGATTAGGCTTGGATTTACCCCACACCATCAAGAGGTGTAGGGAAGAACATCCAATGGCTAGAATCTAATGGGATTACAATTCCCTTCACAAAGGACCAAGCATTTTTTAAGGGGGGATCAGTTTTGAACAATACCTCGTTGGAGGCTATCATCAGTGCCTCCAACGGAGGAGGTAGCTTCTTCTAATGGAGATGAAGCCTTGTTCAAAGTATCGAGCCTTTATTTGAAGTGGATTGCTCAATTGACCAAGCTCCCTTTCAATGGCTTTTAGCTTTGATCAAGGTCCCCCTTTTCATGGCTTGGAGACTTGGGAAACACTTTGGGTGAGCTTGACTAGCTCCTTTGATGGTGCTTGCAAAGTGAATTTGGGTTTGGTGGAGAATTGGATGGGAAGTTTGCTTACCTCCCTATTTGACTTTGAAAACCAAGAAGGAGAAATTCAAGAGGCTTGGAAATGGCTTTGGGAAACTTAGCTTGCTTTCGATCCTTAGAGCTCAATCAAATGCAATGTCCCTCGTTCGAGTGGGAATGATGAGGAGTATATCTCCCCCTCTGTGGATCGAATGGTCAAGACTTGCTTTATTGTTTGTGATCAATTGGTTTGATTTATTGGTTTGTTTAGGCTGTTAGGCACTCCATGTGGTTCATTTTAGGCAGAGGAGTGGAGGAGAGGGAGTGCACATGTGCTTATTGAGTGTAAGAGGTGATCCAAGTGTCCAATTTGCATTGGAGTGGTTGTTTTGGATTTGGGTTGGGTCATGGCTGATCCAAACCCATTGAGTCATGTTCACCACCTCCCTTAGTGTCCAAATAGAACACTAGGAAGATGGCAAGTGGGCATGAGAAGGAATTGGCCAAATTTTAAGTGAGTTTGGCCATAGGTTACCCTTTGACCTAAGGGTAAAATGCTCATTTGGCCTTGATTTTGATTCTTTTAGATTTGAGATGATTCAAAAGTGGGTTGAGCCAAATTTCAAGTGATTTGGAGTTCATTTGGTTTAAAATGGTTCAATTTGACCCATTTAGGTAAAGTTGGGTCAACTTGGATTAGGTTGACCAATTGGTCAACTTAGATTAGTTCAAACCATGGGTTAGCTCAAGTTCAAATGATCATTTGGAGCTTATGGGTATCATTGGTTTGGTTCAATTTGATTTATATTTGATTTTGGTTCATTTAGGTTCATTTAGGTCAAATGGGTCAAGTTGACCAATTTGACCCATTTAACCCAATTGAGTTAGGTCATGGGTTGGTTTTGGCTTGGTTAATCATTTGAAATGTATTGCAAGCTTTAGTTTCAATCAATTTTGGTTTGGTTTCATTTCAAGTTGATTTGACCTTTTAGGTCAAGTTGGGTTCATGTTCAATTAGGCTAGGTTTGGTCTAGTTGGTCAATTGAAGCTTTGGTCAAGTTCAACAAGTGATTTAGAATGAACTTGACCCATTGATTGTAATCAATTTGGCTTAGATCAAGATTTGACCCATTTTAGCTTTTTAGGTCAACTAAGGTCAACGTAGGTCAAGTGGCCATTTAGGCTTGGTTTGGCTCAAATGATGACTTGGTATAGTTCAATCATTGATTATGAACTGATTTAGATCAATGGTTTTAATCAATTTAGCTTATGGTAGATTTTGGCTCATTTAAGTTTCATTCGGCTAAGTGTTGACTTGGTCAAAGGCTAGGTTTGACTTGGTTTGACCCAATTTTATTGATTGATCATCCTATGATGATTGTTACTCACAATGTGAGGCTTAGATAAGCTTAGTTCAATCCAATTTGGGTTGGATTAGAATTTGGCTCAAAAAGGGCCTTTAGGTCACTTTGGGTCAAGTGAGCCTAAGTGGGTCAATTGGCTTGATCAAGGCTTGATCAAGGCTTGATTCAAGTTTGGATAAACTCACATATGGACTTATGATTGAAATATAAATCCAATTGCAAGTGATTTGGAGTCAAATGGGTTTTGATTCATT
Source organism: Cymbidium sinense (assembly GCA_021442155.1). NCBI lineage: Eukaryota > Viridiplantae > Streptophyta > Magnoliopsida > Asparagales > Orchidaceae > Cymbidium > Cymbidium sinense. The sequence continues at coordinate 176,541,227 of CM038221.1, read as the reverse complement.
TGACAATTTCAAGTCAAAAGGGTGAACATGGGTTTAACTTCGGTTGGTTTGATTTTAGTTTGATGATTGAAGTTTATATTTATATTTGGGCTTATGATTAAAACATTGATTGTTTGACGAGAAAATCTAAAGGTTTGGATTGATTTGAGAATGATTTGGCAAAGTTCAAGATTTGACTTGAAAGGGTATAGGTTGGATTTAGGTTAGAGTTGGATTTGAGTTTTGAATTTAGTTTTGGTTAATTGAATTTATATTTCATTTATATTTGTGAATATAAATGAGAATATAAATGGGTTATGAGAAAATATTTTGAGTTTGAAGTGATTTGAATTTAGTTTGGTTAAGTTCAAGGATTTGACTTGAAAGTGTTTAGGTTGGATTTTGATTAGATTTGGATTTGAGTTTTGAATTTGGTTTTGATTATTTGAATTTATATTTCATTTATATTTGTGAATATAAATGAGAATATAAATAGGTTATGAGAAAATCTTTTGAATTTGGAATGATTTGGATTTGATTTGAGCTAAGTCCATGGGATAAAATCAAAATGTCTTAAGAAATGTTTTGGATTTGAATTAAATCATGGGTTTCAATCATTTGATTTTGAATCGATTCATGATTTGAGAAAATACATTGAGTTGGAATTGATTTAAGGGTTGATTTGAAATTGATTTGAATTTGAAGTTGATTTGAATTTGAAGTTTGACTTGAAAGAAGAAAGTAAGGATTTGGTTCAAGCTATAGGGTGGATAAGTTTTTCTAATACCCTTAAGGCATGCCCTATTCCTATGGCTAACTCTTCTAAGTCTCTAGGGTTATGTTAAGTGTTCAACTAATCACTATAAGTGTTTTAAGACTAAGGAACTCTTAATTTCTAGAGGAGTCATATGTCTAAGATGGAGAAGTTGAGAGCTCACTCCAAAAGTGAGGTCAATAAAGGGCGCCCAATATGTGTGGTATGATTAACAAGGCATATCGCACGTATTGGTGTTGATCAAGATGATCAACCACACTCGAATGATTGCAAGCAATGAAATGATCTACTACCCAGGTGTAGAAAGAATCAAAGCTTAGTGCAACTCTACTTGTCAGACATTAGAGAGTGAAGGAATCCATTGGGATTAAGTATGTGAACCTTCCACTTAAGCGGGGAAAATCATCCACTGGGGATGAGAGGTTTGATTTGATTTGCATCATGGGATAAATTTGATTTGATTTAGGATTTGGTGCTCCACTAGGGATGAAAAGTGAACCTCCACTAGGAGCAAGTTCAAGTCATCGGATAAGAGGTTGTGATATCGGGATGAGAATTGAGATCATTGGGGATGAAAAGATTTTCATCTCACTAAGGAGAAGCTGATTGATTTGATTTATTTAATTTAGCTCCACTATGGAGGTTGGTTGATTTGCTTTGTTTGCTTAGTTTAACTCAACTGGGGAGGTTTGATTGATTTTGTTTCAGATTTTAAATTTTAAATTTTGAGATGGACCCTATCGGTTTGCGATGGACCGCACTTAGTAGGGGCCATGTCGGCTTTAATCTGCTTCAGATTTACCAATCCAAAGGGGTAGTCTACCAACCAAATAGTAGGACTATCCAACCAAAGGGGTTTTCTTTCGGTTTATAATGGTTGATTCAGGAAGAAAGCATGGGGACTCACATCTTCTTGAACAAAAGACCTATGGGTTACACATTAGCAAGGTAACATATCAACCCGACCTATGGTGGCCAGTGAGTGCCTGGGGACTTAAATCACTCAAAGATAGTCAATTAATTTCATTTGTTATGTTTGATGGATCCCATTGGTTTGCTATTATGGAGTAGGGGCCATGTCCTTGACTAACTTTATTTCAATCCAAAGGGAGTTGCTTCCCAGCCAAGGGGAGAACTATCCAACCAAAGGGGTGCCTTTCAGTCTGCAATGGTTAATTCAGGGAAGAAAGTGTAAGGACTCACATATTTTTTGAATAAAAGACCATATTAGTGAGGTAACATGTCAACCCGACCTAGGGCTGCCCAGGTTTGCGACGGTCATGCTAGAAAGAATGCATAGTGGACTTACATCTTCCATAGTGAAATGATTGTCGGGACAACTTGTTTGTAGCAAAATAGATTGAACCTGACCTAAGGGTGACCACTGAGAGAGTGCCGACCCGGGGACTTATCTCTTCTCAAGAGTAGTCACCCAATTCCTATAGGGAGTATTGTTGACACTACCCTAAAGATAGGATGCCTGCTTGGGAAAGGGGTCATTGGGGGCTTGAATTCTTAATCCACAAGCAAATATATTTCTTTATTTTGTTTGTTTGTTTGTTTATCATGGACCATGTCGGTTTGTGAGGGATCATACTAAGAAGGAGCTTATATTATCCTAGACCTATCTTAGCTTTACTAAACCAATGGAGAATCTGTGCATCTGTTGAACAAATTCTCCAACCACAGGGGTGGTTACTAGGAAAGGGGGATTGTCCAATCCAAAAGTAACCCGGGTAGTGTTTAAATGGGGTCGTAAAGGATGTGATCAAAGTAGAGTGCCCACATGGGAGGGGTCACTAAGGGCTTTATCCAAAACCCTGAAGAAGATATTATTTGTAGGTATTCAGTGGCCAACTCAAGGAAAAAGTGTTGGGACTCACATCTGCCAAAGAGTGGTGTATCCACCTGGTGAGTCGTTGGCATAGCAAACATCAACCAACTTAAACTGCTCATCAGTTTTCAACAATCATCCTAGGAAGAAAGCATCGGGGACTCACATCCTCCAATGGAGGCTGTAGGATAGCTATCTTTCGATAGTTACTATCGACTAGGGATTAGTGAATGCCAGGACTTATATCAACTCAATAGTAGCCAAGAGGAAAGAAGCCACTAGGGGACTTATCCTAAACCTCAAATATACTCGACCTAATCAAATCATGATGGCTAGTCTAAGAAGAAAGCATGTAGGTACATCTTCTCACCATGATGTAACCACAAGCGTGCGGTGAGCTACTAACAAGGCACTTATTGATTTGAAATGGTCAAGTCAGGAAGAAAGTGCTGAGACTCACATCCGCCAAATAAATGACCACTGGGCTGACATACTAGTAAGGAAGCATGTTAACCCGACCTAGAGCAACTAAAGAGTGAGTTCCACAAGAGGCTTGCTCCCACATCAAAATAGCTTGAGACAAAATATATGTTTTTATGTTTATGTTTGTATTTGTGTTTAAAGAGGATAAGATGTCACTTGGGTTCTCTCACACCTATCCTAAAACACGTTTAAAAGTTGATGAAATTATGCCATGAATGGCGTAGTTGGGATTCCAACAAGAAAGGATTCCACTTGGGTTTTCTTACACCTAACTTAGCTGTGCTAGTCGAAATAGGATGCCTCTTAGGTTCTCTCACACCTATTTTAGTAACATTGAGGAATCAAGTTTAATTTGTATTCGTGTTACGAAAGAGTGATAGGATGCCACTTAGGTTCTCATACACCTATCCTAAACACATCATGGCAGATTTGCAATCAAGCAAACAACACTTTGAATGTAGAGAATATTTTTATGAATTGGAATATAATTTTGATGATAATTATTTTCAAATATGATTTTATGTGTAATATTTTTTTCAAATAGAGCCCATTAATTGGATGCATCGGGTGTTCTCCTTTACAATCAATAAGTTGATAATATCCTCCTTGGTAAGCCTTCTCTATGACAAAAGGGCCTTCCCAAGTGGCTTCAAACTTGTCTCACATCTTTCGACAGGAAATAATTGGTCTCCTTAGAACTAAAATAAGCTCTCCTACTTGAAAAGCTCTAGGGCGGACCAGCTTGTTGTGAGCTTGAATCATCTTGTCTTTGTATAACTAGAGGTTTTGGCACACCCATAGGCATCTCTCCTCCAAACCTTTGAGATCTTCTAACCATAACTTGGCGTTCTGCTCTGTAGTGATTTTACTACCCATTGTTATCTTTAGTGATGGGAGCTGAACTTCTAATGATAGAATGACTTCAAATCCGTACACTAAGAATAACGGGGTAGATTGAGTTGGAGTTTTGTATGTGGTGTGGTATGTTGACAAAGCTTCAACTTGCTGCTCATGCCACTGTCGCATGAGTATCTTCTTTAGTATCTGGATGAGAGTTTTGTTGAATGCTTCTACTAGGCTATTTTCCCTAGGGTAATAGATAGTGGAGTATCTCTATACCGTGTCTCGTTGATCTTGGTGCTCTTGAATGCAGTATCATCATTGGATATAATTCATCGAGCCACCCTGAACCTATATATGATATGGTTCCTAAAAAATTGGAGCACATGCTGAGATGTGATCTTTTGAGTGGGATTGCCTCTGCCCACTTGGAAAAGTAGTCGGTGGCAGCTAAGATGAACTGATGACCCTTGGAACAAGGAGGATCGATAAGACTCACTATGTTGGTACCCCAACACTTAAATGGCCATGAGAATAATGTAGGGTGTAGAATGTTGGGTGGTTGATGTGGGACCACACCATGTACCTAACATTGATGGCATCTCCTAGCTACGTTCATGTAGTCTATGATCATCGAAGGCCAGTAGTATCCTAGTCTCTTGATCTTGGCTTTCATCTTCAGATCGAGTTGATGAGCTCCGCATAGACTTGAATGTATCTCGATCATGATCTTATGGGCTTCGTATTTGTCTAAACAGCGTAACCACATTTGATCAAAAGACCGTCAGTACAAGGTGCCATCCACGAGAGCATAGGAGAGAGCTCTCTACTTCATCTGATGGGCTTGTGATTTCTCTTGAGGTAGTTTGCATGTGTTCAAGTAATCTATGAATGGTTGCCTCCAATCCAACTCCTCATCTTTATTAGCAACGGTAACCTCCCCTTCATGAAAGAATCTCTCGATGAGTTCAGCATCAATAAGGGATAAGACTTGTCTATTTTGGACCATTATTAGAATGGACTCATCTTCCGGACATGAAAATTTCTTGGCAAGTTTTTCCAAAGCATATGCTACTACATTCTCTCCTCAAGAAACCTTGTAGATGGTGACCTCAGGGATTTGGCCCAACAGCTTCATAGTGTACTCATGGTAGTGGTGAAGCTTAGGTTTTAAAACCTTATAGGACTCAGCAATCTGGTTGATAACCAGCTGAGAATCTCGTAGATGTTGATGCTCTTAACACACACTCTAATAGCTAACTCCAGACCAGCAATCAAAACCTTATACTCGACTTCATTATTGGTGCATGGATTGGAGATATAGTATGAGAATCTCATCACATCATGATCTGGAGTTAAGAGAACTATACCTACCTCTGCCTATCCTGGAAGAGTAGATCGTGGTTCTTCTCCTTTGTGAAAGGAAGCCACACCATCAAAATACATCTCCCAATGGTGATTGTCAACCTCCCCTAAGTTCATGATTTGTTCATCGGAGATCATCACTAAGCAAGGAATCAGCAGGAAGTGGGTGTGCCTGCATGGAGGGGTACGAATGTAATATCAAATTGCGAGAGAATCATGGACCAACATGCCAACCGTCCGGATAATGTCATTCGTGTCATGAGATACAGTAGTGGATTGATTCTTGAAATCAAGTTCACCTTATGAGAAAGCATATAGTGTCATAGCTTTTGGTATGCAAAGATTAAAGCTAGGTAATATTTCAATAGGTGGGTAGTTTGTTTGTAGGATCGATGATAGAAGTAGAGAGCATTCTCCTTCCTTCATCATTGGTTTGGGCCAACAAAGCAAGGGAGTCATCCAATGTAGGTAGAGGATAAGTGGCTTCCCCGGGATAGGGTGCTAGAATGTGACTTCACCAAATACTATTTGATATCTTCAAAGGCATGTCGACACTTGTCATCCCACTTGAACTTAGCATCCTTTTTGACAAGTGCTAAAATGGCTTGCATCTCGATAGATTGGAGATAAAGCATCTTAGATATGCCAACACCCTTGGAATGATCTGAGTTAGACTTTAGAGGTGGCATTTCTAAGATAGCTTTGATCTTTTGGGTCTATCTATTCTCGTGTTGACAACAAACCCAAGGAATTTTCCAAAGCTACTCAATGCACACTTGGGATTCATTTTGAGGTTGTATTATCTTAACTGCTCAAAAACTACTCAAGTCAAAGAGATGGTCTTCCTTTACTTTTCTTTTGACTACGAGATCATCAACATAGCACTTAACTTGGTGATGAATGACTTCATTGAAGATCCGAGTCATGGCCCATTGGTATGTAGAACCGCATTTTAAGGCTAAAAAGGCATGACCTTATAAATAATAGATTCTAATCGGGGTTCAAAAAAGCAATGTTTTCTATCCTGGGGCCATCTTGATTTGTTGTAGCCGATGACCCATCCATGAAGGAGAATATGCATGAGATGAGGCAATGTCCACCATTAACTCGTATAGGGGAAATTCATCCTTAGGACATGCCTTATTTAAGTCCTCAAATCGCATATGCAACCATTCTTTTCTTAACTGCATGACACTGCAACTAGTAGGTATTTTTTCTTCCTGAAAAAAAAGCATCAATTTCTGACTTCAAAATGACCCGTTGTTCAATTTCTAATCGCATGTGTCTAGAGCTTGCTTGATAGGTTAGCTATCGCTATTGTGGGTATCTATAATGAGATAATCCGCATCTCTTCATAACTCCATGCAAAGTAGTCCTTAAACTCAATCAATAGCCTAACTAAGTCATTGTTTCTTCTTCTTAGTAGAGAACTAATGTATGTGTGGATTTTCTTCTATCCCAGGTTGATTTCTTTAAGCTTGTCGATAGTTGAATGGATTTCTCTTCAAATTTAGAGGTGCATCTTTGATTTGAAGATCATCATTCAAGTTTCTAAACACACCTCCTCATAAGAGTTAGTGGTTTGAGAAGAACCTAACTGACTGATGATTGGTGACAACTAAGCAGAATCATCATCATCGACTTGACCCACTATACCAAATGCTAGTCATGGTCTTGATTGTGCATCCCTGCCTTTGTTATTCTACAGCTTCTCAAAATAATCTGGCATGTGCTTGGACCATGTATAAGCAATCAAACCTTTCTTTGCAAGATTATGAACACACAGCGAGTACCAATCAAAATGTAATTCCATTAAAATTCTAGACTTGAGGATGATGGTCCCAATATGAGTCTCTTTGGCTTGACATCCAAGAATACTTAGGGGCTTCTTTAACTACTAAACCTTCAACTTTTGAGAAGAAAGTGAGGTTAGAGCTAAAGTTCCCAAATGCCCCTAATAGTTTTACATAAACTTGATTCAATAAATCATGCTTTGCTTGGAGGGGTCTTCAGTCCTGCTTGAGTGTCACCTCCAATGAAACCCGTTGAGAGGGTTTAGCTGGTATGCTAATCACATGAGACTCATCCTCCGAGCTAGATTCCAAGTCTATGTGAATAGAGTACTCCTGAACTGAACATAACCCCATTATGGCAACCAACCGTGGGGTCTTCCACCTGAACTTTTTGTATCTACCCTACCGGTGGAGGTCCAGTCATCCTACCCATATATCTATATGGTGGAACGAACTGTGGATGGAATGTAACATGCGGCTCTACCTATTCCTTGGTGTCCTTTTCTCGCTCACTTGTACTTTCTTTCATCTTTTATTTTTCTTTATCTTTTTCTATTTCTTTTTCTTATTTAAATTTTGACCAAGTTTGCCAGAAAATACATTTTGATTTTGAGGAAGATAGTAGGTCGCATCTTCATATATCTCGACTTCTCAAATTGAAAATGGTTTTTCATCTCCTTTGACATAGTATTCGAACTTGATGTACTGATGAAGGGAGGATGGAATCATCTTATTCTGGTGTATCCAAGGCCTACCGAGCAAAGCAGTGAATGATATATTTGAATCAATTATATAGAACTTGGCTTCAATCTTCTAGTCACCTATTTTCAAAGGTAACACTATGGAGCCTAAAGCCCTCTCCCTATTCATTGAATCCTCTCAACATCATCCGATCTCCTCGAGTGAGATGTCAATCTTCAAAGTAAGGGTCTTTAGACTCAATGTTCACGATGCACCTAGAAAGTCTAAATCTTCCCCATATCCACTGATGTAGGGGACTGCTCCATGTCCCATAAGAAGGTCTTCATCATGAATGACTGGCTTCTCTTTAATAATGTGCCTCCTCTCCAATGGTGGTCAACTAAGCTAAGCATATCTCTAGATCAAGAAGAGCCTTAATTAATGATTCCCTCATCTCTTTGGATAAGACAATGGCATCATATATGCCTAGTTTAGCTGGCAACTTTCTTATGTGAGTGAGGACATTACAATCAACTCTGGGCTGATCCTCCACAAGCATATCCATGGGAGGAGCATCTTGTGGAGGGGATTCTTGCTCGTTGGTACCAATGACTTATTTCTCCTTATCTTGAGGTGTCGCCTAGAGGTAGAACCTTGCCACCATGGAGGTTAACTTTGGTGATCTCTATGGTTTAGTGGAAGATTCTACCCCCAGCTCACCTACAACTTCTCCTATAGGACCCTAATCGATGATTCCAAGTCTATCTCAAGAGGTGAACATATTATTAGAAGGAAAGTCCATCTCAATAAAGAGGAAGATCGAGTTGTTATAATTATTATTTAGACTTGAAGAGTTTTCTAAAGAGAATTAGACAACCCATCGGCGAAGTGATGTAATTCAAACTAGCTTTATTCCTTTCTTGGATTTAGAAGGAGGTACATAGTAGAAATCTAGTAAAGTAAGTGGGTGAGGGATTTGATGCCCTCATATACAAGATGTCTACTAGAAGAAGAGCTAGAAGTAGAAGTATGTAAGTAATAAATAAGGTGGAATGGAGATGGCTCTCGTGGTTGCTACTTGGCTATCCTGCAAGTGGGCTACTATCGAGCTCACTTTCCCAAGTCTTTACAACTTAAACCTTCCTTGATGTTGGAGGTTCGAGCTGCCTCATGCATCTGCAAGGAAAGTTTCTTGATTTTTGAAATAATCTTTTTAGAGGTTTGGGATAAAGAGATATCCCAACCTTCTTTTATTTTGAGAGGATCACATGTATCCCCAAGGATTACCCTAATAGAACTGGATGGTTGTTCCACTAGATATTCCTTTGGGATAACTATACCGACTTGTAGCTATGCTCAAGCCCCCTTAAATGTAAAGCAATCCTCCAAAACATGGCCTGATGCTGGTAGAAAAGTTAGATCATTGCTTGCCCACTTCCAACTTCCTAGGCTCGTGTAGCTAAAAATCAAGTTTCTTTAAGAGGTTCTTAAAGATTTTCACTACCTCCCTCTTAAATGAATAAGGTTTATGTTTAGTTTATCCAAAAGAGTAGGTGGATGCTACCGGCAGTATGTACCTCAAGAATATGGTGAGGAGGAGGCAAAAGACCATGAGGCTACTATGGCCAGTGGATGGAGGTGGTAGGAGAGAAGATGGGCTGTGGAGCTGAGGTCTCTCATGATCTCCGCTTTTCTTTATCCAATACTACGCCTGGCTTTTTTCATAGATTTTTTATTGCTTTAGCTTTGTTGACTGATCTTGAAAAGGTAACTATTTGGCCTCTCCTTGTAGACTAGCTGCCTTATTGATTAGCTTCTCAAATGTCTTGATGGTAAAACCTTTGAGCATGAAGGTGACCGGGTCATGAATATTCTTTAGCAAAATTTCAATGGTATGTTGTTAAGATAACTGTAGTTCGCATTTCATACTCAAATTATGTCATCTAAGAATATAGTCAATGAGGGACTCACCGGGGTGTTGTTGTGCTACAACGAAATCACCCACAGTTACTCTTTGCTGAGCTTCATCAAACTTCTTAATGAAGAGTTGCTCCAACCCAACAAAAGTCTTCACTAAACTATTGGGGAGTTCAGCATACCAATCAAAGGCTACTCAACCGCAAAAAGATAACAATAATGCATCGCCGCACCAAAGATTACACAAAGGTGGCGTGTATATGTGGGGTTCCTTGCCATCAAAGCTCTTGAAAGAAGGTGGCACAAAACCCTTAGATATGGATAACATCAAATTCCTCCGGTAGGGTCTACCCTTTGAACCGATGATCACCCCTGTGCTTGCATGCTTCTCTCACTTGCTATTCAATCATGAGTTTAATATCTTTTCTTATGGAGGTACTATCCACTACCTTCTATACAAGCTAGTTTCCCTGCCTACCGAGGTGAAATCTTGTTGATCCAAGACATGCAACCCTCAGCAATTCCATAATAGTAGGATGTGTTGTTGGGGCTTGATTCTGAAGTGCCAAAACTACCGCTAGAAAATCTTCAAGCCTCTTTCCCATCTTGTCAATTTCTTCATCCTTCTGTTTAAGTTATTGAAGGAGGTGTTGGGTCAATGGGCAGGTCATCATGGCCAAAACACCTTCCAAACCATGATCTCAAGGAGGGAACCCCGGTATCAACCATATGCACTTTGTTGAATCTTCCAACAAATCATCTTCAAAGCTAATTTCTCCTCTAAGTCGCACATACCCTAGGATTTTCTTCTTCTCAATGAGATACTATGCTACGATATCATCTAGGGAGCGGTCCAACTATGCAGGCACACATGATCATGGCTAGTCGGTGGTAGGATCATGATCATGAATAGAGATACATCTAACCTCCCCTACTGCTGGAATATTAATATTGTGAGGGCTATGCACACTAGAGGATACATGATCCTGGCTATCAACTATCATGGGTGGAGTGCTACTCCTAGGAGGATCTATCACCATTGAGATAATGGAACTATCTTCTTCTCCCTCTACGCTATGTCCATATTCTAAGGTGGTGGTGGTGATGGCACAAAATGATGCTCAAGGTCACCCTTTTCACTAATCAGTAGAGGTCGAGCAGAGAGCTCGCCTCAACGGGTAGATGAAATGGGATCTCTTGCCAAATGGGATCACCAAGGGGCTCTCTTTCCCATGTCGCCTTCATGGCTTTAATGGAACTGGAAGATGGAACTTGCACCGATGATGGTATGGAGGGAGTAGGGAGACAACATCGACTCTCTATGAGCTCTCTCCATGTGGGTAGTACAAGAATATAATATTATGTATGCATAAAGCGCCATTGGAATCCAAAAGGAGGCCAACTATGCATTTTGCCTCCCTTCTAGTAACATATATTGATACACGGGCCTCCTTAGCCCTCTCCTAGAATGCTACCCATCGCAGGAATGACCGATCAGATCAAATTGGGCTTGAATGATCGCCCAAAGCCCCGCCAACTCTGAATGAAGGGCAACTTCCTCCTATCTAATAGGTTAATGAAGGGTGAGGTGACACTGTGATCCTCCAAACATCTTCCTCTCCATCAAATCTGGAAAGGGGATGGAACTTGTTCTATGTGATCAGAGGAGAAACTACCCTAGGTGACTCCTCTATTGCAAACTAAGAAACTACCTCCATTTCCTTGGCAATGCGCACATGTTGCCGCTTGATCTAAAGATCTATGAGGTTGAGTTCACTGAGGAGCAAATGTGGGAACTAGACCTATCTCAAAGTGGAGACTATCTGAAGATGGTAGCCTTCCCTTTGAGGAAGCCATAGTGGGTACTAGCCCATAAATAAAAAAATCAACACATGAGCACTATAGCTACGGCTACTATGGGAACCTCCACTATCTTTCTCAAGATAAAATGAATCATGGCAAACATGATGACTAATTTTGTCCCACACTCATGTTGATTGAGGGTTGTCCCTCACAAGTGATCTCCCTTCAAATCCTCACCAAAGTGAATCGAGAGCAAAGTTAGTTTGTGAGGCAGGATCCAAGCAAATCCATCCCAAAAGGAAAGTGAAGACATACTTCCATATAAATGAACTAGATTGAGAAATGAAAAATTAAAAATTTGTAATTTTTAAAAGAAAACTCAAATCCAATTTTCTATTTTAATTTGCTTTAGAATTTGAACCCAGGCTCAATAATTTGAATATGTTAAGTGGGGCTCTTTGAATTTAGGAGAGAGATTTTGAGTTTAGAATTGGAGAAGAGATTTTGAATTTAGATACCATTTTCAACAAATTTGTGTAAGTTGGAAATGGGTTCAAATATTTTGAAGAGATTTTTTTTTAGATGCTTCCATTAGTTAATATTTGAATTCAGCTTTTTTTTTTTTGGGGACCCTTTATTTAACAAATTTGAGTATGTTAAAATAAAGGGTCAATTGATTTATTTAGGATCTCATTTAGCAAATTTGGGTATGCTAAATGAGTTATATGAAAATAATTTTTTTTTTTTGTTTTGATGATGAATCATGTGTGAGTTTAGAAATGGAATCTTTACTTAACAAATTTGTGTATGCTAAATAAAGTCCAAATATTTTTTATTTTTGATTTTTGAAAAGAGGATATTTACTTAGCAAATTTGGGTATGCTAAATGAAGTCCAATTGTGTTTGATTTTTATTATTTTGAAAAGAGGATCTTTACTTAGCAAATTTAGGTATGCTAAATAAAAGATCCAAATGTGTTTGATTTTTTATTTTTGAAAAGAGGATATTTACTTAGAAAATTTGGTTATGCTAAATAAAGGATTCAAATGTGTTTGATTTTTTATTTTGAAAATGTGATCTTTACTTAGCAAATTGTATAAATTGAAAATGTTTTGATTTTGATTTTGAAAAGAGAATCTTTACTTAGCAAATTTGGGTATGCTAAATAAAGGATCCAATTGTGTTTGATTTTTTATTTTTGAAAAGAAGATCTTACTTAGCAAATTTGGGTATGCTAAATAAAAGATCCAGATGTGCTTGAACTTTTATTTTTGAAAAGAGGATCTTTACTTAGCAAATTTGGGTATGCTACATAAAGGATCCAAATGTGTTTGATTTTTGATTTTGAAAAGACAATCTTTTCTTAGCAAATTTAAGTATGCTAAATAAAGAATCCAAATTTGTTTGATTTTTTATTTTTGAAAAGAGTATCTTTACTTAGCAAATTTGGGTATGCTAAATAAAAAATCCAAAAGTGTTTGATTTTGATTTTTTGAAAAGAGGATCTTTACTTATGAAATTTGGATATGCTAAATAAAGATCCAAATGTGTTTGATTTTCAATTTTGAAAATGATCACAAAATTTGGGTATTAAATAAAGATCCAAATATATTTTTTTTTGATTTTGATTTTGAAAAGAGGGATCTTTATTTAGCAAATTTGGATATAAAAAGATCCAAATTTATTTTGAAAATGAAATCATTTGACAAATTTGGGTATGAAATGGGAGTCAATTATATTTTATTTTTCAAAGATGAAATTTTGTGTGTGATTATTACTTTTTTGAAAAGAAGGAAATTCAATTAACACATGTGGGATGTGTTGAGGAATTTCAAATGGTGTATTTTATTGAAAATAAAACCTCCATCCAACATGTTTGGATATATTGAATGAAGAGGCTTATTTTCAAATTTGTACTTATTTTGAAAAGAAAGAAATTTCAACTTCAACATATGTAGGATATGTTGAAATGGAATTTAAATTTTATGATATGATTTAATTTGGAAATGAAATCTTAATTCAATAAATTTGGGTATACTAAAAGAGGATGTTCATTTGTACTTTTTGAAAAGAAGATTTTGATTTTATTTTGAAATGAAATCTTCATTAAATAAATTCGGGTATATTGAATGAGAATACTCATTTGTGCTTTTTGAAAGATGATTTTGATTTTATTTGGAAATGAAATTTTCATTCAATAAATTTGGGTATATTGAATGAGGATATTCATTTGTGCTTTTTGAAAGATGATTTTGATTTTATTTGGAAATGAAATATTCATTCAATAAATTTGGGTATATTGAATGAGGATATTCATTTGTGCTTTTTGAAAGATGATTTTGATTTTTGAATGAAATATTCATTCAAATTTGGTATATTGAATGATATTCATTTGTACTTTTGAAAGATGATTTTAATTTTGATTTTGAAATGATCCTACATATAATAATTTTGAAAAATTGTTAGATGAGGTTGAGTTATGAAAATTTTATATGAACTTTTTGGAAAGTTTTTTTGAAAAGTGAATTTTTATGAAGGATTTATTTTCTTATTTGTATAATGAACCTTACCTTACCATAGAAATGGTGTTCAAGAAAATTTTAGTCATTACTTTTTTTAAATTTTATTTTCACCTATTGACAAATAGGTTTTAAGACCTACACGGAGTGAGGTCCTAAAACCTAAAGGATGTTGGTTAGCTTAGCTTAATAATGAAATAAACTAAGTTCAAACAGAAAAGAAGGATAGTCTCACACTCATATAAAGTACAAATCCACTATCAATATTTGAAGACAACGACCATCTACCAAAGATGGAGAGAGAAATCATCCCTAGTGGAGTCGCCAGAAAAAATTATTGTATTTTATTTCACAAACTCTTGGGGAAATTTCAAAAATAAAAATTGGTATGTGTTGGACACCACGTAGATCCACAGATGATCTCATTAGGGTGATCGGGTGCGACATTGAGGAATGATGTACTATCTCGAGAGATAGAAGTCACCATCCTACAATGGACCTAATCACCTAATAAGGTCCTAAGAACAATGGGTCTTTGAATGTACCAGAGATTATTCCCCTACTTTACATGGAAATGCAAAGTAGGGTTTATTTTAAACCAGGTTCGTTAAGTTCCCTATGGAGGCAAGCTCTCATAGTTAATTACATCTTAAGGAATGATATTCCTTAAGAATACTCTCGATCAAGGTAAATGATCATTGTCTCCAAAGATTTCAAAGATAGACTATTAAAAATTAGTTATTAAGATAAAGTGATTGATCAAAATGAAGGAGTTATTATCAAACCAAAGGGAGATGAGTAGGATGTCATGATGCTAAACCTAAAGCATCCCAAACAATCCTATGGTTGGGCTTTATATTTTTAAAATTTGAAAAGAATTATATGTTTGAGTTGAATATTTATTAGAAATATAAGGCTTACAATTTCACAACACGAGATCATGGAAATGCCTAAGAGGTGAGGATTTATGCCTATAGCCCGCAAAGGGAAACAAATGACCTTGATCCTAAATCTAGGAGCTAGAGGGCCAAGGCACATAAAAAAAAATGGGTATAGTCCAAGAGGATAAACCATTGGACTTACAACTTCAGAGGGGCCAACTAACTCCTCATCCTTTTTAAATACATGTAGCAAGTCTATGCTTTAAAGATAGCTTGCTATTGTTTATTAAAGGAGACTAAGTCCTTAAACACACTCTAAGAGACATCATATGCATGAATAAATGACTTAATCTAATGCAAATTTTGTTAAGTTTTATTTTGATTTTGGATAATTTATTTGACATATTCTACGGGATTTCATATGCCTAATGCATTAGAAATTGGTTATGGGACAAAATCAGCAAGAAGGAGGTGTGTTTCCACCATGGCTCTAAAAAGTCAAGCCATGTTATCTGGCAAAGTTGGAAGCCCTCCATTAGCAAGAGTGAAGCAATATGATTTTTATGCATGATGTGAGACATACAACATCCAGCTAAGGGGTTGTTAAATTTATTATCTTTGATTTATCTAGGCTGAGGTTATGAGTTTAATTTTAATTTTGAGTTGATTAATTGGATAGAAAATTTATTTTTTCATAAGAGCCTAATCGCATCCAGGCCATTCATCAATCAATGAAGAAACTAGGAAAATCATTTCATTTCTAATGCACAAGCTAAACGAACATCAAATAATTTTATAAAGCTAGAGAAAAAGAAAAAGTGGCCGATGTGGTTAGGCTCCACCTCACAAATCCGAAAAAAAAAGGTGGGTAGTTGAGCTCTACCCTTATACAACCCAGATTACAAATGAATAATTATAATTTAGAAAGAATTCATGTCATGGGGATCTTCATTCTTCATTCTTCATTTCTTCTTTTCTTTCTTTCTTTCTTTCTTTCTTCTTTCATCATTTGGACTTAGGATGTAGTTGCTCCAAGGCTTCACATGGTACATAAGGCATGGCCTTATGACCAATTTTTATCATAATTCTCACATAACATCCATTCCAAATCGTAATTGCAAAATTACATTAAAATGGGAAAGATAAATTTAACTAAACCTACAAAATAGAGATTAGCTAAACATACCACACAACCCAAGCAGTTATATGAATAATTTGGACTTAGCACCCAACACATGGGTAACTAAGTCCACTTGTCCTAGTTTGGATCATACCTAGGAGTATAAGCAACCTGCACAGCAAAAGCATTTATATTTTTATTACAGTGCCTTAAGCACAATCCCCTGCATAAGACATGATTAGACTAAGATGTCTCTATCATTCAGTCTACGCACATACACCCTAACATCCAGTCTAAAAACATTACATCACAAAAAAAAAAAATTAGGCATCAATCCATGCACCACCCTAACATAGAGCTAGAAATGGTGACTTAATCTAATGTGTGCGCCATTTAAGGCTTGTGTGGCATGTCTTAGCTAGGCTTTAAGGTTGGAATTTTCTAAGTGTGAAGGATTCAACTTATAGGGTGGTTTCATTTAAGTGGTTTAGTTGATTTGTTAGTTTTATTTGATGATTTGATTTGTTTTGAATGAACCTACACTTAGTTATTAAATATTGTAAAGAGAAGAAAAGAGAAGAGAACTTCTCTATCATCCCTACCTTAAGTAATTTCTAAGGTAGATTCATTAATGATTTTTCTTTAGTGAATGTTTTATTATGTGTTTTAATTAACCCTATGTTTAGATTTTCTCTAAAAAAACCTATTCAATAAGAAATGCATCTTAGGATTAGTTAAGGAGAATTACTTTCACATAATACACATATATTTATTTCTTCCCAACATGTATATCATGCATATGAATAAATCCTAAACATATCTACACATGTAATGCAAATCTTAGCACGCCTTAATGATGAATGCAAAGAGATATTGTTTAAGAAAATTTGGATAATCCATGATTGCATGTTTTATTAAGTAGAAAAGAGGGACTCTTTTATCAATTAATCAAATGCACATCTACATATATAAAAGACATAAGTGAGTACAGCGCCATTATTTTATATACAAAGGGTGTAAGGTAAAAGACCTACTTGGGGCTACTTAAAGCCTCGCAACCCTGGGATGTCCAGACTAATATACCACTTTTCTTAAATGCATGTGTATGTACAAAAAGAAATAAATGGATGAAGAATCATGCAAAAGATTTTTGTTTGATTTGGTTGTATAATTTACATGTGTAATGTGAGGATCCTTCTTAAGTCATAATATAGAAGTGTGTAGGAATAGATTTTGTAGGTTGGGGTGATTAGGGGTTCATTAATTAATTTTCTTAATTAGCTCATTAATAAAGTCCAACAAAATTAAGGGAGACAGAAGTCATCCCACTAAATATGTCTCAAAAAATTTGAATTAATTAATTAAGTAATTAGGAAGTAATTGAGGTGATTAAATTTTAATTAAACCATAATTAAGAAAAATTCACTATTCAAAATCAATTAGAAATAATTTTATTGGATTCCCCTCTAGAATACCTTTAAAATGAGCCCTCATTTACATTTTTTGGATTTTTTTACATTTAATTATGATTTTATGAAGTTTCTATGATTAAAGGATAACTAGAATATCCTAATTACTTAACTAATCCCATCGACGCAATGTGCACTGCTGACGTAGTGCGCTTTCCAAGTGGCATGATGGGATTGGTTATTTAAGTTGTCAAATCACGTGTTATGATAGTTGATGAAGCAACGCGCTTTCCCCTAGGCCATCTAATCAAGGATCGGATGGCTAGGGTTAATCCCATGATTCTAAAGGATTTAAATCAGTGGATCTAACCGATTTAATCAGGGTTGTCCATCCAAAACATGCGGGATGGACAACTCATGTTTCATCCCTACCTAAGCTGCGGGAGACGAAGGTTGTCCATCCTCCACCGCTTGATCCGAACTCACCTAAGCTTGGATTAGGCTAGGATTTACCCCACACCATCAAGAGGTCTAAGGAAGAACATCGAATAGCTAGAATCTAATGGGATTATAATTCCCTTCACAAAGGACCAAGCATTTTTTAAGGGAGGATCGATTTTGAATAATACCTCGTTGGAGGCTTTCACCGGCACTTCTAACAGAGGAGGTAGCTTCATCTAGTGGAGACGAAGCCCTGTTGAATGTATCAAGCCTTGATTTGAAGTGGATTGCTCAATTGACCAAGCTCCCCTTGAATGGCTTTCAGCTTCGATCGAGGTCCCCCTTCCCGTGGCTTGGAGACTTAGGAAACACTTTGGGTGAGCTTGACTAGCTCCCTCGATGGTGCTTGCAAAGTGAAATTGGGGTTGGTGGAGAATTGGATGAATTGGAGTTTGCATAGGCCTCCCCTATTTCGGCTTTGAAAAAAATCAAGAAAGAGGAATTCAAGAGGCTTGGAAATGGCTTTTGGAAACTTGGAGAAGCTTGCTTTCAATCCTTAGAGCTCAATCGAATGCAACGTCCCTCATTTGAGTGGGAATGAGGGGGAGTATATCTTCCCTCCTTGGATCGGACGATCGAGATTTACTTTTCCATTTATCATCAATTTCTCTAATTGATTAGTTTGTTTAAGATGTTAGGCACTCCATGTGGTTCAGTTTAGGCAGAGGAGTGGAGGAGAGGGAGTGCACATGTGCTAGGTGAGTGTAGGAGGTGATCCAAGTGTCTAATTTGCTGAGGGGTCGGCTTGGGTTGGATCATGGCTGATCCAAACCCATCATGTTCACCACCTCCTGTGTCCAAATGGACCACTAGGAAGATGCCAAGTGGTCATGATAAGGAATTGGCCAAATTCCAAGTGAATTTGGCCATAGGTTACCCTTTGACATAAGGATAAAATGGCCATTTGGCCTTGACTTTGATATGGGCAGATTTGAGATGATTCAAAAGTGGGTTGGGCCAAATTTTAAGTGATTTGGAGTTCATTTGGTTTGAATTAGTTCAATTTGACCCATTTAGATCAAGTTGGGTCAATTTGGGTTAGGTTGACCAATTGGTCAAATTGGGTCAAATCATGGGTTAGGTCAAGTTCAAATGATCATTTGGAGCATTAGGTTTGGTTCAATTTGATTTATATTTGGTTTTGGTTCATTTAGGTTCATAGGTCAAATGGGTCAAGTTGAACAATTTCATTATTTGACCAATGTTAGGTCATGGGTTGGTTTAGTTTGGTTTATCATTTGAAATGTATTACAAGCTTTGGTTTCAATCAATTTTGGTTTGGCTTGATTTCAAGTTCATTTAGGTCAAGTTGGTTCATCAAGTTAGTTGGTCAATTGAAGCTTTGGTCAAATTCAATAAGTGATTTAGAATGAATTTGGCTCATTGGTTGCAATCAATTTTGCTTAGATCAAGATTTGACCCATTTTGACTTTTAAGTCAACTTGGGTCAACTTAGGTCAAGTGGCCAATTAGGCTTGATTTGGCTCAAAGCATGATTTGATCAAGTTCAATCATTGATTATGAACTGATTTATATCAATGGTTTCAATCAATTTGGCTTATGGTAGATTTTGGCTAGTTTAGGTTTCATTTTGGCTAAGTGTTGACTTAGTCAAAGGCTAAGTTTGACTTGGTTTGATCCAGTTTGAGTGATTGATCATCCTATGATGATTGTTGCTCATAATGTGAGGCTTAGATGGGCTTAGTTCAATCCAATTTGAGCTAGATTAGAATTTGGCTCAAAAAGGGCCTTTAGGTCACTTTGTGTCAAGTGAGCTTAAGTGGGTTAATTGACTTGATCAAGGCTTAATTCAAGTTTGGTTGAACTCACATATGGACTAATGATTGAAATATAAATCTAATTGCAAGTGATTTGGAGTCAAATGGGTTTTGATTCATTTAACAATTTCAAGTCAAAAGGGTAAACATGGGTTTGACATAGGTTGGTTTGATTTTGGTTTGATGATTGAAGTTTATGTTTATATTTAGGCTAATGATTGAAGGATTGATTGTTTGAAGAGATAATCCAAAGGTTTGGATTGACTTGAGAATGATTTGGCTTAGTTTAAGAATTTGACTTGAAAGGGTATAGGTTGGATTTAGGTTATATTTGGATTTGAGTTTTGAATTTAGTTTGGGCTATTTGAATTTATATTCATTTATATCTATGAATATAAATGAGAATATAAATGGGTTATGAGAAAACCTTTCGAGTTTGAAGTGATTTGAATTTAGTATGGTTAAGTTCAAGGATTTGACTTGAAAGAGTTTAGGTTGTATTTTGATTATATTTGTATTTGAGTTTTGAATTTATATTTCATTTATATTTGTGAATATAAATGAGATATAAATGGATTATGAGAAAATCTTTTGAATTTGGAGTGATTTGATTTGAAAGTAAGTCAAAATAAAATGGCATAAGAAAGGTTTTGGATTTAAATTTAATCATGGGTTTCAATCATTTGATTTGGAATTGATTCATGATTTGAGAAAATCTATTGAGTTGGAATTGATTTAAGGTTTCATTTGGAATTGATTTGAATTTGAGGTTGATTTGAATTTGAAGTTGATTTGAATTTGAAGTTTAACTTGAAAGAAGGAAGTAAGGATTTGGTTCAATTTGTAAGTTTTCCTACCCCAAGTCATGATTCCCATGGCTAACTCTTGCCTCAAGGTTAGATTAAGTGTTCAAATTACTAGAAGTGTTTTACTAAGAACTCTTAATGTCTAGAGGAGTCTATGTCTTGGAGAAGTTGAGAGCTAACTCAAAAGTGAGGTAAGGACTAAACCCAAGCTTGAAGTAGAGGAAAGACTAGGAACTTATAAACCTCAAATATACTTGATACCAATGCATGATGGCTAATCCAAGAAAAAAGTGTGTAGTCTTACATCCTCTTAAATAAAGTCAACATGGATAGTGATTTGAAGTATAAATGACAAATTGGTTTTGAAATGTCGTGAAGAAAGCATGGGATTCACATTGAGAGTGATCATTGACACTAATAAGGAAGTTATTGAATTAAATGCATGATGGCTAATCCAAGAAAAAAGTGTGTAGGCTTACATCCTCTTAAATAAAGTCAACATGGGATAACTTGGACGAGAGTAAAAGACAAGATTGGTTTGCAATGGTCGTTGGAAGAAAGCATGGGATTCACATTTGATGAGTGATCAGGGGTGACACACTAATATAAGCATATAATTTTGAAAATAATGAGTGAGTTCCACGGGGGGCTTTCTCCCATGTCAAAATAGCTTGAGAAAGATATGTGTTGGGTTGTTTGAAAGAGGGAATAGATTCGTTCTCTTTCACCTATAAACACATGAAATTGATGAAATGGAGTGAGGGCAATTAGACTGGAAGAAAGGATGGCGCTTATTTTGCTTACACCTAACTTAGTTGGACTAGTCAAAATAGGATACCTCTTGGGTTCTCTTACGCTAGCCTAGTAGCACTGGAGGATCGTGTGTAGTTTTTCTTTGTGTTTGTGTAAGGATAGGATGTCGCTTGGGTTCTCTTACACCTACTCTAAACATGTTGTAGCAGATTCGCATGCAAAAGATATTTCTAACACATAAAAGATGGAATTATATATGAAAAAAAGTTTATTGATGATTATTTTCAAACAAGATTTATGAATAGTATTTTTGTAGAGTATTGATTGGAAGCATGTGGGCACTTTTCTTACAGCTGATTGATAAGATCCACCTTGGTAAGCCTTCTCTATGGCAAAAGGGCCTTTCCAAGTGGGTTCAAACTTGCCTCCCATCTTTCGATGGGTAACAATTGGTCTCCTTAGAACTAAAACAAACTCTCCGACTTGAAAAGCTCTAGGGCGAACCAACTTATTCTGAGCTTAAATCATTTTATCTTTGTACAACTTGAGGTTCTGGCATGCCCAGAGGCATCTCTCCTCCAATTCTTCAAGCTCTTCTAAGAACTTAGTGTCGCTCTGTGTGATCTCTACCAGTAATGAGTTGGACTTCTAAAGGTAGAACAACTTTGGAACCATACACTAAGGAGAAGGTGATAGATTGAGTTGGAGTTCTATATGTAGTGCGGTAAGCCCACAAGGCTTCAACTAACTCCTCATGCCACTATTGCTTATTATCATCAAGTGTATTCTTTAATATTTGGATGAGAGTCTGTTGACCTCACTTTTGGAGTGAACTCTCAACTTCTCCATCTTAGACAAAGGACTCCTTTAAACACTAAGAGTTCCTTAGTCTTAAGACACTTGATTGGTGAACATTAACCCAACTAGACTTAGAAGATAGCCATAGGAATAGGTCATGCCTTAAGGGTATTAAGAAAATGTGCCTACCTTATAGCTTGAACCAAATCCTTACTTCCTTCTTTCAACTCAAACTTCAAATTCAAATCAACTTCAAATTCAAATCAACTTCTTCAAATCAACTTCAAATTCAAATCAATTCTAAATCAAATCTTAAATAAATTCCAACTCAATAGATTTTCTTAAATCAATAATCAATTCCAAATTAAATGATTGAAACCCATGATTGAATTCAAATCCCAAAAATCTTTACTAAGCCATTTTGATTTCATCTTATGGACTTAGCTCAAATAAAATCCAAATCACTCCAAACTAAAAATATTTTCTCAATACCCATTTATATTCTCATTTATATTCACAAATAAAAATAAAATATAAATTTAAATAACCAAAACTAAATCCAAAACTCAATTCCATAAGTGGAAGTGATGCAGGGCATCATCGTCACCGTCATCGACGTCATCATCATAAAGCTTAAATGAATGATTTGGCCTTTTGTTATAATTTAAGTTATGTATTATTGGGCTTTTATATTTTGTATATGTCTTGAGTTTATATGTATTGGGCTATTCTTATGTCATGGCCCATGAGTCATGTAGTAGGTATGGAATGAGTGGTAGGTTTGATAATGGTAGGTTTGGGTGGTGGTAGGTTTGATAATGGTGGTGGTGTAGTTATGATGGTGTTAGGTTTGAGTTTGGAGTTAGGTTTGAGTATTCTTAACTCTCTTTCATTCCTATAAATAGGGAGACTCTTGTAATGCTTGGTACTTGAATTTGGAATGAAAGTTATCTTCTTAAATTTTTACTATTCTTTTGTGTGTTTTCCTCAGTGACTGACTACTTGAGTGTGTGAGTTCACAACCCTTAGAGAAGGACTTCTAAGGAAGGAACATCTCCACAACGACAGTTTGTAGAGGTCGACTTCAACTTATCCCCACTGGTTACTTTAAATCACGTTAGATCGTTCATAACTTTTCGCTATTTCTTTGCACTTATAAGATTCAGATCTCTAGTGTGGTTGACATAACTTTAACTAAGATCTTTTAACTCACTAAATTCATAATATTGTGAATGTGCTCAGTAGTGTACATTTATCATTACTCTTTGTGAGGATTTAAGAATTATTGTAATAAACATCATCATAAAAAGCACTGTCCTACATCATATTTATCGAAAGCAAGTATGTTTCTTTGGGAACATCTTGTTTAGTATAAGTTTTATTTTTGCATTAGAGTAATCTTGTAATTCATTGTTAAAAATAAAAATAAAAAAAATCATACAAAATTTTATCTAATTAAAGCATTTACTTACTTTTAATTGTCTTTGATTTCATTACATTATATTTTTTAAAAAAAAATTAAAAAATTAAAAAAGTAATTAAGTATTTGCTTATATTAATATTTTAAAGAATATCATCATGTCAACTCAGTGGTCTAGATATCAAGATCAATCTTTAGATGAAAAACATGATTCCTATGAATTTTACTAAAAAAAATAGAAAAGCTTACCCTTATGCACCAACAAACCTTTAATGAATTCCAAAAAAGATTTGAAGCCTTAGAACAAAAAAAGTTGGTAGGC
The DNA here is from genome assembly GCA_021442155.1 of Cymbidium sinense. Classification (NCBI taxonomy): domain Eukaryota; kingdom Viridiplantae; phylum Streptophyta; class Magnoliopsida; order Asparagales; family Orchidaceae; genus Cymbidium; species Cymbidium sinense. The sequence continues at coordinate 176,517,450 of CM038221.1, read as the reverse complement.
TTACAACACATTCACCTAAACTAACCCAATCTAACACCAACTTGAAGAGAGAGAAGGGTCATCATGTTGATCCTCTTCCTCTCCCTCTCCCACCTCATCCACATTCTCCTATTAGACCAGCCTAGGAACAACTTTAATGAATATCCCGAGTTTGATGAGGTACTTCCTCACCCACCTCATTGAATAGAAGACAATTAAGACGAGATGAAAGTTATACTCATCGAACTCCTTATGAGCATTATCATCGACATTATGAAGAGCCGTTATCTAATTTTGTTGCCCCTGGATGTACACTTAAAGAACCTGATGATGATGTTATTCGTAGGGTTAAAATTGATCCACCTATTTTTGATGGTCGACTTGATCCTAAAATTTTCTTAGATTGGTTAGTAGACATGGACCAATATTTTGCTTGGATGCCCATGTCGAAGAAAGACAAGTTCGTTTTGCGCATGAAACTAACTAGTCATGCTAAGACTTATTAATCTCACACAAAATATCAACGATTAGGACAACCACCTATTGCTTCTTGGGATGAAATGAAAGAAATTTTAAAGCAAAATATGTACCATTAAATTTTCATGATCAACTTATGGATGAAATGACTACGCTTAAACAAGGATCTTTAACCGCTTGTTGAGTATATGTAGGTTTGATGAATTGATGACCCATTGTGATGTTAGAGAGGATAACAATCTCTAGATTTAGATTTCTGAACCGATATTCATAATGAAATGATAACTCGAGAAATTTATTCTCTTGAGGATGCATTTTGTGGCGACTCAAATTGAACAATATCTTAGATCACAACCTTATAAGAGATTCACAACTTCATCTACAAACAACTCTCAATCGCGTGTGCCCTCCTACTTTAGTAGTTCCTAAAGGACAGTAAAAAGGAAAAGCTTTAGTGGGAACATCTAGTTCTAAGACTTCTAGCATTACTTGTTTACATGTGGTAAAATTGGTCATTATGCAAGTACTTGTCCTCAAAACTTACACTTAGATTATGAAAATGAGGATCAACAAAATGAAAATAATGATAATCAAATTGCGCTTGACCCTTGTGAAGAAGCTAGTGATGCGAAGATGCATTAGATGAGTCTCATATATATGCGTTGTGTTAGCAACCCCATGAGCTAATAATTGATTGAGGCGACATCAATTTTCCACACTTATTTTAAGAATGGTGAAAAGACGTAAGTTAATCATTGATAGTGGTTGCATGAATGTTATTGCTACCTCTACTTTAGCTGGATGAAGCTCACCCCAGAGACCCACCCACAACCTTATAAGCTTGGGTAGATAAGATCTCTATATCTCAATGTTGTCTTGTACCCATTCAATTAGGAGAATATATTGATAAAATTTGGTGTGATGTTCTTCCGATGGATGTTGCTCATATACTTTAGGTAGACCTTGGCTTTTTGATATGGATGTCACAAATTACATCTAATACATATGCTTTTAATTTTCAAGGTAAGAGAATTGTCAAACCCATAAGCCAAAGAGGTCACTCCACTTCAACCCCAAAATTCTTCTCCACCCATAAAAGAAATCCCTACATATTATTAATAAACATCAATTTCAACAAGAGATTAATGGGAATATCATTTTTGCATTAGTTGTCCTAACCTCAAAATCAACCTTGTGTTAAATCATTCTCATCTAAGTAATGAACTTTTATTGGAATATCAAGATATTTGTCCCAAGAACTTCCTAGTGAGCTTCCCCATTAAGAAGTATCCAACATGCCATAGAGCTAATTCTGGATCATCACTCCCAAATTTGCCACATTATCGATATGAACCCAAATGAACATGAAAAAACAAGTTGATGATTTATTATCAAAAGGTTTATTAGGAAAGTTTATCTCCATGCGCATGCTCGCTCTTCTTACCCCAAAGAAAGATGGTTGATGTATGTGTAGATAGTTATAAATAAAATCACTATAAGTAGTCCATACCTAGACTTGATGATGACATGTTAGATATGATGGTCGGATCAATAGTTTTCTAAAATTGATCTTAGAAGTGGATATCATCAAATTGTATGAGAAGGTGATGAATGGAAAACCGCATTCAAGACAAAAGATGGTTTGTATGAATGGCTAGTAATGCCTTTTGGATTGACTAATGCTCCAAGTACATTTATGCGAGTGATGACTCATATCTTATGCCATTCATTGGAAAATTTTAGTTGTGTACTTTGATGATATTTTAATTTTAGTCAAACTAAGAGCGATCATGAGAAACATTTACAAAGTCTTTGAAGTACGTGAAGAAAGACTATATGTTCACTTAAAAAATGCTCATTTATGACGTTTAGAATCTTCTTAGATTCATTATTTCTTGTGATGGCATCTCATCATCCCAAAAAAAATTAGACTATTCAAGAGTGGTCTACCCCAACCACAATTCATGATGTACGTAGTTTTCAAAGGTTAGCCACATTTTATCGAAAGTTTATTCGGGATTTAGCACTATTCAGACCCCGATAACTCAATTTCTTAAAAAGAAAGACTTTGTTTGGACAAAAGCAGCTACTGATGCCTTATCTAAAATTAAAGAATTTTTAATAAGTCCACCAATATTGAAACTGTCAAATTTTAACAAAGTATTTGAAGTGTCATGTGATGCTTCTGGAGTTGGTATTGAGGTGTTCTTAAACAAGAAGGTCATCCTATTTCTTTCTTTAGTGAAAAATTAAATGCCAACGATATTCCACATATGACCGCATGAGTATGTCATCCAAACTTTACTATTACACATTATCTTCTTTCACGAGAATTTATACTTTATTCGATCATGGTTTAAATATCTAAACACCCAAAAGAAACTTAGTTCTCATCATGCAAAATGGGTTCAATTTCTTCAAGAATATTTGTTCTTAAACATAAATGTGAGAACAAGTAGATGCCTTAAGTAATATGTACATTATTAAATACCATGAGTGTGAAGGTTACTGGATTCAAAAGGTTAAAGATGATTATCCTAATTGTAAAGATTTTCAACAAATTTTTGAATCTTTGAAATTTGATGTTTCAATTAATAGATTATCAAATAATGAGATGGCTATCTCTTTGACACACAACTATGTATCCCGATTCATCACTTCAAATTTTCTTGAGGAAATTCATTGTGAGGTGTATCTCATTTTGGTCGATAAGACAATAGCTATGATGGAGGATAGGTTCTTTGGCCTAGTCTTAAGAAAGATGTTGCTGATCATTGCCCAATGTCATTCTGCCAACTAGCAAAAGTGGAAAACAAAATTGTGGTCTATACACACACCCCAATCCCCACAAACCTTGGGAAGATCTTAGTATGGACTTCATCTTAGGATTACCGACCATACAACGTTTTGACTCTATTCTAGTAGTTGTTGACCGATTCTCTAAAATGGCACACTTCATTCCATGTTATAAGACATCGATGCCTCACATATAGACTTTGAGATAGTTCGCTTACATGGACTACCTAAGACAATTGTATCGATGATGTAAGGTTTATGAGCTATTTTTGGAAAACTTTATGGAAAAAGCTTGGCATAAAACTCTTATTTTCTACCTTATCACCCTCAAACAGATGGACAAGTTGTTAATAGAAGCTTAGAAATTTACTTAGGTGTCTAGTGGATCATCATACTAGTTGGGACCTAGTTCTTCCTGCAGAGTTTGCTTATAACAGCTCAATTAATAGGTCAACCTTATGAGTCCTTTTCATATGTAACGGTTATGATCCAAGAAAACCAATTGATCTTGTTGAATTGCAACATATAGGTCTAGTGCATTTGCATCTTCATTTGCACAAAGCATGCATGATTTACATCGTGAAATTCAACAAAAACTTACTCGAAGTTATGATAAATATAAAGCTAATGTTGATGCACATACGATATGTAAAATTTAATGGGAGATTTGGTTCTTGTTAAAGTTAGACCGAGAGATTTCCAACCGGAACTCTTAAGAAATTAACTCTCAAGAGATCGTCCTTATAAAGTTGTAAGGAAGATAAATGATAATGCTTATGAAATAGATCTTCCAATGAATGCCGGAATTTCTCCAATATTTAATGTATCGATTTACGTTGTACTGGGCAAGCCATGGATGACACTATTCCCTCTGCAAATAGTACTGACATGCAGGTTCATACTTCATCATCGACTCCTATACCATCTCGCCGCTTAAGATCACATCGTCCAGATCAAATTTTAGAAGACCAGATTATCATCACATCTGATGGAGGCACTCAAAAGTTTCTCGCTTGGAAAGGTCTTTCTCCACTTGAAGATTCATGGCTTACATTTGATGAGTTACATCAACTGGACTCACAATTATTACAAGAGTACTTGGATTTTCATTCTCCGAGGAGAATCCTTTAAAGTCGGGAGTCATGCGTGCATCATCGGCACGCCATCATCATCATAAAGCTTAAATGAATGATTTGGCCTTTGTTATAATTTAAGTTATGTATTATTGGGCTTTTATATTTTGTATATGTCTTGAGTTTATATGTATTGGGCTATTCTTATGTCATGGCCCATGAGTCATTATTATTGGGCTTTTATATGTATTGGGCTATTCTTATGTCATGGCCCATGAGTCATTGTAGTAGGTATGGAATGAGTGGTAGGTTTGATAATGGTGGTAGGTGTAGTTATGATGGTGTTAGGTTTGAGTTTGGAGTTAGTTTGAGTATTCTTAACTCTCCTTTCATTCCTATAAATAGGGAGACTCTTGTAATGCTTTGTACTTGAATTTGGAATGAAAGTTATCTTCTTAAATTTCTTTACTATTCTTTTGTGTGTTTTCCTCTTGAGTGACGGACTACTTGAGTGTGTGAGTTCACAACCCCAGAGAAGGACTCTAAGGAAGGAACGCGATCTCCACAACGTTTGTAGAGGTCGACTTCAACTTATCCTCGCACCGCTGGTTACTTTAAATCAAGCATGTTAGATCGTTCATAACTTTTCGTTATTTCTTTGCACTTATAAGATTCAGATCTCTAGTGTGGTTGACATAACTTTAACTAAGATCTTTTTAACTCACTAAATTCATAATATTGTGAATGTGCTCAATAGTAGTGTACATTTATCATTACTCTTTGTGAGGATTTAAGAATTATCGGTGTAATAAACATCATATCATAAAAAGCACCTGTGTCCTACATCAGGAAGACTCAATTCACAGATGTTTCTCATAACCCATTTATTTTCACATGAACTTGGTCAAAATTCAAATACAAAAGAAAAAGAAAAAGAAGAAAAAGAAAAAGAAACATAAAAATAAAAGAAAAAGGATGGTACAAGTGAGCAAGAAAAGACACCAAGGAAGAGGTAGAGTAGCATGTTACATTCCACCCACATTTTGTTCCACCATACGGACATATGGGTAGGATGACTCAACCTCCACCAGGCAAAAACTGAGGCAGACACAGAGGCAATTCTTGAGGTGGAAGACCCCCTGGTTGGCAGCCAGCTAATAGGGGTTATGTTCCAGTTCACAGGAGTACTCCTATTATTCACAAAGACTTGGAATCCATATTAGAGGACAAGTCTCATGTAATTAACATACCAGTCAACCCATCTTAGCGGGTTTCATTGGAGGTAACACTCAAGCCAGATAGTGATGAAGAGTAGACCTCAAAGCAAAGCTCGAATGTATTCGAATCAGGTTTATGTAAAACTATTAGGCAACAGTTGGGAACTTTCACTGTAACCTAACTTTCTTCTCAAAAAGTTGAAGGTTTAGTAGTTAAAGAAGCCTTTAGGTCTTCCATGAATGTCAAGCCAAAGAGATTCATATTGGGATCATCATCCTCAAGTCCAGAAGCTGATGTAGAACTTGAGGATAATTCATATAAAGATTTAATGGAATTACCTTTTGATTGTTACTCTCCTTGTGTTCATAATATTGCAAAGAAAGGTTTGATTCCTTATACATGGTCTAGGCACAGGTCAGAGTATTTTGAAAAAGATGTGGAACAATAAAGCCAGGAATGTTGTGATGATATTTTATTTCTATTCTTCATCTATCTTTTTGAGAAGAAAATAAATGAAGAATAAAAATAAACACTTCTTGTGTTGGACACCATGTAGATCTGCAGATGCTCTTATTAGGATGATCGGTGCGGCATTGAGGAATGATGTACTATCTCGAGAGATAAAAGTCACCATCTTGCAATGGACCTAATCATCTTAATAAGGACTCCTAAGGACTATGGGTCTTCGGATGTACCAGAGATTATTCTCTTACTTTACATGGAAAAGTAAAGCAGGGTTCATTTTAAATTGGGTTCATTGAGTTCCCAATGGAGGCAAGCCCTCATATATAATTACATCCTAAGGAATGAGATTCCTTAAGAATACTCTCGATTAAGGTAAATGATCATTATCTCTAAAAATTTCGAAGATAGGACTATCAATAATTGGTTTATTTCTAGAAGATCAAGTGGGGTTAATCAAGAGGAGGGAGTTATTATCGTAACCAAAGAAAGATAAGTAGGGGATGCTTATGATACTAGGAAGCCTAGTAAGCATCTCAAACTATCCTATGGTTGGGCTTTATATTTTTGAAATTGAAGTGATTTATTTGTTTGAGTTGAATTTTTGTTAAAATCTAGGACTTATGGAGCTTTTGGGTTTCAAATGGGTTTGACTATTGGTGTATCAGGTTGTTCCCCCTTTGATCCTCACTAACCCCAATTCCATGACACAAGATCATGGAAATGCCTAAGAGGTAAGGGTTTATGCTTGTAGCCCGCAAAGGAAAGTAGCAACCTATGAACCTAAATCTAGAGAGCTTTGGTGAGGGTCAAAAGCACGACCTAAATCTAAGGTGAAAATGGGTATTTAGTTTACCTCCACAAAAAGGATAAACCACCCGACTGTTTGGAATTACAACCATCTGGGGGTGGCCGCCAACTAACCCCTCCTGTGATTTTAAATACATGTAAGCAAGTCATGTGCTTTTGCAAGATAGCTACATTGTTGTTTATTTAGAAAGGAGACTAATTCCTTAAACACACTCCCTAAGAGACTAGATCATGTAGGGCATTATTAATGACTAAAATCTAATGCAAAGTTTTGTTATATTTTATTTTCATTTTTGGACAATTGATTTGACACATGCTATGGGATTCATATGCCTAATGCATGAGAAATTGGTTATGGGCCAAAATCAACAAGAAGGAGGTGTGTTTTCACCATGGCTCTCAAAGGTCAAGCCAAGTTCTCTAGCAAAGGTGGAAGCCCTCCATAATCAAGAGTGAAGCAAGATGATTTTTATGCATGATGTGAAAGCATACAACATCCAACTAAGTGGTTATTAAATCTTTTATCATGTTTTATAACCTAGGCTTTAGGTGAGGTTATGAGTTATTTATTTTTAGTTTTGAGTTATTTAATTTGATAGAAAATTTATTTTTCTAAGATCCTAATCACATCCAAGCCATTCATCTAGCAATCAAGAAATTAGGAAATAATGATATCTTAATGCACAAGCTAAATAAACATCAAGAAATTTATAAAACTAGTGCAAAAGAATAAAAAGCCTTTGTGGTCGGGCTTCACCACACAAACCCGAAAAGAAATGGGGTAGCCGAGCTCTACCCTTATACAACCCAGATTTTAAATGAATTAGTTACAATCAAGAAGGAATTCATGTTATGGGGGTCTTCATTCTTCATTTGCTCATTTCTTCTTTTCTTATTTTCTTTCTTTCTTTCTTCTTTCTTCTTTCTTCTTTCTTCTTTCTTCTTTCTTCTTTTGGTTGGTTGAAATGTGGTTGCTCCAAAGGCTTCACATGGTACATAAGATATAGTCTTATGACCAATGTTCATCCTAATCCCCCATAACATTCATTCCAAATCCTAATTGTAAAATTATATGAAAATGGAAAAAAAAGTAAATCTAACTAAAACCTGCAAAATAGAGATTAGCTAAACAAACCACACAATCCTAAGCATATATATGAATAAATTGGACTTAGTACCCCACACATGGGTAACTAAGTCCACCTGGCCTATTTTTGGATTATGCTTATGGGTATAAGCACCCTGTACAGCAAAAGTATTTATATTTTTATTACAGCACCCCTTAAGCACAATCCCTAGTAGAAGATAATGATTAGACTAATATCTTCCTATCATTTAGTCTACACACATACACCCTAACATCCAAACTAAAACATTACATCCCAAAATAAAATCAAGCATCAAACTATGCACAGCCCTAACATAGGACTAGAAATGGTGACTTAGCCTTATGTGTATGGCATTTAAGGCTTGTGTGGCATGTCTTAGCTAGGCTTGAAGGTTAAACTTTTCTAAGTTTGAAAGAATTCAACTTATAGGGTGGTTTCATTTAAGTGCTTTAATTAATTTGTTAATTTTATTTGATGATTTCATTTGGTTTGAATGAACCTACACTTAATTACTAAGTGTTGTAAGGAGAGGAAAAGAGAAGAGAACTTCTCTTTCCTCCCTACCTTAAGTAATTTCTAAGGTAGATTCGTTAGTGATTTTTGTTTAGTAAATATTTTATTATGTGTTTTAGTTAATCCTAAGTTTATATTTTCTCTAAATAAACCTATTTAAATAAGAAAGGCATTTTAGGATTAATTAAAGTGAGTTATTATCACAAAACACACAACACTTTATTTCTTTCCAACATGTGTATTATGCATATGAAATGATCCTAAGCATATCTATACATACAATGCAAGCATTTAGCACACCTTGATGATGAATGCAAAGAGATGTTTCTTAAGGAAATTTGGAATGTTTCATGTATGTGTGTTTTCATTAAGTAGAAAAGAGAGACACTTTCATCCATTAATCAAATGCACATTTACATGTATAAAAGATGTAAGTGAGTACGGTGCTATTATTTTCTACACCAAGGGTATAAGGTACAAAACCTTCTTAGGGCTACTTAAAGCCTTGCAACCCCAGGATGTCCAGACTAATATATCACTTTTCTTAAATACATGTGCATGTTCAAAAAGAAATTAATGGAAAAATAGTCATGCAAAAGATTTTTTATGTTTGATTTGGTTATGCAATTTACATGTGTAAATGTGAAGATCCTTCTTAAATGATAACATAGGAATGAATAGGAATAGATTTAAGCAAGTGTTGTGTTCTTTTCAAATGAACTATACACTTTGCAAAACCTATTCAAAACTATGTTAAAAGAGAAGAGAAGGAAAAGTCACAAAGTGCACATCTTATATTATACTCACATGCAAGCTTATAAGTAATTATAAGTAGCATACCTTTCATTTGTAATCTTTGATTTATAGGTTTCTGAAAATAATTTTGGATTTAATAGTGATAATAGCAATTCATATGTAATTTGACATAAAGGAAACATTTCATTTATTTTATTTTTCAAAAGACATGAATGCATGATTTCATATGACATACACCATTTAGCAGCCTCAAAAAGAAATAAAGTGATGTAAGCATATAACTTCATTCACCCTAATTAATTCATAAAGATAATCCTATGGAATAAGATCATTTAAAGTGAATCAAAGTTATTTTAAAGAAATTTTAGTTTAATTTTGAGTTTGATTTGATTTTAGGAAATGTAAAAAGGTTTGTTGGTCCTAACCCATCTCCCACATGTGTGTGTTATTTTAGTTTAGTTTTTTTTTAGAACCATTAGATTGATTTTATGTTTCGTTTAGGTTAAGGTTTAGATTACGTTCATTAATTTCCATTTACCTACACCTCCTTAACATAATTATTCAAATAATTGTGAGCCAACATATGATATGCAACCACATTAAATTAAAATCAGCAATGCATCTAAGAATGAAAGGGGCTTAATGCAATTGGCTCACAATTATTGATTAATTAGGCTAAAGGGTTTAATTAAGTACTTTCATAACCTTCCTACACATATGGGTTTGAAATAATTTCCTTAAATTTACCTTAGGCTTTTGAACACCTAAGGATCTACCCAGCAAAGGACTGATTAAGTTCAAATTTATTTTGAAATTTTGATTAAGCTAATTAAGAAGATTATTAGTGGATTAATTCTTAATTAGGTTTGGATTAAGGAAGGAAGGGGGTTTAGGGAATAGCTTAAGGAAAATATCCCAAAAATTATTCCATAAACCTCATTTACTTAAACAATGTTTAATTATCTTAATTAAATGATTAAATCACTATTCACATGCTTAATTACCCATAATTACATTAATGGAGTGATTAGGGATTCATTAATTGATTTCCCTAATTAACTCATTAATAAATTCTAAGAAAATTAGGGGAGGCAGAGGTCATCCCACGAGATATGCCTAAGAAGTTTGGAATTAATTAATGAAATGATTAGGGAGTAATTAGGGTTACTAAGATTTCAAATAATCCCTAATTTAAAAAAATTCATGATTCAAAATCAATTAGAAATAATTTTATATTATTCCTTAATGAATTATCTTTAAAATGAACCCTCATTTTTATTTTTTTATTTTTCTACATTTAATTATGTATTTTGGAAGTTTCAGTGATTATTAGATAATTAGGAAGCCTAATTAATTAACTAATCCCGTCGGCGCCATGTGGGCTGCTGATCTGGCACGCGCTTTCACATGGAGTGACGATATTGGTTATTTAAGTTATCAAATCAACTATCACATCAGTCAGTGGTGCTACGCATTTTTGACTTGGACCTTCTGATCAAGGATCAGACGGTCGGGATAAAACCCATAGATCTAAAGGGATAAAATCAGAAAATTTATGCAGATTAATCAAGACCGTCCATCCAAAACACGCAGGATGGATGGTCCATGATACATCCCTGCCCTCGCCTGCAAGAGACGAAGACAATCCATCCTCCATGGCTTGATCCAAGCTCACTTGAGCTTAGATTAAGCTAGGATTCAACCCACGCCATCTAAGAGCAAGAAGAAAGACATCCAACGATTGAATTGCAATAGGATTACACTTTCCTTCACAAAGGACCAAAAAATTCCATACCTAAGCTCGATTTTGATCCATACCTCGTCGGATGCTATCATCAGTTCTCTCAAATGTTGAGGTAACTTTGTCTAGTAGAGACAAAGCCTTGTTGAAGGTTTGAAGGCTTGAGATAGAGTGGATCATCCTATTGACCAAAGTGAGCATCAATGGCTTGCAGCTTTGGTCTAGCTTCTCCTTCCCGTGGCTTGATTGCTTGGGATTTTCTATGGATGAGCTTGACTTGATGTCTTGATGGTGCTTGTAAGAGGAATTGAGCTTTGTTTGGGTATCGAGCAAGTTGGAATTCTCACTCACCTCCCCTATTTTCAACTTAGGCAAACCGAGAAAAGAAGAATTCAAATGAGCTTTGGAGACCTTAGGAGAGCTTGGAAATGCTTCCTCTGAGTTTCTCTGGCTCAATCGACAGCAAGTGATGTGAATTGGTATGAAATTAGGGGGAGTATATCTTCCCTTACTTGGATCGGACGATGAGCCCCTTTCCATTTTGGATCAATTGATGAGATTGAATGGGTTTGTTAGGCTATTAGGAGCTTCACATGGTACATTTTGGTAGCAGAGTGTAATGGAAGAGCTGCCCATATGTTAACTGAGGATGTGAGGGATCCCATGTGGAGAATTTTACATTGGGTGGTCATTTTTGGCTTCGGGTTGGGTTTGGCAGACCCAAACCCATTAGGTCATGTGCACCACCCTCATTAGTGTCCATTTGGTCCACTAATAGGATGCCAAGTAGCCATGAAAAAGATTTGACCAAATTCCAAGTGGAATTGGCCATAAGTAACCCTTTGACCTAAGGGTAAAATAATCATTTGGCTTTGATTTCAATTTGGGCAGATTTGGAATACTTTGAAATTGGGTTGTGCCAAATTTCAAGAAATTTGGAGTTGATTTGATATGATTTGGTTCATGTTGACCCATTTAGGTCAAAATGGTTCAACTTGGGTCAAGTTGACCAATTGGTCAAATTGGGTCAAACCAAGTGTTGGGTCAAGTTCATATGACCATTTGAAATGTTTTGGCATCATTGGTTTGGTTCAATTTTGTTTATATTTGGTTTTGGTTCATTTGATTTCATTTAGTTCAAATGGGTCAAGTTGACCAATTTGACCCATTTGACCCAATTAAGTTGGGTCATGGGTTGGTTTAGGTTTGGTTGGTCATTTTAAATATTTTTCAAGCTTTGGTTTCAATCAAATTTGGTTTGATTTGATTTTGGCTTGATTTGACTTTTTAGGTCAAGTTGGGTTCATGGTCAATTGGGCTAGGTTGGGTCTAGTTGGCCAATTGAGACTTTGGTCAAGTTCAACAAGTGATTTAGAATGAATTTGACCCATTGGCTGCAATCAATTTGGCTTAGATCAAGATTTTACACATTTTGACATTTTAGGTCAACTTGGGTCAACTTGGGTCAACTTGAGTCAAGTGGCCAATTGGACTATGTTGGGCTCAAATGATGACATGGTCAAGTCCAATCATTGGTCATGAATTGTTTTTGATCAATGGTTTCAATCAATTTGGCTTATGGTGGATTTTGGCTTGTTTAGGTTTTATTTGGGTCCAATGTTGAATTGGTTAAATGCTAGGTTTGACTTGGTTTGACCCAATTTGAGTGATTGATCATCTTATGATGATTGTTGCTCACAATGTGAAGCTTAGATCCCTGAGGTCACCATCTACAAGGTTCCTCAAGGAGAAAATGCAGTAGCAGATGCTTTGGCCAAACTTGCCAAGGAATTGGCATGTCCAGAAGATGAGTCCATTCTAATAAGGGTCTAAAATAGACAAGTCCTATCCCTTATTAATGTTGAACTCGTCTAGAGACTTTCTCTTAAAGGGGAGGTTACTGTTGCTAATAAAGATGAGGAGATGGATTAGAGGCAACCATTCATAGATAACTTGAACATAGGCAAACTACCTCAAGAGAAATCACAAGCCCATCAGATGAAGTAGAGAGCTCTCTCATGTGCTCTCGTGGATGAGACCTTGTACCAACGGTCTTTTGATTAAATGTGGTTACGCTGTTTAGACAAACATGAAGCCTGTAAGATCATGACCGAGGTATATTTTGGTCTATGCGGAGTACATCAATCTAGTCCTAAGATGAAATCTAAGATCAAGAGATTAGGATACTACTGGCTTTGATGATTACAGACTGAATGGACGTAGCTAGGAGATGCCACCAATATCAAGTACACGGTGTGGTCCTACATCAACCACCCAACATTCTACATCCTACATTGGCCTCATTATTTGAGTGTTTAGTTTGCATACATAGTTATATCGATCCTCCTTCCAAGGGTCATCGGTTCATCCTAGCTATCAGCGACTACTTTCCAAGTGGGCGGAGGCAATCCCACTCAAAGAGGTCACAACTGAGCATGTACTCCATGCTTTCAGGAACCATATCGTATATAGATGTTGACTTCATATTTAGAATGAGCTCTCAACCCCTCCATCTTATACATAGGACTTCTCTTATACACTAAGAGATCCTTAGTCTTAAAACACATCTAGTGATTAGGTGGACACTTAGCCTAGCCCTAGAGACTTAAAAGGGTTAGCCATATGAATAGGTCATTCCTTAGAGGTGTTAGGAAAATTTGCCTACCCTTAGCCTGAACCATTCCTCACTTCCTCCCTTCCTTCAAGTCAAACTCCAAATCAATCTTATTTGATTTTCTCCAAAATCAAATCAATAACATATGATTGAAATCCATGATTGAAACCCACAATTAAAACCCATGATTGAAATTTCAAATTCTAAAATCTTTCCTAAATCCTTAATTTTTCCTCTTAAGGACTTAGCTTAGATTAACTTCAAATCAATTCAAATTCACGAAATTTTATTACAACCCATTTATATTCTCATTTATATTCACATATATAAATGAAATATAAATTCAAATCAATCAAACTAATTCCAACAATCAAATTCCAAATTCCAAAATCTTTCTTAAATCCTAAATTTCCCTCTTAAGGACTTAGCTTAAATTCACCTTCAAATCAAGTCAAACTCATGAGATTTTCTATAACTCATTTATATTCTCATTTATATTCAAATATATAAATGAAATATAAATTCAAATCAAATCCAAAACTTAAATTCCAAATTCAAAATCTTTCCTAAATCCTTAATTTCCCTCTTAAGGACTTAGCCTAAATCATGATCAAATCACTTCAAATCCTTGAAATTTTCTCATAACCCATTTATATTCTCATTTATATTCACAAATATAAATGAAATATAAACTCAACAATCAAAACCAACTCCAAAAGTCAAACTCAAATTAAATCAAATTTAAACCTAGCCTTTCAAGTTAAAATCTTGAACTTAGCCAAATCAACTTCAAATCAAGCCAAACTCTTGATTTTTCTTCATGATTCAATCATTCTTTCAATCATGAATCCAAATATAAATACAAACTTCAATCACTTTACCAAAACTCAATCCAAAAATCAAACCCCAAATCCTTTCATATTCTTCCTTTGAATATGAAATTGTCAAATGAATCAAAACCCATTTGACTTCAAACCACTTGCAAATGGATTTATATTTCAATCATAAGTCCATATACAAGTTTAATCAAACTAAAATCAAGCTTTGACCAAGACATTTGACCCATTTAGGCTCACTTGACCCAAAGTGATCTAAAGTACCCTTTATGAGCCAAATTCTAATCCTAACCAAATTGGATTGAACTAAGCCCATCTTTACCTCTAATCATGATCAACAATCATCATGGGATGATCAATCAATAAAATTGGGTCAAACCAAGTCAAACCTAAGGGTTTTACCAAGTCAACACTTAGCCAAATGAAACTAAGCCAAAATTCACCATAGGCCAAATTGTTTGAAACCATTGATCAAGACTCATTCATGATCAATGTTTAAACTTGACCAAGTCAACATTTGAGCCTAACCTAGCCCAATTAGCCACTTCACCCAATTTGATCTAACTTGACCTAAAAATTCAAAATATGTCAAAACTTGATCTAAGCCAAATTGATTGAAACCAACGGGTCAAGTTCATTCTAAAACACTTATTGAACTTGACCAAAGCCTTAATTGACCTTGAACCTAACTTGACCTAAAGGGTCATTTTGAGCCAAATTCAAACTCAACAAAAATTGATTGAAAACAAACATACCAATCCACTTCATATGACTAACCAAACCTAAACCTACCCATGGCCTAGCTCAAATAGGTCAAATGGGCCAAATTGGTCAACTTGACCCATTTGACCTGAATTAAGTCATAACACCAAATTGAATCACACCAAAGCCACCAAAACATTTTAAATGGTCATATGAACTTGACCCTTGGTTTGAATTTGACCAATTGGTCAACTTAAGTTGACCCATTTTGACCTAAATGGGTCAACATGAGCCAAACCATACCAAATGAACTCAAAACCTAATGAAACTTGGCCAAACCTATTTTCTCAACATACCCAACATAACCAAATTTTCAAAAATTAGCTAAATGACCATTTTTCCCCTAGTCCATAGAATAAATTTTGGTCAAATGCATGGGGAATTTCGTCAAACCCTCTTCATGCTACTTGATACTCCCCTAATAGTTCAAGTAAACCCTATAGAGGGTGATGCACCCAACCCAATGAGTTTGGGTCAGCCCAACTTGACCCAAGGCCAAAACTGAGCACATGGCTCAAATTGGCCATATGGGAATCATGCTCTCACTCAATTTGAGCACATTGGGAGTTACCATTCCACTCATCTGGCCAAACCGACCTTGTGAAAGCCTCTAACAGATCAAATAGCCCTTTAAATCTTGGAAATTAGATCAAAATAGAAAGCAAAGCTTCGGCCATCTGATTTCCATAGTGGGAGATATACTCCCCCTAATTCACTTCAATTCACACTTCCTCATTATCGATTGAAGCCTAGAGAGTGAGAGGAGCCATTGGCAAGAGTTCCTAAGCTTTCTAGAGGGAGATTGAATTTAGCATTTCTCAATTTTCATCCTTTGAAAATAGGGGAGGTCCATTGAATTTGACTTCCTCATCAAACTCAAATTCCTATCTCCATCAAAGAACCCTATCGAGCTTGCCCATACTCTTTCCCAAGTTCCAAAGGCAAGGGGAGATCCACTTCACTCAAAACTGAGCTCACTAAGAGGAGGAGTTGGTCCATAGAGCTATCCACTCAACCTCAAGAGCTAGAACTTTCACCAAAGCTTCATCCCAGTAGGCAGAAGCTCCTCAAGGGATGATCCGGTGAGTAGACATTTTTCGATCACTAAACTCCATGTGTGTTGGTCCTTTGTGAAAGGAATTTTAATTTCATAGGATTTTAGCCGTTGGATGTGATCTACATTGCTTGATGATGGTGTGTGCCAGATTTCATCCCAATCCAAGTTCAATCGAGCTCAGATGAAGGCCTGGAACATGGACGGCCTCCATGGATCATAGGCCTTGGCAGGGAGATCTCTGGTCATCCATCCATGCATTTTGGATGGATGGCCAAGATCAAACACACGCTTTAGATCTGATTTTATCCCCTCTAAACTGCGGATTAAATACTAGTTGTTCGATCCGGTGAGAGGTGGAAAAAGCATGGCGTCGCCAGCATGATACGATGTGACATTTAAGTGGCGCTCTGGATGTGCGTAAAAAACGCTGAGTTAGCTTGCATGTGAATGTCGTGGATTCAAGGATTAATTAGGATTTTTTTAATTCTATTTAATTACTTAAACTACAAAAATTCATATCTCTCTCAAGGAATATCAAAAAAATATGAGGTAAATTGTCACTGAAAGATAATTCAACCTAAAATATTCTAAAATTAGTTTTAATGGATTTTAAATATTGTCTTTCTCTAATTTTGGGTTTTATTAAAAATCTTAATTTACTAATTACTCCCCAATTAATCCACTAATTAATCTCAAACTTCTTGAGTCTATTTTGGGGGTTGACTTCTTCCTCTCCTAATTTTCTTGGGATTTATTGGTGGCTTAATTGGAAAAATTGCTAATTCATTTCTAATTATCCCTTTAATGTAATTAAGGATAATTAAGGGTTTAATTAGTGATTTAATCCTCTGATTGATTTGATTAAGGTCTGTTTCAGTGAATGGGAGGTTTAAGGAATAATTTTGGGGCATTTCCCCTAAGCTATTCCTTAAACCCCCTTTTTCTTCCTTGATCCTCTTTTAATTAAAGGATTAATTCACTAATTACAATCTTAATAAATTTCTTAAAATTCTAATACTTTCCAAAATTTAATCAATCTATTTTGGGTAGATGCTTAGGTGTTCAAGAGACTAAGTGCATTAAGGAAATCAAGATTCAACTCACATGTGTGAGGGGTGTTTTGAAATTACTTAAGTTAAATCCCTTAGCTTAATTAATCAGTAATCATGAGCCAAATTGAATTAGGCCCCTTTCTTCCTAGGTGCATTGTAAATTTAAATTCCTTGTGAGGTTTTATGTCATCACATTAGCTCATAATTATTTAATTAACTATTCTAAGGTGGTGTAAGTAAGGGGTAATTAACATATTTAATTCATACCTTAACCAAATCAAAATATAAAATGGATCTAATCATCTAAAAATTGAACAAAAATATCAAACACATGTGGGAATGGGTTAGAATACTTCAACTCAAATAAAAATCACATTAAATAAACTTTGATTTTCCTTAACCTTTCTTATTTCTTAATATTATCTTTAGGAATTAATTAAAGTCAATGTGTTTACAAGCTTTCATTGCTTTAGTTCTTTCCCAACATGGTAAATATGTGTGTCAAATGATTTCATACATTCATACCTTTTAAAAAATCAAATTTAAAATGAAAATATTTCCTTTATGTCAAATTACATGTTTTGGGTAAAGTAAGAATATGCGTGGCTATTATCACTATTAAATCCAAATTATTTTCAAAATATATGAATCAATTATCAAAATTAAAAGTGTGTTACTTGTATCTTACTTATAAGCTTGCATGTCAGTAAAATATAAGGATGTGCTTAGTGAGGGTTTTCCTTCTCCTCTCTTTTAGTATAGTTTTGAATAGGATTAGGCAAAGTGTATGGTTCATTTGAAAGGAACCTAACACTTTCCTAATTCCATATTATATTCATTCCTATGCTATGACTTAAAGAGGGACACCTACACTTGCACATATAAATTGCATAAAATAAATAAATCAACTAACACAAACTTTTGCATTCTTTCTTTTCCATTCATTTTTTTTACACACATGTTTGCACTTAAGGAAAGTGGTATATTAGTCTGGAAAATCCCAGGTTGCGAGGCTTTAAGTATCCCTAAGTAGGTCTTGTACCTTACACCCCTGGTGCTAACAATGGCGCCGTACTCAACATGTGCATGTGAAAATTGGATATGAAGCCCCTTTTTCTACTTAATGAAAATCATGCATCATAAGCATAATTAAATTTTCTTAAATAACTCACTTAACATGCATCATAAAGTGTGCTAAACATTCTCATTTGGTATGTATAGATATGCTTAGGAGCCATTCATATGCATGTTATACATGTTGGAAAAGAAATGAATTAATGTGTGTTCTGTGAATTTTACTGTGTTTTACATAATCTTAAACTGCCATTCATTTAGAGTTCATCTAAACTTAAGATTAATTAAAACACATAATAAAATATTTACTAAATAAAACTAAAACATGAATCCACTCTAGAAATTACTTAGGTTAGGGAAGGAAAAAGAAGTTCTCTTCTCTTTCCCTCTCTTTATAACTTAGTAATTTAAGGGTAGGATTCACTTGAACTTAATCAAAACTAAAAATAAAATTAACCCAAAACTTTTAAAATAACTTACATGAAACCTTCCTCTAAGTTGAACATTCTTCACACTTAGAAAACTCTAATTTAAAGCCATAACTAAGCATGTCACACAAACCTCTAAAGCACACACAATAGGCTATGTCACCAATTCTAGCTTTAGGTTAGGATGGTGCATGGTTTGATGTTTGCTTTTATTGTGTGATGTAATGTATTTTAGACTGAATGTTAGAGTGTATGTGTGTATATTGAATGGTAGGGCGATCTTAGTCTAACCATTGCCTTCTACAGGGGATTGTGCTTAAGGGAACGCTGTAATAAATAAAAATATAAATACTTTTATTATGCAGGTGCTTATACCCCTAAGCATAATCCAATAGGTCAGGTGGACTTAGTCACCCATGTGTGGGGTGATAAGTCCAATATACATTCTTGGATTTGTATGATTTGTTTTAGCTAATCTCTATTTTGCAGGTGTTAATTATATTTATATTTTTCCTTTTTATGTATTTTTTCAATTAGAATTTTGGAATGATTGTTATGGGGATTAGGATGAGCTTGGGTTATAAGGCTTTACCTCATGTATCATGTGAAGCCTTTGGAGCATCCACCTTCCAACCATCCAAAAGAAAGAACCAAAGAAGAAAGAAGAAAAGAAGAATGAAGAAATGAAGTTTAAAGACCCCCATAACAATGAATTCCTTACTTAATTGTATTTAATTCATTTATAATATGGGTTGTATAAGGGTAGAGCTCGGCTACCCAATTTATTTTCGGGTTTGTACGGTGGTACCCGACCATATTGGCCTCTCTTTTTTTACGCTTAGCTTTATAAATTGATTGATGATTTTCTTAGTTTGTGCATTAAGTGGCATCCTTTTCCTAGTTTATTCCTTGCTTCATGTATGGCCTGGATGATGCTTAAGCTCTTAAGAAAAAAATAAATCTTCTACCAAATTTAACAATTCAAAATCAAAATAAAAGAACTTATAACCTCACCTAAAGCTTAGGTTAAAATCAAGATAAAAGAATTAGAAACCCCTTAGATGGATGAGTACTTCTTTTATAACACCATGCACAAATGTATCTTGTTTCACTCTTGATGGAGGTTCTTTCACCTTTGCCAAAGAAACTTGGCTTGACCTGTGAGAGCCATGGTGGAAACACACCTCTTCCCCTCTCGCTGATTTTGGCCCAAAATCTCATTTCTCATGCATTAGGCATATGAATTTTATTAGCCTGAGTCAAAATGATTGTCCGAAAATAAAAATAAAATGAAATTTGAATTGCATTAGATTTAGGTCATTTGATGCATACCCGTACATGATCTAGTCTATTTAGGGAGTGAGTTTAAGGAATTAGTCTCATTCTGAATAAATAACAGCCTAGCTATCTTGCATAAAGCATTTGACTTGCCTTCATAAATTTAAAATCATAGGAGGAGTTAGTTCGCAGCCACCCCGGTTGTAAGTCCAAGCAATGTGATTTGTCCTCTCTTATTGAGGCAAACCAAATGCCCATTTCGCCTTAGATTTAGGTTACATTTTTGGCCTCGCCAAAGCTCCCTAGATTTAGGATCTGAAGTTGCTTCTCCCCTTTATGGGCCAAAAGCATAAATCCTCACCTCTTAGGAATTTTCATAACCTTGTATTATGGAACTATAACCCCTAGTATTCTAATGAAAAATTCAACTCAAATAAATTAAATTAATTTCAAAAATGTAAAGCCTGATCATAGGATAGCTTGAGATGCTTGCTAAGTTTCCTAGCATCGTGAGCATCTTCTACTTATCTTCATTTGGCTTCGATAATAACTCCCTTTTTGAGCAATCCCATTTGATCTTCAAAAATAAGCTGATCGATTGATAGTCCTACCCTATTGAAATCTTTAGAGATGATGAGCATTTACCTTAATCGAGAGTTTTTTAAGGAATCCCCATTCCTTAGGATGTCATTAACTATGGGGGTTGCCCCTGTAGGGAACTTAACAAACCTGATTTAAAATAAACCCTACTTTACCTTTCCATGTAAAGTAGGGAAGAATCTCTGGTACACCTCGAAGACCAAATGTCCTTAAGAATCCTTATTTTAGTGATTAGGTCCATTATAGGGCGGTGACTTCTTTCTTTTGAGATAGTACACCTCTCCTCAATGTTGTACCTAATCATCCTAATAAGTACATCTGCGGATCTACATGGCTTCCAACCAAGGTTTATATTCCTTTGTATTCTCATTTATCTATCTTTCTTTCCACCACAGAAAGGAAAGGAGGAATAGATGAGAGGACACATCAGGAATCTTAAATTTCCACTAATAATAGTTTTGGGGTTCCTCGATGAATTATATCCGATAATGGTACTACATTCAAGAGCACTAAGATCATCAGCTTCGCCAAGAGACATAGTATAGGTTAGAGATACTCCACCATCTACTATCCTAGTGCAAATGGCCTAGCAGAAGCATTCAACAAAACTCTCATCTAGATACTAAAGAAGACACTCGACAATAATAAGTGATTGTGGCATGAGCAGTTGGTTGAAGCTTTGTGGGCATCTTGCACCATCTGAGAACTCAAATACTCTCTCCTTGGTGTATGAGCACGAAAGTTCTACCATTAGAAGTTCAACTCTCATCACTAAATATAGCAATGGGTAGTAAAATCACTATATAGCAGAATGCCAAGTTACAGTTTGAAGAGCTCAAAGGTTTGGAGGAGAGATGCCTCGAGTTGTACAAAGCCAAGATGATTCAAGCTCACAATAAGCTGGTCCACCCTAGAGTTTTTCAAGTAGGAAAGCTTATTCTAGTTCTAATGAGTCTAATTATTGCCCGTCAAAAGATGGGAGGTAAGTTTGAACCCACTTGGAAAGGCCTTTTTGTCATACAAAAGGCCTACCAAGGAGGATCTTATCAACTTATTGATCATAAAGGGGAACACCTTATGCTTCCAATTAATGGGCTCTATTTGAAGAAATACTATCCATAAAATCATGTTTGAAAATAATTATCATCAAAAAATTCATTCCAATTTATCAAAATATTCTCTTCATTTGAAGTGTTGTTTGCTTGTATGTGAATCCACAACAACGTGTTTAGGGTAGGTGTAAGAGAGAACCAAGAGGCATCTTATCCCTCTTTCACAACATGAACATAAATTAAACACGATTCCCCAGAGCGACTAGAGTAGATGTGAGAGAACCTAAGAGGCATCCTATTTCGACTAGCACGGCTAATTTAGGTGTAAGAGAACCCAAGCGGCATCCTTTCTTAATAGGATCACAACTGCCATTCGTGGCACCATTTCATCAACTTTTAAACATGTTTTAGGATAGGTGTGAGAGAACCCAAGCGGCATTCTATGTCCAACAAACATTAACACAAACACAAACATAAAAAACATATTTTTTATCTCAGTCTATTTTGATGTGAGAGCAATCCCCCTATGGCACTCACTCATTAGTTGCTCTAGGTTAGGCTAACATACCACCTTTCTAATGTGTTGCCCTAGTGGTAGTTTGTTTGGTGGATGTGAGTCCCCATGCTTTCTTCCCCATTGCAAACCAATGAGTGCCTTGTTAGTTTGGTAGACCTCACTATGCAGCCAGTAAGCTACCTCATGCCAACTTTCTTTAAGAAGATGTAAGTCTATATGCTATCTTCTTGGACTAGCCATCATGATCTGACTAGGTTGAATATATCTAAGGTTTAGAATAAGTACCCCAGTGGCTCCTTTCCTCTCGACTACTTTTGAGTTGATGTAAGTCCCCTAGAGGCATTCACTCAGTAGTCGTCCAAGGTCGAATAGTACTTGTCAAACCGAAGACAGACTATCCCGACAATCAGTTTTGATATAAGAGGATGTGAGTCCCTGATGCTTTCTTTCTAGGTTGATTATTGCAAATCGATGGGCACCATTGGTTGGTTGATGTTTGCTATGTGGACAGTGACTCACCCAGTGGATACACCACTCTTGGCAGATATTAGTTCCCATGCTTTCTGCTTGAATCAGCCACCGAATACATATATATACTATCTTCTCCAGGGTTTTGGATAAATCCCTTAGTGGCCCCTCCTCTGCGGGCACTCTACTTGGATCACATCCTTTGCGACCCCATTTAGACACTACCCAGGTTACTCTTGGATTGGGTCCCCTTTCCTATTAACTACCTCTGTGGTTGGAGAATTTGTTCAGCTGATGCACAGATTCTCCCTTGGGCCAGTAAATTTGAAATAGGTCTAGCTAATATAAGCTCCTTCTCAGTATGATCCCTCGCAAACCAACAGGGTCCACATTAAACAAACTAATAAAAATAAATTTATTTCCTTATGGATTAGGAATTCAAGCTCTGAACGGCCCCTTTTCCTAAGCAGACATCATATCTTTAGGGTAGTCTCAGTAGAACTCCCTATAGGAATTGCCTGACTACACTTGAGTTGAGATAAGTCTCTGGGTCGACACTCTCTCTGTAGTCGCCCTTAGGTTAGGTTCAATCTATTTTGCCACAAATAGGTTACCCGGTAGTCATTTCTCTTTAGAAGATGTAAGTCTACTACGCATTCTTACTAGCATGACTGTCGCAAACTGACTAGCAGCCCTAGGTCAAGTTGACATGTTACCTTGCTAATGTGTCACCTCAGTGGTCTTTTGTTCATGAAAGATATGAGTCCCTGTGCTTTCTTCCCTGAACTAGCCACTACAAACTGAAAGGCACCCCTTTGGTTGGATAGTTCTCCCTCGGTCGGGAAGCTACTCCTTTTGGAACGGTAAATCTAAAGTAGGTCAAGGCTGACATGGCCCCTACTCAGTGCAGTCCATTGCAAACTGATGGTATCCATCAAAAATAATTAAAAAATAAAATTAATTTTGACTATTTTTTAGCTGATTTAAGTTCCCCGATGGCATTCACTCAGTAGCAGCCTAAAGTTGGGTTCAATCCATTGCGTCACCAACGGATCACCCCAGCAACTGATCCCTACTTTGGATGATGTAAACATATTATGCCTTCTTCTAGTACAGTTGTTGTACACCGAAAGGAAACCCCTTTGGTTGGATAGTCCTACCATATGGTTGGTGGACTACCCTTTTGGACTGGTAAATCTGAAGTAAGCTAAGGCCGACAAGGCCCCTACTTAGTGCGATCCATCGCAAACCGATAGGGACCATCTCAAAATTCAAAAATTTTAAAATCTGAAGTAAAATCAACCAACCACCCCTAGTAGAGTCAAATCAAACAATAAAATCAATCAGCTTCTCCTTAGCTAGATGCAAATCAATCAAAGCTCCCTTAGTGGAGTCAAATCAAATAGATCAACTAAATCAGCTTCTTCTCAATGGGGTGCAAATCTTTCCAATTTTCCTAGTATAATCAATTCAATCCAACCCGAACTTGCTCCCTTAGTGGAAGGTTCATATCTTTTATCCCCGGTGGATACCAAATTTTAATCCCCCAACAAATTTCACAACCTCTCATCCCCAGTGGATGACTTGAACCTGCTTCCTCAGTGAGGTTCACATACTCAATCCCTAGTGGATTCTTCCTTCACTCTCTTATGTCTTTGACATAAGTAGAGTTGCATTGCACTAAGATCTTGATTCCTTCTACACCCTTGGTTTAGAAGTAAATCATTTATGTTAGTGTTTACGTTCATTTGAGCATAGTTGATCATCTCGATCAACACCAATACATGCAGTGTACCTTGTCAGTCACACCACACCTATTGGGAGCCCTTTGTTGACCTCACTTTTGGAATGAGCTCTCAACTTCTCCATCTTAAACAAAGCAATCCTCAAAATGCTAAGAGTTCCTTAGTCTTAAGACACTTCTAGTGATTAGGTGAACACTTAACCTAACCCTAGAGACTTAGAAGAGTTTGTCATAGGAATAGGTCATGCCTTAGGGGTATTAGGAAAACTTGCTTACCCTATAGCTTGAACCCAATCCTTACTACCTTCTTTCAAGTCAAACTTCAAATTCAAATCAACTTCCAATTCAAATCTATTCCAAATCAAATCTTAAATCAATTCCAACTCAATAGATTTTCTCAAATCATGAATCAATTTTAAATCAAATGATTGAAACCCATGATTGAATTCAAATCCCAAAAATCTTTCTATGCCATTTTGATTTCATCTTATGGACCTAGCTCAATTCAAATCCAAATCACTCCAAACTCAAAATATTTTCTCTTAATCCATTTATATTCTCATTTATATTCACAAATATAAATAATAAATAAATTCAAATAACCCAAACTAAATTCAAAACTCAAATCCAAATATAACCTAAATCCAACCTATACCCTTTCAAGTCAAATTCTTAAACTAAGCCAAATCATTCTCAACTCAATCCAAACCTTTGGATTTTCTCTTCAAACAATCAATCCTTCAATCATTAGCTCAAATATAAACATAAACTTCAATCATCAAACCAAAATCAAACCAACCTATGTCAAACCCATGTTTACCCTTTTGACTTGAAATTGTCAAATGAATCAAAACCCATTTGACTCCAAATCACTTGCAATTAGATTTATATTTCAATCATTAGTCTATATGTGAGTTCAACCAAACTTGAATGAAGCCTTGATCAAGCCAATTGACCCACTTAGGCTCACTTGACCCATAGTGACCTAAAGCATCTTTCTGAGCCAAATTCTCATCCAACCTAAATTGAATTGAACTAAGCCCAGCTAAGCCTCACATTATGAGCAACAATCATTCTAGGATGATCAATCACTCAAATTGAGTCAAACCAAGTCAAACCTAGCATTTGACCAAGTCAACACTTAGCCCAAATTGAAACTTAAACTAGCCAAAATCTACCATAAGCTAAATTGATTGAAACCATTGATCTAAACAATCCAAAATCAATGATTGAACTTGACCAAGCCATCAATTTAGCCAAACCAAGCCTATATGGCCACTTGACCTAAGTTGACCCAAGTTGACCTAAAAAGTAAAAATGGGCCAAATCTTGATCTAAGCCAAATTGATTGCAACCAATGGGTCAAATTCATTCTAAATCTCTTATTGAACATGACGAAAGCTTTAATTGGCCAACTAGACCCAACCTAACCCAATTGAACATGAACTCAACTTGAAATCAAACCAAACTAAAATTAATTGAAACCAAAGCTTACAATACATTTCAAATGATCAACCAAGCCTAAACCAACCCTTGGCCTAACCCAATTAGGTCAAATGGATCAAATTGGTCAACTTGACCTATTTGACCTAAATGAACCAAATTAAATCTAAACCAAATTGAACCAAACCAATGATACCCATAGGCTTCAAATGATCATTTGAACTTAACCTAACCAATGGTTTGACCCAATTTGACCAATTAGTCAACCTAACCCAAATTTATCCATTTTGACCTAAATGGGTCAAATTGAACAAATTCAAATCAAATGAACTCCAAATCACTTGAAATTTAGCCCAATACACTTTTGAATCATTTTAAATCTACCCAAATCAAAATTAAGGCTAAATGACCAAGTCAAAGGGTATCCTATGATCAAATTCAATTAAAATTTGGTCTTGTTCTTTCTCAAGGCCATTTGGCATCCTTTTAGTGGTCCACATGGATACTGAGGATGGTGGTGAACATGACCCAATCACCTTGCATAAGCCATGACCCAACCTAAGGCCAAACCAACCCTTCCAATGGGAATTGAGCATTTGGATCACCCCATACACTCACCTAGCACATGGGCACTCCCTCTCCTCCACTCCTCTGCCTAAAATGAATCACATTGAGTGCCTAATAGCCTAAACCAATCAATCAATCAAGGCAATTGAGCTAAAATGGCAAAGCTAATCTCAGCCGTCTAATCCAAGGATGGGGAGATATACTCCCCCTCATTCCCACTCAAATCACAGACACTGAATTCGATTGAGCCTTAGGAATTGAAAGCAAGCCTCTCCAAGCCTTGGCAAGCATTCCCAAGATCCCACCATTTTCTCCTTCTCAGTTATCTTCAAAGCTAAAATAGGGGAGTCCTAAGCCATTTCCAACTCACTCAATGGTCCATCAAATTCAAATTACTCTTGCGAGCACCATTAAGGCACCTCGTCGAGCTTAACCAAGGTGTTTCCCAAGTCTCCAAGCCACGGGAAGCCTCACCTTGATCAAGCCCAGTCACCATTGAAGGGGAGCTTGGTCAACCGAGTAATTCACTTCAAATCAAAGCTTTATACCTTTAATAGGGCTTCATCTCTACTAGAGGAAGCTACCTCCTCCATTGGAAGCACGATGAAAGCCTCCGGTGAGGTATTGCTCAAAACCGTAGACATAGGAATTTTTACTTGGTCCTTTGTGAAGGGAATTGTAATTCCATTAGATGTAAGCTATAGGATTCATTGCTTGTGCCTCCTCGAAGGTGTGGGTTGAGTTTGAACTCCATCTGAGCTTGGGTGAGCTCGGATCGAGCGACGATCAATTGATGGCATCCATCTTGCCACTCGAGAGGAGATAAATCACACACCATCCATTCTACATGATCGGAATGGACGGTTATGATTAGATCATGCGTTAGCCCCTCCGATTTAAGCCTAAACCATGTGATTAATCCTAACCATTTGATCTTAGATCGGATGACCCGTGGAGAAAGCGAATGCCACCAACTGACTCGGCAGTGGATGTGACAACTTAAATAACCTATCCCATTGTGCCACATGGAAAGCGCGCCGCATTAGCCGCCACGTGGCCCGACGGGATTAGGGGGTTTAGTTAGCTTAATTAATCTAATTTTAATCATAGAACTTCTAAAATTCATAACAAATTGTAGAAAAATCCAAAAACTATAAACTCAACTTCATTTTAAAGATAATTCATTGAGTTATAACATAAAGTTATGTTTAATTAATTTTGAACAGTAATCTTCACTCAATTTGGGTTTTATTGGAAATATAATTAAGCTAATTACTCCTTAATTACATAATAATTAATTCCAAACTTTACAAGGTTAATTAGTGGGATGACCTCTGCCTCCCATAATTTTCTAAGAATTTATTGTTGGATTAATTAGGGGAATTGCTTATTTCATCTCTAATCACTTTCCTAATTAATTAAATGATTAATTAACCTATTAAATAGTGATAAATTTAGTAATTAAGCTTATTAATCATCTTGAAATAGTGAATTGACTTAGGGAATGAGATTATGATTTCTTTTCCAATCTTTTCCCTAGTTTATTTCATTTGGATAAATAATTAATTAAATATGAAAATTAATTAATGATTTAATCACTTCATTAAATGGCTTAATTAACTTAACTCAAAACCAAATTATCCCATACTTAATCTCTTAATTCTTTGATAGATTCTTAGGTGTTCAATAACCTAAGAGAACTTCAAAGGAAATCATAATCAAACTACATGTGTAGGATGGTTATGAAAGTACTTAATTAAATCATTTAACTTAATTAATCAATAATTATGAGCCAATTGCATTAGGCCCCTTTATTTCTTTGATGCATTGCTGATTTAAATTACATGTGGTTGCATATCATATGTTGGCTCATAATTACTTGTTTAGTTATATTAAAGTGGTGTAGGTAAGGGATAATTTATGGATTTAATTTACACCTTAACCTAAACAAAATATAAAATCAATCTAATTTTCCTAAAATTAAACTAATCCACTTCACACATGGGGGAAATGGGTTAGGACAAGCAAACTCTTTTCACATTTTCTACGTCAAATCGAATTCAAAAATAAAAATCTTTTTAAATAATTTTGATTCACTTTAAATGATCTTATTTCATAGGATTGTCTTTAGAAATTAATTAGGGTGAATGAAGTCATATGCTTACATCACTTTATTTATTTCCAAGCATTCTAAATGTTGTTTGCCATATGAAATCATGCATTCATTTATTTTGAAAAATAATTAAAATAAAATATTTCCTTTATGTCAAATTGCATGTTTTGGCTAAAGTAAGAATATGAGTGGCAATTATCGCTATTAAACCAAAAATTATTTCCAAAATCTATAAATCAAAGATTATGAATGAAGTGATGCTACTTATAAGTACTTATAAGCTTGAATGTGATTATAAGCATAAGATGTGTTTTGTGTTGTTTTACTTATCCTCTCTTAACATGGACTTGTATAGGATTTGCAAAGTGTATAGTTCATTTGAAAAAAATATAACACTTGCTTAAATTTATTCTTATGCATTCCTATGTTATGATTTAAGAAGGATCCTCACATTTACACATGTAAATTATACAACCAAATCAAACATAAATCTTTTGCATGATCCTTCATCCATTTGTTTCTTTTTATACATTTTCATGTATTTAAGAGAAGTGGTATATTAGTCTAGACATCCCGGTGTTGTAAGGCTTTAAGTAGCCCCAAGTATGTCTTGTACCTTACACCCCTGGTGTAGAAAATAATGGCGTCATACTCACTTATGTCTTTTATACATGTGGATGTGCATTTTGTTAATGGATAAGAAATCCCCATTTTCTACATAATTAAAACATGCATTCATGGAATATCCAAATTTTCTTAAACAACATCTCTTAGCATTCATCATCAAGGTGTGTTAAAATTTGCATTGCATGTATAGGTGTGCTTAGGATCATTCATATGCATGGTATACATGGTGGAAAGAAATAAATGGTTGTGTGTTATGTGATAGTAATTCACCTTAACTAATCCTAAGATGCATTTCTTATTGATTAGGTTTATTTAGAGCAAATCTAAACATAGGTTTAATTGAAACACGTAATAAAATATTCACTAAAAAAAATTATTAATGAATCTACCTTAGAAATTACTTAAGGTGGGGATGAAAGAGAAGTTTTCTTCTCTTTTCTTCTCTTTAACATTTAGTAACTAAGTGTAAGTTCATTCAAACCAAATCAAATCATCAAATAAAATTAATAAATCAACTAAATCACTTAAATGAAACCACCCTCTAAATTGAATCCTTCACACTTAGAAAATTCTAACCTTAAAGCCTAGCTAAGACATGCCACACAAGCCTTAAAGGGCACACATATTAGGCTAAGTCACCATTTCTAGCTCTATATTAGGGAGGTGCATGGTTTGATGCCTAATTTTATTTTGTGATGTAATGTTCTTAGACTGGATGTTAGGGTGCATGTGCATAGTCTAGATGATAGGGTGACTTTAGCATAATCATATTTCATACAAGGGATTGTGCTTAAGGGGCACTGTAATAAAAATATAAATACTTTTGTTGTGTAGGTTACTTATACCCCTAAGCATGATCCAAACTAGAACAGGTGGACTTGGTGACACATGTGTGGGGGGCTAAGTCTAAATTATTCTCTATAACTGCTTGGGTTGTGTGGTACTGTTTGGCTAATCTCTATTTTGCAAGTTTAGTTAAATTTATCTTTCTCTTTTAATGTAAATTTTACAATTGAAATTTGGAATGAATGTTATGGGGGAATTAAGGTGAACATTGGTCATAATACTATGTTTTATGTACCATGTGAAGCCTTAGAGAAAACCACATCTCAAGTCAAATCAAAAAGAAAGAAGGAAATGGAGCAAAATCAAAAAAATGAAGAAATGAAGAATGAAGAATGAAGACCCCCCATAACATGAATTCTCTTTTTAATTGTAATTATTCATTTATAATCTAGATTCTATAAGGGTAGAGCAAGGCTACCCATTTTCCTTTTTGGGTTTGTGCGGTGGAGGCCGATCACATTGTCCTCTTATTCTTTTGCGCTAATTTTATAAATTGATTGATGCTTTGTTTATGATTGTGCAATTAGGATGGAATGATTTTTCCTAGTTTCTTAATTGCTTGATGGTTGTTGAATGGCCTGGATGCGATTAGACTCTTAGGGAAAAATAAATTTTTTATCCAATTAATGAACTCAAAATTAAACTGGACAACTCATAACCTCATTTAAAGAGTTAGATATAAATCAAGATAATAAAAGATTTAGCAATCCCTTAGTTGGATATTGTATGTCTCACATCATGCATAAAACATATTGCTTCACTCTTTTTAATGGAGGGCTTCCACCTTTTCCAGAGAAAATAGCTTGACCTTTGAGATACATGGTGGAAACACACCTCTTCTTCCTGATTTTGGCCCATAACCAATTTTTCATGCATTAGGCATATGAAATCTCATAGCCTTGTGTCAAATAAAAATGTCCAAAAATCAAAATAAAACTTAACAAAATTTGCATTAGATTAAGTTATTATTCATGTCCTTCATGATCTAGTCTCTTAGGGAGTGTGTTTAAGCATTTAGTCTTCTTTCTAAATAAACAATGGTGTAGCTATCTTGCAAAGCATAAGACTTGCCTACAGGTATTTAAAATCATAGGAGGAGTTAGTTGGCGGCCACCCCCAAGCAGTTATAAGTCCAACAGTCGGGAGGTTTATTCTCTCTTGTGGAGATAAACCATATCCCATTTTGCCTTAGATTTAAGTCATGCTTTGGCCCTCGCTAAAACTCCCTAGATTTAGGATCTGAGGTCATTGTTTTCCTTTATGGGCTATACCATAAATCCCCACCTCTTAGGCATTTTCACGATCTTGTATTATGGAATTGTAAGCCCTAGATTTCTAATAAAAATTCAACTCAAACATATAATTCTCTTCAAAATTTCAAAAATATAAAAGCCCAAATGATAGTTTGGGATGCTTACTAGGTTTCCTAGTATCATAAGCATCCTCTACTCATCTCTTTTCGATTTCAATAATAACTCCCTCCTTTTGATCAATCCCACTTGATTTTCCCAAAAATAACCAATTTATTGATAGTCCTATCTTTGAAATCTTTGGAGACAATGATCATTTACCTTAATCAAGAGTATTCTTAAGGCATCTCATTCCTTAAGATGTAATTCATATAGGGCTTGCCTCCATAGGGAACTGTGATGTTTATTTTTGAGATGTGCAACACCATGTAGATCTTAGGGGTACTAATTGAAGTGATTAGGTATGACATTAAGGAATGATGTACTATCTCAAAAGATAGAAATCACCACCCTATAATGGACCTAATCACCTAATAAGGACTCCTAAGGCATGATTGGTCTTCTAATGTATCAGAGATATTTCCCCTACTTTACATGGAAAAGTAAAGTAGGGTTTATTTTAATCGGGTTCATTAAGTTCCCTATGGATGCAAGCCTCATAGTTAATTACATCTAAGAAATTGAAATTCTTTAATAATACTCTCGATTAAAGTAGATAATTAGGGTCTCCAAAAATTTCAAGGTTAAGACTATCAAAGGATTGGCTATTTTAGAAAATCAAATGGGATAGATCAAGGAGAAGAATTATTATTGGAAGTTAAAGGGAGATGGGTAAGGAATTCTCATGATACTAGGAAGCCTAGTGAGCATTCCAATCTGTCCTATGATTGGACTTTATATTTTTTAAATTAAAGAGAATTAATTATTTGAGTTGACATTTTATTAGAATACTAGGACTTATAATCTCACAACATAAGATTGTGGGAATGCCTTAGAGGTGAGGATTTATGCTTGTAGCCCAAAGGAAATAGCTACCTCAAATTTTAAGCTAGGGAGCTTTGGTACAAACCATAAGCATGTCCTGAATCTAAGCGAAAGGTGGACATAATGGTTACCCAAGAGAGGATAGGCTGTCCATTTGGACTTACAACCACTGGGTAGGCGCCAATGAACACCTCCTATGCTTTAAATCCATGTAGGCAAGTATTATGCTTTGCAATATGGCTAGGATGTTGTTTATTTAGAAAGGAGACTAAGTCCTTAAACTCATTCCCTAAGAGACTAAAGTATGAGTGGTATGAATTCATGACTTAATCTAATGTAAATTTTATCAAATTTATTTGATTCTTTTGGACTCTTTATTTTGACATAGGCTATGGGATTTTGTATACCTAAATGCATGAGAACTTGATTATGGGCCAAATCAAAAGAGAAATGGGTGTTCTTCCATCAAAGGCTCTCACAGGTTAAGCTTTTATTCTCTAGCATAGATGGAAGCACCCTCTTAATAAGAGCGAAAGAATATGACATGCATGATGTTATACATACAATTATCTAGCTAAGGGGTTGCTAAATATTTTGTTATCTTGATTTAATTCCTAGGCTTTTATGTGAGGTTATGAATTGTTTTAAAAAAAAATTATTTATGAGTTGTTAATTGGGGTAGAAAAATTAATTTCATCCTAAGAGTCTATTGCATCCATGCCACACATTCAAACATCAAACATAAAGAAACTAGGAAAAGCATGCAATTCTACCGTGAAATCTAAACACAACATTAAATAAATTTATAGACAACCATAAAAGAATAAAATGCCAGTGTGGTTGGTTCCCATACATCTTGAAAAGAGAAAAAAAGATGGGTAGCCGAGCTCTACCCTTATACAACCCGATTATTAAATAATACATGTTATGAAGGTCTTCTTTTCTTTAATTCTTCCTTCTTTCCTTTTGATTTGATTTTCTCCAAAGGCATCACAGAGCACCCCAGGGACTAAGCCTTCTGGCCACTGCTCATTCTAATCCCCCATAACACTAATCCTAATTTCTAATGCAAAATTATATTAAAAATATAAAAAGTAAATATAGCTACACCTTCAAAATAAATGTTAGCTAAACATACCATACAACCCAAGATGTTATATGAATAATTTGGACTTCGCACCCCACACATGGGTAACCCAAAAGCATTTATATTTTTATTTTTTATTACAGCGACCCCTTAAGCACAACCCCCTGTAGAAAATATGATTAGGCTAATAATGGCCTAGCATCCAGTCTAAAATATTACATCATAAAATAAAATACAACATCATACATACAATCAATACATTGACCTGGCCTAATTCTATGGTCAGTGACCTAGTATTCTAGTGTGTGAAAAGAAGGCTTGTGTAGCAAGACTTTACTAGGCTTCTTTAGTTTAAGTTTCAATTTGAAGTTTGAGTTTGTTTAAATTTTACCATTGAGTGATTTCAATTTAAATGATTTAATGACTTATTTTTAATTTTTATATCACTTTTATTTGGTTAAAATGGTATTTAGGTTTTCAGGAATGAAGAGTAGAGTGACTTCCATTTGTAGACAGAACTCACCTTATTCTACATCCTAACTCCTAAAGAGTCTAGCTAAGGTCCTTAAGTATCTTAATTAGCCCATTTGAATTTATGTAATTTATTTGATTTAATTTAGATTTTAGAATTTGAGTTTGTTTAATCTTCATGTATTTGATTGATTAATTTCGAACAAAATGTGTTGACTAAGTTAAATCTTGATAATTCAATTTCCTTAATAATAAGGTTTAAGTTTGTTTAAATCCATGTGTTTTTGATTAATTAATTATAGATTAGACATTTTGGTTTAATTAAATTTTGATAATTCAATATCCTTTTAAATTAATATCTAATTCTCTTCTTTAATTATGATTATGCGACTTAATTTTATGTTTATTTAATTTGATTATGGTTCATTTATTTATAGTTTGATCAGATTATATTAATTAGGATTTTTATTTTGATTTTAATTGAGTTTGATTTGATATAAAGGGAGTTTTAGCTAAGCTTATGAATGTGGTTCATATGGCTTAGGAAGGGTCTTAGGATTTGAATTTGATTTAGAGTTTCAATCATTTGGAGTCAAATTTGAAATTAGATTTGGAATTTGAATTTGAATTTGAGATTTTGTTTGAGATTTGAATCTGGTTTTGATTTGAAAAAGTGTATCTAGATTGGGTTTAGGCTATAGGATAGCTAATTTTCTTAAGCCCTAAGGCATAGTCTAATTTTATGATTAACCCTTCTAAGTCTCTAAGCTTAGGTTAAGTGTTCACCTAATCACTTGAAGCATCTTATGACTAAGAAATCTTAATGTCTAGAAGATTCCTAAGTCTAAGAGGATGAAATTCACTCCAAAAGTGAGGTCAACACGAGCTTAACGAACCCAACTTAAAATAAACCCTACTTTACTTTTCCATGTAAAGTAGGGGAAAGATCTCTGATACATTTGAAGACCCATTGTCCTTAGGAGTCCTTATTAGGTGATTAGGTCCATTATAGGATGGTGATTTCTGTCTCTTGAGATAGTACATCATTCCTCAATAAAGTACTTGATCACCCTAATAAGTATATTTACGGATCTACGTGGTGTCCCAATAATAAACAAATAATTTTATTTTTCAAATTCCCAAAGTTTGAGAAATTGAAACACCATAGAGCCATGCTCAATACTTCTGCTATATTGTCTTCCCTCGGGTAATCGATGGTGGAATATCTCCAATCTATGATGTCTTTGGGCAAAATTGTTGATTTTAGTGCTCTTGAATGCAGTTCTATTATTGGATGTAATTCATCGAGGCACCCCGAACTTATATACGATATAGTTCCTGAAAAATCAGAGCACATGCTGAGTTGTGACCTCTCTGAGTGGGATTGCCTCCACCCACTTAGAAAAGTAGTTTGTGGTAGCTAAAATGAATCGATGATCCTTGGAAGAAGGAGGCTCGATCAAACCCACTATGTCGATACCCCAACATGCAAATGGCCATGAGGCCAAGGTAGGGTGTAGAATGTTGGGTGGTTGATGTAGGACCACACCGTGTACCTGACATTGGTGGCATCTCCTAGATACATCCATGCAATCTGTGATCATCGAAGGCTAGTAGTATTCTAGTCTCTTAATCTTGGTTTTCATCTTTAGACTAGATTGTTGCGCTCCACACAAACCTGAGTGTACCTCGATCATGATCTTATAGGATTCATATTTTTCTAGACAATGCAACCACATATGATCGAAAGATCGTCGATACAAGGCGTCATCCATGAGAGCGTAGGAAAGGGCTCTCTGCTTCACCTGATGTGTGTGGTGAAACTTTATATATCTCCTCCTTCATCTATCCCCTTTGGAAAGAAGGATAAATGAAAATAGAAATATATAAAATGCCTTGTGGGATGTCATGCAGATTCGCAGATGTTCTTATTAGGGTAATCGGGTATGACATTGAGGGGAGGTATACTATCTCAAAAAATAGAAGTCAACACCCTACTACGGACTTAATCACCTTAATAAAGACTCCTAAGGACTATGGGTCTTTGAAATATACTAGAGATTCTTTCCCTACTTTATATGGAAAAGTAAAGCATGGTTTATTTTAAATCAGGTTCGTTAAGTTCCCTACAGGGGCAAGCCCCTATAGTTAATTACATCCTAAGGAATAGGATTCCTTAGGAATACTCTCGATTAAGATAAATGATCATTTTCTCCAAAGATTTTGAAAGGGAGGACTATCAATCGATTGATTTATTTTTAGAGAAGTCAAGTGGGATTGATCAAGAGGAGGGAGTTCTTTTCGAAGCCAAATGAAGATAAGTAGGGGATGCTTAGGATACTAGGAAGCCTAGTAAGCACCCCAAACTATCCTATGGTTGGGCTTTATATTTTTGAAATTGAATTGATTTATTTGAATTGAATTTTTATTAGAATGCTAGGGCTTACAATTCAATGATACAAGGTCATAAAAATACCTAAGAGGTGAGATTTATGCTCGTTGCCCGCAAAAGGAAGAGCAATCTCTAAACCTAAATCTAGGGAGCTTTGGCGAAGGCCAAAAGCACGACCTAAATCGAAGGTAAAAAATGGGTATTTGGTTTACCTCCATAAGAGAGGATAAAACCCATTGGACTTACTGGGGTGGCCAACTAACTCCACCTATGATTTTAAAATATGTAGGCAAGTCAAATGCTTTTGTAAGATAGGTAAGCTATTATTTATTTAGAAAGAGACTAAGTCCTTAAACACACTCCCTAAGAGACTAGATCATGTAGGGCATGATTTAATGACTTAAATTTAATGCAAATTTTGTTACATTTTATTTTCATTTTGGACAATTAATTTGACACAGGCTTTAGGATTCATATGCCTTATGCATGAGAAATTAGATTATGGGCTAAAATCAACAAGATAAGAAGGTGTGTTTCCACCAGGACTCTCAAAGGTCAAGCCAAGTTCTCTGGCCAAGGTGGAAGCCCTCCAATCAAGAGTCAAATAGTATGCTTTTTATGCATGATGTGAGAAAAAAAAGTAAAACATCTAGGTAAGGAGTTGCTAATTCTTTTATTGTGATTTATTACCTAGGCTTTAGATGAGGTTATGAGTTGTTTAATTTTAGTTTGAATTTTTTATGTTGGATAGAAAATTTATTTTCCTAAGAGCCTAATCATCATCCAAGCCATACATCAAAGTAAGAAAGAAACTTGGAAAAGATGTCATCTTAATGCACAAGCTAAACAAACATCAATCAATTTATAAAGCTAGTGCAAAAGAATAAAAGGTCATTTATGGTCGGGCTCCACCGTACAAACTCAAAAACAAATTGGGTAGTCGAGCTCTACCCTTATACAACCTAGATTATAAATGAGTAAATTACAATCAAGAAGGAATTCATTGTTATGGGGTGTCTTCATTCTTCATTTCTTCTTTCTTCTTTCTTTTTTTTTCTTTTGGTTGATTGGAATATGGTTGCTCCAAAGGCTTCACATGGTACATAAGACATAGTCTTATGACCAATGTTCATCTTAATACCCCATAACAATTATTCTAAAATCCTAATTACAAAATTACATGAAAATGGGAAAAAGGAAATCTAACTAATGCCTACAAAATAGAGATTGGCCAACCATACCATACAATCCTAAGCATGTATATATATAAATTGGACTTAGCACCCCACACATGGGTAACCAAGTCCACCTAGCCTATTTTGGATTATGCTTAGGGGTATAAACACCTTCATAGCAAAAGCAGTTATATTTTTATTACAGCGTCCCTTAAGCACAATCTCCTGAAGAAGACAATGGTTAGACTAAGATTGCCTACCATTCAGTCTATGCACATACACCCTGATATCCAGACTAAAATAATATATCACAAAATAAAACTAAACATCAAATCATGCACTGCCCTAACCTAAAGTCGGAAGTGGTGACTTATCATAATGTGTGTGTTATTTAAGATTTGTGTGGTATGCTTAGCTAGGCTTTAAGGTTGAAGTTTTCTAAGTATGAAAATGTTCAACTTAGAGGGTTTGTTTCATGTAAGTGATTTAGTTGCTTTGGTTGATTTTATTTTGTATTTTTTATTTGGTTTGAATGAATCTTAGAATTAATTACTAAGTGGTAAAGAGAGGAAAAGAGAAGTGAACTTCCCTTTCTTCCCTACCTTAAGTAATTTCTAAGATATATTCATATTTTATTATTATTTAGTGGATGTTTTATTATGTGTTTTAATTAATCCTAAGTTTACATTTTCCCTAAACAAACCAATTCAAAAAAAAGGTATTTAAGATTAAGTAAAGTGAAATACTATCATAAAACACACAACACTTCATTTCTTTCCCAACATATGTAACATGCATATGGATAGACCTTAATCATATCTATACATACAAATGAAAATATTTAGCACACCTTAATGATGAATGCTAAGAGAGTTGCTTAAGAAAATTTGGATGCTTCATGATGCATGATTTTGTTAAGTAGAAAAAGAGTGATTCTTTTATCCATTTTTCATATGCACATTTACAAGTATAGAAGACATAAGTGAGTACAACACCATTGTTAGCACCAGAGGTGTAAGGTACCAGACCTACTTAAGGCTACTTAAAGCCTCGCAACCCCGGGATTGTCTAGACTAATATACCACCTTTCTTAAATACATGTGCATGTATAAAAAGAAATGCATCAAAGGAGAATCATGCAAAGTTTATATTTGTTTGATTTTTTGTTTGATTGTTTAGTTTATATGTGTGATGTAGAATTCCTTCTTAAGTCATGACATAGAAGTGTATAGGAATGGATTTAAGCAAGTGTTATGTCCTTTTCAAATAGACTATGCACTTTGCAAATCCTATACAATTCTATGTTAAGAAAGAGAGGAAAAATCACAAACCACATTTTATACTCACATACAAGCTTATAAATAACTATAAGTAGCATACCTTTCAGTTATGATATTTGATTTATAAGCTTTGAAAATAATTTTTGGATTTAATAGTGATAATAGTCATTCATATTCTTACTTTAGCCAAAACATACAATTTGACATAAAGGAAACATTTCATTTTTAATTTGATTTTTAAAAGGCATGAATGCATGATTTTCATATGACATACATATTTAGCATACTAGGAAAGAAATAAAGTGATGAAATCATGTAAATTCATTCACCTAATTAATTCCTAAAGACAATCTTATGGAATAGAACTATTTAAAGCAAATCAAATTTGTTTTAAAGAGATTTTTAGTTTTGTTTGAGTTTGATTTGAATCTAGAAAATGTGAAGAGGTTTGCTGGTCCTAACCCATTTCCCACATGTGTATGTCAAATTAGTTTAATTTTAGAACCATTAGATGAGTTTTATATTTTGTTTAGGTTAAGGTGTACATTAAGTTCATTAATTACCCTTTACCTACACCACTTTAACATATTTAATCACCTAACTATGAGCCAATGTATGACATAAAACCACACAAGGAATTTAAGATAGCAATTCACCTAGGTAAGAAAGGCGTCTAATGCAATTGACTCATAATTAGTGATTAATTAAGCTAAAGGGTTTAATTTAAGTACTTTTATAACCCACCCCACACATGTGGGTTGGCTTTTTTATTTTCTTAAGTTACTTAGGTTATTGAACACCTAAGCACCAACTCAAGATGAATTGGTTAAGTTCTAGAATGTTTTGATTTTGAAAAGTTTGATTAATTAAGCCATTTAATTAAGTGATTAAATTATTTAATTAATTTGCACTTTAATTAGATTTTTATCCAAATGAACTAAACTTAGGGAAAAAGATATGGGAAAGAACTCCTAATCTCATTCCCTAAGCCCATTCCACTGACCTAAGGTAATTAGCGCACCAAATTAATTATTTTATCATTATTTAAAAGGTTAATTAATTATTTGATAGATTAAGAGGGCAATTAGTAATGACTCTATCAATTCTCTTAATTAAACCATTAATAAATTCCAAGAAAATTAGGAGAGGCAGAAGTCATCCCAATAAATGAACATTAGAAGTTTGGAATTAATTAGTGGGATAATTAGGGAGTAATTAGCATAATAATATCCCTAATAAAATCAAAATTCAGAAAATATCACTATTTAAAATCCTTTAAAATTAATTTTAGATTAGTTCCCTTTGAATTATCTTCATGATTCTTTTTATTTTGCATTTTTTTTATTTTTCTACATTTAATTATGAATATTTGAAGATTCATTGATTAAAAATTAATTAAAACCCCTAATTATTAACTAATCTCGTCGGTGTCATGTGGACTGCTGATGCAGCACACGCTTTTCACATGGCACGACGGGATTGGTTATTTAAGTTGTCACATCTAAAGTCACGTTAGTGGTGGCGCTATGTGCTTTCTCTCTAGATCATCCCATCAAGGATCAGACGGTTGAGATCGAGCCCGCGATTCTTAAGGGATTAATCAGAAGATCCTACGCAGCTTGATCAGCACCATCCATCCAAAATGTGCAGATGGACGGTTCGTGATCTGTCACTGAGCTCATCTACGAAGATGGAGACCGTCCGCTCCTTAGGGCAAGATCTGAGCTTCGATTGAGGTCAGATCGAGCTCAAACTTTACCCACATCATCTAAGAGTAAGCACAAGTAAATCCAACGGTCAATTTTGTATAAGGTGAAAATTCTTTCACAAAGGACCACACAATCCCTATTTTAAGCTCAGGTTGAATGCATACCTCGCTAGAGGCTATCACCGGCACTCCAATCCATCGAGGTAGCTTGTCTAGTAGAGATGAAGCCCTGTTGAAGGTTTGAGGTGTTGAGGTTGAGTGGATCTTCCTATGGACCAAGCCAACCTTTAAATGCTCATGACCTTGATCAAGGTCCCCTCTCCCTTACCTTTGGAGCATAGAAGAAGACTTGGATGAACTTGATTGGGTTCCCTCAGAGTGCTTACAAGAGGAATTGTGTATTGGATCAGATTGAAAAATGGTGGAGCTCCCCTATTTTTGGCTTTAATAAATCGAGAAGAGGAGAAATGGAAGTAGCTCTAAGAATCTTAGGGAGACTTGCAAATGCTTGCTCTGAGTTCCCTAAGCTCAATCGAGTATAAGTGTATGTGAATGAAGTCAAATTAGGGGGAGTATATCTCCCCCTAAGTCGATCGGACGGTCGTGCTTCCCTTTGCCATTTTGGATCAAATGGCCAGATTAGACGAGTTGGTTATGTTTTTTTGGCTTGCACATGGTTCAGTTTTGGTAGAGCAAGGTAGAGGATAAGTTTTCATGTGCAAAATAAGGTGTGGGAGTGATTCTCATGTGTTTATTTTCAAGTGAGTGGTCAATTTTGACCTTGGGTAAGTGCGCCATGCTCACTAGTGTCGACTTGGTCCACTAAGAGGGTAGTGGCCACTAGAAGGATATGGCCAAATTCTTAGTGGAATTGGCCATAGCTTACCCCTTGACCTAGGGGTAAAATGGTCATTTAGCTTGGATTTCAATTTTAATATGTTTGGTATGATTGAAAAATGGGTTGGGCCAAGTTTCAATGAATTTGGAGTTGGTTTAATATGATTAGGCTCATGTTGACCCAGTTAGGTCAAAATGGGTCAACTTGAGTCAAGTTGACCAATTGGTCAAATTGGGTCAATTCAAGGGTTGGGTCAAGTTCATATGACCATATGAATTGATTTTGTATCTTTATTTCTAATCAATTTGGTTTATTTTGGATTTGGTTCATTTGATTTCATTTAGGTCAAATGGGTCAAGTTGACCAATTTGACTCATTTAATCTATTTGGGTTAGGTCATGGGTTAGCTTAGGTTTCATTGGTCATATGAAATGTATTGGTATCTTTCTTTCCAATCAATTTTGTTTTAATTTTATTTTGGTTCAATTTGACCTTTTAGGTCAAGTTGGGTTCATGGTCAATTAGGCTAGGTTGGGTCTAGTTGGCTAATTGAGCTTTTGGTCAAGTTCAACAAGTGATTTGGAATGAACTTGACCCATTAGTTTCAATCAATTTGGCTTAGATCAAGCTTTGACACATTTTGACTTTTTAGGTCAAGTTGGGTCAACTTGGGTCAAGTGACCAATTGGGCTAGGTTAGGCTCATGATTACTTGGTCAAGTTCAAAAATTGATCATGAATGAGTTTTGATCAATGGTTTCAATCAATTTAGACTATGGTGGATTTTGGCTAGTTTAGGTTTCATTTTGGCTAAGTGTTGACTTGGTCAACTCATAGGTTTAGCTTGTTTTGACCCAATTTGAGTGATTGATCATCTCATCATGATTGTTTCTCATAATGTGAGGCTTAGTTAGGCTTAGTTCAATCCAATTTGATACGATTAGAATTTAGCTCAAAAGAGGTACTTTAGGTCACTTTGGGTTAAGTGAGCCTAAGTAGGTCAAGTGACTTGATCAAGGCTTGAATCAAGTTTGATTGAACTCACATATGGACTTATGATTGAAATATAAATCCAATTGCAAGTGGATTGAAGTCAAATGGTTTTGATTCATTTGACAATTTCAAGTTCAAAAAGGTGAACATGAGTTTGATTTGGGTTTGATTTTGAATTTTAGTTTTGGTTTGCTGATTGAAGTTTATGTTTATATTTGGATTCATGATTGAAGGATTGATTGAATCATGAAGAAAAATCAAGAGTTTGGCCTGATTTGAATTTGATTTGGCTAAGTTTAAGAATTTGACTTGAAAGTCTTAGGTTGAATTTTGATTGAATTTGAGTTTGAGTTTTGAATTAATTTTTGGTTATTTAAATTTATATTTCATTTATATTTGTGATATGAGACTATAAATGGGTAATGAGAAAATTCTTGAATTTGAATTGATTTAGATTTGATTTAGGCTAAGTCTATAAAAAATCAAAGTGACTTAGGATGGATTTTTGAATTTGAAATTTCAATCATAAGCTTCAATCATTTGGAATTGATTTGAGTTTTGGAGAAAATCAATCAAGTTGGAATTGATTTGAGTTTGACTTAAAAGAAGGAAGTGAGGATTTTTTCAAGCTAAAGGTTAGGGAAATTTTCCTCACACCCCTAAGCCATGGCCTATTCTTATGTCTAACTCTTCTAAGTCTCTAGGGCTAGGTTGAGTGTCCAC
The DNA here is from genome assembly GCA_021442155.1 of Cymbidium sinense. Lineage (NCBI taxonomy): Eukaryota > Viridiplantae > Streptophyta > Magnoliopsida > Asparagales > Orchidaceae > Cymbidium > Cymbidium sinense. The sequence goes on along the minus strand of CM038221.1, from coordinate 176,474,538 downwards.
CTAATCACTAGATGTGTCTTAAGACTAAGGAACTCTTAAAGTCTAAGAGAAGTCATATGTCTAAGATGGAGGGGTTTGAGAGCTCATTCTAAAAATGAGGTCAATAATGTGCTAGTGACTTCTCTTGAGATAGTTTTCTTATATTTAGATAATCCATGAATGGTTGCCTCCAATCTGACTCATCATCCTTTTTGGCAATGGCAACTTCCCCTTCAAGAGAGAGTCTCTCGATGAGTTCAGCTCCAATAAGGGTAAGACTTGTCTATTTTGGACCCTTATTAGAATGGACTCATCTTCCGGACATGCTAACTCTTTGGCAAGCTTGGCTAATGCATCTGCTACTGCATTATCTCCTCAAGGAATCTTGTAGATAGTGACCTTTGGGATTTAGACCAACAATTCCATGGTGTACTTATGGTAATGATGGAGCTTAGGCTTTAGAACCATGTAGGACCTAGCAATTTGGTTCATGACGAGCTGAGAATCCCTGAAGATGTTGATGCTCTGAACGCATAGAGTAATGACTAACTCCAGACTAGCAATCAGAGCCTCATATTTAGCTTCATTGTTGGTGCATGAATTGGGCAGATGATATGAGAATCTTATCACATTGTGGTCTGGAGTTAGAAGGACCATTCCTACTCCTGACTTCTCTGGGATTGTAGATTATGGTTCTTCTCCTCTTTGAAGGGAATTCATACCATCAGAATACATCTCCCAGTGGTGAATACTAGTGTCCCCTAAGTTCATGATTTGTTCATTGGGGAGGTCGACACTAAGCGAGGAATCAGTAGGAAGTGAGGGGCTGTTAAGATATCTGCTAGTGCCTGCCCTTTCACGGCACGAAGGGGTACGAAAGTGATATCAAACTGTGACAAAATCATGGACCAATGCACCAACCGTCTGGACAGCGTTGGCCATGTCATGAGATATTGTAGTGGATTGCTCCTGGAAATCAGATTCACCTTATGAGAAAGCATGTAGTGCTGTAGCTTTTGGGATGCAAAGATTAAAGCAAGGTAGTGCTTTTCAATAGGTGGGCCTTAGTAGAGATTAGACGACGACTAAGGTAGTAGAGAGCATTTTTTTCATTTGTCATTGGTTTGATCCAATAAAGCACCAAGGGAGTCATCTAATGCAGCGGTGTAGTGTATCAATGGCTTGCCTGAGACAGGGGCTGCTAGATCTGGCGGCATCGTCAGGTAGTGCTTGATTTCTTCAAATGCATGCTGACACATTTCATCCCACTTGAACTTGGCATCCTTTTTGACAAGTGCTGAGAATGGTTAGCATCTTCCTGATAGGTTGTAAATGAAGCATCTTAGATACGCTAATCGCCCTTGGAATGATCTAAGTTGAGTTAGACTTTTAGGGGTGGCATTTTGAAGATAGCCTTGATCTTTTTTAGATCGATCTCTATTCCCCAGTGTCGAACAACAAACTCAAGAATTTCCCTGAAGGTACTTTGAATGCATACTTTAGGGGATTCATTTTGAGGTTAAATTATCTTAACTGTTCGAAAACAACTCTCAAGTTGAAGAGATGGTTTTTCTTTTCTTTGCTTTTGACTACTAGATCATCAACATAGCATTCAACTTGATGATGAATGAGTATATTGAAGATCTGAGTCATGGCCCATTGGTATGTAACACCGGTATTTTTATGGTCGAAATGCATGACCCTATAACAATAGATTTCAATCAGGGTTCAAAAAGTAGTGTTTCTTTCAACCTTGGGGGCCATCTTGATTTGATTGTAGCTAGATGACCCATCCATAAAGAATAATACTACATGAGATGAGGCAATGTCCACCATTAATTTTGGTATAAGAAGTGGAAATTCATCCTTAGGATATTTAGATCCCTAAAATTGATGCATATACAAATTTGGTCATTCTTTTCCTTAACTTGGACAACACTGGTCAGCCAAGTAGGATAATTTTCTTCTCTGATAAAGCCATCATCGATTAGTTCCTTGATTTCAGAAGTGACCTGTTATTCAATGTCTAATTGCATGCATCTAGGAGTTTGCTTGATAGGGTTAGCATTAGGTTCTTTTGCTAGTTTATGGACTATTATGTCAGGAGATAAACCAGACATTTCTTCATAACTCCATGCGAAGCAGTCCTTAAACTCAACTAATAGCCTAACTAAGTCATTGGTTTCTTCTTCATTCAGCAAGGAACTGATGTATGTGAGACGTGGATTATCTTCGGCTCCCAAGTTGATTTATTTGAGCTCATCGATGGTTGATCTGATCTCTTCTTCGAACTCTGGTGGTGCATCTCTAACTTCAGATTCATTTAGATCATCTGAAGTTTCTAAACATACCTCCTCATAAGAGTTAGCATGATTTGAGAAGAACCTATTAGACCCCAAATGAGTGGTGATAACTAGGCAATGGTTATCATCGTTGACTGGAACCACTGTGTTTGAATCCTAATCATGGTCTTGATTGAGAATATCTGTTTTGGTTGTCCCATAACCTGTTGAAGTAATCCAACTTGTGTTTAGACCAAGTATATGGGATTAATCCCTTCTTTATCATGTTAAGAACATAAGGTGAATACCAATCAAAAGGAAATTGTATTAAATCTTTATAGGAATCATCCTCAAGTTCTACATCGGCTTCTTAACTTGAGGATGATGCTCCCAACTAGATTCTCTTTGGCTTGACATATGTGGATGACTTGGGGGCCTTCTTAACTACTAAACCTTCAACTTTCTAGGAAGAAAGTGAGGTTAGAGCTAAGGTTCACAACTTATGCCTGACTATTCTACATAATAGTGGTTCAAATACATTCATGCTTTTCTTGGAGGCCTAGTCTTCATCATTTTATGGCTCGAATGTCACCTCCAAAGGGATCCACTGAGAGGGGTTGGTCAGCGTGCTAACCATATGAGACTCATCCTCTGAACTGGACCTTAAGTCTATGTGGATAGCGGGGGTACTCCTATTAGTTGGAACATAGCTCCTATTGGGTGACCAATAGGGAGGAGGTCTTCCACCTCTGGAACTGTCTCTAGATCTTCCTCTGCCTCTACCTGGTGGGTGTCGAGTCATCCTGCCCATGTCTTTGTATGGAGGAACAAACTGTGGGTGGAATCCAATATCTAACTCTACTTCTTCCTTGGTGTCTAATTCTTGTTCACTTGCATTTTCATTTCATTTTCCTTTTTCTTTTCTTTTTCTTTTTCTTTTTTTTATTTTTTTTCTTCTTTTTCTTTTGTTTCCTTTTCTTTTGTTTTTGAAAAAACTTTCACCAAGTTTGCGAGAATAGACTTTTTGATATAGAGGAAGATAGTAGGTTGCATCCTCATATATCTCGACCTATCTAACTGAGAATGGCTTCAAGTCTTCTTTGACACAATACTTGATTCCACCTATTTAGAATTTGATGTCGATATAAAGAGGATGGAACCATGTTGTTTCCATGTATCCAAGGCTACCAAGCGTGAAAGATGAATCCGAGATAGAATTATATAGAACTCTCTTAGTCATCTCCTCAGAACACTATAGCTCAAAGCCCTCTCGCCTTGTTCAGTGAATCCTCTCAATATCATCTGATCTCCTCAGAGTTTGAAGATGTCAATCCTTAAGTAGGCAAGGGTCTTTAGAATCATAATGTTCACTGATGCACCTAGATCAACTAACACCCTGGAAAGTCTGAATCTAACGATGTCCACTGTGATGTAGAGGGTGGTTGTGCTCAGTTGTCCCCAAAAAAATGTCTCCATCGGTGAATGTAACTCCATGGTATTCTCTTGAATAACATGCCACCTCACCTGAGCTAAGCATATTTCTGGATCAAGAAAAGCTTTGATCAATGACTCACTCATCTCTTTGGATAAGACAAGGGCATCATATATGCTTAGTTTAGCGGGCAACTTTCTTAGGTGAGCAAGGACATTGTGGTCAACTCTGGGCTTGTCCTCCATAAGCATATCCATGGGTGGAGCATATTGTGGAGGGGCTTCTTGATCACTAGAACTAATGACTTGTTTACCCTTATCCTGAGATGCTACCCTAGGAGGTAAAACTTTGGCACTGTGGAGGTTAACTTCAGTGACTTCATGAGATACTTTTGTGAAAAGTTCTACCTACTCATTAGGTTCTCCTACAGCTTCTTCTATGGGATCATCGGAGTAGGATGACTCCAAATCAATCTCAATAGGAGAACTTGAATGATTCAAGAATGGAATATCCATTTCTAAATCAGAAGAGGAATGATTAGAACTAGAGTTATTATTATTATTTTCTAGACTTGGAGAGTTTTCAAGAGGTTAAAATCTAGAGTTTCAGAGGTTGATAAGATGTAAGTGAACTATTTCTTCATTGAATTTTTTTAGACAGAAGTACATGATAAAAATCTAACAAAGTAAGCGGGGTAAGGGATGAAATGCCCTTGTCTATTGATACAACACTCCTGCTGGAAGAAGGGGAGCTAGTGGAAGAAGTAGTAAGCTGTGATGGATTGAGTCTTGGACTCGAATGGTGGTTGTCTTCTTATGCTATCCCGCAAGTAAGGTGGGCTGCACACTTCTTCTTCTTCCTCCCTGTTATCTTTAGTAACTTGCAAATCTTTCTTAGAGTTGGAGGTTTGAGTTGCTTTAGGCACCTGCAAGGGTAACTTTCTGATCTTAGAAATGATTTTCTTATAGGTACGGGATAGAGAGATATCCCAACCTTCCTCTGTCTTGAGAAGATCATGTTTATCCCCAAGGATTACCCTAATATAACTAGAGGGTTGTTCTAGTAGATATTCCTTAGGGATAACAATGGCACCCAACTTGTAGATATGGTCAAGCCACTCCTTAAAGGTAAAGCAATCTTCTAAGACATGTCCTAGCATGTGGTGGTAGGGGCAATAGTTTGAATCATGACTCTTGCCCACTTCCTCTGGCCTCCTAGGCTCTGGAAACTTGAAATCAAGCTTCTTTAAGAGACTCTTAAAGATCTTCTTGACTACCTCCCTCTTGAATGTATATGGTTTATTCAATTTATCGACAAGAGTAGGTAAATGATAACTACTTGGTGGCGGGTAGGAATACTGTTGCTGATGATGCTGATGAGGATACTGTTGAGGATACTGCTGGGGAGGCGTTGGAGGCCATTGTGAAATTGAGGTGGCCTGTATGATAATCGAGGTGATGACAAAGGAGGTGGTAGAGGAGACTGCTAAGCTCAAGGCCTATTTAACTGAACCTTAGCTGGTTGCTTCCCCTTATAACTGTTGTGACTGCCCCTCGCATCTTGTCAAATGCCTTTTGAGGTTTGAGCTTGGCTGACTAGTCATGGAAAGGCAACTGTTTGGCTTCCTCATGTAAGCTAGATGCCATGTTGATTAAATTCTCAAAGGTTTTGATTGTAAACCCCTTAAGCATGAAAGCGATCGGGCCATGGATATTCTTAAGTAGAATCTCAATGGCGTGTTGTTCAAACAACTGTGGTTCACATTTCATACTCAGGTTTCTCCACTTGAGAATGTAATCAATAAGAGACTCATTTGGATTTTATTTTGTTACAATGAGGTCACCCACAATAACCCTTTGTTGAGCTCCAGAAAACCTCTTGATGAAGCGGTGCTCCAACTCAGCAAATGTCTTTACCAAATCGTTGAGCAGTTCGGCATACCAATCAAATGCAATACCTGCTAGATTGCTAATGAACAATCTGAAAAGAAGAGCATCACTACCTCCGGTGTTGCAACAGCCAGCCCTGAGGTGTGTAATATGCTGGTGAGGGTTCCCACTGCCATCAAATATTTTGAAGGAAGGAGACACAAAACCCTTAGGATATTGGACAACATTAAATTCATTTAAGTAAGGTCTACCCTTTCCAATATATGAGCCACCTCAAGCTTGAGCCAATGCATCCCTCACTTGCGATTCCACCATACTTTTAATGTCTTTCTCATGCATTGGAGGTGCATTCCACCACCTTCCTATGCAGCTACCATTGTCCTGATCAACTGGAGAAGTGCTCTTGGGCTGATCTAAGACATGTGCTGACTCAGGATGATGTACCTCTGTTGGTATATGTTATGGGATTAAGGCCTAATTCTGAAGTATAAATATGTCTTCCATCCTCTTCTCCATCTAGTTGATCTGATCATCCTTCTGTTTAAGCTATTGACGAAGGTGTTGGGTTAAATGGATGGCAACATATTCCTGACTATGTTGATCTCTCTGAAGGGAACTCCTACTATCGACCATGTGGACTCCAGTCAAATCCTCAAGAAGGACATCCTCATTGGGATCAAATGTTACCCAATCATCCTCAGAATCTGTGTGATCATTGCCTAAGAGTTCCCTCTTCTCGACAAAGTAAGCGACTACTATCTCTTCCAAGGAACGATCTAAACATGCCTGCACAAATACTTGGGGCTGATCGGTGGAGGATTGTAGTCACTGATGGAGATACATCTAACACTGTCCGCCAGAGTGCGAGCTTTAGGAGAGTCATACTCACTATAAGAGATATGCTCATGACTGTTCATCGATGGAGTGGTGTCCCTGGGATGATCAACTACCATAGGAACTATTAGGTTGTCACCTTCCCCTCTGCTCGCCTCTTGGCTCACGGCGGTGGTGGTGGTGGTGCAACTATGACCTGCGGTCTCCACTCTGGAACCACGGCAGTGGGTGCAGAGGAGCTCAATCTCCTCGGGTGGGATGGAGGGGAGGATCTAGGCCATGGATCACCAAAGGAGAAGGTCTCTCCCGGATGGGGGCTTCTGAATTTTGCTGGGAGTGGTGGATGCTGGGAGCTATACGGGTGATTATGGATGATGAGGGAGCAATGTGAATGCAACACCGACTGTCCCTCAATGGGAGATCTCTACCTATGGCAGGTAGCACCGGTAAGAACAAATGCAGTATGATGATCTAGCGGAGGGACAATCAAAATCCATCAGTGGAGGCTATTTGCGCGTGCCTCGTCACTCTCTTATATCTACTTAAGTAGATGCTTGAGCTTCCACGGCACTCTCCCTATGGATTTGACCTCTAACACTCCTAGGGATCAATGATCGCAAATCAAACAAGATACTGACTCTGAGCGTCTGTGTGCTCTGCCTATAGCATAAAATAGTCCTTAAGTCTAGCATAGGGCCTCCTGTGCTCCCTATCTGGTGTCTCATAGTATACTGCTGGTGGAGGAGAAGTAGTAATCCTCCAGTAATCTTCCTCTCCATCCAAGGCTGAGAGGCGATGGAACTTATTGCTGGTTGGAAGTGGAGAGAGACCTCTGGGAGAACCCTCTTAGACTATAAGGGATGCAACCTCAAGCTCTCTGGCTACTCACTCATGCTCCCACTTAATCTTTTGATTTTTATTGCAGCATTGAGTATGAGTGAACAAGGCAGAGCGGGAACTACTACCTACCTCAAAAGTGGGGGAAACTATATCAGAAGCTAAGATAGCCTTCCCCTTCTGGGTGACCAAAGAAGAGTTAGTAGCTCTCGTTGGAGCAACGGTGGGGACAGTTGGGCAGGCAGGTGCTAAAACTATCATAGAACAGGGCGTGGGAACCACTGCGGCCTTCCTCTTTAACGGAGGGTACTCAGAATCAGAGGGCATGTTAATGCGGATGATTAGCTTCTGCCCAACCACCTCATCCCGACTAATGGTAGTGAGGGTCACCCCCTCATAAGTAACACGTGCTCCTTCGAATCCTCAGCCGGAGAAAACCAGGTGGGTGGAGTCAGTTAAGGTGAATTTTTATTCTTATCTTCATCTAAAAATAAATTAAATGAAGATAAAAAAAACTCTTCTTTGTTGGACACCATGTAAATCCACAGATGTTCTTATAAGGGTGATCCAGTACGACATTGAAGAATGATGTACTATCTCGAGAGACAGAAGCCACCATCCTACAATGGACCTAATCACCTTAATAAGGACTCCTAAAGATGGTGGGTCTTCGAATGTACTAGAGATTCTTCCTCTACTTTACATGAAAAGTAAGGTAGGGTTTATTTTAAACCAGGTTCGTTAAGTTTCCTATGGAGGCAAGCTCTCATAGTTAATTACATCTTAAGTAATGAGATTCCTTAAGAATACTCTCAATTAAGGTAAATGATCATTGTCGCCAAAGATTTCAAAGATAAGACTACCAACAAATTAGTTATTTTTGGAAGATCAAGTGGGATTGATCAAAAGGGAGGGGTTATTATCGAAACCAAAGGGAGATGAGTGGAGGATGCTCATGATGCTAAGAAACCTAGTGAGCATCCTAAACTATCTAATAGTTGGGCTTTATATTTTTGAATTTGAAGAGAATTATTTATTTGAGTTAAATTTTTATTAAAAATCTAGGACTTACAATTCCATGATACAAGATCATGGAAATGTCTAAGAGGCGAGAATTTATGCTTGTAGTCCACAAAGGGAAACAACAACCTTGGATCCTAAATCTAGGGAGCTTTGGCGAGGGCCGAAGCATGACCTAAATCTAAGATGAAAATGGGTATATGGTTTACCTCCACAAGAGAGGATAAACCCCAATTTTGGACTTTCTTGCAGGGTGGCCTAACTCTGATTTTAAATACATGTTGGCAAGTCTTATGCTTTTGCAAGATAGCTAGGTTGTTATTTATTTAGAAAGAGATTAAGTCCTTAAACACACTCCCTAAGAGACTAGATCATGTAGGGAATGAATAAATGACTTAATCTAATGCAAATTTTGCTAAGTTTTATTTTCATTTTTGGATAATTTATTTGACACGGGCTATGGGATTCATATGCCTAATGCATGAGAAATTGGTTATGGGCCAAAATTAGCAAGAAGGAGGTGTGTTTCCACCATGGATCTCAAAGGTCAAGCCAAGTTCCTGGAAAAGGTGGAAGCCCTCCATAAGCAAGAGTGAAGCAAGATGTTTTTTTATGCATGATGTGAAACATACAACATCTAGTGAAGGAGTTGTTAAATCTTTTATCTTAATTTATAACCTAGACTTTATGTGAGGTTATGAGTTATTAATTTTTAATTTTGAGTTGATTAATTAGATAGAAAATTTATTTCTCCCTAGGAGCTTAATTTTATGCAAGTCATTCATCAAACAATGAAGAAACTAGGAAAAATATGTCATCTTAATGCACAAGCTAAACAAACATCAAACAATTTTAAAAAGCTAGTGCAAAAGAAGAAAAGGCCTTTGTGGTTGGGCTTCACCACACAAACCTGAAAAGAAATTGAGTAGCTAAGCTCTACCCTTATACAACCCAGATTATAAATGAATAACTACAATTTAAAAGGAATTTATGTTATGGGGTCTTCATTCTTCATTCTTCATTCTTCATTTCTTCTTTCTTCATGTTTTGCTTTGTTTCTTTCTTTTCTTAATTTTGGCTTGGTTGGTTGTGGTTGCTCCAAAGGCTTCACATGGTGCATAAGACATAGTCTTATGACCAATGTTCATCCTAATCTCCAATAACATTCATTCCAAATCCTAATTACAAAATTACATGAAAATGGGAAAAGTAAATCTAACTAAAACGTACAAAATAGAGATTAGCTAAATAATCCAGACAATCCCAATCATGTATATGAATAAATTGGACACACTCCACACATAGGTAACCAAGTCCACCTGGCCTATTGTTGGATTATGCTTAGGGGTATAAGCAACCTGCACAGTGAAAATATTTATAATTTTTATTACAGCGCCCATTAAGCATAATCCCCTGCAGAAGATAATGATTAGACTAAGATCATCCTATCATCTAATCTACCCACATACACCCTAACATCCCGTCTGAAACATTACATCACAAAATAAAATTAGGCATCAAACCATGCACCGCCCTAACATAGAGTTAAAAATGGAGACTTAGCCTATTATGTGTGCCATTTAAGGCTTGTGTGGTATGTCTTAGCTAGGCTTTTAAGGTTGAAGTTTTCTAAGTGTGAGAGGTTTCAACTTAAATAGTGGTTTCATTTAAGTGGTTTAGTTGATTTGTTAGTTTTATTTGATGATTTGATTTGGTTTGAATGAACCTACACTTAATTACTAAAGGTTATGAAGAGAAGAAAAGAGATGAGAACTTCTCTTTCATTCCTACCTTAAGTAATTTCTAAGATAGATTCATTAGTGATTTTTCTTTAGTGAATGTTTTATTATGTGTTTTAATTAACCCTAAATTTATATTTGCTCTAAATAAACTTATTTAATAAGAAAAGCATTTTAGTATTAATTAATGTGAATTACTATCACATGACACACAACCCTTTATTTCCTTCCAACATGTATACCATGCATATAAATGATTTCTGAGCATACCTATATATGCAAATACAAACTTTAGCACACTTTGATGATAGATGCTAAGGAATGTTATTTAGAAAAAAATTTTATATTTCATGAATGCATGATTTTTGTTTAAGTATAAAAGAGAGACTTTTTTATCCATTAATCAAATGCATATTTACATGTATGAAAGACATAAGTGAGTACAACTCCATTGTTTTCTATACTGGGGTATAAGGTACAAGACCTTCTTAGAGCTACTTAAAGCCTCGCAATCCCGAGATGTCCAGACTAATATACCACTTTTCTTAAATACATGTGCATGTACATAAGTAAATAAATAGAAGAAGAATCATGCAAAAAATGTTTATGTTTGTTTATTTGATTTAGTTATGCAATTTACATGTGTAGATGTGAAGATACTTCTTAAGTTATAACATAGAAGTGGATAGGAATGGATTTAAGCAAGGGTTATGTTCTTTTCAAATGAACTATACACTTTGCAAATCCTATTCAAATCTATATTAAGAGGAAAGAAGAAAAGCACATAACACATTTTATTTTATAATCACATGCAAGCCTATAAGTATTTCATAACACATAACTCTTAATGTCTAGAGGAGTCTTATGTCTAAGATGGAGAAGTTGAGAGCTCACTCCAAAAGTGAGGTCAACATCGGTCTCGGGGAGGTTGGCTCGATCCAAGGCTAAATCCATCCCGAAGGGCAAAGTAAAAAATGAACCTCTGTGAAGCCATGTGTACTGACTGCAAAAACCAACTGTACTGACTGGCTACATTGTATCTCTGCATGTGTTGAAATGTAATATGTGCCAGATTTATGTTTTAATATTTTTTTTGAGAGAGTAAAATAGATTTGGAGTCTTGAACCCGCACTCAACAATTCAAACATGTTAATTGGGGGTTCAATGGAGAGATTTTGAAATGGAGGAGAGTCTTTGCCATTTGATTTTGATTTTAGAACTCATACTCAACCAATTTAGGTAGGTTGAGTGGGGTTCAAAAATTTAAGGAGAGATATTTTTGGAGATACTTGTATTTTGTGTATCTTTGTTTTAAAAATATTGATGATTTGAAAAGACCTCTACTTAGCAAATTAAAGTATGCTAAGAAGAGGTTGTGATTGTGTGTTTAAAAAAAAATTATAGAATGTTTTGCTTGTTGATGTGTGAAATGTTGATTTGAAAATGGGGCATCTTTCTTAACAAATTTGGTATGTTAAGTAGAGGCCACATTTGTTTGATTTCTGTTTGAAAATGGGACTTTCACTTAATAAATTTAGTATGTTAAATGAAAGCCAAATATGATTGATGTATGTTTTTCTTTTCTTTGAAAATGGGACTCTCACCTAACAAATTTGGTATGTTAAGTGAAAGTCCAAATGTGATGTGATTTGTGTTTTTCTTTTCTTTTGAAAATGGGACTCTCACTTAACAAATTTGGTATGTTAAGTGAAAGCCCAAATGTGATGTGATTTGTGTTTTGAAAATGGGACTCCCACTTAACAAATTTGGTATGTGAAGTGGAAGTCCAAATGTGATTGATTTATGCTTTCAAAATGGGACTCCCACTTAACAAATTTGATATGTTAAGTGGAGGTCAAATGTGCCATAAAAATGAGGCCCTCACTTAACAAATTTGGTGTGTTAAGTAGGGAGTCAAATATATCATGAAAATGAGATTCTCACTAAAAAATTTGATATGTTAAGTGGAATCAAATATGATTTATGAAAATAAGACTCTCATTGAGCAAGTTTGACATGTTAAGTGAAAGTCAAATGTATCATGAAAATAAGATTCTCACTTAACAATTTTAATGTGTTAAGCAGGAATCAAATGTATATAAAAGTGAGATTCTCACTTAACAACTTTAATATGTTAAGTGTAATCAAATCTGACATGAAAAATAAGATTCTCACTTAACAACCTTGACATGTTAAGTGGGAATCAAATGCACATAAAAATGAGATTATCAATTAACAACCTTGACATGTTAAGTGGAATCAAAATGCACATGAAAATGAGATTCTCACCTAACAACTTTGACATGTTAAGTGGGAATCAAAATGCAGTGAAATTAAGATTCTCACTTAACAACTTTGACATGTTAAGTGGAAACCAAGGCATAAGAAAATGAGATTCTCACTTAACAACTTTGACATGTTAAGTGGGAATCAAGTGTATTTGATGTTGTCTCTTTCTTTTTGGAAAGAGAGGGGAATTCTTTGTTTGACAAATGTGGCGTGTCAAATAAGATTCCAAAATATAGGTGAAATTCATTTAAAAAATCTTAAGTATGTTAAATAGATTTCAATGATATGTTTGATTCCATGTATGTGATTTCTTGATTTTGAAAAGATAGAAACTTCCACTCTAGCATATGTATTAGGTGGATACTCAACTTAGCCCTAGAAGACTTAGAAGGGTTAGCCATAGGAATAGGCCATGCCTTAGAGGTGTTAGGAATTTTCCTGCCCTTAGTTGGAACCATTCCTCATTTTCCTTCTTTCAAGCCAAACACCAAATAAATTCTATTTGAATTTCTACAAGCTCAAATCAATTCCATGATTGAAATCCATGATTGAAATCTATGATTGAAACCCATGATCAAAATCCTTCAAAATTCCTAAGTTCAAATTTTCCTAAGTCCTTAATCCTCTCTTAAGGACTTATCCAAAATCATGATCAAAACCAAATTAAATCTCTGAGATTTTTTTCAAGATTCATTTATATTTTCATTTATATTCATATACATAAATGATATATAAATTCAAATCAATCAAACTAAACTCAAAATTCCAAAGCAATTCATTGAAATTTCCTTAAATACTTTAAATTCCCTTTTAATGGATTTAACCCAAATCATGATCAAACCAATTCAAACTCATGGGATTTTCTCAAAATCCATTTATATTCACATTTATATTCTCATATATAAATGAAATATAAATACAAACTCATCAAATCAAATCCAAAAAATTAAATTCCAATTTAAAATTTTCCATAAATCCTTTAAATTCCCTTTAATAGGTTTAACCTAAATCATGATTAAACCACTTCAAATCCTTAAAATTTTCTCATGATAAATTTATATTCTCATTTATATTCACATATATAAATGAAATATAAATTCAAACAATCAAAACTAATTCCAAAAATCAAACTCAAATCAACTCAAAATCCAATCTAAACCTTTCAAGACAAAATCTTGGACTTAGCCAAATCAACTCTAAATCAACCCAAATCTTGATTTTCTCTTATAATTCAATCAAACCTACAATCATGAGCACATATAAATTCAAACTTCAATCAAACAATCAAAACACAAGTCAAAAATCAAAGCCAAAATCCTTTCATACTCTTCCTTTGAATATGAAATTGTCAAATGGATCAAAACTCATTTGACTCCAAACCACTTGTAAATGGATTTATATCTCAATCATGAGTCCATATACAAGTTCAATCAACTTTAAATTAAGCTTTGACCAAGCCATTTGACCCACTTAGGCTCACTTGACCCAAATTAAATTAAAGTACCCTTATGAGCTAAATTTTAATCCTAACCAAATTGGATTGAACCAAACTCATATTTGCCCCTCATCATGATCAACAATCACCATGGAATGATCAATCAATCAAATTGGTTCAAACCAAGTCAAACCTAAGGGTTGACCAAGTCAACACTTAACCTAAAATGAAACCTACATAGCCAAATTTCACCATAGGCCAAATTGATTGAAACCATTGATCTAAGTTCATATTTTCCGCTCTATGTCTTTAGATGGTGTGGGTTGAGTTTGATTGGAATCCATGCTAGATTGATCTTGGATCTTCCCCATGATCATGGACGGTTTTTGTTGATCATGGGGAAGAACTTGGATGATCTCAATTGTCCATCCACGCATTTTAGATGGACGGTTGAGATTATTCAGCACATTTAGATCTCCTTTTATATGATTTAAAATGCAGGGAGATCCCCTGACGTCCGATCTTTGATCGGATGGCAAAGAATTAAAGCACGTGCACCGCCACCGCCGCCCGTGAGGTGACAACTTAAGTGATCCCCTCACAACGTGACGTGTGTAAAGCGCGTTGAGCGCCACCGCCACGCATCGCACTGTGAGCCAGGGATTAGTTAGGATTAATAAAATACTTTAACTAATTCCTAACTCACTTAGAGATCTTCCAAAATTCATAACTCTTGCTAGAAAATTCAAAAAAAATGTGAAGTTAAATCCTATGGATAGATAAACCTAGAACATTTTAAAATTAATTTTGATGAGTTTTGAATTATGCTTGTCTCAATTTAGGTTTTATTAGAAAGTTTATTTTGCTAATTACTCTTTAATTAGGACTCCGATTAATCCCAAATTTCTTGGGTAAGTTTTAGGGGATGACTTCTACCTCCCCTAATTTTCTTGGGATTTATTGAAGGTTTGATTAGAATAGTTGCATATGGTTTCCTTAATTACTCTCCTTATGTAATTAAGCATAATTAGGGTATGATTAGTAATTTCAACCTATGATTAGGGTTGATTAAGGTCAGATACAGTGAGAAGGAGGTTTATGGAATATTTTTGGGGCATTTCTCCTAAGCTATTCCCTAAACCCCCCCCCCCCCCTTTTCTCTCCTTAATCTCCTCTTAATTAAAGGTTAATTCATTAATTATCCCCTTAATCAATTTCTATAAATTCTAAAAAGTTCCATAACTTAATTAATCTACTTTGGGTAGATATGCTTAGGTGTTTAATAGCCCAAGTTCAATTAAGGAAATCAAAACCCAATTCATATGTGTGAAAGGGTGTTTTGAAATTACTTAACCTAAACCTCTTAGTTTAAGTAACTTTAAATTGTGAGCCAAATTGAATTAGGCCTTTTCATTATTAGGTGCATTGCAAATTTAAATTCCTTGTGGGTTTTATGTCATCTCATTGGTTCATAATTATTTGGTTAATTCTTCTAAGGTGTGTAGGTAATTAAGTTACTTAATTCATACCTTAACCTAATCAATGCTTAAAAATGGATCTAATTACCTAAAAATTAAACAAAAATATCAAACACATGTGGGAATGGGTTAGGAATAGCAAACTCATCTCACCTTATCAAAATAAATCAAACTTCAAACTAAACAAAAATCACTTTGAATTCACTTTGATTTATTTTAAACTTTCTTATTCTATAAGAATGTCTTTAGGATTTAAGTGAAGTGAACTTGTTTACATGCTTTCATTACTTTGGATATTTCCCCAACATATTAAATTTGTGTCATGTGGTTTCATGCATTCATATTTTTCAAATTCAAATTTAAAAATGAAATTATATAGTGTTGGCTAAAGTATAAATATGAATGGATATTATCACTACTAAATCCAAATTATTTTCAAAATGCATAAATCAAATACCAAATTTGGAAGTGTGCTACTTATACTTTAATTATAAGCTTGCATGTGATAGATTATAAAGGTATGCTTAGCATAGGTTTCCTTTCTCCTTTATGGTTAACATAGTTTTGAATAGGAATTTGGGGAGATATATGGTTCATTTGAAAAGGACCTAATACTCACGTAATTTCATATCCTATTCATCACTATGCTATCACCTAAGAAGGGTTACCTATACTTGCATACATAAATTTCAAAAAATAAAATGAATCCATTAATGCAACTTTTGCATTCTTCTTTTCCATTTCATTTCTTTTATACACATGTTCGTATTTAAGGAAAGTGGTATATTAGTCTAGACAACCCCGAGGTTGTGAGGCTTTAAGTAGCCCTAAGTAGGTTTTATACCTTACACCTTTGGTTAACAATGGCGTTGTACTCACTTTTGCCTTTCTTACTTTCATGTGTGTATGTGAAAATTTGGATAAAGAAACCCTTTTCTACTAAAGAAAATTATGCATACTCAACTTCTATATTTTCTTAAATGGATTACTTAGCATACATCATAAAATGTGTTAAATACTCTCATTTTCATGTATATATATGCTTAAGATCCATCCATATGCATGTTATATATGTTGGGAAAGAAATGAAGTAATGTGCGTTATGTGAATTTTGATTCATTTTATTTAATCTTAAAATATGTCTTTCTTTTTGGATAGGTTTGTTTAGAGTTTATCTAAACTTAGGGTTAATTAAAATATTTACCTAAATGAAACTAAAATGTGAATCTACTTTAGAAATTACTTAGGTTAGGGAAGGAAAGAGAAGTTCTCTTCTCTTTTCCTCTCCTCATAACTTAGTAATTAATTGTAGGATCCACTTAAACCCAATCAAAACACAAAATAAAATCAACCCAAATTAATTAAACAACTTAAATGAAACCCTCCTCTAAGTTGAACATATTTCCACACATAGAAAATTTGAACCTAAAGTCATAG
The DNA here is from genome assembly GCA_021442155.1 of Cymbidium sinense. Taxonomy (NCBI): domain Eukaryota; kingdom Viridiplantae; phylum Streptophyta; class Magnoliopsida; order Asparagales; family Orchidaceae; genus Cymbidium; species Cymbidium sinense. The sequence continues at coordinate 176,457,887 of CM038221.1, read as the reverse complement.
CTAAGAATACCACACAAACCTTCAAAGCACACACATTAGCCTAAGTCACCACTTCTAGCTTTAGGTTAGGTCGGTGCATGGCTTGATGCTTTATTTTATTTTGTGATATATGTTTTAGACACGATGTTAGGGTGTATGCTCATAGAATGACTGGTAAGATAATCTTAGTCTAAGTATTCTTTTCTACAGGGGATTGTGCTTAAGGGGCGCTGTCATAAATAAAAATATAAAATGCTTTTGCTTGTAGGTGCTTTATACCCCTAAGAATAATCCATAGGTCAGGTGGACTTAGTCACCCATGTGTGGGGTGATAAGCCCAATATACATGCTTGGGATTTGTGTGGTTTGTTTTAGCTAACCTTTGTTTTGCAGGTGTTAGTTACATTTCCACTTTTCCTTTTCATGTAAATTTATGTAATTAGGATTTTGGAATGATTGTTATGGGGATTAGGATGAGCATTGGTCATAAGATCCTATCTTATGCACTATATGAAGCCTTGGAGCATCCACCTTCCAACCATCCAAAAGAAAGAGCCAAAAGAAGAAAGAAGAAAAGAAGAAAGAAGAAATAAAGCTTGAAGACCCCCATAACAACAAATTCCTTTACTTAATTATAATTTAATTCATTTATAATCTGAGTTGTATAAGGGTAGAGCTCGGCTATCCAATTTGATATTTTTTGGATTTGTGCAGTGGTGCCCGACCACAATGGCCTTTTATTCTTTTTGTGCTTAGCTTTATAAATTGATTGATAATTTGTTTAGCTTATGCATTAAGTGGCATGATTTTCCTTATTTCTTCCTTGCTTTATGTATGGCCTGGATGTGGATTAGGCTCTTTAGGGAAAAATAAATCTTTTACCTAACTTAACAACTCAAACTAGAAATAAATAAGTCATAACCTCACCTAAAACTTAGGTTTAAAATCAAGATAAAAGAATTAGCAACCCCTTAGCTGGATGAGCATTTCTTTTATAGTATCACAAATGTATCTTATTTCACTCTTTATTGGAGGGCTTCCACCTTCATAGAGAAACTTGGCTTAACTTGGGAGAGCCATGGTGAAAACTCACCTCATCCCTTCTCGTTGATTTTGACCCATAATCTTTATTTCTCATGCATTGGGCATATGAATCTTATTAGCTTGAGTCAAAATGATTATCCAAAAATAAAAATAAAAAAAATGAAATTTGAATTGCATTAGATTTAAGTCATTTGAAGCATACCTTTACATGATATAGTCTCTTTAGGAAGTGAGTTTAAGAACTTAGTCTCTTTCTAAAAAATAATAGCCTAACTATCCTGCATTAAGCATAAAGACTTTCATACATAAATTTAAAATCATAGGAGTTAGTTGGCCACCCCCATGTGGTTGTAAGTCTAAGCTGTCGGGTGGTTTGTCCTCTCTTATGGAGGCAAACTAATTACCCATTTTTTGCCTTAGATTTAGGTTGTGCTTTTGGCTCTCACCAAAGCTCCCTAGATTTAAGTTCTTAGATTGTTTCTCCCCTTTGTGGGCCATAAGCATAATTCCTCACCTCTTAGTCATTTCCTTAATCTTTGTTAAGGAATCATAAGTCCTAAATTTCTAATGAAAAATGCAACTCAAACAAACTAAATCAATTTCAAAAATCCAGATGATAGTTTAAGATGCTCGCTAGTTTTTTTAGTGTCATGAGCATCTCCTACTTATTCCCATTTTGATAATAATCTCTCTTTGATCAATCCCATTTGATCTTCAAAATAAACTGATTGATTGATAGTCCTTTCCTATTAAAATCTTTAGACAACAATCATTTTAATCAAGAGTTTCCCTAAGGAATCCCCATTCTTAGGACATAATCTATGGGGCTTGCCCAAAAGGAACTCGGTTTAAAATAAACCACGAAACTTTTCATAAAGTATGGGAAGATCTCCTTATGAGTCCTTATTGAGGTATTAGGTCCATTAAAGGATAGTGACTTCTGCCTTTTGAGATAGCACACTATTCCTTAATGACATACTCAATCACCTGAATAAGTACACTTGTGGATCTGCATGGCATCCCAAAAATATGAATTTTTATAGGTCTCCTCTTTTATTTTCTACCAACAGATTTTGAATGGTAACTCCTATATTCAAAATTTTTCATCGACACCACGAGAAGGTGTACTTATGAGTGATGTACACATTGTACTTTGAAAGATAGAATTACCCTATAATGGACCTAATCACCTAATAAGGACTCATAAGGCATGATGGGTCTTCAAATATACCAAAAATATTTTTCCTACTTTACATGGAAAAGAATTTTATTTAAATGGGTTCTAAAGTTCTAAAAAATATAATTATATCTTAAAGAAAATGAATCCCTTAAGAATACTCTCGATTAACGTAGGTGATTATTATCTCCAAAGAATTTAAAGATAGGACTATTAATAAATTGATTGTGTTTTAAAAAAATTAAGTGGGATGGATCAAAAGGGGAAAGTTATTATCAAAATCAAAAGAGATGAGTATGGAGTGCTAATGATACTAGGATGCCTAGTGAGCACTCCAATCTATCCTATGGTTGGGCTTTATATATTTGAAATGGAGGAGATTTGTTTGTTTGAGTTGAAATTTTATTTGAAATCTAGGACTTATAATTCCATAATACGAGATTGTGAAAATGCCTAAGAGGTGAGGATTTATGCTTGTAGCCCCAAAGGGAAACAACAATCTCATATCTTAAATCTAGGGAGCTTCAACGAGGGTCAAAGCACGACCTGAATTTAAGGCAAAAGTGGGTATACAATTTACCTCCATAAGAGAGGATAAACCACCCAACTATTTACTTCCTGAGTATTGCCTAACTCTTCTTACACTTTAAATCCATGTAGGCAAGTCATATGTTTTTGCAACATGGCTAAGTTATTATTATTTACAAAAAGTAACTAAGTCCTTAAACTCACTCCCTAAGAGACTAGAATATGAGGGGTGTGAATAATGACTTAAATATAATACAATTTATTATCAAATTTTATTTAATTTGGGACTTTTTATTTTGACATAGGCTATAGGATTTTATATACCTAAATGCATGAGAAGTTGATTATGAGCCAAATCAAAAGGGAAAGAGATGTTCTTCCATCATAGGCTCTTAAAGGTTAAGTCCATTCTATCTGGCAAAATGGAAGCCCACCCTTAACACGAGTGAAACAAGATGATATGCATGTTATTAAACAAACAACATCCAGCTAAAGGGTTATTATATATTTTATTATCTTGATTTAATACCTAAGCTTTATGTGATGTTATGAGTTATTTTAAAAGTTCAGTTATGAGTTCGTTAGTAGGGTAGAAAATTTATTTTTCATCCTAAGAGCCTAATCACATCCGGGCCAAACAATAATCACAAATCATAAATAAACTATGAAAAGGCATATTTTTTCTAATGCACAAGTTAAACAAATCATTAAACAATTTTATAAAGCTATTGCAAAAGAATAAAAGGTAGATGTGGTCAAGTACCGCTGTACAACTCAAAAAGAAATGTGGTAGTCGAGCTCTACCCTTATATAACATGAATTACAAAAGAATAATTATAATTACAAATGATGAATGTTATGGGGGTCTTCATTCTTCATTTTTCAACTCTTCATCTTTCATTTCTTCATTTTTATTTGCTCCCTTTCCTTCTTCCTTTTGGCTTGATTTGAATGTGGTTGCTCCAAAGGCATCATATGGTACATGAGACTTGGTCTTATAACTAATGCTCATTCTAATCCCATAACACTCATCCTAATCCTAATGTAAAATTATAATAAAAGAAGGAAAGTAAATCTAGCTACACCTGCAAAATAGATGTTAGTTGAACACACCATATAACCCAAGCAATTATATGAATAATTTGGACTTAGCAACCCACACATGGGTAACTAAGCTCATCTGTCCTAACTTTGGTTATGCTTAGGGGCTAAGAAACCTGCACAGTAAAAAGTATTTATAATTTTATTTAAGGGCCCCTTAAGCACAACCCCCTGCAGAAAGCATAATTAAGCTAATATCAGCCTAACATCCAAACTACACACATACACCCTAACATCCAATCTATAATAATATATCACAAAATAAGCATACATCAAACCATACATTACCCTAACATAAAGTTAGAAATTATGACTTAGTCTAATATGTGTGCATTAAAGTTTGTGTGGTATGTCCTAACTAGGCTTTAGATTGTAATTTTCTAAGTGTAAGAGATTCAATTTATATAGGGTCGATTTCTCTTTAAGTGATCAAATCGATTTGAAAATTTTACTTAATATTTTCTTTTGTTTCATATGACCTACACTTAATAATTAAGTGTTATAAAGAGAAGAAAGAGAGGGAATCTCTCCTTCATCCCTATCGTAAGTCACTTTTAAAGCAAGTTAATTAATCAATTTCTTTTAGTGAATGAATTATTGTATATTTTAATCAATCCTAAATTTAGGTTCACTCTAAATGAACTTATTCAAAAATAAAGACATCTTAAGATTAATTATAATGAATTATTATCACATAACACATGTTATTCATTTCTTTTCATCATGTATAGCATGCATATGATTAAATCCTAAGCATGCATATACATACAATGTATATCTTAGCACACTTAAATGATGAATGCAAAGAAATATGTTTGGAATTTAAATATTTCATTTTGATTGAATTATGAATGTATGTCTTTTTAAAAAGGAAAGAGAGATTTTTCATCCGTTATCTAAATACACATTCACATGTATAAAAGTTTTAAGTGAGTACATCATCATTGTTCTACACCAAGGGCGTAAGGTAAGACCTACTTAGGGCTACTTAAAGCCTCACAGTCCTAGGGTGTCCAGACTAATATATCACTTTTCTTATATACATGTAGATGTATAAGAAACTCTAAGGATAGGAAAACCCATACAAAAGTTATATTTGATTTATTTGATTTATGATTATTATTCATTGGTCATATCACACATACATATGTATAAGAGTTTTGAGTGAGTACGGCGCCATTGTTCGGCACCAAGGGCGTAAGGTACAAGACCTACTTAGGGCTACTTAAAGCCTCGCTGCCCTGGGGTGTCCACTTTTCTCAAATACATATCAATGTACAAAAAAAACCATAAGAATAAGAAGTCATGTAAGAAGCCACATTTGATTTGATTATATGATTTACATATGTGATATGAAATTCTTTCTAAGTCTTAGTATGAAAATGCATAGGAATAGATCTAGACAAATGTTGTGTTCTTTTCAAATGAACTATACATTTATAAATCCCATGCAAATCCATATAAGATAAGGAAAGAGAGCTTAATATTGCATATCTTATATTATTAATACATGCAAACTTATAGATACTTATAATTTGCATCACTCCATCTATTATAATTAACTTATGGGCTTTTGAAAATAACATTTGATTTAATAGTAATAATAGCCACACCTATTTTTAATTTAAATCAACACATGCAATTTGACATAAATAAAACTATTTCATTTAGTTAATTTTTAAAAGAAATGAATGCATGATTATACATGGCAAGTAACATTTAACATGATTGGAAAGAAATAAAACAACACAAGCATGTGATTTCATTCAAATCCAACTAAGTCTTAAGGATAACCAAACTAAATAAGATTATTTAAAACAAACGAAAGTTCTTTAATATTATTTTATCTTTATGTTTGATTTGATTTAAGAAAAGTGAAAGAGTTTTGTTGGTCTAATCTCATTCCCCATGTGTGAGTTAATTTTGATTCAAGGAAGAAATAATTAAGTTAATTTTATGATTTAATTAGGTTAGGGCATAAATTAAGTGGATTAATTAACCCTTACCAACATCACCTTAAGGTAATTAACTAACTAATAATGAGCTAATATGATATGCAACCACATGAAAAGTAAATTTGTAATATTCCTATGAAATGAAAGGGGTCTAATGCAATTAGCTAATGATTAATAGTTAATTAGGCTTAATTGGTCTCATTTAATTACTTTTATAGTTTTCTCACACATGTAAGCTAACCATAATTTCATCATCTCTCACTTTGGGTCATTGGACACCCAAAGAGCTACCCCAAGATTAAATTAGAGAAATAGACTCAATTGAATTAATTAAGTTCATTAATTAGTTGATTAAACCTTAACTAAACTTAACCAACCAAAATGAGATGGGCTTAGAGAAAGAGACAAAGAAGAGAGCCTAAGTCTCAATCCCTAAATTCTTTCAATTAGTTAATTAAGGTTCAGGTATGATTTGGATTTTGATTAATATTATTGATTAATTAATTAAGGCTTGTTAATTAATTAAGAGAGATTAAAGAAGACTTAAAGAAAAGATTCAAAGAGGGAGTCCCATAACTTTTTCCCTATACTTCATCATCATTAATAGAGGTTAATAAACTTAATTGATTTATTAATTTACTATTCCTTTGCTTAATTATCACTAATTATATTAAGAAAGTGATTAAGGCTTAGTCAATTGGTTTCCTAATTAAGCAATCAATAAAATCCCAAAAAATAGTGGAGGCAGAAGTCATCCCCTTAAATATGCACAGAAAGTTTAAGACTAATTGGATGATTAATTAGGGAGTAATTAAGCTAATTATATTTCTAATTAAACCTTGATTAAGCAAAATTCACTGTTCAAAATTAATTAATAATAATTTTTCTAGATTCTACTCTGAAATATCTTTAAAATGAGCATAAGTTTGTTATTTTTTTTCTAGAATTAATTATGAATTTAGAAAATTTCAGGGATAAAAATCAATTTATTTGCCCTAATTAAAGCCTTAATCCCATTGGTCCACATGGCGTCTGACACAGCGCACTTTCCACGTGGTGCGACGGGATTCACTATTTATGTTGTCACATCCAACTACTGACACAGATGGTGGCACACGTGGTAACTCCTTGGACCGTCCGATCTAAGATCGGATGGCCAAGATTAAAGCTATGATTTCAAGGAATTAATCAGGGGCTTTAAGCATGATCTGATCAGAATCATCCATTTTGATCACGCGGGATGGACGGTCCATGACATATCTCCTCCCAAGCATCAAACAATGGCTACCATCCATCGATCGTCGCTCGATTCGAGCTCACCCAAGCTCGGATGGAGATGAAAATGATTCCACACCTTCGGGGAAGCACAACAATCAAATCTAACGGTGGAAAATGCATGACATTGAAATTTCTTTCACAAAAGACCAAGCTATTTTCATTCAAGGATCGATTTCAATGGCATACCTCACTGAAGCTTATGACCAACGGTTCCAACGATTGAGGAAGCTTCACTTGGTAGAAATGAAGTCCTGTTGAGCCGCACAAGCTTTGATTTGGTGGTTGGCTTGGAAGACCAAAGCACTAAGCGTAGGTGGTCAAGCTTGATCGAACTCTACCCTTCGGCCATCGGAAAGCTTGGGAAAGGATTCGTTCTCACTCTTCTGGCTCCAAGGAAGGTGTGTGAAAAGTTAATTACACTTTGGTAGAGATTTGAGCAAATGGGAATTCAAGGTGGCCTCCCCTATTTTAGTTTTGCATAAAATCAAAAATGAGGATTTTGGGGAGCTTGGGAAGGCTTGAAAATTTCTCTAGGAACTCTCTCCTTGGTTGCTAGGGTTGAATCAAGTGTGTGTCCTTCAGTTTGAGTGGGCATGAGGGGGGTATACCCCCTCATTCCTTAGATCGGATGGCAATGGCTATTTTGGCTTTTTGATCAAATGGTTGAGATGGAGAGCTCAATTTGGGCAAAGAATCATGTTAGATGGCTTCCTTTGAGTGGAGGAGGGTGTGAGAGTGGCTGTCAAGGGCATTGTGGGTGTCTTATGGCTATTTGGAAAGCTCTAATGGGGATGGGGTGGTGATTTCACCTTCCTATGGATCATGGCTGACCCGACCACTATTGGGTCAAGTCATCCATGGTCATTGGTGCCTAAGTTGACCTATGATTGGGTGTCAAGTTACTAGGGGAAAAATGACCCAATAAGCATGTGTTTTATCTCATGGGATGCCCTAAACCTAAGGGTAAAATGGTTATTTGGCTATGAGTTTGATTTGGGCAGATTTGGGATGGGTCAAAAGTTGGTTAGCCCAAATTTTAAGTGGTTTGGATTTTATTTGATTTGATTTGGCTTGATTTGACCTATTTAGGTCAAATTGGGTTAAGTTGTATCAAGCTAACCAATTGATTAAATTGGGTCAAACCAAGGGTTGGGTCAAGTTCACGTGATCAATTGGAGTGTATTGGTGTCATTGGTTTGGTTCATTTTACTTTGGATTTGATTATGGTTCATTTTGGCCAAATTGGTTCATTTAGGTTCATTAAAGTTCAATTGACTAATTAAAATGATTGTAGCCTTTGGTTTGATTTAATTTGAATTTAATTTAGATTTTGGCTAATTTGACCCTTTAGGTCAAGTTTGGCTAGGCTGGGTCAAGTTAACCAATTGGTCAACTTCAGCATAATTATGGCTTTGGTCAAGTTCAATAATTAATTTGGAATGAACTTGAGTCATTGGTTACAATCAATTTGGATCAAATCATAATTTAACCCATTTTGGCTTTTAGGCCAATTTGGATCAACTTGGGTCAAATGGCCAATTAGGCTTGGTTTGGCTCAAGTGAAGGTTTGGTCATATTTAATCATTGATTATGAGTTGGTTTGAATCAATGGTTTTAATCAATTTGGCATATGGTAGATTTTGACTGTTTGAGTTTCATTTGGGCTAAATGTAGACTTGGTCAAAGCTAGGTTTGACTTTATTTGACCTAATTTAAGACAATTGATTAACCTAGGATAATTTTATATTATGTTGTGAGGTTTGGGTGGACTTAATTTGATCTGATTTGGGTTGGATTAGAACTTGGCTCAAAAAGGTTCTTTTACGCCACTTTGGATCAAGTGAACCTAAATGGGTTAATTGGCTTGATCATAGCTTGATTCAAGTTTAGTTAAACTCACACATGAGCCTAGGATTGAAATATAAATCAATTGCAAGTGGTTTAGAGCCAAATGGGTTCTGGTTCATATGATAATTTTAAGTCAAAAGGCCTAACTTGGGTTTGATTTGGTTTAGCTTGGATTTGGTTCTAGAAAGATAGTTTATGTTTATATTTAGGTCAATGATTGTAGGAATGATTGAATCATGAAGGAATCCATGAGTTTTGAATTGACTTGAGTATCATTTAGCCAAGTTCAAGAATTTGGCTAAAAGAGCTAAAATTGGGAATTTGATATGAGATTGGGTTTCAATCATTTAGAGTTTGGAATTTATTTATGACTTGGAATTTGATTTGAGATTGAATTTGATAATTGAGAAAATAAATTGGATTGCAGTTGACTTGAATTTGGTTAAGGCTAAGTCCATAAGATAAAATCAAAGGGCTTAGGAAGGGATTTGGAGTTTGAATTTATGGTTTTGGAAATTTTGATTTGAATTGAGATTTGGTTTGGGAGAAGGAAGCAAGGATTTGGTTTAAGCTATAGGGTAGGCAAGTCCTCCTAAATATCTAAGGTACAACATATTCATATGGCTGACTCTTCTAAGTCTCTAAAGTTAGGTTAAGTGTTCACCTAATCACTATAAGTGTCTTAAGACTAAGGAACTCTTAGTGTCTATAAGATTCCTAGATCTATGGTGAGGAAGTTGAGAGCCCACTCCAAAAGTGAGGTCAACAGGATTCATATGATTCAATTTTATAGCATTCATTGACAATATAACGAGGGAAAATTATTGCACTATGAAAATATGAAGCGTATAATACATAGAGATTATTCACTTTACACTTGACTTTGCCATGTAATATCAAATTAGTGAAAAATTAATGAGAGATGAAGAAGAATGAAAGAGATTCTCCTTTGTATGATTTCTAAAGTTCTAAGATTTTTATATTTATAAGTAAAATTAAATTATCAAATTGACTCCTCCAAAGTGGCATAATGACTCTTACTGCTGGCATGAACCTTCCAAACAATAAACCAGCATAAGATATTAAAAAATCTAAGAAATAACATACTTAGGAATTAATTAAATAGATATTAACAAAAAAAAATTGATTCTAAATTGCTCTAACAAATGTTTATCTAACAATGATATCAACTCTAGAATATGGGAGATAAAAATAAATTTAAAAAATGAATTCTAATGGATGAAACCAAGAAGGGTATCTTACGCTTAAAAAATGAGAAAAAAAATAACTAAGGCCCCCCTTTTTAATTAGTAATCGATTGTATCTTCTTCTTTGTTCGATTTATTTGAATCCACATTGACTAAAAATAGATAAGATTTATTTGTATGAAAATGTCAAAGTATTTGTAAAAAGTTATTATCATATTATTATTTCATAAATCTATCAAAAATACATGAAAATCAACATTTAATACTCATGTTATTATATTTGAATAGTTATATGATGAAATAAAGTAATATTCATATTGTCTTAGTTATATAATAGTTTATTAATATTATTCTTTCAAGCTAAATTATTATTGCATGCTAGAAAATTAGTTACAGTAGAATAAAATTTTACTCCTTAGCTTCGTTAGAAAATCCAGTACGCACGTAGATAGTTGAAAAAAAAATAAGAAACTCCATAATTTTTACGTCGAAAACCCCCAGAAGGAAAATCATGAGGCCTAGCCCAGTAAAAATGTTACACTATATATCTACTTTAGAGTACAGAGTTTAAGTCTTCCCGATAGTGGGATTATAAGATTGTATGTGAGAAATCCTGATAATGAGAATTTCATAATCGTTATAAGTATACGCAAGTAGTTGCTATAATGGTTGTTGGTGATATGGCAATGGCGTACAATCGACGGCATAACAATTGATGACAAACTTTGAACTTCTAGCACTCTCTCAGCTTTCTCTCAAGTTCGATTTTAGCTCATTTCTCCCTTTCATGACAAGAATGGGGTCATATTTATAGGATTCTGAGGGGGGCATTCTAGTCATTGTAGCCAAAATCCCAAAACACTCTATCATACGGTGTATATTGATTCATTTGATCATAGATAGTTTTTGGTGATTTGACCATTCAAATGATCTTTAATTTGAGTGATCATAAGCTCGTTGGATTCATCTTGTCAAGCCGCTCGATTCGACTATAAGCATGCCAAAATTGAAGTCATTTGATTATTCAATCAGTATTTTGAAGTTTTCATATGTAGCTTTTGGGTTTGATTTGAACTTATTTGGGGTCAATTTGACTTTATTCTAGTGTTGTTGGACTAGTCCCACTCAGTCAATTTACATACATACTTTAACTTAGGATTCATGCTTGATTTATAAATTTTATTTAGATATATCATTTGCCCCCTCATTTCATCCAAAAATATATTTTTTATTATTTTTTTAAATAAAAAATAAAATCACTTTAGCTAAAAATTTTTAGATTTATAATTATAATATATATATATATATATATATGTATATATATATATATATATATATTTATTTATATAAAGTTATTATATTTATTTATTATATTTTATTATATATATATATATATAGTGATGCTTTTATAATTAATTATTTTATTATTTTATTATATATATATATATATATATTTGAAAGAGGAGGCCACAGCCCCCAATTTCTTTTCTTTTCTTTTTTGAAATGTGAAAGAGAGAGAGAGAGAGAGAGAGAGAGAGAGAGAGAGAGAGAGAGAGAGAGATAGAGAGAGGGAGAGATCATTTTTTTTAATTAAATGGCTGGTGTTTTGCCAAGGTTTCTTTTTCAAGTATAAATATCCCCTAAGTGGTAATGAAAAATTTGCACCTTACTTTCTTTTCTTTCTTTTCTTTGGTATCCTCCACTGACCTATAAAACGATGCCAACCCCCCTCGTAGGCTCCAGTTCTCCTAGATCTCGAGGTTTCCAACTAACCTGGTTAGGCGATGCGCATCTCAAATTCAGGCTCCAGTGTGCTTTTCCTTTCTTCTCTTTGGTAGCCTCTACTAATCTGTATAACGATGATGATCCCCCTCGCAGGCTTCAGTTCTCCCTGATCTTAGGGTTTCTAACTGACCTGGTTAGGCGGCGCGCATCCCGAATGCACGCTCCAGTGTGTTTCCACTTTCTTTCCTTTCAATGTGCCTCCACTTACCTGTATAACGGTGTCGACCCCCCTCAGACTCCAGTTCTTCCTGATCTCACATTTTCCAACTAACCTGGTTAAGCGACATGCATCCCGTATTTAGGCTCCAGTGTGATTCTATTTTCTTCTCTTTGGTAGCCTCCACTGACCGATATAATGGTGCCAACCACCACCGTAGACTCCAGTTCTCCCATCTCGTGATTTTAACTAACTGGTTAGTGGCACATCCGATTTCAGCAGGTTTCCAATTAAAAATTAGATAATATTTTCATGGGTCAGCATCCTTCCACAGATATCATAATGTCTAAAGATTCCCAAGCAAATCTTGCACAAGATGATGGGTTACGGAAGCATCAAAGGATGGTGAGATCCGACAATGTAACGCCAACTATCAACAATGATACTTTGATAATCTTCAGAAAGAAGTTTTATTTTCCAAATGATTTAGTGGCTATTCCTCCTAAAAGATTGCAGCGAGCTTAGTCTCCTTCATCTATTTATGAGATGAGCTTACTTGAAGGTCTTCGATTTCCTTTGGCTCCTGAGTTGATCGTCATTTTATCGGCAATTGAGATTTGTTTATCTCAATTTTCTTCTCGAGCTATGATAATCATTATTAGGTTGATTGTTTTCTTTAGGATGCGTGGTGCGACACTTACTCAAGAGGTCTTGGCGAAGATGTGTAATTTTACCTATGATGTGCATGGTCGAATATCTTGTAGGAGTAAATGGTCAGATTTTTTCACAAAAGATTCTCTAAGAAATTGGGTCAATAGATTTTTCTTAATAAAAATGAATGGGGGCTCTTTAAAAAGTGAGGGAAACTGAAAGAAATATCCTTCTCCCATATAATTGAGGAAGATATATTGAAGGTTCTTAACGTTGTGAAAGTCAAAGATCTTCGATATGAGACCCACTATATTAATCAATATGTGAAGGAAGAATCCTTATTCAAAGTTGGCCTTTCAATTCAAACTAGGAGATCCCATGCTCTTATGTTGAAGAAGTCTGATAAATGTATGAAAAGATCTAATCCCGCTTCCGCAAGTATCCTCCAAACGACCAACAAGAGAACATGTGCCAATTCTTTCAAAGAGGAAAAAGTCAAGCAACCCACTAATCAGATCCTCAGATAAGAACTGTAAAATGAGCCCACCAAAAATTTATATTCCAGTAGAGATGTTAAATCACACATGTAGTGGGCACCAACGTGCTGAAGAGTTGGTAAGAAATCTTTATTCTTTTAAATTTTCTCTCTTTTTCTTTCCTCCTATCTCCCTTTTATATATATATAATTTTTTTCAGATATTGAAGAAAATGAGTATCGAGTTTGAATTAGATGCTACCTTGAAGACATGGAATGTTGAGTTTGTGAAGATCAAATATCTTCATGGTGAATATAAGTGACGATACGAATCTAAGGCTAAAGAAGTTATAGCTTTAGAGAATCAGTTGGCTGAGTGTAGGACTGAGTTGTTGACTATGGTGACTTCCCTTTCATTTTAGCGTCGGGAGGTTAATAGGATTCGGGATGAGATAGCGGATGCATGAGCTAAAATAAATCAGACTACGAAGACCTTAGAAGCCGCTAATGCTAAGATACATACTTTAGAGGCAGAGAACAAGGCATTACTAACACAGATCTTGGAAAAGGAGAATATAGAAGTTGACACCAACTTGAAGATTATAAAGAGCTTCAAAAATTCCACTGCCTTCAAGAGTATAATTCAGGATCGAGTTCAGGAAGCTCGTGATCATTTCTATGATATTAAGGTGAAGGATCTGGAATGTCAACTTCTGAAAAGGACCCATCTGGTTAATCGCAAGATAGGTGTAGATATTGAAGGCCTTTCACCGAGTTAGGTTTCTGAAGATTCATCTCCAAGGGATGACGTAGAGAGCATGTCTTCCTCTTTTTTTGGTGATAATAGTGAAGATGTGGATATTGTTTGATTACATTTTTATTTTATTTGTATTTCAATCTAATATCTTCTTAGTAGATGACATATGATCATGTTTATGTATGTGTCATAGTGCTTTGAATTTTCATTTTAAAATAAAATAATTGATGTTTAAAATTATTTGTTACTAGTTGTATGTCAGGAAGTTATTTAGTGACGTTAGCATGTATATTTTTAAGAGAAAATATAGCAAGGATTTCTAACCCATCTGAGGTTGTTTGTCAAAGTTTCGCTAGATGACATTAACCTGTGTGGAGTAGGTGCGAAGTTTTGACCTATCTGAGGTTGTTTATCATAGTTTCGCTCGATGATGTTAACCTGTGTGGAGTAGGTGCAAAGTTTTGGCCCATCCAAGGTTATTTATCAGAGTTTCGCTCAATGACGTTAACATGTGTGGAGTAGGTGCAAAGTTTTAACTTATCTGAGATTGTTTGTCAGAGTTTCACTCGAAAACGTTAACCTGTGTAGAGTAGGTGCAAAGTTTTGACCTATCCGATGTTATTTGTTAAAGTTTTCACTCGATGACATTAACCTGTGTGGAGTAGGTCTAATCGAAACCACTTGAAATTGATTTTTCTTTCTTCTTGTTATTATTGTTTTAATTTATCATTTTTTCAAACAAAGATATGAAACATCAAAATAGAGAGTTCAATTCAAATGTTACATCATAAATTCATTGATAATATCTTTGTAGGTTCTCAGCATTCCAAGTACATGGATGAATTTTTCCCTCTGAATCTTTGAGCTTGAAAGTTCCTGGTTTAACCATAGCAACCACCACATATGGTGCTTCCCAAATGGGTGAAATTTTATTACATTGTGGTTCTTTTCTCGTAAAGACTAAACTTCATAGAACTAGATCTCCAATATTGATAGGTCTAGGCTTCACTCTCCGATTGAAGTGACGTGTGATCGATAGATGATAGGCAACATTTTTGATTGAAGCTACTTCCCTTATTTCAGGCAATAAATCTAGTTGATATCAGAGTTTCTCTTCATTATTTGTTGCATCAAAAACCTGGACCTTAGTACTGGGGATACAGATGTCAACTAGAATAATCGCCTTCATCGTGAAACACAAATTATAAAGTGTCTCACTAGTTGGTGTTCTTGCAGATGTTTGTTTAGCCCATAATCCATTAGGGAGTTCATCCACCCATTGCCCCCCAGCCTTATCCAAACATGTCTTCAAGCCTTTTAGAATTGTTTGATTCATAATCTCAATTTGACCATTTGTTTGGGGGTGTGCTACAACTGTATGAACCAATTTAATATGTAAATCTTTGCTAAAGGAAGTGAATTATTTTTCCATAAATTGAGTCTCATTATCTGTTATAATTTTAGCAGGAATTCTAAAATGATAAATAATATTTTTCCAAATAAATTGTTTAGCATCGACTTATGTGATTTTTGCTAATAGTTCTGCCTCAACCCATTTAGTGAAATAATCTATCGCCATAATGATGAATTTTTGTTGTCTAGTTGTAATAGGGAATGGTCCCATAATATCTATTCCCTGTTGAGCAAAAGGCCAAGGGCTCTGGAAAGATGAAAGTTCGGTTAGTGGAATGTGGTTGAGATTAGAATATATTTAACAATTACTACACTTTTTTACAAAATTTAATGCATCATTTTTTATTGTAGGCCAGTAAAATCCTTGTCTCGGGATTTTGTGGGCAAGTGCTCTGCCCCCCAAGTGTTCTCCACGAATGCTTGATAAACTTCTCGAAGTGCATACTCTGCTTCGGATAGTGGAAGACATTTGAGATATGGTCCTATCAATAATCTTTTGTATAATTCATCATCGATAATGCTGAAGTTTGCAGCTTATCGTCGAATATAGACGATGATAACTAGATCTTCTAGTAGAGCTCCATCACGTAAAAATGCAAATATCAGATCTATCTAAGAAACTTGCATTGATTCATCAATGGATTGTATTTCACAAGGTCCTTATATGTTGGGAATATGAATGTCTTCTATATACTTTCTCCTATAAATGTCTGAGGATGTTGATGTGGCAAGTTTTGAAAGAGTATCAGCTCTAGCATTTTGGTTTCTTGGAATGTGAATAATATGATATTTACTTATTCGAGATAGAAGAGATTTTACTATATGAAGGTATTAAGTCAGATGATGATTGTGAGTGTTGAAATATCCTTCAACTAAGAAACTACAAGTTACGAATTAGTTTAAATTATAAGACTTTGAACTTCACAATCAATAGCCAATTTTAACCCTACTACTAAGGCTTCATATTCTGCAATATTGTTAGTGGCTGAAAACTTTAAACGTAGTCCATATTCAAGGATATCATGTTTAGGAGAAATAAGTAGAATTCCTGTTCCAACACTAGAGTTTCTAGATGCTCCATCAACAAATAAAATCCAATGTTGTGATATTGAATAAGGAGAATTTATTTCAATAGAATCTGAGATGGTGCATTCAACAATAAAATCTGCTAATACCTGAGATTTGATATCTGGCCTAGGCAAAAAGTGAATATCAAACTATCCCAATTCAACTGACCATCTAACTAATCTGCGAGAAGCTTCTAGTTTTTGGAGGATAGTTTTGAATGAAATTTGTGTATAAACATCAATAGAATGAGCTTGAAAATATGAGTGTAGCTTTCTTACTAAGAACACCAATGCTAATGCAGTTTTATTTGCTAAAGGATAACATCCTTCTATGTTAGATAGAATTTTACTAATGTAATAAATTGGTGGTTGCCCCTAGCCTCCTCACGGACTAACACTGAGCTTATTGCATGATGCGAGATAGCAAGATATAAATAAAGAATTTCTTTCAGAATCAGCTTTAATAATAATGGTGGTGAGGACAAATATTTTTTGAGTTGCTCGAATGCAGTTTAACATTCATCAGTCCATTGAAAACTATTATTTTGAGCACTCCTGAGTATTCTAAAAACGGTAAGTATTTATCTCCCATTTAGGCCAAGAATCATGATAAGGCTTCCATCCTCTCATTCAGGCATTGCACCTCCCTTATGCTCTTTGGGGGCATCATATCTTGTATTGCCTTAATATTTTCTATGTTAGCCTCGATCCCTCAATGAGTGACCATAAATTCTAAAAGTTTTCCAGATGTAACTTCGAAAGCACATTTGGAGGAATTTAAACGTATATTATACTATCGAAGAAGCTTGAAGCATTGCTCAAGATCATTGAGATGTTTTGTCCTTTCAATACTTTTAACCAGCATATAATCCACATATACTTCCATAGTATGACCAAGAAGAGTTTTGAAAACTTTATTCATCAGGCATTGATACATGGCTCCTGTATTTTTCAATCCAAACGGTATTACTCAATAACAAGATAACCCTTTATCAGTTTGAAAAGCAATGGCTTCATCATCATCTGGATTCATCTTTATTTGATTATATCCAGAGTAAGCATCCATAAAACTAAGCATTTGATGACCTGAAGTGACGTTGACCACCTAGTCTATGCTCGAAAGAGGAAAACTATCCTTTGGGAAAGATTTATTAAGATCAGTGTAGTCAACGTACATTCTCCATGCCCCACTAGACTTATGCACCAAGACAACGTTTGCTAACCAAATAGGATAATGCAATTCTCGGATAAATCATGCATCCAAAAGCTATCAACTTCCTGTTTAATTGCTTGTAGACAATCTGGAGCTAAGTTTCTTTTCTTCTGAATGATGGGCTTGAATGCTGAGTTAATTTTGAGAGAATGATATATTACCTCAGGATCAATTCTTGACATATTTGTTGGACTCCAAGAAAAAATATCTTTATTTTGGCATAAAAAATTTATGTACTTCTTTCTTTCATCCTCGGAGAGCAATGAATCTACTTGCACTACTTTTTAGGGATATTCTTCTAATATGGATGTTGATCAACTCTTCGACTGGTGATGCTCTCCGGAGTGTTTATTCATCTCTTAAATCAAAATTTTTGATGCGTAATGTTATTAGGTTGTGGTGGCGCCTCAAGTAACAAATTTGTGTTATTTGTTGGATGCCACGAACCTCACCTATTCCATTAGAGGTTGGAAATTTTATTTTCAGATGAGGTATGGAAGCGATAGAGCTAAAAATTGATTGTAGGGGTCTTCCAAAGATAGCAATATATACTGATTCTGATTTAACTACCATCAATTGAATCAAATGTGTGGCTTATTTAAAAATTTTCCAAGAGTAACCGGAAGTGTTATTGTTCCTTCTACCCTTACCAGTCGATTATCAAAGCCATATAACGGCCTAGCAACTAGTTGAAATTTTTCTCTTACAAGACCCAGATTTAAGAATGTCGAGTAGAAAAATACATTGACAGAGCTACCAATGTCAACAAAAATTCTTTTAACATTATAACAAGGATCTCCAATCCCAATTGATAACTAAGGGATCTTAATGTAGATTTTGTATCCCTTAAAAGTCAAAATCATCAAATATGATAGATTGATCAATTCTTGACCTCTTCATTCTATGCTCTTTGGGTGTAGTAAGTAGAACTTGATGAGAAAATTATGGTTCGCCAGTAATAGTTTCAATTTCTCCGACTATTTATCTATTTTCTTTTAGTTATCTTTGTTGTTGTCTTGACTGAGGTTGGTTTTGGCCTCTGATAGGATTACTATTATTTCTTTATTGATTTTGAACAAATTGTCGGAGGTAGCCATGTTGTAACAACCTTTCAATTTCCTCCTTTAGATGTCTACAGGCCTCAATGGTATGTCCTATCCTCGATGAAAATAACAATACTGATCCTGATTTTCGGTGTTCAGTCTTAGGGGATTAGGCCATTAGATATTATTTTCATTCTGAATAGCCATCAAAATGTCCATGCGAGAGGCATTTAAGGGTGTATATTATTTTTGTGGGTGAGGCTCACGCGATGATTGGGCAGGCTTAGGGGGTAGGTTCTGAAACTTTCGGTGATCATGCCTTTTTGGTTGAGAAATGTGAAGACTGTCAGTTGCGTTTCCTTTACGCTTCTTAGAAGAATGTTTGAATTGCTTCTTATGGGCATTGATGGTCTCATCTACCATGATCTGTGCCTCTACTCTTCATATGAGGCCTCCATAAGAAGGAACGGTTTCTCTCATCAATGACGAGTAGAATGGTCCAATCCTTAGGCCTCCCAAAAAAACACCTCGCAATAATTCAGGGTCTACTCATGGAATTTGACGAGCTTCCCTCGAGAATCTTTCAAAATACTCTTTTAGTGTTTCTCCTTCATTCTAACGTATTCCAGAAAGGTGAGATGGATCCTTAATGGTTCGTTAATTTGAAATGAATTGTTCGACAAGGAGTTTGGTCAAATGAGAGAAGTTGAGAATGCTCCCTTGAGAGTGGGAATAGAACCATATACGAGCTTGTCCTTTGAGAGTAACCAGAAAAACTTGATAGATTAAGCATTAGAGGCTTATTGGATGTGCATAATAGTCCTATAATGATTTATATGCTCATAAGGATCAGAAGTCCCATCGTAAGGCTCCATGTTAGGTAGTTTAAACCCCATCGAGATGGGTTGCTGAAGAACTGTATCATGCAAAGGAGAAGATTCTTGAATACTCTGACGATGAATGAATTGTCTATCTATTTGAGGAAATTCTTCTCGGACTAGACATCGTAACTCATTTCTAATGGCTTCACTAGATGTTCCAATAAAATGGGGCTAATTCAACCCTAGCAAAGAGGTAGGGGGATTAAAGGTTGGTCGAACGGCATAAGAACGGTGAGTTGAACTGGAAGTATCATCAATATCCATATTAGAATGACGTACATGGGGAATTTTCACTTGATCATGAGGTGGTTCTTTATTAGTTTCTCCAACAAAATCAACTCTATCATGTTGTTGATATCGTTGATTTCCTCCAAGTTGTGGTACCCTTCTCTGTTGTCCAACTCCTGAAGGATTTGAGCCTATTGTTCCTCCATTCTTTGTATGCGCTCCTCAAAGGTACAAACTATTTCACCTGACTAGTAGTTTTGATCTTGTTGAGAAACTTGGTCGTCTGATATGATGAAGTTGTTGGAATCACATTCCCACAGACGGCACCAAACTTTTGTGTGCTAGAAAACCAGTTGCGGTAGAATAAAATTTCATGCCTTAACTTTGTTAGAAATCCAGCACGCACGCAGATAGTTGAAAAGAGAATAAGAAACTCCAAAAAATTTACGTAAAAAAACCCCATAAATAGGGGAAAAAATTACGGAGCTAGCCTAGTAAAAATGTTCCACTATATATCTACTTTGGAGTACAGAGTTTAAGTTTTCCTGACAGCGGAATTATAAGATTATATGTGAGAAATTTTGATAATGGGAATTCCAAAATCAGTTACAAATGCAAGTGGGTCAGAAAAATGGGCAAATGGCAATAAAGCATCATGACAACGGTGATGATGAACTAACTTCTAAATTTCCTCTCTCAACTTTCTCAAAATTCGCTTCTCTGTCTCCTTTCATGACAATAATGGGGTCCTATTTATAAGATTCTAAGAGAGGCATTTTGGTCATTGTAGTCAAAATCCCAAAACACTCCATAATATAGTGTACATTGATTCATTTGATTATAGATAATTTTTTTGGTGAATTAATCATTCAAATGATCTTTGATTTGAGTGATCTTAGGCTCATTGGATTCGTCTCATTGAGCCACTCAATTCGACTATAAGCATGCCAAATTTAGAAGTCATTTGACTATTCAATCAGTGTTTTGAATTTTTTATATATAGCTTTTGGGTTTGATTTGAGTTCATTTGGGCTCAAATTGACTCTATTCTGGCATTGTTCGACTCGTCCCACTGAGTCAATTTACATACATGCTTTAACTTAGGATTCATGCTTAATTTATAAATTTTATATAGATATATCAATAATGCATCATTATTATTTATATTATAATAAGAATGAATGGCATCTTTATCTTTTAAATACTATTAATTAATCTTTAATCCTTAAAATTATTTTAAAAATAGTATTTTGAACCTCTAATGATCTTATGTTCTAATACTATTTTATGACTAATGCCACAATAAGTCTGAATTAACGTAAAAGAGATTGAGTATAATACACGGTTATATGATACTATTAAACTTTTTTTTTCTATCTCTCGGTTGCATATCAAGATGTTTAGGGTTTTGAGTGATACAATAATGGAACCAAGATTTTTTTTTTTTTAAACTGCAACACATAAATTAATTATATTATTTAAACTTTAATAAATTGATTAAATATTTGTAATTGAACACATTAAATAATAAGGATATAAATATGCCTTTGACACAAAACAGTGTTTTTTCAAATCTTTTTGGAAAAATTATAGTGTTTTTTAAAATGTTATTAATCTATTAAAGAATTACAAATTAATTGAATTAAGTTAATCCTTTAATGATGATTTTTTTATAGTTTAGTTTTTTAGATAGAGGCGCATTCTATTTTCGCTATATTTTTTTATTATTTTTTAAAAACATTTTATAATGGAAAGTATTTTTTTATAAAGAAATCTATTAGACTGTAGTGATTATATGAAAAGAGTTATTAATTTTAAAAAATTACTATTCTTCTGGGAAATATAATGGACAAGACCCAACTAAAAATTTGAAATATCTATCATAATTTTTATAAATATTTTTCTAACTATTGATCAAATTACATATAATTGTCTAAATATAAACAAAAAAATACTAATTTGTATTTTTAAAAAATTTAAGCATTGCACTATCTAATAAAAGTTATTTTTAATTTTTTAAACACTCCTACACATTTGATAAAATTGTCATCTATTTGCACCGAATAAAAAATTGAGGTATTTATTTACATGCGAAGTACAAATTTTATATTTTTTATATGTATAAAATTTATATTTTTATATTATATAAATAGTATCTAAATTCTAAATATTATATTAAAAATAATATTATTATTAATTTTTAAAAAATATATAAATTTTATTCATAAAAAATGATATTTATAAAAATTTTATCTTAGATGTTATATATAGAAATATAAAATAATTTTATATTATGTATGTAAATTGTTTTAAAAAATTTTACATAAATTTTATATAAAATCTTTAGAAACATATTTTTATTATTTAAGCATATGTAATACACTGATAAATTTTGTTATGGGGAGCCTCCTACCAAAAAATCCAAACCTCTCCACCGAGCAAATCTCAGTTCATTGATCGTGCATCCGCAAGAAAATGAACGGCATGTGATCCATCGTCGCACAAAAGCTAAGCTTTCAGCATTTTGGCAATTAACAAATAGGATTCGGACTAAAAGCGACAAAAAGGACGGCAGAATTTAATATAGGGGCGACCGCATGCAGAGCGTAATGATGAGGCCCCATCTTTGCGTGCTACGGAATTTCGCAGAAAGAGCCTCTTCTTTTGGGATATTTGATAGATTGACCCCCTCTTCGCGGATCTCGAGAAGAAGTCGAGCTGCCATCTGACAAAAGGTGTAAATCGAGCGGTTAGATTTGTAAAAAAGAGAAAAAGTTGGGCTTTTCTTCTTTGGGTTCTCCCCCGGTCTCGTGCCCCGCGCGGGTCCGTTCTGGTCAATATGAGGTGGATATATCTCATCGTATCGTGATAAGTTGAGAGTTTTCGTGATTAACACGTGGGTTTGTTTTTTTTTTTTTTTTTTTTTGGAGAAAGTGAGGGTTCTACCCAGAGAATAAAAAGAATAATTAAAATTAGAGAAAATGAGATACAGAACTATATATATTCTCAAAATTAAATAAATAAAATATCTCGAGGTTGCTAAAGGACAACTTAGAGTGTGTTTGAAGCAATAATGTTGATGAAGTGTGTTATAAAAATGTACCGTTGCCTATCTTTTAAAAAAATTTGTAATAAAAAATTTATATTTTTAATATGATATAATAATATGCAATGGTCTCAAAAGTTTTGATTTACTTTTTTTAAAATAAAATATTTGTAATGATCATTTTAATTTTTTAAATAATAATTTTTTATATAACAATTTTTTTATTAATTTTTTAAATAATTATAACTTTTCTAAAATACTCATAATTCGACTCAGAGATAATATATAATTATAAGAAGGTATAGCTTCATGTACAGTGTTTAAAGTCTTGATGTTAGCATTAGACTTTTGCTTTACGTTAAATTTAATTTTTTTAATATGTATTTTTCTTAAAAAATGAACATTCAATGAGTTTCATAAATAAAATAAAAATAATTTGTGAGAAAATTAATCCAATCAAGCTTAAAATTATAACACAAAATATTCATCTTAAAATAAGTAAATAAAATAAAATTAATTCTTATATTATTTAAACTATTTAAATTAAAAATTTTATAAGATCATAAGAATATGATCATCCTTCTTTAACATATAATGCATTGAACTAGCTCATGGTTGGATTGCAGCATGAATGGCCTCAAAAAGATCAAAATGAACAAAGATAATTCTGTTTAGATTAGATCATACCAGTCAGTTGGTTCCTTGTGAGCTTTATATTATTGCTTATGAGGTGGCTCACCATAATTATTAATTTATGCAACATTAAATTGTGAATCTTAAATTTTAATTGTGAAGAAAACTTATTGTTGTTTTTTTTTTAAAAAAGTGTTAAGTGCTATCTAGAGATGTATAAAGAAACATTAAGATTGCATTTTCTTCACAATCAATACATAGTAAAATCTATATTAATGAGGTAACAATAAATATTCAAAATATTATTTGAAGAGATAGATTTTTAGTAAAATGTTAAGTACAATAAAAAGTTATGAAGAAAGGGGAAGTTTTCACTCATTTTTCTAATGCTTGATTGGGCTATTTGCTTAGATCAATACACTTCTCCTAAATCTAAAAAATAAAAATAAAATAAAATAAATAAATAATTAAAATTAAAAAATTAAAAAATAATAATAATAATAATAATAATAATAAAATTAAATTAAAAATTAAAAAAAAATGTAATATACAAGCTCTTGCTTTCAGTGTATAACAACCCCATACACAATATGAAGAAATTTTGCAGAAAGAACCACACATGCCTTCTTTGATGTTGATTTCAATTCATAAGAGTCCATTATCAAGTTTGAAGTCATTATTGCTTTGTACACATTAACTGATGTGATTAAGGATAGAGTGTTTATATTTGGCAAAAATTTTAAATTAAGCTTAATACTAATCTTAATTAACAATTTAAGCACAAAAAAAAATTTTAACAAAATAGGCCTAGTCATCCATTGAACAACAAGGCCAATGTCGCTTACTAATCCCGTCATGACGACTCTCTTTTATTTTTTATTTAAAAAAAATTGGGAGCGGTTTAGATTTTGAGCATATCAGTCATTGAAGGAACTTAGTATCGTTAGAATTATAACAAAATTTTCAACAACTTTTATGTTGGTTGAAATTTAAGATTGACTCGATACGCAAAAATAATGAAAAAATCAGAAAAGATGATGTATTTGAGTACCGCAGTCACACGATTAATCCGAACTTGTATCGTTGGAATCATAACAAATTTTCTATAACTTTCATGTTCGAAAATTTAAGATTCCAATACGTAGTTTTGTGAATGCTCACAAAATTTATATGTTGAAACTTTGGCATTTCATATTTTCAAAAATCAGTTATCGAAAAAACTTGGTATCGTAGAATTGTAAGATTTTCTACAACTTTATGTTGTCTAAATTTAGAAATACAGCACAATTTTACAAAATAAACAATGACAAAATGCACAAATAATTCACGTTAAACAAACACTCTTAATGAAGTGCATTAACAAATTTTTATATTATACAAACATGTTATGCATTACTTTTTTTGAGATAATTATTCATATTGATCACATTCATATATGAGAAGTCAATGTGCTAGTAGTAAGAATACAACCATTTTCAAACAAGGATAACATGCCAATTCAAACTAAGCTCAGAACACAAACTATTAGTTGCATTCCTACTACTAGCATTCCTGCTATTGTTATCCTTGTTTGAAAATTGTTACATTCCTACTACTAGCACATTGACTTCTCTTATATGAATGTAATCAATATGAATAATTATCTCCAAATAATAAGAATAATGGGCTAGCATCACCTGTTTATATGTCATGTCTCTTAAAAACTTGTTAATTGCACTTTATTAAGAGTGTTTGTTTAGCGTGAGTTATTTGTCCATTTCATCATTATTCATTTTACAAAAACTGCTATGACGGGCCAAAATCTAAATTACAAACATAAAAGTTATAAAAATTTCTATGATTCCAACGATACCAAGTTCCGATGACACCTTATGACGATACGCGCAAAATAATGAAAGATGCTCAAAGTTTCCGGGCCGACGCGAAGCTTTTGCTGATTTGCAAAAGCGTATCGCCACATGAAATTTTAACCAACATTAAAGTTATAGAAAATTTTGTCACGATTCCAACAATATCAAGTTCGCTCTATTTCGAGCTATCAGATCACACTAAAATAAAATGCAAATTTCAAAATTTCGCCAAGATATTTTTAGCGATTCTCAAAAGCAGATTGGACCAAATTTTAACCAACATAAAGTTGTAGAAAATTTCATCACGATTCCAAATAGTTCGGTCATCAAATCATATGACCATAGCACAAAATATGTTTTACCCCGCTTTTTTAAAGAAAATAAAAGAGTCGTCCCTTGAATGAGAGATCATACTTGGTTATCGAAATGGCCATCCGTCCAACGGATGACTAGGCCTATTTTATTAAAAAAAAAAATTTATATCTAAATTGCTAATTAAGATTAGCATTAAGCCTAATTTAAAAAATTTGCCTTTATATTTCTTGATAATGTATTGATACTATTGTTGTTCAGAGTGGCAGCTATTGTCATATTAGGTCTGCAAATTTTAATAAATTCCATATTGCAAGTTTTTCTAAATTGACAAAAATCATAAGAGTAAAGAAACGTTCATTTGCCTAGAGTTAAGCTTCTCTACGTATATGGCTCTTAGCAATAATACATTATCAAAGCATCAATGAATTCATTTATTCATTTTTTTTTTCTCATGCACTGATTAGAAGAGCTCGTTTTTTTTACAGGTTCTCTTTCATAGATCCCTCCTAAATTAAAAATTAAATTGATTAGATAATATAATAACTTAATTATTTAAATACTTTTAAAAATATATTAAAATTTAATTTATAAGATTATGATGCAAAAGCCCATGTGTAAATAAAATTAACTTATCCTAAAACTTTGTGATGGCTCTAGGGTTATAAATGAGTCAAGCTAACTCGCGAGCTGATTCGAGCTCGGCTCGTTAATGAGCTCGCAAGCTAAGCTTATAGAGTCACGAGCTCGTGCTCGAGCTCATAAATAAGCTAGAAAATTTTTTGAGCTCAAGTTCGAGCTTGATTTCACTCGACTCGGTAGCTTATCGAACCGGCTCGTTTACATAATGATAACTGTAATTATCGTGCATCAAGTTATCGATTTAATAATTTATCGAACTTTTCAAACGAACTCGAGCATTCGAGTCGAGCTCGAGACCGAGTGAGCTAAATAAGATTTAAATAAATTTAACTCAATTAAATCAAAATTAGACTCGACTCGACTTATTTACACCGCTATATGGCCCCTCATTTAAACTAAAATAGTTGACAGAAGTCACTCCTAAGGACTTATATATTAGTTCTCACTAACCCAATAGAGAGTGAGCTTATCCTAAATCACATCATTTATTCATTATGGCACATATCCTTTAGTATTGTCTATACAATTATTCCTCAAAAATTTATCAAATGTGTTAAAAAATATTTAATTATTGATTGTATAGAAGAAGCCAAAGTTCCTCTGATGGTCTTCACGTGAAGCCCTAGCAATGGCCCTAAACACAAAACACAGCCCGTACTTACACTTGGCCAGGGGACAAAATTATTACTTAGCCAGTTCTGTTATAATGTTAAATATTTTGCATCAGTTAGTACAAATTAGAGATATAATTGAGTAAAGTTGATTCGTGATGATATGACTTTTAAGTTTAGTTCAATAAATTTCATAAGCTAAAATTTTAAATTAATTTTAACTGAACTAATTAACTAGGGAATATATTAATTTAATAAATAATAATATTAAATCTTTAAAAATATTAAAATTCAATAATTTAAATATAAAATTATTAAAAATAATTAAAAATTATATCTTGTTCTTTTATATCAAATAATTTTTTATTATTTTTTCTAATTTTATTTTTTATTAAAATAATAATTAAATTAAAATTATTTTATTTCTTTCATCACTGAGTGAGTTATTTTTTTAGCTAATTCAAACATATAATTAAACTCAAGTTTAAACTCAAACTCTATTAATTAATCATACTCGAGTTCAAGTAAGTCGAGTCAAAAGTAATTTGAACTCAGTTGAACTTATTTATACCCCTATCTATATACATTGGATTAGAATCTGATCATTTGTGTTGGTGTGGAGCTAGTATATACAAACTTAGGTTAACATATAGATATATTTGACAAAAAAAGCTTAGAGAGTATTTTGGATAAATTTATTTTGTATTTTTTATTTTTATTTTTATGCTACTTTTAAAAATATATTTATTTTTATTTTTTATTTTTAAACATGATATTACTCTACCAGTATGCCATGTGATTGAATCATCTTAATAATACGATATGGACCCTTCAAGATTACTTTGGATTGAAGAATTTTATTCTAGGTTATCAAAATCAAAATATTTGAATTGATAATAGATTTTTCTTTCAAAATAAGAATAGACTTTTTCAGTAGGGTCTCGATCAATGACATATATTTTTATAAATTTGCATTGTCTCAAAGTATTATTTATTTTTAAAAATAATTAAAATATTTTTTAGATATTTTTAGCATTTTTAAAATAATAATAACTATTAAATATATTTTACTTTAGAATAAAATATAAACAAAATAAAATATAAAAGATGATTTACATACATACCACACAATTCTTATATATTTATATATGTAACATCTAAATTTTAATTTTTTATATATATAGTATTTCAATTTTCAATATCACATCAAAAATATTATCATCTTTATATATATATATATATATATATATATATATATATATATATATATATATATATATATATAATAAATATTAACCATCACACATTAATATATTAATACACTAAACTTATTAACCATGAAAACTTTCACATAAATAATTTATATAACATAAATTTTAAATTAATATATTTAATATTACATACTTTAATGATCGACAATAATTTGAAATATATAATTGGCGCACGTCTGTTTGTTTTGTGGCTCTTATTATTATTATTTTATTGAAAGATTTATATATATATATATATATATATATATATATCACATAATTTTTATATATTTATATATCTAATATTTAAATTTTAATTTTAAAATATATAGCATCTTAATCTTCAATATCATATTAAAAAATATCACTTTATTCACTTTTTAAAAGTGAGATGTACCTTTTTAAGTATAGAAAAGTATCACATAAGTAAATATCTAATTTTATATGTTAAATATATAAATACATAAAAATTGTGTGGTATGTAAATACTATTTTATTTCATAATTCGATTTGTTAAAGCTACTTTTGAGGCTTTTGTCGGGCTAACGAAGACTGTGAGGTTGTCGAAACCCGGAATGAGCAGTGAGAGCTGGCCAATAAAAATTACATTAAAATGTTATGTTTATTTTAACTAATCTGAAATTTAAAAAAATTTAAACATATATTTAACTAATTTATTTATAATTTAGAATTTCTATAAAAAAATATTGATAACTATTTTGAAGATAGAATATTAAATTATGGGAGTATTTACATGCATAATGCATATTTCATATATATTTATATTATATATTAACATCTAAATTTTAATATTTATATTTATAACATTTAAGTCTTTAATAATACATGAAAAATATTATTATTATTATCTTTTTAAAAATAATACACTTTTTCATATATAAATAAAATTTTAGAAATATAAATATAAAATTTTAAGAATTAGATATCAAATATATAGGAATTATGTAGTATGTATATAAATTTTCTAAATTTTAAAGATATATATACTTATCTAAATTTTAAATTTTGATGACATTTAAATATATATATATATATATATATATATATATATATATATAGTTTATTTTCAATATGCTACATTTATTTTAAAATAAATTTCATTATTTAAAAAAATATATGTTTTTTTTTTTTGTTGTAGTTAACAACATCATAAGAAAATTAAAAAAATAACTCACAAATTGATCAAAAAATTGTATAAATGATGAATGTCAAAGTTTTTAACATTTTTTTTAAAGGTTAAGTGCATTATTTAGATAATTAATATTATAATTATCTTAAAATCAATAAAAATTGAGACCCATCATTATCATTTTTTTTTATCAAGATAATTTAAAATTGTTTAGTGCACTAAGGATATTTCCAGAATGCTAGTGCCTTCTGGAAAATGTTATGCTCAGGAGCTCCTCATGCGGGATAATTAAAATTTAAGATCATATATTTGATTAATTTATCTTTTATGTATTATTTTTAATTCATAGATAAGCTAAAAATACGTATAATTAATTTAGTGAATGATTATTAAATTTTAAAACTATTTGTGCTCATAAAATTTAATTGTCTTAGAACATTAAATTAAAAATATATAGATTTAAAAGTATTTGGAAGGCCAATTAATAAATTTCAAAACTATTTTTATTAAATCTTAAAATATTTGTGTTCATTAAAATTAATTTTTTTTTCTTAGAACATAAAGTCATATATATATTAAAATAAAAAATATGGACATTTATATAACATATGAAAACTCGCGACAGAATCATAAAAATGGGAACATAATTAAATATTTTTACAACGCTTCTGAAGGAAAAATAGGTAAGGAGATCTTCACCTTCGAATTATTCATGCATTCGAGTGCTTCAGAAATTGATTAATTAAACTTCTTTCTCTAGTTAGAAATAATATCGAAAATTTATAACTTTTAAGAAAATAATAGATTATTTTAATTATATATGATCGGATGATTTTTTTTTATATTTTTTACGTTAAAATCTTATTATGGCATATCACTTCAATCTATGTATATATTTGATATACTCATCCAGTTAAGATTTGATTTATCTTTTTTTATTATGAATTTTCTAATAAGTAATAATTATCATTAAAATTGTATAGAAAATCTTATTATAATGATTTAGAGCTTATATAATAAATTAAAA
Source organism: Cymbidium sinense (assembly GCA_021442155.1). NCBI lineage: Eukaryota > Viridiplantae > Streptophyta > Magnoliopsida > Asparagales > Orchidaceae > Cymbidium > Cymbidium sinense. The sequence goes on along the minus strand of CM038221.1, from coordinate 176,427,578 downwards.
AATCCTGAGTTCAGAAGTTATACGTATATTATGTATATGAATTTGTTATTAAAATTTTAAAATAGCTCAAAATAAAAACTATCATTAAAATGCTGTCTGCAAGCTTATTATTGTTGGGAAGAAATAATAAGAATTGCTTGCCAAATCATAAAACTTTCATATTTAAAATGAAAATTTTAAGAATAAAGTTTTAATATTATACAAAATTAAATATAAATTTTCTTAAAATCTGGAGAGTCCTGAGCCACTTCTATACACCACTAAGAATATAGTCAAAAACGTGAGAGAAGTTAGAACTTTAGAGTTTTGGGAAAAAAAAATAGATACCGTTCGATAAAAATGTTGGGGGTACAAAATAAAATCATCAATGATCTTTATATGATAATTGATTGCTATATCTATACAATGTCAATTGCAAAATATTATAATAACTATGTATCCACATAATATGCATGGAATAACCGCCTCTAAACTATGTTAATTTAGGCTTAATTTAGGAGAGATTTTTAACTGCTTCACATTTTTTAAAGCGTGATAATATTTTTTAAAGAACTGTTTGATTATACAACTTTTTTATAAGCATTTTTAACATTACTCCGTTTTTACTCTAATATGAATCGTGATCTCTATGTTACTTTTTGACACAACTTTTCAAGAAACTGTTTTAAAACAAAATTTTATAAAAGCAAAAGTCCGATCAAATGAGTAATTGATACTAAAAATTTATGAATGACATTATGATCCATACTTATGAGATGAATTTTGTGACATATTAATAGAAAAAACTACAAATTATTGATACTCTAATGTACATTGTAAATTATATATATAATAATGGTTGACTTATAACTATATGAAGTTTATTAGAAGGATTAAAAATACTTAGAATATTTTTGCTTGTTTAACATGGGTTGTTATTTTTTTTTTTTTTTTTTGCAATTTATAGATAATTTAATTTATAAAAGAAATGTTGACAATTTCTTTTTTTTTTGCATTGTATATTTTATCCTCTTATAAAATATACAAATTATTATTCAAAAACATTTATTTATTCACTTCATTCCTCACTAATCAAACTAGTAGGAGAATAATTTCAAATAAATTGGTTACCATTTTCATATACTTTTCCTCTCCATTTTCTCTTTTACAAATACTTTAAACGAAATTGAGCCTTAGTGTTCTTGGATCATATTTGATACATGTTAAATTGATGAAAAATAAACAAAGCAAAAAAATAATAATAAATACAAATAAAAATATCAATTTAACGTGAAAAATTATAGGCAGAGAAAAAGAATTTGCCATGTAAAAAAAAGAAAAAAGAGCTATAAGTGAAAAGTGATGACTCACATAATCTTACCATAATGAAGCTCTAAAAATATTTATGTACGCACTCATGTAAAAAAATAATAAGTGGCTATACTTTGGGGTTGCCACCCCCTCACACTCTGCTATCATCACAGATCTCCAATAAATTTTTTTATTTTTTAAGTTGCATCACATATGTTACGCCATAAGCTTTTTGTTCTAAGCACAACAAAATTTAGAACACAAATACTAACAAAGATATTTTATAATTGCTAAAAAAATTATTATGATGGGGACTAATGAATCACAAGTAGGGTCTGTGAGGCTTATTTCCATGCAATGAGAGTATAAAACTAGAATGGGAAAAGGGCTATCATGGGATTCATGAATGGCATTTATGGCTAGCCGATGATAGCACAAAGGAGAACTCTTGAAGTTTATATTTGAGAATGAAAAGAGTAGGAATTACATGTGAGTGCCAAGCAAAATTTTAACCTTAAATGATAGCAAATTATTAAGCAATATTGGTTCTCCTTTACTATGTAGAAATTTAGGATTTTAATTAGTATATAATTAAGCTAAAATGAATGATTTTTAATCATTTGATTATAAAATAAAAGGTGATTTCAAATATAATATTTGATCATGGAACATAAGAAGTTGTCTAAGTAAATTTTGAATGGTTCAAGAGTTTAATGATTTGATGATTCTTTTATTTATTTTTATCTAGTTTGTATAGATCAATTTCAATAATGGATTAAACAATTCAAATTAATAGCTAGTGATTAGACCCGACAATTGATCGATTTGATTTAATTTTTAAATCACTGTTTAAAGCTAATGACTGAATGAAATACTTGTGTCATTTCATCAATAACTTGTCTAGTTAGTAATGATGACTCTTGTTAATGAATCCATAAGAACAAAACTAGCCTAACTTAAATGTAATGGCGATGCAATAAGAATACTAAGATTGAAATTGGGCCCTATTAATTGGTTATTCTCATGGAAATACTAATATATTGGGACTTGCCCTATCAAATTTATGATTATTAAGATATGATGTCATTAGAAAGGTAGCCACATCAAACTCTTTCTAATTCAACATTGCTTGAAGGTGTCACTAATAATATGGTACCACTTTAGACTCACTAAAATTTGACACAAGTATAAGATAAATGACCCTTCGACTTTGCTATGTTACACCACTCGTGTAACCAATTAGAATGCATCATGTTCATGCATGATAAGATAGTTGGATATGTAATTAGATAGCACATTGAGTATACAAGAACGGCTCAATGAAAGCACATCATCCTTAACTTTGGATGATAAGTATTATTCACATTTTTGTTGGTGAAGGCTCATTCTCTTGCCAGACAAAAAGAGGGTGTGACCAACTTCTCTATCAATGGTGTTAGCATGTAATCACATGTTGATCATTATAATGTATTGATAGATTGCGGAGTTGGCAACAACTTAATATGAATCCCATAATGAGGAATGCACATCATCCATTTTAGATGTCATTGTAGTTTTACTAGTCTTCTTCTATCATTAGCCATATATCCGTCTGCCATTGTACTCCATCTCTTCGACGATCAATGGCTTCATGAAGTCTTCACAAGAAAACTAGCAAGAATAATTTGGGGAAGAATGCTGACTAAATGCCAATAGATGTTTTTATGTCGATGTATGGAGGAGAAAACTAAAAAACTTGTGATAATGCCTACTTGGTGATAATGAATATTACTATCTCCATCTTGAATATCTTCCATTTTAAATGTTGGAGCTAATAATCAGCTTGATGAAGTCATAGATTATTTTAGATCTTATTCTCATGACCTATTTTATTAAGTCCTAATAGCGATAACAACTTTTTTAATGATTTAGCATTGATATGACACTGAAAATTCTACTAGTCAAAGCACAAATCTTGATGTCGAAAGTAAGCTGATCTTAAGTTGAAACTAGTCGAGATCAAGCACTTAAAATATCATTGAAAACTTTGGGATATCAGTTAAATTCCTAAATAGCTCTTAAATATGAAGTGCTTATAGTCAAATTGAGCGTCTTGATGAGCCGGATCTAACAAGCCCAAGGTCTCATAATTCTGACTTCATTTGAGCATTCAAATACACACAATACATCAGATGATCAAGGGAATCATCATGGGTCATCTGAATGAGTGGTTTGGATTTTACATGTATTTACATAAATGACACCTTTTTAATCTATAAATAGTCCCTCATTCTTCACATGAGGGGGGGGAGCCGAAGCAAAAGAGAAGAGAAAGCTCTAAGGCTTAAAGATCCTCCAAGCATAATAATGATCCGACTCGACAACTCGACAAGAAACTGACTCGAAAAATTTGAGTTTGGGTTAGTAAAATAGATTTTCGGGTCGAGTTAGTGTCGTAATATACGACACGAATTGTACTTTTGAGTTAGGTCGGGTTGACCCAAAAAACCCGAAACAGACCTGAATTGACCCAAATAACTCGCTCATGGCGGACTGTGCGTCGGCCGCTGCTGTCGAGCAAAGAGCCAGTGAACCATCCGATTATTTGACGCCCAGATTCGAAAACCTATAGGCCAAAAAAAGATGCAAAATGCAGTGTTGACCAAGCCTAATTTCTCTTCACTGAGTCGGACTTCCTTTCCTCTATGCTTGCTAGCTGCTGCCTCTACGGCTCTACCTCTTCTTGATTCTCGATTGGCCAAAAGTCAATCCCTTCCCGACATTGCCATCTCGACATCTTCTTTCTCTCGACTCACCCCTTCTTCTTTTGAATCTTTCTCTCATTTCAGATCGAAAAATCAATCCTTCGTCATTCATGTTTGGTGATCATTTCTTTTTTATTGTATGGATGGTCGTGTTGTTTGGTTTGTGCTTTCACGCGTGATTGGTGATTGTTTATTGCTTTATATTATATGAATGAACATGCGTTAGTGTTTAACATATGCGATGAAGTTGAAAAGGATATTGTATTTGGTGCAGATTAGGGATCGTAAATCATGTATTTAGGCACGGATTAGTGTTTTGAAAAGATGACCGCCCACAATTTGTATGGGGAACCAAATTTAAATATTGTTGAGAAGTTGATTATTTTGTTTGCTCGGTTAAAGGATAAAGTATTCTTGTTGCTACATTTACTTACTTACTTGTTTATTCGATTGTCTTGATGTGAAAGTTGAGATGAATATTGAATGAAAATTTGTTTATTGTATCATTTATTTTATCTACTCATTTAAATATTGTAGTATGCCTTGAGATGTTGAGATGTTGTATGTGAGGAATTTGTTTACTATGTATCATTTAGCTATTTAGTATTTAGTATTTACTGATTAGTGATTAGGGTGTAAATATGTAATACATGTATAATGTATTATTTATAAATTTCTTATCATCAATTTTTTTAATTTAGATGGAGGATTCCAATACTATTACTAATGCTCAAGAAAATGAAGTTTTTTTTTATGGAGATATTGGTGAGAATGAAATTCAAACAATTGATGAAGAGACAAGCAATAGACTTGCTAGAAAGAAGAGAAGAATGTTATCATTTGTTTGGGGATATTTTGATTTACTACCTTTTGAAAATGATGGGAAACAAAGATGCAAATGTAAAAAGTGCGGTGCAACCTACATATGTGATAGCAAATTTGGCAGCAATTTGAAACGCCATTTACAAACTTGTAAAAAAAAGGGATACAGTGATATAGGCCAACTTCTTTTGCAAAGTAATTCTTCTTCATCTATTTCCATGTGCAATGCTAAGTTCAACCAACAAGAGTTTCGTGACTTGCTTACCGCTTGCATTATTATGCATGATTTACCTTTTCAATGTGTTGAATGGTCTGATTTTAGAGCACTTTTACATTATTTGCATCGAGACTTACAATTTGTTTGAAGAAATACTATTAAAAAATATTGCAAAAAGATGTTCATGAAAAGAAGGGGCAAATGTAACAATGCTACAAAGTACCACTACGAGTTTGTTTTACGATTTATGGACTTCCATCAATATTGATGGATTTATTTGTTTAACAAGACATTTCATTGATAATACTTGGAAATTGAAAAAAAAATTTTAGTTTTATGGCACCGATGACTTGCATTATTTGAAGTAATTCAAACTTTTTCACTTGATTGGGAGATTGAAAAAAAAATTTGATTACTTTAGATAATACGCCTAATAATGTATCTGAATTCATGAGAAATCATTTAAAATTTGAGAGGTATTTACTTTGTAATGGGGAATTCTTTCACACACGCAAGACATATCATAAATTTGATTGTCAAGAGGGTTTAAAAGACATTGATAGCTCAATATCAAAGGTTCGTGAAAGTATTAAATATGTGAAAGGTTCTCAAGCAAGAAAACAAAAAATTTTGGAATGTGCTAAACAAAGTTTTATTGATGAAAAGAAGGGACTAAGGCAAGATGTTCCTACTAGGAATTTCAACTTTTATTATGCTTGAGGCTTTATCTATTACAGTGACTCAAACGCAAGAGTTGTCCATCAACAATTGAATGGAAAAATTATCGATATGCTTAGCACCTTTTATGAAATTACATGTGTATTTTCCGCACAAGGTATCCTACAAAGAAATCTCTATTTTCCAGAAGTTTCAACAAAGATATGCATTAAGATTAAAGCATGAAAGTTCAAGTGATAATGACTACATCAGAAGGATGGCTTTAAATATGCTTTCAAAATTTGAGAAATATTGGTATGATTTTTGTGTAATTCTTGATCCAATGTACAAATTTAATTTCATTGAATGGTGTTATAAAAGACTTTATGGAGGTGATTGGGTTAGACAAGTTACAAATGTGAGGGAGAAGTTATTTTCATTGTTTAGAAATTATTCAAAATCAAGCATGGAAGGTTCATCATTACAAACTTGAAATAGAACATCTCAAATTGATAATTCAAGGGCATTCACTTCAACAATTTCAAAATCACAATTTGTGGTATATTTACTTTATTTTGGTCAATTTTTTTTTGCTTATTTAGTTGACATTTTATATTATACTTTTATTTTGTTAAGGATTTTGATTCTTTTGATGAAGAAGATAGTATCGAGAAAATTGAGCTTGAGCTATACTTAGATGAGCCTAGATTGATAAAAATGGATTTAGACATATTGCATTGGAGGGCAATCAATATAGTCAAGTTACCGCAATGGCTAGTGATATTTGTGTATACCAATTTCTACCGCATCGAAAATGCATTTAGTAATATGGAGGATTCTTGATCAATATTGGAGTGCCAAAAACATGATATTGTGGAAGCATTGGTATGCACAAGGATTGGTTATATAATGATAGAGGTTTGAAGTCTTTCTTTAATAAATTTAGTAAATTTTCATTTAAATCACTTATGTATCTCTATTGTGTATAATTGAAGTCTTTCTTTGTTGTAGATTTAAATGATTCGAACTTGATGAAATCACGAGATGTTATGAAGTATACTAATCAAAGTGATAAAGATGATGGTAATATATCAATTAACAATTAGCTTAATTAACTAGTCACTTTGAGTACTTTTTTTAAAATTTTCATGTAACAATTTAATGGATGTAATTAAAGCAATTTTTACATAGTTAGTTATTGTTTTCTATGGTGGACCGTGTGGAAGTGTGAACTTGTTGGTTATTTAGTTTTGATCCTAAACATTTTATGCTTGACAATTTAAAGAATTCGATTTGCATACTTGCACTATTCTATTATCTTATATATGGTTGCTGCAATTTATTTTGTGGATTTGCATAATTTGCACACTATTCTGGATTTGCATACTTTGCACACTATTCTTAACTAGCCACTTGGGTTTGTTTTCTTGTTTGTGGCGTTTATCACTCGCTATATTTGTTTGTGGCATATCCTATTCCATTATCACATGCCACTTGGTTTTGTTGTTTATGTGGTGCGTAAATGGATTTCTCATGGATGTTGTATTCTGTCGCTTTGTCCGATTGGTTATCCCATTTTATTGTTGTATTCTATTCTGACCGTTTTGATAACGTTATTTACATGCTATTGCCTATTGATATGCTATATTCCTGGACTATTTTTTTTACTTGTGGTCGGTCTTCCCGCTTTTTTTTATTTGCTTGTGGTATATGCCGTGATATCCTAGCCGCATTATCACATGCTACTTGTGTCTGCTTTTGTTGTTTGTGGTGGTGCGTAATCAGATTTTGGTCGGTCATTATGGTAGCTTTTTTTATCCGTTGGTTATCCCATTTTTACTGTTGTATTCTTGATTAAGGACTTCCATGATATGGTGAATAATGAATATACTGGTGATAACTGATAATTATCTTGTATGGGATAATCCCTTTCTCATTCTCAAGACTTTGTCAGTCCCCTAGAATATATGGCTTTGATTAGTTTTGCAGTACTAAAGCTCATAGACTTTCAACAAATAGTCATATCTTTCCACAAGTTTGTGTAATGATTGCGTGATGATTTCACCTCTTCAGTAGTACTCCTTGTGATATAACCCTTCAAATAAAGTTTGATGTTCATATTTGCATCTCCCATTTTGGTGTGATTGAGAGCATTCTCTCACATACTTTATCTAATTTTCTTTGTTTATGATACTTTTATCCTTCACTTTATTTTGTATTACTTTAACTGCTAATTTTATCATTCTACATCCTTGCATTTTTTTGCCCATTGGAAGTCGCCGGATGTATGTTAGTCGCCACCGGTATGCTCTGATCTTTCTTTTGATTTTTTTTTTTGCTACTCTCTCACTCTATGTATATATATGTATATATATATATATATATATATATATATATATATATATATATATATATATATATATATATATATATATATATATTGTTATTCTTTTTAAGATGTTTTGCATGAATTTTTTACAGGTTGTGACTTAAGAGTCTTGAAGTTCACTTTGACTCTTTGAGCTTGCTTGGAGTTGGAGACTTTTTAGTTTTTTTTTTTTTTTTTTTAAATGTTATTGCTTAGAGTGTATTGAAGAGTTGTGGATGTAAATTTGATTATTGTATGGGTTAGTGTTGTGAATGTAATTTTAATTAATTAAATGTTATTTTATTTTAATTATTTGTAATATTAATTATTTATAATGTCAAGACTAAAGCCTCAAGAGAGATTTAAACTTTTAATTTAGAATTTAGAACTATCTCATAAAAATATTATAGGATATCATAAAATTGAGTAATAATATTTAATGTTAAATTTTTTCTCTATTTGGTTAAATAAATTATTTCAGATTTTTATCATTAAGCTTATATGGTGAGTTCGGGTTCGAAGTTCGGTGGTTCGAAGATTTTGAACCCGCTTAATATTCGAATGGGTTGGATCTTGGTTATAAATTTGAACCCGAGCAATAATCGAGTCGGTTTGTTACTGTGTTCGGGTCGAAGTCGAAGTTGGTAAAAAATTTCAACTCAATTTTAAATTGGTCGGTCGAGTTGAATATTTTCGGTCGAATGGGTTCGCCGAATTCAACCTGCAACCCGATTTGACACCTGTCATTCATTACCACCGGCCATCAATTTAACCATCGCTTGCCGGCCATCCCACGACCATCGACGCCGCTACCGCCACACCGCTACCGGCATTGCTGACCACTCCGCCACCGATGCCGACCGCAACTATCGCCGTTGCCGCTTATCGCACCACTGCCGGCCTGCTGCCGCACTGATTGCCGCTGCTGACCGCTAACTATCGCTATATTTACTATCGCTGCGGTTGCGATTAACCATCGCCGCCGGTTATCTCGCTAATCTACTGACGCATCAACCATCGTTGCCGGTTGCCGCTGCTGACCATGCCACCGCTGCTGACTAATCACCATCGGTTGCCGCTTATCGGCCACTACCACCGGTCTTACCGCATAATCACCGGTTTTTATCGGCTATCACTGCTAACATCGCTGTTTTTCATCTCTGATTAACGTTGTTTGCCGCTGACCACTGTTGACGGCAATTGCGAGCCGAAGTATTGCCAACCATCGCTACCGCTGCCACTATTATCACCGGATTGCCGGACCACCGCTTAATCGTTGCTGCCGGCCACCACCATCAATCATCATTGTCATCATCGCCGACCACCGTCGCCAGTCATCACCGCCGACCATCGCCGGTCATCTCCGCCATCGCTATTTGCCGCCGATTCACTGTTACTCATCATTCGCTACCACTAAGAATCGTTACAATCTAATCATGACTACATATTGTTGCATTCGACTCGTGATTGTCAAACTTTTCATATACAATTTTATAATCTCATATCGAGAAAAATTTTGTACTCTGAAACAGATATATAGTGAAAGATTTCTACTGGATTAGGCCTCGTGATTTTTCCCTCTTTTTGAGATTTTTCCACGTAAAAATTCTGGAGTTTTCTTATTAATTCTTCAAGCATCTCCGTGTGTGCTGGATTCTACAATAAAGTTAAGACGTAAACTTTTATTCTACTGTAACTGGTTTTCTAGCACGCAATAAGCATTTTATTTTTATAAAGCATAATTACATTATCTTTAATTATAAATTATATTTTATTTATAGTTAAATTAAGCCTTAATTTTTTCTTAAAAAATTACTTGCGGAAAAACAATGGCGTTTAACAGGCGCTGTCTGTATTCACAAGGATTGGATAATTTGGCATAGCGGTATCGCCTGTAAAGAGTTAAGGAGGGCATTACAGCTTCCTCCGAACATCTCATCAGAGCGTTTGAGTCCGCTTTTTCGTTCGTAAATGGAGGTCATCTCCTCTTCGCTCTCGCTTCTCCCGTCTCCTCCTGTTGTCCCCTCTTCGAAAACTTCTCTTAGCTTTTCTTATGGCCTCGTCCCTACCCCACTTAATCGTGACTTCGGTGTTACCGCGATGGCCGCGTCGCCACCAAGCAGCAGAGCCAGCGGCATGCTTATGGCCACTTCAGCAGCAAACCGGAGGACGCTATCGGAGGGGTGGGATCTGTCCGCATCGGCGTCTGGTTCTGCTTGGTTGCCGAGGTTCGATGAGCTCGACACCACAAACATGCTTCTCAGGCAGCGGATCGTTTTCCTAGGCTCTCAGGTTGATCTATAACTCCCTGTGTATTATGGTTCTTGAAATATTATGGGCTTAACCTAAACGATTCCTTTCTAGGTTCTTGCATTTTGGGACTTCATTTTTTATGTTGTGGAACGCTTTAGAAATCACGAATTACTACTTTGTATATATATACAAAGTGAAGCATTTCTTACATGGTAAAGCTGAAGGCTCTGCAACTTGAAATAGTTTTGTTGCGTGATGGAGAATTCCTACCAATTAGGAGGTTACCAGGAATTTTAGATCTTCTCGGCCTTAGAATTTTTTAGGGACATATACTGTAAATAAGACATGGGGCCTAGGTCTAATCCACCAGATAACGAACTTACACAATCAACAGAATTTGAATGCATAATTTGTCCTCCTCTGAACAATTTAAGGTACGTAAGTGGAATATTGGTACAACAATTGAAAGAACATCAGTACAACGATGCCTTAGAATAGCATCAACAATCTGTAGGTATAGTAATAATAAGACTTAAGTGGATGCGTTGACAAACATGTGTTGGTGCTAATTCTGATAATCTTGTTAGCAGTTGGAGAGTTGGAGTGTTGGTTTTTTGGATGGCTGTGATGATAAATCTGAAGATGTGATTACAAATCTCTTGAAGCTAATGATAATTGCACTAGGCTATATTAAGATATGATAGGCCTAGAGGTGTAAACTATGACAAATCGAACTACAATAGCTACAACAAAATTGAAGGCAGCAAAAGTATTAGGCCATAAGATAGAGGCTATGTTTAACCTAAGCTAGCATTAGAATCTGATAATCTTGTTGGCATTTGGATTGGATCTTTGGATAGCTGTGATGAGACATTGAGGTGTTTACAAACCTCTTGAAGTTGGTGATAATTGTAGACCTAAGGATGGTAATGGTAGTAGGCTCATATATTAAGATGTGATAAGCCTAAAGGTGTTGATTATGACAAGTTCAAGGACAATAACTACAGCAAGCCTGAAGGTTGTGGAAGCATTAGGCCATAAGATGGAGGCTATGTTTAACCTAATATAGAAGCTATGATGGCCATCACAATCTGACTCAAAGGTGGTGGCAATGACAAGCCCAGATGAGTCCAATGATAAACTTGGTAATTATGATTGACTCAAAGGTTATAGTTATGAAAAGCTTGAATGTGAAAATCTCTGCAAGCCTGAAGGCAATGATTATGGTGAATCTAAAGAGCTTGAGATGGAAGAGACCAACTCTCATTCTCTTAAAGAATTACCTCTAAAATTTTAATTTTTTAGAATTATCTCCCTATTCTGGTGAATTCCTTGAATTTGACTATGAATTAGCTTATTCAAGCTGAAAACTGCTGTATTGAATCTCATTAATATTAATTCTTATAGATTTTGAGCTGAGATAAGCATTTAGCTTAAAATTCCTGTTCAAATTAGATTATTTATGATATTTATCCAGGTCAAAATAAAATAGTGCTTTTACTCTATTTGGATGAGAATGATTTCAGCATAGATCCTCATCATGATACTTTATTCATTGTTAAAAAGCCTTGATTTAATTCACATTGTTTTTTTTTCAAGATATTTTTAGCTTCAAACACTACTACATAAAAATGAAATTATATTGAACTATGCAAGAATTTGTTTGATATAAGCTTCTACTTACATCTCTGCTAGTGCACCTAACTTTGGTTAGAATGGAATTAAGTTTTTTGCAAGCATATGAAATAATTATTAAATCATGAAATGAGCAGTTCATAGCTTTTATCAAGCTACCTGTTGAATGAGTAATTAATACGCTTATGAAAATAAATGTAAGTGTGAGCCTATAACAGGCTTGTTCGCTTATATTTTAAGCATCACAAATCATGTTCGCTGTAGTTTAGTTAACTAATCAAATGAACATAAAACAACTGAAATGGAGCCGTTTATGAGCTACTGATTACACCCTAGTTGCCTAACTAGATGCTATATCCCCTGCTTCTGTCATCTACCACTATCTTCTATTGGTATTATTAATTCTTATAATCCCTTCAAGGAAAAAAAAAAGGAATCTAATAAGGAGGGACAAAGGGGCATGGCAAAATACAAAATTCAGTAATGCGACCCCTCCCACTGGTCAGAAATATATTGCTTTCCATGGTTCCAACTTTTCTTTTAGTAATCAGAGGTCGTCAATTGTCTTTCTTGGGTTTGTAGTCATACAGAAGGCCTTAGGCACCTAGACAGTACTTCGCTGCTACAATTAAGAACATCAACCAACAAATCAACTAAGGAATTATAGCAGCTGAGATTACACTAAAGGAACTTTTCATTAGATTGGGGACAAGATTAACCCGCTAATCTGAATAATCTAAAGTGGACATTGTTAACAACAGGTTCATAGGAGCTGCAGATGATGAGGCATCGTCTGCATATCACGATGAAATGCATCAGATTAGCCAAATAGGCCTAACGGGCCATTTTTGCCAAGCCATCAACAGGTCATATACTTAACTGAGATATTTATGCCATTTGGTGATTCCTATAATTGTAATCATGTATAAAAACATATATGGATCTGAATATTAGACATCAAAAATCACAAACAGATAAGTTGTGTGGAAAATGCGAGAATATTAAGCTTGATCTGTGTTGTAACTAGGATGGATAAATTGTGAAATGATCATATCAAAATGATTGCGAGGGGACATATTGAAGACAGGAAGACTTTGATTTGTGGGCTTGCTTATGTATAAAGCACAGAAGTTTGTCAATATGAATTAGAGTTTGAATTATAAAACTTGATATGTTAAAGGTAAAGGGCTAAAATAATTTATAAAAGACTCGTCTGAATCACAATTCACACCTCATTAACCACTTAGCATGGATGGAAAAGAATATATCATAAAGGGTTGATGAGACTTGTTAGGCTATTTATCCAAGTGTAAAGAGTCTATCAGAAACTTCTGATTTTTTATTTTTTGGTTGCGCTAGAATTGTCATGACTCTCTCTCTCTCTCTCTCAGGAAATGAGTTGATTTCATGTTACTTGTTTTCTGGTTAGCTGAAACTTCAGGAGAAACCAAATCTATTACTGTTTTCTTTCGTTTTCTTTCTCCCTTCTGTTACTTATGCTGTTTACTATTGTTCATGATAGGTGGATGAAATGACTGCTGATTTGATTGTCAGCCAACTATTACTTTTAGACGCAGAGGACCAAAAGAAAGATATTAAGTTATTTATAAATTCACCCGGCGGTTCTGTCACGGCTGGTATATCATCCCATGTTCTTAAATTTTAAATTTTATTTCGTTTGAAATATTATGACCGGTAAACTTTTGATTTCTATAATTTATTGTCAGTTGCTTATTACATCAACTTGCCAAGGCCATGAAGAATAATTTGCCAACTTCAAAGACTACATAACTGTGAATTTTTTTAGGCATTTCCATTTTGATCAGGGAACTCATCCATTCTAAACATTTGAGCTTACCTTCAACAAATATATGCAATACCATCAATAAAGAATCTTCTAGGACGAAAAGATTCAATTTTTTTATAATAACATTGCTTTAATCTCAAAAAAATATTGCTAAGATGTGAATTCATGGGGAACATTTTAGGGTTTAGAGTTTTTTATGTAGTTTTAATGTGAGATTAAAATAAAATAATATTGTAGTACGCACAATGTCTTGACTCCGTAGGTTGACCTACTATACTCACAAGATTTGTTTGAAAATGCAAGAGAGGTAGAGAGAGATGAGTAGGAAATATAATCAGATGACTTTATATCACTAGTGATAAACATGTAATAAGTTGAGTGGCTTAAACTCAGGGGATCTCAGGAGACTTAAAATAAATAGAGATTTTATGATTTCTATCATAAAGTCACTAAAGCCACAAAAAATCATAAATGTGCTTCCATACCTTTTATTTATAAGATTGGAGGGCTACATAAGTGGCTATAGAAAACTTAAAATAAATAATAAGGAAGATATGCAACTTTAAGGACTGTACAAACATACGCATGATGATCTAATGTGGTGAGGGTATGGCTTTTAATTGTGTGGCTCTTTATATGAATCAACTCACCTGACTATGAATGTGGGAGAGTTCGTTACCTGAGTTCTTACTAAGTCGTGCTATAGGCAAGTAGCTAGCAATTTTCTTTGTAAGAGTTACGTGTCAGGAATGCTGGGTGAGTCCGTTGGGCAAGTTAGGTAAGTGCTCGGATGAGTGGCAAGTCGCTACTAGGAGCTATCCCAAGGATTGCACTCTAGTCATCGAGTTAATGGCGAGTGAACATATGGTTGGCTTCATGTTGATCTAACTTGGCCGGTTCTTCAATCGGTTAGCACTTCAGAGCAAGTCTACTTGGCCCATGGTATACCCGCAAATTCTTTGTTATTCACAAAACTCTTTCAGGCTCTTGTCGATGAACTAAGGCCCATTGTTAGTTATAATGATCGTTGGCAGCTGGTATCAACAAATAATGTTAGACCATATGAAGTTCTTGACCTCTTGTCCTATGACTTTGGCTTCTATCTATTTTGAAAGATAGTCCACCATAACCAAAATGAACTTCCTTTGACTACTGGCGAGTGGTTGAGAGCTGAACAAATTTATCCCTCACACAACAATTAGTTGAGGGTTGCTGATTAGCTGCAATTGGTGTGAGGGTTGCAATTGCTTTGGCATAAATTTTTGGCACTACTCTCATCTTTTTGAGAACTCTTATAAATCTTTCCTCAATTCTAACCAAAAGTAACTTTGCCTCAAGATTCTGTAGTAAGTGCTTTTCCTCTTGAATGGCTTCTAAACTCACTAGAGTGCACTTTTCTTAACATTTTTTCCTACTTTATGTCCTTTACACACTTAATGTTGGGCGAGTCATTAATCTTCTAAATAATTTACCTCCAATCATAATGTATTGTCTCCTTTATTTTGTATCACCTCAAATCTTTAGCACTCGCTATGTCGATCTGGTTTTCAAATATTTTATAAATGGTCCCACCTAGCTCAACGAGTGGCTCTCCTCTACTTGCAATGACTCATCTTCAAAACTATGACTGGCATGCTCCAGAGGCAGTTGATCTCCTAAGACGCTTGATTTGGAAAGTAGGTCAATAATTTGGTTAGTTATGTCAATGATTATATTTCCTTTGAAACGTAAATGTGTATATTATTATACTTCACACTGTGATGCTTTTAAAAAAATGTTTAAAATTTTTTGTTTTATATCAATAATCTATAAAATTTTAACATTGTGCTCATGGCATGTCTTGTTTTATTTTTTATGGATGTATTGTTTCGTCTTGTCAGTGTCATGTGTGTCCGTGTGGGTGTTAGTGCTTCATAGGTAGTATAGGCAAAATTTACAATTGAAAAGCATCACATAACAAGGTGAAGAACATTAAAGAAACAAAACAAATCATAATATAGCTTTTATATGTTGAACAGATATAGTTCAAATGCAACAAGTCTAGAGGAATGAAGTAAGACTATTAACCAAAAATACAATTGACATTAAGGAATTTAGGTAAACATGACCTTCAAGTCATCCGTGCTCAATTCCTACAGACAATGTCATGTATTAGACATTTGCTTAAAACTAAATCACCTAGGTTTCCTTGTTGTCTGATCATAGCTTCTTATTATAGAACAAAGCTAAGATTTGATACCTTAAATTCCGATTTAATTGCATGTGCAGTTTAGAGTCTATGCTATTACTACCAAAGGCTACATATACACCATTTTCCTGGTTGAATTAGAAAGAACTAAATTTAAGATTCTTAACAAATTGAATTCTCATATTTCTTATATTGCAGACTGGACACTTCAGGCACCTTTTTTTACCCAAAAAGCCAGTTGGTTCCCTAAAGAAAGAACATTGTACTCTTCCTTATAAAAAAATGTTGATCTTTTTCTGCTAAAATACACATAAATAATAATACTTTTTACGGCAATTCTTCTGAGGTCTTTTTATTTTGAGTTTATGAATTTTGGGGGCACCAATTGATTGTTTTTAAAGGAAGCTTTATGCTTTTTAATGTAACTTTTATCTAGATATATCCTGATAATGGTATAATATTTCCTTTGCATGTACTAACAGGAATGGGGATATACGATGCCATGAAGTTGTGTAAAGCTGATGTTTCCACTGTTTGCTTGGGTCTTGCGGCATCAATGGGTGCCTTTTTGCTAGCTGCTGGAACTAAAGGCAAGAGATTTTGCATGCCAAATGCTAGAGTTATGATACATCAACCACTTGGAACAGCTGGAGGCAAAGTAAGAAAGCTCTTCTTCTTCTTTTCTATTGTTTTTCCAGTTAAGTAGGAGGTGTAGAGCAAAATAACTGACCTATAAATGGCATAAATTCACTTGCAGTGAAAATCATGTACGCATCTTCTTTCTCTTTTATGTAGTCAGTTTTTATTTGGTCGCCATGCTTTCTAGATCTATGAAATCTACATATGATATTTTAGGTTTTTGTGTTTTATGCATAAAATAACCATTGTGTATGGAGTCCTTCACCCACTCAATGTAATCATTAAAGTATTATGTTATTTTTATTGATGATTTTTCTCGTTTATCCTTGATTCTATTCCTTCACAATAGAACTGAAGTAACACACATTCATCGAATTCAAAGCTCTCATGAAAATATAATTTAACAAAATCATTAAAATATTTTGCACTAATGAGGCCATGAATATTTGAATCAGCAGCTTCAAATTATCCTCAGACAATGGGGTATTGTTCATCAATATACCTGCCCCCATACCTCACAACAAAACAGTATTACTGAAATGAAACATGTCACCTCATCAAAACCACATGTAACATCATTGAAGCCTCACTACCTACCATCTTCTCTCTAGACCGCAGCTCTCTTAACATCTTGTTATCTCATAAATTGACCACTCTTTTCACACCAAATCCAAATCTCCTTATGAGCTCCTCTTCAACAAGCCTCCAACCTATACTCACTTAAAGATATTTGGATGCCAATGCTTTTTCTGGCTTCAACCTCATCTTAATCGAATCAAACTCTCCCCATTTTCTAAACTATATATATTTATTGGCCATGCCTTCACTCAAAAAGGCTACAAATGTTTAGACCCAGATACTAACAAAATCTACATCTTCCGGCATGTAATATTCAATGAAAGTCTGTACCTTTAAACAGATCCACAAACCTCATCACAACATTCAACTCAATCCCTATTACCTCTCCTTTTGTTCCCATCTCCTCCATCCCACCACCACTTCCCACACAAACCATTTGTGTGACTCCATCTCCATCGAACTCTCCTACTAGCAGTATACAGTAGCTCTCCACTTCCCCCACCAACTAATAGCTCTAATAACCCCCTCCTTCACCAAATCCCAACTACCTTAGAAACAGGTCTCAAAACAAGTCACCTAAAATCTTGCCAAATTCTATATCTTACCCACCAACTACATACAGGTCCCACCTCTTACTCCGTGGCTACTAAAACTCCTCACTGGTGACAACCCATTTCTAAAGAAATTCAAGCTCTTCAATCACAAGGTACATGGGTTCTTATTTCCCCTTCACCTCATCAAGATTTTCTTGGGTATAAATGGATCTACAAAACCAAATTCAATGCCAAGAGCTCCATAGCACACCTTACAAGGCCCGTCTAGTCGTTGAAGAATTCAACCAACAATAAGGCATCGACTACACTGAAACCTTCAGCCCTATTAGTAAAATTCTCACCGTTCGAGAGTTTTCATTATGATTGCACTCAGTCTTCATTGGCAAGTTATGCAACTAGATGTCTCCAATGTCTTCCTCCACAACCACCTACCAGATAAAGTCTATATGAAACTATTGCCTGGCTTCCTTGATACTCAATATCCACATTACGTATGTTTCTTGAAGAAGGCAATATCAATTTCCACATATGTCTGTCTATTAGAGAAGTCAATCTATACGGTTTCAAACAAGCCCCTTGCCAATGGTTTGTCATTCTCTCTGCATACCTACAGACACTTGGTTTCTAACTAAGCTCGGTTGACCCCTTCCTATTTTGTTTTCATAAAAATAACATTGCCGATATCTACTAATCTATGTGGATACCATTCTCTTCACAGGCAATGAGCCTGCTTTCCTCAGCAGCACTCTGACCCAGCTCAACCCAAAATTCAAAATGAAAAAAAATAGGCTAACTCTCTCACTTACTCGGCATCACTGTCACCAAAACATCTTATGGACATCATCTTACACAATCCTTTATGCCCAACAAATTCTACACTGAACAGGTATACCAACTTGCAAACCGGTCCACACCATGCTTCCTCAAAAAGCCACTTGTTGATGATTACCACCAACCATTCCCTCATCCACCTCTTTATTACCGTATCGTTGGATCCCTATAATATCTCACTTTAACCCTCATTGATATTCAATTTGCTATCAAACAAGCCTGCCAATTTACGCAACAACCTCTGCAACATCGTTATCAACGCCTCAAAAGACTTCACTACATCCAGGGAACCAAATATATTGGGCTACCAATTTACTCCACCAACCTATAGCTAACAATATATGCAGATTTTGACTGAGTTGGAGATCCCCATGATCACTAATCAACTTTAGTTTACTGCATCTTTCTCAACAAAACTCGTCTCATGGTCAGTTAAGAAGCAAACTACAATACCTCGATCCTCCACTGAAGCAGAATATTTCTACCCACAGCAGCTATCGAGATCATTTGGCTCAGGTGACTACTGCAGAACTTCTATTTACAACTTTGGCCGCCTACTCTGTTCTGTCACAATACATCTGCCATTGCTTTGGCAAATAATGCTGTACTTCATGCCTGAACCAGGCACATTGAAATCAACTGCCACTACATTCAAGAATGCATCTAAAACAGACGTTCTAATTCATCACATCGCTTCCCAGGATCAACTTACAGATCTCTTCACAAAACCTGTCCAACAGCTGCCACAAGCTTTTCTGTTCTAAGGTAACACTCTCCTCTGAGACTGTCATCTTGCAGGGGGATGCTAAGCCTCATCAACAGCAATAACCAACTCCTGTACTATTGCCATCTACACTCTTCATTTTATAACATACTCTGTTCCTCTCATCCTCACCACTTATTACGTAACCACCACTGCTGTAATACTAATATAAATGCAGCCTGTTTTCATTTCCTGAAATCCTTTCAGGATAAGCCGGACAATTTATTGATTTCACCTGCATTATTCTCATGATGAACTTCAGCCAAAATCAATATTTTTATTTCCTCCTTTCCATCATGTCCTACTTAAATATATGCCAGTTACTAGTAAAATTCTGAAGCTGTTATATTCTCTTGAAGAGGTCATATGGTTTTATGAGACATTTCTTATTAGCGGTGGAATCAAAAAGAGGTTGAGGATGCTATCGCCCCATAATTTCAAGAATAGGATTATATATAATCATGTATATAATATGGAAGTTTTACTCTTACATCCTCCCCCTATTAATTGTGCGGTAGAGTCTCTCAACCGCCATGTTCTGCCGCTGTTTCTTATGCTGCTTGCTATTTCAGACAACAGATATGGGCTTACGGATAAGGGAGATGATGTACCACAAAATTAAGATGAACAAAATCTTCTCAAGAATCACTGGGAAACCTGAGCATCAGGTGATACTTTATATCTTTGTTTAATTGTTTCTCTCTCCTTATTCATTAAAATTCACCATTTTTAAAAAAAAATAATTATCTTCTGCTGCTATTGTAGATTGAAATAGACACAGACAGAGACAACTTCATGAATCCATGGGAAGCAAAGGAATATGGCTTAGTGGATTCCGTCATAGACGATGGAAAACCAGGCTTGGTCGCACCAATTGCAGACGCAGCGCCTCCTCCAAAAACCCGTGTGTGGGATTTGTGGAAGATAGAAGGTAGTAAGAAGGCCAAGAAGAACTTGCCTTCAGAGCTTAATCTTTCTCAAAATGGTTTTCGAGTTGGCAGTGGAAATGAGGATAAAGGAAGAGAACAGGCGAAGGAGACGCAGGCGCCTGTATAAATGCAAAAACTTAAATAGTTTTTTAGGGATTCTGTTTAAACGGACTGTAGAGTTATAGAAAAGTTGTTTAGTGATTCTGTTTCTGAAAGAGAGAGATGGAGAAAATGTGAACGGGTTAAATGTTTTCCTGCTGCAATATTTGAGGATTTTTACATTCGAGTGTACTCAAGTATCTTAGCTAATTGTTGGAGCAAGTAACAGGGCTAAGTTGTTTTTGCTTTTAATAAATTGAGTTTTTTTAAAAAAATTTTAGAACAATTTTAATTTAGATGTTTATAAATATTTGAAGATTTTGGAATTTTAACAAAGAATAGGTTTTGAGATTGGGCTTAATATGTCATTGAAAATTCTCTTATTAATTTTGATATCTCGAATCATTAATAATTAGAGTAGTTTAGATCAAATATTTAAAATATAATTGAAAATTTTGGGATATTAGTCGAATTCTTAAATAAATCATAAATATGGTATGTTTATAGTCAAATTGAGCGTCTTGATGAGTTGTGGATCTAACAAGCTTAAGATTTTTTAATTTTGATTTCATTTGAGTATTTAAATATTTAAAATATATCAGATGATTGAATGAATTATTTTGAGATGGCTGGTGAAGTGGTTTGGATTTTACTTGTATTTACAGAAATGTTATTTCTATAATTTATAAATAGTTAATCATTCTTCATATGAGAGGATCCAAGTTAAACAAAGGAGAGTTCTGAGATTCGAAGAATCTCAAAGCATAATGTATTTCGACGTCGGATCATCGTCAACTATTGCCGACCAACATATCATCGTCATGCGTCGTACCGGCCGCCGACCCGCCGACCATTGGGATCATCGCCACCATGGTTGGTCGCGTCGCCACGCCGGTTACCCGCCGACAATCATCGGATCATCGGCCAATTATTGTGCCACCACATTGGCCCGATGCCGGTCATCATCGCCGGTGCCACTACTCGGATCGTTGGATCACCACGCCGCGTCATTCTCGCCGTCATCAATCCTTCGATAGTTTTATCGGATCATCGTAAAGCTTTTAGTCACTTTCCAGGTAAAACAAAACTTATTCTTGTAGTATCTTTCTCCAACTTTGGGGAAAGGATAATAATTGAACAAAAGCTAATATATGAAATTATTTCAAGTGGGTTGCGATTTTTCCTTTGGATTTTCACGAAAATCCTTAAGTCTCAAACTCTTTTGTTATGTGTGAAACTTTTATAATTACATCAAATTCTCTCTATCGACCCAATCTTGCACGCTGGGTTTGGCAGTGGAATGAAATCCCACAATCACAATCTCTGTGAACACATACACTATGACCAACAAGCGCAATACTCGCAATAAAGGAGCCTCCCACTCTAACTCTCATCATTCTCCAAACTAATCTTTAAACTAAGGACGTAAAGCTTGTGCCTCATTTCCCCCTAATGGGCGTTACGCTATCGGCGAAGGTGCAGTGGGAATTTCTTTAGAAGATCATGTTCGTCAAATGGAAGAATCTCAAAATGAGAAAATTCAACTTTTACAAACACGACAGCCACTACTGCAACAAACGCATCTCCCCCAAGTTTGAAATAGACACAGACAGAGACAACTTCATGAATCCATGGGAAGCAAAGGAATATGGCTTAGTGGATTCCGTCATAGACGATGGAAAACCAGGCTTGGTCGCACCAATTGCAGACGCAGCCCGAAAACCCGTGTGTGGGATTTGTGGAAGATAGAAGGTAGTAAGAAGGCCAAGAAGAACTTGCCTTCAGAGCTTAATCTTTCTCAAAATGGTTTTCGAGTTGGCAGTGGAAATGAGGATAAAGGAAGAGAACAGGCGAAGGAGACGCAGGCGCCTGTATAAATGCAAAAACTTAAAATAGTTTTTTAGGGATTCTGTTTAAACGGACGGTAGAGTTATAGAAAAGTTGTTTAGTGATTCTGTTTCTGAAAGAGAGAGATGGAGAAAATGTGAACGGTTAAATGTTTTCCTGCTGCAATATTTGAGGATTTTTACATTCGAGTGTACTCAAGTATCTTAGCTAATTGTTGGAGCAAGTAACAGGGCTAAGTTGTTTTTGCTTTTAATAAACTGAGTTTTCTTTTTTTTTTTTAGAACAATTTTAATTTAGATGTTTATAAATATTTGAAGATTTTGGAATTTTAACAAAGAATAGGTTTTGAGATTGGGCTTAATATGTCATTGAAAACTCTCTTAATTGAAGCACAAATTTTGATATCGAAAGCAATCTAATTCTAAGTCAAGACTAGTTTAGATCAAGTATTTAAAATATAATTGAAAATTTTGGGATATTAGTCGGATTCTTAAATAGCTCATAAATATATGTTTATAGTCAAATTGAGCATCTTGATGAGTGGTGGATCTAACCAGCTTAAGATTTCTTAATTCTGACTTCATTTGAGCATTTAAATATTTAAAATATATCAGATGATCGAATGAATTATTTTGAGCTGTCTGGTGAAGTGGTTTGGATTTTACCTGTATTTATAAATACCTATAATATAAATAGTTTATTTCTTTATAGAGGATCCAAGTTAAATAAAGGAGAGTTAGACTGAAGAATCTCAAAGAGAAAGCTAATTCATCGACCATTGCGGCACGCTTGGTCATCACCATGCTTTTATGGATCATCAAACCATGGTTGTCGATCGCCCGCCATCACCGCAATCACCGGATCATTCGATGATGGTTAACCACTGCTTGTTATCACTTCAGGTTCATGGTCATCACCGGCCATTGCCCGACGATAGCGGATCGGTGACCGTAGCCATTGCCGTCGTATCACCACCACCGCTTTACCATATTTTGGTTTGATTGGGATCATCGATTCTTTTAAAGCTTTGCTAATCCAGTAAAGCCACAAAACTTATTCTTGTAAACTATCTTTCTCCAACTTTGGGGAAAGGATAATAATTGTAACAAAAGTTAATATAGTGAAATTATTTCTAAGTGGGTTAAGCCTCGTGGTTTTTTCCTTCTTGAATTTTTCACGTAAAAATCCTAAAGTCTCTCAAACTCTTTTGTTGTGTGTGAAACTTTTGTATAATATTAAGACATCGAATTCTCCTACTCTATCGACAATCTTATTTGCATTACGTGGGAATGAAATTCTCACAATCTCACATGAACATGCATGACCAACAAGCGCAATACTCTCAATAACGGAGTCTCCCACTCTAATTCTCATCATTCTCGAAACTAATCCTTAAACTAAGGACATAAAGCTTGTGCCTCATTTCCCCTTGATGGGCATTACTCTATCGGCGAAGGTGCAGTAGGAATCTCTCTAGAAGATCATGTTCGTCAAATGGAAGAGTCTCAAAATGAGAAAATTCAACTTTTACAAACACGACAACCACTACTGTAACAAACACATCTCCCCCAAGATCGATTATTAGTCAGGGGAGGTCAAAATGCTTACACAAGGCCTTCTCGCCATCAAGTTGAAGTTCCTCCCCTTCCAGATCGTGATGTTGACCTCCTTGACACTGTTAGTTCTACTCATCCATCACTTGCGGCTCAATTGATTGTTAACCCACCAATTATTACCGATGGCTTGACACGTTCTTGCCTTGTTGATTCCACCCGCCATGTTATACGTACGGAATTACAATGTTTAATACGAGAAGAATTTCACCTTAAAGATAGAAATCATCTTCCCTCTCATCGTGGCTATCAGGAGTCTTCACCTTTAGCTGAAACAATTCTTCAACATCCTATTTCAGTAGGTTTCAAGCTTCAAAGTATCGACTCTTATGATGGGGCAATCGACTCATATGAATGCATCGACCATTACATAACCATCATGCACATCCAACGAGCTCCTGACACACTGCTTTGTCAAGTCTTCCCAGTCACCCTCAAGAGTCAGGCTCACACTTAGTTCTACTCTCTTCCAAGGGGATATATCCATACCTTTGACGAACTTGCTAAAATTTTTACAGAACAATTTATTGCAAATCGAATGATCATCTAAGATTTATCTCATCTCTCGGTGTCACAAATGAATCGAAGTACTTTTAGAGATTCTCCTTAGAAGTTCGCCAAATATCAGGGGTGGACCCTGAATTACTAAGAGGAGTTTTCCTTGGAGGGCTTCGTCTTGGGTCTTTCTACTCATCACTAATGCGTGATACGATTCGCTCATATGGCGACTTGATTCATCATGTGGAAGCACTAATTTTTGCTAACGAGGCTATCAATGCACATCGAAAGCAGTTCGAACAATATATAGGGAACAATCATGGACTAGGGGGCAACCCTTATTATAATCTCAAAAGATTATTCATGTAAATATCTGTGAAATGGTTATCATATTCAATCTCCTTGTCCACCTACTTGATTACCAGTCATAAGATAAGCAAGTTAAGATTATGGAGCAATTTCATCTTTAAATTCGGATACACGTGTTAATCACCTCATACCAATCAAGGTATAATCGATCCCAGGGATGAATTATTCCATACAGTTAATGTCGCAGCTTTTGACAAAACAATTTCGGATGGTTCAAAAATCTTTAACGGATTTGATTCGACCCCTTCCATGCAGGTTAATGCTATCAAATAACACTTTCACAAATAACCTCAGATGGGTCAAAAATCCTTAGCGGATTCCATTCGATCCCTTCCATACAGGTTAATGTCATCAAGTAATGCTTTGACAAACAATCTCGGATGGGTCAAAAATCCTTGGCGTATTTGATTCGACCCCTTCCATACAGGTTAATATTATCAAATAACATTTTGATAACAACTTCGGATGGGTCAAAAATTCTTAGCGGATTCTCGACCCCCTCTATACAGGTTAATGTCATCAAGTAACTCTTTGACAAACAACCTTGGATGGGTCAAAAATCATTGGTGGATTCCTTTCGACCTCTTTCATACTGGTTACCGTCATCAAGTAACATCATGACAAACTATATCGAATAAGTCAAAAATTCAAGATATTTTGCTTTCGGCATTATTCATATCAAGTAAATATCATGATGAACAATCTTGGATGGGTTAAAATTATTAGTAAAATACTAGAGTCTCGTCGTATGAACTACGCGCCTTGAACACCTCCAAACCCGTCGTCGGCGATACGATTGGCGCCTCTTCAAGAGAAAACTAGAGCCCGTCATGGTATGAAACTTTAATAACTACAAACCCAGTCGGTTCGATGATGCCAGTTGACGTCTCTTTCGAGGAAAAATCAAAGTCTCATCATATGAACTACGGGCCTTACCTCCAAACCCGGTCTGTCTAACGATGACAGTTGACGATCCTTTCGAGGGAAAATCGGAGCCTCGTCATATGAACTACCGGCCTTAATCGCCTCCAAACTCAATCAGTCCGACGATGACAGTTGACACCCCTTTCAAGGGAAAATTGAAACCTTGTCGTATGAACTATGGGCCTTGATTGCCTCTAAACTCAGTCGGTTCGACGAGAAAAATTGACGTCTCTCTCGAGGGAAAATCGGAGTCTCGCCGTATAAACTATGGGTATTAATCAACAAATGAAATAACCTTCTTTTGAGAAGAAAGTTAGCGTCTTGCTCACAAAAAAAAAAAATTATTACCCTTAGCCTCTCAGCTTCTGCTAAATAATTTTTCATCCAACACAGGAGAATAATAGAGTATATGGGAGAAAACTATGTCTCCTTACTTGACCCCAAGGGGGGTATTTATAGATCCATAATAGGGGCAAAAATATGATAAATTTCAGGAAGAAATATAGAAATATTTATATAGATTTTGAAATTTCTGCCCTCAAATATATTCTTCCTTTCATAAAAGTGAAAAAAAGAAAGAAAATAAGAAAAATCGGGGGAAATAAAAAAAATCCAAAATTTTCATTATTTGTGCTCACTTGTGCGTGCATGTAAGCGCGTTCTTGCCAATTGCTCCGCGACGCTGCGTGCGTATGGCCTCATGATGCTTGCTGAGCCAGGTGGCTACCTTGCCCTCACGGTGCGAGACCACTGCGCTGATGGCCTTCGCTCATCGCCCACCGACCTATCTTTCAGCGGAACGGCATGCAGGTTCTGGTCGATACGCACCGCATCCAGTCTCGCATATCCGATGCGCACTCACCCGTCCGACACGCGTTGCATATCGCGCTGCACCAGTTGGTGACCGCGTCGTTCATTTCTTGCCAACGCATTTGTGGCCTCATGAACCTATGTAATTAGTCTATTGTGCCCGCTTTCGTGATCGTAGCTTGTGCGTCCATGAAAATCTATTATCTCAAATTATATATGACACAAAGGTTAATGCACCCACAAATTTCATTAACATAAAGGAAGTTATTGGCTGAATAATTTTCTATTACGCCCGCTTTCGTGATTGTAGCCTTGTGCGCCCATGAAGATCTATTCTCTCAAATTATATGTGACACAAAGTTTAATGCACCCGCAAATTTCATTAACATAAAGGAAGTTATTGGCTGAATAATTTTCTTAAAATTATAATCAATTATTAGAAAATTATTCGTTGACTTGACATATAATTTTGAATTATGGAGATGATCTTATCCAAAAATAGGGGGACAACTGATATGTAACTGAAAACTCTCCTAATTGAAGCACGAATCTTGATATAAACAATCGATTCGAGTGGTGCGATCAAGACTTAAAATATAATTGAAAACTTTTGATGTCAGTCAGATATATAAATAGCTCATAAATATGGAATGTTTATAGTCAAATTGAGTGTCCTGACGAGCCGAATCTAACAAGTCTAAGATCTCTTAATTCTGACTTCATTTGAGCATTCAAATACTTAAAATACATTAGATGATCGAAAGAATCATTTTGAGTCATCCGGTTGAGTGGTTTGGATTTTGCCTATATATATAGAAATGCTACTCATCTCATGAATAGCATCATTCTTCGTATAGAGGACCAAGCTAAAAGAGAGCTTCGAAGAATCTCAAGCATAATCAACACCGGCGTCGTCGTCGGATCATCACCAACCACCGTCGTTACCACCGCCCATCGCGTTGTTGCGTGCCGGTCACTGCCACTGCACCATATCATCGGAATCGACCCGACCGGATCATCACCGGACCACCGGTTGGTCGTCATCGCCGGTCACCATCGTCAGATCATTGGGCCAGCCATTCGCCGCATGCTGTCACCGTTGGCCATCACCAATCACCATCCCGCTACGCGGTCGTCGGATCACCACCCGCGTTCACCATCACTATTTCTTCTTAGCCTGACCATCTTTCGATAATTTTTATCGGATCATCGACTTATCAAGCGGAGCGTCTAATCCAGTGAAATTTATCACAAAATTTATTCTTAAAAAATATCCTTCTCCAAGTTTGAGTTTTCAATAAGAATTCTAACAAAAGTTGATATATTAAAATTATTTCTAAGTTAGTTAGACTCCATAGTTTTCACTTGGATTTTCCATAAAATTTTGTATTCTTTTTTTATTATTGTGTGAATTTTTTATACGACATTGAATTTTTCTGGAGGCAACAGGACTAATAGAGAAACAATCATTAAGCCAAATAATAAGTTATAATAGATAAATATAAATAAATTTATATAAACTGAATTAGAACATGAAATATTATTTTAAAATTCAATAACTTTTATAGATGTTATTAAATTAAAAGGAAGATTTATATGCACAGCACACAATTTTAATGTATTCATAATTCTAACTCTTAAAATTTAATATTTTATTTATGCATGAAAAAATGTATTTATTTTTTTAATGATAAAAATAGTATTATTTTTAATGTGATGTTAAAGATTTAAATATTATATATATATATATATATATATATATATATATATATATATATATATATATATATATATATATATATATATATATATGCTTATCACTTCGCTTAATAGCCTTATGGGCTCATTGCGGTAGCGAAAGTTCGAAGCTCTTACCTTTCTAAATAAAAAATAATGTTTAGGTGTTATATGCATATAAACCCTACTTATTATTTATTAAAGTAAATAATTCAATAAACAACGTGCGTGCATATATCTGTCCAACATCTTGGTGATGATCAAATATTCACCAAAAAATTTAACCATGCAATCCTGCAAAATTGAGATATTAATAAAATAGCATGCAAATTATACGAAAAATATATAATTGAGTAAAAAAAAAGTTGCTCAAGAAATAAGAAGACTTGTTTGATGAACGCTAGAACCATTTTTTAAAATATACTTGCTTAACTCTTCCCTCTTTTATCTTCATTATTTAAATGAAAAATGAGATGTGTTATAGGCAAAGCTTAGGGCTACAACAGTCTCCAATGGCTCTCCCTGAATTACAAAATTCCATTCCAACGAAACTAACTATTTTATCTAGTCACTTAATAATCACTTGTACAGTCATCAAACATGGATATACGCCAGATTCAGACAAATTTTATTTTATCGTACATTTAGAAATAAAATTTGACGAAAAAGATTATTTTCCAAATGGATATGCAGCAATTATATGCAACGTCTATATAGTTAGCTATAAATAGCATATGATCCATGAATCATATATATATATATATATATTTAAAAAATTTCGATAACTTTAATTATATATTGATCACTCTTGAATTCTAAGTAAAAAACTAAAATAATCTGCAATGAATAGGTTTGTCAAAAAAATTGATTGTTCGAACAACTTATGTTCGACTCATTCGTTAAACAAACGAGTCAAACACAAATAAATATTTCAAACTCTATTTATAAACGAGTCGAATATTAACAATAATTCATTCGATCATATTTAACTCAATTTAGCTCAAAATAAAAAAAATCTATATATATATAATAGCTGCAAGTATGGGTTAGTAATTGAAGTGTCATTTTGAACTTATACGAGTTATTTTGAATAATTCGAGTCGAATACGAACACTAAAATTTCGAACTATTTTGAACACAAACAGAGTAATTTTGAAAGAGCTAAACACAAATAAAAATTCAGCTCACTTAAGCTTGGCTCGTTTACATCCCTAGCAATGAATAAGCAAACACGCACCAAATTAAATGACTAAAAAATTAACTTTTGCACTTAAATTTTCTGAATAATCTTAAGTACAACTCCAAGTAACCACAACTTCAAACACCATCTTCATATTCATAGTTCCTACTAATATTGCATTACTTACCGAGATAATAGATCATTAAATGAAATTGCATAAACTTTATTATCATGAAATTACAAATGAGTCCATCCGTAAGATACATAAATTCATGGAATCAACACCCTAAGCTTCAACCTTTGGTGTGTAGTAGGCAAATTTTACAAAACAACATAAATTATCTCGTTCTCTTTTTACTGTTTTACCTGCAGACCACTCCTGCTGTTATTGTACTCCTCATGCTTTGATATTCTACCACTTAAAACAGTGATTCTTATGAATCACAACGAGAATGAACAAAGATTTTTATCCAAATCAAATTTTTATAATTATTGTGTGCTAAAAAATCAGTTGTGATAGAGTGAAAGTTTACGCTTTATTACATGCAATTTAAATAAGAAGAAAACTTAAATTTTACGTGAAAAAAATCTCAAAAGAGAGAAAACTACAACTCCAAGAAGAATATTTCACTATGTATTTGTTTCAAAGTACAAAAATTTCCGATAACGATTACAAAATTATACATGAGAGAAAATGAGAATACCGAATCGATAACGCGCCATAGTCACGGTTGTAACGTTCTAGTGGTAGTAGATGATGATGAACAGTAGAGATCGGCGACGATGAAGGTCACCATGATGGTGACCGACAGAGATTGACCATGGCAAGGATCGAAGGCGACGGCGGCTGGCGATGGTTGACACAACCGTCAGTGGTGGCACGATTGTGCTTGGAGGATTTTCTTTTAAAGCTCTCCTCTCTACTGGGCTCCCTTCATATGAGAAATGAGAGGCTATTATAGATTGGAGAAGTGACATCTCTGTAAATACATGCAAAATCCGAACCACTCCATTTCATCGAACGACTCAGAATGATTTCTTTGATCATTTGATGTATTTTAAGTATTTGAATGCTCAAACGAAGTCGGA
The DNA here is from genome assembly GCA_021442155.1 of Cymbidium sinense. NCBI lineage: Eukaryota > Viridiplantae > Streptophyta > Magnoliopsida > Asparagales > Orchidaceae > Cymbidium > Cymbidium sinense. The sequence goes on along the minus strand of CM038221.1, from coordinate 176,397,135 downwards.
ATTATGAGATCTTGGGTTTAGATTCATGCCAAGACGCCGATTTGACTATAAACACTCCATGTTTAAGAGCTATTTATGGATTTAACGATATCCCAAAATTTCCAATGGTATTTTCTTGATCTCGACTAGTCTCAACCGAGAATCAACTTGCTGACATCAAGATTCGTCTTGATTAGTAGAATTTTGATCATATCGGTTGTCCCCTATTTTAGATGACATTATCTCAATCATACAAAATTTATGCTATATACTAAAAAATAAGAAATTCTTTAATGAAATTTATGGCCCATTAATCATACATTTTGAAATAACAGATCTTCACTGAGCACAAAATTATGATCATAAGAAAGGCAGGTCGCTTGATAAAGACACGCAAAGATTTCGAGGTTATGGACCCATTCTACATTTACTTACGATGCCGGGAAGGCATACAAGGCGCCAAGGTATGCGTACGTCAGAAGCCACGCTACGGATGCTATGCGCGACGTTATTACGGCTACGCAAAAACGCCTGCTTTTGGCGATTTTAGCGTGCAATTTTAGCGAGTTTTTTACATTTTGCCCTATAGGGTCTATAAAACCCACCGCTAGGAGACACTTTTCATGTGCTTGCTTCTCTTCTTGAGTGAAGGTCGCTCTCGATCAAGACCAGAATATACTAAGTAGCTCCAATTTTCCTTCGAAAGAGGTGAACCGACCTCGACCAACCGTTCGGAGGCGATCAAGACCCATCTCATACCAGACTCCGCTTTTCCCTCGAAAAGGTGTCGTGATTCGCTGACCGACCGCCGAGAGCGATCAAGACCGTAGCTCATACCAAGGCTCAATTTTCCTCGAAGAGTCAACCGACTGCCGGACCGACCGGATCGGAGACGATCATCCCGACATATTGTCTGTCTGTTTTCCTCGAAGAGATCAATCAGATTGCCTCGACCGCCCGGAGGCAATCAAGGCCCGCAGACATACGACGCGGTCTACAATTTTCCTCGAAAGAGGGCCAACTATACTCATTGAACCGACCCCGGGTTAAGCCATCATCTACGACGATAACCGGAGATCTGTCGACGGCGACCGACGATGGTGGCGCTAGGCGGTGGTGACCGCGACCGGGAATCGAGGATAACCGCGATATGGTGGCAACCGGATATGGCCGAATGGTCGGGCCGCAGACAGCCGGTCCTACGCAGAATCGGCGACAAGAATGACGGCGGCGATGTGCCTGGTGAATTTGGCCAGATGACCGGCACGATGGTGGTGACCGCGAGATCGATATCGGCTGGATCGGTGATGGTGGTGGCATATGGACCGCGACGGTGGCGCCCGAAGGTGGTCGGCAATAAAGAATCGGCAACTGAATCGACGGCATGACCGGCGCCGCAGAATGGCCGGATGACGGCCACGGTGGTGACCAACCGAGATTGCCGTATGGTCGATGCCGACCGAATCTGGTTGATAGGTCGACGGTATCCAGCGAAATGGGCGAGAATACCTGCCGGGCGCTTAACATCAGAATACGGATAACCAGTAAGATCACGGCGAATGGTCTACGGGTGGAACTACGATGAATGGCTGATGACCGGCTACCTGGTCGACTACCGAAGAGGGTAATGACAAATGCAGAATCGGTGACCAGAATGACGAGAATCGACGCCTAATGACGAGACGCCAAAGAACATGGTGGTGACACGGAGATCCGGCTGATGCTTCCGCGACGCCATGACGATCGGCCAACGAGGGTGGGCCGGCAATGAACTGCGAGCAGAATGAACAAGGGCGACGGCGCCGTAGACGGCGGATGACCGACGATCATGGTGGTGACCGCCGGAGATTGCCGGCCGGGCGAGGTGGACGGCGATGGTGGTGCCGACGGGGTGGTCGGCAAGAATCGGCGACAGAAGCCGACGATGGCATCGACGTAGTGGCAGGATGACAGCCGACGATGGTGACCGCGGAGATTGCCGGCGATGGTTATATGGGATGGCGACGAGCAATGGCTACGGACGATGATCTTGAATGGACCGGCGACGATTGGTCACGACGGGTGGCCGTGGCAATACGTAGAAGTTCCTACTTATTCGTAAGAAATTGATTTCTTAAAACTTCAATGGATGTCGCCGATAATCACAAGATAAGAGGAAGCATTATCAGAACCGCCATTCGAGAAACTCGAAAGTAGATAATTTCGCAGTATCATTCTCCATGATGTTAACGCCGTTAACTTTCGTGAGGGTAATCGAACTGGCCGAGAATTTTGACCCATCCGGCGTTGTTTGTCAAAGTGTACTGATAACATTAACCGCAGAAGAGGTCGAATTGAATCCACCGGCGATTTTCGACCTATTCGGTTGTTGCCGAGTGTTACGACGTTAACCTGCATTTGGAAGAGGTTGAATAATCAATCCCGGGATTTTTGACCCATCTCGAGGTTGTTTGTCGAGATTAATGACTTTAATGCATGGAAGAGTCAAAATGAATCCTGGCGATTTTGACTCATCCGATTGTTTGCCAAAAGCTACTACGACGCTAACGCATGTAAGAGTTCAATCAACTGGTGCGATTTTGACCTATCCAAGATTGTTTGAGCTACTACGACGCAACTCGTATTGATTGAATCCATTAAGGATTTTTTGGCATATCGAGGTTGTTTGTAGTGTTCTTGATGGCGTTAGCACTTTTATATGAAATAAATTCGAATTAGATCCGTGATGATTTTTGCTCAGGTTGTGTTCGAGTAGTTACTGATGGCGTTAACATATGGAAAAGGTGAATTAGTCGTTGAGGATTTTTACTTATCAGGGTTGTTTGTCGAAGTGTTAGATGATGTTAGCAGCAGTATAGAAGGTAATTGAATCGCGAGAATTTTTGGCCTATCGAGGTTATTTATTCAGTATTACTGATAGCGTTAACATGTATGGAGGAATCAAATTGAATCATGGAAGATTTTTGTATCAGAGGTTGTTTGTGTTTTCGATCGTTACTTGTATGGAAGAGGTTGTGGGAAATCCATGAGGCCTTTTGGCTATCACAAAGTCAATGTTATTACTATGGAGTATATGTGAAGTTTTGGCCTATCAGGGTTATTTGTTGAGTTTTTCGATGGCGTTAACATATGGAGTAGGTGCGAATTTTTGATCTATCAGGGTTGTTTGTCGTCTTTCTTCGATAACGTTAACGTATGGAAGAGATCAATTGAATCAAGATTTTTTTGCATTCAGATAGTTTATTAAAGTATTACTTGTTAACGTTGTATTGGAGTGGGTGCGAAGTTTTGATTTATCAAAGTTATTTGTGACTTTCGATGGCGTTAACTGCATGGAAGAGATCATTAAATTTGAGAATTTTGACTTATCAGGGTTGTTTGTAAGTATTTTATGGCGTTAACTTGCTGAAAGAGGTCAAATCAAAACATCCGTTTGTGATTTTAGCCAAAGTTGCTCCTTAACCTTAGTCTTGTTTTTCCATAGGTATGATTAAAAAATCATAATTTGCAACGCTATATCTCTTCTAAATATTAAAATATCCTTCAACATTGACTTGTTTCTTGAGATGATAATCAATTAAATATTTAACATATTAGGTGATCTTAAGATTAAGAGTTGGCAATTTTGACAAAATCGAAGGAGCGAAGTTTGATGAATCTTCATTCTTCGCAGACTCCTTAAAAGCTTGAAATGCTCCACCTCGATGGTGATTTTGATCTTGTTGAAAAACTTGATCGTCATACAAGATAAAATAATGAAAATCAATTCTGCGACGGCGTTAAATTGTTCGTAAAACCGGTTGTGGTAGAGTAAAGTTTATCTTGTCTTATGAAATCCACACATACAAGTATTTAAAGTGACAAAAAACTCAGAAATTTTTACGTGAAAAAAAAAGAGAAAAATCACTTTTAAGAATCTTCCACTATGTATTTGTTTTGAGTACAAAATTCTCGATAGCAGTTACAAAATTGTACATGAGAATGGATAATGAGAATCCGAATCGATAACAGCTATCTGATCACGTTCATGTTATAATTCTTAGTGGTAGCGTATGATGATGAAACATTTAGGATCATTGGCGATGAAGGTGCGTCGTGACAAACGGAAATAACCAGCAAGGATGTGGCGCGGCCGTGGCCGGCGGTGGTTGAACCGTCAGTGGTAGCGATTGTCTTGGAGGATTTTCAACTTTAGAGCTCTCTCCTCTCTTCTTGGGCTCTCGTTTGAAGAATGAGTTTATTTATAGATTGAAGAAGTGACATCTCAGAATAAATCATTAATCGAACCACTACTTCATCTGACGGCTCAGAATGATTTCTTTGATCATTTGATGTATTTTAAGTATTTGAATGCTCAAACGAAGTCAAAATTATGAGATCTTGGACTTTAGATTATTTCGTCAAGACACTCAATTTATCTATGTTTAAGAGCTATTTATTATTTTAGCGATATCCCAAAGTTTTATGGTATTTTAAGTGTTTGACCTCATTAGTTTATTTGAGGATCAACTTGCTTTTGACATCAAGATTCATGCTTTGACTAATAGAATTTTCAGTATCGTATCAATAATAAACCAGTGATTAGAATGCGCTGCCATTTAATAACTGCAGTAATTTAAACAAGCATCTAATTGAGCTTCCACTTACAGTCAATATCATATTCCGCGGAAGCCAACCCATATGGATGAAGAACAACCGGATATCATTTGAGCAAAGATTCAGCTCATCTTCTAGTTCCAATAATAGCCTCCTAAGTTTACTTCATGATCACCTTTCGGCTTTCCTTGTGTTGTATCCTGAAAACGTTCACTGCATTTGTTGCTTCGTAAACCATAAAAGTCATAATAGAGTAATATTGGACAAAAAATTTATCAAATTTGGATGCCATATTTCCCAAGAATAACATAGCTATATGATGAAAACAACAAGGTTTTCCGAGTTGAATCATCAACATCAACCACTCAATGGCGTCTTTCTCAACTTATCCAATTTCATAGACAACAAATAGGCCAAATCCTTCTTTCCACCCTCGAGCAGAGTTTCCTTTAGTTTAGAAAAGAGCTGTCCCGATGGTCTGATTCCCTTATCAAGCATCTCCTGAAAGTATTTACAGGCTTCATCCATCCTATTCTCATAGCACAATCCATTGATCAAAGCGGAGAACATATGCATGCATGGCACAACTCCTTTCTCCTTCATCTCTTTCCAGACTCTAAGAGCTATGTCGACTCTTTCCTTGGCGCATAGCATGCTTACCATCATGGTATAAGTATTAATCTGCGGTTCACAATCTCCATAACTTACCATATTCTGAAATACCTTATATGCCTCTTCGGTTCGTCCCACTTTAATAAGATGGTGTAGAATTATGTCAAATGTTCGAGCATTTGGACCAATGCCGAGATTCTTCATCTTTTCAACAACTTTGAAAGCATCCTCAAACCTTAAAGTCCAACAGTAAGAGCCAACAACAGCATTGTAAGTTGGAATTTCAACAGGATGGCCACTTCCTTTGGATAGTTCAAAGTACTTCAATGCCTCATCCAATCTCTTCTGTGAGCCCAATCCATTAATAAGAGTACAATAGATGTGTGGACTTGGTTTGCAACCCTTCTCCTCCATTTTACGGAAGATTACAAGGGCATCATCACAATTGCCAGATTTGCAAAATGCATTGATTAGTATTCCATAAGTCACCACATCAGGCTCAAAGTTTTCTTTGGTCATTTCATCGTAAACTTCTTTCATCCTTGTCAAGTTTCTTTCCTGTCCCCAACCCTCAAGAAGAATCGTGTAGGTTTTCAGGTCCGGAGAGAACTTCCTTCTCCTCTTCAAGTCATAAAGAATCTCTTGAGCTCGCATGACATTCTTGGATTTACTAATGGTATCAATCAAGCTGTTATAATCAGCTAAATCAGGCTTCAGGCCAAACATTTCCATTTTCTCAAAAGCTTGAACTGCTTCTCTAATCTTTCTAGCTCTTGCATATCTTCTGCTGATCAGCCCAAAAGTATCTTTTCTGAGTATGCCTCTTTGGTTCATTGATTCAACCAAACTCCAGATTAATCTGAACTGTTTGATTTTTCCAAGCGCATCAATAAGATGGTGGAAAATCTCTGCTGTGTACGTGAAGCTCTCTTGGTTCTCAGCCCAACGGAAAAATGAAAGTGCTACCATTCCAGCATTGCTGAGCTTTTTCAAGACCTCAGCAACAATGTCAGGTGAAATCCTAATTCCAGCATCATCTAGAGAAGTTCTGATGTTGGAAATAGGCTGACTAGAAAGCATTATGCAGATTTTATCCGCATCTTCAGATATTTTCATGTTCACAGAAGCTAAGGTTGCACTGGTTGTTGGCTCCACAAAAAATTGGGCTTTGTCCAACAAGTGAATAGATTTGTGAAAACCAACTTTAAGCATCAACCGATGAGGTACAAATGGAATGCCATTGACACTAAAAAATAGTTCCTTGCCGAGAAAGATTGATTTTTTATACGAGATATGATCACTGAAGGTGCTACTAGATCTGGAAGAATCAAATTTGACGCAACGGCCAATAAGACATGTGTCCCAGTGAAAGATTACTGGGGATTTCTCAGTAGAAGCAACAAAATTAGTCATAGATTTTGATCGTCGTCGGGCATAGTGGACTAGACCCATATCTACAAAACCATAGTATATTAAAAATTAAAAAATCGGCAGCAAAAGTGGTGTCACCGATTGATACAGGCAAAGAAAAAATCGAATAAAATTAAGACAATAGAAGGAAAGGTGATTATGAATAGGAAAGGGATAGGTGATAGATTCAGTACCAAATTTATGATAAGCTCAGGGTTGGAAAATATAATATCAGAACTTGGAAGAGCGGCCGCATTTGAAGGAAGAGATTTATAAAAACCTTACATCAGCTCGTACAATCTTTTTCGGATTCGGAGCCGACCTCGGCTCTCCGGCGTTGACCGCCAAATATGAGCCATACCTAATTTAAGGGCGAGTCCTTCGCGATGTTAGAAAACCCACAACGGTACTGAGCCTACTGAATGAAACGAGGTGAAAATCAGAAGACGAAAAGAGCATTCCAACCTTTAAACCCTAACGGCCCTAACCAGCGAAGTATTTGAGATTTCGCCAGGAGGATGAAATTAAGGGACGCGGACTACTGAGCCCTTAGCTTCTGACGCAGTAGATTATGGATCAGAGACGGCCGAGTGCGAGCGATTTATCAATAAATTTACTCATAAAAAACATTCAAATTTTATAAATTTACATAATTAATAGTCATACATCGATGATATAACACAATTCTTATACATTTATATATTTAACATCTAAAATTTAATATTTATAAATATAATATTATTATTTTTTCTATAAAAATGCATTCACTTTAAAAAAAAATTGATGATTTAAATGTTATTTTTAATATAATAATAAAGATTTAGATGTTATTAATATAAGGATGAAATTTTAGTTGTTAGACAGGCATGTAAATATCTCATTATTTTTTTGATAGATTTAAATATATATAACTCACATTCTCATACATTTATATATCTAATATATAAAGTTTGATATTTACAAATATAACACTTTTTCTTTGTTTGAAAAGGTGCATTTCACTTAAAAAAGTTAATGATTGTGGTATGTTTGAAATAATTAAAATTTTTGATATTATTTATGTAAATATTAAATTTTAAATATTAAATATATAAATATATAAAAAATTTATGTTATGAATGTAAATACCCCAATTTTTTAACTTAAACCATCAAAATTTAATTAAAAATATCTTATTTAGATTTAATTATGAGTTTTGATATTTTTAGAAAAAATTTAAAAAATGTATGCAAAATAATGCTAATATTGTGAATGATAATATTTTAAGTGCTATGCATGTTATTACCCCCAAAAAATTGTACCTTCCCAAAATGTAAAACAAAATCAAAGTTTTATCATAGGATTTTTAATGATAATACGATTAATTATGAAATATGTTATGAAATTCATGATCTTAAGAATATAATAATTTTTTAAATTAATAAACTACAATCATTTCACCCAAATTATGAGTTAGATCATCATTTTATAGATTGTTTGAAAAAAAAAGGTTATCATAAATTCATTGAAATTTTTATATATATTTAAAAGTTGTGCTAAAATAATTTATAAATAAAGTGTTTAAGTGTGATTAATAATTGCTAACTTTTGAAATAGAAAAAAAATCTAATATACATAATATTTTTTAAAAATTTTGCTTTTTACAACTATTTTATAAGCAACTATAACACTCTGAAATAAACTCTCAAAAAAAGATGAGAGTTGAGTCCAAATTATAGCTCTACTTGGTATATGTATTCCATAGAAAGATAAAGAATGAACATATATAATGCCTTTATTGAATTTGTACTTATTGAATATAAAAATTAAATATATTATTTAAGAGTAAATGCATTTTATGTTCATCATTATATTATATGTGCACATAGTCTTTGTGTAATTTAAAAAAATGGTCTTAACCTCCATATATTTTGAGTGAAAAAATATTTATACTTTTATAACTATTATAGTTTTAAAGTTTATTTTCTTCAAAGAGAGAGAAAGGTAGAGATAAAGTGTGAAGAGAGAGTTTGTGTATGCATCCATGAAAGAGGGGTTTGAGGTTGTTTGTTGTTTTGATAAAATTAGCTCATACTATTTAAGAAGGTGTGATACCACAAATCATTAGTAAGTGAAGAGCATGATAATTAGAACTATGGACTCATGCTCTTCTTCCTCATCTACCACTGCCTCCTCCATCTCTTGTCACTACCTACTCAACCCTCTCATGGGAGCATATTAGAGCTTTTAATTTCAAGAAAAATCTAAATCTTATGGTTATCTCGAAGAGAAACAAAAAAAATAAGCCAATAAGAATCACTTGAGAGCTACGTGCGTATTTGGCGGGTTATATGTGCATATTATTTAGTTATGTGTAAAGTAAATATGTTATTGTAGTTTTATTATTTATCTATATATTGCTAAAAAATTTAAAATGCATAAATTCTATCCCCTCAATATCAATCTTTCTAGTTGGTTATTATTTTTGGGTCACTATTGGCATAGAATTTGTATTTTACCCTTATGTCATTTAGAAGCCTCTCTCTTTTAGTCTAAGGTCACCAATATGTTAGGAGATCCTTCTAAAGAGTGATACATTCAACACACACATATATGTGCGTGCGCACACGAACACACACTTGAGGTATGAAATTTTATGTGAAGAACTTGAAAAAAAAATTAGTCATGGAACTAGCTCTAGTTAAAATTATTCTTTTAGTCTTATTTATAATTACAAGGATGCTCTTTCTTAAATTTTGAGAAAGATGACTTCAATAATAGGTATGAGAAGCCTTTAGACATTGGAGTTTTTATTAAGAGATTAATAGTGTCTATCAAATCATTCCAAGAAGGTAGCCATATTTCTTGGTAGAGATGATAAATGCTAGATTAATGTTAATAGTGGGCACCTAATTTTTTTATGATGGTGATATTAACATTGGTGGCAATAGTGAGCATTAAGCATTAATATTGATGTTTAAAATGAACATTAGTGCTAATGTTGATGTTAAGGTAGATGGCTAATGTTGATGTTTAAAATGAACATTAATATTGATGTTTAAAATGAACATTAGTGCTAATATTGATAGTTTAAAATGAAGCATTAATAATTTATTAAGCCATTCTCATTATAGAAGTGAATAGAGGTGATTAAATAAATAAGCATCAAAAGTTAATGTTAATAAATGTCTAGTATCAGATGATGATTGATTGAGAATGTTAGATTTTATATGATAATCAATGATATGTTCAATCATTTTTCTTATTGAAGAGGTGACTAGTGACAAAAAAGAAAGACATTATATGTTGATGGTTAACATACTTTAGATATATTATGCATCATATGACAGTTGACTAAAAATATTAGATAATGATCAATGGTCTAGTCATTTAGGGCTGCAAATGAGTTGAGCTGAGCCGATCATGTATGTGTTCAAGCTTGAGCTTGTTTAATATTATTAGGCTCGAGCTCAATTCGAGCTTTTTAGAATGGTGTTCAAACTTGAGCTTGTTTAATATTATCAAGCTTGAGCTTGATTCGAGCATTTTAGAATGGTGTTCAAGCTTAAACTTGTTTACCATTATCGAGCTCGAACTCGATTCGAGTTTGTTCATGAGCTCGATTCAAATTGGATTATCAAGCTTGTTAACGAGTAGTTTATTTAATCAAAATAAATGAACTTTATTCAAGCCTTAATCAAGCTTGTTCACAAGCAGCTTGTTGAGAAATATACATTAGTTGTATCAATTAAATTTGATTAAACTAAAAAATAGTTTAAATAATACTATTCACAAATAAGCCTTAATCGAGCCATAATCAAGCTTCTTAGCGAGCTTGTTCATAAGCTTTAAATGATAATGAACATAAATCAACCAAATGACAAGTTTCAAGCTTGTTCATTTAGCAATCGAGTATTTACAAAAGTGTTCAAGATCAATTAGTTAATCAAATGATCATGAATGAGCTCTAATCGAGATGAGTAGCTTGTTGAACATACGGTTCATTTGCAACCCTATAGTCATTCATTGTTTTTATAAGAATGGGAAGTAGTGATTAAGAAAATGGACATCAAAATTCCACGACTAATAAATATTGGGCATGAGCACTTAGTCTATGTATGATAATAATTTATAAGAAATATTAAATATTGAATTATATTATGTAGCTTAACTCTATCATTTCCCATATATAAGGGATGATCAAATAACTATAAAGGCTTATTAAGTCTCAATGAGTGATAACTTCAACAAATAGTGATGACAACCATGATGTTGGTTAATTATAGTCAACAATATTAATTGATGACTAGTATCTATTTGGTTCCTCTTTTCAATAATTTGATTAAGCAAAATACAATAATCTCTTAAATTCTTCTTAAAGTATAACCCATGATAAAATCTTAGTCATTGATGAACTCTTTAATGCCTTTTGAAGCCTTGATTTCTTAATGGAGTCCAATTTTTTTATAAAATCTTAATCCCAAATAAAGTCATGAATCCTCAATATAGTTTTAAGTGATTTCTACATTCTTATTAAGAGTGTTCTTATATTTGTTTGACCATTTTTTTTCCTCATTTGAGATCATAAATGATACACTAAATATGAATTTCCTTAGAGTTATTATTGGTTTTCTTGTGGCTTAATACATTATTGCTTATTATGCCCCCTTTTTCTTATCACATCAAAAGATTATCTATCTTAGGTGATCCATACACACAAAATGGTCACTCAAAATTTATTTTGTTATGGATGAGGGAGACTACATGTCCATGCCCTAGCTTTGCCAGTCTAGCAAGGTTTAAGTGTATAAGACTTATGTCATTGCATTTGCACTCCCAAAAGGATATAAGTTCGGTAGCTCTTCCTATATAAGAGAAATTTGGTCACAATCTTTAGATTATCTTAGTCCATTTTTTTATTTTGCTTTTGGAGAACATTCTAATAAAGTGCTAATTCGTATACTTGCTGAAAATTTCAATCTAAGATAAAGCATTGGCAAGCCCACTGAAGTTAAGTCAAGCCAAGCTAAGACAAACATACCCATGTTGAGTTAAACCAAGAAATGAGTAGAAGGAATTTACAGTTTGATCTTTATGAAAGAGTAATCCAAGCAAACTTATGAAGCTGAACTTACCTATTCAAGCTAGGGGTGTGCATTATTTGGTTTTAACCAAAAAACCAAACCGAACCAAAGTTTTTGAGTAATTTGGTTTGGTTTTGAACTTAGTAATTTAGATTTTGGTTTTAATTAATGAAAACTTTGGTTTTTGGTTTTTGGATCGATTTGTTAAATAAAATTTTGGATGGAACCAAATAAATCAAAATAATTATATGTAATGCGGTATTATCAATTTATGTATAATAGGCTTATTTTTTATACACTTATTTTTATTTATTTTTGAATACTTGATAGGTGCTTTTTTAGAGGATCATTATCCAATTTTTCAAAATATTTTGGTCTCATAATATGGTAATATGGTTCCATCAACTTCTAAGTTCAAAACATCGTTCAAGTAAAAATTAGTTTTAAATATTTTGTTAGCGCATGAAGTAGTTAATTGTATTTTTTATTATATTTATGATTTTTTTTCTTATTGCTTGTTTATTATACAATAAAAAATTATGCAAATAATTTTTCAATGTTGCCAACTTTGGTTTATCCAAAACCAACTAAAATAACTGAACCAAATTATTATTTGGTTTGTTTGATTTTGCATTTTATTTGGTCGATTTGGTTCAATATTTTTAGGAATCCAAAACCAATCGATTTTAAAAATTTATCATTCAATCCATCCAAATCAACCAAACGCACACCTCTAATTCATGCTTTATGGGACCCAATCTCTTTTAAATTCTATTCATATAAGAAGAAAAGGGTTTATTTAAGAAATGTCCATCATGTAAGTCCTTCTAAATTGAATTTCCATGCACATAATAAGGCCGAAATAATAGAATATACATTTTAAAATCCCCAACAAAATTCAAAGTTTTGAACTCATCATTTTTTGGTGCAATTTCTATGAGTAGGATTGGAGTTGAAAAAATCAATTTACCTCAAGTATCACTTGAAATTTTTTGCACTAATAGATTCATGATGAATGTTTGAAAATACAAATATTTACTCAACTTATTGAACAAAACTAATTTATCAACTCAATTAAATTATGTTAAAAATATTAACAAATGGCCCATAAATATTGAACCACAATATCATAATTTGTCCAATCAATTAATATATGTGCAACATATTCTCGGGATATTTGATGGTTAATACTCAATATGGTCTAACTTTAAGAGGAATAATTATAAAATATTTTCTTATAGATGTCATTTAAAGATGATGTTTTATTCAACAAGGATAGTTTATAATCTTTACTTAACATGCTTCATAACAACACATCCAACATCCTAAAAAACAGGGGTAATGTATACCTAGAATATACCATAGACAAGATAGTCTCTGTTGAGGAAGTTAAGCAGTTGGATCACAAACTATATACCAACTCAAATATTAGCTACTCACTATATCACCCTAAACTCAATGGCCTAAGGAACCACCACTTGTCAAGCCCTAATAAGGGACTCGCTGTCTACTCGAATGACACACCAACTTTTTTTTTTTTGGGACATTTGAGCGAATTTAATCGTAAACTCACACGCAAACATGCTGAGACAACCCAAGCTTGAAAGCCAAGCTTATCAACCATTTAAAATTTAAAGCGCTACACACACCCTTGCTTGTTAGATTCTCCCAATGCATCAGATGTGTGAAATGATGATTACTCCTCCAAGCTTCTCTCCCAAACTTTGAAGATAGCTTATTCAAGACAAACATCTAACTTGAGAGTTCTTGGTAACATCTTCAATCACTTTGATGGTTCTACTTTAACAAGTTCTTGACATCCTTTTAATATTGAAGGTAGAGTTATAGTTTGATACAAAGACATCTTAATAACTTTACACAAACTGTTAGGTACCTTTTGTTCATCATTTTTACGATCATTTTATTAATCTTGGTTACAAAAAAAATGTCTATACTCATAACTTTTGATAACTTGTAATATTTATCAAACATGAATGTAAGGTTCTTAGCTATAAACCATGTCATCTCATAACGTTTGAAAGTTTAATATTTAAATGTGATGCAAATGCAGTGTGCGTTATATTACATGGTACAATGCTTTGTTTGAAAATTTAAACCATATTTAAACAAAGCAATAAACCATATCATCTCATACTAGTTATCTCATTCAACTCAGTGTGCGTTATCGTTGAAAGGAGAGGGCTCTCGAGTCTCGAAACTCTCATCCCGTCGGAGGCGACGGAGGGTCAATGGAAGCCCTAGGCATCTCTAACTTCTTGATATCGCCTGCGTCACGTCCCCTCTCTCGAAGCTACGGCGGCGGCGCCGTCACCGTAAGTAGCTCCGTTTCAATCTCCCAATTTCCCCCCCGCCAACGTTATTTTCGCCCCTGTCCCTCCTCTAGACGCGGTGTCCTTACTGCTCGCTCTGCTCTATTAGGTGAAGTAAATTTTGCTGCACCGCAATGATTTATACGGCTTCATGTATCAAATGCACTTAAATTGTTCGATTATATTTCCAGCTAACAAAGAAGAGGTAGCAAGGTTCGAAGAAGCTTCGAGGAATGGTGGCAACTTGGTGCCGCTTTATCGACGCATTTTCTGCGATCACTTGACACCCGTGCTTGCATACCGCTGCCTGGTAAGAGAGGACGAGAGAGAGGCGCCTAGTTTCTTGTTCGAGTCGGTGGAGCAAGGTTCTCGAGGAACCAACGTGGTATGATTTTGGACTTGTTCTGAGTCTTGTGCTCAGCTCTCAGTTGGCTGAAATTTAAACTCTAGGCTGGACGAATTTTAAAATCTTCTGGATTTCTGTAGTTTGCCTCTCAAAATGATGAATTAAAAAAAAAAAAAAGATTCTTTGTTTGATTGGATGTGATTTTCATATATGTTAATCTTATTATTAGGATGATCGTATTGACTTTTTTTCCTCATATTTCTTAATTCATTGTAATGGGAGCTTGTTGTAACCTGGTGACCAGGCTTCAAAGCTGATCGGAAGAGGCCTTAAAGTGCTCCGGTTGAGTATGACAGATGTCACCAGACTTTACTGGAATTTACCAGAGACCTACCATTGGTGCTTTGTCATAAGTCATCTAGAGCTTGCCGAAAACATTGAATTGTCTTGTTTGTGAAAATAAAATTTTTATTCTTGGAGTTTAAGAATTATTTTAATTTTATCCAGTAAGATAATGGAATCTTACGAATTTAATTCATTTTAAAAATGTGCTTTTGATTCACCAGCAAATAAAAGAGATCATATCATATTTGTTGAACTTATTTTGAAATTTGTTGATATTAGTACTTTTGTTACAGGATGTCATTTAGATTAGACACCATGTTGTTTATGGGTTGCAAATTTAAGGCTTAGGTTTTCCCTTTTGTCTTCTTGGGTTTTAGTGGGCATGTTCCATGGGTTTAGTGAAATTGATTTTATTTTCTAGTGCTTATGGTGGATTTTTTTGTCTTCTTGTGGGAACTTGAACTGTACATGGGTCTAGAAAGTTACCCTTCAAAAAGGTGCAAGGAAGTTGCAAAAGAAATACCAGACTTTTACGTGCTTTTTTAGTGAAAATGGGAAGCATTAGTTCTTCATCAAGAATTGTCGCTAAAGCCAATCTGAGTTAATGAAAGAGCAAAGCATCATTAAGTTTCAAAAAATTAATTGTATACCATAGAGTTCTGATTGTTGAGTTATCTTTAGGGTCGATATAGTGTTGTGGGAGCTCAACCGGCTATGGAGATTGTGGCAAAGGAGAATATGGTGTCTATATTGGATCATGAAGAAGGTCGTAAGACTGAAAAATTTGTAGAGGATCCCATGGAAGTTCCTCGAACAATCATGGAAGGTTGGAAACCACTACTTATTGATGAGCTTCCAAATGCCTTTTGTGGTATGAAATCCTTTCATTTGAATTTGTTGGTCTCAATTTTTGTTAATTGATTGGTAACTCACTTCACTTGTTTATGAATGAATTTATGAATTGTGATTTTTACATGTATAGATTGTTGCTAGTTTCTATTTTTTGTAGTTAATGTGTAATGAAAGTTTATAAATGAGCTTATGAATTGTAGTTTTTACATGGGAGTAAACATATTTTGTTATAATGGTCAACATACAATGTTATATCAAATGTAGCAGTACACTCAATTTGCGTTGCTTGATCATCTAGATCTATTTCCAACGAAGGGATTTTTTTTATAATTTTTTTTTAAGAAAGTAAAATTATTCTCATGCTATTTTCATTGATCATAATTTTTAGTCCTAAACTTGTGATATATGAACTCAAAAAAGCATCAACTTTCGAGAGGCTGGCCACTTTTATGAAATTATTTCATAGATTTATAAAAGAAAATTGTGAAAAAACACATCCTATTTATGAGGGATAGGTTCTTATTACTTCTAAAATGTTTCAAAGATATTTAACTATTTTTTTGAGTGAGTTTATACATTCCAAATATCAGAATAATGAAGAGATTTTCACATACTTTAAACTAACACGCTTATAATGGTTTTGTAGGTGGATGGGTAGGATACTTTTCCTATGATACAGTACGATATGTAGAAAAGAAGAAACTTCCTTTCTCTTGTTCTCCCAAGGATGATAGGAATCTCCCAGATGTTCACTTAGGTCTCTACAATGATGTAATTGTTTTTGATCATGTTGAGAAGGTATGCTTTTTGTCAATAGAAAAGTGACTCATTTGGTGAATTTCAAAAATTTGATTGTTTGTTGAAGGCTTATATAGCTTGGATGGCATGAATACCATTAGCTTGGTATTTGCATTTTGAATTTAAACATTTTTTATATTTTAATTGAAATTTGCTTAAAAATTGAATTCTAGAAGATGATAACTTCACATACAAGGATGATTTTAATGATAGTTGTAGAGTGCCATAAAAGGTGATAGAAAATTTCTTTTATTTTTACTTTATTAAAAAGCGATCAATGGTCAATATTATAAACCTTAAGAGAATAAGTAACAGGATTTGTGAAATTTTACTAAAATTGGTTTCCATAATGGTATTTTAAATAACAAAAGAAATAATAGATGGAGTGCCATAAAAGGTGATAGAAAATTTCTTTTATTTTTACTTTATTAAAAAGCGATCAATGGTCAATATTATAAATCTTAAGAGAATAAGTAAGAGGATTTGTGAAATTTTACTAAAATTGGTTTCCACAATGGTATTTTAAATAATAAAATAAATAATAGATGAGCATGAAAAGAAAAATCTATAATTAGTATTACATGAGCATGTAGTGCTTGTAAAATATTAGATGAACTTTGACGAGCATGATAGAAATGAGAACATCAAGATGGATGTGTATACACAAAATTATAAGGGATGTATTAATAAATCGTTACATTAGGGGAATGAAGAGCATTTTCTATTGAAGATATAATAATTGAAAGTAGACTTAGTTGGTTTGAACATGTATATTAAATTGTAGAAAATGCATCTATTAGATGAGTAAATAAAAACCATTAGAAGATTAGGAAGAAGGGGTAGTGGATTTGGAAGAGTAAGGGAAAGGCTTAAGATAATATTGATAGAAGTTGTTCAAAATAAATGTGAAGAATAAAATTAACATCTTATGTAATTCATGTCATGAACCAATGGAAGATGATGATTAATAAAATTTATCATAAATAGTTGGGATAATCTTAATGCTAGTGATGATGATGGGCAGGCAATATGATTTTATCTCAGTAAAAATTCAGAAGAAGTTGTAATTTGAATAATGTGATCCAAACATTTCGCATTCTGACCAGGAAGTACTATCTAATTTTGTAAAAAATTGTATTCTATGAAGATATAATAATTGAAAGTAGACTTAGTTAGTTTGAACATGTATATTAAATGGTAGAAAATGCATCTATTAGATGAGTAAATAAAAAACATTAGAGGATTAGGAAGAAGGGGTAGTGGATTTGGAAGAGTAAGGGGTAGGCTTAAGATAATATTGATAGAAGTTGTTCAAAATAAACGTGAAGAATAAAATTAATGTCTTATGTAATTCATGCCATGAACCAATGGAAAATGATGATTAATAAAATTTATCATAAATAGTTGGGATAATCTTAATGCTAGTGATGATGATGGGCAGGCAATTTGATTTTATCTCACTAAAAATTCAGAAGAAGTTGTAATTTGAATAATGTGATCCAAACATTTCACATTCTGACCAGGAAGTACTATCTAATTTTGTAAAAAATTGTATTCTATGAATTAATTCTTATGCTATTTTGGCTAATGAGATAATAATACCATGTATGAAAATTTTACATGATGTAAATGAATGTGTCTATGAACTAAACCTGACTGATGATGATACCGGCAGCAATGATTGTTATGTATTCTTTGGATTGTAGTTTTTAGATCTAGGAACTTTTTACTAATTGCTTTTCTGATGTTAGAAAGCATTTGTCATTCATTGGGTTCACATTAATCGGTATTCATCAATAGAGGATGCTTATCAGAATGGGAAGATTCGGTTGGAAAATTTGCTTTCACGGGTGCACAATACAGTTGTGTGGGTAACATATATCTATATCACCCCTTTATCTTGTCTTGATGCAGTTTTCCTCTCACAAAGCTTTCTTCTGCTTTTCTTTTTCAGACCAAAGCTCACTGCTGGCTCTGTGAAATTGAGTACCCAACAATTTGGCACCTCTTTAAATATGTCATCTATGACAAGTGAAGCATACAAGGAGGCTGTTGTGAGGGCAAAAGAACATATTCTTGCAGGAGATATTTTCCAGATAGTCTTGAGCCAGCGGTTTGAGAGACATACATTTGCAGATCCATTTGAAGTATATCGAGCATTGCGGATAGTGAATCCAAGTCCCTATATGACTTATTTGCAGGTGTGTTTGCTCTTTTCCAGATTTGTCATTTTTGTCTGACTTATTTTCATATAAACATGTGGATGTTCATACTATAAACTTAATTTGTATCTTTCCTTTTGACTTGAATTTCTACTGTTTGAGTTTTTTTTTTTCTGTTCATTTTTCATGTAGGCTAGGGGCTCTGTGTTGGTAGCATCAAGCCCTGAAATTCTTACTCGTATGAAGAAGGTACTAACCTCGTCCTTCTATTTGTTTTATGCTGTACTATATAGGCTAATATATACTAAGTTTACTTTTGTTGTGCTCCTTTAGTGGAAGGATTTTTATTTGGTCGAATATTATGATTGTGATTGTAGAGTGTCACAAAATGTTGCTATATATTCTTTCCTTCTATTTCTGATCTTGCCAAAGTTTAGTGATGCATACAATAAATTCAGACTTTCTTAAATGAGAACACATTTATTTCCAGTTTATTTAAATTAGCATATGCAGTTTAGAGAAAGGATCAATTAAGTATTTTCTATTTGTAGACAGCATACTAGTAACTATAACTATGTGTATAATCTGTAAGGGAAGTGAAAGTCATATAACAACATATAACAGATGAAAAATATACAGTTATAGAACTAAAGCTGAAGCATCATGATCATTGAGTTGATGTAAAGAAAGTCAGTATATCGACGGTGCTAATAAATTAAGTTTAAATTTGTATTTTTTTTTCTATATAATTTTTTAAAACTTATCTATTCAAAGTGTTTTTATACGCTGAGGAGCTTAATTGACCCATATGTCTAACTGAGCTCAAGCCTTGTTTCATGCATCTACCTGAGATGCCTTCTATTATTTGTAATATTTGATAAGCTATAATGTCAAAGAAGGCTTTGGTTTATTTCATTTTGGCTACAACAAAGTCGTTTGGACTTACTGAACAAGTTGTTTACCAACATCTTACATTCTTATATATGGAATGCATAACTGCATCTTTCTTGCCCTCTCCTTACCTTGTATTTTATTTTTTATTTTTTATTTTTGTGAAAAAGATTATAGTTTCAAAACTGTGCAAACATTACCCTTTTTGCAAGCATGGCCTGTTGTCCCTAGTCTTATGCCAAGGTTTGTTGAAACACTTACAATAATACTATTCAATTTTGTTATAAAATCGGTATTACTATTATGACTTGTTATGAAATCTGGATATGACATCATATTGTGTTTCATAATAAATCCTCATTGTATTTTGATGTTTGAAGAGAAAGGCATAGTTTAGGATTATTGTCCTTATTTGTGAAATATTTGCAAACTTATAAACTATTATTGGGAGTTTTATATATATATATATATATATATGTGTGTGTGTGTGTGTGTGTGTGTGTGTGTGTGTGTGTGTGTGTGTGTGTGTGTGTCATGTTTGTGTGCACATAGAGCGAGGGTCTAATCTTATTAATAAGAAGACTCATTCTTTTACCATCAATTAGATTTTTATAATGAAGGCTTTAAAACTAAAATGTGCATTATTAATTTTAATCAATATCATACAAACTAGCTATCAAATAAAATGCATAAGATTTTATGATGATTTAGTTATTCATATTGCACATATAAATAATTAATAGTGCTAATTGCTGGATTAGAAAACCTTATTTTTTGTGTAACTTCTAAAAATCAAAATCTTTGATGTTATTGGAAGTACAAAGCTAAAATGCATATAAATTATGCATATGCAATTTCGTTTCATTTAAGTAACCCATCATGTAGAAATAAAAAATATTTATTCACATTATTTGAATCTTCCATTGATATATATTATGTACATATTTGATTGATAATTAGAAAATTTTATAATTCAATGAATTTTAGTGTAGATCTTATTTTAATTGTGAACATGAAAATTATAATATTTCATTTTTAATTGGAGCATTTATAATCAAACTTTTTGAAAAAGATGATTCATCAGAAAGATAAAATTTTCCCAGTGATAAGGTGGAAGCATAACTCTCGATATATATAGATATACAGATATATAGATAGATAGAAAGATAAAGATAATTAGAGAGAATGCGTGCGAGAGAAATGCCTTGTGGGCACTATAAGTGCTCGTGAGCTCAATGATCCATTCCTTCTGGCTATTTTTGGACATTCAAGAAAAGATTTAGAGCAATATGGAGTTTCATAAACAAACTAGAAAAGGTCCTAGAGATTCCCTTAGCCATAAAAAGAGATTAATGTAGGTTTATTTTAATTATTTGAGGATTGAACATATTTGTGCAAGCTTCTTAGTTAATTATGCCACATACTCAATGGTTTAAATCACTTTAGATTAAGTACATCTATTATGCCTTGATCAATGGTTAGGAGTTAGTTTTATAGTGTGTTAATGGATAGGGATGAGAGATCAACTTGATTAAGATCCCACAATTTTATCATTTTGAGTTGATCAAGTGACAACAGTATACTGTAGAGGGGCAAAAGGTTGACATCTTTTGGGAAATTTGATTAGCAAGTTAGCAACTATGGTTGCTTCATAAACATCTTGAGTAGACATGGGTGATAGTATGTAAAAGGATTGCTCTCTTGCAATGAGATCTAAGGATTTAGACTTGAATAAAAAATGCCCTTAGTGTACTAGTTTGACTGATGTAGTCTTGTGGTTTTGGAGGTCTTAATGATTGGGATTGGCTAATTCAAATTGAAGTTGACTTAGAGGCAAGAAATTTGGCCAAGTTCAAGTCTGATGTCTTGCTACATGACCGTCTTTAGTTCTAGCTCATAGAAGTGGCATGGCATGTTGTGGGATACCTTTTGAGGTTGTTGTGAGCCATAATATTTAATCTCAATTAACCATTTGTTTTCTTGGGATGTTAAGCAACCCACATTGATAATTGAGTTGCTCGTCTTTCTTATTGAACATTTTGGATCAAGAAACTTCTTGGGAGGTTTTCTTGGAGTGTTCTTCAAGACCTCGAACCTGTCTCACTTGTGATTATTGTTTTATCTAAATATGGGAGGTGTGATAGAAATTTGGGATAATATTAATGAATTGTTATAGATGTTTGGTTTTAAACCAGTGTATTCTATTACTCATGATACTAGTGATATACAAGCTAGATATTTGGATTTCATGAATATCCCCATATTTGAAGTATTTTTTTTTTGGGTTTGGTTCTTGAAGGAATTTTATTCATAAGATTAATTACAACTTAGGGGATGCATAAGAAAACTCTCAATTAAGGAATCTCACTTATGTATATTCAAAATTATGGTTGACCTTTTTTGGTAAGGAATGTCATGATTCAAAGTTAACATGTATTAAAAAGCATAGTTAGGTAGACTTCTTGGTGCAAGTAAGGAATGATAAAGCTCAATATGTGGAGAATATGGATTTACAATGTACTGAAATATATGGTTGAACTTTTAGGATGAGGAATATATAATGATAGGATTGTAATCATAATTTCCTTTTAGTTTTAAACATGAAGAATCATTTTTTTTATAAGAAGCTCATTTTAGAAAATGCATTCTTGGCATAAGGACACTCAAGAAAATAAAAGTCAAAGAAAATAACATAAAAAATGATGAGACATATATTTTAGAATATTAGTAAGCATGGATCATCAAAATAAGCCAGAACTACTACTCAAGAAAGTTTTTAGGAGTTGGAAGCTCTATAAATCATATGGCTTTAACAAAGAGTGTGGCGATAAGGGATGACCCTAGGGGATGAAGGAAAAATTCTTAAGAAGAGAGGGCTAACCAAGAGACAACTAACCTAGGGGATATGGTGGTATAGAGAAGGAAAGATTAACCAAGTGGAGATAATTTATAATCCAAGGAGGAGAATGATTATCTTAGTGAAAGAGGTTGAATATTAGGAATCTAATTCTAAGGAAATAGTACTTGTAAGGAGCGGATGACTATCCTAAGGAATAGAGAGGGGCTAACCTAATAGAACATAACAACCTTGATTAAGTTTTCATGATTTTCTAATATCTTGGATCATCATAGTTTCAAACCTATGTAGTTAGAGAAGATGAATATCTTTTTTTAACTATGAGGATTATTTGTAATAATCATAAGTTACGTCAACCAAGGGATCTCATAGACCTAATGATATAACAAAACCTAATCCTAGGCTGATAGACAACGTTATACTCCACAAACAATGAAGGAGAAGCCTACCTAAGAGTTGAGGGTCTTCGAGATTACAGAAGAAACCTAAGGATAAGCCTTACACCAGTCATGTTGGACCTACATCTTGTCCAGTCATGAATGCCATTAAATAGTCTAAGATATAGTAGATTTTCCATCTAAACAATTTTAAATAAATCATAAGTCAGTCTATATCAATGGAGGAAGCATATTTTATATAATATGAATGATGTAAAATTATTGTTCTTATAACAACTTGACTAAAGTACAAGAGAGTTGGCTATGTCATGATTTATGAATCAATTATGTTTATTGTTGATTTAATAAACCTTTCTTTTGTGAAAAGGCGTAGACAATCTCATATATTTACTATATGTCCACATAAATACAAAAAGAGAAGATTCATTTATTTTGAAAAGGATGGCTTGTATCTTATAAATAGTTAGGGATTGACATAAGGTTTAGCTAGACTAAGCTAAGTTTCCCTAATATAGGTGTGGGTTGACATAGCTATGTGTAGGCTCCATGCCCATATGGTAACATATTGGTGATGGACTGATAAAATATAGGTCCGATTAGGGGAAAGTATTGAGCCAAACCTAGTGGACAAGACATGATGTCGTAGGATGTTTAAGAAGATTGTATGTATTGATGAAGTTAATGACATGATCTGGGATTGTACTTGGATAATAAACAGATCAAGATGACTTAAGACAATAGGTCTAGTATTTAGAATAGGGTTTGATTAAGTTAGTCAATAGGAAAATGTCCAATGCCTATGGCAAATTGAGCCAAAAAGAGATTAGCTAGATAATTATAGTGCATGTGTTAGAGAATGAATGAGCTAGGGAGATTTAAAGTCAACTGCTAGATGTTTTTCTTACCTAAGTGGGTAACGCAACTTGGAGAGATATGTCTCTACTAAGAGCTTCATTCTAATAATTATAGACCTTAAAATTTTTTTATTGAGTGAATGTGGCACTAAATATATAAGTGTAAGAACCATCTTTTAAACAAACTCAAAAAGAAAAAATAAGTTATCGAGGACTCGAGAACAATGAGAATACCCCTTCATTGCATTCTTCCCAAAAGGATTACATCTCTCAAAATGAAGTTGTGCCTTCACTCTATGCACCTATTAGGAAATTGAATACTTCTCCGTTTTCTTATTTTAGTAGCTTGCCTAACGTATTTGTTGATCTACTATGCTTTGAGCAAAATCATTCATTATCTCCATACCATCTCATATACCTCATCAATATCGCGTACCAGTCATTATAGCTCCTAGCTATTGACAATATTTTTTTATGTTTCTAGTGGATGTCCTCAAGAACATGCCATTCCAACATAGAATATATCATTTGCACACAAAGTTCCCGTGTTAACTTATCACTTGCATAAAACACTCTTTCATAAAACTTGATATTCAACGACTCCATCAAGTGATTGTAGATGGATTTTTTCAGCCTCTATTGCTTTCAAAACTTTGACAATATTTTTAGCCTCTCTAGTTCATTGAGAATACAACCACATACTTCATTGTGTGAATTGTAAATATTGGTCAAAGTAATACTAATCCCTCTTAACATTTTATTCTTTTGGCCCCAAGGGAGGAACATTGTAATATTGCAATTGATGCAATAGTTACGCATTATAAGAGGGATGACCCCAAAGTGGATGTTGGCATTTTTGCCGAATCAGTCTAAAATCATATGTTTGTTATTTTTTATGCTCTTATCCAAGCCATATTTGAAGATATTTTGACTTTTCTTGATCAATACACTCTTGAAATTTGCTTGATGGGCATTGCGATTGATTTTAGTGATTTTGCGTGCTCTTTTGATGTGATGAAGATGGCCATCCATTCAAATAAGGAATTGTAACTCAAATTTTCATGGTGTCTACATGTTTGATCATATGCATGCTTCAAATTAGCATCTTGTGTTGCATTAATTCTACCTCACTTCCAAGAACTCTCTTATGTTGCATTAATTTTATCATGATCTTCACTAAATTTGAGTGAGGCTTTTCTTGCGTTGAATGAAGGGTATTAATTTGAAATATTTACCATTATTGAAGGATGCATAATAACATTTAAACCATGATGTGTTGTTATAATTGCAAGAGATGTACAAGATGGTGGGTGAAACAAGTTTTAATAGCCATGGGAGGAGGTTCATATTGACTTTTTGTGAATTTGGTGGAGAAATTTTTCTCTAAAGGTTTATAAAGAGTTGTATTTAAGGTATGAAGTTGTGCCTAGAATTGAGGTGTAAGTGACTTAAAGCTGACTTGTGAGCTGCTTTGAGCTCAACTCGATAAATAACTTGTGAGCTGAACTCGATAAAGCTAGCAAGCCAAGCTTCAGCTAGCTTCGACTCGACTCATTAGCTTATGAGTGTGCTCATTTAAGAAATATTAATATAAAATATACTTTAAATATATTAAAATTCAATATTATTAGTATGAAGTTGTTAAAATTTTTAAAATATATATTATTTTTTATGTCAAGTAATTTCTTATTCTTTTTATCATTTTATTATAGTAATTACTTAAATCAAAATTATTTTATCTCTTCTATATTAAATTAGCTGGTTCATGAGCCACTTGAACTCGTAGAATAAAGCTCGAGGTCGAATTCAATTAATTAGTTAAGCCAAAGTTTATGCTAGGTGTGACTCAAGCTCGACTGTTCACATCTTTAGCCTAGAACATAGGAAACAATTAGTTCATTTAATTTCGCATTTAATCTATCATTCCTTTCATCACTAATTGATTTCTTTTCTCATTTTTATTCATCTAAGTGGATAGGTCATCTACATTTTTTCTCAATCCCTCAAATTATTCCTTAGTGATATACTTTATTGGTATGGTGTTTTACAATTAAAATATGTAGAATTGAAAGAAAATTTTGGAGGTCTTATGTACCACTCAAATAATTATAATAAACACAAGCAAAAAAAATTTCTACCAACTTAAGTTTGAAAAGGTGATCACCATAACTTGATGCTTGATATAAAAGTGAATTGAATGGTTTTTTTATTACTTTTATTAATGTGTCTTTTGAATTCTTGGATGTATTGTGAACAACACCCTTAGAGTTAAGGCTTTGACACCAAATTGGTGGAATGGAAGTGGTAGTTTTTATGAGGTTTTGGCTATGGATGGAAAACCCAAGGCTCCAAGGAGTTCAATGAAACTTTAGAGGGGGAATTATTATGATTTAATCTTGAAGAAGAGAAGCTATGATATGCAATGGGGCCACGTCACGGGTCGGTCGTGTCGCGAAAACGCGATGCAACACCGTTTGTTTATTGCGGCAGTCCGCTTTCGGCTCCACTCCCGTTCGAAAATGGGGTTTTCTAACCGAGGGCATTCGATCGCGTTTGCTCTTATCTCATGGGATTGCTCTCGCCTCAGGGAGAGAATGGAATCATTATGCTCTAACGCTTCAATTTGTCCGTTCCTCGCCATCTAGGAAACCGATAATTCTGGAGACATCCTCCATTTACCACAGGTGAGAACTCGAGAGGAAGGAAGCGGATGTGTTGGTAATTCCTTTCTCTCTCTCTCTTCTTCTTGCTTAGGATTGAGATGTGGATCGGGTTGTTGAAGATGCATGTGTCCTCGGCTAGGAGCGAGGAGTACAAGCTGTTGTTCCGTCTTCCCCCGGATGAGGTGGGTTCATGATTGCGTGTTGTGGTTGGCTGAATTTTGTTTGTGTTGAGGTTTATAGAGTGATTTCATGGTGTTGATTTTCTTGCTTCAATGGTTTTGTTATTTTGGCATTCAATCCTAGAGTCTATAGAAGGTGTTGGAGGCTTTTCTTATTCAAAACTTGGAGGTGCCGGTTCATGATTGCGTGTTGTGGTTGGCTGAATTTTGTTTGTGTTGAGGTTTATAGAGTGATTTCATGGTGTTGATTTTCTTGCTTCAATGGTTTTGTTATTTTGGCATTCAATCCTAGAGTCTATAGAAGGTGTTGGAGGTGCCGGCTTTTTCTTATTCAGAACTTGGAATTAGTATTGTTTATGCGGAAGCCAACGTTATCAATGTATTCTATAAGAGATAAATTTGGCAATTTTGTGACACACTTTCAAATTTCAAAAAAACTGACTAGGCTCTTGACTTCTTGGTTTAGAAGTTAATGTTAGATGTTGATATGTTAGGTTCTAGAGATTAATTGTATTGCAGTGGCTTTTTTTATTTTGTATAATTTATTAATGTAATTTAGTTGAATTATATATATATAGTATTAGTTATCATATTTTATTATTTTCTTTTATTATTTCATTTTAGAGTCATTTTAGTATTTTCTCTGACATACCAATTAAATTTTCAACGTAATCACTTTAATATTAAGCTTTCCACTAGCTTTCTGCACAATGCTTGAAATAATTTTGTCCCAAACACTTAGTGTTTAAGTGTATTGGCCAAAATCATGAGGTAAGATTTTTAGGATTTAGGAATTGAGGCGAAACCCAAAAGCTTGTGGAAGGTATATGGTTTATTTTATGTTGATGAGAAGAGTATGAACATGATAAAAAATGCAAAAGAAAGATAAATATACATTTTCACTAAAAATATTATATGATGAGAAGCAACCAATCTACCATGAGAAGCCATTTGCCAGTAAGTGGAGAATCTAAGTTGGGAATTAAAATCAAGTTAAGCTTAAATTCATTAACCTCATTTGATATATAAGTGCATGAACATCTAAATAATCATATGCGGATGTTCATTAACTAATTTTAAAAATAAGAAAAATATATATTTTAAACATAAATGGGAGAAGGAATTGACCACTTGCATGGATTTGTGAGGTAGCAGCTTGACTTGTCGTGGGAGTTTGAATCAAACTTTATTTTGTTGATTTTGAACTTGAATTAAGTTTTGGAATGTAAAGGGGACCATCCAAGTTTGATTTTGAAGTGAGAAATCCAACTATGCTCTTATCAAAGATATATTTGAAGATTTTTTGACTTATCATTATCATCTCACTCTTGTAATCTTTCTTAATGGATGCTATGAATAATTTCAATGCTCTTGTGATGCTCTCATAATGTAATAGAGACCACCATCCAATCAAATAAGAAAGTGAAATCTAAATTTCTATGGTATCCACATGTTGATCATATTCATACTTAAAATTATTAACTTATGTTACATCAATAACTTAGGTAGGACATTTCTTATTCACTTTTTTGAATCCTCTGGCAGTTTTATTACCTCGTGCTACTCAGTTGAATAGTCAAAACCTTTTTCTTTAAAAAAAAGGAGTCATGGTTCATGGTTGACAGGCTTGAGCTCATTTTCATCTACAACTTTTTTCTAATTGGGAGGCATCAACTCACATTTCCTGACCTTTTCCACCATGAAAATTCATTGTGAGTGCCTCGTTTCTCCACTTGTTCTTAAAATTCTTGCTAAGTTTGTTTGAACAAAGTTGAATGCTCTTGTGTTCGACAACTTCAAAGATACCATAGACTCTA
The DNA here is from genome assembly GCA_021442155.1 of Cymbidium sinense. Classification (NCBI taxonomy): domain Eukaryota; kingdom Viridiplantae; phylum Streptophyta; class Magnoliopsida; order Asparagales; family Orchidaceae; genus Cymbidium; species Cymbidium sinense. The sequence goes on along the minus strand of CM038221.1, from coordinate 176,368,983 downwards.
TTGAATATCTTGATGTGTTTGTCCATGAATTTTTTTTTTACTTCTTTGACATACATTGATGCAGACAACAAGAACTGGAATGACAAGCAATAACAAGAAGAATTTGGGAAGAAGCAGTAATACATTTAGTAAAAAATAGAAAACAATTGTTAATAACCAACTCTATTCCCTGCATTCTACGTACTCGTCCTATATATATAAGCATAAAGAAATTATTAGAAGGTCAAAAGTATAAAATAGAAATTTGTAAAATGTAAATAGTCTAACCAAACTATTTAATTAGAAGAGTTTTATAAAAAAAAGTGTTTAGCTATACCAACATTACTACGCCATGTTTTCTCCTTGTGTCAGAAGAACTCGATTCAAGTTCGGAAACCTTCACTTTAGCTTCATTTGATGGGTAACATGGATGAACATTAGAAATGTTGAATGTTGGGGACATATGGAGATCGGGCGGTAGATCGATAATGTATGCATTATCATTTATTTTTTTGGAAATCGCAAATAGTCCGATTTTTTGTGGTTTAAGCTTTTGAATAAGTGCCTGGAGGAAACTTTTCTTTACGAATTTGTAACATCACTAAATCACCTAGCTGAAAGGCTTGGAATCGTCGTTTTGAATTGATGTATTGTTTATGCTGTTGATTGGCTTGCTACAAGTGAGCCCGAACATCTTGTATAATTTTTATAAAATCTTTAGTAATGTTGGCAGTTGAAGGACTTTTGGACTTAGGCAAGACTACTACGTCGGCTGTGTGGTTGGGTTCCTTCGTGTAAATTATACTAAATGGGGTCCTTCTAGTTGATCGATTAATGGTAGTCATAAGAAAACTCAACTTGTCCAAGAATGGTATCCCAAGGTTGTGATTGCTCAGCAATAATGCATCTCAACATATTGCCTAATTTCCTATTCACAACTTCGGTCTACACGTTAGTTTGGGGATGGTATGAGTAATTCAAATGAAGATCTGTGCCTAAACACCGCCACAACTCTCTCCAAAAATAGTTCACAAACTTTGTGTTGTGATTAGATGTCAAACTACGAGGATTCCCATGAAGGCGAACAACTTCTTTGAAAAATAATTTCGCCACATTATTAGCGTCAAAGGTTTTCTTGCATGCTATGAAGTTAGCCATTTTAGACAGGCGATCAACTATGACCATAATAGAATTGGCTCCATTTTTAGTGCACGGTAGACCTAAAACAAAATCGATGCTGAGCTTCTCCTCAATGGAGTTTGAGATAGGTAAGGGAAGGTATAATTCAATATTTTATGCTGCTCCCTTGCTAGTTTGATAGACTTGACAATGATTGATAAATTTATGGATATCTCATGGCATTTTTGGCCAAAAGCATCGCTAATTTAATTGATGGAATAGCTTGTCTCGACTTGCATGGGATGATAGGCCTTCCTTGTGCAGTTCACTTATGAGCTTCTGTCTAACAGAGGAGTCCATTATACAAAGTTAATTACCCTTAAACAAGAAGCCATCCCGAATTGAGTAATCTTCTACAGGTTTCAGCAATTGGCATTGGCTCCATATATTTGCAAAATTTGTCACTAGCATATAACTCTTTCAGCTTCAGAAAACCAATTAACTTTGCTTGTAAAGTTGTAAATAATTGGGTTCTTCGACTTAAAGTGTCCACAATCTTATTATCTTTCTCTATTGTATGCTTGATTACAAAAGTAAATTTTTGTAAGAATAAAGCCCAATGTGCATGCATATGATTAAGATTTTTTTTTGCGAGTTTAAAAATTATAGTGCTTGATGATCACTAAGTAAGATGAAATCTTGATGTAATAAATAGTGTTCTCATTATTTTAGTGCTCGAATAACTGCATATAATTCTTATTTATAAACTGTTTACTTTTGCCTTATTGTACTTAGTTTTTCACTAAAAAAATGCAATAAGTTTACCTTCTTAAGATAAAATCGCAACTATTCTCTTAGTTGAAGCATCCGTCTCAACTTGAAATGGTTTCTCAAAATTAGGAGCAGCTAAAACAGGTGTCGAACTCAACAAATATTTTATATTTTTAAAACTACGCTGTTGTGGAACTCACTGATGAAACACCTTTTGTTTTAAGCAATCTATAATCGACACCATAACCATGTTGAAACCTTTTATAAATCTCAAATAGAAATTTGCTTGGCCATAATGATTGTAATTTTTCCCGAATCTACATGTATGCCTTTAGAACTAATAATATAGTGAGGAAGTAAATTGATGATCTGGCAAATTAACACTTCTGCTTGTTCAAATGCAGCTTGTTGGCTCTTAAACTCTATAGCACTTGATGCAAGTGATGCAGATGTTAAGTTAGGGAGGAGGGGCTGGAGATCAAATATCGTCAAAGTAGACAGCACGAAAGAAATCTAGGAAGGGTTTCAAGACTTTGTTCATTAGCTGCATAAATGTATTTGGTCGTTACAAAGACCAAAGGCATCACTTTCCATTCATATTATCATTCGTTTGTTTTAAATACCGTCTTTCATCCATCTCTGGGACAAATTCATATTTGGTGATATCCACTGCGAATATCAAATTTTGAAAAGAACGCAAACCCTACCAAATGATTAAGTCTTCCAGTCTAGGTATAGAAATATGGTACTTAATAGTGATTTTGTTAATGGCTCGGCTGTCTACGCACATCCTCCACAATGTATTCTTTGAACAAGAAGTGTTGGAACTACACAAGGACTCAAATTGGGTTGAATCAATTCTTAATAGAGTAGATCTTCAACTATTTTTTGCATGGCTTGATGTTCTTTGGGACTCATCTTGTAGTGTGGTAGATTCAGTAAGGTTGCATTTGGAATTAAATCAATACAAAGTTGAATACTTCATAACAGTAGTAGTCCCGGTGGTAGTTCGTTGGGGTAAACGACTTCAAATTTTGCCAACAAATAGCAAGCAGTTGATGGAATGTTGTTGGTCATTTTTTGTTCTTCAAGGAGTACTATAGCAAATAGAGATTTTTTCTCCTTATAAGCAGACAAAAGTCAATATTTACTTATATCTATGGAGAAACAATTTGATGTGTTTTTCTATCCATATAAAAGAATAAGTATTAGTTCTTCCATCATAAACCACATTGATATCATCTGCCATGGCCTTCCTAATATTAAGTGGGACACATCCATTTCAATCACATTGCATAAAACTTATGAAATTTTTGCCAATAGAAAATGTGATGTTGCACATCTCGATGATTAGAATGTCCATTCCTCTTTTCATCCAACTGATTTTATATGATTTTAGGATGTTTAACGGTTTTTAGTTTGAGGGTTATCACCACTTTACTAGATATAATATTTTTTGTAAATCCACTATCAACTAATACCTCACATATCTTACACTAATGGTACACCATGTGTGGAAGATGGCATGACGTTGAGAAAATGTAGGTTGTCCTGGTGCCATTAGTATCCTTTCTAAAATGTAAGTACTTCACCTTCATCACCATCTAAGTCTTCTATTTCATTAGTTGCAGAGTCAAGATCTTCTACAATTTTGCCTCTAAATCTCCTTTTGCTAACTGTAATTGTCTTCTGTTTGGACATTCATTTGATTTGTGACCGAATTGGAAGCACCTAAAGCATTTTAAATTATGAGGTTTAGCATAAGGATTTTTCCTACTCACCTCTCTTTTTTTGGTTGGAACCTTCACTTCTGCAAGTTTTTTTGCATTCTTGGATTTGTGGTAGCAGAAAACGCCTTTGTGCTACTGGGTTGAGGTTTTCCCTTTTCTAAATTGATTGAATTGCTTAACCTTTTACTAAACCAACCTTTTACATGCCTCTGAAGTTGTTGTTTAGCCTTATAAGCAAAATTTATAGCCTACGATAGGGATCAAATGGAATTCAATCCCAATTTGTCCTGTATTGGTTCTCTTAGTCCACCAATATAACGAGCTACCAACTGGCTATTGGATTTCCTTAAATTATTTCTTGCTCTCAAACGATAAAACTCTTCCATATATACGAACAGATTTTGTTTCTTGATTGCAATGTTGATATTGGATATATAACAATTGCTGAAAATCGACCATCAAAAAATGTCCATGCAACAATTGCTTCATCTGTTTTCACTCTCTTATAGGGCTTTTTCCTTCCCATTGTCATGCGTGTAAGAGCTGATTCCACCATGAAGCAGCTCCACTTGTAAATTTGCAAGCTACAAATCATACTTGCCTTTCGGGTCTGATTTTCATGTAACTAAAAAATTTTCGACAGACTGCGCCCACTCCAACTAGTTTTCTATGTGCAGGTGACCTTAAAAATGGGAATGTCTATTTTTGATTTATAGTCATAATGACAATTTTCTCCATACCTTGTTTCTCGCGCATTCCTATAACCCATTCTCCTTGCAGGAATGGCTTCACCCCAATCGGATTCTGAAGAATATGTTCGGCGGTCTTCTTTTCCTTCAGTATTAGAATCAAAATTTTACTTATCATGATTTTGAACCCTCCATAATTCTCTTGGTCTTCCATCTGCATCTTCACGGAATGAGTTTGCAACCCTTTCATCTGGGGTTAGCAACGCACATTCCCCAATTCTAAGAGTTTGTAACTCGTCCCACTTCACGGGTAAATCATTTGAGATCTTTGACCACTTCAGTCATTCGGTCTTCTAGACTCATATGGGCCACCCAAAGGGCATCAAGGCTTTTGCCATTGGCAACCCCTCGCTTACTCCCCTCCGCCATGTGCTCTGGCTCTAATGCAATTCTGATGTAGATACTTTAACAAGAACTGGAATGCCAAGCAATAACAGGAAGAATTCAAGAAGTAGTAATACTTTTAGTAACAAATAGAAAACATTAGTTAAAAACCAACTCTATCGTCTGCATTTCACTTAATCGTCCTATATATATAAGCATAAAGGAATTGTCAGAATGTGAAAAGTATTAAACGGGAATGTGTAAAATGTGTAAAATATAAATAGTTTAACCAAACTATGTAATTGCAGGAGTTTAATAAAAATAGATGTTGAGCTACATCAACGTAGCCGTGTCATAGATATTCAAATTTTGGATGTTTGTTACCATCTGCTAGGACTCTACAAGGAGGTCATACTCGAAGTTGATGAAGTTTGGTGTCTTGTCCACTGATGAATTATTCTGTGTTTTTTTACTTCTAGTTCTCTTCCTCCCATAGGCTTTAAATGCCTCTCAAACTTTCTTTATCATCAAATTGATAAAGGAGCCCCTCTGTAGCTATGCCAATTTGCTTGACAAGGTAGGTCACAAGGTCACTCAAATTGAAAAGCCATAGTGAGTTTCTCATTCCTCCACTCTCATTCTTCAAATCCTTGTTAAGCTTTGGCCTCATTCCTCCACTCTCATTCTTAAAATTCTTGCTAAGCTTGTCTCACCAAAGTTCAAAGCCCTTGTGTTCGACAACTTCAAATATGTCATCGATTCTGTTGAACATGTTTATATGTTTGAACATGAAATTTCTTTTTATGGCTTTGGCATGCATGCTTAAGTTTTGGATGTTTGTTGCCACCTTTTAGGATTCCACAAGGAGGTAATACTTAATTCTGATGAAGTGTTTTCCTGTCCTCTAATGAATTGCTCTCTCAATTTTCTTCCTCCCATATGCTTTGATGGCCTCTGAAACTTTCATCATTATCAGGTGGATAAAGGAGTCCCTTCGTAGCTATGTCATTTGCTTAACAAGGCAGCTCACAAGATCACTCAAATTGATTCATTAGTGTCCAAAGATACAGCAACCCTTGGACTATGCATTCTCTATCTCCCCAAGAACCACCTGGAGATCATAACAAACTTGTTGTGAAGGGTGATCAAATACATTATGCTTAAGCGATCAATCAAGCAACAAACACTTGGCCCAATCATCCTCATCTTGGCATGGCAAGTTGAGAAGGGTCTCTACCCTTTTTGCTCATCCCACCTTTCTGAGAAGAGGCGCATTCTCCTGGGTTGAAGTCCAATGAATTGGGAAAATATCCTGTTTTCTAATCAATTGGATCAGAGCTCCTCTGTCTTTCTCTCACTCTCTCATCATCTCTATGTTTTCAATGGATTTTTCTCTCTTTAGGAGAATAATAGCTCATTCTCTTGTTAAATTGATTTATAGGTCACATCACACCATGTTCATACATGATAATGTACACTAATCGTGATGCAAACTTCAATAGTTTTAATAATGCTTAATTAATCATCAAGCATGTATTAAAAATGGGAAAAAAATGGCAATTTTACAGAGGCGAATATAGAAGTCTCCCTTTTACCCAATGTTTTACTATTAGAGCGTCAAATTATCTAAATGTCTCGAACAGAGTGCATTTACTATATTTTGGTCTTTTGAAAGGCTATGCGCAATGAAAATCACAAATTATTTGCTGAGTTCAAGAACTTTTATTGATAAACTTTCTTTGCATTTAGATCTAGTTATGTTTATGTAATTAGAGAGTCTTAGTCCTTGTACCTGTACCTATAAATGCATTTTTACATATAGATAAGTTAAATGAAAGAAAAAGAGACCTGCTATTCCTATTTTCTTATTCATGTATCTATGAATATATAATGGATGTATGCAGAGGAAGATAGAGTCTCTTTCCTCGTATTTGCATCAATAAATACATATTTGCTCATTGTCTCATTGTGTGCATACATATTGTATATATAGATTATTAAAGTCTTTCCTTGTGCTGCATCCATACACATATCTATGCATGTGTGTATGGACAGAGGGAAGGTGGGAGAGGCGGAGAGAAGTTTAGATTGTAAATGTTCCTACTCAATATCTTTTTGGAATATTTATTATCACTTTTCCAGAGATTATGTTCCCTCTTTGAAATCCAACTTTTCTTTGTGAACAGAAGAAGATTGTGAATAGACCTCTCGCTGGGACCATCAGAAGGGGAAAGACAGAGGAAGAAGATAAGATACTTGAACAGCTACTATTAAGTGATGGAAAGCAATGTGCTGAACACATTATGCTTGTAGATTTGGGCCGAAATGATGTTGGAAAGGTTAATATTATTTTAGTAATTTTGTATTATGTGATAATTAAATTCATCATTTTGTCTGCTGTTAGGCTGTCTAAATTAAGCTTGTCTGCTGTATCCAATTGTGGTTGTCATCTTAAATGCGATTCATATTTGGAGCTTTGCTGTTTATGTTCAATGTGTTTATCGGTCAAAGTAGGATTTTATTACTTCCAATCCACATAATATTCAGTCCATTTAGTACTGGTGGTATCCATGATGGTGCATGGCAGCATGGCAGCAGCCTCTAATGTGGCAAGAGGTTTATTTTTCCAAACAAAATGACGTGAAAAATGTGAAAACTTGTAAGTTGAATGTTGCGTGTGAGGATGATGATGTATTTTAATGGTAAAAGATGGAAAAAAATGAATCGACATTTAAGAATGATAGAGATCACGTTCAAGCAGAATTAAGAAGACTGCAACACCCTGTTCTGTGATAGTATATATCAATAGTCTTCATTGTTGTCTGAGCCTAACCCAGTTTTATTTTATTTTGTTGAGCCCTATGCTCCCTTTTTTTTCAGCTAAATTTTGCTCTTTATTCAGGACCCCATGCCTCTTTTTTTGATAGGTCTTTTTGTCTTTGAGCATTGTTTCAAATGCTCAAATGTATGTATTCTACTGCTCCTACCTTTATTAATACTTGAATTTTTTTTTTTTGCTTTAGTCACACACAAAACAAGTCTATTAGCGTTGAATATATAAATGAATGTGAAGATGACAGAAAAAAAGCCAATAAAAATCAAGAGTGCGCAATTAACAGATTATTGTAGAATGAAAGGAAAAAAATATTTTGAAAACCATCACCAAGGTGAGAAAGTTGTAGTATTCTATTTTGATAATTGACTTTTTTTTTTTTTCTTTTCGTTTTTTAATTTGATAATTGATTTTTTATCGTTAAACATTTGTTGTGAAGATTTATACATCGGGCTTGCTACAGTGGGCTATTTCCATGTATTTATAATATTCTTTCAAGAACCGCTTCTTTAGTAAATGTTAGTTTTAGACTCTTTTGCCATCTATTGAAGTCATAGAAAGCTGATTTTAGGTAGTTTGGGTTTGTACAGCCGAAAAATAGAAAAGTATCTTTGTGGTTGGAGAAAGATTAATGTAAAAGCCATACGATGGAAAGGGAATGCAAAAAAAACTTGTGTAGAAATTGTGAAAAAAGACTTGCATTAATGCTCAACCGAACGGAGTGAAAGAAAATGAATTTGTAAAACTAACCTCAAATGGTTGCTATACTTTAATGGAAGCTGCGCGGACGCAATATCCCGACTATAAATCATGACATCCACTCTACCACTTGGACAGATGGCAGACTAGTGTCCCTTGTAGGTGCAATGAAAGTCACTGATTTAGGCCACAGAGTTTCTTGATCACCCGTAAGGAACCTCATATGGTTAGGAAAACATAGTGTTGATGTAGATAATTTGTAAGCAAATATATTTTTGCATTAGAAACAAAATGTAATGAAAATTCATAAGTTGTATTTTTCTACCTAACTTTTGTTTGTTCCTCTTTATGATAGATTTGTTGATTTCCTCTCTCATGCTACAGGTCTCGAAGTCAGGTACTGTAAAGGTGGAGAAGCTAATGAATGTTGAAAGATACTCCCATGTGATGCATATTAGCTCCACGGTTCGACTCTTTTTATTGAAAAGAGCAAATTTTATTTAGTGCTTGATTGATAATTAAATCAAATCTTCTATTCGAAATTTGTTGTTGAAGCACAGTATTCGCCTGTTATCTATTCTGTGTATGAGGTTAACGTGCTTACTGTGTGTGCTTTATTGACCATATTAGCTTGGGTTGATTGCATACTGGTTTCTACAGCTTTAGTTTGTCTAATGGTGAAGCTACATTAATTCCTCTAAAGTTTCAACTAGTTTTCTTTTGTTGGTTTTGACATTGATAAGTATGTTGTACGTTTTAAAATATATGTGGGCCGTTTACTTACGGAGCAGCTATGTTCCCTAAAGAAGAAACAATAACATGGGATTCAAAAGAACTGATCTTTTGGAAGATCTTTAGGATTGTCTAATTGGTCATTGATTCCTTTCCTCTCTACTTCTGGTCCGTCTGCTTAGATGACCACGGGAACAAGAATTGGTAGCATTAATGCATGAACCCAGTATATGAATGGAGATGTTGAGGATATCAGTTTGCATTTTGTGGTAGAAAAAAAAAATCTAATTTATTCATTCTTCTCCGTAACATTTCAAAATTAATGATTTGCACTTTAATGACAAACTAATTGATGCACAAACGAACCATTTCCTATGGGAAGCTTGGGACATTTGATCCAATTTAATGACAAACTGACACACATAATACGTGCAAGTTTTAAACTCAAGACCTCTTGGTTGAAAGCCTAAGCTCTTAATGACTAGGTTAAGATTGTTTGTTTTCCTATGGGCATTAAGCTAGCGTACATAAATTTTACATTTGCCACTTGCTCCCAGACCTTTAATTAGTGGGAGCTCACTAGGTACACGCTGGCTCATCATTTTCTTTTGTTCAGAACCAATGAATGCCCGCATTTATTAATTTTTTTAACATTTGCTGCCTCAATGATGAAGGGGAATGAGAATTCTACATGCATTTAAATCTGCTGTTTAACATATATTTCTTTACAAACATTGAGCAAATTTAATCAATAACTTGTCCACACTTGCATGTACCGGCCTTGAACTCAAGACCTAGTGGATGGACACAGAGCACCCAACCACTAGGCCAAATGAGCTCCACGTTGGCCATATTTTTAAATGCTTGCTGATTTTGTTATATATCTTATGACTTGATGTTCCAATATATTCATTTATATCATTCTTCTCTTGCATTATTAACGGATTATTGAGTTCAAAGCTATGATTATACATGATTAAGTACATATTCTTCAATTTTATTGTCAATTAGTTTCATGATGCATGCTTGGCCTCCCCTCTGCAGGTTACTGGGGAGCTGTTTGATAATCTATCATGCTGGGATGCATTGCGTGCTGCATTGCCTGCGGGAACAGTCAGTGGAGCTCCTAAGGTTTGTATTCACGTGACATTATCATGGGTATTTACATTTTGGTCTGACAGTCTTCACTATTATTAATGCTGCAATAAATATACCAAAAAATTACCTTTTTTCGCAACTCATTATAACATTCATTGCTATCATCTTCATCTAGCTACTTTGGTGGAGCCCACACTTTGTACGCAATACTGCCGGAGATACATTTGGTTTCATTACAATTTTGTGTTATTCCTGGTATAATCGCCTATTTTAATCAACCTTCTTGTTCCATGATTAGTCAACTTTTATGGAATGTGCTGCATGCTAAAAAAGTCATGCAGTTTACTAAAATCCTTGAATTTATTTCTTATTTCATGGATATTTACCGATTCACCTACAGTTTTCTGATGATAAATAGTTAGCTCCGGCGTTTCTAAGCATGTGATTTGAAACTAATTAAAAAATTATTAAGATGCATGTAAAATCTCATTTGAATATTTGTTATTATTCTTTAAACATTCCTGCCTTGCTATATACGCACAAATTTTTGTTTGCCCTCCTTTCTTATTCTATGAAGACAACTTAGCCGCTTCAAAACTCCCTCGATTCATTGACTCCCACTTTCAGTAAGGAGCAAAGCGGTCTGATTGGATGAGCAACCGGCTGGGGCATTAGTTTTAATAGCCTTTCTTTCTCCAAAACATTTTCTTTTAACTAGGATAAATATAAGAAATTTAAATTTTGAAAGAATCCTGCGATAGTCAGTACACCTTTACTGCTCCTTTCTCAACCATTCCTGACACCAAATTAATATTTGGAACACTCCACTGAAACAGAACAGATGATAAAAAAGAACAGCCTGTTTACGCAATCTTTAACCTTCCATATGATTTTTTTTTATTTTTTCATATAAAACGATGACTTTTTTCTCTACAGGTAAGAGCCATGGAGCTGATTGATCAGCTGGAGGTCACAAGAAGAGGGCCATACAGTGGAGGATTTGGAGGCATATCATTCACTGGGGACATGGACATCGCGCTCGCTCTCAGAACCATTGTCTTTCCCACCGGATCCCGTTACAACACAATGTACTCCTACAAAAACCTGGACCGGCGGCAAGAATGGATAGCGCACCTCCAGGCCGGCGCTGGCATTGTTGCAGATAGCGATCCAGACGATGAACAGCGTGAGTGCGAGAATAAGGCTGCTGCCCTCGCTCGTGCCATCGACTTAGCTGAGTCAACTTTCGTGGACAGGGAAGATTAGTATTGTTTTATATGCCAGTTATTATTATGTTTCTCAAATCATTTTTGGGAAATTCTTTGCCTTTGGTGCTTGTTGAGCAGGAGTAGCTGTTTTAGTTCTGTATGATTGTGTGGCCATATCGCTATTCAATTCGTTGATATCGCAGCATGTTTAGGGGATCTAATAATATGTTATTTTATGTGAAGGAGTTGCTTCTTCTGGATAAAATTTGTTAGTTATCAACTAAGATGATTTTGAACTTTGTTTGTATGATTTTTTTTTTTTGGTTTGTTCTTCAATGAGAAAGTACTTTTGTACTGATTAATTGCTAATTGACACAGTGAGGGAATAATAGAAGTGAAGGGAAAAGATAAGTTTTTCTTAGTGTAAAAACAGTATTTCTCCTGCCAGGTTTTCCATTTGCTAATACTTTTATAATTGTCCAAATGTCTTCAAGCTATGTTTGGTTTGAAGAAATTGAGAGAGGAAATGAAAATACAAATGATCAAAAAAGTTTTACTGGATTTAGTTTTCACATATTTATTTGGTTGAGTGGAGTGGAAAATGATTTTATTTTTTGTTTGATTGTTTAGAATTATAAATTGTGCATTTATTTTGTTTTTATCAGGCGGAATATATGAGTTGCAATGATGATTTAAGAATTTTTGTTAATTTTTTTAATTAGGAATGAGTAAAGAATTGTTATTGAAAAAAAATGTCATTGTTTGTAATATAAATTTAGTTATTTATGAATTGCATATAAATCAAATTAAATATGAATTTGTGAAATAAAATGAATTTATATTCTCTCAATTTCCTTAAAAAAAGTATACCTTTTGGCTTTTAGAATGCTAAATATGGGGATAGGTGGTGAAATATTTGATTAAAGATATCATAAATGATTATCTATTATATCTTCTTTCAGTAATTTATCATTTAAATTTTATTTTAAATTTAAAAATAATTTGATTAGATGGTTGTCATATAAAATGTTGAGGTAGGCTTAAGAAGATTTGATTAGGTTGTATAAAATTGATTTTATTTTATTAGAATTAAATAAGAATTTAATATTTAATATGACATAATGAAGAAGGATTTATATAGTTGATTTTAAGTAGTGGACTAAAACTATTTGTTGTTAAAAACATTTTGATTAGATGGATTTCATAATTTTGAGATGAATATATTAAACAAGTAGTTGATTAAAAATTTGTTACAATTCATCTTAAAATAATTTAAATAGCTTTTAAATTTATATTAATCAAATTTTACTTTGGATATTTTTTATCTCTATTTTCTCTTTTATTTCTTTTATATTTTTAAGAAGTAATGATTGAATAAGGGTCATCAAAAAAAAAAATAATGTAGCGCTTCGCAAGCGTATGAGAGCTAGGGTTTTCCTCTCTGGTTTCGGTGGTGTTGATTGCTTTTTTTCGGAGTGGTGTTAATGCGTTACCTCTTGTTTATCTTGGTGCGTTAAAGATCTGTTTGTTTCACAGGTCTTCGGTTGAGGCCGAAGGTCTTGTCTCTTGAGCCCTATCGTCTCTAGTGTTTGTGGTTTCCCTCTTGATCGAGCATCATGAATTTGGACCTAGTGTCCACTTCTTCTTTCTCTTCTTTTTCAACTACCCCTGCATCTGGCTCTATCCTAGGCGATGTTCCTAACACTAGGGCTCCCTTCATTCCCCAGGAGACCGCTCCCCCTTCCTATTGCAATTGGAAGGATCTCCTGAACTCGCATAATGACTCTGATAAGTCTCTTTCCCTATCTTACATTCCTTCTTCAGATGAAAAATTAGCTTCTCGAAGGCCGAGCTCGATGCCGGCCAGAGAGAATGGTAACTCTCCTTAGTTGGTCACACCATCGGGAGGAGACCTTTCTACGATTCTCTTATGGCCGCTATCAAAAAGAAGTGGTCCTTCATGGGTCACTTGGATCTGCTCACTCTTGAGAGAGATTTCTTTCTATTTAAATTCTCTTGCAAAGAAGATTTTGACATGGTTTGGGGTAGCAGATCTTGTTTTCTCAATATGAGGCTTTTTTTCTTCAAGAAGTGGTCCTAGGATTTCTGACTAATCAAAGAGAATTTTTTTGAAATTCCTCTATGGATTAAACTTCTAACTTTCCATTGTGTTGTTGGAACGAGGAAGGCCTCTCTAGGGTTGCTAGCAAAGTTGGCATCCTCCTTGCTATCGATAGTCTCACGTGTCTAAATCTCGGCTTACTTTTGCAAGGATGTGCAAGTCAGTCCTTCATCTCCTCTTCCGGACTCAGTCATCATGAACCTAAATGGGCTAAAATTCGAGCAAGTAATCCTTATGATTGGAAGCCTCAAGCCTGTAAGGAATGCTCTACGTTCTCCCATGTTGATGCTCAATACCCTTTTAATCCAGCTTGTCCCTCGTGGGTGCGGAAAGTAGCCTGTGTTAGCATAAATCAGTAGCAATCGGTAGCAACCACTGGAATTTCGACTGAGAACATTATTTTGTCCACTTCTTCCCCTAATGTTGAAATGATTCCTCGTCTCCAGCACATGAAGAACCTAAGTCAGAGAATATCCTTCTTTCGCAGAATTCCAACCCTATTAATGACCTCAATCAGCTCCCTACTCAGTCTCACTCATCTCCTGATCACGAGGAAGCAGACCCTCCCTTGAGTGAAGCCATAGCTGATCTCCTTGCTACCTCCAATACAAACTCTACTTACAACATAACCACTCATTCGTCTGCGATTTCCCCTTCTAAAGCTAATACTAATAAACCCTAGGATTTCCTCCCTAAAACACTTGGGAAAAACACTCAGGATAAGAGTGTGCACAAGTCCCCACCCGCCCTCTCCTTCTTAGCTCATAAGACTAAGAAGAAAGGGAAAAACTATTAGTTGTTTCTTATGAGGTTCCCTAAGCTATGTTGCTGGAATGTGAGAGGACTTTTAGCTGAGGGTCAAACCCATGACTATTTGAGAACTATTAAGGACTTTCACCTTGATATGTTTTGCCTATTGGAAACTAAATTAAGCAGGGACTCTCTTCTAGATGTTCTCTCTAATAAAAAGCTCACTCTCTTTCTCATTGAGGATAGTTGGGACAACTTTAATTGTTCCGTGGGTCGCATCTGGCTGAAATGGAATTAGATGTACTCTCCTTTACACCTCTTCTCACTACTTCTCAATTTATACATGAAGTTGTCTCTTCTCCTTTTTTTCAAGGGTTTCATGTTACTTGAGGTAAGCCCACAATGATGTTATGGATATAAAAGCTATTTGGAAATCTATTTAGCTTATTTCTATCTCTATGGATTCACCTTGGCTGCTTGGGAGATTTTAATTGTGTTCTTTATTCTCATGAGAAAGATAGGGGAAACCCGATTCCTCCCATTCGATTATCTGCTTTTAAAGATTGTGTGAACCAAGCCGGGTTGCTTGATCTTCCAAGCACGGGGCTATTTTTCACTTGGTCAAATCAAAGATTTGACAATCTTATTAAGTCCAAGATTTATAGAGTCCTTTGTAATTTATCATGGTTCAATTTTTTCCTTCTTCCTTCTACAAGGCTCCTCTCCTTCTCTCATCGGACCACTCTACGTTGATCATTTTCTTTCAAGACTATATACAGAGGCTTCACGGGTTCATGTTCCGTAATTACTGGGTGTTTCATCTTAATTTTCTTGATGTCATCAAAGGTGCATGGTCTCCATATATCAATGGAGACCCTTCTTTTGTCATGTTTAAGAAGGTTAAATGGGTTAAAGAATCCCTTAGGAGCTCCATATATCAATGGTTTTACATCTAAGTTATTTATTCAGAGTTGGGATATTATTTGAAGGAAATTCTTGTTAACAACTCACCATTTTTTCAAGACACAATAATTACTTGATTTCTTTAAGCACAGTAACATTACGTTAATTCTTAAAATTAAGCATGCAAATTCTTTGACTAATTTTAGGCCTATTTTCTAATGCAATACCTTCTATAAGGTTATTATTAAAGTCCTTGCTAGCAGACTCAAACATGCTCTCCCAAGCATCGTCCATCTTGCACAATCTGCATTCATTAAGCATAAGGATATAGCGGATAGTATGGCTTTGGCACATGAGATATGTGATTTCAGGAATAAGAGTCACCATAATATTTTATGCACCAAGATAGATCTCAAAAAGGCCTTACCCTGTGTAAACCACAAAGCCCTTCTCCTCAGATTAATTCAGAAAGATTCTCTCAGATCTTTGTCAAATGGGTGGAGGCATGCATATCAGATATACTTTTTTTTTTTGTTCTAAATGTCAAATTAAAGGCTACTTCACTTCCTTAAATGGGATTAGATAAGGGTGACCCTTATCTCCCATTCTCTTTACCATTATTTTAGATATTTTCTCCTATCTTTTGGACAAGAGTGTCTTGGATTCAACTTTCAAATCGCTGGCTTTAGGTAACTGCTCTATCTCTCATCTTTTTTTACTAACGATATCCTTGTCTTAGGAGAAGTCAGCTCCCAGACTGCCCTTACTCTTCAAGAGTCCCTGAACACTTTCTCCTCTTGTACTAGACTTGAAGTAAACTGCAATCGTATTCTGAACATTGAGAAGGGTGAATTCTCATTTAAATACCTGGGCCTTCCCTTAGTTGCTGGAGCCCTGAAATCCAATCACTTTGCACCCCTACTGGACAAGCTTTCTTCCTAGTTTGCTGGGTGGAAGTCCAAGTGGCTCTCATATGGGGAAAATTACATCTTATAAGATTATTGATTAATAGTTATCTTGCTTACTGGCTAAGGGCTTTGGTATTTCCAAAGTGTATCCTTAGAAAGATCACCTCCATTATTGTGAAATTATTTTTCCATGGTAATATGGTCAAGAAATTGCACCTAATTTCTTGGTCTAGGACTACTTTACCTAGAGAAAAAAGATATTGGTCTCCACTCGATTAATACACTAAATGTGCTGTGTAAAATCAAGGACTTATGGAAAGTACTCAATCAGACTACCTTGTTGGCTGCTTGGTGTGGGAATAAGTATGGGTCAATTTAGAATAGATCCCTCCATTCTTCTACTCTCTGGAGAGAACTCCAACTCTATGCATCCCGGTTTAGAGGAAAGATCTCTATCTCGGTTAGGGATGGCTCATCATGCTCCCTTTTATTTGATCCTTGGTGTCAGGGTAAATCCATTTTAGAGATCTGTGGATCTGAATGCTTTTCCTTGTTCGAACTGCAAGAACCTCCCCTCTTAGTTTTATGATTAGACATCAAAGCTGGTCTCTTCTCGTTCTGCTTGAAGTTAGGAACTCAGCTTATTATAATTCTATTTGTCTCATTCCTCTTTCTTCGGGCCCAAATTCCTTTTTTTTGGAATGATGAGAAAGGAATTTCAAACAAAAAAATTTTGGATGTTATTTTTATTAACTCACCTCCTGTAGAGTGGTCAAAAGATATTTGGTTCAAAGGCTATGTTGTTAACTATGCCATTTTTTGTTGGACAACTTATATTGAGAGGCTTAAATTATCTAATGTGCTCAATTACCATAGTCTTTGCCTATTCTACATTCGATTTTTTCCACTATGAGAAGGAATCACATACTCATCTTTTCTTTGGCTACCATTTTCTTTTATACTTATTAGAAATATCTTGCCCAATGGGAGTTTTTTTTTCTGTTTCAACCCACTCTCCTTTTATACTGATTGTTGTGATTATTTTCTACTCCATTTAGTGTGAAAGGAACAATAGGCTATTCCAGAGCTAAGAGGCTTTTTTCTCTATGCCATAAGAACAAAACTAGAGTTGCCTTTAAACTCAAACATTGGAAATTCAAAATTACTTGGCCTACTCTTGTCTCTGCTACCTTAGAGAAATGGAGGAATTATGGTGGTCATGATGCTGAGAATGATTCTATCACATTGGGCTGACGTGAGATTTTTAGGTTTTGCTCTAAAAGTTATGGTTTTATTTCTCTAGCTTTGGAGTTTTTTGGCTGACTATTGTACATAAGATAGTGTTGTTTTTTCTCTTTTGCTTTTGATTGGACGGGATAAGTATGTAGGGTCAAGTTTTTGGACAAATTGGTGTCGCTATCAGTCTTGTGATCTCCCCTGGATGGCCAAGTGCCTAATGCTGAGTTCTTATCTCTTTTCTTTTTTAGTTGAAGGATGTTCTTAATGATTAGATCTTCAAGAGAGGAAGTTTTCTCTATGCTCATGGCCTTGGGTGATTCGTCCTTGTTATCTCTATGCACTCCTAGATGTGTTTCTTATGAGTTTAATATTTTTTGTTTTGGCAATCAGGGAGATCACTTGGTTGAGGTGAATCTATTTTATTGTTGTCAACCTTATTCTGAGTCCATTATGATTTTTGAGATCTATTATTGATCATTCTTGTCTTTTTTTTTTCTTTTCTCTGTACCTATTTTTTCTCCCTTTTGGATAATATAATTAGGCTTTGCCCTTATTTTTCCCAAAAAAAAAAATAATAAGGGTCATTGGGATGTGTAACAAAGGCCATAAATAATATGTACAGTTTAATCAGAAACTACATTAGATATTCATACAATTAAAACACGAATGCACCATCACCTGAGAGTTGTATGTAACTAATAGTTTACTATGCAAGCAAGAGAATGGAAAGAGGGAAGCCATTTCTTTTGCTCATATGAAAAGTACAATTAAACAGGGTTTCATGCTTCCCGTGCTCTCTGGCCGTTCTTCCTTCGATCAACCCCGGCGACCACTCCTCTTTATAGTCTTCCCCCTTCTCTGCCTGATCCCCCCCACCCCCACCCCCACCTCATTTTTTCCCTTTCCTTGGCCTTTGGGTCGCCCTGGAGGCTTGGATTGGATCGATTCGGTATGGATCTAAACTCATCCACTCTCTTCCCTCTCCTACACAACAACCCTCTTTCCCCTTCCTCCACCATCATTAGCGCCCCTTCCTCCAGTTTCCTCTTTCCCCCTGTAATTAGAAAGATTTGCTCTTTCATAATAAGAATAATAAATCCCCTCCCCTTTCCTACATTCCCTCTGACAATGTTGAGGCCTCCTTCTCTGAAGAGGAGCTAGAAGCAAACACCAAAAATTGGGAGCTCTCTCTAGTTGGCCACGCCATTGGTAAGAGACCTTTCTATGGTTCTCTTCTTGCTGCAGTAAAAAAGAAATGGAAATTCAAAGGTAATTTAGACCTCCTCACCTTGGATGCAGACTTCATCCCTTTAAGTTCTCATAGTCTAAAGATTATGATCTTGTATGGAACCACGGTCCATGCTTCCTAAATGAAAGATCTTTTATCTTCAAAAAATGGAACTAGGAATTTAGACCCGCGAAGGAAAACTTCGCTGACATTCCTTTGTAGATCAAGTTGTCTAAGTTTCCATTGTGTTGTTAGAATGAAACTAGATTCTCTAAAGTGGCCAACAAAATAGGTATCCTTTTGGTTGTGGAAAATCTCACTGCCTCCAAATCAAGGGTTACTTTTGCTCGTATTTGTGTCTAGATAAGTCCCTCTCCTCTCTTTTGAGCTTTGTCATTAACTTTAATGGAGTTTATTTTGAGCAAGAAATTGTTACTATTGGAAACCACAAGCCTGCTCTACTTGTAACACATTCTCTCACATGTCTTATTCATTAAATGCCAAATTCCCCTTAGTTGAAGTGACCCCCCCTTACACCGCCCTTGTGCTCTAGTAAATCTCGATACCATTGATTGAGGCCTTGAGCCAACCCCCCCACACCTTCTTCCTCAAAAATTCCTAATGTCCCACCCAATAACATCTTGGTTGTTGCTACCCTACCCTCTGAACCTCCTTTCACTGACCTCAACTAACTCCCAGCATAGTCCCCCACCTCAGACAACATCCCTGACGAAGACCCCTCCAACTTGGACACTGAAAACCTTGCAGAGGACCTCTCTTTGGTCCACTCTATGACTATCCAAACCTTATCCTATTCCATTACCACCCATTCTACAACTACTTCTCCTACTCGGTCTCAATCCCAAAGAACAAATGATGCTTCTTACAAGACCCCTAATAAGCTGCAAATTGACAATGAAAATGTCAAATCTAAAACACCAAACAACAATGCAAGTAATGCTCAAAAGGCCAAGGAGAAAGGCAAGAAATCCTCATCTTCCTCCCAATGCGACTCCCAAAGTTAGCTTGCTGGAATGTTAGAGGTCTATTGATTGATGGCTATTCTAGAGACTATTGTGCTCATCAAAGACCACCATCTAGATGTCCTTTGTTTGCTTGAAACAAAAATCAGACTGGAGTCCTTTGAAGATATCTCTCATCATAATAGTTTTAAGTTCTTCCTCAGAAAAGCTGCAACAACTTCAACTATGTCCTTGAGGGTCAGATTCTAATCAAATGGAATTCTGTCGCCACCTCCTTCACCCCTTTCTAACCTCTCCTCAACTGATTCATGGTGAATTTTCATATTCCTCCTCTCATAAGTTTGTTGTCTCTTTTATATATGCTCACAACAACCCTTTGGAAAGGAGAGACATTTGACACTCTATCAATTGCATTGCTTCAAATGAAAATCTTCCCTGGTTGCTCCTAAAAGATTTTAATTGTGTGTTTTATAGCAAAGAGAATGAGGGAGGCAATCCTATCCTCTCAAACAAACTTATTGATTTCAGGAATTGTATAACTGATAAATAATTTATTGATTGTA
This sequence comes from Cymbidium sinense, assembly GCA_021442155.1. Taxonomy (NCBI): domain Eukaryota; kingdom Viridiplantae; phylum Streptophyta; class Magnoliopsida; order Asparagales; family Orchidaceae; genus Cymbidium; species Cymbidium sinense. The sequence goes on along the minus strand of CM038221.1, from coordinate 176,349,045 downwards.
CTGAGCTCTTCTTCACTTGGTCAATCAACAAATCCATAATCTTATTCGATCTAAGCTAGATAGAGCCCTTTATAACTTGTCCTGGCTGAATTGCTTTTACCTCCATCTACAAGGTCGCCTCTCCTCTATCATCTGATCATTCTCTTCTTCTAGTCTCTCTGCAAAGATCCCCTTTAATTATTCATCTCTTCATATTCAAAAATTATTGGGTTTCATACCCAACTATAATTCAGTGGTTAGTACATCTTGAAAATCATACTTCAAAGGGGATCATTATATGTCTTCTCAAAAAAAAAAAATAAAGAAACTTAAAGAGAACTTGAGATTTCAATCTTGGGATGCCTCCTTTCTTCTCTTACAACTCAACTCCTTGAAAAAAGATCAAGAACACACCCTTATGCTTCTTGAGAATGACCCCTCTAATGAAGTCCTTCTCAGAAATATTACAGATATTAACCACCTCTACAATGATCTAGTTAAAAAGAAAAGAGATTAGGTTAAGTGAAGAGCAAAAATTTTCCGGCTCTCCCATGTTGATGATAATCTTAAATTCCTCTATAGTTCCATTAAAGAGAAAAAAACTCTAATTTCATAAGGGAGATCTCCATTGACAGGGGAATTATTATGGACCAAAATGGCAATATTGAGGAATTATGTGATTTTAATTCATTACTCTTTAACCAAAATAACCCATCCTCATCTACCTTGCCTATTCTACCAATTGGAAACACTATTAACTAAGCAAGCATCTGACCTTTGTCTTCCCATTAGTGATCAAGAAATCCTGAAAGCACTCAAGGAAATAAATGGAGATAAAATGCCAGGTCCTGATGGATTCATTGCCAAGTTCTTTACCCACAACTAGGACAATGTTGGTGGTAAGTTTCTATTGGCTACCCAACATTTCTTCAAAACTCAAAATCTTCCAAATATTTTTAAGCATAGTCTCCTCACCCTTATGCCTAAAGTCAAGTACTCTAATTTCATCTCAGACTATAGGCCTATCTCCTTTATAATACTTTCTACAAAGTCATTACCAAGATCATTATAAACAAAATTAAGAAAGTCATCCCTTTGATCATCCATAAGGTGCAAGCCACTTTTATTGGCAATAATGATATTGCTGATAAAATTACTCTGGCTCATGAGATCTACTTCACACGAAATGTTTATGTATACCTACCCCTATGTTTGATTATTGTTTGAGCAAATTTCTTTTATGTATATGTGATAATAAAAATTGGCATACATATTAGTTCTACCTTCTTGTTTACTATAGTATAACAATATAATTGACCTACTGAATTTTATTCAATTGTTAGTTGTTTAATTTTTTTCAGGTAACCATCCTAACTAAATAGTTGATAGAAGGGAGGGTTATGTTTATCACCGTAGAGCGACTTCAAGAGATAGATAATTATGTCATCAGACAACAATACTATAACACTATACTACACTAGTACAATGCCACTCTGATCTCAAAAAGGCTTTTGGTTCCATCAACCGACAAGCCATCCTTATCAGAATGAAGGACAAGGGATTCCTGGATCTTTTCATCAACTGGATTAGAGCTTGCATTTCCAATGTTCCTTTTTCTATTGTCCTAAATGGAGAAATAAATGATACTTTAACTCCTCCAATGGTCTCTAACAGGCTACCCCCTATCCTCATATCTCTTCACTATTGATATGGATCTCTTTTTCTACCTTCAGACCAAGATGTTAAAGAATTAAAGTTCTCCGCCTTAACTTTGGGTATGTTTTCTATATAACATCTTCTTTTTGTTGACGATCTCCTTGTCTTGGGAGAAGCTAACTTCTACTGCTCAAGCCCTTAAGAGAAATCTGAATATTATGGCTTCCATAATGGGTCTAGAAATGAACAATAGTAAGTCTACTATTTGTTTCTCAAAACCCTCTAATATATCAGATCTTTTATGTCAAGTACTTGGTATTTCTCTAGGTTGTTTTCCTCTAAAGTTCCTTGGGCTCCCTCTAACTATTAGGTCGATGAAATATACTCACATCAGCACGATGCTAGACAAGTTACACTCCTGGCTTGCTGGATGGAAATCTAAATTTCTCTCGTATGGTGGAAGGCACCAACTGATCAGAGCATCTATAAACAACTATCTCTCTTATTGGTTTAGAGCAATTGCAATCCCTAAAAATATCCTAAAGAAGATTTTGTCTCTCACATCAAAGTTCTTTTATCACTCTATTGAGCCAAATAAAATCCATATGATTGCTTGGACAAAGACTGCTCTCTCCCGTGACAAAGGCGGCACTGGTTTGATCTCTGTCCCCAACCTCAATCTCTTATGCAAAACTAAAGTACTCTATAAATTACTAAACTGATCCTCCCTTCTTTATGAGTGGTGCTTGAATCATTATATCTTTATTTGGAAGAAAAGCTACCACCGTGTCTCCTCACTTTGGAGGGAACTAACCATATGTGCTATTAGATTCAAAGAAAATTTCTCTACATAATAGGAGATGGATCCTCTTGTTCACTGTTCTATTTGGTGCAAAGGAGCTTCACTTCATGAGTTACTTGGGAATTCTTCCTTTGATGTCCTTAATCTCTCCCCAAACACACCTCTGAGCTCCATCATCTTTAACAGTGAATGAGACATTCCTACAAATGTTGTAGCCTCTCACCCCCACTACTACCACTTAATATCTTACATCCCCTTAGAGCAAAGAAAAGACTCTATTCTCTGGAATACTGACAAAGTTCTCTCAAACCCCTTATTAAGCAGGCTATGTTTGATCATTTTCTGATGTGGAATGGGTAAAGGAGGTCTGATTTAAAGGCTATGCTATTAATTTTGGTACTTTCTATTGGATGGATCTTCTCAAAGGTCTAAAAACTTCAAACTCTCTCCACTCAAGAGGCTTGGTCCTATACTAAACTGCCTTTATGCAACAATGCCCCAGAATCTCATGATCATTTATTCTTTGGCTGTTCATTCTCTATGTGGCTTATAAGGAATCTTCTTCCTACTAGGAGTTTCTTCTTACTTCAACCCAATAAAGAGCAAGCCCTCCAAGCCGCTACTAATTTGGATCATAAAACTCTTAAATGCTTATACTATTTAATCACAACTTATACCATATATTGAATCAGACACTCATCACTCACTCACGATAGACCATCATACACTTTGCACCCTTCAAACATGGAGCAATTACATTTCAATTTTCCGGGGCAGTTGAATCTCTTTCTCTATTTTTTTGATTCGGACAATGATGAATCCCTTGATGCTGGAACTTCATCTGTTGTTTCTTCCTTTCGTCTAATGGGGATTTTTGATAGCAATGGAGACTTACGATTTTTGCGGTTATTCCATGTGGCTCACTACTTCCTTCTACACTGCAACATCAATCTTCCCCACCTCCTAGATGGCTCATAGAGCAACCGAGGTCGTGATCCCTCGGAGCTCTTAAGCTGAATATTACTGGTCTCTGAGTCCGGCTAGGAGTTTTTTTCCACTTTTTTCTATTCTTTAGTCTCTTTTGTTGTTATTTTGACTTTATTTCTGTCCCATGTTTTTAATTTTCTTTTTTCTCTCTATTCTTGTATTCCTCTATTGGATTAATGAATTGGGTTCATCCTTTAATTTTTCCAAATAAAAAAAAAAAACTAATAGCTTACTGACTACTGTTGAGACTACGAGATTTCAGGTCATAGTTTTATAAGAAATAATGATAAAATTATTATAAAAAAATTATTAAAATTTATGGTGATTATATTTATAATGTTTTTATTTTAGAGATATCAATCATAATTTTTTTATGCTAAGATCAAATTAAAAAATACAATTTTTTATTATAAATTTCTTAAAATATAATCAAAATATTATTAGAATATAGCTTATCAAACAATGCTAAAATATGCCCAATGTATATCAAAAACTCAAACTGTATAAGAAAATTTGATGTAATTTTTCGTTTGCGTTGTCATGATTACTGAAATCTAAAGTATTTAACTTATACTGATCTAATAAGTAGATAATATTTATTAAAATAGATCACTGTTATTTTATTTTATTTTGTTTAAAATAAAATATGTTTAATTAATTTTGTTTCTTATTATTTTGAATATTTTTAAAATAAAAATAAAAAATATATAAAAAACACTAAATAAATATTTTTTTTACAATATGGATTTGATCTAACAAATGCGATTCATAATAAATCAGTCAATTTTTTTGAAAATTTTGACTAACTATAGCTCATCGTTTTATGATCTCTCTCTCTCTCTCTCTCTCTCTCTCTCTCTCTATATATATATATATATATATATATATTGCATAACATTCATGTTGATTTGGTCATTATGCCTAAAATAAATTAGTGTTTTAGCTGACCTAATTATTTTTAGATGGATATATATTAATGATATAATAATGGAACATATTACTAATCATTATTACTACTTTTATTTTAGTATTAAATTATTATATCAGAGTTCAAAATAGTACTATTATAATTATATAAATCACTTGAAATTTATGTGGACTTAATATTATTTGGAACCTGATTTTTATCTGAATAAGGAAAATAAAAATAAAAATTAAGTTTTCATGCTCTTCAAATTTAAACATAGTTATAAAATAACGAGATTTAAAATTAATTTCGGCCAACATAGCTTTGTCATGCTAATCATACTTATTTAGATCTAAGATGGCATCCTCATCAAATATAAACTCAAAATTAATTTGAAATATTGGATGAGTTTTAGCTAATAAATTATCTTTAAAATTGTTGTTAAAATTTTAGATTACGTGCGGAATTCTGTGTTTATTATTATTATTATTATATATATATATATATATATATATATATATATATATATATATATATATATATATATATATATATATATATATATATATATATATATATATATATGTGTGTTATTTATTCTTTCAATTTTTTTAAGTTAAATATTATATAGCAAATGTCCTCCTTTATATTTTACTTGATAGAAAAAGGCTACACGAGATCCTCGTGCATTTATTTTTTTTCTTAATTGAAACAAAGAAACCGATAAGAATATACTAATCCTAATTTAATCAAAATAGATTTTAAAATTAATACAATGTAAAGTGTTGAATGATTATTTTATATATCATGGTCACCTTAAAATAAATTCAAAAAAAAATATTAATTTATCTTATTCAAATTTTAATTATAAATCCTCATCGAGATAAGTACAACCAAATGAACCAAATTTGAAAATTTGAAAATTTGAAAATCAGATCATAAACTATACTTCATGAAGAATACAATTTAAAAAACAGTGATCTTTAAGAGACTCCAAATCAAAGCAGGGCCACTTTGCTACATTAAAAACTTTTTTTTAGTGAACTGACAATCATTATTATTAGGCTACTAAAAATTATCAATATATATATATAGATATTCTTCCAGTTGATTCCATTGTTTAGCACTTGGCATAATGGTGGGGCTGTGGCTGGACAATCAAGGAACCTGTACAAACTGGCTCTATTGAAGAATCCAAATATGAAAAGGACTGAAGTACAATTCTGTTGATGTCTGAATAATAATAATAATTATGTTAACTTTTTAATCTTTAAGTAAAGATTAAGATTGTCAAAAAAAAATTCGTTAGCTAAATCAATCGAATATCAACAAATATTTTAAGCACTATTTATAAAAAAATTAAAGATAAATAATTTTTTATTCGATTATTTTCGACTCGATTTAACTTTAAATAAATAAATAAATATATATATATATATTATATCTCATATTATAAACATAACATAGTGATTGAAATTTTTATTATGCAAAAAAATTAACCCATTTATGAATACTCATTCTTATAAAATTTTCAAATTATTATATTTAAGAGCTGATACAAACCATCCGAATAATTCGAGCAGTGAAATTTCAAATTATTTCAACTATAAGCCCAATATGAATAATACAATTTTCAAATGAGCCGAATTCTTATTCGTGTTCGACTAGCTCAAACTCAGCTAATTTACACCCCTGGTAAAGACTTATGGAGACAAAGGTGTCTGCCTAACTAGAATTTATAACTTTCGATAAATAAAATTTGCATAGTATATATATATATATATATATATATATATATATATATACAACTCCTATTTGCTGAACCTGCATTTTTTGTTGAGGCTTTAATTGATTATTTGAAATAAACAAAAGTGTTCTGGAGTTTGTGAGAAAATCATTCTTTGCCACAACTAGAATGATTTTCTTCGCACTGTTTCTTGTGCAGGGATTGCCATGCTTTGAAACACTGTTACACAAGAAGCAAATTCATTTCAGAATTACAATAACTGTTAAATATCACGTCAAATGGAGTTTGTGAGAAAACTATTCTATTTCACCAATGAAAGTAAAATAAATATAAATTAAATAACTCGGTATTTAACAATAATCAGTATTATTAAAAAAACTCAAGAAGTATGAAATGGCTGAGTAGTCTAGCAAACCCTAAGTTTAGCTTCACATAACAACAATATTGGAAATAAACGAAAGCAATATAATACTTTACAAAAAGAATTATTCAAAATACTTTGAAACTGTTCATTGGATTTTAAGACAGGCAGACTCAGCTGATTTTTTACGAAACAGAAAATGATGCTTAGTAAAACAGAAGGAAAACTCTGGACAAATCTTCATAAAAAATTAGCATAGATATCCTGAACTAAATTTAGTGCAACAGTCAAATTAGAAATTAATTAAGAGCTGATAGTAACAGTCAGGGAACAAAATAGAAAAAATAACACCGCTACTGATGTTTGTAAAGCTGTAAATAAACATGCATCTGTTCAGATCTATGAACCTGAATGACTATATAGCCTTCCTAACCACAGAATATTTTAAAGATTTGGTTAAAGATAACAAAGAAATGGAGAGAGAGAGAGAGAGAGAGAGAGAGAGAAGTAGAGAGCTGAAGATGATGAAACGAGCTAAGAGATTGAGGCTAGTAATATGCAGAGCTCCCTTCAATCCAAAGAAGGTTGATGAAGGATCAATAAAGCTCCTGAGTTATGCAAACCACAAGCCTATCCCAAGAAAATATTTAGTGTTCCTCTACATGGAATAGGACAGTGGAATCCATAACCAAGCAGCTCAATCAAAAACCCTTCAAGGCCCTCGTTTGGACAAAAGAGAGCTCTACCACTGAGCCAAAACTATCTCAAACCATCATCTTATAAATCAACAAGCGAAAAACTCTACACATGAGGAAAAAAAAAATACTCCACAGAAAACTTCACCAATCCAAAAAAAAGCATAGAGATAGCTTAAAAGGCCAAAATAAGCATCAATCGAAAGTAATTCCTCAAAGTAAAACGTTGCAGTAGAGCTTCCTCTTCCTCTTCATATGTTTTAAAGTCTTCAAGAGGAATAGGTTCTTTTTTTAATAAGAGGGGAGCTAGATCTAGTGGAGGTCAGCTTTCTCTTGCTTTAAATTTATGGTGGGACACCGCCCATGTTGAGATTCTGACCTTGCTGCTCCCCCACATGGATGCTGTCTTCCATTTATCTCTAGTTCAGTTTTCATTATTCCCTCAAACGGTGAGAGAGAAATATACCCTTGAGATTTTTTTTATTTTTTATTTTTTTATTTTTTATTTTTTTACGAGATGTCTAACCTTAATTTCACCTATTTTGTGATATGTGATTTTTGATTAATCAGAATGAGTCAATCCTGAGATCTGCACTTTCAAATAAAATAGGCATTTTAGCATGCTAACATACCAGCACATTAATTTTCAAGGTATAATCATGAAGAAAAATTTCATTTCAAAACTCATAAATTAAAGTCCTTCAATTATATAAAAATTAATATAAATCTAGGCTTCATGATTTTTTTTTCTGAATTTATTGTTTAAAAACTATATTCCTCCTACAGTCCTATGTGCAAATTATATAAATTCCTCTTCATGTTAACACCAATTAACTAAAATATTAAATCAATAAAAATCACAAAAATGATGACACCAGTAAGTATTCATTAATATGTTAAAAAAGCTTAAAATATGTGATAATATAAGAGTAAGAGTAAGATCCCAATGTATCAATCAAGCCCCATCTAAAAGATTTTGACCTGCACGACTGTACAACCACTAGCTAGGCTTTTCTTTCGGGCATAATCACCATTAGTTATCCATAGCTTTCAGTTGACATCACCGTTACAGAATTGTTCTACTAACACTTCTTTCTTAAAAATAAATAAATCGTTTTCTTCGTGCTAAGCAATTGTGATAAGCACTTCACTTGGCAAGATAATATATTTTTTAATTTCTTGATAGCTTTGTTTGATTTTATGATGATTTAATTAATCAAAGCCTTATAATTATAAATAACTTCACCTTTTATGTTTTTAACTGTGTTAATTTCATTTTGTTTGGTCAACAAACTTTTTCTTCTTCTTTGCGTTATATATAATTTTCTGGGTGTTGATAGCAGAGAGCTAAGCTTAATCCCGGAGCCCACCACTTTGTTTGCACGAGCCATAAGAAAATTTTTAAGGTGTTTTTATTTTATTTTTATTTATTTGTAATCATTTTTAGCATTCTCATTATAGTTTCTCCATCAATCAAATTAGTATTTAATAATATCTAGTTAAAAAAAATATATTTCATCGTGATTAAGTAACTTTTATATGATATGTATTAAAAATCACATATTAAAAATTAATAACTATGCTTCTAGGCAACTTATTGGATGAAGGAAAAGAAGTGGTGAGAAGTTTAGGGTAGAGAGAGCTATTAGAATGAGTAGCATACACCCTCTCAACCAACTTTGATCAAAATAATAGTATTTGTTGTTGGACCTTCACGTATGTAATGCTAAGTCAGTTAGTCAAATTCTTACTGACGGTTGACATGGCCAAGGCTTAAAATGCGTATCATCAAAATGATTGAAAAACTTCGTCGGTGAGCGGACTTCCGTTATCCAAAATGTTGAAATTGATTGAAATATAAATATTGCAAAATCTAACGATAAATCAATTAAGCGATCATTTATCGGTGTCGCGCATATCGGAAAGGCGGACGATGTCCGACGACCTCCATTCATAAGCGTCGCGTCGTTACGAAACATCAACTATCAAATGAGATTACGCCAATCGAATGAGTCTGTAAATGTCGAATAATCGAGAAATCGAGCAATCGAATATCTCCACCAAAATCAACTCAAATGACCTCCGTCGACGCATTCGCATTAATATCAAAGCGATATAAATATTGCGCGACTGATGATCAAGCCGTCAGCGGAGTCGTCAATATCACCGCATGCTCGAAGTCGAGGAGTCGGCAGCCGACGGCTCCGTTCGCGAAATTGATTGCCCCGTTAGCTTCGAAACGTCAAAATCTATCGAACAAGATTATTCGCGCTCAATTCAAACAATTTTGCGCGAATGTCGAGCAGTTGAAAGCGGCGACGCTTATTTTAAGCTGAAATGGACTCAATTTGACATCGACTTGAACCAAACGGCCTTCGATTGTAAAACGGGATGCGTCGTTGCGTTCAGAATAATGTGATAACATTAAATCATATATATATGACTATATGATTTTATCGGCATAAAATTTATAATAAATTCGATTAATTAACTTAAAAATCAAATTAAAATATCTAAAATCTAATCCTAAGTCCTAAGTGAACACGTTTGGCCCAGTTCAGCCCTAACCCGAACCGACGTCGAGGCTTCTTCACGCGATCGACGCTCGAGCCTTCTCTCTCGGCCGAACGAGTTCGAACGGAGCCATCCTCCAACCACTCCCGCTCCTTCACGCAATTGAACGGCCAACTGTTCCCACGCAAGGCTCTCCCGATTTCCCTCTTCCCTCTCTTCAACCGACCGGCCTCTTCCCTGGAACCGCACGCAAAGAGCCAGAAAACCGAACGACAAGCTTTTTTTTCTTTTCCTCATCCGAAAATCCAAAAGCCCTTTTCTTCTCCTCCTCCAGAAAACTGAAAAAGGGTAAGGATCGTCCGCTTTTCTTTTTCTTTCTTGCTTCTCTCTTTTCTTCCTCCTCCTCCATTTCACTCCTTCCCTTATTTTCACAAAAACAGAAAACTCTATTTCTTTCTTCCCCTCACAAATCCGAAAATCATCCTCCCCTTCCCTCAATTTCACTTCAGCTCTCCGATTTCCCTCTTTAAATTCCATTATTTCCACAAAAAAAGAATTTCTCCACTTCATTTTTTCCCTCTTTTCTTCCAAAAGCGAAAATACCTTTTTTTTTTTTTTCCCAATCCGAATTTTGAACATCATCAAGAGGTTCTTCTTTCGATTTCTGGCATCATACTCCTCACATTATCCTTTCAATCTCGCTGCAAATCGGGAAGAATACCCGGGATTTTTCTTTCTTTCCGTCGCATCATCGCGATTATCCTTCCATCTTCACTTCCACGGAGTAGTAACACCGGCTAATAGTGATTCTTCTTCGGGCGTCGATTCAGCCTCTTCAAATTACCCTCAGAATCTGAGAAACACCATCAAGAGGTTCTTCTTGGTTTCAGATACTTAATCCCATTTTCTTGCCGATCATCAACGAAAATGAGTCGAATACGTAGGATGTGTGAATGTGGATATATATACACTGTTTTCAGTTAGTTTTATCGTCGCGTCAAGAGCGCCGACGATGAAAATCGGATGTGTCACAAAGACACTACTTACTTTTCAGTGCATCGAAGCAGTAACGTCCATTGACTGTGACTCAGATAAATGTTCTTGAAATTTTATCTAATTTAGACATGAAAAAAAAGGAGTGAATGAATATATATCAGATTGCCTTCTTTAGGTTTGAAGGCTCGGAACACTAGACGAGATAATGGTTATGGTGTCATAAGACACTACTCACACGCTTCATGAGGCAAGCAGCAAAACACCTATAGAAACTGACGACCAGACGTCATTGTTGAAATTTAGACTAAAATTAAAGACTTAAACAAATTCAAATAGAAATTACCTAAACTTAAGTCAAACAAAAGGATATATAATAAATATGAAGATAAATATTAAATCAAAGAGAAATATAGGGAGAGCCGTTAAAGAAAATTTTGGAAAGAATAAAACACTTATTTAAAATACAAGTAAAATTTGGGCAGGCTAATATTAAACTCAAAAACTCTAATTATAATTCTCTATGGCTTAAATTGAAGTGGTAAAATGAGTTATCTTTTCTTATAAATTCCTCAAAATTAATCAAGCTTTAATTGGAATTTGGGACTAATATTAAACTCATAATAAATTTGTAATAAACTTAAAGTCTATAAAATTTAATATGAAGTTAAGGATGAATCCAAATTGGATTTAATAATTCTTATATGAATATAGAGATGATTATTATGCTAGCTAATAAACACGAAGAAAAAAAGAATAAACACTAAAATCGATAACTTATTTAAAGTGATGTAAATCAACATAATCAGGAAAATTACAAAACTCAACAGTAAATTAAGTGTAAGTAATGTTTTAAACTACCCTAAATCAAAATGGCCACAGGACCGTAACTCTTTACATACGAATCACTTAAATCAAAATTTATAAGATCACAGGGCTTCCTTTAATCAAAAATTAAGGGATTTCATTCTAATTATGAATTTTAAAATCAACGAAATCACAAATTAAGTGAAATTATCTAAAACTATAAGATCTTCCATGTGCTCGGACATTGAGATTTCAAATGCAAATTTTAATATTTGAGTGCACGCATTAAAGTTAAAATGAAAATCAAATCAATCTCATAACTTAGAAATAAAACTACATAAAGTCTTAAATACCTCAGATACACTACTTTGAATGCTTAAATTCATGTCAGGACGCCGCATCGTCGCTTTTGCTTAGTTGTGAGGGTTAACAAAACTTAAAAAGCCTATAATAAGAGTTTCAAATCGGAAATATAGAACTGATTCTGACAAGAATCAAATTCTCTAAAACAGTTGGATCTAAAGCTTTTAAACATATTCAAATTAATCAAATTTTTAAATCAAATTACGTAACAATTTGAAACTGCTTAAATGAAACTCTATTACTAAAAACTTAAATCAAGCTCAATCCATCTATCTTCCTTAACTCAATCCATCTATCTTCCGTAATTGTTTGTTGGGGGTGATAAATTAAGAAAATTCTAGCTCAGAAAGGAGCCAATATCAAATCAAGTGTTCTACTATGCTTACTCTAATTAATCTCACGCCAATAAGGACGTTGCCCGTGTCTTCTGACTGCGTGGCTTGGTCGAAACTCAGATGATGCAGCTACCATAGTCTCGACGGTGGTTTGCTGGCCTCCATTATCTTATCACGATCATTTGATACTCCTCAATGACTCGCCTTTTGAAATGTCAGAGTATACTTGATGGACAAACATCCTCCGTTAGCTAAGGTAGACTTAAGACTATCCTTAGATAAACACCACCCAGTTCTGAGGATTTCTTGACGACGTAACCATGTGGCTTGATGAGAATCATTATGTCGTTGAGTAATTACCTGATTAAGTAGAGGACCGGGTGCCTTGGGATGACGCAACCATGGGATATAGATCGGACATGTCATCATTCCCCCAACCATCCGGTTTAAGCTGAAGTGATGAATTTTATAATCTTAAATTCTAAAACTTTATATGCTGCCACTATACGCTACGCATTTGAGCGATCTAAACGACTAGTCTTAATCAAAAGTTCTCTCTCACTTATTGGGAGGGGTAATTAACTATAGGGGCTTTTGCCTATATGAAATCTAGAACCAGATCTAAAGTTCTCACAAAATGAGGACGAAATCTCTGGGTAGTGTCTTATCTACTATTTCATCTATCTTCTGAAATTACACCGGCACTTTCAATCATACTCTCTTCATTCAATAATTGTCGAGAGGTCGGTGGTGAATTTTTGGAGCCCATAGTTGCATATTAATGAACTCGCATGAGCATGCATAGGTCAAGATAGTCAAGTAGGATGAAAGTGCATTGGTTTAAGATAAATTATAAGTCATGATGTCAAGACATATAATTAATCTAAGTACAATGAGAGATATTATATAAACTAAAATCTTCTTTTTGGCATGTGGAGTGAATTCATGAGAATCATTTAGGAATTATTTTATTTTGCATTTTAGAAATGTAAAGTAAATCAAATGAATTGAATCTTTACATTGTTTTTATATGAAAAGTAAATACGTAAACTATATTTTACGTTTGGTTGAAAGATATGAAAAATAAAAGTAAATACATATTGTAAATACTCTATTATATTTTTAGAAATTAGTAAAATTTTTTTCATTAATTGAAATATTAAATAAATTAATTAATTATATATTAAAATATAAATATTTTATAAATAAAATTTATTATTTAGTTAAAAAAGATTATAATATATTTATTTTAAAAGTAGAACTGAACAATATAGACCTTTATATAACTGATAAATAAATTTATTTTAATGATATCTATTATTTATTTTAAAATATTTTTTTATTTTGCTTTCATAGGAAGTCATATAAATATATATATATATATATATATATATATATATATATATATATATATATATATATATATATATATATTAAAATTACATAATCTTTTAAGTCAAATATTTTTTTTTTAAAATATTCAAAACAATTAAGATTTTAAAATAATATAATTTATTATAAAATTAAAAAATAACAATAATAAAAATAAATTAAATAAATATTCTTAAAATAAATTAAATAATGTATTTTTAACAAATAAAATAAAAAACATAAAATTAAATTTCTCAAACAATTCTTATGTTATTATCTGGATATCTCACACTTGAAATTTTTCAAATTTAGACAAAATAATATTACAGTAGAGAAAAAATTGTCCAATGTTTCTCTTATATTTGATGTTCTTCGTCTTTTTTCGATCGCGCCCGGGCCATAGCGAAATAAAATAAATATAATCGTAAAGAGAAATAAAATAAATATATAAATAAAACTTTCAGCATACCAGAAATTACGTCTCACGGCCATAGCGGAAAAGGAAAAGAAGATGAAGGTCAACAGATACATTACGCAAGGATTCACAAATTCAACAGTAAAGAGAAAAAAAAAGTTCCTTTCAGCATACTAGAAATTACGTCTCACGGCCATAACGGAAAAGGAAACTATGATGAAGGTCAAGAGATACAGAAGAGAAATAGATAGAACATCTCATCTCTCTGAGCTCTACAATTTTGGAAGATTTACAAACACAATAGACAAAAAAAAAAAAAAAAATTTTTTGTCCAAATCTTAGATTGGACAGATCATACTGAGATCATACAGCAGCATTTATAAGGCACCGCTTCCTCGATGTGCTCGGCTCTAATCCATACTCAAAGGCTAAACCATCAAGTGCATAAGAATTTATTATCGATGGAAAAAAAAAAACTCTTTATAATTCTATAGATGCATTTCATAATGTATTATGAAAATAAACAACAGGAAAAAAATAGTGAAATTTTAAATAATTAATAAAAAGAAGAAGAAATATTTAGATTACTAAATAATTATAACCAAAAATTTAATAGACTTAAATATCTCACCCATAGTCTAATTCTTGGAACAAGTGATCCAATGACTCACCACTTTAAGAGATTGTCTAATATATATATATATATATATATATATATTGAATTTTGAAAAAAGTAGAAAGTAGAATTTATTTTAAATTATTGATCAAATGCACGGTAATTAAAGAAATGAACACGAGATACTCATAAGCAAATAAAAAGAGGGAGAAAAAGAAAAAAGATTATATATCCTTTTAGATAAAATCTTCCAGATGATTTATATTGAAAAGGGACAATGAAAATAACGATTTTATAATGGTGGGATTGAGATCTAAATCTCATAATTAACGAATTGATAGCAGTGGTGATCTTGCTCGGGATCTTGCTTTAGACTTCTCTTCCTCCTCACTTCACTTTTCCTTCTTCTTCCTCGATCGGACTCTCTTCCTCTCTTCCTTGGCTTCCTTGCTTCCTTCTTCTTCTTATCTTGACTTCTTCTTCCGCTTAGCTTCCTTCTTATGACTCTTTCTTCTTTTGGGTTCTTGTTTCTTTTGCTTCCTTCTTCTTCACTGCTTTCACCACTTATTTAGCTTAAAAATGTGAGGATGCTATTTATAGATAGGAGAAGATTCTAAGAAATGTAGGCAATTATCCCTCGACGGACTCAATGACTCTTGATCATTTGATGTATTTTGAGCATTTGGATGCCCAAATGAAGAATATGAGATCTTACTTTAGATCACGAGGCGATTGACTATAAACACTCTACATTTGAGAGCTTTTTTTTGGGATTTAATTGATGTCTAGAAGATTAATGATATTTTAAGTCTTGATCTCGATTTGTTTTATTCAAAATCATATCGATTTTCAAGTTGTCAGATTTGTCTTTTGGTGGTATTTTGAGAGCCATATCATATATATATATCAAATTATGAACGATGCATTTATATTTGAAAGATTTATATACATATCACATAAATCTTTAAAAAATATTTAACAATTTAAATTAAAAAGCTGATTAATTCTTAAATTCTATTACAAAATAAGCTAAGTATAGCATAACAAGTGTGTGCAGAAGTAATCTAGTTGGCAACTTGATTCTAAGGTTCTGAATTTGAATTTAGCCTACAATCTAATAAAATCTCACCATATATTAAGTGGGAAAAAAAGTGTAGCACAACTTACCCAGAAGATATGGACTAGAGTACTAATAGGCTATTTGTAATCATTTTTGTTTTTAATTATTTAAAATTTAATTTATTGTATTTTTTTAATTTTGATTTAAAATAAAATAATTTTATAGTGCTATTTATTTTTTTTAAAAATCAATCTAAAAATTAGTTTGAACATTTTAAAATACTATAATTTAATTTAAAAATAAAAGTTCAATATATATCTTAAATAAATATATTTTTAAAAACATATAAAAATAAAAAAATAAAAAACAAAATTAATCCTAGACATTACACGTTAAGAAAATATGCAAAATTAATTGAGTTTTTGTCCTTCCTTCTCAACTCCGGGGTAGAAGGCATATCAACTCTTGAAAATGTCATAGTATAAGAAGAAGATCCAACTTTTTAAAAAATTTAAAAAAAAAGTCATAGAGAGAATTTATGTAAGAAAAAAATTATAGATAATAAGCAATTTATTAATGATCATAACAAATGAGACTAAAATAGTTGATGTCCCCAATTATGCACTTTTGAAAAGCTTCAATGGCTACAAGACATATGACGAAGAGATGAAGAGCTAAGGAATTTTAAGAGTAAATTTAACCCATGGAGAGTGATGATGAAAAAGTTATTATTTATAAAATTATTCAGCCTTCTTTGAGTCTATAATGATGGCTGGTCATTGCCAAACATTTAATTGATGGCAGCTTGTCAAAGATGGAGGTCTAGACTGACAAAAGAATGGTACTATCAAATATAGAAATGGATGACAGTTAAAGAGGCACAGCTAGTTTATTTCAAATTTTATCACTTTAACTAGGTGATGGGATTGTCGCCCTAAACTTTGCTGTGATCTAGGCGTGTGGTGGGCTGCCGCCCCAAGCTTTGCATCTCGGGGATGCTACCCTTGAACCCGTTCCTATTTTTGATGTTACTAATGATCTAATGTTCTCATCTGGTGTACGGAATCACAAATATGCCGATATTCTGATTCGATATAACTCAATTATTAAGATTTGGATATTGATCATATACCAACAATTTATTTATAAATTCATTAAAACTCTATATTACATATTTATATCTTTACTAGATCAAAGATGGATTTGGCAGGCCAATCATCAGTCCAAAAGAAAAGGCAAAGTCTTCTCAAGGCCTTTAGAAACCATGGAGAGTTCAATACCAAAGGAGAAGAATATCTTATAAATATTGCTTAAAAATGACCTGACACGAAATGGAATAATATCATTTTCAGGAGTTTATATTCATTTAACAAGTGGAGACAAATTGTAGCCCATAATTTTTTTTAAATAAATAAATAAATATATGGAGCTGCATAAATTGATATCCTCCAAATCAGTTGATAAACTAAGGGCGATTTACTTACATGCAATACATTTCTTTTGTATTTATTTATTTGACATCTAAATTTTAATTTATAGACATATAATACGTCAATTTTCAATATCACAATAATCAAGAATTATAAAAGAATTATATATATAAATATTTAATTTTTGATGTTAGATATATAAATGAATAAGAATTATATATTTGTACATATTTGATAAATAGTTAAAATTAACTCAAAGATTAAATTTGATCCATATATAACTATATACTTTTTTTAGAACACAACCAACAATATAATTTTAAGTTTAAAATAAAATGATATACGCAAAAAAAAATAAATTAAAAGGTGAGTAATCACATTCTAAAAAAAAAAAATTCATATCTCTCACACGCATAAACAATATTTTATATCATACTATTGTCAAACACAAGATCAAAATATTTATTGTTGATCTATAATCTAAACTCAATTTATCTACTTTTCTCTAAAATTTTCAAATTAAATATCAAAATTCTTATCCTTTTAATATAAAAACTGAGGTAAAAGATCTTCATTTATCAATTACATATTTTGTAATAAAAAAATTTAAAAAAATTTATTTCTAAAAATATATGTACATATATAGAATAAATTAATAATTTAATAAAAAATATATTGTTGTATATAGTCAATGGCATGAATTTAATACATTAAATTGTTTAAATATATAGATATAAAAATATCATAATAGAAATTCCAACTAATGGAGATATAATCAACCAGCGTGATCCAAACGTGTGAAGCGCAACGGAATTAATCCAGCGGTAGATCTCGTAGTCGCTGTCACAAGCCACCAGTCAAAGTGGGGCCCACAGTAATTAACTCTCGCACGGGTGTCGAGATTCTAAGGAGCCATGGCCTTTTTTTATTTGCGTGAATAATGAGTTTTCTTTAATGAACCCACGCCAGAAAAGATTATTTCTAATGATTTTAATTTTTTTTCCAAATTTTTTTAATTAATTAATTAATTTTTTTATTTTGTTTTCAATTTGAATAGAATTTAAATAAGGAAGAACATGGTCATGATCTTGCCTTTCTTAGCACGTATCATAGACATTGCTTTTGCCTTCGAATTTCGAGTCTGCAATCTTTGTATTTTTTAACATAATTGAAATACATCATAATATCTAAAAAATTATTTGAATGCATTTTTCATCAATCTAATAATTTTTATATTTTTATTATATATATATAATTAAAATGTCCCTCAAAATGTCTTAATTATTCAATTACGGAATTGCCCTTCCACTATCTGTTGGGCAAGCAGACCCACGAAGAAACTAGCCCATTTAAGTGAGAGGCAGGAAAGCCCACCCAAATTGACACGCACATTATGGAAGACACCTAAGAGATTGTTTGGTTCCGAGTAATTATGGTATAATATAATCCAAATATGCGTAATTCTTCTTTTTCCCTATTTGGTATGCGATAATGTAATTATCATGTAAAATTTCACGGTATTTTGTTTTTCTCTTTTAGCCTATTTTTCGTGTAAACGAAATACCTAAAAAGAGCGATTTAATTCACTGTGGGAGCTGAGCGAGGCTGGAGGAGTTCTAATGGCGCGCTATAGGGCAGGCTTGCTCCTGCTCGCCATCCTGTTCTCTCTCGCCTTAGCCTCCCTCGGAGTGAAGAGTTACTACGAGGTGCTGCAGGTTCCCAAAGGTGCTTCCGATGAACAGATCAAGAGGGCTGCAGCTTGCCAAGTACCACCCAAGAACCGAGGGAACGAGGAGGCCAATAAGAGATTTGCCGAGATCAATAATGCATATGAGGTGTCGATGATTGAGAAGAGGGGTATCTATGACCAGGAGGAGGGCCTTAAGAAGCACGCTAGCTGCGGAAAGGGTCTGGATGAACATTCAGGACATCTTCAACAGTTTCTTTGGTGGTAGCACACGAGAGGAAGAGGAGAGAATTCCAAGAGGTTATTTATAAAAACTTAATTGTTTTGAATATTTTAAAAAATAAATATTTGACCTAAAAAGATTATATAATTTTTAATATATATATATATATATATAACTTCTTATGAAAGTAAAATAAAAAAATATTTTAAAATAAATAATAGATATCATTAAAATAAATTTATTTAGTTTATATAGAGGTCTATCATATTGTTCAGTTTTCTATTTTTAAAATAAATATATTATAATCTTTTTTTTAACTAAATAATAAATTTTTATTTATAAAATATTTATATTTTAATATATAATTTATTTATTTATTTAATATTTAATGAAAAAAAAATTTCACTAATTTCTAAAATATACAAGAGTATTCATAATATATGTATTTACTTTACTTTTACATACGCTCAACCAAAAGAAAATATAGTTTATATATATTTACTTTACATAACCAAACAATGAAAAGTATTCGTAATTCATCAGATTCACTTTACATAATTCTAAACGCAGAACCAAACAACCCCTAAAGACAAGTGGA